>OX459007.1:7785000-9283015 GCA_949774965.1 Diarsia brunnea
TTTTTTTGTTTTGGCAGGAGTGGGAAATCCCCACGGACACCTCGACTACCTCACAGGCTGTGAGATAGTCGAGGTAGTGCCGGACTCGAACCGGCTAAAACCACACTCCTGCCCCACCAGTGTCCCTCTAACGTGGTTAAGAGCTCTTGTTCACGAGGTTTTGACTTTTTTGGCGACTGTTTATAAGGAGGCCGGAGAGGCCACACTCTTATTTCAATGAAACTTGTTTATTTTAATTCTACTTACATACTTACTTTATTTCTATAATTTTACTTTATTTCTATAATAATTCTAATTTAACTAACTTTACATTTAATATTGTGTTTAACTAAATTGCTGCTTATTTTACATGTTTCAAGGTTATCAAGTAATGTACTACTGCTAATATAATATGTGCTTCTTCATACCCTTTTGTTTTAGTATTTTACCCTTGTATTTATTGCTGTTTTGACTTTTAGTTTTATTCTCTTTATTTTGTTTTTTGCGATATCTACACCATATACTTACTATATAATTTAATATCACAAATTAATACATAAAATATGATTTGAGTTGACTGCAGACTTTTAGGCCCAGTTTGACACAACTTGACGATTCCACCAGAGTTGACTTGCGTTTCAGTCTAATTCCAGCCTCTTTCATAAGAAATTGACTCAAATTATCGATTAACATTAAGCCAACCCCGGTGGTTCGCTCAATGCATTTGCGGTCTTGTTGTGTCAAACTGGTCATCTTGGTGTACTCGGAAGTGGGCGCATCGACAACCTTAGCAATAAGCTATGGTTGCTCGTGCGAATGCGTCCCACTTCCTTCGTACTGGGCACAAACTACTGAAGGCATTGTGCGAGTGTTCCCCCAGCTTGTCCCTGGTGCAGTTGACGCACACCGCTGCTTCGCCTTTTTGCTTATCTGGGCAGTCCGACCTAAGGTGCGGACCACCACAGTGGCTGCACAGGTCAACCGGCTCTGTGCATAGGCGTTTTGAATGGCCATACGCCAAGCAGCGGGTACACTGCACCAGAGGCGTCTGATCCTCGACGCGCACTCTCTGGAGATCAATACGGAGCTTGCCTCCAGAGAGTGCCCGCTTCCAGATTGCTGGGGAAACACTCATCACAATGCAATTAACGTGAGGGTTTCTTGACTTTTTTCTAAACTTGATGTCTACTCTCTGTTCCTCGTCGGTGAGGCCGTGAAATATCTCCTGGTTCTGATTCTTAAGGGCTCTGAGGACTTCCTCGTCACTGTGTATCAGCAACACGTCCTTAAGAATCAGAAGCGGGTTCCGATTTTTCACTGCCTCAACGACGAGGTTCTCTCCGGCTGATTCGAGTCGCTTCTTCAACTTCTCCCTCTCCTCTTTTGTTGCGCACCCCATAATCACCTTTTGGTCCTTCGCTTTTCTGACCCACTCTACACGCACCCAGCCCTCCTTCGCGTCCACTGCCTTCCTGACTCTTTCGAGTATCTCGGCCGCCGTATCCGTCTCCTGTGTAGAGGAGACGACCACGGAGTGTAGCGTCGTTCGCTCCAAGGCCTGTGCCCCGGTGTGGCACTTATTGACGGCCGCTACACTTGCGTAGGTAGTCTCCCCCACACTTTCCTTGCTCGCCAGACTGTCTCGGAGTCTCTCGAGTTTCTCGGAGTTGTCTTTCAACTCCGAGATATGCTCCTTTAGGGTGTTGAGGAGCTCAGTCTGGCCAGCAAGAACTTCGACAGAAGAGGATGGGGGACAGTGGTCAGCAGTGGGTGCGAGAACCGGCACGGCTATGGGTGCGGGAGGGGCCTTGTCGAGCTCGGACTCCTTGACCAGCTCAAACAGCCGGTTTATGGCTTCGAGCACCGCAGTTTTTATCTCGGCCTTGAGATTGCGAGAGTTGCCCAAATTAAGCTTTGCCTTATTCAGGCAAGCTCTCGCTTCCGCAATGCGACTGCGGTGTCCGGCCTCCGGCTGCGTGAGCGGCCCTGAAGCAGCGACAGGGGCTCGGCGCGTCGATGGAGTAGCAAGGCTCTCCTTGGACGCGAGGGGTGTATCGTCTCCGAATACAATCTTCCTCCTCGCGTCAAGAGTCGTGGGCCCCTCTTTCTCCGCCGATCGCGGCGAGCCACTGGAGCCCTGAGACCTTATAGTGCTTGATGGGGTGCGGAACATACTGTCGGGTTGAGAGCAGACAGAATCAACACGGGCCCCTGTAAAGAGGAGGTCCGGAAAACTATATCTATAGAGAGAAAAAACGACTTTGACGGACACTGGGTACTGTGACCCTGTAAAGGGGGGACCACAGTAAGATAACACACAAGTAAATCAGAACAAAACAAATAAATTAAATAATTACTGAATTATAATTATTGTCACAATAAAAAGTCAATAGCGACTGTCAAACAAATAAATAAAATTGGTTAAAAGACACTGGGTCCCTGTAGAGGGGGGACACAGTATTAAATATATATAAAAATCAAATTAAAATATGGACTATAATCAAAATAAAATGAGTATACAGTTAAAATAATATTAAAATACGTTTTATTAGAATATTAAAACGGTTGTCCAATTAAATTTAGTGTCAAAAAACAATTGTCAAAATAATAAAATATTGCGATTTCCCCTCCTAAGACCTAAAATCAACTCAAATATAAAATAAAAAATTTTGCCGACCTCTCTCCGTTTTCCCTCTACCTATAGCTATAGAACAGAGGGTGGGAGGGTGGGCAAAATTTTTTGCGAGCTAGGGGCACGTGCGATACGTCAAAAGACGCGTCTCGGCGCGGGCTAGCTGACTTTTGAAAAAAGTTTACTGTCGTTAAAAGAAAAATCTGGAGTTATCCCCGAAAAACCAGTTTTTTGGGGCAAAAGTGAAGGAAATCAACCCCCAATCTGGGCCTCGGGCTACGGATCGCAACCTTCGACGCAGGGATGGTAGCTGACCACAACTGAGACTAAATAAATTAATTAGAATAAAAGAAAATTTAAAAATGGATTTATTATTAACGAATTTCGTATAAAAATTTTGAAAAATTTTCTAAGTCCTAAGGGGTAGAAATTTTTTCCGCGTGCGGTCGTGTCAAAACGGTCAGGGAGTAGGCGGAACACTACTCTAGTCGAAATATGCTGAAAACTGTAGATATCAACGTTTTAATAAAAATTTCGTTTCCTTAGGTGGATTCACCGTGTTTTAGGTGGTAAGCTATGTAAATGAAATAAAAATTTTTTGCGAGCTAGGGGCACGTGCGATACGTCAAAAGACGCGTCTCGGCGCGGGCTAGCTGAATTTTGAAAAAAGTTTACTGTCGTTAAAAGAAAAATCTGGAGTTATCCCCGAAAAACCAGTTTTTTGGGGCAAAAGTGAAGGAAATCAACCCCCAATCTGGGCCTCGGGCTACGGATCGCAACCTTCGACGCAGGGATGGTAGCTGACCACAACTGAGACTAAATAAATTAATTAGAATAAAAGAAAATTTAAAAATGGATTTATTATTAACGAATTTCGTATAAAAATTTTGAAAATTTTTTAAGTCCTAAGGGGTAGAAATTTTTTCCGCGTGCGGTCGTGTCAAAACGGTCAGGGAGTAGGCGGAACACTACTCTAGTCGAAATATGCTGAAAACAGCTCGAATGATGATGTTTTCAGACTGTTTCCCTTGGAACTCATGAATTGTTGAAACGTTATAACCTGCTTTTAACAATAAATCCTTTTCGGATTGCTTAAATACTTATACGTTTTGTTATCTAAAGGCACATTATTGAGAGATGTATATGATTTACAGTGCATACTACGATCTACTTTAGAAGCCGAAAATACACCACCTTCATACTTATCCTGAATAGTTGCCATTACGTCAACTGGACAACGATAGGACGTTCGCAATGTTCGCGATGGTTTGAAAAATTTCGAAAAGTTTCCATATTTTATACTCACGGAACCTACTCTATTTATGTAACCTATTTGATTCGGGTCACCTAACAAATGAAGACTCTTACATCCCGTAAATAAACACACCAAAAAGATTTCACCAGGGTGTTTCATCAGAGCTTCATCTATCCATACCTCATCAAATGATTTCCTACTGTGTAATAAATACGAATCTATTGTCCTATACGCTTCTTTAAAATCGTTTAAAGAACTACCCTTATTAAGTTTAACCATACGTTCTCTAATGTCGACTGCACCTTCCGAAGTAGATGTCAATACTAGATCACCTTTCTTATGGTTTCCTAGAATAAAGGTAGTTTTTCCGCAACCAGGAACACCAACGATCATATCAATGCTTGGTAATACAAAATTTTTATATCTTTCAACAGTTTCTTTTGATGCATTTATTAAATTTGGTTCTTGCATCAGTGTGGTATATTTTCCGCATAATAACAACCTATCCTGTGACGATTTTAATACATTAATTTTACTATTTATAATATCTTCATCGAAATCTATAAAAGTTACACCATTGAAAGCATAATTATATTTAACGTCTTTATTATTATTAAGTAACCATTTCTTCTCATAAGTATCATATACCGAAAAAGTCTCTTTATGAGAAGTTAAATACCTTCTAGTTTCCAGAGAAAGCGGACTTGAAAGTTTTCGGTACGCTTCCCCATAAGTACACAACGCGGTTCCAACAATTGTCTTCCATAATTCTTGAATTTCTATCATAGCATTGATGGCACTGTCATTTCCCGATGTTTCTTTTATAAATTTAGGTTTATGATCTGGTATCTTGTATATAGGATTTGCGATCGGTTTCCAGAATCCGTTGATTGATTCATCACCTTTACTCGAATTTTCTCCTACGTTAAATTTACTTTCTTCAATATTTACTGAGACTAAAACATAAACAATGGATTTGAACGGTTTCGGTAATGCTTCTTTTATAAAATTTAATTTAGATTCTACTTGGTTTCTATCAGCAATATTTCTGAGATCTATTACAATCTCTCTAATTTCAGATTTAATCATATCAAAAACGTATCTTAAAATGGTCATTGCATTATTTATATCACAAAAATTTAAGATTAAATTACCGTTGATAATTTCGTATTCTACATTAGCTTGAATTTCACCATGTCTAACGCAATGTTCGACTTCTTTATCGTGAACTACAATTAAATTTTGGTTTTCGTTTTCTAATCTTGACCTAACAATTAATTTATTAATAAAATTTTCTTTAAGATCTTTAACCTTATCGTCTTTGTTAATAGTTTCAGAACTTGAATCACTATTTTCTTCAATTATAGATACTAATTTCTGTTTTGATAATGGAAACTTAGATATTTTCTTGTTAGATTTAACAACTACATTGTCATTATAACCGCGAGGTCCACCTTGTGAACTTAGTTTAGCTAAATCAGCTGGTGCAATTGGTTTACTATCTTTAGACAAAATTCCTACAACAAAATTTTTTTCATTTTGATTTTCTCTAACTTTAGGTTTAGGTGTTAAGGTTGCATGATTTTTTCGCTTAATCCCTATTAAACGTTTAACTCCTCTATGGAAAGATGATGAAGGGATAATATTATTAAGTTTAGCTCTAATATCTAAAACCTCACTTAGAACATCACTATCGTGTTTAATCTGTTTCTCTTCGACTACCTCTTGAATTTCTTCAGAAATAGGTCTCTTTTCAACTTCATCAACACTGTCACGACATTCTTCAATTATTAATGATTGATTTACCGCAGTTTTAACTTTCTCACTAACACAATTTTCTTCTATATCTAAATAGACGGTGGAATTAAATATATCATCAAAACAAAAACTAAGATTATTTCTCGAGTCATCAAAAGGTCTCAAGGTAACTTCTGAATCAATGTCGCGAAACTCTGAAGGAGGTTCAATAACTGTGTCCGCTGTGGTAATTGAATTAATTTGTTCATCAGAAATTATCAAGTTTACTCCTACTAACTCTGACATATCCATACTTACAGTATCTAAATTTGTGGTCATTGAAGAATTTAAATGATTTGACTCGATATTGAAATTTTCATCACTTTCAACTATTGAAATTTCTTTTTGAAAAATTTCATCTTCCCCATTTGATGAAGGAATAACTGCAGTTACACGTACATGTTCGCTGCTGCTAATAATTTCTTCTGAATCTACGATATTATTACTAAAATTTTCTAAAATTCTATTTTCTACTTCTACTGTGCAATTAAGGTTTTTCTTTGGAAACAACGGTTCAAAGTGTCTGTTCTTCATAAGCAAGTAAATCACAGTAGGATTTTTATTACCATATGACCGAGGTAAAAAATTTAATTCGTCTGAGTATAAAATAATTTTCACATTAAAAACTTCACTAGCTAAAGCGATCTCTGGATCACCTCCCCACGCATTGGGTGCATTTAAAACTTGTAAAATACCAGAAATAGCACATGCAGGCATTTGTGACAACTTAGGACTAACTTTCATAAAATTTTTTAATTGTTGTACTGTCATTTTATCGTCAATTAATTGACGTAACGAGTCGAAAAGGCAATTACCATCACCAATCGCATTTCCTACAATAAAGTCTTCTTCGTTAAAATTTTCAATTAAATTACCACCAATCAAATCTTCTACAGGTTTATCATCATCAACGGTTACTATTCCGCAAGCTTCGTCCGATAAAACAGAAGGTCTCATTGGATCATTCATGTCTTCGCAATCTATTTTAGGTAAGTAATTTTCGGGATATCTAAATAATTGTTCAGCATCACCTTCGATGTAGGTACTCAATTCAATGAACTGCACTGCATCTTCGATAGACACAGGGTAGTTCACTGGTACTGCCGACCACTTAATAACTTTAGTAAAAAATCTGTGGAACCAACTTATACCATGGTTTAAAGGTGGAGTACCTTCTAATGGTACATTAGTAGGATTTTTGTACAAAACGTCAGCATAAGGCGCGTTATCGTGTTTGTTTGATTTAGGTGCATTAGGTTCAATTATAGCTGTCCATAAATTCTTAATCATTTGAACGGGATCGAATCCACTCGCGTTTCTTTGACTTAATATTTCGGATGTTACTTTAGATGTGGCGGTGGTTACAGAAAATCTTTTAACGAAACAATGGATAAAAATCGCACTTGCCAACTCATACATCCTGTCCGCTGACAAATCGTATGATACTTGACATACAGCTTTAGTTCCTACAATTCGTGTGGCGTAAGATTTTAGAGCCTCGTAAATTCTTTGAACGGAAAATTTATTGTGATCTAATCCCATTGCGTATGAAATTACATCTTTTACTAATTTTTTTGGAGCTAAGAAAGTTACTAAACGCATGTGATTTTTCTCGGTATCGAAACCTTGAGCTTCCCATAAATATGCTTTTATTGTGACATAATCAAAATTATTGAACCAAAGATATGTTCTTATGTTACCACTAATTAAGCCTTTACTGGCACATTTAGTGATTTAAAAAAATATTATACTGTTCCTCGTTTACTGAATGTTTACAAAATACGGTTGTCTATCAGAATCAAAAATTACTGGATTTGTGAGAAGTTCCAAATAAGTTGCCATCGTGTGACAATATGACCAAGAATGGTCATGAACGAAATTCATATAAATTTTTTTAATACCATCATCGTCTTCAATTTTCCAATGTGCATTCAAGTGTTTGATAGTTCCAGAATTTTCTGTTAACATTAAAGGATCAAAAATAAACGAACCCGCACCCACAGTAGACTTACCTCTTGTCATGCTATCAGCTATTTGAGTTGCAGTGCGATCGTACGTCGAATGAATAAATAATTGAAAAGGCGCAGTTACGTTACATTCCTCAGAGACGTTTTCACAAAAGAAAATATTCGTACCATTTAAAAGATCATCATTATACTTCTTTAAACATTGTTTTTGCTTACTACTTTTAGGTTTAAACAATTGAATCGCACTATTCCTATTCGCGTGACGTTGTTGATCGTGAATTCCTAAGATAGGACAACAACTGTGAAAATTTTCCCTACCTCTTTGCATTTGCTTAAATGGGCAACCTCCAGAGTTTTTAACGAGCACATCAAAACCTTCAGGTGTCTTTACAAATTTATTAATTCCTAACGTCATGATATTCAATTGTGACTCTAATTGCCGTGAAGCAGCAGCAAATGGATGACTATGAAATAAGTTATGCTTGAAATCCATTTCTAACTCTGGATATGTTGAAATCAAATTTGCTTCTTCCTCTGAAGATAATTTGTATCTAATTATTATTTTGTCTTCTTTGGTACTTGGGTCAACTAACCGTTTCGCATCATGTATTATCGCGTTTCTAACCATATCTGCTACAACACTTTCTGGATTAGCTACGTCCCTAGAAATAACTTTCTTAATTTCTTCTTCATAATCTAGACCCGCTTTGCGTAGTAAACCTGGAATAGCACTATGTGGGACCGTCTCACCACCAATGCGATAATTTAAATGTCTATATAATTCCCTAAATTCACTGTATTTAATTTTTTCAGATTTATCACCAACATGTACGATACCTTGACACATCACATAAGGACGTGGGATAATTTCATTCCTACTAATCATAGTGTCTAATATGTCTGTAATTAATCTAATTTTTGGAAAAGGACCTACTTTATCAGCTACATAACATAAATCAACTAAAGATAAATTAATAATATAAAAATATTTCAAATAACAGTACCCATTTGCGGTATAGATATTATCATTTAAAATACAGAACTTACCCGCATCTAACAACTTTAAGTCAGAATGGTAAACACATTTTGACAAAATAGTCATGATGCTAATGTAAAGATCTTTCTGGCGAGAAAGAAACTTTTAGTGATCCTGGCGAGAATCACAAACGATTGGTAGATTAGATCTGGCGAGATCTAATCAAAGAATGTATTCAGCTAACACACACGTCTGGTAGAATCCAATCTTTCCCTCGAACAAGTCGAGAGATCAACAGATTTTACTTTCGTTTATGGTTAGGTTAGGTTAGGTTAGGTTTGGCGGAATGGCGGGACAGGCTCTCACGCCCTACCGCCGGCCTCGATACCATCGAGGCGGTCCGGCCAGTACTCGAGCCCTGGCTCGGGAGAAGGCACGGCTCCCTGTCGTTTCGTGTGACGCAGGTGCTCTCGGGGCATGGTTGCTTCGGGAAGTACCTGTGTCGCATAAACAGGGAGCCGGACGCCCGGTGTCACCACTGCGTCGACTGCCGGGAGGACACGGTGCGGCATACGCTGGCAGAGTGTGCCGCTTGGGAGGAGCCGCGCCGTGCCCTCATCTCAGAAGTAGGCAGTGACCTGTCGCTGCCGGCCGTAGTCGAGTCTATGGTCGGCAGCGAGGAGGCCTGGGACGCGGTGGTAACCTTCTGCGAAACAGTCGTGTCGCAGAAGGAGGCTGCGGAGAGGGAGAGGGAGATTTCTTCCCCACACCCGATCCGCAGCAGACGCACCGGGCGTCGGCGGAGGGCGGATAACGCCCTCTTCCGGCCCCCCTAATTGGGTCCAGGGGCGACGGACTTGGGGACGTCCGTCGCCCCCCACACATCTGGACCCGAGGTGGCGGCGCGAAGTGTTCCACGCGCGCCCCTCTCAGACGTCGCGCGGGGGGAGTCTAACACCTCACTCCTCCCGCCGACCCGAGATTGAGGCCCGCAGAGGCGGGCCGGCACTAGCCGGGGGTCGCGGTAGTATCTTAAGTTCCCGCGGCCCCCCGGCGTAGGTGTGAGATGGAACACCGGGGTGGTTTTGCCGGCCGGTGCACCCTGGGCGCGGCAGTATCCTTCCTCGAGGAATGAGAAGAAATTGTTATTCCTCGGGGAATGGTACTGTCGTGGCTAATATTCTGGGCGGGGTAATCTACCAATCGTTTGTGATTCTCGCCAGGATCACTAAAAGTTTCTTTCTCGCCAGAAAGATCTTTACATTAGCATCATGACTATTTTGTCAAAATGTGTTTACCATTCTGACTTAAAGTTGTTAGATGCGGGTAAGTTCTGTATTTTAAATGATAATATCTATACCGCAAATGGGTACTGTTATTTGAAATATTTTTATATTATTAATTTATCTTTAGTTGATTTATGTTATGTAGCTGATAAAGTAGGTCCTTTTCCAAAAATTAGATTAATTACAGACATATTAGACACTATGATTAGTAGAAATGAAATTATCCCACGTCCTTATGTGATGTGTCAAGGTATCGTACATGTTGGTGATAAATCTGAAAAAATTAAATACAGTGAATTTAGGGAATTATATAGACATTTAAATTATCGCATTGGTGGTGAGACGGTCCCACATAGTGCTATTCCAGGTTTACTACGCAAAGCGGGTCTAGATTATGAAGAAGAAATTAAGAAAGTTATTTCTAGGGACGTAGCTAATCCAGAAAGTGTTGTAGCAGATATGGTTAGAAACGCGATAATACATGATGCGAAACGGTTAGTTGACCCAAGTACCAAAGAAGACAAAATAATAATTAGATACAAATTATCTTCAGAGGAAGAAGCAAATTTGATTTCAACATATCCAGAGTTAGAAATGGATTTCAAGCATAACTTATTTCATAGTCATCCATTTGCTGCTGCTTCACGGCAATTAGAGTCACAATTGAATATCATGACGTTAGGAATTAATAAATTTGTAAAGACACCTGAAGGTTTTGATGTGCTCGTTAAAAACTCTGGAGGTTGCCCATTTAAGCAAATGCAAAGAGGTAGGGAAAATTTTCACAGTTGTTGTCCTATCTTAGGAATTCACGATCAACAACGTCACGCGAATAGGAATAGTGCGATTCAATTGTTTAAACCTAAAAGTAGTAAGCAAAAACAATGTTTAAAGAAGTATAATGATGATCTTTTAAATGGTACGAATATTTTCTTTTGTGAAAACGTCTCTGAGGAATGTAACGTAACTGCGCCTTTTCAATTATTTATTCATTCGACGTACGATCGCACTGCAACTCAAATAGCTGATAGCATGACAAGAGGTAAGTCTACTGTGGGTGCGGGTTCGTTTATTTTTGATCCTTTAATGTTAACAGAAAATTCTGGAACTATCAAACACTTGAATGCACATTGGAAAATTGAAGACGATGATGGTATTAAAAAAATTTATATGAATTTCGTTCATGACCATTCTTGGTCATATTGTCACACGATGGCAACTTATTTGGAACTTCTCACAAATCCAGTAATTTTTGATTCTGATAGACAACCGTATTTTGTAAACATTCAGTCAACGAGGAACAGTATAATATTTTTTTAAATCACTAAATGTGCCAGTAAAGGCTTAATTAGTGGTAACATAAGAACATATCTTTGGTTCAATAATTTTGATTATGTCACAATAAAAGCATATTTATGGGAAGCTCAAGGTTTCGATACCGAGAAAAATCACATGCGTTTAGTAACTTTCTTAGCTCCAAAAAAATTAGTAAAAGATGTAATTTCATACGCAATGGGATTAGATCACAATAAATTTTCCGTTCAAAGAATTTACGAGGCTCTAAAATCTTACGCCACACGAATTGTAGGAACTAAAGCTGTATGTCAAGTATCATACGATTTGTCAGCGGACAGGATGTATGAGTTGGCAAGTGCGATTTTTATCCATTGTTTCGTTAAAAGATTTTCTGTAACCACCGCCACATCTAAAGTAACATCCGAAATATTAAGTCAAAGAAACGCGAGTGGATTCGATCCCGTTCAAATGATTAAGAATTTATGGACAGCTATAATTGAACCTAATGCACCTAAATCAAACAAACACGATAACGCGCCTTATGCTGACGTTTTGTACAAAAATCCTACTAATGTACCATTAGAAGGTACTCCACCTTTAAACCATGGTATAAGTTGGTTCCACAGATTTTTTACTAAAGTTATTAAGTGGTCGGCAGTACCAGTGAACTACCCTGTGTCTATCGAAGATGCAGTGCAGTTCATTGAATTGAGTACCTACATCGAAGGTGATGCTGAACAATTATTTAGATATCCCGAAAATTACTTACCTAAAATAGATTGCGAAGACATGAATGATCCAATGAGACCTTCTGTTTTATCGGACGAAGCTTGCGGAATAGTAACCGTTGATGATGATAAACCTGTAGAAGATTTGATTGGTGGTAATTTAATTGAAAATTTTAACGAAGAAGACTTTATTGTAGGAAATGCGATTGGTGATGGTAATTGCCTTTTCGACTCGTTACGTCAATTAATTGACGATAAAATGACAGTACAACAATTAAAAAATTTTATGAAAGTTAGTCCTAAGTTGTCACAAATGCCTGCATGTGCTATTTCTGGTATTTTACAAGTTTTAAATGCACCCAATGCGTGGGGAGGTGATCCAGAGATCGCTTTAGCTAGTGAAGTTTTTAATGTGAAAATTATTTTATACTCAGACGAATTAAATTTTTTACCTCGGTCATATGGTAATAAAAATCCTACTGTGATTTACTTGCTTATGAAGAACAGACACTTTGAACCGTTGTTTCCAAAGAAAAACCTTAATTGCACAGTAGAAGTAGAAAATAGAATTTTAGAAAATTTTAGTAATAATATCGTAGATTCAGAAGAAATTATTAGCAGCAGCGAACATGTACGTGTAACTGCAGTTATTCCTTCATCAAATGGGGAAGATGAAATTTTTCAAAAAGAAATTTCAATAGTTGAAAGTGATGAAAATTTCAATATCGAGTCAAATCATTTAAATTCTTCAATGACCACAAATTTAGATACTGTAAGTATGGATATGTCAGAGTTAGTAGGAGTAAACTTGATAATTTCTGATGAACAAATTAATTCAATTACCACAGCGGACACAGTTATTGAACCTCCTTCAGAGTTTCGCGACATTGATTCAGAAGTTACCTTGAGACCTTTTGATGACTCGAGAAATAATCTTAGTTTTTGTTTTGATGATATATTTAATTCCACCGTCTATTTAGATATAGAAGAAAATTGTGTTAGTGAGAAAGTTAAAACTGCGGTAAATCAATCATTAATAATTGAAGAATGTCGTGACAGTGTTGATGAAGTTGAAAAGAGACCTATTTCTGAAGAAATTCAAGAGGTAGTCGAAGAGAAACAGATTAAACACGATAGTGATGTTCTAAGTGAGGTTTTAGATATTAGAGCTAAACTTAATAATATTATCCCTTCATCATCTTTCCATAGAGGAGTTAAACGTTTAATAGGGATTAAGCGAAAAAATCATGCAACCTTAACACCTAAACCTAAAGTTAGAGAAAATCAAAATGAAAAAAATTTTGTTGTAGGAATTTTGTCTAAAGATAGTAAACCAATTGCACCAGCTGATTTAGCTAAACTAAGTTCACAAGGTGGACCTCGCGGTTATAATGACAATGTAGTTGTTAAATCTAACAAGAAAATATCTAAGTTTCCATTATCAAAACAGAAATTAGTATCTATAATTGAAGAAAATAGTGATTCAAGTTCTGAAACTATTAACAAAGACGATAAGGTTAAAGATCTTAAAGAAAATTTTATTAATAAATTAATTGTTAGGTCAAGATTAGAAAACGAAAACCAAAATTTAATTGTAGTTCACGATAAAGAAGTCGAACATTGCGTTAGACATGGTGAAATTCAAGCTAATGTAGAATACGAAATTATCAACGGTAATTTAATCTTAAATTTTTGTGATATAAATAATGCAATGACCATTTTAAGATACGTTTTTGATATGATTAAATCTGAAATTAGAGAGATTGTAATAGATCTCAGAAATATTGCTGATAGAAACCAAGTAGAATCTAAATTAAATTTTATAAAAGAAGCATTACCGAAACCGTTCAAATCCATTGTTTATGTTTTAGTCTCAGTAAATATTGAAGAAAGTAAATTTAACGTAGGAGAAAATTCGAGTAAAGGTGATGAATCAATCAACGGATTCTGGAAACCGATCGCAAATCCTATATACAAGATACCAGATCATAAACCTAAATTTATAAAAGAAACATCGGGAAATGACAGTGCCATCAATGCTATGATAGAAATTCAAGAATTATGGAAGACAATTGTTGGAACCGCGTTGTGTACTTATGGGGAAGCGTACCGAAAACTTTCAAGTCCGCTTTCTCTGGAAACTAGAAGGTATTTAACTTCTCATAAAGAGACTTTTTCGGTATATGATACTTATGAGAAGAAATGGTTACTTAATAATAATAAAGACGTTAAATATAATTATGCTTTCAATGGTGTAACTTTTATAGATTTCGATGAAGATATTATAAATAGTAAAATTAATGTATTAAAATCGTCACAGGATAGGTTGTTATTATGCGGAAAATATACCACACTGATGCAAGAACCAAATTTAATAAATGCATCAAAAGAAACTGTTGAAAGATATAAAAATTTTGTATTACCAAGCATTGATATGATCGTTGGTGTTCCTGGTTGCGGAAAAACTACCTTTATTCTAGGAAACCATAAGAAAGGTGATCTAGTATTGACATCTACTTCGGAAGGTGCAGTCGACATTAGAGAACGTATGGTTAAACTTAATAAGGGTAGTTCTTTAAACGATTTTAAAGAAGCGTATAGGACAATAGATTCGTATTTATTACACAGTAGGAAATCATTTGATGAGGTATGGATAGATGAAGCTCTGATGAAACACCCTGGTGAAATCTTTTTGGTGTGTTTATTTACGGGATGTAAGAGTCTTCATTTGTTAGGTGACCCGAATCAAATAGGTTACATAAATAGAGTAGGTTCCGTGAGTATAAAATATGGAAACTTTTCGAAATTTTTCAAACCATCGCGAACATTGCGAACGTCCTATCGTTGTCCAGTTGACGTAATGGCAACTATTCAGGATAAGTATGAAGGTGGTGTATTTTCGGCTTCTAAAGTAGATCGTAGTATGCACTGTAAATCATATACATCTCTCAATAATGTGCCTTTAGATAACAAAACGTATAAGTATTTAAGCAATCCGAAAAGGATTTATTGTTAAAAGCAGGTTATAACGTTTCAACAATTCATGAGTTCCAAGGGAAACAGTCTGAAAACATCATCATTCGAGCTGTTTTCAGCATATTTCGACTAGAGTAGTGTTCCGCCTACTCCCTGACCGTTTTGACACGACCGCACGCGGAAAAAATTTCTACCCCTTAGGACTTAAAAAATTTTCAAAATTTTTATACGAAATTCGTTAATAATAAATCCATTTTTAAATTTTCTTTTATTCTAATTAATTTATTTAGTCTCAGTTGTGGTCAGCTACCATCCCTGCGTCGAAGGTTGCGATCCGTAGCCCGAGGCCCAGATTGGGGGTTGATTTCCTTCACTTTTGCCCCAAAAAACTGGTTTTTCGGGGATAGCTTCGTGCCCTCCCTCCTCTAGGTGGTGACGGGCGGGCGACAGGCACGGGGGTGCCTGCGCCTGTATTGCACTCCGTCACCTCCGCCTGCCGTTCCTGGCCCCCCTCCCCTACCCGTGCCGTGAGGGTGGGAGGGGTCCGCCTTGCATTCGTCGGCGGGGGACTGGTAGCAAAGGCTATGCCAGTTTCCCAGTTCCCCTCCACTATGACGAAGCGGGAATGCCGCTGGGTCGTTTTAGTGGGTATACCGGGTTCGCCCGGGGAGTCCCACATACCCCTCCCGTCCCCCGGCGGAAGGGTATGCGTAACGCATTTTTTCCCAGCGTCAAAAAAAAAAAAAAAAAAAAAGGTTAGGTTAGGATAAGTTAGTAAGTCTTTTAAAATGGAAACAAAATATTTTATTTTTTCTAATCTTTGAGAGCCCGTAGCTCGAAAAGCGGCAGGGATACAATAACATTTCTATGTCATTTCTGTTTGAGAATGACGTGTTCTTGAATATCTACTAAGTTTTATTTTGACCCACGCACGCATTACATACCCTCCCCCATACAAAAAAAACACAAAATATTTTTTTTCTCGGAAATAGTAAGTATTTTTAAAAAACCGAATTATAGAAAGTTGTTTGTAATCAAAAGAGGAATACGTAAAAAAAAAAAACAACACAAAATATACACACTGACTCACATCGATTCCCGTGTCCATAGTTTTGCCAAAGTGGACCAGTGTGCGCCGCATAGAATGCTTTGCTTGTCTGTTTATAAAAATAATACACACATTACATTACTTGTGTTCAATGTTAAAGCATAAAAAATTAACAAAAACTTAAAAAAATGTATGCAAAATAAAATACTGCGCCTTATCATAAACACTGGGCAATTATAATATGTTCGCCACTGATTTCGGACACGCGGACTTTTTAGATTTACTTTACCTAATTTTACGAAAATTCTGACATAAGTTCATTTGTGCGGGCCTGGGGCTCAGATGACCAGTCTCCTTTCATCATAGATATTGCAATTGAATAACTGTTTTAGATAGCTTTATTGATGGAAACAGATAGGTAGTACTTAACCCAAAGATTCATGGGTAATTAAACTTACAGATATCCTAGTTACACCTGAGAAGTTGGATGGATTGATGGTCGGCATAGTGTTAACACTTCGGTGCCCTTGCGGACCGAAGATAAGAGACTGGATTGGGAGACGCTTGCAAGTCGGAGGGGGATCCGTATCGGTGAGTGTCTCTAACATATCGTGAGGCGGGGATTTCTCTTCACATCAAAGTGAAGCAGTACAATCCTATATTATTATTATAAAACAAATCACATTGTAAACCTAGAGATAACCAGAATATAATATGAAGAGAGAATCCACGCGCCCTCGCGACATCTCTTATACAGCCTAATTTCAAGTGAGCAATCATTAAAATCACAATATTCATAATCAATTAGCTTATCTTAATTTTAACTATAGTTCTAGTTAAAGACCTCTGTTTAATACATCATTATTCGAGCCGTCGACCATTCAATTACAAACCATCTCTGTAGTAGTTAACACAAAAGCTAACAGAGGGCACTGTCGCTCCTTTCTTTCAATATTGATCCCGTAATAACTGTACAAATATCTCAGAGATGGCAGGTTCATCAATTATTATAAAAAACTAAGCTAAGCTATTATTATAAGCTGGTTATTAATTAGATTGACTAATGATCCCAGCAGATAAACACTCTCGCTGCGACATATACATATATGAAATCTAGGGACGCCAAAAAAAGTCCAGACCAAATTCTACCATTGTTCTTTATGTTTTCCTTTTCGTGATTAGAGTTTCTACTGAACAGGACTATTGTTTTGTCTATTTTCTGTATTTTCTGAAGATGGATGTTTTTGGACCAATAGGGTCCAAAATTTTGTAAATTGTTGTATGCCAAGTTCTCAGCCGTGTATCAAATTTCTGATAGGACTGTCACTTTTGCTTATTTTTTCCTTTTTCCACTTGATTTGCCTCATCATCTCCATTTTTTAATTAGATTTATTTGTTTTTATCATTTTTGTTATTAATGACGACACGCTGGTGATTCTTCACATCAAAGCATTTACAATAACATCTATGCGAATCGCCACAAAAACAGCTTAAACTTGTAAATCGTAAGACGTTAGTTTTTTCAGTGTTGGCTATTTGATGTAAATTCATTGTCTGAGAAACAGGCGTTAAATCTTCTTCTGTCGAGTATCTAGCAATGTCATCTTCTTCGATGTAGAAAGTCATTACAGTAGGATTAGCCCAGTTGACAATCAACAATCGTTGACGCTAGTAGAAAACGACTCAAATGTATGGGGATGACGTCATCTCAACGCTAAGTCACGTGGTCAGAACGAATAGAAAATTTGTAGCCATGTTGACAACTTATCTAATCGTTCAAAATGATAGAATGAAATGTGATCCTTTCTACAACGTTGATCGCTACATCTCATATAAAATGCTAGCCAAGCGAGACTTTTGACAAGCGATAACGAAACGAAGTCGACTATTTTGATCGTTGACTGAGCGATCGCCAAGACGCAGTAGAAAGCGCTAAAAAATGGCGTCTCTATTATGCAGCATACTCAAACTCAAAGCATTTATTTCAATTAAACCATTACAGGCACCTTTGAATGTCAGAAGAACAATTCATAAATCAAAACTAAACTACGAATGCAATACGTCATCCCGAAAGCCACTACGCCGAGCCACAGGCCGCCGAATGCCCGCAACAACGAACACTGCGAGCACGAAAGCACGCAGCGACGCACACCGCAACAACGAATACACGAGACTCCAAATCACGGAACAACGAATGCACGCGACTCCAAATCACGGAACAACGAATGCACGCCGCAACGCGCAACCGCCGCCCCGCGACCCGGAGCCCCGCGCACCCACCGCCACGGCACGCGCCGCCGCGCGACCCCGCACCCACAGCACCCGCAGCACTCGCCGCCGCAGAGATCCGGCGACGCGCAACTCGACGCAGCAACTCCCGGGACGACGCATTGCACTCCTGAGCTACAGTCACAGTCACAAGGCATAATAACTTGTCTGTAGTTGCCCATTCCCTTACGTAGATCTCTATGGAGAAGAACGGGCAAGAAACTCCATGGACACTCTTTTAAATCAGAATATTGTTACAAAAATCTTGGTACATTACATCATTCATGTTGAGATGGTATATTATGTGAGAACTATGTAGCAAGACGTGCAAGTTAAGAGCGTCCGGAGTAAAAAGATATAATAAACAAATTAAAAAAAATATACAGGGTGTAAATCAACCCATCACACAGCCGTCAACCAAGCACTCTGTACATCAATCTAAGTACCCCTATGCAAAAATTTTTGCTGGGAAATGATTTTTTTTTTGGGGTCAAAAATCACATTTTACGGTAAAACTCAAAGTAGCACTCTTAAAACATTGTGCTTAGTGGATGCTTTGAATAGTAAACGGGTCATGGAGGTAATTTAAGTAAAGTTAAGACCTGGAAAACTAGTATTTACAAAAACAGCTGTGAAAAATTTGGAACTTTGACCCCTAATATCTCCGTAACTAGGGGGTTCCCAGGTATGGTCTAGAATAAAAAAATGATCGCAGTGGTGGGGAGTACAAGTGCCTTTCGTTTGCGTTAAGGGTACTTTTACACCCTATATAAACCATGGCAACTAAGAGATGACCAGTCTCCACTGACAGCGCCCGTTCACGAACATGACGCGATGTGAACTCCCTGTCCAATACGGCGACGATGAAACACTTCAATGTGTGCTTGATTTGCGGTGGCTGAACCTTGCGCACCAAAGCTATGCACTGATACATTACGGGAATACAGAGCAGCAATTCCGTCATTGTGGGGTCCGTGTGTTTCTACAAAAGTTAAATTAACAGATGAGATCTTATGAGCTAATTTCTTTGTTACGTTCAACCCATTCGGGTTGTTCTCTCTCGTTAAGTCCTCGAGCGTCCTTATGAGCACCCGGTGGATCATAAGACATTCAAGCAATGTTAGCGGACGTTCAACAGGTTAATTCAATCATCTTAAACCTATCTTTCATTTCAGCTAGGACTGTGTATACTCTAGTCTGTAATAGGGATGAATATCGATAACGGCCTTCTAGGGTGTTATCTTCTGGAAATACAATGCCGGCTAACCTGGCACGTGATCCTGGTGTTTGGACGTCTATATCTTCGAAGCCCAGTAAGTTAGAATTGGGCACCAACTGTCCTGGAATGAAACCTTCAGGAAGTGGCAGATAATCTGGCAAATTATCAAACGATGCTGTAACTCGTCTTGACGTTACAAGTGGAGACACGTAACACTCGTAGACGTTATGATTGTCCGCATTAATTACGCCGAAAGAGCCACTTGGTTGCTCTACTCCATCAATGACAATTGGTCCTTGTGGGATTGCGACGGCTGGAAGGTTTAAGCGGATCTCCTTACCATCCTGTGTAATAACACTAGATACATGGGAGATATAATCTGCTACAGGTTGTGGAATGATTTGATAATCTGGCAAAATTTCCCTTGCGTCCGTTCTTAGGTTGAGCACATTCTGGCCGGACTTCCTGGCTTGCTCTAACACTTCTAAATTCAAGTGCGTTGCCATAGCATGAGTGAACATACTCAGCGGGAGTCTATCATGTAGACGTGGGTCAATACCCCGCATTTTCTCGTATGTTTCGTTCACTAATGGGAGGAATCCAGAAAACTCAAAGTTCTGACAATATACCTCCTGCGCAGCAACAAGGGACGAATGAGGTCCGATAACGTACAGAGGTTCATCCCGAAGGGCGTCCTCCGTAGTGCTGGGCACTAATTCTTGAATTGACGGGGTGGCTTTCCTACCCTGCGTCTGTTGTTCTTTGAAACCCTTAGACCGGTTGTTAGGCCTGCGGGGCTTCTCGCGTGACTCATCATAAGGCTGGGGCTCGTAGCTCCAGTCCTGCAACTGCTGACGGTTATTAAAGTGCTCATACGCACGTTGGGCATCACGCTGTCCTCGGCGGTTACCACCGGAATTCTGGCTTCTGCCACGTGGTTGTTCACGATTTTGATTTCTATTCATTTTGAATATGAATTTAAAAACGAACAATCCCATCCTCGTCGCCACTGTTGGGTTCTTAATACGGGAGACAAGTGAAACACGTGACAGCTATCGACACACTGATTTATTTGCTGTTGGACACACGGAGCGGGCGCAGCCACGCACACAGACATCGTTAGCACACATACACAACAAGCACCATTCAACTCAACCATTTTGAAGGGAACTAAATGATCCGACACACGCGCCACCATCAGCGAGACATTTGAGTGAGAATGACATTCTCTCAGCCACCAGGGCAACGTCACTAAAATGTAACTAAATGTAAAAAGTGGCTTTAAAGTACATAGTACTCACACATGTGCCATGCAATTATAAAATATTAAGATTTTCAGGTGACTCTGGATATCCACAACGCCCTTGGCTTATGACACCTATCCTCAATGCAGTTCCAGGTTCTAGGGAAGAACTATATACTCAAAAGCATGTGCAAGCCCGTAACTGCATTGAGCGCTGTTTTGGATTGCTCAAAGCAAGGTGGAGGTGTTTGCTGAGAGACAGGGTTCTCCACTATCATCCTCATGTAGCTAGCCTTATAACAAAGCCATGTTGTGTGTTACACAACATGGCTTGAAAGCTGGCTTACCACCACCACAACCACTTCCTGCTGCACATGAGGATGAGGATGATATACCCACTGCAACTGTGGGTAGCCAGAGTGAATTAATCCAAGGAAGAGCCATGCTGAGTTGTTTATTGGAAAGGTTAGGTTAGGTCCGTAGTGGTAGCATACTAGTTTCCATCCAGGGATTATATATGCACCGGGGTGGTTTTTAGTCAGTTATTACATACAATGTATGTGTCTGACAGACCCCTTCAATCGCCCCATGGCGGAGGAACGTTCAGTAGGGTTTTCCACCCCGGAACGAAAAAAAACAAGTCATAGTAAGATTATTTAAAGCTTTAATACGATTTTTGTCCTAATTATAAATTAAACTTTTTTGTACTCTTTATTTAACTTATCTTAAATAAATAATATTATGATTGATAGTGTTTTGAGAATGTTTAGTTAATTTTATTATAATATAATAAAACATGTTTATTATTACAGACAAGTTATTATTATTTTTTACTAAAATTCATAATAATTTGGTGTTTATCCGATACTGTGTATTTAACTATTTACATACATTTTAGGTATTATTGTTAGAAGATACTTTACATACAAATCGATTAAGTACAGTTACAGCTATAATTATGAATAATGGTTTCAGAACATAATGGTTTTGTTTAATACTATAAAAAGATCAACTACTTAATTAAAAAAACTGAAATGGTACATCATGCAAATTGTATATAAAAATTGTAGGGAAAGAAAAAGTTAACTGGATTGGAATAGCAAACAATTGAAAAGAAAATTAATTCTTTTTTTTTTTAATCTTTATTTTGGAAAAGGCTTTAATCGCGACGCGATTATGCCAGCCTCTCAAAATTAATTCTTACTCTGATATTGTAGGCAATTTGAGAAGTTTTTAGCCCACAGCGGAAACGACTGTCACTACATTACGACTTTTTAGGGATAATATCTGTCGAAGGTAGTGATGATGGTCTCAACTGTGGTAAAATTTCTATTAAATTGTCTACAGTACCAACCAAACGACTTAAAATTTGGTTCTGATTTTCTTCCATTACAATTCTTCTCGATTCTAACCGCAGCCGTTCCATCTCCTTCTCGTGATCTCTTTGTTCCCGGTCTGCCTCTAGTTGCAGCCGGCGATATTCGACAGCCACGAATTCACTCGTGGCTCGTTCGAACAGCTTTTGTATCCCGGCGTCTGCGCGCTCGAAGTAGCCCGCGGCGCCGCGGCGTTGATATGCTAGGCGACACCACGGGCGAGAGTCTTGCCCGATGCCGCAGTCGTTGCGGAGGCCCACGTGACGTGGACGCAGTTGGTGAGGTCGGTGACAGCATCGGTGAGAGTGCCGTGGCAGGCGGCGGCGATAGCTCTGGTAGTGGACGATGGCGTGGGACTTCTCTCGAGGGAGGTGGCAGTGAAAGAGGGGCGGTAGAAGCTGTTGTTGCTGAAAATAAATAAAAATATTATGTATCAAATTGTGCCCAAATTACTTATTTAGCCAAATGTATCTTGAAAAAAAGAAAGTACTCGTACCTTGTATGTAAGAAGGAAAATCTAACAAAATTTCTGCGGCAGACATTTGGGACAGACAGACATTATTCACAGAAGCTCTAGTTTGTGCTAGAGAGTTTCTCTCTGATGTTGGGGCCTGAAATATAAGAAGATAACAAATTAGAAAATAACAATTGTTTATTAAATATAATATAGTAATAAGCAAAGAAAAAAACTAACAAAGCCTCTCTCCTCAATTCCAGCTTGACCAATGACAGCAGTCAAACCCATTATTCCTAATACCCTCTCTTCTGAAGCAGTAAGAGCAAGTTTGCTGCTTGGACCACCACCAGTACCAGAAGCCTCACCACGTATTGCCAAGGCTTTTTTATTGTTTTTGTTTTCCAGTCCGCCCACACCTGAACATATATTTAGTTGTTAATTTTTGTTATGCATGTTTTCATCAATCATTTTAATTAAGTAAGCTCATTGTTTTATGTGCTACATGTTGTAGAATAATAAATAATAACAATAGGAAACCCAACACCTTAAAATAATATTTTACAGTGGTTTATATTAGATATACAGGTATGATCTTACTTTTTTCCATTTGTCAATAGACTTTGTTACTCCTCCTCCAATAGAGTTGAGTAAGTCTGACAGTTCCTGCCACAGTCTGTCAGCTTTTATTCGGCCTTGAGGCCCTTGTTGGGGCCTCGTTATATCGCCACGGCTAGAAAATAAGTTAAAACTATTTCAGAAAAACAAAGGGTCTATTGATTACAAAGTGTCAAACACAATTTGGTTTGTATGTTTCGTAAGTAGTGGTATTAGTTCGTGTCGCGTATCACGTCATTGTTTATGTTTCAAACTTTCAAGAGTTTCAAGTGCCCCTGCCCAAGAATGATATAATTTAAGGAAGAAAGAATACGATATAACTAATCATTTACGTACCTTTCCATAAATTCTAATAAAACTGCGAACTGTTCCGTGCTTGCTCGTGGTCTAGATTCCATCCTATTTGATCCTATAAAAGTTATCACTTCATTTAGGGCATCTTTCATTCAAATGCAGGATGATAATGTTATCATATTATTTCGAGTCACAGTAACGTTTAAAATTACACCCGCACTGGGATATGATAAGAAACCAATTATAAGAAGAACTTTAACTTATTTCGCTTACTTTTTTAACACTTAAAACAATTTATTCCTTTCTTAGCAATTCAAAACAAAACTTCAACCCGCGCATAAAGTAAACAACTGTGATTTTGACATTAGTTTGACGTTAGTAGAAACGCTCACCATAGACAAGAGAGTAGGTTTTCTCTACATTTACCAGAGAATGAGCGATCGACTCAGTTGTGTGAAGTTGGCTACCAACTTAGCGCTTTCTAAAATCGCTTGCGCCGAAGCGTTAACTGTTGTAGAAAGAGAATAGATACGAAGCGGTTGTAACTTGGCTAGCCCTACAGATGTGTCAAGATGTGTATAGGCAGTGTAAGCGCCTGGTATGGCAATGCCATGCTTAACATAGTCATCTAGTCTGGGTTTGAGACCCCTTCTAACTCCGTCAGCAGCTCCCATTCCATGAGCAGATTCACTAAAATTCCAGGTTGAATGGAGGAAACACACATCGATTTGTCTTGCAGCGCTCTATAGATTTTTCGCACGAGCATTTCTTAAAACCTTGGCCTCTCTTCTTGGATCTTTGAAGCAATTTCACGGAAACTCAGTTCATTTGTCGATACAGCAGTGCAAGTACGTAGCACTCGATTCGATAAATCTGACAGTTATTCTCGATAAAATGAGCTTTTATCGAATCGAATCGATGTCGCAAGTACGTAACTAATATTATAACGATCGGTAGTTATACTCTAAAATTTAAACGATTTTATCGAAAATGCAAGTACGAAACGACATTTTGACAGTTGAGATCGACAATTTACGCTGTCGATCTCGATAATTTATCGACACCTTGTCAAAGCGCGATAAGCCTATCGAACACTAAATGGATTTAGAACTTTTATTGCTGGGTGATGAGGAAGAACGGCAGCACCATCACAATGTGATGCGTATTCGGAGGCGACGTCTCAGAGATACAAACAATCCTCTGGAACTTCCAGAGGACTGTTTTGTTCGTCTCTTTCGGGTGACTCGAGAAGTGGCAGAAATTTTAATTCACGGAATAGAGGTAGACGTACGGAGGACACGATCCACTGGACTCCCTGTCCATATCGTGGTAAGTACCCAGTGTTTTTTTACTATAGGTCTCAGATCAAGTAAAAAAAGGTAATCTACTTCATTCGAAAACATACATAACCTAAAATTATTTATTTTTTAGCATGCACTACAAATTCTAAATAAAATAAAATTAAATTTTACCCATTAGAGTATTATGGTACCTATTAAAAATAACTCGCCCTTTAAAGTACCTAGATTTTCTAGTCCAAATACGAACATAACACGACAAATTTATCAATGCATGTTTTAGGTTTTGACTGCCGTACGGTTTTACGCTGTTGGGAGCTACCAAAGGTGCATTGGGCAGGAGTACAATCTTGCCCTTGGCCAAAAAACCGTAAGCAAGGTTGTGCGAGAAGTGTCGAGGGCAATAGTTCGCCGCCTCTTCCACACCTACGTGAACTTCCCAGGAACTGCAGCTGAAAGGAGGGCCGTCGTGGAAGGATTCCAGCACAAATTTCGAATACCAGATTGCCTTGGTTGTGTTGATTGCACCCATATTGCAATTGTTACACCCTATAACAACAATCCTGATGACCCCTCATATGGGTATAAAAATCGAAAAGGGTACTACAGCATCAACACACAGTTTGTGAGTACTTATTTATTTTCCGATTTACTTCGGTGTATTGACTTATAATCACTTACCTAGTAACCTAGCAATTTTCAGTCACAGAAAAGCCGTAATTAATTCATCCAATATTTCTATCAAGTTAGGTAAAGATAAATGCATTTAGAACATTCTAATAAGTCATTCAGAGGATATATTTATTCCATCTGAGTATCTAGGTACCCAACAATGTTCACAATCAAGTTATAACTACTCATACAAGTATGCTAATTTATTTTCCTAATCTGTTTTAGGTGTGTGATGTTAACTGCAGGCTTCTGAATGTTAATGCACGATTCCCAGGGTCCACACATGACCAATTTATATTTAATGGTAGTTCAGTTATGAGGGAAATGAATCGATTGACAGATGCCAGGATTGGGAAATATTATTTAATTGGTAAGACATTTAATTTTTTCTACTTTTTTCACGAATACTCATTTCATGGTTTATTAAGTAATACATTATCTTATGTAACATGTTTTAATCCAAAATACATAGTATTTTGAAATGGTAAATTACAAATAAATGTCAACAACACATTAAAAACATTTGTTTTATTATTAAAAGGAAAGTTATTATAGAAAGAAATCTCAAACTCAAAGCATTTATTTTAATTAAACCATTACGACACTTTTGAATGTCAAATACAAAAAAAAAAACAAAGCTACAGTCCCAGTCACAAAGCATAATAACTTGAGAAAGTACTGTACGTTGCCCATTCCCTAGTGTAGATCTCTATGGGGAAGAACGGGCAAGAAACTCCATGGACACTTTTAAATCAAAATATTGTTACAAAATCTTGGTTACATCATTCATGTTGAGTTTTACCTAACTGTGAGAACGATTTAGAAAGACAAATATTATAAAATGTATAAAAAAAAAACATTTCTAAAACTACTGGGCAACTACAGTACTTTCTCAAGTTATTATGCCTCGTGACTGTGACTGTAGCTTAGTTTTTTTTGCCATTCAAAAGTGCTGTATGGTCTAATTGAAATAAATGCGTTTGAGTTTACTAATTTTCATCTTCACCCTCCACCTCTTCAAACACCGAGTATCCAGTCTGCTGTTTTCTGAAAAATAATATTATTTATTAATTTTTTGTTACAGGTGATTCCGGATATGTAAAAGAACCCTATTTGCTGACACCTATTTTGCCCACACCAGAAGTTGGCTCTCCAGAATACAATTATAATATGGTCCTGTCACAAACAAGGAACTGCATAGAGAGAACAAATGGCATAATAAAAGCCGTGTTTAGATGTCTGCGGAAGGACAGGACTCTTCACTACCAACCGACTGCAGCTGCCTATATAATAATTGCATGCTGCACCATCTATAATATGATGCATGAACATAGGTAAGTGTGGATGACTTGTTGTAAGTGATCCTTATTACATAATATACTATGTTATGGGGTGAGCACTAGAAACGGGCCTTTGTAAAATACTGGTATTCAGCTGCATCTGGAAGCCGACCCCAACATAGTTGGGAAAAGGCTAGGCAGATGATGATTACGTTTATTTTAAATTTAGCTATTCTTACAGGTTACCACTTCCTGGTATAGAGGATGATGACGATGACATTGCTGCAGAAGCTGTAATCGAGGATGATGCTGCACCGGCAATAGCTCCAAGAACAGCTGCTTTACGTAGACAGCAGGAAATTATAAATATAATCAATAATAATTAAATTTACTTACTTACTACTAAATACTTTACTATTTACGACAGACTACACTACAAAAACTTGTTTACCAAATAAATAACTACCTACATAATAGTATACATAAATGGATGAATTATTTAATAACACTACCTACTTTTTTCCCTAAGAACGACAAACATGCATGAGTACACCTAGATTGAAGTCCCACTTTTGTCTACCTACCTACTAGGAAAATAATAATTATCTTACATTTGAAATTCAATTAATTTGTTCCTTTTGATCATTATTTCGTTCCTCTCTGCCTCAATTTCATTCCGCCGTTTAAGGTGGTTTGAAATGTCCTATTATATAAAGGAAAATATTTATAAATATGTAAAATAGGTAGTATGTATGCACAATTTAGTCTGTCTGTTCAATAACTACTCTTCATCATACCTATAATAATTAAATGATTGATTGTACTTATTGGAAATTAATGACAGACATATCAGAGGGCATTAATAGGGTTCTGTTTTGCCATTTTGGTAGAACCCTAAAAATGTCACAAAATAGAAATAAACAATTTACAAATACTTGCTTTGAGAACAGAGAGATTTTCTATTTGGCATTGCTCGTAAACCCTCGATATTGCAGGCTGCTGCATAGCCTGCACTGGTCTACGAGCTGGCAGCCTTCTTATGGGTCCACGAGTTCGTAATTGTGGTGTTGCTGGTGGTGGTGGTGAAGGAGGATTTCCTTTTATGTAGAAAAATAAGACATCAATAAATTTGCAATGAATAATTAAAAATGTTCTTATTATATTGTAAAATGACATTGCACACCCTGTTACAATATATGTACGAACGACATAGTATGACATAGAGGCTTCCTATATCACAGCCTATACAGTATGGAAATAGACTGGGAAGACAACATACCATACATGCAAAAATGAAAATAACAAGAGGTGAGATAAAACTAAAAAAACAATAAGTAATACCTTCTTCTGTGTCCAAGAACTCATCGATTAAGATATCTTGCAGAGGTGGAGGAGGAGATTGTATGGCAGGTGGAGGTTGGGCTGAAAAAAGGATTACAAAGTGTATTTTATTATATTTATAGATAGACAAGGGAAAGGACAACTGCAGGGCACTGTTTCAATGGTTATTTTGATAAATCAGTTAATTTATAGTCACTGGAACATCACCTACCTCCAGATATGGATGACTCGGGAACCTCCATTCCCTCTGATGTTACCCGACCAATAATATCCAGGATTTTTAAGTGTAGGTCTCCTAACTCTGGCACTGGCCTGTCAGGATTGCCAGTTTCAAGGAGCGCTCGAGCCCTCTTCGCGTTGGCATTCTTGGCCTTTGACTTTAGATCCCTCCATGTCTGTATGAAAAGCATTAACAGCATTGTAATCTTAAACCTTAATCACAGTAATTATTATGTTCAATCCCCATAGTACACATTAATTTGTGTTTGGTCTGTGTCCTTGGGGAAGGTACATTAAGCTGGTGGTCCAATCATTATAGTTAATAAGGCTCTTCCTCCACCCATCAATCTTGGAATGCAATAATCATCAGTGAAAAGCAGGTGTACCAAGCGTCGACTATGACTTGCTTCACAGTGTACATGGGAACACCTGACTCCCCTTCGGGGATTCATGTTGTGACAATATAATGTTGTGTTCATTATTGTTTAATCAAAAAAAGTAACATGTGAAACCAAAGTTGACAAAATTACAAACAAATAATATAAAATCAATGAATAGTTTTGTCATCTAAATAGTCACTCACAGTTATCCACTGATCCACGGTCTTGTTCGGGCCAAGGTTTGCAAGTTCTTCCGCCAATTTGGCCCACTTTAAATTTTGCTGAACCACGCCCATTGGTCCTGTTAAGGTCCCGAGGGCGAGGTCCTTATTGGCGAGCATATAATTGACCAATGCATATTTTTGATGAATGTTACAGCGCCGTCTATATGTAAACATTAAAGAGATTAGTGCCAGAAACCATTGATATCATTAGAGAACCTATAAAAATATGTACTTACCTTGCTGATTCAGCCATCTCGGAGAACCAAAGAACACTATTAATTAATGTTTGAAAAGCTAAAAATAGAATTTTATTGTTATTATACACGACGATATTTATATATTTCTCAAGAAACTAGAAAGTAATGTCATCTCTCAGTGTCAACAGTGTCAACGACAATTTTTTTTTTGGCAAAGGTAAACACGACGACGCTAAGAAGATGGGATATTTTCTGTATTTTTACTAAAATAAACGGCAATTTTGGTAAATACTAGTAGTTTCTCTGAAATAAACCCTTAAACATTGTTTACAATGCCGAACATCTATGAAAAAAAGGATTTTATAGATTTCTCGGACATTAGTCGTGCCACTGAAATCCCACCTTAAATGTTTTGTCGTAGTACTAATATAGTAATCTGTGGTTTTGTCTTTGGACGTCCTCAGTGTTGCCATTTGACTGTCGAACCTTATCGACTCGAGTCGGCCCACGATAAATCTTGTCAACGCGTGTTACGTACTTCCAAATTCGATAACAAGCTCGATAAAACTGACAACGATAACGATCTCGATGTCTTATCGATGCAAAGTTCGTACTTGCACTGCAGGTTCGTTAAAGGCAGTAGTTGATATTTGAATACTAGCTGTTACCCGCGACTTCGTACGCGCCAGGTTCGCGATTTGCTTAAAATAAGATTTTGATATGTTAGTGATTTTACTTTATGTTTTGTTTTTGTATGTCACCTGATATGAGGAGCTAGTAGGAGCCAAGCTTAATAATAACTGCCTTTCGGGTCGATCTTTTCTTTAAGCCTTGCTTGCCTAAGTTGGGCCGTGGATTGGTCACAACCCATTACATACCGAGCTGTCTGATAATGTAGTCTGTTTAGTGAGTCGCCTCCGTGACTCTGAAAGCACGTTAAGCCGTTGGTTCCGACTGCCATATTTTGATCTTTGGCAGTCGTAACAGTTACCTAGGTCCCTGTCAACGGAAATATATCGAAGTATAATATATCGAGTAATAGAACGAATATTTTGAAATCTATTTACTGCTAAGATGTACATTGAAATCATGAAACGGTTTTTCTGTTGCCCGCAGCAATTATCACTGTAGAATATTACATCAACTAATTGCTCAGCCTTTGTATCAATTTGGTTAAGATAATTCCACACGCAAGTTGCAATCTCATTCACACCACGATTGCCATGCCCTTCGTGCCATACATTACAATAAACATCTTTTGTTTTCAAATCAGTTATTGTAAAATTTAAAACATTTACTTTAGAGATGTAATAAAAGTTACTTACGTCCCCCCTTGGACAAGGCATTGTTGCTTGTAAATCATAGACAGCAACTACCACACTGCTCCCTTTCAATTTGTCTTGTTCCTTCTCGGCTCTCGATAGATCTTTTTCAACTAAATGTGTATCATACTCAACTTTAAGACGTTGTTTTTCTTCCCCGGTAGCATTCATGAAAGCCTCACAAGTATCACACCTATCTTTTTTAGGTGAATAAAAGGCAATATTAAACTCATTATTAAATATTTGACTATACAAAACATAGTTACCATATGGCTTATATTCAGTCTGACATAACTTAACGTAATCTCTGTGCTGATCAATTAATGTTTTACTGCCATCAATATAAAGCTTATTAGTATTACTGCGACAGTAATGGCTGTCCATAGTCGGAATAGATTGTATGTGCTCCCTTATTTCGGATTTAATAATATTCGGTATTTTGGCATGATTTCCATGCTTTCCTCTACCATCTACAGCTACAACGTTACTCATTGTAGGTATACGCTTTCCAAAGGCAGTCCTTATTACGCGATCATTTAAGGCAAGTGTGGATTTAAAGAACGTTTTACAAACACGTACTTTATTATTTTGAACCGAAAAATAAAATGCATTGTTGCTCTGCCTAGGATTTGCCGCATTTGTGTATTTATATTTCGGATTAATTATAGTAGTGCTGTTTATAATGAATTGACTCTGCATCGTTATGTTGCCCAAATTATAATATTCATGAAAGATGTTCTGTCTTCCTTCTTCTGACACATTTGCAGAACATTTTAGACGACACTTCTCACCACACGGTGGCGCTACTTTTCTGGCTGGAATGATTTTTTTTAGTTTTTTTGATGTGTAGCTTTGACCTGTGTTTCTTAAACGTTTCGCGACTTCTGATTTCCAGTCGTTAATATTTCGTTGTCGTTTACGTGTGAGTTTTTTGTTCAAATCTAAGTTTTCAACCTGAGAGTCTGCAAGTGGAATGATTTCGACGCAAGAGACGTGTAATGCAGGTGGAATGTTTTCGCGGTGGGCGGAATGTGAGCGTGTACTAGAAGCTGATAATGATGAACTGGAATTGGAGGAGCTGGAGCTGGAAGATGAACTTGAATCCGTTGATGATATTGACGCTGATCTATGTCTAAAGTTCGGATCTTTAACGCTGTCATCTGAATCGAAATCGGGTCCATCACTTTTATCGGCTTCACTTAGATCTTCAGTGTTAGATATTATTATGCCTAAAATATAAATAAAAATTTAAATGATAAATATACCTAAATATAAATAAATGAAGGAATAGTAACCTCCCTTCAGATTAAAAAATCATTCAAATATATTCTCACCGTTAATATCAGTAATATTTGCATCGTTTTTCAAACAATTTTCAATAGAACTGGGAGCTGGAATACTAAGATCTGGAGCATTTATATTTTCAATCAAATTGGTTTGTACATTTTCTGTAATAAGGAAAATAAATTAAAAAATGAACTTTATAAATGCGGCATAGCGGAACAACTAGAAAAACGTGTCATTGCAATACTTAAATTACTAATATTTTGGGTTCCTCATGTTACTCGCACTTTAATCAAAAGAAAAATAATGAATATTTTAATATTATTATAAATGTGAAAGTTAGGATGTTTAGGTATTACTCAATAACGTCAGAATGGCTGAATAGATCCGGATAAAATACAACGCCTTCTTGTGTTCGATATTGAGCAAAACGGTAAAACCACTAGTAAAAGTTATTAATACCTATTATAAAACATTACTATTCTTACCATTTGGATCAGATTCGCATGCGAAATCAACATTTTCTAAACATTCGATGTAGCCAGGGCCTTGTTCATCTAAGCTAGTATCAAGATTTTCGGATGAGTTAAAATTATATTGACGGTTATTCGATGTCTCACCCTGTGCTACTATAAATTTTCGAAGATTATCTAGTCTTTTCTGTGGTATCATTCTGAAATAAAGAATATGAAACTGAAGATCATAGACAGAATTAGACAAACTGCTATCTAAATTAAATAGTTGTAAACAGAACATCGTAGTTTTTACCTTTGGTACATTAACATCAACTAAAATTTAAATGAACACAGACACATCTTGTAATAATACTTGAATAAGATACAACTTATGGTGAATAAAGTAGCAAACAAAAAAATACACAAAACTTTTAATAGATCATAGGCACAACTCAAAATAATGCTTTGTTCATTTAAATGCGGGGTACACTAAGCGTTACGTTATAGTGAAGAATACAGGTTAATTTTCGTGTTATAACTCTGTTCTAAATAGGATTTAGAAAATAAAATACTTACTTAAAGAAAAATACAGCAATAAATCACAATAATACACTTTTCTTCATACGGTAAAACCAAATCTATGTATCATTAATAGATAATACTCTGTTTCAAATAACAACACGGGTCAAACTAGTTCAAGGACAGGAGCAACACTGAGCGTGTCGTTCTTCCTTTTTCTAGCGAAACAGAAAGAGCGAGAAGGATATAGATGCAACTTTCGTAATTGGTTCATTCAAAGTGAAAGCGATTTTCGACCTAATTCCAAAGGTAGAACGTACTTTTTTTAGTCGAACTGTATTATTAAGTCAGTTAGTGCCAAATTTTGACATGATACTGTATTCTTCCGGACAAGCGATATGTCAGCCCTGTGTTGAAATGACACTTTCTTCCAACGAAAACGTAAGTTTAGTTTTTTGATACAGCGTCTTTTGACTCTATTAATGGCAATAGAAGGCCCAATACGTTTTCTTTGTCCACGTGTCCTCACAGGTGTGTTAGTTACCATGGCAGTAGAAGGTTGAATAGACGCCCCAGAACCAATAGAAGAAATTGAAGGGATTGCATCATAGTTGCATTGCGTAGGGCTCGGAAATACCGCGTTCAGAATTGGTGTGAGGGGAACTTGAGCATTTTCTTGTTCAACATCAGAAAGGGCTTCTGCGTTTGATTCTACCTCGCCCTCTGAAGGGTTGGCTGGCGAAACTGGGCTGCCTAGAATGTCGAGCCTTTCAAATGACGATTCTAGTGACGGTGCTGGTGAACTCTCAGCTGTTCTTGCTTCATCACCACTGCTCGATTCATCACTAGCATCAGAATTAGCATTTAGTGCAGGAACCAACGCCAATATTCGTCTAGCTCTTCCGTTCATTGTGGTCTAAAACAACATAAAGCAAACATGCAAGTCAACCACCACCCAAATAAAAGCCAAGACGTTATTTGTGCACTCTATAGAACTCGTATCATACCAAAATATAAAAAAAAAAACTTGAGAGGTGTCAAGGAACACCCGGATGGAACGAAGTTATTGTTATTATTTTTTATTATGTAAAAAAAAAAAAAAACCCCCCTTTCACAACGCGTGGTAAGGAACTTCGTTTCAAAAATAGTTTCATCACATAGTGTTGCAGATAGTTAAGAGTTTTAAATAAAACTTGTACTTGCTTGTAAGTAGTATATTATTTTACAGTTTTCAGAGCTTCGCGTGTGATTACATGTGTATTCGAAGAAGATTTTTAAGCTACTGTTGATCCGTGCCGCGGGACCGCGGCAGAATGGCGCGCAACAGTGTTGCCACCTTGCAGAAAACTTTTTCACTAGTTTTGGTCTGAAATTTCACCAGATTTAGCGATATTTTTTACTAAAAAAATCCCCAGAATTCACAAAATAATTTAAAATTAAATCACAAGGTAAGTCAAAAAATAATATTTTAATTGTGGATACAAAGAATAAAAATAAACATGTCAAAACTAAAAATCAACTTGAAATACTTCTGTTGGTAATTCTTCTTCATCTTGATCGATTATTATTGTAGATGTAGACGGCTGAGATGGATCATCAGTTTTGTCTGATTTTTTTTGATTATATATTAAGTAATTACATCAGCCGGGAGCTCGTAACTGTAACAGTTCTTCTCCATTATCTTTAACTGATTTCTTATAAAAAGAATGCTATTTAGAGTGTTTACAGCCATTTTGTTTCTTAATTTATTTTTCACGATATTCATAGCACTAAATGCCCTTTCCACTTCAGCATTTGAGTGAGGAAGTGACAATGCGGATATAGCGAGATCAGATAGCTCTTGAAAGGTATTTGTTCCAGCAGCATTCGTATATTTTCGCACTTCAGCCCAGAAATCAATGATATTATGTATGGCATTCCATTTAACATAATTTATACCATGCCACTGCTGTAACAGTTTGTCTATTGCTTCGTCATCAAATCCGAGTTCCGCAGCAAGTTCTGCTATTTTGTTGTCTTTGCCCTGGCGGAGAGTATTTTCCACACTCAGTTGACACATTTTCTCCAAAATAATGTAGTTAGAAGGAAGTCTTTGCTGAATCTGTTTTTTTTCTCATCACTGCTTCGTGTTCGTCTCACGAACGCGTTTTTATAAAGCTATGCGACATATTAGCTGAACGCTACTCCTGCCACTTTCTGGCAGATATTGCTTATAACTGACTGAGATACGTCATGAAAGTCACCAGTATGTGTAAATAAAACAATTATAAAGTAATACATAATTGATGATGCACAGGTTAGCCACATTTGCATTACAAGGTACCAACTTACTTCATGGCGAGTCCAGTTGCGTAGTGCGCAAGCTACTTGCATTTCAGGGCATATCGGATATCCTCGAGGATCTTGGGATAAATCCTCACGTAGTAAATCGACAATTCTTTCGCCAAACCGTTAATTAAATTCGTATTCATACCGAAAATTTCCGATTTCGTCGCTGACGATCTCTGTTGGGTCCCCGGGAACTCTCAAGTATATTCAACACATCCAAATCAAACATATGAATATCCATTTTTGGTTTTCAAATCACAAAATAACAAAATACTTAATACTTTCCGAAAGCTAACATCGAAATTAAGAATTTGACGTTTAACAATTTAATACCTACCTTAGTTAAACTAGGGGTCACGATGGTTTTACTTTGGTACCATAGATATTTCGAGGATTAGCGATGTTGTATTTCCAATATGTTGCCGTTTATTAATCAAATTAAAAACAATATTCATAACAAAAGCCGTGCGTAATTTTTTACAGAGGAACCAAAAAAAGCTTTACCTTAATTAGAGCGGCTGTCACATTGACAGATGAGATGTCCTCCTCGAATCCTACATTTCTCAAATTTCGGTTTAAAGACATTTATTTTCTCAAAGAACAAATTACAGTTCACTTAAAGAGAAACTTAACTAAATTAACAATCTATGGTAGGTTTACATTACGACGTTCAAGCCATCCAAGAGACTAAATACAATAATCAACACCATATAAAATACAATACAAAACAAAACAGTTCACGTAAAACTTATGTTAACAAAAACTAAACTATATTTCTTAGACCGTTTTTGAATGTTGGTGTCCAAGAAACTGAACACCGTAGATTTTGCTATATAAAATAACATAAATGGTTTAAGAACTTACTCCTCATTAAGAATAACCAATAATTCACGGGAAATTAAAAAATAATATATTTGAGCGTACAGAAATACATGTACGTTCATGGTAAAAAAATAACAAAATGTGAGGGTAAGCGATCACAATTACAAAACAAACAAGTCCAGTACTAGCCAATCGGCAATCACCAACCAAGCAAACATGGAAACAAACTTGAAGTGCTAGATGTGACAAAATATGGCATCAGCAAAAATTTTTTTTTTTTTTTATTTGTTAAAATATGAAAAACAAAATGTTATGTAGACTAAAGTTATTAGTAAAAAACTAAACTATACTCATCTTCATCATCACTACTCACTACATAGTATAAAACAAAGTCGCTTTCGTTGTCTGTCCGTCCCTATCTTTAAAACTACGCTACTGATTTGGAAGCGGTTTTTTTTTTTTTTTTTTATAGAGTGATTCAAGAGGAAGGTTTTAGTATATAATTTGACCGACATCCACGCGGGTGAAGCCGCGGGCATCAGCTAGTTACATTTTTTTTTTTTTTTGTGTTTTTGTGTTTGTGTGAAATAAAACAATTTATTTTTTATTTTTTTCTAGGTAGGTATTAGGTAGGTAGGTAGGCAGGTATTAGGTATGTAGGCAGTAGGTAGGTAGTAGTTACGTAGGCATGTAGGTAGTTGGTAGTAGGTATGTAGGTATTTAGGTAGTAGGTATGTAGGTAGTAGATAGTAGATAGTAGATAGTAGGTAGTAGGTAGCAGGTAGTAGGTATGTATGTAGTAGGTAGTAGGTATGTAGGCAGTAGTAGTAGTAGTGATATAAAAAACTAAACTTATGTGTCTAATATAAAATTTCTTAGGCCTTTTTTAAATGTGGGTATGCTTGTACACTCTCTGATTTTTTTGGGTAGTTTATTGTATAGCCGAACCCCCTCATACTGTATAGTTTTTCTGCCACACAGGGTTCTCACTCTTGGTACTTCTAGGTCGTCTTGATTACGGGTATTATATCTACGAGTCTTTTGTGTGAATGAAATATTTGTGTGTATGTTGGTCTTAAGGATCTTTCGGATAGTCATGCATGTGTGGTATGTATACAATTGTTCTAGGTTAAATAATTTTGTTTTTTTGTAGAGTAATTCAGTAGGAGTAGAGTAGTTATAATTGAAGAGGACTTTGATGATTTTATTTTGTGTTCGTTGTAGGTGTTGTTGATTTGTTTTTGCAGCTTGTCCCCATACTTGGATCAGATATTCCAGATGTGGTTTGACTAACGTGTTGTAAATAGTATGTCTTACCTTGTAGGGTACGCATTTTGCAATGTTACGCATGGCTCCAGTTAGTGGGAGTATTCGAGATTTTATGTAGTCAATATGCGGTCTGAATGTCAACTTACTGTCAACAATTAGGCCTAAATACTTTTCATGCGTTGATTTTCGTAACGGTTGATTGTTTATTATAAGATTTGGAAATGATGGTATTTTTTTATTCTTTGCTGAAAAAATCATGTAAGCAGTTTTACTAACATTCATAGTCAGGAGGTTTTGACTAAGCCATATATTCAAAAGATCAAGATCTTTCTGTGCATCTGAAATGATATTAGTGATGGAATCGCCAAAGTAAAAAAGACAAGTGTCGTCTGCATACAGTGACACATGTCCAGTCAGTCCAGCTGTACTAATGTCATTAATAAATATGAGGAAAAGCAATGGCCCTAGGACCGATCCCTGAGGTACTCCGCACTGTATATTGGCCGGGTCACTTGTAAATTTGTCCAGTTTGACGACCTGTTGCCGATTAGTAAGATAAGACTTAAACATTTTGTAGGCTGTAGAAGTAATTCCAATGATTTTTAGCTTTTTCAGAAGGATAAAATGACTAACAGTATCGAATGCTTTCTTTAGATCAATGAAGACACCTAGAGCTAATTGTTTCTTGTCTATATTATCTTTTATTTTAGTAATTAAATCAACAGTAGCCGAAAGTGTATTGGAGTGTGGACGAAAGCCATATTGGTGCGAGTAAAGAAAGTTAGTATCAATTAAATGTTTAGATAAGCGTGTATATAAAACTTTTTCAAATACCTTGGAAATAACAGGCAGCACTGAGATTGGTCGGTAGTTTCCGGGGTCAGTTTTAGTTCCCGACTTGTATATAGGGGTAACTTTAGCTATTTTAAGACTATCCGGAAACACGCCACTATCTAAGCAAACGTTTATGCAATTAGTTAGGTCAGTTAAGATTAGGTTCTTAATGCATTTTATAGATTTTGTTGTAATTCCATCAATTCCACAGCTGGTATCATTATCCAAATTATCTATTATTTTGGATATCTCATCCTCAGTACAATGTTCTAAAGTGGTCAGTTGAAGGTCTATATCTGGCGTATTTAATGTAATTTGTGGGTTAGAATTCGTTAGTATTATATTCTGGGCCAACAGAGAGCCAATAGTAGCAAAATACTTATTAAACGCGTTACAGATTTCTTTACCGTTTGTTATGTCTTTGCCGTCAACCGTCAGTTTAGGAAGAGTACAGACATCGTTTGTCTTATTTTTAGCTAGGGTGTTTATCAATTTCCACATTTTTTTGGGGTTCTTACTACATCTTGAAAAAGCGTCATAATAGTAATTCTTTTTAGCTTCTTTTATTTTACATTCTACTCTTTTTTTTGCAGTTTTATATTTAGATTGCAGTTGAACATTTTCTTGATCCATCAAACAACCACGCCATAATTGATTTCGTTCATTAATATAGTTAATTACTGTTTTATTGATCCAGTCCTTTTGCGGTAGGTTTAATATTTTGTATTTTATTAATTTCGATTCATTTATGTTCTTTATTATATATTGTTCAAGAGTGGCATAGTGGTTTTTTTCTTCTGTCGAGTCGTATTTTAGCATGGTCTCATACAGAGCTTTGTAATCTATTGCATCATATTGGACTTTTTGTATTAGGGTCTGTTTGTATTGTTTGAGTTCTAGGTAGATTTGTTTGTGGTCTGATAGTGTTGATTCAATTATTGCCATGTGTATCTTAGCGTTCCATATATTAGTACATGCATGGTCTATTATGGTTTTTGTGTTCTTAGTTTGTCGAGTACAGTAATTTTCGTGTATATTGTTTAGTATATAGAATCCTGATTCTTGTATGGCATCTGTGTAGTCGGTTGTTTTGCGCTCACTACTTAGTAAGTCGATATTAAAGTCCCCAAAAATAATTGTCTTGCGTTTACTTTTTTCCAATCTTTCTGTGTAACTGTTAAGAAAGTCGCTCAGGTTCGTATTTGGGGGTTTATTAATTAGACCAATGGTAAGAGAGTGTTTTAATAAGTTTATCCATAAAAAATTGTTACCGCTTTCATATTTCTCCTCTTTTATATCAAATTTTAAACTTTTGTGTATGTAGATAGAAATACCCCCACCTATACAATCTTTCCTTAAATTATATATATGTGTGTAGTTAGGCATATCCAGCATATCGGCATCAATTTTAGACTTGATCCATGTTTCGGTTAACAACACTATGTGTATGGTATGATTGAAGCCGCGTAGGATACATTTTAACTCATCAAGCTTCCCTGGTTTTACCAAACTACGCACATTAGCATAAAACATTCTTAACGAGGCTGGAGATGTACATACATTTTGGTAGGTATCTACGTATTGATACGTCACGTTATCTAAGTCAGAAGTGTCGTAGTTGCATTGTTGAAGGATTTGTTTTGTGAGTAGTTTTTTGCTAGATTTTTTGTTATTTTTGGTATGCCGTTTATGTACCTTATCGTGAGATCTGATTCGCCACTTTCCGTTCGTCGTATCAATTCCGCACGTTGATCTTTCATGTATTTTATTTGCATTGGTGTTTGATCCGGTAATATGCGAACATTCTCATTGTTGAGATTCAGTTTGTTACGCAGAATGTGCATAACTGTTTCTTGTTGTTGGAAGGTAACCTTAAGATATCTTGTTTTTTCCGCGTTATACTTGCCAAGACGCATGCATCTCATAGGGGAGGGACATTCCTTGTAAATTGTATGAATTATGCTAAGCACTTGATTTGTGTCGTATTCACGCCTTGTTGTTGAGTTTTTGTCACTTATTTCACATATACCTCCAATAATTACATTATACTGTCGCTTTGCGCGATCTTGGATTTCTAAGGCCATGTACTCACAATCGAACTGTGGCTGATTTTTGTTTTCGTCGCACGATGTTTTATTATCAGTAGATAATTCGGTTTTGAGAAGGGTTATCTCTTCTTGGAAAGTACAGTTTTGGATTTTCAGCTTTTTCAATTCTTCCTTAATGTCAGTCTGCTCAGATGTAAGAATATTGGTCGCATTTTTTATGTTTTTTATTTCATTTTTAACCTCAACCATTTCTTGACATAGATTGCTCGAGATTTCATTTAGTTTTTCGCTGAAGGCTTGGAAATAGTTCTTCATTTCAGATCGTAAGTCGGACATTTCTTGCATGACTTCGGCCTCAAAGTTCTGCTTCCTTTTTCGCAGCGAAATTTTGACATCTTCTTTAACTAACGTACGTAGGTCAGTCAGTGATCCACTTCCTTTGTTGCATAAGTCCATCTTTATTTCGGCTGAAGATTGTTGTTCACTCATATTTATAAAATGGCAGTGACGTAGCCCGCACTCACAGGGTCCGTGGTCAGTGAGTGAGCGAGTTAAAAAATGCCTGCGATATGGTTTCGTCTCCTTTCTCCTGGTGAAGAGCTGTCACGGCAACGGTCGCGCACTGCACTTCTAAGTTCAAAACAATTCGCTTGTAGCACTGTCACTCTAGTTCACGCAATATTGTACGTAAGTATTATTGTTCTTAGTATCACTTTTGTTTGTACTTTAGATAGTATAAATCAGTAGTAAGTTATAATACGGTGTACACGTCTGTTCTCTGCGACAGTCGAACGCCGAAAAAAAAATTTAAATTGGGTATCAAGCACATCACTTATCAAACATAATATCTAGTTCTTACAATACAGTTTTTACTTTAAAAAATATTCATTAACTTACATTAACTTGATCTAAAACATTTCTCTTAATAAACTTTAGTTTTATATAGCAACTTAATATTAAATAATTACAACAGTCATAGAATATTTTAGTTTACGGTAGTAGTCTTCCTATCATAGTACTTTCCAACACATTATTGGTCTCTGAATTTCAAAAACTTATCTTTACATAAACTTTTAGTCATTATGTCAGCTAAATTATCATTAGAATTGACATATTCAGTAGCAATGATGCCCTTTTCAACATAATCTTTAAGAAAATGAGTTCTAATGTCTATGTGTTTAGTTCTTTTCGAATTTTCATAACTTTTTGACATAGAAATTGCCCCTATATTATCCACAAGTAAAATGGCACCATTCTTGAGCTTTAAGTGTTGACTGAGAACTTTAAGATACACCAACTCTTGACTTGTGGCAGCAGCAGCAATGTACTCCGATTCTGCTGTTGAAAGAGCAACACATGACTGTTTCTTTGAGAACCATGCTATGGGATTCACTCCATGTAATATTATGCCACCGCTTACACTTTTTCTATCATTTCTATCTCCGGCCCAATCTGCATCAGAGAATCCATACAAATTATTATCGGTAGTTCTTTTAAATACTAGTACCTTTAATTTCTTTCAGTTAGCGTATAACTCTCTTACTAGCTTTCCAGTTGTTTAGTTGGTCTGTCCAGTAGGGTGGAGTGAAAAATCGTTTTTTTTTGTTTTTGTTTTTTTGAATCTCTTGTATTATTAATCATTGCCGGTATAAGAAAGCTTTACTCATACAAAAAATAATTGTAGTCTACGACATTGTTCTCAGGAGGCGCACTTAGAAGATAGTTATTAATTATACAAAAATCATAAAGAACTACTTAAGCCGAGACAAGTGACGACCTCTGTGGTGCCTTCGAACCACAGGGTTTCGGTTTTGATCCCCGGCCAGGTTAAAAGGAAATAGTACATTATGGTATAAGTGTGTAACGTTGGTGATTACCGCTGAGGCGCCATTGAGACCCGAGCCGTTAGGTGAGGGTCTTAAGAGAGCCGAGGACGGTAATCATCAATACACACGTGTATCATACGACGTTTTTCAACACACTTGTGAAGAAAATAACACAAAAATCATTTTCAACAGTTAAAATGAGTTGTGAAAAAAATTTCGCCATAGCGGGAAAAATTAATCAGTTTTCCTGCGCGCGCATTTAACAATGGCAATCGGCCATAGACTAAAAGGATGAGGTTTCTTTTTTTTGCTTTTTGCGGATAGCGTTTCAGCCACGTACAAAATGAGAATTTCAAAGTTTTTTTTATTACAGAGAAAACAAGAGTTTTATTTATTGAAAACGTATATACAAGTTGAAATTATCTATTTAAATTAATAAGTTTTCCTGAGCGCTCATCTAACGATGGCGATCGGCTATAGACTAAAAGATTAAGTTTTTTTTTTGGCTTTTCGCGGATAGTGTTGCAGTCACGTACAAAATGGGGAATATTTTTTTTTTATTACAGAGAAAACAAAAGTTTTATTTATTAATAACGTATATACAAGTTAAAATTATCTATTTAAATTCGAAGTTGCATGAAATGAGCAAGGAATAGGTACATTAATTTATTTGTAGTATTGAACACAATCTTTTTAGTATCGAAACTTTTTTAAGAACAAAGCAACTCAACCAAAAAATTAAAAAAAAAACCTATAACTCACTTGTGAATAATGGTAATGAAAAATTCACAGTTTGATTACAGGTGTCATTATATGCCTAATTGCGGTGAAATTAGAGCCACTTTATGAGCAAGTGTGTTGAAAAATATATTTTAGCCGGTTTTAGATGTATTAAGCGCAAATATATTTAGGATAGGATCAATGCATGATACTGAATAACTTTCTTCAATAAACATACGGTGTAGGAAGCGAAAAATATTTTTTCCCCATAGAAACTCGATCAGCTGATCGCTCAATTTGTATGGGAAGTTCATTTTTTTGTATTTCACTATATTTTCATTGGGGAAAGATGTTCATTGTATTTTGGACCGAACCTTCCTTATATTTGAGCTATATCTTATGTACAGATTTGGCATAAATATATATCTTATGTATTTATGCCAAATCTGTGCGATGTGTCCTTATGACTAAATATATATATAATTATGTATGTTGTTTGTAAGTAATATGATTTAGAAAGAGCATTACTTCAATAGCATACCTTCTGATTTTGATTGAGACAATTCAAGACATTTGAATCTTTTAAGCGGTAAAAAATACAACCTATGTTTAAATTGAAATACAGTTTGACTAATCGTCATAACATAAATACCAACAGCTGAATAACCCCTTAGAAAATATGCTCAGCTATTAACCTTTGTAACTTGCAAGTCGTGCCATACCTACCAGAAGAGCGCAATGCGAAATCATAGATAGATGTTAATGAATAGTGCACAGTGCTAGATAAAGGGCTTATTAGACTTTACTAACTTTAGTAGCCTAAATCAGGATTCAGAAAAGGAACGAAATTAGAAGCTTCTAATCACACTGTTCTAAATATAGTTACAAAATCAGTTGCCTGCTGAATTGCAACAAAGGCGGACGTTTTACTACTATAAATAAAATGGCTCCAGTGCTGTCCAAAAATCAAAAAATTGGTCTCGCCGTCGCTGTGGCCGTTGGGTCCATCAAAATAAAGAAAAAAAAAAGAAAGACGTGGGTCAAGGAATATTTATTACTGCGCGACAAGTTATTAAACATGAATATAATTAGTGTTTTAGAACCGGCAGACTTCAGAAATTATCTTCTAATGGATTCAAGATCGTATAGAATGCCTTCGGCATATTGGCTTCGCGTTTTAGAGTACTACGGAGACCCCTCAGTCTAGATTTCTCCAACGTAGATGCCGTGGTAATGGCATCTTGTGCTTTACACAATTATTTGAGAAAACGGGAGCCAGGTTATATAACCAGAAAATGGATAGATCATGAAAATACTTCACAAGGCTCAATACGTCAAGGGGATTGGCGAAAACATACTGATGGATTGACTTCGTTAAAGAACACAAGTCTTTTACTTGTGTTCTAGTTGTTGTGTACAAGTAAAAGTCAGCGTAATGAAGAAGGGAACCCAAGTTCGAAACATATTCATGAATTATTTCAACTCCGTTGGCAGAGTTGCGTTTCAAGATAAAATGATTAATGCTGTACCTACTATTTAATAAATAATTAAAATAAAATATACCTCGTCTTTTATTGTGTCCCTGATTGAACGGCATGATTCTGTGGTAGTTTCCAGAAAACTGAAGCTGTCATAATTATCACTTCTCACAACAAGCGACACATCCACACGCGGAAAGTGCTGCACACCGACTGAAGCGACTAAACGCGATCGCACCTTCCTAAATTCGATTCTAATTAGGTTTCTAAATGATTTAGTGAGTCAGTAGCCGTACTTTTTCCTAAATTTAGAAACCTACCTTCCTAAATGTGATTACATTTGTCTGAATTTAGTAACTGAATCATTTAGACGACTGAATTTAGTAAAGTCTAATAAGCCCTAGATGACTAATACTTTGTTGGCCCACCATTGGCATTTAGCACTGCGTCTAACTTTTCCCTCATGTCATTGACCATGTTCCAGCAGGAATCCCGTGGATCTCCTCTCATAGTCTCCCATGTTTGAAGAACCGATTGTCTTAAGTTTTGTTCATTGCACACTTCTGATAAATCCTAATCGAGAACCATCAAACCCCGAGGTTCTCGATTGGGTTAAGGCCAGGTAGACCAAGCATAGTAGGCATTTAACGCTACGAATCTTTACGTGACGTGAGCCGCGCGCTTACGTCGCGAGCGTGAACTTAGATGAACCCAACGCCGAGCGGCGAAGTGTCACAGTACAGGTAATCGTGTCGTTTATTTAGTAGTTAGTTTATGCAGTAGGTCAACTTATTTCATTAATTTGTTTTAAAAAAATAATAAAATAAACGAGTTGATCCATTATTCTTGTTTTATTACATCCGTAGTAATCTTAAAGGCCGAAAATGAATTAGAATAGGTTTTGTACATATATTCTATTCAATTATTCGACATTTTAGTTTATAATAGTGTATCTCACGAAGCGACACGCGCTTCAGTTGTGGTTATCAAGTGTAAAAACACGCTGTGAATGTGTGCGTGAAGGCGAGTGGTGTCAGTACATAACATTTCTTAGTAGTGGGTAGACGGACGTCACCTAGTCAAGATCAGTTCCGTGTTTATAAATCGCTTAAAAATATAAAACTCACATTTAAAGTCACAAAAAACCGAATAGTGTTGAAAAAACATCTAAATAAACAAGTACGAGTGTTATCTCAGTATCATATACGAGATTAGTGAAAATATAAACAATAAAAAAATAAACAGTGTACAAAACTTATTACAGTAAAAAACGTAAATAGATCAACCAATAACATTTTTATCTCATACAACCAGTGCATAACGGTAATTCAGTGCAAATAAAGTGAAAATAATTAAATAATTTAGGAAAAAGTGAACTAAAAAACATCAACTTTTTGTTTGTGAGGGTTGCAGTAAATAGTTCAAAGCTTATAACGGCGATACGTCCAAAGTTAGTAGCGTCGATCGTTGAGTAAACTTATTTCAACACTCTACAATAAGTTGATTTGGTCGAGCGGAAACAACACTAGACCGTGACGCGTGTGTCCCGAGTTCAAATCCAAGCGACGACAGCTCTTTTTGTGAATACAAATATTTGAAAAATGTCGTCCACGTTGAAGCTGGTAAGCAGTGACCGCAAGGCTCCAACACAAGTCACTTGTAACATTTGTAAGAAACATGTTAATATTAAAAACACTGCTCTGTGTGCTACTTGCAAAAAAAGATATGAATTTGACTGTGTCGGATATCCAGAAGCCACTTATCGCCTAAAGGACATCGAAGCAAGAAAGAAGTGGAAATGTAATATTTGTATTAAAAACAAAGCAGATACAAATAGTGATGTAGCTACTTCTAACGTAACACTTAGAAGGAAACATCACTCGTCAAGTAAACCTTTGTCTCAGATGATTCCCAAGCCGAGTTTGGTAGTAGATGAGAATATATCTCAAATTTCACCTACTCCAGTACCTGTACAACAGAAAAGCAATTATGATAAATTCGAGGCAAATATATCTACGGAAAACTCCTTCGAATCTCTACCGCTAGATGAAGACGTCGATATTTTGTCTCATACGTTAAAAAGAGATCCACAACTGTTTAGAAGCTGTCCAAATATTAGAATCAACAACTTTGATTTAATAGAAGAATTAGAAAATAAAGTATCTATACTGGCGAAGAACTTAGAAATTGCTGAAAATGAAATTGCTAACCTTTTATCAGAAAACTGTTCTCTTAAAAAACAAATGTCTATGTATGGCAATCAAATTAACAAACTTAAGGATATTTGTAAATCGACGCCCAAAAGAGCATCACAGAAGAAGAAGAATAAAGATCCCATCCAAACTAAATTAGACTTCTCAGAGCAACTAATTAGTCCTAACGCCCAATGTTCACAGACTAAAGACGACTTTCAAAGTGTACATTATCAAGGTGGAATCCAGGGAATTAATGACGATAATATGACTAAAAAAATATTGGTGGACTGCCCAAATAAACAACGTCAAGTACACGTGAAATGCACAACCCAATTTAAACATACTTCTAAAAGAAATATTTACATAATTGGAGACGAAAAAGTAAGAGGTCTATCAGCACAGCTGATACACACTAAGACTGGAAAATGGAATGACAATTATAACATTGAGGGTAAAGTCCAACCTTATGCTTCATCATGCGAAATCCTACGAAATCCAGATGTACTAGCAAGCACCCTATCTGAAAACGACATTGTTATACTTTCAGTTGGTAAACATGACAAAAATCCCTATAAGTTGTTAACTAATATATGTAGTACTCTGTGTAGTTTAAGTAATTGTACGGTATTGTTGTTGAATGTTTCACAAAATAGGTATCTTAATGTTAAAAAACTTAATCATGAACTAAGATTGTTTACAAAAAACTTTAATAATTGTAAGTTTGTTGAAGCTAATGAATTGAATGTAAATTATAAAAACAGGCTGTCAGAATTAGATTTAATTACCTATAAGCTAAATATAGAAATTGATTGTATGCAATATGAGAATACTTTCTCAAAATTAAGTTTAAGTGATCGAATCTCACTTCACAATACTAGTAACAATCATAAATTTTTTCGTCCCTAACTCCCCCATTAATGTAACTTCAGTAGATAATGACAACTCAAAACAGGATTGCCAACATGGTAAAGTACGAATCTTACACCAAAATATAGCCGGTATCTGTAACAAACTAGCCTTGTTAGAAGTAACTTTGTCTGAATTAGTAGAAAACAACAAGGAGGCTGATATACTATGTTTTAGTGAAACTTTTGTTAAAAAAGGCTCGGAAGCTAACATTAAACTTAATAATTTTAAATTAGCTGCAGTTTTCAGTCGTGATAAATGTAGAGGGGGGACTTGTATTTTAACTAAAAAGACATTTGACACCAAAACATTATGTATTCCATCAAATCTAGCTACCAATTTTTATTTCGAATGCTGTGGTGTAGAGATTATTGGTTTGAGCCTGATAGTTGTTAGTATATATAGAATACCTGATCAGAGAAAGGCACAAATGGGCATCTTTCTTCATAAACTTGACATTTTATTAAATTACTTGACAGACCAATACAAAAAAAAGAAAATTATAATTTGTGGTGATTGGAATATCGATATTTTAAAAGATAACTCTGCGACGAAGGAACTCTTAAGTATACTTCACAACTACAATTTTGAACCTCACATAAAATCACCAACTCGAGCGAACTCTTGCATTGATCAAATCGCCAGTAACATGAAAAATGTTCAGTCAGAAATTCATCACTTGGGCCTATCGGACCATGAAACAGCACAAACGATTACTATACAAGCAAAAAAACAAAAAACAATATCTTGTTGGTCTGAATTTAAACGTGACTACTGTTCGGACAATGTTGATAAGTTTTGCGAATGTATGTCTTCTCTTTCATTTTCGGAAACTCTTAACTCTGACACTCTTGTTGAAGGTTTTAATTTGTTTTATGAAACTTTTACTTTATTTTACGATCTGTGCTTTCCGGTTATTAAGGTTAAAGTTAATAATAAACCAGTTATACAAAACTGGATAACTAAGGGCATTAAAAAGTCTAGTAAAACGAAACGTCGGCTTTATCTTAAATTCATAAATAGTAAAAGTAATAAAAAACACAATGAGAAAAATTATAAACTTTATACTCATATGTTTAAACGATGTGCACAGAAAGCTCATAAAATTATAATGACAAGGCGTATACAAAAGCATAAAAATAAATGTAAAGCTACTTGGAATGCTATTTCTTCAACTTTAAACAATAATGACTTATTTAAAAATGACATTGATGAAATTAATTTAAATAATGTGACATATAACAATCCATTAGACATCTCCAATATATTTAATAATTATTTTATAAATTTGACATCCAATCAGCCAATTAATTCTAGTAATGTTAAGCTAAATCAAAATAACAAAAATGTAAAAACTATTTTCCTGAACCCTGTAGATGCAATTGAAGTATATAAAATTATAATGTCTCTAAATAATAGCAAGACGTGTGGATATGATGACATCGCCACTCAAGTTTTGAAAGCGTGTGCTACTTTTATATGCCATCCAATCGCGCATCTAATAAACTTGTCTTTTTTGGAAGGTGTATTTCCTGAGCAGCTAAAAGTGTCTATCGTGAAACCACTTTTTAAAACGGGAAATAAGTCTGACCCTAATAACTATCGTCCTATCACTATAGTACCCATTATGTCCAAAATTTTTGAAAAGGCAATGCTTGTCAGGTTAAATAATTTTCTTAGTACGCATAACATTTTATGTAAAGAGCAATTTGGTTTCCGTAAGGGTAGTTCGACTGCTCTTGCAATTTTTAACTTGATGAAACTTGTAACAGAAAGCATAAACAATGGCAATCCACCGGTGTGTCTGTTTTTAGATATGAGCAAAGCTTTTGATTTTGTGAATCATTCGAAGCTCTTAAACAAACTAGACTTCTACGGCATAAGGGGAAAAGCACATGAATGGTTATCTAGCTATCTAAAAAACAGGAAACAGTGTACCGAGATATCCAAAGTTGTAAAAAAAAAAGATAAAATATATACCAAAGAAAAATTTACATCAAGAGCAATAATAAATAAGTGTGGTGTGCCTCAAGGTAGCATTCTCGGCCCTTTACTTTTTTTGCTATATATAAATGATCTTCCGGAGGCCACTTTGCAGGAATGTATCCTTTTTGCAGATGATACAACAGTTATTATAAAATGTCAGGATAAAAAAGACTACAAATCAGTCACCGAAAAGACCCTTTCAGATATAATAAATTGGATGGAAAGCAACAATTTGAATATTAACATTAATAAGACGAAATTAATACAATTTAACTCATACAATACCAAAAAAATATCTTTTGACATTATTTGCAAAGGCGAAAAAGTACATCAAGTAGATGAATTAAAATTTTTAGGACTTAACGTAGATAAATATCTGAATTGGAAATGCCACGTGGAACATCTTTGTCAGAAACTTGATAGGTTCGTGTTTGCGTTAAAAAAGTTACGGCAATATGTATCTGTAGAAGCGGCTCTTTCGGCTTATCACGGCTATGTGTCATCTGTCCTGAGCTATGGAATTATAATGTGGGGCAACTCGACCGATGCCGACAGAGTTTTCAAGCTCCAAAAACGTTGTATCCGGGTTATAAACAAGGCATGGTTCTTGGATAGTTGTAAACCTCTCTTCCAAAAGTGTAAGATTCTTCCACTACCCTGTTTATATATAAGAGAGATTTGCGTTTTTACCAAGAATCACATGCTTTACTTTAAGCAACGTAGTGAGGTTCTTCCAAGACAAAAAAGGGTTAAGTTTCGCAACCTATTGTATCAGCCACCTAGTCACAAAGATATTTATAAAAAAAATGTGTTTAATTTGTGTATTCTGATTTATAATAACATTCCAAATGAATTAAAATTGTTGCAGGGTATATTATTTAAAAAAAAATTGACTGAGTGGTTACAAAATAATTGTTTCTATAGCATTAAGGAATTTATGGAATTTAAAAATTAATTTTAATGATGAATTACGAATGGATAATTGATTTTATAATAATTAAATAATTGCATGGTAATTTGATAATAATGACATAACAGTGAATAATTTGCACGCTTGCTTGCAGGCAGAATACAGTGACTTTTTAGGATATAAGATCTTTCCTTGTAACTTTTTTGTATTTTCTTGCAAATAAACATTTTTGATTTGATTTGATTTGATTTAGTATGGTGTGTTTATGGTTGAGTGAAAAACACTTATTTAACAAAAAAAATCAACCGACATAAAATTTAAACACTGCAAATTGCAAAATAGTAATTTCGAAAGTCGATGTTTTTAGTTCTGTTTTTCCTTTTTAGACACAGAAATTATTATTTTGCTCTTTGTAGTGTTTATATTTCTTCAAATCTTACACAGCGGGTTGCGCTTGCGCATCAACAGGATCAAGTGTCACAAGAGAGTTGTCGGTGTTATCAACTTCACTTGCACAGGCGCTTGCCATTGTTTCGTGGTGTCTGAAAAAAGATCATTCTATTAAGATTTCTGAAGCAAAAAATAAAATCGGTTCCAATTCTGCATTCAAATTCATTTATAAAATATTAAATTTATCCATAGATTAGTACTTAGTAGGATAGGTACACAAAATAAATATATACCTACATAAGTACAAAAGGCGGGCTTTACAACGTCCGATAGACGCACGCACACATAGAACTCAAACTAACAAACAATCTCAAACAAATGCCCGTCGTCTCGTGAGTTGTACGAAGATGTCTGTGTGGGCCTTTTCGCTTGGAGTTGGTACCATTTTGCCTTGCGATAGGTATACTACATACTTACTTTATATTTGTGTTTTTTTTGGACGCATACATTCCTTTGCATCATGGTTTTGATGCACTGCAACAATAAAAAAATGTTCTTGAAAACGTTATCAAGTTATTCTACTGTTATGATTCTACTATGTAATATGTAGGTATTGGTAAAATAAAATTTCTGCACGCATGTGCATCCAATCTGTCCTTGAGACGTCAATGTCGGTGCCGGTACCTACCGGCATTTCCTTTTAATTTTCAGATGATACCTCAAGATTGGAAATTATCATGTGATGTAGTGTGTAAGTATACTATATTCTGCTTGTGTGAGTTGTTCTCATCTATGAGCAGGTGTGGCGTTTCAACAACAGCATTTATCACTCCGTCCGCGTGTTGGTAGTCACCCTTCATGTCTATGCCGAATTGGTGAGCCCACTGCAAAAAAGAGGGGTATGGGAGACACACGTGACTGCCCCACATTTCATCTCCCGGCTGCGTGCCTTGGTACAGATTAATTTCGCCTCTGACAGTTTGGTTCCCGTTAATTGTGCGTATCATGAAGGTGTCAACGTTCGCCATCAACACCACCCCGTGGGTCAAGTCGGATACCCACTTGTGTATGGGTGTCTGCGAGAATGGGTCTTCGTTGGTGCTGATGCCGGACCAAGAACGTCTAGAGACGTCACTCTTTGCTAGAGCGATCCCCAGGGATAACGTTAATGCCACACCCTGCATGGTTATTACGTTAGCGACACCATCGGCGTTACGGAACCGGTACGAGAAGTCGTCTTTCAAAATTAGTCCCATCCCAGTGAGTATTCTGTATGCAGAGTTTGCGGTATTGCACTGATATTGTGGGTTATGGAGATCTGGCTGATTGTGTTGCCAGTGGGTTTCAGTACCGACATAATTTCCATCGGCCATGATGTCCGCCGATGCCAGTGTAGCGTAATTTTGTGCGTGTTGTTGTATCGGTGACACAGAGGAAAAGGAAAACCCGTGCAAGAGTCTTCGAAGACGTGTGCGAACTTCCTGTTCTGTCCCGTCGTCGATGTTCGTCGTCGTGTGGTATGGATGCCGTGCGCTGAAGGCGTGGGGACCAATGGTCCATCCGCCGCCCAGCTCGTCCTCGTACCTCCCCCTCTCGTCGCCGTGCAGTTTCGGGGACTCAGGCACGTATGAGGACAGTTCAGCGGCCAATGTCACAGCTAGTTGGAAGGCCATTGAATGGCAGAAGTTATTCTCAATATACTGCAATGCCTTGACCATGTTCTGACAGGAGGAAAAAAAGTTGGCCATTGTTAGTCTGTCGTACATTGCGTTTTGTACGTTCACCCAAGACTGGGCAAAGGGTGTTTGGCTATTCTGACCCCGCGGTATACGGGTATTGCGGCGACGCCCTCTATTGTGATGGTAGTTGCCTGGGCATAGGTGTTCTCGTCGACTAGAACTAACACGATCTTCAATGGTCCAGGAATATGCACTTGGTGTGCGGCGGGCATTCCTGTAAACTTTACGTCTGCTGGCTGTGCTTCCGTGGCGTGCTGTGCGTGGGACAGGAAACACAATTTCCCTGCCCATATCGCTGTAGTGGTAAAACACATGATGAACTCTAACATCCACGGGTTCCCGAGCATGTCCGAGCTAACTGGAACTGCGGCCCAGTCAGTATCCATGCCGGACAGGGCCATCCCATCCGCGCCCTCTGCTGCCATCCCGGGGTCCAAGTTCTTCAGGTGGGATGCAAACGCGGGCAGAGTCACCGCGGCCAATCTAACCCGTATTCGGTCTGCAGCTGCTGTCTGGAAGATATTAGGCTGGTCCATAACTCTGGAAGTGGCATTCTGACGGCGTAGGAACCTGGGATCAAAGGTGTCAAATCTCCACACGTCTCGTGATCTAGGGTAAGCATACAGTAAGCCCCTAAGGGCGGGGGCAGTGTCCACGAAAGAGGCATTGTATGTAGACACGTATGCTGCGACTTCCTGTATTGACGACATGTCTCGTGCCAGTACGCCCCTGGTGGAGCTGAGATACGGCTGAGTTGCTGCTCTATCTCCCGATGTGGGCAACTCTTTACGCATGGCGAACTTGTTTATGACCATGACACCATGGCAGAGAGGACCTAACGAGGCAACCGCTGCTTGTGAGAACAGATCTATATAGAAGAGTGGAAGTAAAGAAAAGAAGAGATAAAGGTGATTTTTCGTTGTTTCGTTTTTGAGTTGCCATTGGCTCTGAAACAGACACACTGCAAAACAGCAGATTTAAACTGACAATGAATTCCCCTTCAGGGTCGAGTGTGAACTTAACCGAGAGACGTGTTCAGAAGATCAGGACACTATTCTTCGTTTTGGCGTTGGTAATTGTCGCGATAATTCTAATGATTGTGTCTATTGCTCGTAATGAGATGCGAGTTGTCAGTCTATCCGAGAGGCAATCTGTGATGTTACGGAAAATTTGTGAAGCGACCGTCTCTAACTGTTAGTTCGATTACGTCCAACGACTTTTATTTAACAAACCTAATAAACACTCGATATGGCGTACTCATATAGCTTTAAGCCAAATGAACAGGCCGTCGACCTGTTTAAATCGACTTTCCAAGCGCCGCTCCCGATGTCTGGCTCAGCCATATCCAAGTTGGGAGACGTGCCTACATGCCAAGACATAACCATGTTCAGGGGGAGTAATCGTGAGGTGGCGATTACTACTTGGAACACCCAGTGCCACCATTACCCAACACACGTCGGGTACACGCGAGCCGCCAATGCTGTCGCGGTTGGGCGACAGAGAGCAGAACCTGCCGTGACCATCTTGATTGACGGCGCTTTGAACCAGGTGGTTGCGCGCATACGCAATGTGAATGCAGTCACCAGACGAAAATTGCTGAGAGAGCAGAAGTATACGGTTATTGTAAAAGAACCTATGGTTATTACATCTACGGCCCATTCCGCATTTGAGAAAATTTATTTGGACATAGTGGGACCACTTGATAGGGACTATTATAATTATACGTATATTCTAACAATTCAATGCGAACTGTCGAAATATGTATGTGCTTTCCCACTTGTAACTAAAACATCACCAGAAACCGCACGTGCTTTTGTCAACAATTTTATTCTACAGCACGGAGTTCCGCGTGAGATAGCTACTGACCGAGGCTCTGAGTTTATGTCTGACACATTTAAGGAGGTATGCAAGCTTCTTAATATTTCTAAATTAAATTCAACAGCATACCACCACCAAAGTATTGGGGCGTTGGAAAACTCTCACAAGAGTTTAGGACATTTTTTGAGAATACACGTAGAAGAAAATTCACAATCGTGGAGTACTTGGTTACCATTCTGGTGTTTCGCGTATAATACAACAGTCCATACGTCGACTAAATTCACGCCATTTGAACTTGTTTATGGAAAGACGTGCAATCTACCGAGCAATCTAGCCAAAACCATAGAACCCCTTTATAACTACGATAGTTATCCACTTGAGCTCAAATATCGGTTGCAAGTCTCACTATCAGAAGCACGGCAAAATTTAATCAAAAGTAAATTAGAAAGGAAACTTATATATGATGAACACATTAGGCCCACAAAATATAAAAAGGGTGATAGTATATTGATAAAAAGTGAAACTGGTAACAAACTCACAAACCTCTATACCGGACCATATGAGGTCATACAAGACTTGTCACCAAATGTTGAGGTGAATATAAATGGGAAATCCGATATAATTCATAAGAATCGAACAAAGTTGTATCATGTATGATTAGAACGTAAATAAAGATACATATTGTAAGATAAACCGATGTTTTGAATTGTAACGACGACAACAAAGTGCATGCACATAGATTGCACTGGATAGTTATTAGTACTTAAGTACTCGTATTTCAATTTAGTTATTATGTAACCTATACCACAGAATACTATCTATACTAAATGTATTCACATGATTGTGAAATGATAAAATCAGTCAAGTGACACGTGTTTAGTTTTTATTTTATTTAGTTATGAATTATGTACTACGATATATTAAAAAAAAAATTGTATAATCATTGTATGAGCAAAATGGAAAGAAACAAAAAGAAAAAATGTATAGTTTCTTTTTTTTTTTTTTTTTTCTAATGCCTTGGGAGGTGTGATGTAGTGTGTAAGTATACTATATTCTGCTTGTGTGAGTACATATAAGATGTATGAATGCACCAAATATACTCAGTGTTTACTCAGCGTTCCAATGTTTCATTTCCCTTAAAGTCCCGTCCTTATATGTGTGCAGCATCACCTTCAAGGTAAGATGTTAGATAATGAAATTTATGCGGCGAGAGCTGCTTATTACGATCTACTAAGCTCAAAAGAGAATCTCTAAACTCGAGATACTTAAAATATGAACCGTCAAACTTAGCAATGTGAATACGTGGCAACCTAATACCAGAGTCACGTGGTTCCGATCGGGATTCATTACAGTCATGACTACTCATGACTACATGATGGCACACAGCTGTCTAATAAACCCTTTGCAGTGGCAAGCCCACTCACCATATCGTATTCAATTTTGTCCCGCTCCTCAGGCTCTAATGACAGACTCCCACTATTTAGGACTTAAATCTGACTTTGCATCTCATCAAACTTAGGTGACAATTGTTCAAATTTACCATGTTTAATCTTTAATTCAGCTAGTTCTACATTTGTTAATGAGTCCGAAGACGATAATTTATCCACAAAGTTTTTAAACTTGGTCTTCGTCTTAGCGTGTCGATGGCAATCTAAATCGTGTTGGCCAGAATTGGGCTACTAGTTTGACGCTTTCGGTGGTAATCTGACCCTTCATTGAGCTACGCCTGGTAGTCAATTCGCGTAATTTCTTTGAATCGGTTTCTTGCGACATTTTAAAAATACGATTTCGTCAAAGCAAAATAATTTAGGTTTAAACGACTATCAAGCAAAGTTACTCAACTACGTTTTATCTCAAAAACATAAATTTGTAAGGTATGTATTAAAGAATCTCACGCCCCTCAATTTGACGTCACCTGCCGACCAGGAAACCGGAGCCGCCTTGCCAATCACGGAACGCAATCTTTTCTCGTACCAATGATGCTAGCGTGATGGTCCGAGTTATCTGAAACGATTGGCAAACAATATAACAAACTGATTGGGAACGTTATCTTATTTTTTCTAGAATGGAATGAGAAATTCAGAATGTCGGTAGAAGAAAAAACGATTAAAAATTAATTTAAAACAGTAATTTAGACGAATATTCGATAAATTTTATGCCAATTTGCTGAAATGGTATATTTATAAGGATGAACTAAAATTATGTTTGGTCAAGAGTAACCTTTGACCTTGACGTGAAATTGAGCGCTTCAGTAATGCGTAAATAATTATAAATTAGAATAATAGCACAGTCAAAGGCACGTTTTGCGATAGCGGATGGAACCATTTGGAGAAAGGTTGATAGGTAAGAATGAGGGATGAAGGGCACTTAACTAATGATGATGATCCAGTTGACACGTGACCTCCCCACATGCTTTTGAACTTCTTTTTTTCTGTACACCTGTGTCGATGCTTTTAAAGCATGTACCTATATATGCAGCGATGTACCTAAAGCATTGCTTTAGGTACATCGCTGCCTAGGCTTCAGGATACTCGTCGATCAGCGATCAGCTTTACGTAGGGGACTCGGGCCTTTGGTGGTCTCGATGGTCACGCCACGTGCCGACTCAACGAACAAATTTTCGGATTTTTGTTTTAAGTCCTGTCACGGTCGCTAATTTTATGTCTGTTACGACATAAGACATCTATTTGAGAAGTTTGGTCTCTTCAATAAATAGAACGTAGTTATTTAAATTACTATAATTTCGGACAATAAACCAATACATCGACTGCTCGCGCGTTAAGCAAAAAATGATGAAGTGTCATGGCCGGGCGTCCACGCGCGCCCGCTCACCGCGGCTATGGTTGCGCCTGCACCAGTTTGGTAACTAGGCCTCTTGCCGTGATGGCACACGTTATTAATGGTGGGCCTGAATAGCCGTTTTTACCGTTGTAACTTGCATTTATTTACGAAGGCAAGGAAGGTATAAAAATAAACCATACACATGCGACAATGAGGCGGATCACTAAATATAACTTGTAAGGTAGTGTGTGTGTCGGGTTTGACGCATTTGGTGCACATCTCAACTTGTACACCATACTCAAATGGTGAACTTAGCAACTGGTGCACTTCTCAAGTTCTCATATGGTACACTTCGCAACTGGTGCACTTCTCAATTGGTGCATTTCGCAAAAGGAGCACTTTTTAAGATGAGTGGATTTGGAAAAATTGACTAAAAACGAAAGAATCTTTGGTTTTGCGTAGGTAATTTTCTTAAAAATACAATGAACAAAATAATTTTAAATTAACTCTACATAATCACTTTTTCTTTTTCAAAAAAAAAAAATGTTTTTATTCTAACTACCCTTTTTTATGGTGGGTGGAAAAATCATCAAATAACCCCTCCCGCTCTTGGGCAGAGCGAAAGGGGGTGTCAGACTTCTACTGACTAAAAACCACCCATGATCCATCTTAGCCTTTCATGTCGAGGCGCGGCCTCGACATGAAAGGCTAAGAGTATCTCTTGCGAACAACCCGCAGCCCCGACGGCATTTAGTTGTATATCGCATGCATATTGGGTTACCACACCGCAATAAACAAGTACTTAAAAATTGTATGTTTGTTTTATATATAGCATAATCACTTTGTTATTATTATTTTTTTTGCAGTACTTAAAAAATAAAAGATCATGTTTCTCCAATTATTATATTAGTGATTATGTAATTTAATTTAAAAAATGTTATTTAATTTAAAGCTTTTATTTTATTAATAATAATAACTATAGCTAAACGAAGTACAGTTGAATTATAATATTTTAAAGGTTATTGATATAATATGATATTATATCATGTCTTTATTATGAACTTTTTGCTGTAAATCTCTTACATAATTATATTTATTATTTCCGAGTGACTTTTTTATTTGAAAAAAATAAAAATGTTATAGTGATTATGTAGAGTTTAATTAAAATTATTTTTGTTTTGTTATAATTATTTTGCAGTAGGTAAATCTTTCTTACATATTTTTTTTATTACTTTGGTGTGACTTTTTATATTATTATTGAAAATTGTTTAAGTTTAAGTAAGGGCTCCCACACAAAACTGCGATGCGATGCGATGCGAATTCGCATCGTAGGAACTTGCTATGCGAATTTCTGCGATACGATTTAGTGCGGCAAACCGTTTGGTAGGGCAACCATTCCTTCAAGTGTAGTCAGCCGTACTGGACGTGTTTTTAGGAAGCGTAAGATGGATCGCAATTATTGCACTGCTGTTATTGTTAAATAGATATAAAAGAAAAAGAAGATTCTGGGTTCATCCATTTATTACGATTATGAACTCTGATGGGAACTATTTTACTCAAAAGTACTATGCGTTGAGAACTGAAGAAGATAAATTTTTTGATTATTTTAAAATGAGTATATCTTCATTTGAAGAGCTTTTGAGTTTATTATCACCATGCCTTCAAAAACGATCGTACAAGGGAAGAATTCCTGTTATGCCTTTGGAAATGCTGGGACTGACCATCAGGTAAAATAAAACAAAATTTATTTATTGACATTTTAATTGTTTTTTTTTTTTGCGAAAAATCAAATGTGTGATTATCAGCAGTTAATAGTAATTAATATTATGTAAAATCAAACTCTTCTTCCGTCGACAAAGCGCTATAGGTAGAATATTTATCACTACGTGAATTAATTTGATCTTCCTCTGCGTTTGATGATTGTTCGTGTGATAAATGTAGAATTGGTGTTTGGTCTGCATTTGATGATTGTTCGTGTGATAAATGTGGGCGTGTCAGTGGTGTTTGGTTTGCAAAATGTTGAGTTTGATAGCCTGTGTAGCTCTGGTAGTTGCTAGGCTGATAGGAGGAACTATAAGGTGGGTAGCCTTGATATGCCAGTTGAAGTAAGTCTGTTAAAGTTTGGAGAACACGACTTTGAAAAATAAGTGTTTTGTTCTCATCCAATTTTTCCAGAGACGGTAGAATTCCCTTAAAAAAAGACAAGTGCCTGTTTTGCGGTTCCTTTATAATGTTAAAAACTTCATCTTCAAACTCGTTTGCCTTTCTTTTTCGCGGCTTCTGTTGGTAACGTCTTGGAGATTTTTCAGATCTTGCTTGATTCTCTTGCCCAGGTGGTGCTTGCATTTCCGTTTCATTAATGCTATCTGTTGTCTCATTTTGTAATTTTTTTTTAAGAAATAATAACTGCTTGTACAGATGGTATTCTTTGGTAGATTTTGCTCCTGTTGCAGATCGCTTTTCGTCTTTAAGTACTTTTTAAAGGTATCGTTGATCCCTCTCCATTTTTTTAATACTTCACTACCTGTAAACTATACAAAATTAATCATTAAAAATACATTAATGTAGGGGTATCCCTATGAAATTAAATATAAAGAAACCATTCATATGTTAAAAAATATTTTATGTATGTATTTAATGTCATATTAGGGTAAATTTTAAATTGTCGCCACTATTTTTTTTTATAATTTTCTATTTTAATTTCAGATTTTTAGCAACCGGAGAAGAATTCAACGATATGCATTTAAACTACACACATCAAAAGTTTCTAGGGATCAAGCATTTTTATGCGGATTTCTTGAGATTGAGATGTGGCTTTGTAATAAATTTATGATTTTATAAATTTATATGGATCCTTTTTGGTGCATTTCATAATTTGAATCAGGAACTGTGAATCAAATTCGAGTAAAAGATGAAAATCAGCTGTCAATATTTTCCCTATAAAAACATACAACGCATTGAAGACATTATTAGTGCTACTGTTTCCCTACTACTGATTAAAACCAACGTTATTATGGAGCGGCGACGTCATTTAAGCAGGGAAGAAATGCTCAGAGCCGTGGGAATGATAGAAGCTGGTTCCCGGCAACGTACTGTGGCTTTAGCTCTGAATACAAGTCAGAGTGTTATCAGTCGACTTTGGACACGTTACCGAAGCACTGGTACCGTGGCTGAGCGCCATGGAGGACGGTATCGCTGCACCACACGGAGACAAGACCGATACATTCAAATCTTAACTCGAAGAGCTCCAACAATAACCGCCATGATGTTAGCCGTGAGGCTTCATCACTCTTCAGGGAACTTAATTAGCGACCAAACAGTCCGAAACCGCTTGCATGAAGTGAACCTTCATTCCCGAAGACCGCTACGGGTACCACCTATAGCAATGCACAATCGTAGGATTCGATATCAATGGGCTCTTGAACACAGAAATTGGGCAGAAGAACAATGGCGTTTCGTGTGCTTTTCTGATGAGTCTCGTTTTGGTATGAGACCGGATACAAGACGTATACGACACTGGAGAACCTCTGGACGCCAACAGCGATTAAAATCCTGCCAGGAAGTCCATCCTTATAGTGGTGGAACCATCATGGTATGGGCGGGTATTTGGATCGGCGGAAGAACTGAGTTGATTTGGATCAGTGGCAACCTCAACGCTCAAATTTATGCTGAGACGATTGTATCAGACGTCATCGTTCCTCTACAAGTGCAAATCGGTCCCTTATTTCAGTTAATGCATTATAATGCACGACCGCACACCGCAAGAGTTGTAAGACAGACTCTCGCCGCAGGTAACATCAATGTCCTGCCCTGGCCTGCTCAGTCGCCAGACTTGAACCCGATTGAGCATGCATGGGATATGCTACAGAGAAGAGCTCTGCCGAATATGGAGGGTATCCAGTCGCAAGAAGACCTTTTTTTGTTGTTGCAACGAACATGGGCGGCCATTCCACAGCGTGATTTGGATGAACTCATTTTGAGTATGCCAAACCGATGTTCTTGTGTTGTTAGTGTTCGCGGTAGAAACACGGATTATTAATTGTTTAAGTTACCCAATAAAAATTTAAAGAAAACTGTTATTTCAGTCTTTTTTTCGAACTTTAATGTTAGTGGTTCAAATGTCAAAAATCCCTTTATTAGGAAAATGGCAAATTTCTTTATTAATGCAAAGGTGACTTGGTTTATCGTTACTGTGACAAACGAAAACACTTTATTTGATGAATCCTTAAAGAAAATTTTAATTAATATCAATCAGGAGAAAAGTTATTGCAAAAATATATGTTGATCCCTAGACACTTTTGATGTGTGTATTATAGAGATGCAAGTACAATAGCGAAAACAATACGATTGGTGTGTAACGCAATATGGGATCGCTGTTTACGTCAAAACATGCCTGAAATAACACAACAGCTGTTTGAAGAAATTAGTGCAGATTTTGACAAGAGAGCCAATTTCCCTAACTGTTTAGGAGCTATTGACGGCAAACATATTCGTATCCGTAGTCCCGCAAATAGTGGATCACTGTTTTACAATTACAAAAGTTATAATTCAATTGTTTTGTTGGCTATTACTGACTCGAAATACAGATTCATCTACGTGGATATAGGAGCTTATGGAAAGGAAAGCGACTCCACGATTTTCCACAACTCGAAACTTTATGACTCACTGATGAAAGGTAGCTTGCCCATACCAATATCGAAGCCGTTGCCAGGCTTTCAAGATTCGGTCCCGTTTGTTTTCATAGGAGACGAAGCGTTTTCCATTTCAAATAACGTTATGCGCCCTTATTCTGGCAAGCATTTAACCGTTAAACAAAGAATAATTAACTACCGTTTGAGTAGGGCGAGGCGATATGTCGAGTGTGCTTTCGGCATACTAGCCAACAAACGGCGAGTATTTCATTGACCCCTTAACGTCTCAATTGATTTTGCAGTCGATATTGTCAAAGCTTGTTGTATATTACACAACTTTGTACTGAACCGCGATGGATTGCAATCCCCCGTAGAAATGATCATAGATGATTCTGAACTACAAAGCCTACAGACGTTGAATGCAAGAATAATGAGTGCAAATTTAATAAGAGACAAGTTTTCGAATTATTTTTCTAGTGTCTTTGGAGAATTGAAGTGGCAATTAAAAAAAAATTGAAATTATAGAAGTACTTGCTTAGTTCTAAATAGATATACAGTAGGTACTTCAAGATAAATAATGGGCATAGGAAAACATCAGAAATAAGTAATAACAATTTTAAAACGTAACTTATTAAAAAAAAAAGTTAATTCAACTTTCTAAGCAAACAAAATAATTGTCAATGTCATTTATAAGAAAATCAAAATAATAAAAAAAGTCTAACTTGGCAGTACGAGAGGGTACATAGGACATGATAAACTAAAAATTACGCGTTTATCAGTATTGCAGTAATAGATTGGACTATCAATTACTATATCTTGACCTAGGGAAATAGTCTTACGACTGCGTCTAGCATAAATAATATGTATCTATTAGAATAATAAATACATTTCTCTTTAATATGTGTGTTTACCTACAAATTTTAAAAAATTAATCGAATTCATAAAAATACTTACCCCTGAGATTTATTATTTTCCCTATTTCTTCCCAAGCATTCTCTTTACGGTGTTGGTGTCATAAAGACAAGGATATTTCTACACTAAAACTATCAAATTTTCGTCAGTCATTGATATTTCCATCCGTACGGCATGAATGAACAGGCTGCACTGAGCTGACGAGCGGCCGCGTGCGCCATTGTACGATAGAGTGAGACAGCATGCGATAACAAGTGATCGGCGGTGAAAGGATGCGTTAGCATGCTAACGCGCGCTTCAGCGTTCCGGAGTCTCCCTGCCGACCATTGCATTTTGTCCGTGATGCCGATCGCCTCGAGGATTCCGCCGCGTGCTATCGCATTATGCTTTCTGTCTCGGTCTAGCAAATGGCAGTTCTAAGCGACAGAAAGAGAAAGGGCGACGGAAAAAGGCGATTCCGTGCTGCCAGATGAGGTCCAACCCTAAATCGGAACGCAAAATATAGACGTCAGGGATGTGAGCGATAGGGCACGCCGCGATAGTGGCGGTAAGTCCCCTCTTTGAGGAGTGGCTGGAGAGGCGCCACGGCGCCCTCACCTTCCGTCTGACGCAGGTACTCACCGGACACGGTTGTTTCGGGAGGTACCTGCACCGAATCAGGCGGGAGGAAACGCCCGGATGTAACCATTGCGAGGATCGGCTGGAGGACACGGTGGAGCACACTGTGGAGGTGTGTCCCGCTTGGGCGGAGCCCCGCCGTGTTCTCGTTGCGCGATCGGCGGCGGCGACCTCTCGCGTCCGGCCCTGGTGCAAGCCATGGTCCGGGGCGAGGAGGAATGGGACGCCGTCGCCTCCTTCTGCGAAGCAGTGATGCTAGCGAAGGAGGTGGCGGAACGTGAGAGGGAGAGAACCTCTCGTCCCAGCCGCCGCGAGAGGCGCTCCGGGCGTCGGGGGCCACGTGATGGCTTCCGGCCACCGTAGACGCGGGCCTGTGGACGGTGAGTGATGGGTAAGCTCGCCGTCCGTCCGTCTTATGACGACGACAGGCCGTGTCGACGGCGCGTTCGTGTTCCACGCGCGCCTCAAAGAGATGTCAGCAACATGGAAGGGGCCCGCAAGGGCCGACGTCTGTCGAGGCTGCGGGTTGTCCGCAAGGGATACCGCGGCCTCGACATGAAGGGCGAAGAAGGAACATGGGTGGTTTTTAGTCAGTAGAAGTCTGACACTCCCTTTCGCTCTGCCCAAGAGCGGGAGGGGTTATTTGATGATTTCCCACCCCCCAAAAAAAAAAAAAAAAAGGATGTGAGCGATTATTTTATAATACGGAACGCGGCCTTAGTTTCACACGACAAGCGTCTCTCCGAAAGGGTCCGTTTAGAGATTACTACTATTGTAATCTTTGATAATGTTATAATAATAAATACTTTAAATACGTCACTTCCGTGAGATCTTTTTTATTGGTTGATAATTATTGATGATTGGAGATCGTTTAACGTGTCAAGTTTACAGTAATATTGGATCAAACTTGACAGATCATGCTTACCTTGTGCTTACTTAGCAAGATTGCAACAGTATCGAAACAAACTTGCCATATCATTATAATATTCACAAGTTTACAGCTAATTTGAAATAAATTTGCCACAACAAGTTTGCCGTAACAACTAAATATCAAATAAAAAACAAACTTGCAGCAAATTTAAATGCTATCTGGGCTGTGAGTTCATTTATTTCAGTTACTCGGTTTTGTACGAACGTTTTTAGTAAATGTGGTGACATTTTAATCCAACCCATGACTATTGTGGAATCCGTCCAAAATTATTCTTAACTAAACTGCAACCCAAGAGATTCAACTATTTTCTTATATAATTTAGCTCCTATCAACGCGCCACACAGTTCCAAACGCTCTGTGTGAAGCCGTTATCGCTATATGTACGTAGATAAGCACACGCGCCATATGCGTCTTGAGAAGCGTCGGTAAATATATGAAGTTCTGTGTATTGAGTATGATCACCTTTCACGTGACGAGGGATGCGAATATCGTTTAGAAATCGTAACGTAAAAATAAAATGTTTCCAAATGTTAGCAATGTCCTGAGAGACCGAAGTATCCCAGTCAATTTTACTCAGCCATAATTTTTGTAGAATCATTTTTGAAATTATGACTGCTGGTGAAAGAAGACCTAATGGATCGTATATTGGTGATATTACTGATAACATTACTCGCTTAGTTAAATATGAATTGTTGTCATAGTTATCAATATTTGTAACGAAGTGTAGCTCATCGCTAGTGTTGTGCCAACCCAATCCGAGTGTTTTGGTTTGCGCATGTTCGCCTATGAAACGTTCTGTGGCTTTATTTTGAGATGCATCTGAGTTAAAGGTCCTCTTGCGCAAAGGAAAACACCCCGACTGGAGCACGTCTGATGTTTTTTGACATATTCGAAGCAAGCTATTTAGATCATCATCACCGGTGATGAGATCGTCCACGAATATGTCCTCTGTGATGACACGAGCGATGACGTCATCATCGCATTCTAATGCTAACTGTCTAATACAGCGCATGCTTAAGTATGGAGCTGACGCAGTTCCGTACGTGACTGTATTCAGTTGATATGTATATAACGGATGTGAAGGGTTATCCCGCCACAATATTAATTGCAGTGACCTTTGGTCAGGCTGGAGAAGAACTTGACGATACATTTTCTCCACGTCTGCACAAGCTACGTATTTATATTGTCTGAATCGTAACAAAATCGAGAGAATATCGTTTTGTAACGCGGGTCCCGGATACTGAATATCATTTTACGATTTATTCGAGCTAGTAACGGCACTAGCATCGAAGACAACGCGTAGTTTCGTAGTTGAACTAGATTCCCTAACAACACCGTGATGTGGAAGGTAATAGTTTGGTTGACTACAAGTCTCTAACTTGGACATATGACCTAAGTCATTGTATTCACGCATAAAGTTATAATATAAACGTTTAAATTCTGGTGAACGATCGAGTTTACGCTCTAAGGTCAGAAATCGTTTCGTCGCTGACGTATCAGAATCACCCAACGCATCTGGTGCTTCTCTCAACGGTATACGAACCGAAAATCTACCGTTTTCAACGCGTTTTGTTGTATTATTGAATATTTCTTCGCATGTGCGTTCATCATCTGTTAGGGGTACGCATGATGATGAAGGAATGTTTTCGAGTTCCCAAAACAGCCGGAGTTGTTTATCGATTTCCTGACTGAAGTGGCAATGAACGTGAGCAGGCTTTGGGTCCCTCGCGAACACAGGACCAGACAACAACCACCCTAATTTTGAGTTTTGTAGGAGTAGACCACTCGCTAGACGTATTTTGTCCGTTTCTAGAAGATCCCAAAATCTATCCGCGCCAATCAACAAGTCAATTTCTGAACTAACGTTAAACGTCGGATCTGCTAATTGTAAGAACTCAGGTATACGTATATTACCGGCTTCGATGTTCATCGTAGGCAAACTGGATGTTATGCATGGCAAGATCAAACAACGAAGCTTGGTATTAAAATCGCTTAATTTTGCACGTATTGTGACGTCACATGAATGCTGTGATTGCGAGACCGATTTTCCCACACCCGAGATTTGAATAGTGGACTGTATATATAACGCATTTATTTTCTTTGCTAATTTTTCTGTTATGAAGCAGTTCTGACTTCCGTTGTCTAGAAGCGCGCGAGCCGTATGACACACGTTATAATGATCAGCTACTTCAATTAACGCCGTAGAGAGCAAAACAGTACTTATCAATTTAAATTCGGTAGTGTTTGCTTCACACGCGACAGTGCTGCTCGAGTCGTTGGAATATGTAACGTTGATGTCGCTAAACTATGTGCGCGTTCAATCTCTCCGTGCGATTAGCCGGGTCCACACCGGACGATCCATCGATCCCGCGATCCGCGATCCAGGATCGCGGAGCGTGGATCGTGGATCGTGTTAGGCCGATCCACTCTTGGAAACTTGCGATCCCAAATATGCGCTCCAAGCGATCCTAAGGCGATCCGTGATTCAGCCAGTCTAACTCTTGTACGATATGGAGTCACACGTACAACGGCGGCGTCTTGCCGTTGCAGCAGTAACTTTTATTTTGCTTAAATGCTTGCGCAAAAAATCACAAAAAAGAAAACGACGGTTTTGGGTGAAACAAATTTACAAAAATCGCTTGGAATCTGGGACTCAGCTGTACGCAGAGTTAGTGTCAGATAAAGTTGAACACAATTTTGCAAGAATGAATGCTAATCAATTTGAGATATTGTGTTCATTATTAAATAACAAGCTAAGAAAGAATGATACAAATTATAGAGATGCCATTACTGTGAAGGAAAGATTATTACTAACATTGAGATTTTTAGCAACTGGAGATTCGTACGTCAGTTTGCAGTATCTGTTCCGCATTTCCAAACAGTCTATATCGATAATTATTCCTGAAGTTTGTGAAGCCATCATTGACCTGTTAAATGATTATGTAAAGGTAAGTAAAACCATACTTTATTACTCAATAAAAAAGTAGTGTATTACAATCATAATTTAAAGAAGTAACATGTTTACAATTATTAATTATTTTTTGAAAACATGATATAGGTAGGTACTTATTTAATTCGGTGGTGACTGTGGAAGTGAATAATCCTGAGGTTTCAGAAACTGGGACTGCGATGAATTGGAGGCTAGATGAGCAGACGGTGATGTCTGTGGAATTGGAGCTGGATAATTTTGAGGTTGTAGAGACTGGGACTGTGATGAAGTGGATGCTATTGGTGTGCCAGGATATGAATTAGTGTAATATCCATAATTGCTATCCCCATATCTTCCTGTGTCAGCTTGAAAAATAACTTGGCATATAGCATTTTTGACATTAACTAATGTTACTGCATCATATTTCCGCAATTCAGTAGATATATACTGCCCGAAAGCAATGTAAGAATCAGTTTCCGGTTGTGGTGGCTCTCATTCTGCTCTCTACTCTGATCTGTGTGGTGGTTGGCTCTCTCCGGTTGTGTGTCACTAGTAATGTTACTGTTCTCGTTTTCGCTCACTGTAGTATTAACTTCAAGTTCCCCTTCAGTCGTATCAGATTCTACCTGTAACAACAATTATTATTACTATTTACTGCTTATTCTTATTTTCAGCTTTATATTATAATTAAGATCTCCTTTATTTTCAGGTGCCGTCAACTAAAGAAGAATGGCGTACAGTTTCTCAGCAATTCGAGAATAAGTGGAATTTCCCACACGTGATAGGAGCGATGGACGGCAAACACGTCGCTATACAATCGCCTTTTAATAGTGGCAACGACTTTGATAATTACAAATTATTTCCTAGTATTGTTCTTTTTGCATTAGTAGATGCAAATTATAGGTTCCTGTATGTGAATGTTGGGACTAAAGGCAGAATATCAGATGGAGGCGTGTTCAAAAGCACAAATTTATATAAAAAACTTGAAAAAAAAGAGCTAAATATTCCTCCACCGGAGATATTGCAAGTTCCCTATAAAATTGAGGTACCCTATTATATACTAGGTGATAAAGCTTTTCAGCTTAATGATTATACTATGAAACCATACGATGGTACACGGGAAAGGGGTTCTTGTGAAAGAATTTTCAACTACCGACTGTCAAGAGCACGTAGAGTAGTTGAAAACGCGTTTGGAGTACTTAGTTCTGTCTACAGAGTCCTGCGTAAACCTATGCTTTTGGAACCAGAAACTGCGACTAAAGTCGTGCTGGCAACGGTTCATCTATATAACTACTTACGCAGTAATCCTAACTTTATATCGCCAGGAACGTTTGATACAGTACAGGAGAATGGAGATGTAATACCTGGAAGCTGGCGAAATGAACCGCCATCACAATCGCTACAACCGATGGCCGTCGTACCAAGAAGAGCAACAGAAAATGCCACTACAATACGGTCCCACTTAGCAAGACACTTTGTTACAAACCATACAATAGTTTGGCAAAATGAATATCAGTAAACTAATAGCTCACATGTTCCAATGTATCGCGTGTGGTTCCGGGTTCATTTTTATCCGCCATAAAGTCGAAGTCATCATACGCAAACCACTTTGATTTATATGTATCTTGAGCACCTGAAATAAACAAGTTACTCATTAAAATAACCACGTGTATTTCTAACAGCTTAAATGTAAAAAGCGAAGCACGTGAAATCCACAGTAAATATTATGATGTAATTACTTATAATAAAATATATAATTTTAATACCTACAGATAAAAAGTAGCTTTGTTTTCTTACCGGATCCAGTTATACGGCTTTGCTTCTCTCTGTGTTTCTCCCTTCTGTAGCCTCCCGCCAGAGATCGCATTTTTTTCTTTAGGTTCTCGATCGACTTATTCCCCATTTCACGAGAAATCTGACGCCAAGCATCATCTCTAACACCTCTATTGGTGTAATTAGAATCTTTGGGATCCCATAAACATTTAAATTCTTTATAAAGCGATATCAAACGGCGACTTTCTGAGATGTCCATGGCGAGGTGGATCGCGCGAACCAACACAACCGTCCACACCGCGCGCATCACGCAACTGAGGCACCTTTGAGGCTGGCACAAAAACCGACCGCACACGGATCGCGCGAGGTAGGGAGCGCGCGCTCCAATACGTGCGCATGGATCGCGCGCGGCACGTCCACACCGCCTGCATCTTTGGATCGCGCTGCTGCCGCGCGCGATCGGAGCGCGATGGATCGTCCGGTGTGGACCCGGCTATTGAGCACGCACACACGCGCTGTTACCTTTCTCGTCCAAATGTAGCAGACTGTTATGTTTGTTTGAACACTGTTTACACGACCCGAATCTATATTGATTTAACGCGTGACCGGTTCGCAGGCAATTTGCACACATCTTATTATCGTTAATCAATTTAATTCTGTCTCTCACTGACATGTTAAGGAAGGCTATACACGAGTACAATGATTTTATTATTTATTTTATTGAATTACCCGGATGGAGCTGTACAACGCGACCCAACCTCCATTCGTTAGCACGTAAGTTGGGTTCATAAATGGTTACAAGATCGTTCAGTTTTGGTTGACGGTTGCTGTGTTTAAACCATTTCATTCGCTGTTGTAAGGTATGCAAATAGTCCCTTTGCCAAGTGCGCCAAAAGCTTTGTGATAGGCGCTGTAATAGCTGCCAACGAGTACGTAATATCTCGTTTTCGGCATATCTCGGTTCCGACAGAGATGCTAGAGGTCGATCGATGAGGAAATGACCAGCGGTAAGAGCGTCAACCTCGCTAGGATCGGAAGATAGTTCCACTAAGGGTCTAGAGTTTAACATGGCTTCGACCTTCGTTAAGATAGTATAGAATTCTTCAAAGGTAAATAATAAGACACTGTCTGATGGTGATGACGTAACAGGTTTCTTTAAACATAGCAAAATCTTGCCAGTTCACACTAAAATACGAAAGTGGTTATTAATAGAACAATTTACAAACAAAGAACTGCAAATTAAATTCAATCATACCATTGGAACAAGATTGGCAGCCCAATCAAAACTGGTAGTACCGAGATATAAGAACTATTACGGGAAGCGAACCGTCGCTTATTTAATACCTACTCTAATTAATGACGTTCCAACAAAAGTTCAATCAGAAATAACAAATAATAATCACAAAACTAAATACAAACAATACTTTGATACTCTTTTAAATTTTATTCACTTAGTTACCTAGTTATTAGCGTCGACGCGGATGTCCGACCCGTGCCGTGGTTGTTTTAATCTTTCTAAGTTGTTATTTACGAACTACCTCCCATTTTGTTTTAAACTATGTGTGAAATATAAATTAAGTATGTTTATTTGTTACTTACCTACATTAGTATTAAGATAGCTTTTAAGTGTTTCGACATCCGTACAAACCTTGTGAGGTTTTTGTGCTGTTTCTGTTTATTTTTTGTTTTGTTCATTATATAATAAAAAAATAAATAAAAAAATGAGTGTTCCCTATTGCATAGGACACACTTGGGTAAATCCCATTTATTATTTGTATCACCACGGTTATTATTATAGCGCGTCGCTTTAGTAGATGTGTAGTACGCGATGTGAATTACGTATCCCAATTAACTGTGGGTTCATTCAGTGAGCTTAAAGCGCGCAGATTACGTAAAATAGTATCAATTAATTTCCTTATTTGCGATGGCGATTCTTGTTTCAATGACGAATATTATGCAACGCTTTTACGTGATTATTAATTAATAACCTCTCGTTGTGATAACGGCTTTCTAATAACTCCCATGCGTGAACGTAGTTGGAAGGGCTGAATTCTAAAGCTGCTATCACCTGTAACGCGCTTCCACCAAGGGCTGACCGCAAATAATGGAACTTTTGAATCTCGTCTAGATACTGAACGGAACGATTGTGAATCATGGTTACGTATGAATGTTTAAATTCTAGCCAGTGATCATAGGCTCCATCGAAGGCAGGTAATTTTATGTCTGGTAATTTAATATTGACACGTGGTTCTGATGCAATTGGAAGTCGACTTTTAATTTCCGCGTTTTTAATCAAACAATTCGCACTGACTATTGCCGTAAAATATATTGCCTCTAATGCTTCTATGTATTGTAGATTCGCGTTTGTTTCTGATTCCGGCAGGAGTCGAATTTATCGTATAATTCACTCGCGGCTTGAACACGTAAAATTAGCTCCGCTGCTTGTAAGGCTGTTAAGTGAGCTCCCGCGAACGATTCTACGAAGTTTTTAAACTGGGTTAACCGACCCTTAATGTTGAACCCCTTCGTTTCTTTAATTCGGATAGAACTTCGTCTACTGCCTTAACCGACATTCTGACGGAATATGGATGAGCGTTATGTGGTGTGGTGTGATGTGGACCACGTGGCTGCCCCTGCCACACTCGCTTGAACTGAAACGAAACACAGCTTTAACACAAATCGCAACTAAATGGATGGGACGGGTGGGACGGACGGGACGGGAACCTGACCTGACCGTTACGTTTCTCACGCCTTCGCCTTTTCCTGTTGTATGAAGTTATTGCTGGGTCACTAGACCAGCTGTGATAATCGCTGCACTCGGTCGATCGTCTGCACAGCCAGCTAACGTCTTCAGCGCCCGGCTCCAGTCCGAGTCGAAGGTCCGCAACGTGCCCGCAACGTGGTCGGCACCGTGTATGTGGAGTCTTCTTCCCTCTGGTATGATTGATAATCCGTCTCGTAGGACCAAAATGTTTAGGATGAGGTCTGTTCCCGGTGATGAAATGAAGCTTTCGTTATTTTTTTACATTATATTGAATACGAATGAAATTACAGACTGCAGATTGGGTTACACCGCCATGGCCATGGCGGGGGGTCTGTACTGGATGGTGGATGTGAGGTAAAAAGGAATGATTCTATACAAAACAAGGGCTTTTATAGGCGCTGTGAATGAGCGATGCCTGAGTGAACGGAGCGTAGGAATGAACGCAGCAGCGCCAGTGCGCGCGGCGGCCAGTGGACGAACCAGGCGGCGTTGACGTCCTCAACACAGCGCTCACGCACCGAGTTCAGCACCTTGTCGGCAGGTGGCGCTAGGGGTAGGCGTGAACAGTAGGACATTTTGGGTAATTTTACGATCCCCATGAAAATAATCAATCCGTAAAATCGTTTCATCTCTACTGCGGATGTAGGTTTCCATTGGTGAATCCGCGCAGCTTTAGATGCTGCGTCCGACCCTGTGTCTTTTTTGATAGCAAAGTTGTTCGTTTAATCGGCCACCATTTCAAATACTTCGTCTGGTACTAAAAATGATAGAAATCTGCCGGGGTCTTATCGATCATTTCCCTTACAACTCGTGAAACTAATCCTGGTAATTCAGTGTAGGGGATAATCCGACGCTGATTACCATTTGGTTGATGCCACACGGTAGATGATACAGGAAGCGATGCGGTGTGACCAGAAGTATTTGGCACGGCATTTTCAAGTTCAATGTCACTCGTGTCACTAATGGACAGAACTCGTCGAAGTCATACTCTTCCTCAGACTCCGAACTTAGCTGAAAGCTACTATTGAGCAAGGAAATTTCTATTTTTTCAATCCGCGTCAAATCATCATTTGTTATTTCAAAGTCTTCAAAATCATCCATGATTCACACCACACTTTTCCTTACAGTCTGGCAGGACACAGTATATTCACTTTAGAGATAAGCAGGGTAAAACTGTCACTAAAATAACCCAAAATATGTATTATGAAAAATAAACAATGCGCGTGACCTTGCTTGCGATTACTATAGCGGTGGTCACCGGTGACCACCACGGCGTTCAATGTGTTAAATATGCTCTCATAAAAGTAGAAAGTTTAAGGGTATGAACAAACTTCCATAACGGGGAAGTTTTCAAGCAAGACTTTACAATGTCTGCTCTAGTTCCTCTAACTATCACCGGTAAAGCTTGTCGGAAATCTCCAGCAAACATGACAGTGATTCCACCCATGATTTTATTGCAGCTTCGAATGTCTCTAAGAGTCCTATCTAGAGCCTCTACATGAGCTCTATGAATAATGGTGCAATCATCCCATATTACTAACCTGACATCTTGCAAAACTTTTCCTAAAGGCCCATGTTTATGGATAGAACACACGCTATCTTTCTGCAAAGAAACAGGCAGTTTAAAAGGTGCATGAGCTGTGCGTCCACCTGCTAATAGAGTCGCAGCGATACCTGACGTCGCTACCGCCAAAGCTAGTTTTGCCTGAAACCTAACTTTTGCTAATATAAAATTAGTTATGTCTTGCCGGTTCCACCTGGAGCATCCAAAAAAAATATATTTCCTTCGGTGAAACGAACACTGTTCAACACACAATTATACGCCGTAAGCTGGTCAATTACTAATTTAGGTTAATTTTCAGTAATATATTCACTTAATTTATTTAAATCAAATTATTACTTGAATTATTGCTATTTAGTGCTGTCCAAAATCAGTTAAAGATTTATCACACATCTCATGAAACTTATCTTCAATCATTATAAGTTCTTCATTGTATATATCATCATTATGTTCTAATGTTATATCCTGATTGTCATTACGCATTCTTTTTAACATATCTTCACACAAATCATTACGAAATTTACTCCATAACTCTAGGGGGTCCGATGACTAGCAAAATATGAGGATGATGGTAAATAATTGTCTTAACTTTGTGGGTGAATCCGATATAACAGCATCTGACATACATGTACACAGCACATGCTCCCCCCCCCCCCCCCTACAGTACGCACGCCGCCATGTTGCGTCGGGTGATCGCTTCGCTTGTTCTTAAGTACGTCTTGGATTTTCGAAGTGATAATATTCAATCGAAACTAGAAACAGTATTAGTGATATTAACTAGTTCACTTCTGTTTCATATTAAAAAAAAAACGGTAATTCCTATCCAATTAAGTATTTTTTTTGTTTATTATTTTAGAAATTTACACGTTATGGGACACTGAACGCTTATAGATGTATAAATTCCTATTATGCGTCGTCTTATTATAAATGTCCTGTAAAGTTTTAAACAGGAAAGCCCTGTTAGTACTTGCAATCCATGTACGTTACTAAGGAGAGCCCTTTTATCGTACTCAAGTATTTCATCTATTAATATTGAAGCCGACAGTCGGCTAAGCGTGCAGACGACAATCCCGATGCGTCTACACAAACTAATAAACAGGAAAGCCCTGTGTTTGTGTATTGCTTAAAAAATAGGCATACATTACTATGGAAAGCCCTTAGTTTATCGTATGTACTGCATTTCCTTTCCGCAGCTGACGGTCGGCTGAACATACGACGTCGTCTGTTCATCAGCAGACGACACGTCGGCTGTGAGTTAGGAAGTGTCATCCGCCGAGCAGTTGTCATGCGTTATGTCGGACGTATGAGTTGTGTTCTACCACTGTCAAATGTCAGCTGCGTGCTTACACCAGCATAACATCATTACTAAAGCTCACACACTGCAATGCTTCCAGATGGAGCAACCTCACTGGGCACGCTTACCGAATGGACACCTCCGCCAAAAGAAGAAAGCTTCTTTAATAATATTGTAAACCTCTTGGATGAGGTGTATCCAGACCAATGGAGGGCCTGGGTCGTCAATACAAGGTTGTATTGACGACCCAGGCCCTCTTACTTATAAAGACCTCTTCGGAGAAGCAGTCTCCTCGGATACAGAATGCAGACTACGCTTTGCAATTCCAACAGTCAGACTTGCAAAGGCACACAGCCCAGAAAGTACACTCATTGAGCGACGCTATAAAAAGATAAAAACAATATTATTAACCTGGCCATTGGGTCGCGCATTAATTTATACTCTATTGGGAATAACGGCAAAAATACAGCCAGTTCAAGCTTATAACCAGTTTTCGGAGACGATCAATATGATTAAAGTTGAGCTCGTGTCAAGACACGAGGCTTCTGAAATGCTAAAAGCAAAAGGTACGCGCATCACAGAGATCGCCTCCATCTCAAGCAGTTCGCGGGCCTCCAAAAGAAGCCATAGTGCAGAGGTGCCTGCGACTGCTGCTAAAGAACCAAGGATGAGTGACTTCATTTCACAACAAAACCTTATATTAGAAAAACTTTGCACATTAGCGCAGACCACGAATGAAAATGTCAGACTGATGATCAATCGGGAAAATCAAGCATTCTCTGTGTCCAGCTCAGGACCCATTGTCCCCAAGTCTGCACTCTTATTATAGTGATGATGAAGAAAAGAGATAGCTGGAATGCGCCACTTTTTATCATCGATCCATTAGTGAGTGCTGATAAAAAGTGGCGCATTCCAGCTATCTCTTTTCTTCATCATCACTATAATAAGAGTTTAGTAGTTAAGACAATTATTTACCATCATCCTCATATTTTGCTAGTCATCGGACCCCCTAGAGTTATGGAGTAAATTTCGTAATGATTTGTGTGAAGATATGTTAAAAAGAATGCGTAATGACAATCAGGATATAACATTAGAATATAATGATGATATATACAATGAAGAACTTATAATGATTGAAGATAAGTTTCATGAGATGTGTGATAAATCTTTAACTGATTTTGGACAGCACTAAATAGCAATAATTCAAGTAATCCATTAGTGAGTGCTGATGCAGGCGAATTGGACACTACTGGGGAAACCGAAGCCAAGATTACAAAAGCTGACGAAATATGTATTTGTGAAACAAGGGATTGACTGCCAAAGATTCAATTCTGAAAGTTGGCAAAACACACGTTATGCTGAAGTACAGAAGACGTTTCAGGCATCCTCAGCTTTCACAGCGCTGAAAGTTAACAGCAACCTTGCTACAGTGACCCCACCTTGGCAGCTGGTTTCAGTACTAGAAAAGATGGATTTATGTCTTGGCGCTATAACACATGGCCTGTTACAACAACGTCGAACATTCTAAGATATTTATCAAGATACTCCTACCTCAGTTAAGGCTTATATAAGCAAAAATTCTTAGAGCCGGACTCGACGTTCTCATCTGGGAAACACTAGGGGCGTATGGGTGCGATCGACTGCACCCACGTTAGAGTGCCCAAAGTAAATGGACCTAGTGGTCAGTTTTACATAAATCGGAAGGGATACAGTTCCTTGAATGTTCAGATGCCTACTTCGTTATTTTTTGTCATTAGTAAATACCTATAGCTAAACAGTTGTTTCAACTAATCCAGTAACAATACAAGTAAAATATTTTAAAGTTAATTTCATTTCAGGCAGTTTGTGATGCAAGACTAAAAATACGAAATATTGTTGCACATTGGAGGGGCAGTACTCATGACTCACGTATATTTAATGAAAGCTTATTAAAGCAAAGTTTTGAAAATGGACAATTTTACGGCAGATTACTGGGTGATTCTGGTTATGCTTGTTCACCATATTTGTTTACGCCTATATTAAATCCAGCAACACGCAAAGAAGAATCTTACAACTTTGCTCACATAAGGACTCGAAATACTATTGAAAGGTGCTTTGGTGTGTGGAAAAATAGGTTCAGATGTTTACTAACAGGGTTTAGAACATCTCTAGAAAACACCACGATGTACATTGTAGCTTTGGCAGTTCTACATAATATAGCCATAGAGCTAAATGAGGAACCTTCTCCAGACAATGATATTGCAAATATCCCAGGTCAACCTCCAGAAGTGCGACCACAGGGAAATACATTGCGTGGTGCAGCAGTTAGAGCCACCTTTATAGAGGAAAACTATTAAGGTAGGTAAGTATTTAATAAAAATCTATTTATTTATTTACATTTTTTACAGCTAAAATAAAATAAATAAATTTTATGCTCATTTTTCAAAAAAAATTGCGGTACATTTCTTCTTGAAGTTTTAAATTAACCATGATCTGGCTATGTATCTCAGCCATACATTTTATTTTTAAATCATGGTCCTTTTGTTGGCGTTCACTTTCCAGAACTCTTAACTTGTGTATGTCCTCAAAGGATTAGGATTAAACTTGTCAGATAACTGAAATAAATAAAAATGCATTAGATAAATCCATTAATTTAGGAGGGTTTACACAACAAAATTTGCTAAGGTGCACACCACCGTCCTATACACCTTATTACAGAATATAAATATGTACTGACCATTCTTTTTTTTGCAGAACATTTTGGTGTCCGCTGAATTGATATTGGCTCCCTGATGGACAGCATTGGCTGGCTGGTAGACGCTGTTGGCTGGCTAGTAGATGCAGTCTGTTGGATGTGAACTTTTATTTCCTCCTGGATAACTATTGGCTCGCTAGTGGAAGGTGTCAGCTGGCTGGTTGATTCCAGTATTTTGTCTTCTTGTATTAAAATAGTCTGAAAACAAGAGGCAGTTCTTAGATTGATAACTTTTTAATAAAACCATACTTGTAATTAATGGCTTTCCTTTTACTTACAATATCATTTACATTGTTGCATTTGTTCAATAACTTTTTATTGGATATATTCTGAAATAGGAAACAAAAGAATTGTTATTAGTATAGTAATTTAACAGTAGTAACTGCAAATATCGCAGTAGTAATTTACAGTAGTAACTGCTTCAATGGAGTGACACGTATGTACATAAACTTAGACCTCACGGCTAAGCATATTTACACCTTATTCAGCTACAAAAAGACTCATGAGAAGATGTGGGGGTAAACCTTTTCCTTGTAACATTTATAATACTTCATATCCACACTTAGGCTAAGCGGCCAGGTAATGTCATAATAACTAATGTAGTACCGTCAACTGCCCTGACTTTGCCCGGGTTTTGATATTTTTGGCTTTTAACGTGAAATACAAATTAAAATATACCCCATTTTCATGTTGTGTACACATTTAATCATATAAAAAACTCAAGAATTCTGTAATTTTAATTTGTTTTAGTCAATTTTCGTATGTAATAAAAGTTTTTGAGGTATTTTAAAAATTAGGCAAAGTAGTGTCTCATGTCTCTGACATTGCCTAATGCATTTACTCCAAAATAAACAATTCGATTTTTATGCTAGCATAGTGTAAAATGTAGTTTAATGCATAGAAAATAACAATCCAGTTTTGAATGACAGATTTTGGGAGCATTTTAGTAGGTAAAATTACTTAGGCAATGTCTGGACACCATTTTATACAATCTTCATACATTGACAAAGAATGGGTAGGGTTGTGTCATAAGAAAATGAAACAAAATATGTTTTTGTTTTTATTTTTAAAGTATTATTAGGAACAATCAGAGAGAGACGCCTCCTGAGGCGATCGCGACCTATTTACGAAACTAACATCATTTGGTAGGTAGATAGGTAGCTAACAATTAATTAAATAATTTATATAACATAAGATTAACTTTTCATTATCCCTATATTAAGCTTCCATTTTTCAATAAATTCAACATCACAACTTAATAAAAGACAGTTTAGTGGGACCTTCCATATTTTTCGTATGTTTTTGTTTTACTTTATTTAAAATCGTGCGGCGAGGTAATACCAAATTGTTTTTCGGCATCGTATGATGTAATGTTTTTGTTTTGAACGAGACCTACGGCAATGTTCAGAATGCTCTCATCATAGTCTTATCGTCTTCGTAGAGTCTTGTTCATTTTGATCGTCCTTCAAACAAAAAGAACTAGAATAAGTACCTAAATACTCGAGGTATTCCTCGTAGCGCTCCCGTTTTGAAACGCTCCCATTAAGCGCTCCCGTTTTGTTCCTCCAAGCGCTCCCAAAAGGAGCGCTTCCAGGAACGATTAAAAATATTAAAATTTATTTCCTCGAAGCGCTCCCACGTTTAAAAATAGGGAAAAGCATGAAGTAATGAATTATATCGATAATTTTTAAAAACTTATGTGTGCATCATCGACATCGAAGTTGCTTAACCAAATTACGAAATTGAGAGAATAATATCTTTTTGCTTTCGGCACTCTTATGTGTATACAAGGACCAATGTTATTGTGTAGGTATTCAAAGAGGATGTTATAAATAAAACGCATAGATATACTTAATATAAATTATATACGTATAATAATCACATTGCAGTAGACCTACATAATAATTACATTAGTACTTTGTGTGTACCACTGGCGACGGGGTGTGGACGAACGGGAATAACCCCTGGCGACTAGCTCCACGCCACGGTACTGTGACGTCATACGCATTAGCGAGTCTGCCAGCGCGACTGAATATTTTTCGAAACTTTAAATGCTAATAAAATAAAAACTACTGGGTATTTTTGAGAGAAACAAAAAGTTGTTAACTTGTATCCATACAGGCTATATTATGACAAACTTTCAGGCGATTTGGCAAAGTAACATTATCCATTACAAATAGGATATAAAAACATATTCCAAGTTAACTAACGAAACAACTGGCGAAATGTGGGTGTACTTTAGGTATACCTCTGCCTAACCTTTCGGGGATTACAGGCGTGATGTTATGTTATGTGTGTGTCCAAGTTACAATCACATTAAAACAACATTAATACTAAGAGTAGTATAAGTATGTATATTATAAAAATCTTTAAAATTAATCTTTAAATCACAGATCGTTTCATAATCTTAATTATTACTGACTAATTAATAAGTGTTCATTGGAGTTGAACAATTTGATCCCGCCAAGTCCGTTCCATCATCGGACCACAAGACATACGGCGTTGCGCCACCGTTACATGGTCGACATCCCACCCATACGTACAAAGCGTTTTGGGAACACATTCATTATGCGTACAGCTAAGGAGTGGAATTCCCTGCCGGAGTCTGTGTTTCCTGATAGCTACAACCTAGGAGTCTTCAAGTCTAGAGTGAATAGATTGCTTCTAGGCAAGCGTGGTCCATCGTAGGTCATATCATCGCTTAACATGGTCTATTGCGGTTTTTTAACGCTGGGTACTCGATCATATACGATTCTAAATTCTGATCATTTAGATTGTTGTGAAGACACATAATTCTAGAGTTTATTGTGTTTTTCCATTTTATTTACACCAGGTTCCAAGGTTTTGACGAATTTCGAAGTCACTGCAAATCATCTTCAACATTTTCAGGCAACAACCCAAACAACCCAGCCCTCGCAAAGCAAAACAGACAATGGTCTAGGAGATGACGAAGGTGAGGGTGTAGGGCTTTCCTATCTGCTTTTCTTTCTTTTAGATGTCAAGCCTATAACTGCTGTAAACGTCTTCTTTTATTCAAGACCTGGTTAACAAGCTTACCTCGCGCTTGAAGAACTGCACCAGAGGCGGTTGTACATGCAGGAATGTAATAAGTACCTCTCACCAGAAAAGAGTTTGAAGAAGCGATTCGCGTGATTTGTATTTACATGGCAAAATAGGCTTTTATTAGTAAAAAAAACATTCAATATGCATTTTGTAATAAACTTTTATTAGAGATCAAAATCACTTCTTATAATAATGTAGAAACATGTAACTTATAGGTATAAGTTACATGCAACCTACAATGATTACCTACAATGAACTTATAGATAGACTAAGAAAAACAAATATTACACTTTGGTAGGTGTTTTTACTTATTAGAAAAACCAGCAAACTTGTGTAGGTCAAAAAAACAATCAATACAAAACAAGGGGGGAATCAAGGCATTGCTTACAATCCATAGTAGTATTTACCCTTTTTTATTCGAATAACAATTTCGACAATCCTTTCTAGTCGTTACAGTAGCTGTTCTACCAGTACTGAAAAAACGCTCTTTAGATTTCTCTATTTTAGTCAATCTGTGGTTTTTAGATTGCTGCGACACTTGTGGCTCAACTTGACGTTTAGGCAAAAATGACTCGCGGGCCTGTGGACGGTGAGTGATGGGTAAGCTCGCCGTCCGTCCGTCTTATGACGACGATAGGCCGTGTCAACGGCGCGTTCGTGTTCCACGCGCGCCTCAAATAGATGTCAGCAACATGGAAGGGGCTCGCAAGGGCCGACGCCCGTCGGGGCTGCGGGTTGTTCGCAGATACCGTGGCCTCGACATGAAGGGCTAAGAAGGAACATGGGTGGTTTTTAGTCAGTAGAAGTCTGACACTCCCTTTCGCTCTGCCCAAGAGCGGGAGGGGTCATTTGATGATTTTCCACCCACCAAAAAAAAAAAAGGCAAAAATGACTCAATTACTTTTTCTCTAAAATCATATAACGATAAGCTAGGCTTGCCTGAGAATTTGTTGAAGAGTTGTCGAGCATTTATCATGTTCATCATTATACCATGTATGAAAATTTTCACGTACCACCTTAGAGTTTTTCTTTAAAACAGGGGTAATAGCTGAACATTTGACCTTGTAGGTCTACGCCTTACATGTTTTGATTATATTGTAGGACAGCTAATGGTTTTAATACAACAATACTGCGTTTGTTGGTAATTTCCTGCATTTGATCCGCGAATTGCGATGAGATATAATTTAGTTCTCTTTTGTCCTTCCATTTTCCTATATGAGCACCGTTACGATAGCGTGAAATATTTTCACCTTTTTTTAGTTTTTTGGAAATCACTTCTGATGCATTATCTTTGCGTTTCTTGTTCAATGTGCCAGTGCAGTAGATATTCCTGTTCAATAATTTGGTAGCTAAGCTATAGCTGTTATAGAAATTGTCCATAAAGACAGCGTGGCCGGAATCTAAATTATTTTGCAATAACTTTTCTAAAAAATTTTCTGTGCCCTGTGCCAGAAGTTTCATCCATTGCAAAAACATGAACTCTTATAATAGTTTCATTTGGTTCTGCCAATATATAAAGTTTTATTCCGTATTAGTGTCTTTTTCCTTTTATGTATTGCCGAAATATCAGGCGGCCACGAAATAAAACCATAGATTCGTCCAAGGACAAATTTCTACCGGGATAATAAATCCTGTCCATTGTTTCATTATTATTTTGCATTTATTCATGCGGGCAGGATCGTCACCTTCTTTAACAAAATGTAGGCATCGCAAAATAAGTTGGAACCTGTTTCTCGACATATGTTCAGAGAAAACTGACTTATACAATCGATGCGATTTCCAGTAATCAACCAAGCGGTTCATTTTCGCTGTGCCAGTGTGATAAAGTAAACCAGTAAATATTCTCAATTCTTCTGTAGTTAGTGGTTTCCAATTCGTAATACGAGACCTGCGAAACTGTGAAGAATTCCTTATGTGTAATTTCTATTAGTGCAATCGACGATTTTTTGTAGGTAATCATCAGTAAGAAATAAATCAACATACCCTCTAGGACTGTCTGGCGGTGGCACAAGCAGTTCATTTGTCTTCGTGAAAGAAATATCTCTCAACGAACTAGAATCGGTAGTCCAACGTGTCGTAGATGCTGCTCTGGATGGCTGCTGAAGGTCAGTCGGTGGCGACGATGGAATCTGATCACTAGAGGCATCGAAACGTTGTTCAGACACAGCCTCCACGTTCTCCTCCTCCTCCTCGTCTCCTGCAGATTCTGAACTTGCATCACCTTCGTCGGCTATGTAGTCTAAATCATCTACATCACTCCCTGCATAAACATCTTCGTCTGAGTCCCGTAACAATTCTTCCATTTCCGAACTTTTTAGTCGTTTTCTTCTTGCAACTCGCGATGTACTAGGCTCTGATGACCTTTTTGTCGGTTTTAGATTATTACTCATTATAAATACAAAATTTTGATGTAAACAAAACGAAAACAGCTGAGAAAAAACAAAAACACTCTTACCCCACGTGGCCGCAGGCCACGCCCACAAATAGATAGGTAATTTCCTTCCTCAGTGGCCAAAACAAATACCAGAATCCAATACGCTGCGGCCGCTATTTTGTGGCTCATACACAATTGTAAGGCACCATCACGCGACGTCGCGTGAACAGCCACAGCGTAATAGGCCGCTTCGCGCGACGTCGCGTGACGAGGCAATGAACGTGTTAGAAACAACCTCCACCCTGAGTTCCTTGACCAACTTCGGCTCTATTTGTGGGCACATTTTCTTCCAGAGTTATAAAATTTGCCACATTATGTGAGGGCACATTTTCTTTCTCCTCTACAAAAGAAAAATACGTTTTTTGGGTCCCGTTCAAATTCTAAATCCGACAAATCTAGATTCTGCAGCAAAAATAAGGTCAGTAAGTCACTGTACGGTAAAAAAAATATTTTGCTGGAGTCTGAAGTAGGTAATTTACTCAAATAATACTATTTGGTACGTCGTCCAAATTCCATGAGGTTGTAAGAGACGCGCTGGACAGAAACCGGTGGAGGCAGATCATCCGCTCCAGACGCAACCTACACTGACCACGATCCTCAGATATGAGGGACCGACCAGAGAGAGATTATTTGCATTATCTTAGTGTTTTATTTAACCATTCAATTAATTTATTCTGCACTGCACATAAATAATACGGCATTTAACACATCTTTCTATTTGCACGGCAATAACTTACTACTTACCTACCTAACTTATATAATTATAGCGTCATTTATTTCCAAGTCAACATGTAATTATTTTCACTGCAATGAGACATTTAAACTGGTGGATTGTTAAACTGGCGGACTGGTAGCTGTGTTTTTTCTGCTTTTAATCTGCTTATTTTCTTTATAATGTGGACTGGTGGATTGCGTTCTGCTTTTAATCTGCATTATTTTTTTTAAGCATAAAATGGGAACATTAAATAAACATAATATAATGGCTATGTTTTAGATCAAATGAGCAAAAGAATGAGTTGGCGGGCCCCAGCCGCCGCTCATCGCCAGATCCATCCAGCCCATCGCTGAAGAGAAAGCGGCCGGAGGAGCTCCAACTCGTTCTTCCGAACGAGCCTCCCCGGAAGAGGCGGATGCAGTATGTATTAATTCATTCATTTTCATTTTAACTTAATTACTGATAAACAACATTTACTTTAATTACCTTTCACTTATTTTTATAGAAAACTATCGCCTGAGCCCTCTTCGCGTTCTCCACCAACACCGCCAACACCACCTACACCACCAACACCACCATTGATTTTGCCGGTGAATGTTGAATTTGGTTAGTATTATATTACTAGCTGTACCCGAGATGCGTTGCAATGCTCTTTTTCGTACTACCCCTACCTACCTTTCTACTACCCTACCTACCTACCTACTATCCTACCTACCTACCTTCCTACTATCCTACCTACCTACCTTCCTACTAGCCTGCCTACCTACCTTCTTACTAGCCTGCCTACCTACCTTTTTACGTACCATTTTCTCACCGTTGTAACCTTCCCTGGACTTCCACAAATATTTCAAGACTAAAATTAGCCAAATTGGTTCAGCCTTTCTCGAGCTTTAGCGAGACTAACTGAATTGCTATTAATTTTTTTATTTATGTAGATAGATTACATTGTGTCTTGAAGTAAGAGGTATCAAAAATGACATGTAAGAAATAAGTCATGTTATGTTGTTACAGATTTTGAAGATGTGGACTACCTTCTTTTGTCCCCGGGCACACCTGGGGCAGACACCGTCCCTAACTCGCCCAGTTCTCTGGACTCGCTGGTAATGCGATTACCAAGTACAGAGAACTGGGCAGTTGTGTGTGCCACTCCCCGGAAAAACCCCGGGAGGCAGAAGTCTGTCAGCGACTCAGAATAAATTACTTTTACTTTAGTTACTTTTATACTTTTTTTTTAGTTTTATTAAAATAATTATGATTGGAGCATCACAGTATTTTTATTTACTTTGGTAGTTTGATTGTCTTTATTTGATAAGTGTTAAATGTTGGGAGCGAGGTGGAATTAACTGCAGTTCCAAGTACTAGCAATCCACCACGACTATTGGTTGTTGGCAAGCCTTATTTATTCTGCAGCTGTTGCTACTTCCAATGAAGTTGTTAGACTGGTTGACGATAGACTCTGACAGTGACATAAACAATGGACAATGACGAGCCGCTTCATGATAGTATGTGTGATGGAAATTAGATACAAAGGGTAATAAAAATAATAAACTTGGGGAAAAGTTCATAGTTTATTGGAGGAGCCCCGATGAGTCGCTTGGACAAGAACGATCACCAGGGCTCCCCATAATCAATACGCTCCAGGAGCCACATTTGCCACACGCTGAGAGCCGGTGGTTCCGGCGGTGGTGCTACTGGTGCAGGCCACCACAAAAAAGATCCGTCCCTACAAAAAAGGAAATTATGATTTGTAGTAAACTACCGAATATGAACCTGCACAGAAAACCAAATAGTATATGCATAATATTAGCCTATAATGTTCCCATTGCTGGGACACAGGCCTCCTCGGGTGTTTCCGTTTTCATCCCAAGTTTTCATCCCACGAATATTTTATTCCGTTTTCTACCCAAATCTTAGTCCGTGTTCTACCCACAATCATAATAATAGTTGTTTTTTCCGTATTCTACCTAAAATATATTCCGGTTTCTACCCACTGCAGTTTATAATTGTTTTTTTGTACAGACAGAAAAATAATCTTAAACTATTTAAACTTTGTATACTTATAATTTGATGAATAGGTACTTATTTACGACGTCACTTCCTTGGCACAGACGCGCATACACACACACACAGGCACAGACACTATGTCTATTTCATTCAGCCGGAGAGGGAGTGAAAGAGAAAGCAATATTTCTAAAGAATATTGCTAATCTGTTATACCCTTTGTTTCTCTTATCTGTTAGTTAGTCGTAAGTGATCGACAGGAGCATAGTTGCTGTGAAAGTGATATTAAAGCAGTTAAAATGCAAAATCCAGGTCCAAGTACCAGTAAAAACATTGATTCCGAAGTTTATTTTACCCTGTCAAAAAGAAACAAGCCAGTGTTAGTGTGTGGTGGTAGAGAATTCCATAAAAAAAGAGTGAATAAGGACAATTCCATAATATGGCGATGTGCGAAAGCGCCTTCTTGCTTTGGCATTATAAAAACAATGGACAGTGAAATTATTAATAGAAGTGGACACAATAGTAATTGCCATGCTAATTATAACAAACTTTTAATTAAAAACTCTATGAAGAAAATAAAAGAACAAGTCAAATCTGCCGATGGTCGCCCTATTCAACAGATCTACGAAGGTGAAGTTTTATTAATAAAAGAACAAGGGTTAGATTTAGTAGAAGAAATCCCCAAGTTCTCAAGTGTGAAAACAGCATTTTTCGATGCCCGAAACAGAAGTCAAAATGTTTCTAAATTAGTATTTAAGAACAAAAGTGAAGTAGAAATACCGAACACCTTCAAAGATTTTTTACTGTTTGATTACGAAGATAGCAATAATAGAATAATTGCGTTCGCTACACATGAAGCTAGAGATCGAATGAGTAAACTTGCAATGTTTTTTGGAGACGGAACATTTAAATGTTGCATACGACCATTTATGCAGCTATATGTCATTCATGGTGACATGGGCAGCACAGACACTACAACAGGTATCACACCACTTGTTTACTGTCTTCTTTTAAACAAAAAGAAATCAACATATGTAACACTCTTCCAACTTATCAAATCGCAAATACCAACCTGGAAACCTTTAGAGTTTCTGACAGATTTTGAGCCGGCAGCCATAAACGCTTTAAAAATTGTTTCGCCAGAAACGAAGACAAGAGCTTGTTATTTTCACTTTTGTCAATCAATACACAAAAAAGCCAAAAAGCTTGATCTAACAAAAAAAAACTATTTGAAAAAACATGTGGGTTTAATACTTACGTTACCTTTAATACCTCAGGAAATGATTGATGATGCCTTCCTATATATTATGGAAGACTGTCCCACCTTAAACAATATTGTTAAATTTAATGACTATGTTGTCCAAACATATATGAATGGTGGTAAATATCCCCCAACATTGTGGTCCGCAAATAATAGAAGACACCGAACTACAAATGCACTAGAAAGCTGGCATGCAACCCTAAACCGCTATGTGGCAAAAAAGAAGACTCTCAATATGCTCCAATTCCTCACAATTATAAATAAAGATGCCAAGTTACAAAACACGCGTTTTACTGGACAAGTTTCATCATCAAGGCCACGTAACAATGATGTTTTGGAGAGAGAGAAAATAATTAATTCAGCATTATGTGATCTTTCTTGTGGTAAAATTAGCATCGGACACTGTCTGGAGAAATTAGTACCATTTACTTTTTAATTTATTGTAAATTATTTGATAATTTTCATATGTAAATCATAAAGCTATAATTTAAATCTGTGATTTTATATGCACAATTTGGTAATAGTTACGATCTGTGATTTTTAGATGTATAATTTGTAATAGTTACGATCTGTGAATTTTAGATGTATAATTTGTAATAGTTACGGTCTGTGATTTTTAAATACATAAGTAATTGGTAATAGTTACGATCAGTGATTTTTAGATGTATATGTAATTGGTAATAGTTACAATCTGTTATTTTTTTAGAAGTAGAATTTATTGATAATAGTTTGTGATTTTTTAGATGTAGGGTTAATAATACTTACGATCTGTGATTTTTTTAGACGTAGAATTGATAATAATTACCATTTGTGATTTTTTAGATGTAGGATGAATAATACTTACAATCTGTGATTTTTTTAGACGTAGAATTGATAATAATTACCATTTGTGATTTTTTAGATGTAGGATGAATAATACTTACAATCTGTGATTTTTTTAAAATGTAGAATTGTTATTAGTACGAATCTGTGATTTTCTAGATATCAATATTCTAAAGACTTAGTTGTGTTAATTATGAATAAAGATTTTTCTAACAAAGTTTGTTTGTCTGCTAACGTTACTTACATAAGTTACTAAACAGTTATGTACTATGCCGTGGGTTGAAAACGGAGTCCATTTTTGTTGCGGGTTGAAAGCGGAATAATTATTATTATTTTTAACTCCTGGGATGAAAACGTGGGATGAAAACGGAAACACCCGCCTCCTCACTATGAGAGTAAATGGGCTGTAATCCACCAAGCGGGAAAACTAAAATGTAAAAAATATTCTTGAAAATATCCTTGGTAGATCATGTATGTGCAGTCAATCAAATTCAATTATTATCAGGAGAGCCACATGTGCTCAAGGAATTAATGCCAGACTTCCTTGTCTTCAGCCTTTTTGATAGAGACAAGTTTGATGTGGGTTTTTAAACTTCCATCGCTAAGTTCTGTAACGACTTTGGCAACTTGTTATAAAAGCGGATACTGTTTGTAAGAAATGACTTGCTTGTTTTAGTAATCTAAATTTGGGTATCACAATATCATGTCTACTGCATACATTTTTGTGAACATACAAAATACTTTCTAAGATATAAAGAGAAGGCAGTTGAACAAGTATGTACTCACCGCATGTCCATGTAGTCGCCGTCTTCCGGCCTGTACACCAGCAGCGGATGCAGGTTGAGCTCCAACCGCCGCATGCGATCGGCGATTGGAGTCAAAAGCACCCGCATCTGTCGAAGTAAACAAATAATGAAAGTAGGTATGTAAGGATCGTAGCAGGTGGCGTTCTGTGGTTTTTGGGCTTGCCTCATGGGAAAAAGGCGTGAGTTTATGTATGTAGGTACTTACGTAGGTATGCACGTACCTACATACATAGCTCACGCCGTGTACGTACGTGTAGCGTATCGAGTGACCATAAAAATGTGGCGTGTATTATTATTATTCCGTAACTTGAAACGAATAGCCTCTAAAACTTTTGAATTATTGGCACTAAACATTCAATAACGGTATATTATACCTCGTCCACCGCCTCCACCAACATACGCAGCGTGCCCGCCGCGTCGTGGGTCTGGTGCTGTTGCACCACCTCCAGGTTTTCATAAATGGGTCTGAAATTAAAAAAAAACATTTAAAATAACAGAAGTACCTAATCAATGCAATTTGAAGTAAATGAAATATTCATTCAGATGTTGATACTTACTCGTCGCTGGCACTGCTGCCTGGTGCTGATGCACTAGGGCCACAACAAACGACGCGGCGCATTAGGCGGCTCCAGAAGCCCGACATTGTTTTTAACCTGACCGCAAGTTGCGCAGAATAAAACTTATCTGACAATTATGAACGAATGAATGAATGACAAAATAAAATAATGTTACCATACACTTCTTTGATAATATACTAATATGCCCACTAAATGTATGGATAAATTAGTTTCAGTAGCTGAATAGTGTATTATTTTGTCCATGGCGAGTCTTATTACTCATAATATCTTCTACAACAAACCTTTTGCTTTAATTATTTACATGTCGCACCTTTGGTAGAACAAGGGCATAATTGTCATAAATTGCCAAAATGACTTAAATATGCAGAAATGCTTTAAAAAGGCCCTTTGAACTGGAGGGACAAAGACATTCGTTTAATTCCTTCAAAAACCGCCAGATGGAAATAGTGGCGTTGTCTTTTTGGCGCCATTTTGTTACTCTCTTGGCGCGACAAAGTCTCATTGGTCAGTTGTGCCATCGGCGGGGACCGAGGTAGCCGTCACTTGAAGCGCTAACGCCGTATAGGTAAACATGCCCTTTAATGTTTTTGATTTCTGGAACGACAAGGCCATATTCGTCACACTTATGCCTAGTTTATGATTTTAAAATTGGGAGGACAAAGTCGTTCAGACAATTGTGCCCTTGTCTGTCCAAGATTTGTTTTACTCCATGGTCTTAAAAGTTTAATGTGTTTTTGTTATTCCAATTGCAATAAAATCTGGATGGACTTAATAACAATTACTTCTTTGTCATTCCAAAGTGTAGTCTTATTAGTGTGGATTAGACTATGATTTAATGTTTGATAATACAAATAACTGAAATATTATCATTATGGTAAATTCAATTATGTAGGTACCTTTTCAATTTTTTATTCGCACGTTTACAACTTTAGTGACCTAATACAAAAAAAATGGGATTTGAGTTTGAGCCCGCTTCCAATTAATAATTTCTTTACTTTAAGAGTGACGTAAATTGATTTATAAAATGTTTTTGAATATCTTTTAATTTTCAGAAAATAAAGATGGAATCGCGTAGTAAAAAAATTTTAATGATGCTTAATGCTAAAAGTAATTATCAGACTAAAGAAACTGATGCCAAGTCTGATAGTACTTTTTGTGAAGGAGATGAGTGCCATAAGACTGTGACAATTTCAAACGAAAATTCGTCAACGGGTAAGGATCTCATAGACTTATTATATTAGTTAATTACCTATATTTTTATATACTAAAATTAATTTATTTTAAGATTTTACAGCTAAAAAAATGGTTGAGACATGGATTGATAAAAATATCCAAAGTCAGAATCCCATTAAGGAAAGCAACATTTTAGACAATGACATAATGGATACACCTATAACAAATGCTGATTTAGGTAAAAATATTATTTTAGTTTTAAAATCAAATGTCTAACCTGTTATTTTTGCTAAGTTAATTAATCTATAACTAAAATTCATTTAGATGTGGAGAATCAGGATCCAAAATTGTTTCAATACGAAATATTGGAACCAGTGAATAGACCAACGCTTGTCACCATGGGTAAATATATCAAATTTTAGATCATTCTTTCTTTTACTTATTGATTACTTGAATTATATTATGCTTAAAACTATTTTAGATTTAGAGAAGAAGAATGAAATTGTAATAATAGAAAATAACAATTTGGAAATGGAAAATACTCCAATGGTTAATACAACAGGTAAGATATTAAAATTGCTGTACAAATATATCAATTATTTTATGTTTAAGTGAGATATTATTATTGTTTCGTCATCTTTTTAGGTGTTGCAAGTGAGCTTGATTCTTCAAATAATGGTGATTTTTCACCATCTGATGGGTCTGATTATAAACCGTCAGAAACTTACAAACATAAGCGTTTATTTAAAACAAGATCTTCCAAACGTAGCAGTTCGTCAAACTCTTCTAATTCCAGCAGTAGCTCGTCTAGCTCCAGCAGTAGCTCGTCTAGCTCCAACAGCAACTCATCTATTTCATCTGTTAAGGATAACATTGATGTGGCTAACAACGAACCAGGACCTTCTTTGGATACGAGTGAAAATACTACTGAACAAGTAATTAATAAAAAGCAGACTAGAAAGCGACAAAAAAATCCACAGCAATGGAAACAAGTTGTTTCTAAACGTTTAAAAAATAGTGGCCAAGAATACACAACAAAAAGAGGAAAGATCGCACCAGCAAAATCTGTACGTCCTCCATGCAAAAGCTCGTGCCGCCTATCGTGTTCTACGCAAGTTTCTTTTGAAACGAGAAGTGTTATTTTTAAAACCTACTGGGAATTAGGATCAAACCAAAGACAGAAAGACTTTCTTGCGTCATGTATTAAAATACAAAATCCTACAACCCGAAGAATTAAGATCGCAGCAAATAGCACCACATTTAAATCACCTAGAAAACCTAACTCGACCTACCATTTTATAATAAATGGTAAAGAAATCAGGGTTTGTAAGATTTTTTTGTTGAACACTTTGTGTATCGGTGAAAAAACATTGCGGCTTGTAATCGATAAATTATCCGATCAAACATTGAATATAATGGGTCCTGTCGATAATCGTGGGAAACATAATAATCATAGTAAATTAAGTGATGAAGTCTTAGAATCTGTCCAAGATCATATAAATTCCATTCCTAGAACAGAGAGCCACTACTTACGGGCAAACACAACAAGAGAATTTATAGATGGAAGTTTAACCATAGCGGAGCTTCATCGTGACTACAAACTAATTCAAGAAGCCGCTGGAAAAGAATTCGCAAACTATGATGCCTACTATCGAATTTTCAATAATGATTTCAATCTTGGTTTGTTTAATCCCCGCAAAGATCAGTGCGATGAATGCGAGGGGTACAAAAACTCTACAGATAAAGGACCACTAAAAGACAAATACAATAAACACCTAGAAGAGAAGAGTTTAAGTAGATTAGAATTGAAACACGACATAGAACAATGTAAAAGTAATGGTTCTAATAATATAGTTGCCATTTTCGATCTCCAAGCAGTTTTACCTTGTCCAATTGGCCAATCGTCAGCTTTCTTTTATAAATCAAAGTTGAATTGTTACAATTTCACTGTGAGAACTTATTTTCTTTTTGTTAATGATATAAATAAAATTAATCAGTTTATGTGCTTATAAAATTAATATTTTGCTTTAGGTATCCAATATAAATGATGATACCACAGTTTGCTTCTTCTGGCACGAGGGTCTTGGGAAACGCGGCGCCAATGAAATTGGAACATGCGTTTACAAGTTTTTGGAGGAACTGTCTAGTAAACAGCCAAATAAGGACATAATATTTTATTCCGATAATTGCTGTGGACAGCAAAAAAACAAGTTAGTTGTTTAGAAATTTAAACAATAGGACTGCCATTTAAAATACACAAACATACTACACACATACCCTCACACATCCATCCTCAAAAACTTTCGCGTTTACATAATAATATTAGTAAGATATTTATTCGTCAATAATTATTTTTCTTGTTTCAGATTCGTTTTCGGAATGTATTATTTTGCTGTGAACACATTGCCTATAAAGTCGATCACACATAAATTTCTTATTAGGGGACATACCCAGAATAAAGCCGATGCTGTCCATTCTGTAATAGAAAAGAATGTTAAACGTGCAAAAAAAGCTGGACCAATATACACTCCGGCAGAATACATAAGCCTTATAAAAAATGCCAAGAAAAAGGGGGAATCATTTACTGTCAAAGAAATGAATTTCGATTCTTTCTTTGATATGAAGATGTTATCTGATGATGTTAATTTGAACGTAACCAAGGATGTTGATAGAAATTCGATTAAGATTTTGGAAATCAAAGCGATCGAATTTACTAAAGGTTCAGAGACATACCAATACAGGGACAGCTACAAGTCAGACAAGTGGACAGTAGCAAACATTCGAGTAGGCCGTATTGGTAATAGAAATATAAGAGTGAAAGATATCATATTAAAACAGCTATACAACGAAAAGTTACCAATCCCTAACCGAAAGAAAGAAGACATTCTTCAATTGATATCCTCAAATATAGTTCCTAAGTTTTACGAACAATATTATAACAACCTCTTTTAAAAAATAAGAGAGAGTGTTGACTGATTTAGAAGTGTTAATTTATTTTTCTAAAAAATATTTTATTTTCATTTATATTTTTTAAGTGTGTTTCTAATAGTCCTAATAGTCGTTTAACAAAACAGAAACTGGTAAATTATAAGAGATTTTTTTTTATGTTTATGTTACTTTAAGTTTTAGACTGATATCTTATTTCAGCCTATTTTTAAGTGTGATTCCAAAGAGTTTTAATAAGAAATAATGCCAATTTAAGTAAAACCTCTGTTACTAAAAGATTGATTGAAATTTTATTACAAAATAGTTGCCTATTGTTACTAAAAAAAGGTAAGAGATTATTTTGTTACGTTTACATTACTTTTATTTTGATACTGTTATCTTATAATAATAATTATTACAATTTTTAAAGCGATTCCAAAGATTTTTGCTAGGAAAAAAGTGAGTTTTGATCTCTATTTTTGTGATAAAGTACTGCGGATTTCGAAATGTTTAAGAAAATAAAACATTTATACAAAAAACACGTTATTTTCATTCCAAAATTATCCAAACTTAAAGCTTAAGATATGGTCATATTTACTAATTAATTTTCTTGTTGGTGGAACAAGGGCACAAATATACACCTACTTTCGAAAAATAATTATAAAAAAAAAACTAGCAGTTTTTAATATTTGTAAACGATACACCTAAAAGAATATAGTATATAGTTTATGTCATACAAAGCAGAACAACCTTAGAACATTATTAACATAGCTAGACCAAATTAAGTACAAAAAATATCTTAAAATGACTCTCCTGTAAAATTGCAAAAACTGCAATTGTGCCCTTGTTCTACCAAAGGTGCGATGTGTAAGGCCACCTTGTACCTATTGCGATCGTAGACTTCGTAGTATTGCAAAATCTCAATACATAAAGCGCAGAACAGGGATACGTGGCGAGCGACATATGTACTAGACGAAGTGGGCGGGGCGTCGGCGGGCTTCGGTTAGGCGTCAGCGACGATCGGACAGCCGCCCGCCATTTTGCAGCGCAAGCGTCTCAGAGTCTACTCGTTGGTCATCGCGTTTTAATAACAAAGTGCTGTTTGTGTTATTAACAATAAGTTTATTTTAACTCGTGTAGAGTTAATAAGTTTAAGTGGTGTTATTTTATTACAAATTACAAATATGGAGCTGAAGGATCTAGTCGCCGCACGTGGTTACTTAAAAGGTACGATTACTAGGTTACAATCCGCTTGTTCGCAATCTTTAACCTCTTGAACGTCCGCTAACATTGCTTGAATGTCTTATGATCCACCGGGTGATCATAAGGACGCTCGAGGACTTAACTAGTATTTCCAAGGAGACTTTATTAGCTAAACGACAAAAAATATTAGATACGATTACGCAATACGAATCTCACAACATAAAAAATTTATTACTCCATCCAGAAGACAAGAAGGACATAGAGCAAGTAGAAAGCAGTTATTATTTCATCATAGCTGCAATTAATGAGGAACTCAATCGCCATAAAATTACTAGTGCTAGCGACAGTCATTCAGCTCCTGAATCAGTGCCTAAAATTAACTTACCTACGATAGATATACCAATATTTAGTGGTAAGTTCACAGAATTTGTACCGTTTATTAACCTGTTTAACTCTTTAATTGATAACAATAAGTGCCTTGATAATGTTCAGAAGCTTTATTATTTACGCTCATATTTAAAAAACGAGCCATATGACTTAATAAAAGAATTAGGGTGTAACATAGATTTTAAAAATAAGCTATTGCAAACTTATAATACCGAAATACCAATTTATTTCGATTATCCAGTAAAAAGACTCAAAATTGAACCTAATTGCGAAAAGTTTATAACAGTGCAAACGAATTGTATGGACGGTAACTATATCTGCGACGACTTTAATTGATTTAAAGGACTAGTCACCCGCCGCTGTAGTAACGGTAAAAAATGGAATTTTTAAAACATCTATAATTACATAACTTGACCAATAAAGGACAAGTAATTAGTAATAATTGCCACCTACCCCTTGAGCCTTTACTGCCACAATTGACAAATCAAAATAAACACCCTTCAAACTAAAACTGACATCGACAAAGAACTTTGCGAAAACTTAAAGAAAATTAAAACACATTGGCTTTAGCTTGCTGACTGTCACTTAACTCCGATTAAATATTGTCCAAATCAATGCCTTCTAACACCATAAAGTTTTTCACCGCGAACGCCCAATCATCGTAATTTTGTCGCCCTTTCAATTTCGGGACATTAATTATGTAGCCAGACGACATTGTTACCGAAAACACTTAATAAACTTTTGTAGTACTTTAAAAAAACGGGACTGGGCCCATAACCTATTAAAACACATTAGCTGTAGCGACAAGACTTAACGTTTATTAAGTTTCTTTATTACAACCCATAGGCAAGTCCATAGAAAATCAATCCATAAATACAAGTAAAGTAGTTATTCTCGTTAACACAAAATATATCAAGTGGAGCTGATATAGTATGCGAATTATATTTTGATAATATTTTAACACTAGCCATATGAATGAAGAAGAAAAACGTGAGGTTATAGTTTAAAATAATACAATTCAAAATCAATTGTAAACTTTGTATTATTTAAAAAAAAAAACATTATAAATCATCTTCTTCGTCATCGTCTTCCTCATTCTGATTGTTACCTAAATATGTTGTATGTTGGCATCGTGAGCATATTCATAATGATATCATTAAATCCTTTCATTGGTTTTCATTGGTTTTTTTTCACTGATCGATGTTGACTCATCAGGGAATCAGAGTTAATACATAGCCAGTGTAAAATGTCCGTGTTAGTATTAATTCTTGAAGTTTTTCGTGAGTGCATCAGTCGTATGTTTTTATATTCTTTTTGAGAGGCTTCCAATACGTCCTCGGATAGCTGACCCACAGGCAAAGGTAGCTGACCTATGATGTCGCTGCTGTGGATAAGTAGTTTATGTACTGACGCACTCATCTTGTACCATCCATACAGTTCAATGCACTTTTTTCTGTTTCTATGCAATATAGTTTGAAAGTGTTTATGTTAATGTAATGGCAACTGGAAATTGTCTTTAAAATATTTGAAAACCTTTCAATCAATTCTCTTTCGATTCCAGTAATTTCAGCAACTAACCCTAGATTTTCAAAAAAAAATCCGAGCCGTGTTGCCATCATTTGTGTTTCCACCTCCTTGCTTAGGTTGGTCCACTACTAAACTCATCTTCTCGTAAAACAGGTTCGTTATATTTTTCTTCTTCTCTTTTACTTGATCCTTCAATGTTGCGCCTCTAGCTTGCCATTGTTTAACATCAATTTTATATGCTACTAGCTGACCCGGCGAACTTTGTTCCGCCTTAAAGGCAATAAATAAGCAGATTTTTTAGTTTATTCAGTTTTTATTTATTAGAAAAATACAAAAACAAAATTAACTACCTACATTAATCATTCATTACATAGGTTGCTCTTCACTTAAGAACCTTGTGATACACGACATTTTTTGTTTTATTGTCGGGCGCAAAAACAAACAACGAAGATGGTCTTCCGACCCGTGAACATGCCACATATAATTGACCATGGGAAAAACATGGATGTTCTAGATTCAAACCACAAACTTTTAAGGATTGGCCTTGTGATTTGTTGATGGTCATGACAAATGCAAGACGGATCGGAAATTGAAGTCTTTTAAATTCAAACGGCATATCGGTTGGGATCATCGGGATCCTCGGAATGAGAACTTCCTCACCTTTGAATTTTCCTTTCAGTATCGTCGCGTAAATTACATTGTTCATCAATTTTCTAACCACCAAACGCGTACCGTTGCACAGTTTTGGTTGGTTTATGTTTCGAAGCATGATTACTACGGAGCCAACCTTTAGGCGTAAATTGTGCGGTGGTAAGCCAGGCACATCCAAGGAGTTTAAAAATTCAATTGGATAGTTGGTGGCTTCATCTTCATTTGTGACGAAGTCAATAGATTTGAATGAATGCATTGTTCCAATGATCTTATTTTGAATTATGTAGTTCAGGTCATCTACATCTTTATTCTTAGCCGCTAAAATTGCTCGCTCACTCAACCATTCATTATTTTTGTAGTTAGAAATAATGCTTGGAAATACATTGTTGATAAGTTCGTCTTTTGATGAGACAAAATTACAGAAATTATTTGGAAATGATATCAATCCGCTCGATTCATCGACAGGTACTTGACCATTACCGATAGTCAGCAATTGCTCAGAGAAATCTTCAGCAGATGTATCACTAAGCAATGCAACTCTCATGTTTGTTGTCAGCTGCAGTTTCTTCACATAGCGCCATAGATTCGATGATTTGAGGCAAGCGTTTATTTCGTCGGCAGCCGTTGATCTCGGAATTACTGGCAGTGTTTGGCGGAAATCGCCAGATAGTAAAATCATTGCTCCTCCAAAACATCTCGAGTCATTGCGTAAATCTTTCAATGTTCGGTTAAGTGCTTCTAATGCACGTTTATGCGCCATTGTGCATTCGTCCCAGATGATGATTTTCGATGCCGATAAAACTTTGGCCATAGCAGAGTGTTTTGCAATATTACACGTTGGTTCTTCAATAGTTTGAAGATTTAACGGTAATTTTAATGCTGAATGAGCCGTACGGCATCCTTCTAACAATGTGGCTGCTATTCCAGAAGAAGCAACTGCAACCGCTATGTTGGATTTCGCACGAACAGTGGCTAAAACTACTGACATGAGGAATGTCTTACCAGTTCCACCAGGGGCATCTAGGAAATATAAACCACCATTTTCATCATCGATTGCCTTCATTATAGTATCATAAACTTCCTTTCGTTGGGAATTCAACAGGGGTACATTCGTTTGAACTACTAAATCTAATTCCTGGTGATCATATTCACGTTCCCGTTCCAATTCTCGATTAAATGCGTCATTCGTTTCACGATTTGGCGCTGGCATTCCTAACCTGATTAATAAACTACCGCACATGAGGTAACACATATCTTCGATCAAGAGTAAAGCACGATTATGTATCTCCTCATTCATCTCAATATCGTGATTTCTGGAACTGACACGAATTTGATGTAAAATATCTTCTGACATATTATCCTTGTATTTGTGCCACAGGTTACATTACAGGGTTTGATGGAAAGCATGTCGAAATTATGATAGCGAATAATGTGCGTATCTGACTTGGAGATGCAGAGATAATGGCTTCAGCGATTGTCGTATCCCAATGGGTATCGTTTTCTAATAACTTCAGTTCTTCACATGCAGCACGATATGTTGGGAATATTACACCATTAACAGTCCGTAGTGTCTCAAATGACGTTGGCCCACGCACATTTACCAGCAACAACCGCAAATAGAAACATTCATCATTCTTTGGATGAACTGTATACATACGACCAAGAGCATCAGTAGAACGCACATCCGGATACCCAGGAACCGCATCTCCTTGCTTCCGTCTTTGAAATTTCTTCAATGAAGCATTCCAAGTATAATAACGTGGCATCTCCGAGTAAAGCAAAGTTCGTGCAAACGGATCGCTTTGGCAGATCGCAAAGAAACTGGTCAATGTAGTTGCTGGAGGTGTTTCAGCACGTTGCATAGCATTCGAAGCCGTGAAATATACTCGTTGGCCATTCTCCAGATGCACCGCCAAATGCACAACAGTAGGATGACGTTCGTGAATAGGGAATGCGAATATACGCCAAATCGCTTCATTACAGTTCACATAACGACCAACTTGATAGCGTGAAATTTCATCGTTGGTATTTGAGGATTGCAATCCAAAAACCGCCATATCGCTGCCTTTCGTGACATATTTGCAAATATATTTTATGGACTTTACTGAATTGCAGTACTCAACGTTGCAATGTGTCTTGAACGTTTTAGAAATAAGACGTGTAAGCACAATATCCCGTCTTTCCAATTGTTCACCAACAATCAGGATGGCAACTTCATCTATTGTTGGAGCGTTAAATGTGCGTTCGTGTGTTCCAGATGGTCGTTTATCTGCTTTGATGACAACTTTATAGTCATCATTTGGCATGCGCTCTAAAGCACTCTTAAACAACCTGACCAACGCATGATGTTCATGAAGCAGTTGCTGCAAGTCTTGAAGAATTGCTCGCTTCATTCCTGCACTGATCTCTTGACGTCGATCAAGTTGTTCTTCCATGTTGCCCATGAAATATATTTGTAAAAATTTATTCTGTGTCTCTTCGATAGGTAGTAATGATCCAATTCGATGGTGAATCTGTCCTTGTATCTACAAAATAAAAACCAGTGTGAGATTAGATTTCTGAATTAGCAAATATAATACGTACGAATAAGTAAAGTAAGTTATTCTTTAACTGTATTCTATGTAAGTACAAAAATAAATACCTTAAATGTCGGATTAAATCCTCGTTCTTCGATAATATCTGCCCCAAATGACGTCATTTGGAAACAGCCATTGTATTTTTGAGTGTTTGCAAGAAAGTGGCGTGATTTTGTTGTTTCGCCACAAAGCAATGAAAATAATGGCTCAGGTGGCGGAGTCAACAACGGCAATTTCACTTTACCACTAAGGCAGCATAATCCGGGCGTTTCTCCGGAAAACTTTAATGCACCACAATACTCGCAAACAACGTCCATTTGCCCAATGCAAACGCTAGGATGCAAGCTGTAATCATTGCTGCAATCGTATCGAAACGCTGCTCGATTCAAATCAGCACTTGATAAATCTCTTGTTCTGCGTCGCAAATTATCTATTTGTTGACCTCTGTTGTTCGCTCGACGATTTTGCATTGCCAACCGAGCCGTTTCACGGGCTGCCTCATTTTGCTCTTGTGATTGATAAGCACGAAGTCGAGCCATACTAACGCGGCGCTGTTCACTTCCAATTTCTTGTTCTTCTTCAGTCCTTTCATTTGCAGTGTTTCGTTTCCTTCTTGCATTACGGCTTTGTCGGGAAAGATTCGATCGTCTTGGTCGCGGCATTGTTAATTAAACTTCACTTAACTTCAATTCACCTAGAAACGTGTTTCAAGAATCAAATTTTCAACTATTCATTCATAGACAAAATTACTTAGCTGTTCGAGATGCGCGTTTTGTTATTCCAAGTCTGATGCCTTTTTGGTTTACCACCTTTTATAGTTCACTTCACTTTTTATTTAAATAGGCAACGTCGACGATACTGCAATAGCGCTGATCTACTAATTGCAATAGTGCGTAACTACAAGGTTATTAACTTTACAGGAGATAAAAAAAACTTCATAATTTTAGTATTTAGAACGATAAGCGCATCTTATTGAAATATAGGGACCTTAGAGTGAGGTTCTGATTGGCTTATTCAAAGTAGTGTGTTCACTAACACGCACCAATGACAGACTAGGACAGCGCGGCGCGTAAATTTGAATTTCGCTACTTTTTGCAGTTTCGCGGTATTGCAGATGGTAGTTCAGCGCTATTGCAGTATCGTCGACGCAATGTCTTCATCATATTCATTACATTATGATTGTCATTTATTTAATAGAAATAGTTTTAACCTCTAGAGCCCCAGCGGCACAAAAACGTGCCAGTAAACAAGTATTACCGTTGAGCCCCGCTGGCACAAATTTGTGCCACCAAACCCCGACCGATTTAAAACTGTATTTGTATTATAGATAAGTCTTAAAATTGTTTCTGAACGAATGTTCTCAATGGCAGATAATATTTTACAACCATATAAAAAGATAGAAACTAAAAATATTGTAGGCAACATTTAAAAAAAAAGTGTGAAGTTAGTACAAAAATTTCGTGTTCGTGATTACGTCGCGCGCTAGTGAATTCGTGTGTTTTCGTGATTTTTCATTGATTTTGTACGGTAAGTGGGTGAATATTCATTTATAAGTGTTTCTCGCAACTTTTTACATAGTTTTTCGCATGAAATAATACCACAAAACTTGTTTTATTGAGCTAACAAAATTTACATCGTTCTGGGTTCGTCGAACTCGCTATTGTTATTGTACGATTTTTTGAGATAATTCAACGAAATTTCATCTTTGTGATGGCAGAAATAACGTAAAATCTATTGATAATTCATAATTACACGTAGTCCATGCATATTTCAATAATTTATTCATAATAAGATGAAAATTTCATTAGTAGGTAACGAAATCCTATTTGAATTTTGAACTGTCAAACGTCAAAATGGTTCTTAGCTCAGCTAGTGCTTAGGGTCATGTCGATAAAAGTTATCGATTGTTTTTGTAAAATTGTTCGGATAAATAAAATGAAAGTATTATTTTTCGTATTTTATAGTTTTATTTCCGTTTAGTGTAGTTTGAATGTAGATGTTTTTTTTAATTATAATAATTTCTTTTAGTTTTTTATGTTTTGTTTTGTAAATTATGTGTACGGTATTCTAATAGATTTGAGATGGCTGCGAGGCAAAACTGGTGCGTTGGACGCGAGTATGCCCCGGAGGACTTTGATGAGCTCCTCCGGGACACCGACTCGGAGGACGAGGGCGAAGCCGAGTACCTCTATTCTCTTTCATGAATAATGAATAAATCACTCACCTTGTTGTGATGAGGCTAAGTATCATCATCTGCCTAGCCTTTTCCCAACTATGTTGGGGTCGGCTTCCAGTCTAACAGCGACTGCCTATCTGACCTCCACAACCCAGTTAATACTAGGTAATACGATACTCTTTGGTGAGACTGGATGTCAGAATTTCAGGTCACTGACTACCTGTAACGACTGCCAAAGCTCTATATATGGCAGCCGGGACCAACAGCTTAACGTGCTTTCCGAGGCACGGAGGAAACTCGGTATGTCGGGCGGTCACCCATCCACAGACCGACCTAGGCAAGCACAGCTTTACCTAAAGATCGACCCGAGTGGCAGGTCTTATTAAGCCACGAGCTCCTCTGTGTGATGAGGCTAAGTATATGATGAATAATCACTTGTTGTTTTTTTTTTCAGTAATATATCTTTTTGTCTTTTAGCAACCTGAATGGATAATATTTTATACATAGGTATGTAGTAACTATATGTGATTGAATCAGGTGCGGGTATTGTTTGTGTTTTCGTCTACACGTTTTATATGGGGAAGGGTGATGGTCTGGAATTGCATGTAAATGTGAACTTCGCATGAAAAACTCATCTGAACTTGCAATTTTTTGTGAGGCGTTAGGTTTATAAATGTGTTTTTTTTTTTCAGTATGTTGAGCCGCCACCGACTATCCTCGGGTTATATACCCAGGAGGGAGTCGAATTTCTACTGGCTCCGACTGCTTCGTCACTTATCTTTATGTAAGTCAATGTTATCATCAAAATGTTTTTTTTTTTGTAAAGTTGTTTATGAGTCTTTTTTAAAACGAAAATCTTTTTTGATAGGGCAAATCCATCGATTTCAACTTCGAGTGTGCCGCACCCTTCCTCGAGTGCGCCAGCAGTCATTCAGGCGTAAGTAATAAAACACGTTTTCATCAAAATAATTGTTTTTGCGTTACATCAGGAATAACGCAAATCTTTTTTTACAGATCAAGCCCGCTGCGCGCTCAGCCTTCGCCTTTTGAATTTCACCCAGAGTAATTATATTTTCATCTTCGTCTTTTTACCTATTCTTCTTGATAAAGACATACGTAGATTTATGATATTACTGTTTATTTTTATTACGAGTATTTTGTAAATAAATAAATAAATAGTATTATTATTTATTTATTTACTATATGCATACGCATATATATTATTATATGCATAATAAGTAAATAAAAGTACTATGTCAATCTAAATTGTTTTTTTATTTTCCTTCCTGAACTCAGTCAAACTTATCGATACTATAGTGGTGTGGTCCCAACCCTACGGAATGTTAGAATTTCATACATTTTTATGACCACTTCAGATGTTGACAATTTTGGTTTTTTCTATGAAAGATAAGGTAAGTATGGGTAGAAATCGGTAGACTACTTTGTTCTTGTTCATTTTCAAGTAACATTCAAATTCAAACGCTTATATTACCTGGTGAAAAAAATCCTACAAAAAAGTTATCAGATTTGTTCCCTACTCTAGGTTATTTTGAGGTTTTACAATTATAGTGGCATATTTTAACGATTTATTGTTAGTAATGAGTCGATGAATATATAAGTAGTATTGTAGAAACATTTATAAAGGGCATCTGTTTGTTATACCTCTGATGATCATTTTACAAAGTAGTGTATCGAACAATGCAAATTCATGAAACCTGCCCCGCGCGCTATGAAGTTCGAGTTTGAATATTGCAGGAATCGGATACAGAACTCGTAAAATAACATTATCTTTAGATTACCAGTCTATTCATGAGTCAGTTCCCAAAATTTCGTGTAAATTGATCACACAGTTTAGTCAGAAATCAACATAATACAGCAACATAACTATATTCGGCAAGTACTCCGACTTCAATAGGATATGTTTATTTCTTGAGTTCTAATCAGAATCTTGTTTACATTGTATTTCATAGTCACATCATTGAACAACCCGACACCGTTTAGAGTGTGTGAATAGAAGCAACAGAAACGGAGCGATAACAGTTTTTGTGACCAGTGTCAGATTTCGCTTACGATAAGAGACCGCCCGCGGTGCTTGACGGATGGTTGACGTAACTAATGGCGGTACTTGAGAGGTTAATATAGATTCTTAATAAATCCATTACTTAGCTGTCATTTGCGTTTTGTTATTCCATGTCAGATCCGTTTTTGTTATACCGCGTTTTATAGTTCACTTCACTTTTTATTTGAATGGGCAATGGCTCCATCATTACATTATGATTGTTAATTATTTATTTAATAGAAATTTATAATTATCAAATTTTCAACCATCCTTAACCATAGACAAAATTACGTTTAGCTGTCATTTGCGTTTTGTTATTCCATGTCAGATGCGTTTTTGTTATACCACATATTTTTTTTTTTGCCGTCGAATGGGATAAAAAGTATCCTATGTCCGTCTCCTGGTTCTAATCTACCTCTCCACCAATTTTCAGCCAAATCGGTCCAGCCGTTCTTGAGTTATAAGTGGCGTAACTAACACGACTTTCTTTTATATATATAGACTAGCTGTTCCCGGCATGCGTTGCAATGCCCTTTTTCCTACCTACTACCTGCCTGTGTACCAACTACCTACCTACCTACTACCTCCTACCCTACCTGCCTACTACCCTACCTACCTACTACCCTACCTACCTACTACCCTACCTACCTACTACCCTACCTACCTACTACCCTACCTACCTACTACCCTACCTACCTACTACCCTACCTACCTACCTACTACCCTACTTACCTACCTACTACCCTACCTACCTACTACCCTACCTACCTACTACCCTACCTACCTACTACCCGACCTACCTACTACCCTACCTACTACTCTACCGACTACCCTACCTACTCTACTATCCTACTTACTACCCTACCTACTACTCTACCTACTACCCTGCCTACCTACCTACCACTTTCTCACCTTTTAAACCTTCCCTGGACTTCCACGAATAATTCAACACTATAATTAGCCAAATCGGTCCAGCTGTTCTCGAGTTTTAGCGAGACTAACGAACAGCTATTCATTTTTATAAAATATAGCTGTACCCCGCGTGCGTTGCAATGCCCTTTTACCTGCCTATGTACCAACTACCTACCACCTACCTATTACCTACCTACCTACATACTACTAATTTCTTACCTTCTCTGGACTGCCACAAATGTTTCAAAACCAAAATTAGACAAATCGGTCTAGCCGTTCTTTAGTTTTAGCGCGACTAAGTAACAGCAATTAATTTTTATATTATACGCAAACACCATTTGAAAAATCGTTTTTCTATTGGGAAAGAAACAGTAATTATTTGTGATTATTGTGATAATGTCGTATGGTCTGTTTAAAGTTGTCATTCGTTGACTGAACAACTGAACGTCACTCAATTGTTTTGTCTTCCCGGAACCTCTCCACTAACACTTGAACTTTATAGTACGGTATTAAAGCTCAAATTGATTTTACGTTTTAGTTAGAAAACGTTTGTATGGGAAAAAGAAAAGGGCTGTTTTTAGGGCTTTTCCGGCCATTATTCGAATTTTTCTCGCCGTAAAAACCATCCTTGAACTTCAACGAACATTTAAAAAAAAAAAAATCAGCCAAATCGGTCAAGCCGTTTTCATGCTATGTCGTGACAACGGAAAACGGGTTTCATTTTTTTATATATATAGATATGCAAAAGATATTCGAAACACCTTAGATAGGCATGTTTTGTTTTTTTTAAAAAAACTTGCCCCACACTAGGAATTTCTCCTGTATCGTGGGTGCGTTTACAAACATTTAAACTCACATACACAAATACCCAGACCCGAAACAACTATCTGTAGGTCATACAAATATTTGTTCCGTGCGGGAATCGAACCCGCGACACGCAGCGCAGCAGTCCAATCGCTCAGCCATTGCGCCAACCGTGTCGTCAAAAAAATGTAAAATAGATATGCCATACTTATAGGCAGAAGTATCACAGGACCGTTGTAAGACCTTATCAAAGTTGTTTATGTCCTTCGGAGTTACCTTACAAATGTTGCATGCCTGAGACGATGAAGTTTGTGTAAGGACATTGCATGTTTTGCCATCCATCATTGTACAAATTGGAATATGATTAAAAGAGATTGATTTTTCATGGAGGCTCACTGTTGTTGATGTAACAGCTCGCAGCTGTTGTTCAGTAGCATCGAATTCTTGTTTTATGGTCTGATTTGTTTCCTTAATTAACTTGAAACCAATAGGGCGACACCACTTTGTCGATGATGGGCTCGGGTTTTTCCAAAATATCTTTTTTTCTTCTTCATGAAATATAGACATTTCGAGAGGAACATTAGTGCTCAATGTAATATTCGAATCTGAGTACTTTGGGACTGTCTGCGAAGTGCTGTTTATAAATGCTGTGCCCGCCACTACCATCCAGCCCCCACTTATAGTAGACATCAATTTCGAATACTTCTGGAGGAAGATGAAGAGAAATAACTTCTTGTTGCACTTTAAATAATCTGCTCACTTTGTGATCAAGTAAGTTTTGCATAGGTATCCTGACTTCGATCTCGGAAACAGTAATATTTTCGGGATAGCAAGTTTGCTTTATTTGCAAGATTTGATTATAGGCAGGATATATATTAGCACCTCTAGCTTTAGCTCCTCTTTGTACTTCTATATAGACTTCTTTTGTCATACTAGTGTGAACAATAAGAGCTAGCGCTTCCACAGGTGTGTATAGTGTACAGGAAGGCTTGTTTTTTTTGACTGCTGCATTTGTTTCCAAACTTCTTGGTGACGACTCTAGGGCTAATTTCATCACTTTAGCAGCTTTGCGTTTTCCCGATTCAACTAAGCTAGATTCAGTTGCAAATGAAAGTTGTTCCGGAGAAAGACCTTTCACAAGAGTTTGCACAGATCTTTGTTTAGAACGCAGTAATAAGGCCCCAAAATCCTTCTTTGGTCGTCCTGAAACCGGTTTCTCGCTAGGTGTCTGTTGGTCTTCTTGTATGTTCGGAACTTTGAACTCCTCATTTAATCAAGCGTGATGATTTTTAACCAGTCGGTCATGGATGCGATGGTGTTGTTTCCATTTTGCAAATAACTTTGCCACAAATGCTTTAATTTTCAATTCGACCGATTTTTCAAAGTCTGGACCACAGTTAACAATATTTAATTTGTCCAATATATACTTATGTAATCGTTCAATACATTTACACAAAGAAAATTTGAAAAAACTGTCACTTTTTAACACAAAATATAATTTAAGTCTTTTAATTGTTCGCATTTCCACGTTATTATTTCGACTACTTGAAACAAAAACAACAAATACTCAGAGATGTGCATATACGTGCAGCTAAAACTACACTTGGGAGCAAATAAATCGAGCCACTTCCTTTTTCACGCATTATGGTAATTATTTTTGGTATTATGGAACGCATCGATTCGAAACATATATCGCCTAAAAGGGTATTTAATAACCTTTACAAAGAGGGTAGTTAGTTGTCAAAATTTCATTTTTTTTTTATTTAAATTAAAGTTTAAAGGGTAGAATAAAATTATCGCATTTAATTTGCTTATGACATTTTTATTGTACTCTGTTAAGAAAAGATTAAATTTGAGGTTTTTGTTAATCATACCCATATTACTTGTTATTGTTGTCTTTATCTGTGTCTGTGTAATCAAAATAACCTGATAAAATGGATACTACACCGACGGAAGCTGCCCAAGTTGTAGCTTTACTTGAGGTTGGACACGGACAACGTGAAGTGGCACGCAGACTTCATTTGAGTCGTTCAAAGGTACAGCGGGTATACCGCAGGTATCTGGAGACTGGTGCTTTTGTTCGGCGACCTGGAACTGGCCGACCACGGGCAACAACAGAACGTGACGACCGCTTTATTGCAACCAATTCGTTGCGCGACCGTGGACTTAATGCTGTTCAGCTACAGCAAGCGTTACGTGACGTTCGAGGAGTCTCAATCAGTAGGTGGACAGTGAGACGAAGACTAAAAGAACGAAATTTAACATCACACAAACCAGCAACTGGCCCAAAATTGACTGTAGCTCATCGCCGATCTCGCTTGGAGTTTGCTCGAGAACACATTAATTGGACGTTAGAAGACTGGAGGTCAGTTTTGTTTTCTGACGAGTCAAGAATCTGTCTTTTTAGCAATGACGGGAGAAACCGAGTGTATAGACGTCCTGGTGAAAGATTTGCCCAATGTTGCATTCGAGAAACTGTGAGTTTTGGTGGTGGTTCTTGTATGGTGTGGGGAGGAATTTCTCTAGACGGAAAAACGGAACTTGTCTTCGTCGACCCCGCCAACGATGGCAGTGGTAGACGTGGATTAACAGCTGACCGATACATAACTGACATTCTTGAAAACCACGTAATGCCGTATGCTGGTTTTGTCGGAGAAAATTTCTTGTTTATGCATGACAATGCGAGACCTCATACCGCGCAGATCGTTACGGAATACTTGTCTGCGATCGGGATTCAACAAATGGTATGGCCAGCACGAAGTCCCGATTTGAACCCGATCGAACACCTATGGGACGAGCTAAAACGGAGAGTCCGAGCCAGGGTTCCCGCTGTTTCATCCATTCCCGAGCTTAAAGTCGCTGTAATATGTCAATATGTGTGTGTGCAATATGTCATCGTAACGCTGATCAGATCGATGACTAATAGGCTACAAGAATGTATCAGGGCACGGGGGGGTAATACCAGTTATTAAGAATATTTTTTTTGCAATAATTTTGTTTTTTATTGTTTTTATGGACTGTTTTAGCCCTACTAAATTTTCTATCAAAATTACCATTTTTCTTGCAGAGCCAATAATTTATCATTCAATAAGGTTATTATTCAATAATTTACCCTCATTGTAAAGGTTATTAACTAAACTTTTAGGCGATATATAGTTCGAATTGATACGTTCCATATTACCAAAAATATTTACCATTTTACGTGAAAAAAGGTAGTGGCTCGATTTATTTGCTCCCAAGTGTAGTTTCTTCGTAATAACAAAAATCAGAGTTATTGATAACAAACAAATTTAAACTGGTAGGGTAGGGGTGTGCAGCACTGCGCACTTATACTATATGTCTCTAAATCTATGCTCTCTAAAACGAGACTGCGCACGCAATCTTGTACACAATGGCTATGCGCATTCATGCACACAGAGCACTTAAGACTTTTGAAAGACCACTACTGCCATCTTTTGGCCAGGACGCCGTATTAACTCGAGTGAAACACGTTTCGATAGTAATTTGATAGAAACAAACATATAAAAACAACTTACCTGGATTACATTTATTACAACCACGTTTTCAAAACACCTAAATATTGTACTTACTGAACAAATCTGATTGTCTCGCCGTCTGTCTAGAGGAACTAAGGGAGAAAGATATTAACGTTGATGTGGTATGTGTCACAGAGCACTTTATCATGTCAGGACTGGAGAAAAATCTATTTATACCAAATTACCAACTAGCCGCAATATATAGTAGAAGAGAGATCAATAGAGGAGGTGCATGCATACTGGTAAAAAAAGGACATCAATGGCAGGAAATGCCGGAAATAGCTAAATTATCATTGTCTGGTACATTTGAATGTTGTGGTATAGAATTAGTTAATTGCAAAATTATTATAATTTGTTTGTACAGAGTACCTAAACCTAGTAACATAAATGTATTCTTTGAAAAGTTAGAAATACTTCTGAAGTTAATTTGTGGTAAGCGTAACAAAAAGGTAATTATTGCAGGCGATTTTAATATTGATGTTTTAAAGAGTAATAGGACCTCTATGGAATATGAATGTTTGCTGTCACAATATGGCTTAGGTTTAGAAATTAGGACACCTACGAGGATAAAAAGTAAAACCTGTATAGATAATTTTTTACACAATTTTCGAAAGCAATGTAAGTCTCAGATTATCGAATTTTCATTGTCTGATCACACGTCACAATTAATAGAGTGCCCTATTAAAAAACAAGGCGAAATTAAGTTCTGGCGCATAAAACAACGTGATTACAATATGGAAAATATCAAGAAATTTGAGTCATGTATTAAGAGTTTATCATTCACAGATCTATATTCAACTGATAACCCAAATGTAGCATATAATGCATTTATGGACACGTTTAAATTATTCTACAATCTATGTTTTCCATTTAAAATTACCACAATAAAATCAACAAATAAAACAAAATGGGTGTCGCGGGGGATAAAATTATGTAGTAAGACTAAAAGAAAGATGTTATGGCAATATAGACTAAACCCAAATAATGAAAACAAACGCAACTATAAAAACTATGCACGAAAATATAAAAATCTAATTAGGCTAACACAACGCTCTCAAAATATTAATACCATAAAAACATGTAAAAATGTAAGCAAAACTACATGGAAAATTATTAATCAGTCAAAACAAAACCCCTCCCCCAATACGATCTCCAAACTGAAGAAAGGCAGCAACGAAATAGTAACAAGTCCACAAGAGATATCTAATGCTTTCAGTGATTATTTTGTTGATAAAATTGTTCCTATTGCAAATCGTGGCGCTAAAGTTACTAAACACATAGACAGGAGAAATAACTCCATGTTTCTTGCACCCTGTATCCCCTCAGATGTTGAAGCGATTATATCATCACTGAAAAACACAAACAGTGTAGGATATGATGAAATATCAACCAAAGTGGTAAAATGCATAAGCCAATATATATCATCTCATTTAAGCCACATCATAAATTTATGTATCTCCACAGGTATTTATCCTGATGGATTAAAAACATCAGTAGTGAAACCGCTTTTCAAAAAAGAAAATAGAGAACTTATGGAGTGTTACAGACCAGTCACACTTATACCAGTATTTTCAAAAGTTTTCGAAAAATTTATTCATAAACAACTTTACGGCTATTTGGAGGAACACAATATTCTAGCTAAAGAGCAAAAAGGGTTCAGGCAAAAGAAGAGCATAAATAGAGCTATATATGATTTTCTGCATGTTATAATGACAAAATTAGATATTAAAACGCCGATCTGCGCTATCTTTTGCGATATGACACAAGCGTTTGACTATGTGGATCATAAAATTTTACTTGCCAAACTAGATCATTATGGTATACGGGGAAATGTTCTTAGTCTTATGGAATCGTATTTGGCGGATCGCAAACAATTCGTAGAGATAAAACGCATAAATGAAGCTAATAAAAGAGAAGAAACATATACTTCTCACATGCGAACAGTAAAATATGGGGTTGGACAGGGTACTGTCTTAGGCCCCCCGTTATTTATTTTATATATAAATGACTTGCCTAAAGTAACCACTCATCCTATGACATTGTTTGCGGATGATAGTACAGTTGCTATAAAATGTAAAAATAAAAATGAATACGAAGCTGACATAAACACTTCATTATTGAATATTATAAACTGGCTAGATAATAATAATTTGAAGATAAATATAAATAAAACGAAACTAATGCAATTTACTCAAAGAATGCCAAAATTTAAAGATTTGGGAATTGACTATAATGATACTGAAATAAGCGAGGTTGCCAATACTAAATTTTTGGGACTAACTATCGACGACAATATAAATTGGAAAGCACACACAGAGGAACTATGTAAAAAAATCAGCAGTAAAGCATATGCGCTATTTAAACTTGCACCCGTGCTTAATATTGATGCCTTACTCACAGCATATCATGGAACAACTTCTTCATACCTCAGATATGGTATAATATTTTGGGGCAATTCGACAAATAAAGAACTGGTATTCAGGGCCCAGAAAAGGTGTATACGAGCGATGTTTAATCTTAAAATTCAAGATAGCTGTGAACCATACTTTAGACAATATAAAATCCTAACGTTACCTGGTCTGTACATTTTTGAAACCGCTACCTTTATAAAATCAAACCCTGACCTTTTTGAGACTCTGGCAGATACAGTCACTCGTAGTAGGAGGAAAAACACACAAAATATATTGCGATTACAACAAGCAAATACGGCACTACTACGTAAGAGTATATACGGCATGGCACCGAAAATTTATAATAGGCTACAAGATGAATTAAGAAGCTTGAATGGTAATCCTTTCAAAAAACGTTTACATGACTTTCTAGTCAGCAAAACCTATTATAAAATTAGTGATTTTCTTGAAGGTAAATAATGTGACTAGAAAATACAACTTTACACATTATTGATTTAATAACATTTAATTATTATTTTATTTTTTTTGTATTGACATGGCCCTGATGAAATTAATTAGATTTGACATAATTTTTTAATAGTTAAGTAACATTTTAATTTCTGTATTGACATGGTCCTGATGAAATGAATTTAATTATTTTACTTATAGTCCAAAATATTTGATTGTTTGTTTGTATTATAAAATTCTACTGATAATCTGACTTATAACTATTCCAATTTTATGTTGATGCATGTACTTATTTAAATCTACTAAGCACTTTGTTTCCGAATTTTAAAAATATGATAAATTTGCATGCCAGTAAGGTAGATCAAGGAGAACGATCTTGAATATAATGTTAACACCACTTATGTACCCTTGACCAGCAAATAAATGATTTATTATTATTATTATTATTATTATTGTAACACAGGTCTCAAATTTAGTTTTTTTCGAATAAAAATATTCGGGAATTGAATAAAAAACGAAATTTTTTGTATTTGCACGTTTACAACGTTGATGATGCGCTGTCAACTGAAGTTGGCCGCAAAAGACTGTTTCCTGATTCGAGAATCGCTATGCGCATTTTTGTACACTACGCAATCTTGCACCCTACTCGTTGGAACTTTTTAGAAAAGCTCTCACGAATTATTTTTCTAAAGCAATACAAGATTATTTTAAGTGTATCGATATATTTCGATTATTTTCTATCTTTAAAGTTTTGAAAGAACTCAATAATAGGTTTAAAATTACTATAAAACAAGATTTCACTTTAAGGCTGAGTTGCACCATAGAATAAGTCATAGTTAAGGTTTGTGTCAAATTTAACACTAGCAGTAACGGTGACTTTAACTGTTATAGCCAAATGAGTTGCACCAGCGAATTCATTAGCTTTGTTAAAGTTAATGGGGTTGCAAATGAGGCGTGATTTACCTCAAATTCGATGCGGGTAACATTTTAAAATATGGCAACACCGTAAAAACTTGTTTCTAGCGCTGTCATCAGTGTCACTTCATTTCATAGATGTCAGTTTGGTGTCTGTTTAAATACAACGAATTTTTTCAAAAAAGCTTAGAAATATTTATAATTTACTATACTTTTTCGGAATTCGGTGAGCTACTCGTAGGTATATGAGAAAATAAAAACATGGACAACAATTTTCTTGCAAATATTAAAACAAAGTAAGTACATAATTATTGCCATGTTTATCGTCGCGTGTTATTTTTTGGTTTAACAATTTTACGTGTCTACGATGAATATCCTTGTTATGCCTTTGCTGATATTATATTTTATTGTTTCAGGGAAAGAAGTGTAAACTTCACGAAAATAGAAATGGACAGACTTCAAACACTATTGACAAAATATAAAAATATTATATTTGGCAAAAAGACGGACAGTGTTAGTTCAAAGCAAAAGGAAAGTGCGTGGAGTAAAATCGAATGCGAGTTCAACGCTCTTGCAGACACTCCACGTACTTACAGTCAAACAACTAAAATATAAATTTGAAGAGAACAGCTAAGAAGGTAATTAATATTAATTTATCTAAAACTTTTCGTATTTCCTTTAAATACACAACCCATTTAATTTTTTTATGTTTACAGGGAGCTAGCAAAGAGCGCCAAGAAAGGCGTCGCACTGGAGGAGGGCCACCACCTACACCACCATCTGGTTTCAGTGATGCTACAGACTGGCTGAGGGCAATTATTCCGTCATCAATTGACGGAAATATTGCTATTTATGATGATGATGTCATAAATCAAAAGCCTACTGTCTTTGTGAGTGCTAGTATATAACACATTACCTATTTACTTTAGTGTAGTTCTATAATAAAGGACCATGCAAAAAATTGTATGGGCGCTGTCCCAACCCACCAACAGACTTGGGACTAGTTTCAATATTATTATGAAGTCCCATAAAAAGACAAATAACAATTTTTTGTCCGTAAATAGATGGGATAATTAAATAAAAAATAAAAACATTTTACTTAAAAAAGGGTGTTTATTTTTTTTAATAACTATATTTTAGATATTAATTACAGTAAATAATGGTTCAACTAAACATTTTAGGTATGAATAACAAAAACATGTATGTGTATTATATAAGTATGTATGTTTTTGATAAAATAACAACATTTTAGGAAAGTATTTATCACAGTTTTTGTTATTGTTAATGTACATACATATTTACATCCAACTTTTATCCAGGTTTTAATATCTTGATAACTATTCGTCTATCATTATAGTAGATAGCATTTCTGCTGGCAGATTAAATTCGGTGTGACGACCTTTCCCCATATACCAAATAATTGAGACTATATGCGCACAACTTCCAATTGTACGCGCCCCTGTTAACCATGTGCAGTACCACTGCTCAATGGCATTTCTGCCAGTTTCATTACGGTTTATTAATATGTAACTATAGTAAACGCGTGACCTAACGTGTCTAGATTGTATGCGTCCTCTGATCAGCCATACATTACTTTGTCGAATGTTATATCTTAACAAGTCATGCAGTTGGTTATCTCGGAATAGTTCTATATAATATATTCCGTTCCGAAAATGTTCCGCACAATAAGATTTGGCTAGTTTAATGTGGTAGGTTCCCAAAGCAAATAATATGATGTCATCATCAGTCAACTGAGGAAACTCTTCAAACTGTGGCATATTGGCATCCATGGTCACAAAGTTAACTCTTTGCCTATTAAGGTTTTTGCCTTCGACATAATTATGCAAGAGGTTCGGTTCATTCATATGAGTTCGGATTATTTGAAGGAACTCAGTCGCAAGCCTGTGGTCTGTAGCGACACGATGATGTGCGTTTATAAACGATGCTGCTATGCGGAAATCAACAAACATATTTGGTAATGCTCGGTTAAAATACGTCTGTTTTAATAGTTTGAATCTGTTTTTGAATTTCCCATTCACTACCTCTACAACCCATCTGCATACAGTCACTAGACGAGAGTCATTTGCTTGTGCTGTCGATAATTGGGTAGCGTTCCTGTCCTTAGTTGGTGGCATGTAAGCTTCATATTCAAGGGATTCAATATCGGTAATACTGTCCCTGAATCCCCTGTCTAAAATAAAGACGTCCCCTCTGTGCAGTAACCAATGCAGCAGATTCTCTTCGTCATTCATAATTTTCTGCATTATAGTTGCATCTGATGTCGTTGCTGGGAATGGGCCCACTACATCTATGATGTATCCATCGCTGCTAATTAGAATGAATGGTTTTAATAAGTTACGGAACTTGTGAAGACTATAGCTTTTCCTCTGGAACAAGAAATTCGTGCTTTTTTCGATGTACACATAGGTTGCATCTGCGATAATAATTAATTTTGTATTGTCCTCATTTCCGAAAATATTTTTTGGTAAAAATAGGTTTCTGTTCAGAAGCTCTTCCCTAGAAATATTGTCTAGGCCAAGATGTCTTGGAACGTACTCACTTATAAGACATTGTCGCGCTATTTTTAGTCGATATTCTAACACTTGACGTGTCACACCGAAAAGGGTAGCAAGTCGCTCGTTTGATTCTCCAGTTCTTAGTTTGTTAAATAAGCGCCGAGAACTGAGCGCGGACGTCTGCTTCTTACGGCGAGAGATGGCGTTTCTTCTAAAAAAAAAAAAAAAAAAAATTTAAAATTTAAAACTTTTTATTTCAAAAAAACATTCATTAATTTGGTTTGATCACACATCGCTTAATCTTAATTCTGAAAGATTATGTGCGAGTGAGGCGTCTCGCTTGTTTACATTACAATATATTTAATTCTACTAAAAACATTACAATACATTTAGTAGTAGTAGTTATAAATTCAAGATTAAATTATTTATTTATTTGTGAAAGATCTGGAGGGACTTTGTATTGATCCACTGTGAGGTAATATTTAATAATTCGTTTTATTTGTAAAGTTGTCTTTGATTTTAATTTATTATTTAGTTGCTTAGGGAGTTTATTCAACAAGTTAGGTAACAAGTACCTCCAGGTCCTTCTTCCATATTCATTGTTACATTTCGGCAGATTATATAATGGTAGGTATTCTAAACATCTTAAGTTGTTGGGTCTTATTTTTTTACTTACTTTATCAATTTCGTTAGCATATTGTGATATTATAGCTAGTTTTACTTTGTCAAAGACATTTATTATTTTACAATATTCAAATAATTGTTGATAGTTGTCTTTAAATTTAAGCTTTATTTTATATGGAACTATAATTTTTAACATCCTAATTTGTATGTCATATATTTTTTGTAAGTATGTTTTATATGTTCTGCCATAGCTAGCTATGCCATATCCGATAATTGAATCTGCTAGTGCCAAATACATTAGTCTTTTGGTTCTGTATGGTAATTTATGCCTCAATACGCTTAGTTTAGACAATATTGACCTGAGTTTGTTACAAACATAATCAACATGGGGACCCCAATTAAACTTGTTATCAATTTTAAGACCTAGATAAAAGTGTTCCTTTACTACTTCAAGTTGGTTACAATTACACACTGATGGACATAGGTGCATGCACTCATGTTCGTGGGCCACGACTTTCGGTATACTATTTACTTTAATGTATGGTGAGCGAATATGTAATAGTTTTGTTTTCTGATAGTTAAGTGATAATCCGACATCGTGTGCCCATTTACACAGAGTGTTGAATTCTTTTTGTATCAGGTTTTCTGCAGTTTCAAGGTTTCGGTGTGCTACAATTAAACATGTATCATCAGCAAACTGGTACACAGAGCCATTCTGAAATATCTTACACATGTCATTTACGTAAAGTAGGTATTCTGTGGGCCCTAAAATTGAACCTTGTGCCGTTCCGTATAAGGTTGGTATTTTGTTGCTTTGTTGCCCTGCTATATTTACTGTATTATATCTGTTTGAATGATAGTTTTGGAACCATTCCAGCAGTGGGCCCTGTATACCATTCTGCTGCATTTTTTCAAAAAGCGTTTTGTAATCAAGCACATCAAATGCTTTGCTAAAATCAACCATAACAACCAGAACATGTTTTCTTTCATCCAGATGATTACAAATTTCATCAGTGAACAATGACAGCAATTGTGAAGTACTTTTATTTTTTTGGAAGCCAAATTGTTTTTCGTGAATGATATCATTTCTTGAAAGAAAGTCGTTTATTGATTTACCAAGGTATTTTTCTATTATTTTGTCAATGCAAGGAAGTATAGTAATAGGTCTGTAATTGTTAGTATCTGTGTATTTGCCTTTTTTATGTATAGGTCGTACTATACCTATTTTAAGTTTATCTGGATAAGTTCGGCTAGATAAACAGGCATTTACCAAGTGAGTGAGAACGGGCGTTATTTCGTTGGCTATATATTTTATGTCTCTTGCTCGTATTTGATCAATACCCGGACTTTTTCGGTCATCAATTGATTTTAATATTTTGTGTAAGGTTTCTTCTTTTATTTTGTGAATATATATAGTGACATTAGGTTCATTTATATACGACTCTCTTTCAAGCAATGGCTCCTCACAATTACATATAACTTTTTTCACATTCGACTCAAAATCACACGCAAATTTGTTAGCTAATAATTTAGGGTTAAGTCTAAATGATTTTATTAAAATATCGTCTACGGCTTTCATAACTCTGCCAGTAAGCCTGTTGATAATAGACCATATTTTTTTTGAATTTTTGAAGTTGTTAATTATTTCTTTTTTAATACAATTATTTTTAGCTTTATTCATTAATTTATTTGTTTTATTTCTATACCTATTATAAATCTGCCTATTTTTTTTATTGTTTACATCTTTTTTCCAGATTTCTAATAATTCTTTCTTTTTGTTAGACATATAATTCAATTTGTCACTTATCCATTTACATTGACTTCTTTTGTTTACCTTAATTTTAACATTTTCCCGACACTTATTATACACAGACTCGAACCTAAGACTTATGTGGTTGAAGATTTCGTTGGGATTAGTCATAGTATAGACGGGTGACCAGTCAATACTTAACAGTTCTTCTTTTAATTTAGTGTCATTCAATTTACTAATCGTTTGGTATTGACTCGTGGCCCGGACACTTGTTATTGACAAACCGGTTATAAAGTGATCCGCCAGCGCATATTGAACAACTGCAGATCTAACATAAGATTGTCTGTTATACACTGGCATTTGTTTACCAGCGTCACGGATAAATATATGATCAATACATGTTCTAGATATGCCTTTGGAACTCTTAGCTATTCTAGTAAAGTTTTTAATACAACACTCAAACCCCAACTCACATAAATTGTTCACATATCTACTCGTAACGGGATTAGTATCTTTAATATTTATGTTAGTGTCTCCAACTAGTATACAGTTAGAACTTCCTTGTAAATTAGATAAAACCTGCGCCAGTTCACACACAAATTTACACTTATTTATACACGGGGGCTTGTACACTGCACATAATGTTGTTTTGTGGCCGTTATATGTTTCAACCTCGCCAATTATACTCTCGAAATTATAAGTAGGTACGTCTGATTCCAGGAATGTTATAGTTTTATGCGCATAAACAATTATGCCTCCTCCTTTACGATATTTGCGTAGCTCCGTGTACATTGAGTAATCCTTCAGATGAAACAGATTTTTTGTTGAGTCTTTTAAGTTTGCTTCCGTAATAACAATTAAATGTATTATAACTGGGCTAGTGGATACTAAAAATTCAAGGTGGGAGTGGTTTTTTACCATTGATCCTATATTTGTGTGCAATAATAATAACTCATTATTTTCTGGGGGAATATCTTTTGTAAAATCGTGCCATGACGTATGTTCCGTCTCAATTATCGATAAATCACTGTTATCCATAAACAGGGGAAAGGTTATGTCATGGTGTTAATAATATTATTATTGAAAACTTTTACTCACTAGGTATTAGTGTGAGTTTTAAGGAACAGTCATACCTGTAGCTTTTTGCAGTTCGTTTGCAATTTTTTCTATGTCGGCGGTCGAACGAACTGTGTAGACTTTTTTTTCGTTCTCCTGTTTACGTACCAGCACGCTCCCATTTTTGCACCATACAAATTTGCACAGTTGTTGGTTTTTTAACATTGTTTTAGCTTTCCACAGAAGAAATGCTGTTGTTGGGGTCAATGACTCTCGTATGTACACCTTTTCGTTACTTCCACTGCCCACGTCTCGTTCACTGATGTTTTTTATTTTAGAAGCAGCTAGCCAGTATTCACGATTGTTGTCCCGTAACGATACAATGATTGGCGTCTGTGACAACATGTGTATTAACATTTTCGACATGTCACTAAAAAAGGAAGCGTTAAAATAATGTGTAACGTTTACATTATCCAGTAACTCCTCGAAGTCATTGTTATTTAAATGTTCTTCGCATATTCGCGAACTTGGTGGAATATATAATTGGTAATGGCAAACTAGATGTAGCTTGATTGACACAGGTACTCGTCTTAGATTTTCATGTCTACATAGCCTATATGTACAGGCATTTGAAGTATTTGGTGCTCTTACGTAATCACGAACATAGAATTCATGTGTATCTTCCTCTGGACTGTCCTGACGATCTGGAGTTTCTGCAACATTGAGGGGTTCTTGATTGTCAGCATCTATTTGGGGCTCTGGTTCTGGACCTTCGACAACCAAGGGAACGTCTTCACGGCGTTGTTGACGAATAGCATTATTGGCTCTCTGCCAGCATCTATGACATACTGCCATGACGTTATTGAATAATATCTGAAAAGGAAATATGCTATTTAGTTATTAATGTTATAATTGAAGGCAAAAAACAATAAGACACCTACTACAAATAAGAACTTAAATATTAAGGTAAGTACTAGTGAGCATAAAATATTTCAAACATTCAATGAAATAAAACATCAAAAGGTTGACATATTTTTTGGACCTTGTAAACAGTTTTGAAATAAATATTTGAGATCAAAAATAATGTTATTGTTTGTAACATGGTGCAGTATCATTTTGACATGCTAACTATTCCCGTAAGTTTAAAACATTATAGTTTGCAGGGTAGGTACTATCTAAAAATATTAACTATTCATTACTATGTGTAGAATTGTATCTATACTCTCCAACTGAAAAGCTAAACATTATTTCCCTGTGACTATTGAAATGACTTTAGCCCTCATGTTTTGAACCAAGTTGACGAGCGGTAAATGTTAGTAGCAATAACAATGAGCATACTTTTGTATCTCCTGTGAGTGCGAGCGAGACAGAATAGTAACAATGATTTTTGGCCCGACGTCTCAAGTCCTTAACGCAAACACTATACCTAAACTTCTTAAACAACACTGTTTGCTGTGGATCGTAGAACAGTGTTATTAAGTGTTTTATATAATATCGAAGTACTTAAAAAATGTTACAAAACAGCATCGTAAAAATGCCCTCCTTATATTATATTCTAATTCTGCTTACTTATTTTAAGTATCTAATAGTTATCGATATACTAGAGACTGTTTTATAATGACTTACTTGTGTCAATCCATTTTGCGAAATGTAGGCCACCAACTCAGGACTACTTTGACGCAAAGTATTTTGTAACAAGTGTCGCCTCCGTCTTAAAATTGATCTAGGGCACATCACACATCGCCGTCCTGTCTCCATAGTTGTAAAAATCACAGTCCAATAAACGTGCCACGGTAATCGAAAAGCAATCAAAGGGTCCAATAAACAAGCAGGGGTCAGTAATAGTCGCAAACAAGCCGATATCGCACAGATAAACAACGTGAACACAGCGGAACGTACAGGCCACGACTGAGGTGCGCGCGCGCAGGTTGTTAGCAGAGCAAGGGGGGAGGGTGCAGTGAGATAAGACCGTTTTTTTTCTGTGCGTCTTACGGCTGTTCTCTATCAATCGTTTTTTTATAGTTAAATAGTGTTCCTGAACATTTTTTTACAATTAACTGTACCGAAAAAAGTGAATAAGATTTTTGTTTTTGCACGTTATCCCCATGGCTTACGGTGATGTCGTCATAATAAAAAATGATCATGTTACTATGATGTATTAAATGAGATACGTTTGAAATCTGTTGGTGGGTTGGGACGATTTTTTGCATGGTCCTTTAAAAAGTAAATTGTTTTTAATATTCTATTAACAGCCTGCAAGAAAGCCGGAGGAAATCATAGAAGTGGTTGAGGGCAATATAACTGAGGAGTCTCATCTACCAAAGAAGGTAGGTATTGTTCATTATTATTTTGTTATCTGTTGTTAATACTCCGTTAACGCTCTGCCTACTCCACCAGGGAATACAGGCATGTCTTTATGTATGTATGTAATTCTTGCAAAAATAATAAGAATCTTTTCAATATTCTATTTACAGCCTCGTCCGGAGAAAACTGTTATTGAAGTAGTCGAGGACTATATGATTGAGGAGGCGTCATCTTCAAAACAAGGTAATAATTACATATTAAATAATAATTACATATTAAAATAAAAACACCTAACATACATATCAATCAACCTATCACCATAAAGGGCAGGCATGTTGACATAATAATATTGTTTTGAAGCCAGTAATCAATATTGGTACTTTTTTTACAGATTCCTGATAATGAAAAAAAAAATAAAAGAGGCTTCTGCGGCTAATGAGAAGTGGGACTTTGATCCGAGCACACCCTACAGTTCTCTCAAGAGACCAATGTCATCACCGCTAAAAAGTAATGTATAATCACAAATAGGCTAACATATTATGTAGAGAAATGTATTTATAAATAAAGTGCTCTTTTTATTGACAGGTCGAGCTAAAAAACGAAGAACTGCAGAAAATCTAGATGCCAACGTCGTCCGGCAATTGCTGCGGGAAAAAAAGTTAGCAGTGATGGATAACCTGCAGGAGCTAGAGCTCCAAAGAATTAAAGACTCCATGAGGTACGCCCAGGAGCTTCATGAGCAAAAGCTGCGCCATAATGAGGAGCGGCACAAATTAGAAATAGAAAAACTCCAAATAGACATTCGAATTTTTAAAAAGTCTGATGATTTGTTATGATTTTTAATATTAAATAAAAATAATTTGTTTATTCTAATTTTTTATTGTTATTACTTATTGACATAGCCTATTGAAATAACTATTAATTAATTGTGACCTGTTAAGATCATCATTCACTGCCACTGTATAGACTACATTCTCTTCCTCATTGGTCAATTCATAACCGTCCTGCATATTAGACACCAATAATGGTGGCATAGGATCCCGATATTTTTTACATATATTGTGCAGTACAGCAGTAGCTACTATGATGGGCTGGACTCTGTCTAGGTTAGTTCTTATTTTTCATGGACAGGGCAGGAAATCTTCTTTTCCAACATCCAAACACCCTTTCTACAACATTTCTCGTACGGATTTGGCTCTCATTGTATAGCTTCTCTCCGTCAGTAACAGGGTCACGCAGAGGTGTTAGCAAATATGGCTTTACTGCATAGCCTTTGTCGCCAACCAACCAGTATCCATTAAATTCGCCAATCAACTGCCAGATTGTGAGTATATAAAGTACTTATAATATTAAACACACTTAATTATCTTGAAATCTTGATTTAAAAAAATACTTTCAGGTATGCAGTGCAAGGGGGAAGATTATTGGGTTAAACCCAAATTTTCCAGGCTCCACCCACGATGCTGCAATATGGAGAGCATCAAACATTCACACAGTCCTGAGAAATGAGTTTGTACGTGGGGAAAGATCTCAGTGGCTTCTGGGTATATCTATTATATAAGTACAATATAGTTTTATTTATTTTAGGAGATAAGATACCCATTACAGCCATGGCTCATGACTCCCATTATGGTGCCAACAACTGAAGCGGAGGCTTCTTATAATAAGTGCCATACAAGGGCAAGAAATGTGGTAGAAATGTGTAATGGGCGCTTAAAGAACAAATTTAGGTGCCGTCACAGGCATCGCTGCCTACACTACCAACCAGATAAGGCTGCAAAAATTATTCTGGCATGTTGCACCCAGTACAATATGTTTTTGGAAACATTTGATGATGGTAAGTGTACCTATTGTTGGAGTGTACCTATTGTTGGAAGGTCGTGATGCTGCCCATGTTTGTCTATGACATCTATTTTGAATTTGTTTAAGAAATTCTTTTAACTGATTGATGTACGGTGTCATGTAAATTTATTCTGTTTTTTCTCGTATACAAATAAACACAATGTTTATAATATTCACGTTTTTAATTAGTTTCAAGCCGTCAATTCCTCCCTATCAGTGGTAGCAGAGCGTAGTTAGATAATTAGTGCCAAATGGAATAAAACCGTGAGTAAATGAGAAAATAAAATTTAAAAAATTAGCTCAAGTCTAAGTAGCATAGAACCGCTGACAAAATCGAATTACGATACCTGGTGCTGACAAGCACAAGCGATTCTCATAAGATGTGATCTATGGGAGTACGCTAGTGGTGAAAAAACGTTAGCGGCAACTGCGACTGCCGAAGAAAAGAGTGCATTCCTAAAGGAAGACTTAAAGGCAAGGTCAGAGCTACTTCTACTTATATCTCCACCAGAACTTAAACAAATTAAAGGATGTAACACGTCCAAGGAGGTATGGGATAAACTAAAATCTGTACATCAAAGTTCAGGACCCGCGAGAAAGGCTACGCTATTAAAGCAACTAGTATTGAAGAAAATGACTTCACAAGAAGATGTAAGAGACTGTAGCTGCTAGCTGCAAACATCAACACACATCCGTCCGCCAGCACAGCGGGAGCTTCACTGGCGAATCTAGATACGTTCGCTGCGTCCCCGTAAGGGGACGTGGCGGGCGGTCTCGGGGCTACGCCCCTTGCCCGCGGAGGCCATACCTCGGCCCGTAAAGACGGGCCCGTCATTTTATTGCCATATTGGGTGGGCCTAGTGGGCACGTATCTGCAATACATGCCCATGTGAGTGGTTGTTGTGAGAGTTTCTGCAGGCGCGCCACAGCGCCGTTGCACGGCGCTGCTTTCTTTACAGCACCCCGGCGGTCCATCCCCACCGGGTGAGACCCCCGGTTTCCCGGAGGAGGCCCAGTGGAGGACGACCAGCGACAGAGATGCCGACTTACGACGCACCTACTCACTGGCGAATCCGAGGCGCTGTGAACTATTTATATGTGTGCACAGCGCGCGCGGCTGAGTCGACGCGACACCTACGGATTGTTGATGTACTAATGTAGATAGCTATTATATTTAATACTGTTTTCCTATTGGTTAGTTTAGTAAGTTAGTAGTGCACCCTGCCGATATGTAAATAAGATTTTTAGCTTTAAGTATGTACAGAATTTGGTCAAAAATATACACGTCTAGAACTATCATTTGGAGTTTCCTTTGAATACCTCACAAGCGCTACAGTGGTGACCCCGACGTGATCAACCAACAAAGAACTCTAAATCTAAATTTTAATTGAAGACTCTGAACCAGAAGTCATCATGGCCAACAACGACCAAGCTCAACTGTCTGGTGTTTCGACGTCGCTGCGCATCCCACCTATCTGGCGCGACAGGATACAACTGTGGTTCGCGCAGTTCGAAATCATCATGTCTCCACAGAAGAAACCCACCAAGCAATGTATGAGCTCGTCATCGGTCAACTTGAGCGGCCAGATCTCGATGAAATCTCGGACATCATTCTCCATCCACATTCACCGGAGAAAAATCGTTACGACGCGTTGAAAAACCGGTTGCTCCAGGTCTACGAAGAATCCGAGCAACGGCAAGTACAGAGATTACTATACGAAATGGAACTCGGCGACTTAAAACCATCGCAGTTGTTACGTCGTATGAAGAATCTCGCCAGCGACAACATATCTGACTCAGCGCTGCGTATTATGTGGACTAATCATCTGCCGCAACCCGTACGAGCAGTCCTCGCCGTCAGTGATGCAGTCCGACATCCACGAGCTAGCAATGATGGCAGACAAAATCCTCGAGCAGACTCAGCCACATGGCGCGATCGCTGCAGTAGCCGCAACTGCTACTACCACCCATGTACCTACATCAATCGAGGAGAAGATTGACATGCTCACGAAGGAAATCGCATAACTAAAAGCAAGTCAATCAAGTCATCATCGACGCAGACCGTTCAGTAGATACCGCTCAAGATCACGTTCGTCGAGCAGGCCCAATCTACATCGCGCACAGCGCAGCAACACGCCGCGACGAACCAAACAAACGAGAATTTGCTTTTATCATCGCAAGTACGGAAAAGGCGCACAAAGATGCACGCGCCCATGCAGTTTCGAAGACGAAAAGGCTCCTTCGGGAAACTAACACCTGCGTTGGATGAGGCGGGAACCGGCGCAAAGAATACTTCATACCGCCTATTTATAACAGACCGAAACTCACGTCTGTCATTTCTTATCGACATTGGTGCGAATGTCTCTGTCATACCAAGAAGAAAAGGCGGGAACGCAACACCGACCGATTTTTGTTTGTACGCAGCGAACAATACCGTCATACCCACGTACGGTGAAAAAACACTACAATTGGATTTCAATCTACGAAGACCCTATACGTGGAAATTCATCATCGCTGCTGTCAGCAAGCCAATTATCGGTGCCGATTTCCTGCGACATCATAAGCTGCTTGTCGACATAGCCGGCCGTTGTCTCGTCGACAAGGTTACAAACCTAATCGTCAAGGCACCCGTAACATACTCCGCCGAGCCAACAATAAGAAGCATTGACATTGACCAGCCATATCACCAGCTAATCAGCAAGTTCCCGGACATCTTGAGACCATCGTGCATGAAAGATACCCCGAAACACCGTGTAGAACATCACATTGAGACCACCGGACCGCCAATATACAGCAAGACCAGACCCCTACCGCCACACCGATACCTGTCCGTGAAGAAGGAATTTGAGACGATGATGCAGCAAGGAATATGCCGTCCAAGCAAAAGTCCTTGGTCCACACCACTGCACGTCGTACCAAAGAAGAATGGCGATATTCGCGTATGTGGCGACTACAGAAGGTTGAATGACGTCACCAAACCAGACCGATACTCAGTACCGCGACTCAAAGATTTCACCTACCTCCTACACGGAAAGAAAATCTTCACTACCCTCGACCTGAATCGTGCGTACCAACAACTACCAGTGTATGAACCGGACATAGAAAAGACAGCCATCACAACACCCTTCGGCTTCGGCTTTTTAGCTTTAAGTATGTACAGAATTTGGTCAAAAATATACACGTCTAGAACTATCATTTGGAGTTTCCTTTGAATACCTCACAAGCGCTACAAGACTATCTCAGTAATTTTATGGACGTAGTGGGTAAATTAGAAGATATGGATGTCAAAATTCATCCAGAATTATTAAGCATTATGATGTTATACAGTTTACCTACAAATTTTGATAGCTTTAGAACGGCAATTGAGTCGAGAGATGTTCTACCAAGTCCTGACATTTTAAAAGTTAAAATCATAGAAGAATACGAAGCAAGAACGCAAAGCAAAGCAAGCGAACCACAGACTTCAGAAGCATTCTATGCCAAGACAAAGAAAAGGGTACTCATCATCATCATCATCCACAGCCCGAACTCACCCACTGCTGGGTATAGGCCTCTCTTTTCTTGTGCCAATCTCCACGGTCCTGTGCAAGCCTCATCCAGGTTTTGCCCCCTATGGCAACAGGGTACTATATTGCAACAATTGTAAGAAGAAAGGACATTCCACAGAATCTTGTTGGTCAAAGAAGAGACCAAATAACTCTAATAAAACTAAAGGTCAAGAAGAGACGCATAATATCTGTTTAACAAAAGGAACGTCAAAAACTAAAAGCAATTTATGGTGTCTAGATAGTGGCTGTACGTCACATATGACGGGTGACAAAAGTATACTCTGTAACTTAATCCCTGCATCTGACACTCTAAGATTAGCTTCAGAGAAGCATACGACCGAAGTTAAAGGGAAAGGAAACGCAGAACTCTATATAAAAGATTGGAAACATGCTATAATTGACACATTATATGTGCCTGATTTGTCAAACAACTTGATGTCAGTAAGTAAATTTACAGATCATGGCTATAAAGTTTTATTTGAAAAGGAACAAGCCAGTTTCATAAAAGACGGAACAGTTAACTTAAAAGCTAGAAGAAGAAATGGACTTCATTGAATTCGATGAGCCGGAAGAGACAGCAAATTTCACGCCCAGTGCTGAAGGCGAAATTATGAAATGGCACAAGAAATTAGGTCATGTCAATGAAAGAGACCTAAAGGAAATGGTTAAAAATAAAATGATGAGAGGACTTGACTTTAAAGAAAAAACTTTGGGTACCTGTGAGACTTGTATCAAGGGTAAATTCACCACTCTACCATTCCAAAGCCATGAACAAATAATCTCTACCAAAGTGCTGCATATAATTCACAGTGACATATGTGGCCCTTTTGAGCATAAATCAATGGCTGGATCAAAGTATTTCGTTACATTTATTGACGACTATACAAGATGCTGTTGTGTTTACTTCATAAAAGAAAAGAGCGAAGTTATTGAAAAATTCAAGGAGTATAAAAACTATGTTGAACTGTTTCATAAAAAGAAAATTCAAAACCTTCAGTCTGACAATGGAGGCGAATAGGTATAGGTCGAAAGCGTTTGACAAATTCCTGAAAAATAACGGCATAAGCCGAAGACTATCTGCACCCTATACACCGCAGCAAAATGGCATGAGTGAAAGGAAAAATCGGTCGCTGATGGATAATAATAATAATAATGATTTAATAATAATGATTTATTTCTCTCAAAAAGGTACAGACAATGGTTCATATTATATCAAATCAAATTAAATTTGTAACCTTTGTGAGAGCTGGAGTCTATAGTGGGTACGGGACCTGTATGACAGATCTCCAGGCTCTCACCCTCTTAAGCAATACTATTAAGTAGGTACTAATTTGAACACATCAAGGCAAAATCTGCGAGTGTGTAGTGAATGGTGTGCTTGAGAGTGAACGGTGTGTGTTGTGTGTGTGTGTATGTTGTGTGTGTATGTTGTGTGTGTGTGTTGTGCGTGTGTGTTGTGTGTGTGTGTTGTGTGTGTGTGTGTGTGTGTGAAGGTATATTTGTAAGAGTGAGTGTAGGTGTGTGTCTTGAAATGTTGTCTACAAATTTACTATCTAATTTATTTTAAAACAGCTAGAATATTTTCCGTCTCAGAATAATCCAAATCAAGAAGCCAATTTATTATTTTTGCTTTACAATCGGATTTGCACAAGGGGTATATGTTTAAAATTTTGTTAGTGTTGTTATACACATGACTGCTAAGGAAGCGGAAGAAGCGTTGGGCCAATGCAGAATTTGTACGAATAGAGGGACAGACCGAATGCTTACGTCGTTGGGAGATCAAAGAGGGATCGTAGGGAGTGTGGCCGTGAGTTGTCATTAAGAGGTTAAGTATATATAATTTACGGACAGTCAGAACTTTACAAGTTTTGTAAAGGTCTGTGGTAGGAAAGCGATAGGGTAACTTCCAACCAACTTTCAAAAGTGCCCTTTGGGCGCGTTCTATTTTCAACATGTGGGACCTACCTGAACCACCCCAAGTAACTATACAATATTGGATGAGGGATTGGCAAAGAGCCAGATACACCAGTTTAATCACCTTGGAGTCAGCAACGGAGCAGAGGTTCTTAAAAACATAAATTAACCTGCGCAACCGTGTAGTAAGTGTATCTATGTGAGTATTAAATGTTAGACAGTCGTCTATTTGCACTCCTAGATACTTAATGCAACTTACGCGATTTAGGTGGGGGCAATCGCAGCCTATATTGTGAGTTGAATTACAAGAGTGAGCGATTAAAGCAAGTAAAGACGAGGAAGGCTTTCCAGCGGCTGTAGACGAAAAAGTGAGGTAATTCGTTTTATCAACGTTCAGAGTGAGCAGGTTTTGTGCCAACCAGCTGGTGACAAAGGCAAGTCCAGACTGTGCATATTGAAACACCAGATCCCACGAATCCCCAGAGAATATTAGAGCAGTATCATCGGCATATGTAAAGATCGAAGCCTTAGGAAGCTGTAGCTAGCAAAGGTCATTTATATAAATGAGAAAAAGCATGGGACCGATAATGCTGCCCTGGGGAACTCCGTGTGTTATTGGGAGTTCATCGCTGGTCCAATCTCCTATCCTGAGACATTGCCGTCTGCCTGTGAGGTAACTAATAAAAAGGGACAGTTGAGTACCTCTTATACCAATTTTCTCAAGCTTGGCAATGAGGGAGGGGACAGAAATAGTATCGAAGGCTTTCGCTAAATCTAGGAAAACGCCTATGACCTTCTGTTTTTCATCTAGTTTAGTGACGATAGTATTTGTTAGGTCTAATACAGCATTGTTAGTGGAAATTCCGGAGCGAAAACCGTATTGAGAAGATGAGAGTATGTGATTTTGATTTAAATATTTGACTAATCTGTTGTTCATTAGCCTCTCAAGTAATTTTGATAGTGTAGGTAAAATTGAGATAGGTCTATAATTGTTCAAACAATCTCTGTCCCCTCGTTTATGAATTGGGTGTACAACTGCCAGCTTGAAAGCGTTTGGAAAAGTGCCTGAACTAAAAGCAAGGTTACATATGTAAGTTAAGTGGGGAAGGAGTATGTTTTTGTTTTTTTTAACAAAAGCGCCTGATATATCGTCGGAACATATCGCACAATCGCTTCTTAGATTCATTATTAAACGATCCAATTCAGCTTCATCTGTTTCTAAAAGGACAAGAGAATTTTGGCGCGCTTGGAGAACATCGGTTTGTGGAGGTATGGTTGCAACGGCAGGTATGTTTTCAGCTAAGGTACGTCCAATATTAGCAAAATAAGCGTTCGCTTCATTTACGGAGCTCTCTGGATCTGAGTAAGACAAAAGAGCGTCGGCGTGTGTCTTGACTTTTGCAGTGTGAGTAATTGATTTTATAGCCTCCCATAGTTTTTTACTGTTATTTTGTGCATTACTTATTTGAGCTTTGTTATAGTTAGATTTGGTAGTTTTAAGTATCATTGAACAGTAATTTCTGTACCTTTTAAAAGTGATTTGTAAAATTTCATTATCGGGATTTTTTTTAGATTTCAAATGCAAATTGTCGCGGTTCCGTAAGCATCTAAGAAGCCCTGGGGTCATCCAGGGTTTGCTCAATCTTTTACGGTTGGAAACTACTTTAAATGTAGAATTTTGAAGTAGAATTTGTTTGAGAGTAGAGAAAGAATTCGGTGGCTTCATTAACATCTTGGGAGGTATACAAGTGGCTAAAATCTGCCTCAAGGAGGTCCAATTCAATTTTTTCGTAGTCCAATATCCGAGTAGTTCTAGTTTTTTGCGTAGAATAACTGGATGTGGTATAGTTCTCCAGAAACAACAGAACTGTGTCATGATCGGTAATTGAGATATTAGCGACGAAACAAAAAGCAGGATGCCGCGTTTTTAGGATTAGGTGGTCCAAACAAGAGTTGCGATGTCGTGTAGGAAGGGTGTGTGCCGGTAGCGTGCCGTGACAAGCTAAAATAGTCAAATACTCCGTTGCCCGAGAATCATCGCTGGTTTCATGTATATTAATATTTATGTCGCCGGTTAAAATAATATTTTTATAGTTGGAGACAGATTTCAGGAGTTCATTTAGTGAATCCAGGAATGCGGCGACATTCCGAACCGCAGGCGAGCGGTAAATTGTAATTACAACGGTATCATTATTTAGTTTTAGCAATAAGCAGTTTGCGTCCTGGACTAAGGGCTCAGAAACAGAAGCCTGAAAGTGGGAACGAAAAAAATCACAACGCCCTCATTTTGCGACCTATGCTGGTTAGTGGAAGCGGTAGTATACTCATGCATTGAGGGAAGAGGGGGGGAATTGTATAGCCAACATTCGGTGAGTATAATTAAATCCCAGCATGTTCTACTTCTTTCGAGAAGTGTTGTCAGGCTGTCAAAGTTCTTATTTATACTTCGTATGTTTTGACAGAGCAGGGAAATAGATTTTTTGTGTAAGCTAGCAATCTGTCCACAATCCTCAATCATACAGGTGGCAGAGTGAGCCACTGAAATATTATCCAGGTCAATTTGAATATCTTCTAAATTATCGAATGATATAATAAAGGTTAAGTAACGGTAGGCAGAAAGGGCAAAAATATAAAATGACGTCATGGGCGTCAGCAAGGTGAGACTTGTTTATGGCATTTCTTTGTGCGTCATGCATTGGTGGGACAAAAAATATCATATTAATAAAAGTATGAAAATAGTAAACGTTAAGTGAGTGTGACCGATGTCTGTGAGGAGGAATAATGGCATGAAAGCGTATTTTCCACATCATCGTTCTGTAATATAGCTTGATAAAGTAATTGTAAACAAAAATATCAGTTTGAGTGAAACTGTGTATAAGGTGTGTTTGTTGTGTTTTTAGTTTGAGTGATACATACGTTGATAAATAATTAAAATTGTTAACAAAATAGAAGTTAAACAGATTTATAAAATACCTTCGAAAACATACATAAATGCGAATAACTTTAAGCGAAAGTGAAAATAGTCATGGTTTAACTCGTGCTGGGGCTGCTGGTACTGGCACTGATATTGCTAACATTGTAAGGCATTTCTCGGATTTAATTTCAAGTGGTTTGTCTGCTGGGTCTTTTTTCAGAAGAATTTTTCCGTTGGAATACCAGCTGCTGTAGCTCCTTGCCTTAGCAAACTGGCGAGCGTCATACATCAGTTTTTTGGTTGCGGGAGGCAAGTGTTCGTCGACGTAAACTGGCTTCTTTTCCCCGGCAATTCCGATTAATTGTGTGTTTAGCTTGTCATTGACGGAGCGTTCTTTATTAAACTTCCTCACTTTAGCAAGGAATTCATTTCTCTTATTGACACAGCTAAATTCAGCAACAATTGGTCTGCATAAACCCGCCTTTCCGGGTATACGATATACATCCCGGAAAGCAGATTGCTGGACCTCCATGTTAACAGTCTTACCTATGCTTGAAACCGCAGAAATGAGATCTGTAGGCGTTTCTTTTTCCTTAGTTGGGATATTGCGCACTTCGATAGTAGCTTGTCGGGACAGGAAGTTCAGGTCTTGTACCTGCCTTTTTAGGCGGTTAATCTTCGTTGTCAATTTTCTCTTTCTCCAGTAACGAAACTTTAGAATTTAGGCTTTCAAATTTTTCATTTATAAAAGACATGCTGTTGTCAATTTCGGCGTTGGATTTTTCAATCGAGAGACATTTTTGTTTGAGTTCGGCAACGTCCCTGACCAGCTTGGATAAAATGACAGCCTGTTCGTCTTTCCATGACGTGAGCAGCTTTTCCTGTTCGGATTTCCAAGTTGTTAGCATATCCATTAATTCCAACTTAAATGCGGAGAATGCTCCAGATGGTTCGGTACACTCCACGTTATTCGGGGAGTCGGCAAGGCGCTGCCGTTTGTTCCGTACTGTGATGTAAACCGCGTCTGCTTTTCCGGCTGTAGCACTCGGGATGTCAGGCTCGGAAAGAGATTGTCCCTGACTCAAACCGGTTGTAGGTGGAGCTCTTTGCATGTTGTTGCAGAGTTTGTAAGTAAAAATTGGGTGAAAGAAAAATATAATACATAAAATAAAATTAAATTATAAAAGGCAAAAAGAATTGCAGAATGCCGGATTCGAACTTGCGACCACCCGGCTGATGGACGTGAATTGTACCGACGCGTTAGCCCACTGCGCCAACTGGGTTGTTAGACTTTTTTGTGAAATACGTGTATGCTTTGCTGTGCGTCGCTTTAGTGGTCAGGATAGGTGTACGTGACTCCTTTGTGTATCTAATGAGTTCAAAGTCCAAAAAGCTAGCACGTTTAACAATTTTTAGTTCGTTGTGATATTAAAACTGTTCACACACTGAGTTATAGATGAAATTTCACTGTTATTTTGCACTTAGTTCGTCACTCATTTACTGAAGGGTATAACTATATAGTTTTGTCTCTGATTTATGCACTTTTTACTTAGTTATGAATTTAAAACACGGAGGCAAATACAAGTACGTGTGTGCGCGGCGGAGTCGCGAAGGGGAGCGATAAAGCAAGATGTCTAATGATAGATTGTAACATTCCTGCAAATCTATGGGCAGAAGCAGTGAACACTGCAAACTATTTGATAAATAGAAGCCCAGCAAAAGCTCTCAAAGGAAACTCCCCATATGAGAAGTGGGTAGGAAGAATCCCATCGGGAAATCACCTACACGTGTTTGGAAACAGAGCCTTTGTAATGAACAAGAACCGAAAAGGAAAATTCTCTGCTAAAGCGACAGAAGGAGTATTTTTGGGATATGCAAATAAAGCCAAAGGTATTAGAATCTACATACCGGAAAAGAATGACGTTGTTATCAGCAGAGACTGGCCTGTTGGTCTAGTGGTTAGTGACCCTAACTGCTATGCCGGAGGTCGTGGGTTCGATTCCCACCCAGGACAAATGTTTGTGTGATGAGCACGATCATTTGTTCTGTGTCTGGGTGTAATTTATCTATAATATGTATGTATTTAGAAATATATAAGTATGTTTATCAGTTGTCTAGTACCCAAAACACAAGCTCTGCTTAGCTTGGGACTAGATGGCGTTGTGTGATAGTTGTGGAATATTATTATATTATTATTATAGAGACGTAAAAGTAATCGAAAAGATGCATTATGGCGATACACCTGCTGAGAAAAACGAAGACTTTACTCTAGAACCAGAAACAGAATTAATTGAGATTGAAATACCTGAAATTAAAACAAAATGAATAATAACTTATTTTTTCGGATTAAAGATGACGGTACATACAAGGCCAGATAAGTCGTACGTGGCTGCGAGCAGAAAGGAAACCTGGATTTTGAAGACGTATATAGCCCAGTTGTAAGTCAATCTGCCTTAAAAACTTTATTAGCCGTTGCCGCATCCAAATCTTACTACTTCATGACATTTGACGTCAAGACAGCATTCTTGTACGGAGAGTTGATAGATGAAGTTTATATGAAACTACCTGTTGGCTATAAAACTGACTGCAATACTACTGAAGTAGTTTGCCGGCTGAAAAAGTCGTTGTATGGCTTAAAGCAAGCTCCATTCACATGGAATAAAACTTTTACCCAAGCGATGTTTGATTTGGGTTTCAAGACGATAAAAACCGATCGATGCGTTTTCATAAACAAAGATAATAGTCTAGTCGACAAGTTGAAAATGGTACAAAATAGAGATACTGCTCTTAAAATTATGTGCGATAGCTCATTGGATCCGGAATGACGTCTAGAAAAATGTGCCAAAAGCGTGTATTAGCACATAAAAAATTGCAAAAGTTATAAACAATTAAAGCTGAAAAGAAAATGAAAAAAAAATATTTATACTTTGTTTATAACAATTTTTTTACTTAAACAACATTACTTGGATTTTTAAGTTTTTGTTTAAGTAAAAAAATTGTTATAAAGAAAGTATAAATATTTTTTTAACTTTTATGGCACGATCTTGTTAAGTATGTATGTAAGAAAGGCTCTACGAAGCGAAAATTTTTTAAGACCATTATTTAAACATTTTTTTTCACTTACAATTAAGACGGTAGTTCGAGAAAATTTCGTTAGTTAACAATTGTTTAACTTGTTGAAAAATTAACTTTAAGTAAAATTTCCAACGGGAATAAATTAATTATAGTGTTCAGAACACACCATAATTTTTTCAAATTTTAAAAAAAATATTCAATACCTTAAATAAATAAATTAATGTGCCGTACTCGCTTTTGACGAATTTGACGCCACGCGCGCATCCTAAAAATGTCACGCGCAGACCTATTTTCAGCGTTAAATTAAAATTATAAATAATGGAGATAGAGTTCCGGGAGTTAGGAGTTGAATTTTCTTAAATATTAATAGTTTATTAAATATTGGCAAAAAACGAAATGCCATTTTCTTTTCATTTTTAAATTGTTTATAACTTTTGCAATTTTTTTATGTGCTAATACACGCTTTTGGCACATTTTTCTAGACGTCATTCCGGATCCAATGAGCTATCGCACATAATTTTAAGAGCAGTATCTCTATTTTGTACCATTTTCAACTTGTCGACTAGACTATAAGTCAATAATAATCGGATTATTTGTCGATGATGGTCTTGTAATAGGAAAAGACAAGAAAAAGATCGAAGTTATTTTGAAGAAACTTGAAACCAAATTTGAAATGAAAAAGAATCAAAATCCAAGTACCTATCTGGGTATGGAAATAAGAAACTCCAAAGAAGGAATAATTCTTACTCAGAGATCTTAAATAAATGACGTACTGGAAAAATATAATATGAAAAATGCCAAACCTTGTGACACGCCCGCAAGTAGCGATTCTAAGTCGATACAGAAAACTGCCCAGGAGAAAGAATATCCCTATAGGGAGGCAGTGGGAAGTTTACTGTATCTGTCTACCAGATTAACAATCTAAGATTAACTATCAGGTTAACAACAAAAATAAGGGCTATAAGATCATCGCACAAGGACAAGAGAGGAAGAGGGTTGCTTCTACACTGATGAATGACTTGGCTGCATCTGGCCTGACGTAAAAGTAAACGCTGTGTTTTAGAGTATGTTTTAAAAATACAATAAGTGAGTTTATCTAATTGAAACTAAGTGCAACAGTTAAAGCATCAACTAAGAACTACGTGAAAGTGTTATCTATTAGTTTTATACGCCAACTAAGGAGTTAAGATAAAATCCCTTACATCAAAAAACCACCAACAACATTAGTGAAAATACGCATAAAACTCCCATCCATAAACAAAGATTGTAGTGCAAACATACTAACTGCTTGTCCGCAGCTCATGTGAGGATAAAAAAACAACATTAAAATCCAAGTAAGTGAATTGATTTTAATATTAATGTTGATCAAGAAAATTTTGAACGGTTGTGGTGCTTTTTTAAATATGAGTATGGCCGCCAAAAATTGTACAGTAACAGTCGTGAATTAGTAACACACGGTAACTTAGGTGAATGAAAGTAACACTCGTGAACGTTGTTAGGCTGAGTGTGCAATTGTACATGACATATTAAGAAAAAATCGTAATGGCTAGTATGCAGTGATGGGCGTAACTAGTTATTTAAGTAATCTAATTAATAATTGAATTACATAATAATTTGATTAAAATGAAATTTAATTACACATTATTCAATTACATTGCAATTAGATTACTTTGGATGTGATATGAAATTAATTACAATGTATTTAATTACGAAATAATTTGATTACAATGTAACCTAATTACATAGTATTTAATTATATTATAATTGCTTTGAATATGAAATGTCGCATGCTTGCATCGCACAGTTGCGATATAGGTACTGCAAGTGCGGCCCGTACGACGTCATCGGGAAGTAGTAAGTATAATGTGCGGGGAATTTTCTTAAGATTACAAGTTGTATATATTTTGGTGATTAGTGTAAAATCTTTTGTGTTTCGTACAATGAATGATAGTGCAAGACTACTTTTAGAAGATGACAGTTCAGTGGACGAATCTGCGTCTGCAGGTCAATCGACATTACCGTCACCAAGCAATATTTCTGCAGTACATCCCACTATTAAAGTAAAGAAATATTTTTAAAATTTAATACCCCTCTACCTTCTTCTGCACCTGTGAAATGTATGTTTTCGTACGCGACAATGATCAATTGTCCGAAAGCAAACCGTTTGTCAGACGTAATGTTTGAAAAAAGAGTCATATTAAAGGTTAATTTAAATTATAAATCAGAAAACTATTTTTTTTTTATCAGCCATTGGTGAAAATTATAACTAATAAAAGATTTAAAACTAAACAATGATTGACAGATGATTACATTTTTTTTGTATAATTATGTGTTTTATTTTCGTATTTGTCCCAATACTTATATAAATGTATAATTACATTTTATCAGATTATGTACTTATGTAATCTATTTTAATGTAATTAGATTAACTTGCAATTCAATTACTTTGTATTTAATTACAGTATGTACTCATTGCAATTAGTTACTTAAGTAATCTGTTACAAAGTATTTCAATTACTAATTACAATGTAACTGTAATTTGTAATTATTAATCTAAATATTTTTTGCCCATCACTGCTAGTATGATAGTTAAAATTAAAAGAGGTTACAATATAATTAAAACCAAAACATGTCCTAAGAAATCTTTATTTAAATCAAACATGAGATCGCAAAAAAAACTAATAATAATAATACACTTATGCTAAAATTTAAAAAAGTCTTGTTAGTCTTTAAATTAAAAACAAACAATTATCAACAAGCGTATGACAATGTAACATTATAAACATTTTAACAATTTCACAAATCAAATATTTTTATATCTTTGTCTTTTTACCTGTGTAATTTAAACCTTGTGTTATTAAAAATCATATAACAATAATTAAAAATTATATGGGAATTCTTTGAAATGCATATTAACTTGGTACCTACATTAAAAATTACAGCTAGTCTTTGAACACTTAATTAGATAGGTATTATCTTTGTACCTATGAAAAATATAGACAAACGCAAGGAACTGAAATGAAAACTAACAGTTAAAATAAACTTTATCACAAACAAAATCTTTTAATAAATATGCTTTATCATTTAACTCTAATTCAACTTTTTTCACCTCACTTATTTCGGGAACAATATCACGATCTCTTTTTGTAGGTACTTTAATGTTGGTTTATAAATCGTTTTTAAAAACCGTATAGTATATCTTACAGTTTCATCTACTTGTACACTTTCTACGAACCCTATATAATATTTCCAAGACTGTCTTTGGAAATACCTTACTAATACGCTATCACCTAGACTAAAATGTTTTTCTTCTTCGGTATCTGGGAGTTTACGGTCTTCCTCAGTGTTTGTTACTATTTCAATCTTTTCAAATTGTATATTATTCCTTTTTACTGTCTTTAATTTTATATCTTCACTGTTCTTTTCTTCTGTACATATTAAGAAAGAGTCATCACCGGGATCTATTACACTGTCACATAATTTAAAATGTTCTTCTTCTTTGGTATCTGGGAGTTCACAGTCTTTGTCAGTCTCTGTCATTATTTCAGTCTTTTCGTATAGTACTTTACTGTTATTTTCTGATTTTACTTCAACTTTTTCATGTTTTGTGACGCCACTGCTTTCTACTGTCTTTACTTCCATATCTTTTTTCTTTTGTCTGCTCTCTTCATCATCTGTACATGTTGAAATAGAGTCATAATCGGGTAAAAATATCTGGTCGTCGTCTGAGGTATCATGTACTGAAAATTCATCATTATCTGTGCTGCTAGCATCAGAATCAATAATTAGTTGCGTCTTACGAATTTTTTTCGGTGTAACATTTCGTCTTTCACGTAATCCTGATGTGGATGGGATCGGATTGTCATAAATACTGGTGTTTGTTTTGTCTGCCATATTTAATATATCAGATGCTTCAATTTTTTTGAGCTTCAGTGGAACGTTGCCAATGATTTTGTTACAGAATGCACGATTTTCTGATCTAAACCTCACGTCTGATAATATTGTTACTTTTGTCTTATTCTTGATTTTACCAGTTTCACATGTTTTTTTTATCTTATTCCTGTATCCTATCTCTTCTGTCTCAGAATCAGTCGTTTCACTTAATCTTGTCATTTTCCTTGTTCGCTTAATTCGTTTTGCATTATTTTTTACATTTGGTATATTTTTTAGCTCATTTTCTTTGTCAGATTCTTTATGTTGAACAAGCAGGTGATCTTTGAGATCCAAACATCCACAATAACCTTTCGGTGACAACATATCACCACAGAAACAGCTCAGACATCTGAATTTAATGACATCAGCCGTCTCTGTGTTAACAATCTGATGTAGAGCCATGGTCTGTGGTACAGGTGTCAAAGTATCTAATATTGAGTATCTGGCAATATCTGTATCTGAGATACAAAATGTCATTACCGAAGTATCTGACTCACTGAGAATTTTAAATGCTGTTTCGGCATTTGGGACATCAATACCCTGTGAAACATATGCATCAAGTCTGCGTTTTATTGCGCCACCAACTCCATCGGCGGCCCCTTTGCCATGGGAAGCTTCGCTGAAGTTCCACGTAGAGTATGGAATTTCAATTTTTTTTGTATATTTTGAAAACAAAAAGAAATTCTTTTTCTGTTTATACTGGCTTGTGGGGCCATCTGAAAAAAAATGAACAGCTATAACAGCCGGAAATTCAGATTTAACATGATTGAGAATAGGTTCCAGATGGGCCCATATCGCCGCTGGACCATGTTCATTGCTGGACGATATGGAAGCAAATGCTTGTGGCTTATTTCCACTTGTGTATAAGACACCAGTGTGAATGGTGATTTGTGGTTTCGACGCACCAAAGTGCATAGACTGCACTTCTGTTCCAAATTTGCAGGTATAGTTTTCACTAAAATCTATATGTATGGCTACTTCATTGGTTTTTAAATTTTTGATACATGATGAATACTGGTAATACTGGTGTTTGATATTATAAACATGTTTTTTTATGATTGTGAGGTCTTTTTTAAACTTTTCTACTAATGTTTCCAATGATTCACTTATCTGTTTCTTTTCCATCTTCTTTGTAATTGTTATTTTGTTATCCTTTTTGTTTGTGTACTCGTGGTTATCTAATTTAAACTCTTCATAAGTAACAATTTCACTTCGGCTGTGACTACCCCAGTCAAAAGAAATAAATATCTTGCTTCTGCAATTAGAGCACTCTTCATACGCACATTCTTTTGAATTTAAATCACATTGTACTTTGGTCAAAATTTCATCTAGATCTTTGGTGCCGATCATGTCCAAAAGTTTTAATTTTTCATTTTTCATCATGACGTTTTCGTGTTTTACACACCCGCATGTTTCTCTGTTTGTGAGTTTAGGACGCAAAACGTAAAATGGCCGATACTTTTTAAATGAAGTATATTTTGCTTTGCCTCCTTCCAACCTATACTTTTTGTAAAGATCCTTCAGACTTTTCAATAAATAGCGTCGTTGTTGCTTATTTCTCTTAAAAGTCTTAACTTCATTCTTGCCGGCTGTTGCCCGACTAACGTCGTCTCTTTCATAGAACTTTGTAATTTCATCAATAATCATCTTGTTTTTTTTCAGAATGGTTTTTCTGCGGCGAGCTCTTCCTTTTAATCCTAATATAATTGTCGTTAAGCTTTTCACCTTGTATTTGCTCACTATTTCGTTCTCAACCACACTTTTAAGAACATTGCGGTCTTTATTGTTTTTGGATTTTCCATAGGTATTCTGTAGAGCCGTAGTTAAAACGTAATTAAGAAGCTGTTTTTTCACTTTTTGTTTTTCGGCCGTGGATATGTTGGGTATGTTATCATTTATAAAGCTTTCAGTTTTAGAAAGTGGTATCACTTCATTATCATCTTGGGCTGTAGGATCATTATTTATTAGTAGTTCTGCGTTTTTTGCTTTCAGTTCCTCGATACACGTAATTAATGATTGTTGTTTTTTTATTAAACGATAACATTTCTTTTTAAGTGCGGTAATTGTTTTTGACATATTACTAATTTTTGTCTGATAGTTAGTTTTTGCAATAGCCATATGTCTTTGATAATTTTTCTTTTCTGCTAGCTGTGCTTTATTAACAGTGCAATTTTTAATATTGCCTTCTGCATCATTTTCTTTTAATTTGTTTTGTTGTTTATTTTTTCCATTTCTCCATTGTTTCCTTAGAATACTTTTTTCATTTTCTGAACATTCGCTAATTTTTTTTCTTTCCTTGTTCCGCGCAGTATTTTTACGTTTAGTTTCTTCAAACTTTTCGGGGTTGTTAGTCCGCATTCGCTCTCTGTACCGCTTCTGTTTTTCTGCCGCTGTTAATGCCATCTGAATAAAAAAAAAGTTAATTGTTTTATCATAAATAATTTGCGTAGCTAATAACACGTGTACAGAATGTAGTATTATAAATGTTCATAAGTAGGTATGTCTATATATATAAAAAATACAAAATTAAACAAGCACTTTTTCATTATAAGAAGATAAGATTAATTTAAAAGATTTCTCTTTGGCTCAACTTAAAATCATTATTCATGCGTACGTTCTTACTGACAGATATTTAAAAACGCTTATTCAACTTTAACCTAAAAACATGGAAACAAATTTTATGCAAAATAGTTAACTAATTATCTAATAATTTATGCATATCAGAAAAGAGACAAAAGAACAACCAAAACGCTAACAAAGGTAACAAACCTGCCCAACACCAGCGTGAGAAATAGTAAATGTTAAAGCACATATTTTACATTTAGCATTAAATTCGCAAAGGATCACTCGTTAACCAATCATAATTGCATTCCCATTCGTGCTTATATTTTTGTTGTACCTTAACCAATTTGGCTTTCTTTCTTGGCGTAGTAGGAGGAGAAGGTGATTCGTTTTCACTTTCCATCTTTTGTGCACTTAAAACACTATACACAACACAATTAAGTACCTAATTACTTTAATTAAAGTTGACTTAAACCTTCAGAACAAAAACAAGGTCCACAACACGAAAAAAAGGACAAGTTTTCGATTAGAACGCACACACTCGCATGTCTGTGTCAGTCAGTGACAGTCTTGATGTCTTGATCTTGAATATTTGACATTGACAAATTCGTTCTGAAACTCCATTATTGTACTTTGTTTGTGGCTGCGCTGTACTGAGCGCCCTCTGACTAAATAAAAATCTAACACTTATAATGTTAAGAATTTTGATTCTGAAAACAGTATTTTGTATACTTTATTTTTGTTCAACAGTAAAAAGTATAATGCAGTGAAAAACAGTATAATACTGTTTTTAACAGTATAGTTGGCAACCCTACTCGCGCCGTACACTACGGAGCACGGTCGTGTGTGTGGTCCATTTCACGAAAGAAGTCCCGCATACGCAGCGCTGTATGTCGCGCGACATAATGTTGTTTCACAACTTTTGGCATCGTAAATAAACCTTATAACGCACTAATCCAATAATAAACTTACAAAATATCTACCACAACAAACGCACCTTGATAACATCGACAAACGACAACATAGCCGGTCTGTTAAATTTAGTTCCACAATTGTCTACGGGACTTCTTTCGTGAAATGGACTTTAGCTGCCGGTGACTCGTGCGTTAAAGGCAATGGCCTCTTCTACTGTGAAGTGTTCGAACTGTAATGTGGTGATCGATGAACTGTTAGCGTTTCTCTCCAACGTAATTGACTACATGGATGAAGACAGTATACACCAGCTAGTGACATCGTCGTTCAACGTAGAAAGCATTTCAAAGGCAAAATGTTTGCTCTTTGATGCCTGTAGCACACCTCCTCTGCGAAACTCAAAGGGCGAAACCGCCATAGTTTCGCTGTGAGTTGTTGGGCAGCGAAACAATAGCGAAATTCCCTGCTCTAACGTACAAAACTGACTATGATGTTGTCTCTTTCTAACATGATTTCGCTCATTTGCTTAGGCGCCGTCTACATCTCCGCCCGTTGTCCGCCATTTTGGAGCGGTTCCGCGTGTATCTCGGACGCGTCTGTAGCAATCGACAATTTTTATGAGCGAAATAGAAACAATGGATTTGGAATTTACTGAAAAACTTATACAAGCAGTGAGAAATAGACCTGTTTTGTACTTACTAAATGACCCTGACTACAAAAATAACACAAAAAAACTACAAGTATGGAGGGATATCCAGAGAGAATTAAACGAAGAAGGTAAGTATAATTATTTATTATTTACAAGGTATACGTATCAATTATCTGTTCTGCGTTGTGCAAAGTATCGAACAAATTTGTCTCTGATCTCACATGCCGCAAATGATGATCGTGCGCGGTTTCCATTGAGTCTGTTTTGTGGAAGAAAGTTTCCAAGCTGTTCTGTTTCCAAACCAGAGCTTACACGTTCGGTTGACTCTTTTGTCTGTATAAAGTTGTGTAAACAACAAGCTGCTTTCACAATTTTTATAGTATTTCTCAAATCTGTTTCAAAAGGTCTTAAGAATATCCTAAATGTTTGTGCCATTATTCCAAATGCATTTTCCACAACTACCCGTGCTGTACTAAGCGACTGATTAAATATCTTGCAAAGCTGCATCTCTTACAAAAGGTCTCATCAAAAAAGTTTCAAGTTTAAATCCACCATCGCCTAAAAAAATATAAGGCAAAGAATCTGTTTCTCCTTGTAATGGTTGTGGATTTGGTATATTAAGTTGGCCGCTCCTTAATAATCGAGCAAAAGATGTTGCTTCAAATATAGTACTATCGGCATCTTTCCCATATGATCCAACATCTACAAAAATAAATTTATAATTGGCATCTACCACAGCCATTAAAACAATTGAATATTTACTTTTATAACAATAAAACATTGACCCGCTACCCGGAGGGCACTTTATGGTTATGTGTTTTCCGTCTATGCTACCAAGGCAATGAGGAAATCCCCATTTTTGGAAAAAAATCTTCTGCCATATTCAGCCAATTTTCCTCTGTGGGTATTGGAAGGACAAGTGGTCTTAACACATTCCACAATTCTGCACAAACTTCAGTCACTATTTTCGAAACTGTTGAATTACCCATACGATAAGATAAAGATAGTGTCTTGTATGTGTCTCCAGTTGCCAGAAACCTGTAACAAAAAAAAATTAGTTGGAAGAAAACTGTTGCTGGATATAATATACCTATTTTTTATACCACATAGGTGGCAAACAAGCACCAGTGGTTTGTATGCTTCCTCCACCAGTGGTGGCGGAAGTATACAAAGTAATCTACATCAAAGTGTAATGTGTGTATATTGATTTCCGCAAAGTAACGCCTAAATCAATTAATTGTCTTCTTTGTTTCAGTTCCAGCTTTAAAAGCAAAATGGAAAAATTTAAAAGATACTTTCAGAAAATTCAAGCAATCAAAACACAGCTCTAGTGTAACAAAAAAACTACAGAATTGGGCCTGGGCTGAACAAATGTCATTTCTTGAATCATCTACTACTCCCAATCAAACGGAGAGCAGCATTATTCTGGATAATGAATCTTCTCAACCCGAAGAAACAAATGAAGAGTCAGCCAATCAACCTACACCCTCCACTTCTTGCGACGCGACAACCGTACCAGAGATTACACAACAATCCGGTTCATCACATCAAATATACAGGCGACAGCGAAGAATAAACATGAATCCTACAGACAGAATGGTTGAGTACTTAGAAAATAGAAGGAAACAAAACTCTAATGATGAGAAAGTCACGGTTAAATGTGACGGTATTGATTTGTTATTTTTGGGCTATGCAGACTCGTTTAAAAAACTAAGCAAACGCACTCAAGTAAACGTTAAATTCGATATCGCAAAAATATTGATGGAAGCTGAGCTTAATGATCTTGAGACTGCTGAAAGAAACACATCTTCACGTACTTCAAACTACTCAAATACAACAACATACTCAAGCATGCATGCTCCTATTCCTCAAAATGACAGTGAGGCAGCACATCAAGATTATCTTACGACAGTAATACAACAAACATACATGCTCTTGTTACTCCGGGAAACCACTCCTTGATAAATAATGACAGTAATACCGTCGAACCTACTCATTTGAGTACATCTACATATTTTTCTCAATTTTCATCATTATAATTGTTTTAAATTTTAATTTTGTAACATTAATTTTAATATAGGTACTTACCTCAAAGTTAATCCCAGTCTTTCTTTGCTAGAAATAGCATCTCTAAACCTTGTATCTTGTTTAGTAATACAAGGCTTTATAAGGTTATGTAACTCTTCAAAACTGTCTGGTGTCATTCTGAAGTAAGAATAAAAACGGTCTTCATGTGACTGTAACTCTTTACATAATATATTCTCTCCCAACTTCTTTCTTTTTTTATTGATATCATGCACCCAGGTATGACGCCTTTTTAAAGTAGTTGACCACAGTCAAGATTAGTTCCTCCTCTGACTCCGAAAGCGACGACATTTTCTTTCGATTCTTATTTCTCAACTGTTTTAGTTTTCGCTCTGTTTCGCTATTATAGTTTCGCGTAAGTGAAGTACTGTTGCACAGCGAAACTCACGCAGCGGTTTCACAGCGGAGGTGTGATATAGGCATGAATCCATGCCTAATGCAAGAAAAATGCCGTTAAGGCGTAAAGATTGGAAGAAAAGAATGTCGCGAGACCTGGATGACATAATTGGTCTTATGAAAGGAATGGATGCTGTAGTCTTCCCTGTGTTCGTGGCAAAGGACTTACATAAAGTGCCTAGTGTGAGTTTCGATCATATTGACTGCACTCGTTTGCTTCAGGATATAGCGAAACTTCGGATTGAAGTCAGTCTCTTACAAGAAAACGTCGTAACAAAGGAGACGTTAGAAGCGTTTAAAAAAGACTTGAGACACGCGTCTATTATTGTTGACAACAATCCATCTCAAGATACATTTGTCAATAAAAGGAGAGGAGCGTGTCTGCAAGAGAGCTACTATGAACTGTGCAGCGACCCTGTTGGCTTGCTGTATGTTCCTATTAAGGTGAATAATGCGTCGTCATCATCGTCAGCCGGTGCGAAACATCACTCAACTCCTACAAACAATGTATCGTCGCCCGCAAGCGCGCAGCCTGTCTCTTCAACGCGAGCAATCGAGAGGGACAGAGATAAACGCTAGCGGTGTGAGCGAGAGCAGCAACGGTTCCAGTCCTAGACGCGGCGGCGACAACGATGGGCGCTGAGGCCCAGCTGCGAGGTACCGCGAGTGCGAGGGCACTGGATAGTGACAGTGAACGTGAAGTTATGTGCGCCTGCGCTTCGGTTAACAAATCGGTTATATTGCCCAGCGTAAATTCGAAAACAGCTGTTACAACTGTGTTGCCTTCTTTGTTATTAAATAAGAATGTCCGTCAGGTTGCTAAGGACTGCTCACAGGTAACTAGTGAGAATTCAGATTCAAGAAAATCATGGGTTCGAACAACAATATGACCCTGATAGAAAAATTGACTGGCAGAGATAATTTTGCAAGCTGGAAGTTTGCCGTCAAGACATATGTATGTTGATAAATGCTGATTTACAGAAAAACCTATGGGCTGAAGCATTCAGAACTGTTGCATACATCACCAACCGTTCACCGACGCGAGCACTAGACTACAAGACACCAGAGGAAATATGGAGTGGTTGTAAACCTAAATTAAATCATATGAGAATATTCGGCTGCCAAGTCATGATGCATATACAACATCATCACGAACAAAAAAAAAAGAAAGAAAATAAAGTAAAAGACTGTAAGCCTAATTAGTTTAATGTACGACTGATTAATATTATTCTATATATCCTGAAATAATTATACCTCTAAATCTAATATATAGATGTTGTATTGACTGTATTTAGTAGCAACAGGTAGGCAGATGTTTAAAGTTTAAACAGTTTTGATTTATAATGAAATATATTACATTGTTAATCTAAGTGCTAATAATTAAATGTATTATTAATTATCAACTAATTGTAGATGAATAATCGTTTGTTAATAGCCATTATATTAATTTAAGATAGTGTATTTATAATCGAAGTTAATGTCATAACTGACAGTCGTTGCGATAGTCAGTCGTCGCTTAACCGTTGTACAAGGAAGAGGTGAATTTTGTGATTAAAGTGCTGTGGAGATATTACTGGATTTTATTTCGCAATACTTCTGAGGCTATCCCCATAAGACCTTCTTAATTTTTTCAATTTAGTCATCAATCGTAACTAATGATTAAGATTGATTTTTTTAGTTATTAATAAATCAATCATGATTAAATTAGTTATGAGTTATGACTAATCAATAATTTGAACATTTTAGGTGATTTACCCAACACTGATCTAAACTAATAGGTATTATAAACAGGAAAGGTAAGATTTTTTGTTTGTTACGAGTACGATTTAACTCAATATGTTGGATTGTCAATTTATCGCGAAAGGTTAATCTATATTTTGTGACGCAGACGAAGTTGCGTGGGTCAGCTAGTATTAGTATAGAAGTATAATTAGATTTAGTGTATGAATGTAAGGATCTTTGTATTGAAATGTTACACAATACACATATATGTATGTTGTACATACATTGTTTGATTTATCGATTTCTATCGATCAAATCTGCCACGGACCTTAAGGGTATGACAGCGTTCGATGACTTTAACGGTTTGACCTCTGTACTGGCTTTTGTTTATTTTTAACTCAATACCAAACTATATACCTGCTTACATTATCTTTGAACCAACTCGGATTACCTAATACACATGGAAATATGGAGCGGTCCCCCAACATGACAAAGTTTTAATTTAAATAATTATATTATCTTGTATGTTTGCATATTATTTATAACTTTTTAGTTTGTTAAGTCGGGGGTTTTTCAAAGGAGAAGGGGACTTCTGGGCCCAGCAGTTAACTAGTTGAAATATGTATTAAAAAAACCGTTATATTTTTCTAAAGGAAATCACAAAATATGGTACCATGTTTCTATCTAGGAAGCGAGAAAACTTTATATAAGTTATGAAACTAAATAATCGATTAAGTAATGCCTGAATTGCTGGTAATCGATTGTGAATAAATGGACGAAACTAGACGGCACGGTTGGCGCAGTGGCTGAGAGATTGGATTGCTGCGCTGCGTGTCGCGGGTTCGATCCCCGCACGGAACAAATATTTGTATGGCCTACAGATAGTTGTTTCGGGTCTGGGTGTGTTTGTGTATGTGAGTTTATATGTTTGTAAACGCACCCACGATACAGGAGAAATTCCTAGTGTGGGGCAACGTTTTTTTTTTAAAAAAAAAATCAAAGAATCAAAAGATTATCGATATTTTCAAAAATATTTCGATCGCAAGATACATTCAACATTTATCTAATAGTCATTCACCACATCAAAACCTTTATGAAATGAAACCTTAAACCTGAACCTTTATGAATGACTCGTGCCCGTCGGGGCTGCGGGTTGTTTGCAAGAGATACCGCGGCCTCGGCATGAAGGGCTAAGAAGGAACATGGGTGGTTTTTAGTCAGTAGAAGTCTGACACTCCCTTTCGCTCTGCCCGAGAGCGAGAGGGGTTATTTGATGATTTCCCACCCCCCCCAAAAAAAAAAAAGGTCTCATACTCGTATAGCACTCGACTATTTCAAAAAAGCGCGAGAATGTAAAGTTATAAATGTTGCGTGTGCTTGTAATTTGGCCCGAAGTGTTTCTATCAAGTATACACTATTCACGCTGATGTAGGCAGCAATGATGAATACGTAAATGTGGTTCCTGTGCTGTATGCATTGCTTCCTGACAAGAAAAGAGCCACATATGACATTTTATTTCAAATGATAAAAAGTCAAGTAAAAGAATGGGCGCCTACACATATTTCAAGGGACTTTGAAATGACTGCGATATCAGCAATCAAGATTTATTACCAGAAGTCAAGATAGTCGGATGCTATTTTCACTACATTCGCAGTTTATGGCGTAAAGCTAAGCAATTGGGAGTAGTGAAATCAAAACTGGGCGCTAACCATGTGAAATTGTGCATGGCATTGTCACATTTACCGCCGGACTTGTTGGAAGATGGCTGGCTATATGTAATGGCAGAAAGTCCAAAGAGTAACGAAGTTACACAGTTCAATGACTATTTTGTCAAAACATGGCTGGAACATGATGTGCTTTCAAACACATGAAACACTTTCAATGAAAGCGACAGAACCAACAACATGGTGGAGTCATGGAATGCAAGGATAAAAAAGACCATTACAGCTGAAACCCTGTGTTAGAATCGTACGAAAATCAAGATAGTACACACATCAACACCGTCTAGGGATATTTTGTATAAAGTTCTTAAACTCAAAAAATACTGGCCACTTTTAAATTCTTTTGAAGAAAGTTTATTTTGTAAGCCTTTTTGAACGATTCTAAATTTGAATTTGAAAAAATACATTAAAAACAAAAGATTTACGCGGCATAATGGTAGCGAAGTCCGAAGGTTTCATTTACCTACAGTAGTTTGTGGCTATTTTTTTGTGTCCAATTTAAGTTTATAACAAGTTATCGGTTAATTCCGAATTAATGTTATTGTGTGCATCACGCAGCGGCGCCATTTAACTAGAGAAGAAATGTTAAGGGCAGTAGGCATGCTCCAAGCTGGGGCTACTCAACTGAGTATTGCTGAGGAGTTTGGAACAAGACAAAACGTGATATCAAGGTTATGGTCACGTTATCGTGCTACTGGTGAAGTGGCTGAAAGACACCCAGGCGGGAAGCGCATAACCACTCAACGACAAGACCGATTTTTGCAAGTTGCCGCGAGAAGACAACCAAATGTTACGGCCATGCAGTTGGTTCAGAGACTCCAGTCAGAGCACCAGTTGCTTGTGAGTGACCAAACTGTGAGGAGAAGGCTGCATGAAGCTAACCTTCATGCTCGCAGACCGCTTCGTACTCCAGCACTACGCCGAGGAAATCGTGGACGACGACTAGAGTGGGCTCGTGAACATTTGCTCTGGGAAGAAAACCAGTGGTCTGTAGTGCTGTTTACCGATGAGTCCCGGTTCGGTTTCCATCCCGATACACGTAGAGTGCGTTTTTGGCGAGTTCCTGGTCATGAGAGCCGTCTGCAACATCCTCAGGAAGTCCATTCATACCACGGCGGGACATTTATGGTTTGGGCAGGAATTCGTGTTGGTGGAAGAACAGACCTCGTTTGGATCAGAAACACCATGACGGCTGAAAAATACCGTAACGAGGTGCTAGTACCAATAATCTACCCCCATCGACTACAAATGGGCCAAGAATTCACGCTCATGCACGATAACGCCCGTCCGCACACAGCGAGAGTGGTGACGAGCTGGTTGCAGGAGCACGACGTATCGGTCTTAGGCTGGCCCGCTCAATCGCCTGACCTAAACCCCATAGAACACGCGTGGGAGATGCTCCAAGGAAGGGCTTTGAGGAATTTCCCTGCAAACGTTGCGACGACCTGGGACAATATACCGCAGCAAGACTTGGATAACTTAATCCAAAGCATGAAAAACCGTTGCAGGGGGTCTACTCGCTAAGCACGAAACCCGTGAATACGGCCATATTTACGGGCGTTTCCTACTCTCTAACACCTACGGACATAAGATTAGTTCGAGGCCCAAACTAAGAATGAATGACTACTCGATTTGACAGTTGGCCTTACTCCCGATGTGTCTTTGCCCGTTCGAAAAGTTGAATTTGACATTTGTTTACACGGTTATTTATGTCATTTGATACGACAACAAAATAGTTATCGTGTAGGCCACGAAAGTTTAAGTTTTATAATAAAACAATATTATGGCTGCTTTTTTAATGCTAGTACGAGCTCTAAAAGAGCCCCTAAGACGACCCACTGACCGAAGATTCGCCGGCCGGTTGTTTTTGTGCCAAAACTTTCGGTTGTCGAGTATGTGTGCACCGTTATGAGTTTAAAGGAACTATAGCCTCACAATGGAATTATTTGAAGATTTGTGTGAGCCTGCGAGGAACTATTACCTTTTTTGCCTCGGCAAAAGTGACGAAATTGTGTTGATTCAAGAATTAAGGTAGGTAATGGTTTGATCTAAGAATAAAGTCTAACAATAAACAAAATGAAGATTCTGCAAATTATTGAGTTCTATAACCAATCTGTCCCATCTACCTACATATTTACTGTTGTTTTTGTTTACTTATACGTCCTTGCTGCCCTCTATTTTATCCCGGTTGATCTACCAAGGTGCAGTGGGCCTTAGCAGTGACGTCCCAAATGTTCCAATGGCACAACAGACAGTGTCAAACTATCTGGGGTTGTTAAATTATTAAAGTTTACTAAAGTTTCTACAGCATTTGACTGAGAGGAACCTTTTAAAATAAAGTAAGTTTAAAAGCCTGAACTATTTTTCTAAAACAAACCCAGATATTCAAACTCAAAACTCAAAGCATTTATTTCAATTAAACCATTACAGGCACTTTTGAAATTTGAAGAACAAACGTCATCCCGAAAGCCACCACGCTGAGCCACACGCCGCCGAATGCCCGCAACAACGAACACTGCGTGCACGAAAGCACGCAGCGATGCACACCGCAACAACGAATGCACGAGACTCCAAATCACGGAACAACGAATACACGCCGCAACGCGCGACCCGGAGCCCCCGCACACCCATCACCACGGCACGCGCCGCCGCGCGCTCCCGCACCCACAGCACTCGCCGCCGCAGACATCCGGCGATGCGCAACTCGACGCAGCAACCCCCGGGACGACGCATTGCACTCCTAAGCTACAATCACAGTCACAATTCATAATAACTTGTGAAAGTACTGTAGTTGTTATTTTATAAAATATGTACCTATAGCAGTGGTGGCCCAGTGGCGGTGGCCCCGACTTACGAACAGTAAGTCGTGGGTTCGAACCCAGGCAGGCGCATTACTTTGTGTAATTTATTTAATCACCACTGCTCTAAAAAACGATGAAGGAAAACATCGTGAGGAAACCGCCGGCATGTCCTAGAACCAAAAATTCGAACACTTGTGACATCTACCAATCCACACTGCGCCTGCGTGGTAGATTATAGCCCATTCCCTCTCAAAGAGTGGAGGCCTGTGTCCCAGCAGTAGGAACATTAATAGGCTGTTTCATGATGTATCTATAGCAGAAACTACTTGAGCTAAAACATGTCATTTGAACAATGACTACCTACCTATTGAAGAGAAAATTCTGATCAATTTTAGTTGTTTATACCCTAAAATAGATCAGAATTTTCTCTTCATTTTTCAATAATAAAGAATTTTAAATTTTAATAAGCCACACTTGGTAATGTGTACAGATTTTATGAAAATATGGCCTGCCAGGCATAATTGGCAGACCGCATGCATGTGGCATTAGTGAAACCCAGTGAGTGGAGAATTTGTTAAATAGGAAACAGTTGGACTCCTTAAATGTCTAAGGGCTTGTTTACGGAGAGGCGGGGAGTTAAGCGGCGCGTGCGGCGCCGCGGCCCGCACTAAATTCAAACATATGGCGTTGTATGAGTGCGTTCACGGAGAAGCGATATTATACGCGTTTGCTTGAATTGCAGGCGGTGCCCGCGGCGGCGCTCGCAGCGGCAAATCTCGATGAAGCGATGCCCGCGGCGGAACTTTCTTACAGTCTTATTTCGAATTCGCACAACCGTATAATTATTGACTAAACTTACAATCCATATCCACAATTTCGGATACTTCCGTCCACTTTCGTTTCACAATTACTCGGTTTTTGTGTTGTGAATGGCAAGCCATCCACAACTGGGGACGCTCCTGTATTGCAACAATAAATTCTTCTTGTTTGTCGTTGTTCATTTTGTTGCGACACGTGCGCTCGCATCTCTCGCCATCATAAAACTAGTCGGTTTGATTGAGATCGCCGCGGCGGGCACCACCACGCGTCCCGCCCCACGTCTCCATGAACAACATGGTATATTGCCATTGCTATACATTTGTGTTTACGCATGCGATGATATCTGCCGCTACACGCGCCGCCTCTCCGTAAACACAAAAAAACGTTCGACGCGCCGCGAGTCGCCACGCTGCACGCGCCGCCCGACACCTCGTGTGTCCGTAAACAAGCACTTTATTTTCATATCATTTCCCACACAATCCCTGTATCTTTTCTTTGGCTTTCCTCTCCCTCTAAATCCATTACTTTTTTAGTCACTTGCGTTTCATCCCTCCTCATTACATGTTCATACCAAGACAGATGACTTCTTTTCAATAGACATAATATATAGACATATTAGTGCAATTGATGAAAAAAAAAAGTATGTACAGACTTATAATGCAGTCTCATAAAAAACAACTCTCCTACTAATACATCTCAAGAAATACATAGGATATTAGTATTTATATTTATTATTGATTAGGGTAAAATAAGTATTTTACAGCCTGTTTATTTTGCTTACAGGATACAATGAGCGCTGAGACTGGCAGAAGATTCTGATAAAAACAAAGATTTATCCAATAAAGTATAATTTAATTTTGAACAGAATGTTTTTTTATTTTGCACCAATGAAATTGAAAAGAAAATACAATACACTAATAATGCTCCTTATATACTCCAAAACGTCCTCTGGCATCATGATGTGATGTGTATAGCGGGACGGCGCAACATGTTGTCCATACAAATTAAGACTTCTTCAGCAGCCTGTCCTTGGATTGTTACCGGTGGCAACGTACTTGTAACTAGCTTGGAGGGCTCCTAGGCACCCTATATTTGTTTGTTTTTGTTACCGCTAATGCTTTTGTTGGTAGCTGCCAACTCGTTGTTTACGTTTATAAAATTGAGGTATTTTAGCGCGTGAGTTCTTACTGGAGCGGTTGAGGCCATTTTACAATTTATTACGAAAAGTTTCCTAGTCGTAACTCGTATTATTAATGCCAATTAAGTTTAATGTTTATTTTAATTATCGTAAATAAAAAACTTGACATTTCAGTCAAACTGACAAATCAGTATACGTCAAAATGTGAAATACAAAGAAGGTAAAGGTATTAACAGGATACAGCCACAACCCGAACAAAAATATTTAAATTATATCTTAAAAGACATAATAAAAGTATTTTGTGCAAATGCAGCCATTTTTTAACAATATCAATGTTTTTTTTTAATTTAAATGCTTGAAAACCATAAAGTAAGAAAACCGGTAATCAATCGAAAAAATGGTGCAACGCTAACGACTTTTATCATTCGTTCACTTATCTAAACTAATTTTGTCTACGACTCCGTTCGAACCTCATTGATCCGTGATCACTAGGGAGTAGGGTTCACCCCGTAGTTACGAACGACTTTAGTACGGGCCCGTATATTAGTTGACGGAGTTAGAGAGTAGACCCCCAGGACCGTTATTAACGTCATGGGTGGTTTTACTGACTACTGATTTTTCACAGAACTGTTAAAAACAAATTATTTTTTCCTTATTTGTAATTTTTTCTTGAGAAACACATTTGTTGTTAGTTTTACCATTATTTCATGTGTTTTCTTTATTTGAATAAAAATTTGTTTACGCAAAAAAACATTGTTTTCTTTTATTCTGGAGTGTAGTCTGATAAATGGGCTTTATAAAAATATATACATGTTGTATGCTATTTTAAATACATTTTGAGTAAATTGAGTAAATCCAAAATATCCCTAGACAGTGTTGATGTGTGTAGTTTAAAAGTAGTGAATTTTGTTAAAATAAAACAACATTTCTACAGCTGGTTACCAGGCAAAATGGAAACATTGAGATTCGAGTTCATGGTCAAAGTCTGAAGATGTGAAAACAAATATGATTTGTGTAACAACAATTACGGATTCAGGTGGTAGGACCTTTGCGATCCCAGACAAGTTACAACCTGCAAAACTACATGTTGAAATATTACAGACCCAAATTTTTCAGAAAGTAAAGCATTACAAAAACGGCATGAGAAACGACAGGTGTAGCTATCCATGAATCCGGAGATGGAGGCGGTTTATTGTGATGAAGATGGAAATATGCAATTTAAGGGATACCTACTGGGGCGAGGAGGAATGGGACGCAGTCGCCTCCTTCTGCGATGCAGTGATGCTAGTGAAGGAGGTGGCGGAACGTGAGAGGGAGAGAACCTCTCGTCCCAGCCGCCGCGGGAGGCACTCCGGGCGTCGGGGGCCACGTGATGGCTTCAACCACAGGGGGTCAACCTGTGTCTGCGCGCACACTTATGCACTATACTATATCCCACGAGTCACGACGAAGGCTAGTCTTCGTTGAGATTGGCCGCCGTGGTTGAAATACGGTATAAAGAATTTTTTTTTTTAAATTACCTACTCATTTTGTTTTTACTCTATTTTTCAGTTACTTATTTCATCTAAGATCGAATGATCGCTTACCTAGTATCGTGAAACTGAATATTATATGTAAAGATGGCGAAACGTCGACAATGGAAGGATGAGTTAAAACCACAGCGAGACACTTGCGAAGACGATGAAAAGAAGAAACTTAAGATTGAAATTTAAGTATTATGCTAAAAGTATTAGCTATGGTTGTGTATACTCTATGAGATACTCTAGGTTGTCGTTGATTTTGGATTTCATGTGTGAACTTTCTCTGTACTCGAATATTAAACTAATTCTCTAATCAACCAATTTTCTCTTTAATTCTGAACCATTACACATATAACATGGCGCAGCCGACTCGAAATCACTAAGTGTAAAGTGTATTGTTGTGGAAAACTTACATCATGGAAAATAACCAAGTTAAGTTACCACCAAATTTTGACATTCGATCTCAATCGGCATCTACTGAGTGGAAATTTTGGAAATGTTTATTCGAAGATTATTTAGTGGCGATTAGTAAAGATAACGCCACTGATAAGATCAAGTTATCCCTATTACGAAATATGATGGGACCGGAGTCCACAAAGGTTATACAAAGTTTTAAATTGTCAGAAAAGGATTCTCAAGTGTACGAGAAAGTTGTGGCGGCTATTGACAAATATCATCATCATCATCAGCCTATTGCAATCCACTGCTGGATATAGGCCTCTTTAATCTTGCGCCACTCAACTCGATTTTCGGCAACTCTCATCCAGTTGACAAATATGTGAACCCTAAACATAACGAGGTGTTTGAGAGGTTTAAGTTCAATGAACGGAGACAAGAACCAAATGAAAATTTTGAAAATTTTTATACGAATTTGAGACAACTTATCTCCAGATGTAATTATGAAAGTACTAAGGATACTTTAGAGGATCGGCTCGTAAGGGACCGAATTGTTCAGGGACTCCAAGATAAAGGACTCCAGGAAAGTTTGTTAAGGATGGATGATCTTACACTTGACAAAGTTGCAAACATATGTAGAGCAAGTGAAGTAAGTCGTTCTCAGGCTAAGGAAATGAACCCAACAATAGCAATTGATGAAGCTAGGGTTAGCAGAAGCAAAAATAACTCAACTTTAAGGAAAAAGAAGTTTGAAAGTCAAGGAAATGATCGCATGTTTGAGTGTCGTCGATGCCAAAAAGTCCATGGTCCAAGGGAATGTCCAGCATTTGGCAAAAAGTGTACCAAATGTGGTATTCTAAATCATTTTGCAGTAAGTTGTAAAGTCAAGAAAGTTCAGGAAGTCAATAGATGTTCTGATTCGGAGTCAAATGAAAGTTTTTTTTGTGGCGAAGTAAAAAATTCAGGTGAGAACAATACGGATTGGATTGAAAATATTTGGATTGAAGATCAATATATTAAATGTAAATTAGATACTGGTGCAGACATTAGTGTAATGCCAAAGAAAGTTTTTGAAAAATTAAACATAAATTTGGGTATAAAGTTACAAGAAACAAGTATAAAAATTGAATCATTTGCGGGAAATATCATAAAACCAATGGGGATTGTAAGTTTAATGTGTAAATATAAGGAAAATACATGTCAGGAAAATTTTGTGGTAGTTGATTCTAGTACTATGTTGTTAGGTCTACCAGCATGTGTCTCATTAAATCTAATTAAGAGGGTACACACACTTGTTGTTGATAATGATAAGGAAAATTTTATAAAAAGGAATATTCAAGTTTTTGAAGGAATAGGAAGATTGCCTGGATATGTAGAAATTCCAACAATGCCCACAGCTGTACAAATTTGTCACCCTTCTCCAAGACTACCTTCATGTCTACTTGAACCGCTGAAATTAGAACTGCAAAGATTAAAAGCTAGGAAGGCTATTATCAAGATTAAAAATATCAATAGTAATGCATTTGTTAATAGAATTGTAATTGTCGAGAAACCAAATGGAAAAGTAAGATTGTGTCTTGACCCATTAGATTTAAACAAAGTCATTGTAAAAAAAACCAAAAATGTTACCTACGTTAGATGATTTAAGTTTTAAATTACAGGGAAAGAAATTTTTCTCAGTTCTCGATTTGACTGAAGGTTTTCATCATTTGCTCCTTTCTGAAGAGTCATCTTGGAAATGTTGCTTTGCAACACCCTTTGGTGTATATAGATATTTAGTTTTACCATATGGCTTAATGAATGCACCGGAATTGTTTCAGGAGGTGCTTGAAAATCACTTTGGAAACATGCCAAATATTATAGTTTGGGCTGATGACATATTAGTAATGGGAAATACTGCATTAGAACATGATAAAGCTTTAGAAAGTGTTATAAGTAAGGCTAAGGAACTAGGAATTATTTTTAACAAAAGTAAATTTCAATATAAACAAACCGAAGTAAAGTATGTCGGGCAGGTTTTTAATGAAAATGGGATGTCTCTAGATAAAGATAGAGTTGAGGCTTTATTAAGTTTAAAAGAACCAATGAATCAAAATGAATTAAGGCAAATTATATGTTTATTTAACTATGTGCGTAGATATGTGCCTGATATGGCAAATATAATGGCCCCACTCCTTAAATTACTTAAAAAGAATGTTGATTTTATTTGGTTACCAGCTCATAGATTAGTCTTTGCTGAGCTAAAAAGAAATATATGTAAAACACCATCACTTACACCATTTGACTCTAAAAGGAAAATTATTTTACAATGTGATGCATCTAAAAATGGTATTGGCTGTTGTTTGTTCCAAGAATATGATAATAATTTAATGAAACTAGTAGCATGTGCATCACGAACTATGAATGAGACAGAAGAAAATTATAGCCAGACTGAGAAAGAGTTCTTGGCCATTACTTTTGCTGTAAAAAAATTTCATAGATATATTTATGGCTCTAGTATTGATGTACAAACAGGGCCTCAAGTCTGCTATTTTTATAAATATCGTCATTCCAACACGATCTCATTGTCATTTAGCTAAAAGTTCGTAATCTGCTAATTCATAATGATCGATCATTGGTCCGTCAATGGTCTCGTAATAGAATTGTGTCATAATGATATTGTCGTATTGCCATTATTATAAAACCAGATAGTAGAAATTATTTTCGAAAAACTACTACTAAATTTGAACATGTATTCGTGCCAGATTTCATTTGTATATATTTCTACGTATTATTTATTAGTTTTAGAAGCAATCTGAAGTGATAAGAAGTACGCAAATAGCAAAAAAACGTCAAATACGAAACTATACAACTCAATATTTTATCTGTTTAGCTGTCAAAAGTGACATTACTGCGTTAAACTGACGTCTAACTGTTTTTGTAAACAACTACGATTTGCGGAACAGTGCCAAACTTATGCTATTTAATTCATGGAAGGAAACATGGAAGACGACTTCTAGGACCAAGGGCCATTACTATGCAGCTGCTATACAAAGAAAATTTAAAAACCCGGCGCAAAGATTTATTGGCTGACGAAAAAAGGGAAAGGATGAGGACTGGGGGTGGACTCTTTTTGCCTAGCACCTCTAGCCAACACCACGTACTACTGGAAGATGCTCTTGCTGAGCAAACAGATGCCGAGTTACATGATGTTATTGATAGCGATAATATGCCTATTTCAGGTAAATTATATTATCTATATTATTATGATTAATTACTACTTTTTGCCAGTGTCTGATTTTGATTGCTGTTTCTTTTTTTATTTTACAGACGTGCAAGTCCATTCTTGGGACCCCGACACACCTCAAGTTCTGTTTGCTGTCAGTGAGAGCAGAACCCAAGTGAATTAGCCTGCAACAGAAAGAGGTACAGGATACCAAACAATATTGTTTGGCATTGAATTATATTTAAGACAATTTAGACTAATACAATATTTTGTTGCAGACCATAATATTACCACTCCTCCTCGTTTTTCTGAGACCCGTCTGACTGATTATGGTGTAGCTCCAATACAAGGTACTTTTTCATATATATTTTTCAAGTTGCAAATAACTTTTAGATTTGTACTTAATATATTAAATTCTGAATCATTTGCAACATTTCAAAGCATTCTTTGAAGATGTTTTTACACATTAATGTTCACTTAATCACATGTACTTTATAGATTTAATTTGTAACATTACAGGATCTAGAAATATACGGACTAGAGTGATTCAAGAGGAATTCTCTATCCGTCAACAGTCGTATGACAGATCCCAAAAAAAAAGAAGAGGAGCTACACAAACTCAGAATAGCTGAGAAAGAGTGGATAGTGAAGGCTGCTGAACAGAACTTCTTCAAAGCTGAGGCTGAAAGAGAAGCTATGGAGGAACTTCTTCAGTGTAATAAAGCCAAGAGAGAATTGTTTAGGTGTATTTAGAAATAAAAATTAGAACTTTAATATACATGGTATTTATTTACATGCCCCTCATAGTATCATTAATATTAGCAAACAGATGAAAATACATTAAATATAAAAACTACTCTTATTTCTCTATACTTACACATAACTGTACCTACTTACTAATTACAATTATTTTATTAACTTGAATAAAGAATTAAAGATATTTAATAAACTGTGTAAACAAAACTTAACTGACATCATTTATGTAGTTGAAAAACTAAAAATAAAGGTACAAGTAAGTACTGTATACTTAAATTTAACGCACACACATTTACCATCATAATTGTACTTGTTATCTTATTAAATAAAATGGCTGGCAATAAATGCAGCCCTAATAACGCTACCCCGTGCAGTTTCTCTAGTGTGGGAGACTGGAATTAAATCAATATTCGAGATGGGTTCAGGCATTTCTTGATTTGTTTCTATAGGTACTAATGTTATGTAGCACAGCACATGCTACTATTATGTTACATGTGTTGGGTAAATTGTTTTGCAATTTTCTATTTAAACATGCAAACTTTCTTTTCCATACACCATTAAATCTTTCTATTATATTTCTTGTTGAGATATGAGCCTTGTTGTACCTTACTTCAGGTTGTGATTGTGGATTAAGCACAGGCGTATACATTTAATGATGATTGTGCATAACCACTATCACCAATTAGTAAACCTGTAAGTCCCCTCCTTCGAATCTCATATGACACCTACTATTTGAAAATATCCTTGAGTCGTGGACAGACCCAAGCCAACGTGCAACAATGTCATATATTTCCATTTGGGGTCCGCACACTATTTGCACCTTAATTGAGAACCAACCTTTGCGGTTGCGAAACACTTTACCATTTTGTCTGCTGGGACTTTTGATAGGTATATGATGACAATCAATGCACCCTATAGCCCCAGGAAATCCAGCCATACGATGAAATCTGATTTTCTTCTTCTTCAACAAACACACAACTTCCGGAAATTTGACAAAGCGTCTTACTCGGACATTGTTGTAGCCCTGTGTTCCTGCACAAAATCCATGCCCGGGATCCCTGTGCGAGTGTGATCTTTATTCAGATCATATTTTCTTCTCCTGCACGTCAAACACGATACTCGTAACAAATAAAAGCAATGACTGCACAATGACGTTGTAATGGTAGATCACTGGTCAAAGGAACTGTCAAAATTTTAGCAGATTACCGTCTAGGTCAGTCATTCATTTGTCATTACGTACGAGATTACCATTTTAATCCACTTCTTTCAATGGAGTGTCAGTGGTTGACCATTGGAAAGTCATAATGACGCAATTATATTAGTAGATTACCAAACTTGTCAAAATCAACAATTGTGTGATCAATGACAGACCATTCTGACACTATTGTAATAGCAGACTCGGGGCCCAGGGCCTCAAGTCTGCTATTACAATAGTGTCAGAATGGTCTGTCATTGATCACACAATTGTTGATTTTGACAAGTTTGGTAATCTACTAATATAATTGCGTCATTATGACTTTCCAATGGTCAACCACTGACACTCCATTGAAAGAAGTGGATTAAAATGGTAATCTCGTACGTAATGACAAATGAATGACTGACCTAGACGGTAATCTGCTAAAATTTTGACAGTTCCTTTGACCAGTGATCTACCATTACAACGTCATTGTGCAGTCATTACTTTTATTTGTTACGAGTATCGTGTTTGACGTGTTTTTTTTGTGAAATTATATTGAAGAGAAGACAATGTATTCACTACGTGACTACGAGCAATTATTCTCGAGCTAATGTTGATTAATTTAGGTGAGGAGTGGGAGAGAAGGGTTTGAAAGTTGGTTGGTTGGTTGTTTGGTTGGCTAGGTATTGAATTTGGAAATGGATTTATTATTTACGGGGAGCAGGAGAAGAAAATATGATCTGAATAAAGATCACACTCGCACAGGGATCCCGGGCATGGATTTTGTGCAGGAACACAGGGCTACAACAATGTCCGAGTAAGACGCTTTGTCAAATTTCCGGAAGTTGTGTGTTTGTTGAAGAAGAAGAAGAAAATCAGATTTCATCGTATGGCTGGATTTCCTGGGGCTATAGGGTGCATTGATTGTCACCATATACCTATCAAAAGTCCCAGCAGACAAAACGGTGAAGTGTTTCGCAACCGCAAAGGGTGGTTCTCAATTCAGGTGCAAATAGTGTGCGGACCCCAAATGGAAATATATGACATTGTTGCACGTTTGCCTGGGTCTGTCCACGACTCAAGGATATTTTCAAATAGTAGGTGTCATATGAGATTCGAAGGAGGGGACTTACAGGTTTACTAATTGGTGATAGTGATTATGCACAATCATCATTAAATGTATACGCTTGTGCTTAATCCACAATCACAACCTGAAGTAAGGTACAACAAGGCTCATATCTCAACAAGAAATATAATAGAAAGATTTAATGGTGTATGGAAAAGAAAGTTTGCATGTTTAAATAGAAAATTGCAAAACAATTTACCCAACACATGTAACATAATAGTAGCATGTGCTGTGCTACATAACATTAGTATAGAAACAAATCAAGAAATGCCTGAACCCATCTCGAATATTGATTTAATTCCAGTCTCCCACACTGGAGAAACTGCACGGGGTAGCGTTATTAGGGCTGCATTTATTGCCAGCCATTTTATTTAATAAGATAACAAGTACAATAAATTATGATGGTAAATGTGTTAAACTTACTTGGTAAACTTACTTGTACCTTTATTTTTAATTTTTCAACTACATAAATGATGTCAGTTAAGTTTTGTTTACACAGTTTATTAAATATCTTTAATTCTTTATTCAAGTTAATAAAATAATTGTAATTAGTAAGTAGGTACAGTTATGTGTAAGTATAGAGAAATAAGAGTAGTTTTTATATTAAATGTATGTTTGCTAATATTAATGATACTATGAGGGGCATGTAAATAAATACCATGTATATTAAAGTTCTAATTTTTATTTCTAAATATACCTAAATGCAATTCTCTCTTGGCTTTATTACACTGAAGAAGTTCCTCCATAGCTTCTCTTTCAGCCTTAGCTTTGAAGAAGTTCTGTTCAGCAGCCTTCACTATCCACTCTTTCTCAGCTATTCTGAGTTTGTGTAGCTCCTCTTCTTTTTTTTTGGGATCTGTCATACGATTGTTGACGGATAGAGAATTCCTCTTGGATCACTCTAGTCCGTATATTTCTAGATCCTGTAATGTTACAAATTAAATCTATAAATACAAAAAAAAAAAAAATACAAAATGTTTTATTTAAGAAATTTGTTACAAAAATGGGTGGTTGTGTTTGGGGAATCCATTTAAGCAATTTTGCCTGTGTTAGGAGACCCCGCTCTTCCATAGCACAATAATTACAGCAGTAACAAATATGTGGGTTATTAAACTTATACTTAATTTTAATAACTAACTTTATTATTATTAATATAATTTAAATAAAGAGTAACAATAAGATCAAAAACCTGAAAAATAGTGTAGAAGTGTATGTCTCATGAGTGTGCGTGTGTATGTGTATGAGAGTGGGTGAGTGTGTGTGTGTGTGTGTGTGTGTATGTGTGTGTGTGTGGATGAGAGTGAGTGTGCGTGTGTGTGTGTGGTTCTGTTTGGTTTTTAAGTGTCAGTTTTTGTGAGATTGTATGTATGTGTTTGTGTGACAATTGAGTAACATATCAATTATTATGTATCTTGTTTTTTACTGTAGAAGTGCCTCTGTCTCTTCATACGTGAGTTTTTTTATCCAATTTGTAATGCTTTTCTTACAGTCATATGTGCTTTTAGTGTATATGAATATTTCTTTGTTTACCTTATTGTATAGTTCGGCTGAGCGTTTATTGAATTGTCTGCTCGCAAACACGGTTTTAGTTTGGGAAACTGGTGCCACTAAGTCTTTCCTTCTTTTGGTTAATTTTTCCGAATCAAATGGTAGGGTTTTATGTTTTTTCAAGATGGTTTGGATTATGTACAACTTTCTTATCGAGATTAAATTGCTGATAGCATAAAGGCTATTTGTAGGGTATAATATATTTTTGAAGTACATAATCTTAATAAGAGCACGCTGGGCTCTCTCTAAGTATATAAGTTTGGTTTTAGTTGCACCTCCCCAAACCGTGATACAGTACAGTAAAACCGATTGAACCAGGGCCAAGTACACCTCATTCAGGATGTTTCTAGTACATTCACGTTTACAAACTATATCTTTTGGAGCAATGTGACGTAATGATTTAAAAATCCAGCTCAATCTCCTAACTCTTTTTGTAACCTGTTCTATATGCTGGTACCATGATAGACGTTGGTCAATTACTACTCCCAGGTACTTAGTCTGCGCAATTTTGGAAATACATAGACAGGCACAACAGTTATTTATTGGATCTCCGCAGACATGTATTTTTATGTTAAAATCGTCACTTGGTTGTGTCCTGTTACTCACGCTAAAGCATACGTAATTTGTCTTGGATGTGTTTAGCGTAAGCAGGTTATTATTTAGCCAGGTGGCAACTTGGGCCATGCCCATTTCTGTTTTTAGTTTTACGTCGTGCCATGAGTTCCCAGTAAAAACGACAGAGGTGTCATCGGCGTACGAGAAGACTTTTGCATTTTCGATGTTCATGTTGCATAGGTCATTAATATATAAAAGAAAAAGTGTAGGACCCAGTATGCTACCCTGTGGGACACCATATGTCACCTCCGCGTGTTCACTGACATATTCTCCCATCTTGACCCTCTGCCTTCTTCTTGAGAGGTAGTCCTTGAATAATTTCAGAGGAATATCTCTCACTCCAGCATTTTCGAGTTTGTTCACAAGGTTTGGGACAGAGACGGTGTCAAATGCTTTTTTAAGGTCTAGAAAGACCGCTAAGCATTTATTCCCAGCATCAAGATGTTCAGTTACCAGGGAACTCAGACCTGAAACCGCATCCTCCGTTGATAACCCTAGTCTGAAGCCAAACTGTTGGTTCGATAGTAAATTGAATTTATTTAAGTATTGAGTTAATCTAACATTCAAAAGTTTTTCAATTATTTTGGATATTGATGGAAGGATAGAGATAGGTCTGTAGTTATTGACATCGCCTCTGTCCCCCCCCTTATGAACTGGAGTAATGATTGATTGCTTGAGCAGCTCAGGGAAAATGCCTTTTTGAAAGCAAAGGTTCGCAAGATGGGTTATTATGGGAACGATATCAAAGTGAGCAAACTTTAGGAATTTTGTCGAGATCTTGTCCCATCCCGGGGCACTATCCGATTTTAAGCCCATTAGTATTTGATCTACTTCATGAGGATCAGTGTCCAAGAGTACAAAAGTATTACTTTGTGCAGGTTGGATGACAGCTTGTTTATTATTTATACTTGGCACTATTTGCTGAGCTAACAGTTTACCTACGTTGGCGAAGTGATTATTGACAAAATTTACTGATTCTCGTGGCGATGTCCTAATATTTAGCAATTCGGTGTTACGATCTTTAATTTTATTACAGTAAGTTAGGTTCTTTATATTTTTCCAGAGAAGCTTAGTATTACCAACTGATTTTACTAGTAGGTCCCTTTCAAATTTACGTTTTACCTTTTTTATAAGTGTGTTACAATGGTTCCTATACCTAGTGTAGGTTATTTTTAGCGTTTCGTTATGAGGATTACGCCTGGATTGTTTCTGTAATTTGTTACGATTTCTTATGCAACGCAAGATGCCTGTGGAGATCCATGGTTTTATTATTTGTTTGCTGTTAGGTATTTTACGAGATATAGTGTTTCTTTCTATGGTGTTAGCAAGTATGTTTATTAGAAGGCTGGTTAGTTTATTTGGATCATCACAAAAGAGGAGTTCCGCTAAATTTTGTTGCTGTAGATCTTTTAGTGCCTGTTCAAAATTTGTAATAGTCGTAGTTTTCTTTGAAGGTAGAGTGTTTTTAATTTTAGACAAGGACAAAAGTGTCGTATAATGGTCCGTTATTGTCGTATGTAGTATGGCAATAAATGGAGATACTTTTTTTTTATTAATTTTTAGCATGAAGTGATCTAAACAATTACTTTCCCTTGTGGGAAGTGTATGACCTGTGAGGATTCCATGCAATGACAACATATTCTGATAGTGATTTCTGTTTTTATGTTCATGAGATGACTCTGTATCTTTAGCTCTGATGTTAATGTTTATATCTCCTGCAATAATAATGTTTTTGCTTGACTTCAGTTTATCTAAGTGAGCACTAAGGGAATTTACGAAACTATCTATATTTGAATTTGAAGGAGAGCGATAAATACATAATATAAATATAACATTATTGAGTATTTCCAGTTGGAGACAAGATGCTTGTGATATTTCAATTTCTTGAATTTTTGGATTTAAAGATTGCTTCACGTATACAGTTACCCCATCGTTTTGGTTTAGTTGGCGAGTAGTACAGTAGGCTAAATAATTATTAAGTTGGGGCACTGGTTTATTGGGACTAAGTCTACATTCTGTTAAAATTATTACGTCTGTTTCGAATTTAAAATTAGATAGGTTGAGTATAAAGTCGTCAAAGTTGCAGTAAATACTCCTGATATTTTGGGAAATATTAGTTAAGTCGTTTCTATTTATAAATACGTGCTTATCTAGATCTGAACTATTGCATTCGACTGCACGAGCCACCTCGAAGTTGTCTATTTCAGTTATGGTAAGTAATGTGTCAGTCATTAAGGTTTTTATAAACAGAATACACGTTATTGGTTAGGTAAGTGTTTTGAATAGGCCTAGTTGCTTTAAGAAGTTTATACATTGTAAGGTATATGTAGTATTTAGTCTGAATTGAAGACAAGATACTTGAGTATGTACAAAAGCTGTGAGAGTAGTGAAAGAAGTGTTGGTGTTTGTATGTCTGTAAAATTTGGTGATTTTGTGTGTATAAGTGTATGAGAATATTGTGAATAAGTAAAATTAGGTAATTTAAGTTTAGGTGTATAGTACTGTAGTTAGTTGGAGTATATGTGTACAGTCTAACAATACATAAATTTAATTTCAACTTACAGGTATAGATTGAGCATACAATGTTCATAAAGAAAGACCAGTTGTTCATGAGCTTACAGGTCGACAGTCATTGTTTTAGTAAGAGTTTATGGATTTGTTCTTCGCAAGAAATGGTTATTGTTGGCGCTTGTTCATCCTTCTTTATATAGACTTTACCATACGCTGTCCAACAGAATTTGTAGGCTCCTGTCCTCGTCAAGTCTCTAGCAAGGAAATGTAGACGTAATAAAGTACATGTGATTAAGTGAACATTAATGTGTAAAAACATCTTCAAAGAATGCTTTGAAATGTTGCAAATGATTCAGAATTTAATATATTAAGTACAAATCTAAAAGTTATTTGCAACTTGAAAAATATATATGAAAAAGTACCTTGTGTTGGAGCTACACCATAATCAGTCAGACGGGTCTCAGAAAAACGAGGAGGAGTGGTAATATTATGGTCTGCAACAAAATATTGTATTAGTCTAAATTGTCTTAAATATAATTCAATGCCAAACAATATTGTTTGGTATCCTGTACCTCTTTCTGTTGCAGGCTAATTCACTTGGGTTCTGCTCTCACTGACAGCAAACAGAACTTGAGGTGTGTCGGGGTCCCAAGAATGGACTTGCACGTCTGTAAAATAAAAAAAGAAACAGCAATCAAAATCAGACACTGGCAAAAAGTAGTAATTAATCATAATAATATAGATAATATAATTTACCTGAAATAGGCATATTATCGCTATCAATAACATCATGTAACTAGGCATCTGTTTGCTCAGCAAGAGCATCTTCCAGTAGTACGTGGTGTTGGCTAGAGGTGCTAGGCAAAAAGAGTCCACCCCCAGTCCTCATCCTTTCCCTTTTTTCGTCAGCCAATAAATCTTTGCGCCGGGTTTTTAAATTTTCTTTGTATAGCAGCTGCATAGTAATGGCCCTTGGTCCTAGAAGTCGTCTTCCATGTTTCCTTCCATGAATTAAATAGCTTAGGTTTGGCACTGTTCCGCAAATCGTAGTTGTTTACAAAAACAGTTAGACGTCAGTTTAACTCAGTAATGTCACTTTTGACAGCTAAACAGATAAAATATTGAGTTGTATAGTTTCGTATTTGACGTTTTTTTGCTATTTACGTACTTCTTATCACTTCAGATTGCTTCTAACACTAATAAATAATACGTAGAAATATATACAAATGAAATCTGGCACGAATACATGTTCAAATTTAGTAGTAGTTTTTCGAAAATAATTTCTACTATCTGGTTTTATAATAATGGCAATACGACAATATCATTATGACACAATTCTATTACGAGACCATTGACGGACCAATGATCGATCATTATGAATTAGCAGATTACGAACTTTTAGCTAAATGACAATGAGATCGTGTTGGAATGACGATATTTATAAAAATAGCAGACTTGAGGCCCAGGTCAACCTCCAGAAGTGCGACCACAGGGAAATACATTGCGTGGTGCAGCAGTTAGAGCCACCTTTATAGAGGAAAACTATTAAGGTAGGTAAGTATTTAATAAAAATCTATTTATTTATTTACATTTATTACAGCTAAAATAAAATAAATAAATTTTATGCTCATTTTTCAAAAAAAATTGCGGTACATTTCTTCTTGAAGTTTTAAATTAACCATGATCTGGCTATGTATCTCAGCCATACATTTTATTTTTAAATCATGGTCCTTTTGTTGGCGTTCACTTTCCAGAACTCTTAACTTGTGTATGTCCTCAAAGGATTAGGATTAAACTTGTCAGATAACTGAAATAAATAAAAATGCATTAGATAAATCCATTAATTTAGGAGGGTTTACACAACAAAATTTGCTAAGGTGCACACCACCGTCCTATACACCTTATTACAGAATATAAATATGTACTGACCATTCTTTTTTTTGCAGAACATTTTGGTGTCCGCTGAATTGATATTGGCTCCCTGATGGACAGCATTGGCTGGCTGGTAGACGCTGTTGGCTGGCTAGTAGATGCAGTCTGCTGGATGTGAACTTTTATTTCCTCCTGGATAACTATTGGCTCGCTAGTGGAAGGTGTCAGCTGGCTGGTTGATTCCAGTATTTTGTCTTCTTGTATTAAAATAGTCTGAAAACAAGAGGCAGTTCTTAGATTGATAACTTTTTAATAAAACCATACTTGTAATTAATGGCTTTCCTTTTACTTACAATATCATTTACATTGTTGCATTTGTTCAATAACTTTTTATTGGATATATTCTGATATAGGAAACAAAAGAATTGTTATTAGTATAGTAATTTAACAGTAGTAACTGCAAATATCGCAGTAGTAATTTACAGTAGTAACTGCTTCAATGGAGTGACACGTATGTACATAAACTTAGACCTCACGGCTAAGCATATTTACACCTTATTCAGCTACAAAAAGACTCATGAGAAGATGTGGGGGTAAACCTTTTCCTTGTAACATTTATAATACTTCATATCCACACTTAGGCTAAGCGGCCAGGTAATGTCATAATAACTAATGTAGTACCGTCAACTGCCCTGACTTTGCCCGGGTTTTGATATTTTTGGCTTTTAACGTGAAATACAAATTAAAATATACCCCATTTTCATGTTGTGTACACATTTAATCATATAAAAAACTCAAGAATTCTGTAATTTTAATTTGTTTTATTCAATTTTCGTATGTAATAAAAGTTTTTGAGGTATTTTAAAAATTAGGCAAAGTAGTGTCTCATGTCTCTGACATTGCCTAATGCATTTACTCCAAAATAAACAATTCGATTTTTATGCTAGCATAGTGTAAAATGTAGTTTAATGCATAGAAAATAACAATCCAGTTTTGAATGACAGATTTTGGGAGCATTTTAGTAGGTAAAATTACTTAGGCAATGTCTGGACACCATTTTATACAATCTTCATACATTGACAAAGAATGGGTAGGGTTGTGTCATAAGAAAATGAAACAAAATATGTTTTTGTTTTTATTTTTAAAGTATTATTAGGAACAATCAGAGAGAGACGCCTCCTGAGGCGATCGCGACCTATTTACGAAACTAACATCATTTGGTAGGTAGATAGGTAGCTAACAATTAATTAAATAATTTATATAACATAAGATTAACTTTTCATTATCCCTATATTAAGCTTCCATTTTTCAATAAATTCAACATCACAACTTAATAAAAGACAGTTTAGTGGGACCTTCCATATTTTTCGTATGTTTTTGTTTTACTTTATTTAAAATCGTGCGGCGAGGTATACCAAATTGTTTTTCGGCATCGTATGATGTAATGTTTTTGTTTTGAACGAGACCTACGGCAATGTTCAGAATGCTCTCATCATAGTCTTATCGTCTTCGTAGAGTCTTGTTCATTTTGATCGTCCTTCAAACAAAAAGAACTAGAATAAGTACCTAAATACTCGAGGTATTCCTCGTAGCGCTCCCGTTTTGAAACGCTCCCATATAAGCGCTCCCGTTTTGTTCCTCCAAGCGCTCCCAAAAGGAGCGCTTCCAGGAACGATTAAAAATATTAAAATTTATTTCCTCGAAGCGCTCCCACGTTTAAAAATAGGGAAAAGCATGAAGTAATGAATTATATCGATAATTTTTAAAAACTTATGTGTGCATCATCGACATCGAAGTTGCTTAACCAAATTACGAAATTGAGAGAATAATATCTTGTTGCTTTCGGCACTCTTATGTGTATACAAGGACCAATGTTATTGTGTAGGTATTCAAAGAGGATGTTATAAATAAAACGCATAGATATACTTAATATAAATTATATACGTATAATAATCACATTGCAGTAGACCTACATAATAATTACATTAGTACTTTGTGTGTACCACTGGCGACGGGGTGTGGACGAACGGGAATAACCCCTGGCGACTAGCTCCACGCCACGGTACTGTGACGTCATACGCATTAGCGAGTCTGCCAGCGCGACTGAATATTTTTCGAAACTTTAAATGCTAATAAAATAAAAACTACTGGGTATTTTTGAGAGAAACAAAAAGTGGTTAACTTGTATCCATACAGGCTATATTATGACAAACTTTCAGGCGATTTGGCAAAGTAACATTATCCATTACAAATAGGATATAAAAACATATTCCAAGTTAACTAACGAAACAACTGGCGAAATGTGGGTGTACTTTAGGTATACCTCTGCCTAACTTTTCGGGGATTACAGGCGTGATGTTATGTTATGTGTGTGTCCAAGTTACAATCACATTAAAACAACATTAATACTAAGAGTAGTATAAGTATGTATATTATAAAAATCTTTAAAATTAATCTTTAAATCACAGATCGTTTCATAATCTTAATTATTACTGACTAATTAATAAGTGTTCATTGGAGTTGAACAATTTGATCCCGCCAAGTCCGTTCCATCATCGGACCACAAGACATACGGCGTTGCGCCACCGTTACATGGTCGACATCCCACCCATACGTACAAAGCGTTTTGGGAACACATTCATTATGCGTACAGCTAAGGAGTGGAATTCCCTGCCGGAGTCTGTGTTTCCTGATAGCTACAACCTAGGAGTCTTCAAGTCTAGAGTGAATAGATTGCTTCTAGGCAAGCGTGGTCCATCGTAGGTCATATCATCGCTTAACATGGTCTATTGCGGTTTTTTAACGCTGGGTACTCGATCATATACGATTCTAAATTCTGATCATTTAGATTGTTGTGAAGACACATAATTCTAGAGTTTATTGTGTTTTTCCATTTTATTTACACCAGGTTCCAAGGTTTTGACGAATTTCGAAGTCACTGCAAATCATCTTCAACATTTTCAGGCAACAACCCAAACAACCCAGCCTTCGCAAAGCAAAACAGACAATGGTCTAGGAGATGACGAAGGTGAGGGTGTAGGGCTTTCCTATCTGCTTTTCTTTCTTTTAGATGTCAAGCCTATAACTGCTGTAAACGTCTTCTTTTATTCAAGACCTGGTTAACAAGCTTACCTCGCGCTTGAAGAACTGCACCAGAGGCGGTTGTACATGCAGGAATGTAATAAGTACCTCTCACCAGAAAAGAGTTTGAAGAAGCGATTCGCGTGATTTGTATTTACATGGCAAAATAGGCTTTTATTAGTAAAAAAAACATTCAATATGCATTTTGTAATAAACTTTTATTAGAGATCAAAATCACTTCTTATAATAATGTAGAAACATGTAACTTATAGGTATAAGTTACATGCAACCTACAATGATTACCTACAATGAACTTATAGATAGACTAAGAAAAACAAATATTACACTTTGGTAGGTGTTTTTACTTATTAGAAAAACCAGCAAACTTGTGTAGGTCAAAAAAACAATCAATACAAAACAAGGGGGGAATCAAGGCATTGCTTACAATCCATAGTAGTATTTACCCTTTTTTATTCGAATAACAATTTCGACAATCCTTTCTAGTCGTTACAGTAGCTGTTCTACCAGTACTGAAAAAACGCTCTTTAGATTTCTCTATTTTAGTCAATCTGTGGTTTTTAGATTGCTGCGACACTTGTGGCTCAACTTGACGTTTAGGCAAAAATGACTCGCGGGCCTGTGGACGGTGAGTGATGGGTAAGCTCGCCGTCCGTCCGTCTTATGACGACGATAGGCCGTGTCAACGGCGCGTTCGTGTTCCACGCGCGCCTCAAATAGATGTCAGCAACATGGAAGGGGCTCGCAAGGGCCGACGCCCGTCGGGGCTGCGGGTTGTTCGCAGATACCGTGGCCTCGACATGAAGGGCTAAGAAGGAACATGGGTGGTTTTTAGTCAGTAGAAGTCTGACACTCCCTTTCGCTCTGCCCAAGAGCGGGAGGGGTCATTTGATGATTTTCCACCCACCAAAAAAAAAAAAAAGCAAAAACGACTCAATTACTTTTCCTCTAAAATCATATAACGATAAGCTAGGCTTGCCTGAGAATTTGTTGAAGAGTTGTCGAGCATTTATCATGTTCATCATTATACCATGTATGAAAATTTTCACGTACCACCTTAGAGTTTTTCTTTAAAACAGGGGTAATAGCTGAACATTTGACCTTGTAGGTCTACGCCTTACATGTTTTGATTATATTGTAGGACAGCTAATGGTTTTAATACAACAATACTGCGTTTGTTGGTAATTTCCTGCATTTGATCCGCGAATTGCGATGAGATATAATTTAGTTCTCTTTTGTCCTTCCATTTTCCTATATGAGCACCGTTACGATAGCGTGAAATATTTTCACCTTTTTTTAGTTTTTTGGAAATCACTTCTGATGCATTATCTTTGCGTTTCTTGTTCAATGTGCCAGTGCAGTAGATATTCCTGTTCAATAATTTGGTAGCTAAGCTATAGCTGTTATAGAAATTGTCCATAAAGACAGCGTGGCCGGAATCTAAATTATTTTGCAATAACTTTTCTAAAAAAATTTCTGTGCCCTGTGCCAGAAGTTTCATCCATTGCAAAAACATGAACTCTTATAATAGTTTCATTTGGTTCTGCCAATATATAAAGTTTTATTCCGTATTAGTGTCTTTTTCCTTTTATGTATTGCCGAAATATCAGGCGGCCACGAAATAAAACCATAGATTCGTCCAAGGACAAATTTCTACCGGGATAATAAATCCTGTCCATTGTTTCATTATTATTTTGCATTTATTCATGCGGGCAGGATCGTCACCTTCTTTAACAAAATGTAGGCATCGCAAAATAAGTTGGAACCTGTTTCTCGACATATGTTCAGAGAAAACTGACTTATACAATCGATGCGATTTCCAGTAATCAACCAAGCGGTTCATTTTCGCTGTGCCAGTGTGATAAAGTAAACCAGTAAATATTCTCAATTCTTCTGTAGTTAGTGGTTTCCAATTCGTAATACGAGACCTGCGAAACTGTGAAGAATTCCTTATGTGTAATTTCTATTAGTGCAATCGACGATTTTTTGTAGATAATCATCAGTAAGAAATAAATCAACATACCCTCTAGGACTGTCTGGCGGTGGCACAAGCAGTTCATTTGTCTTCGTGAAAGAAATATCTCTCAACGAACTAGAATCGGTAGTCCAACGTGTCGTAGATGCTGCTCTGGATGGCTGCTGAAGGTCAGTCGGTGGCGACGATGGAATCTGATCACTAGAGGCATCGAAACGTTGTTCAGACACAGCCTCCACGTTCTCCTCCTCCTCCTCGTCTCCTGCAGATTCTGAACTTGCATCACCTTCGTCGGCTATGTAGTCTAAATCATCTACATCACTCCCTGCATAAACATCTTCGTCTGAGTCCCGTAACAATTCTTCCATTTCCGAACTTTTTAGTCGTTTTCTTCTTGCAACTCGCGATGTACTAGGCTCTGATGACCTTTTTGTCGGTTTTAGATTATTACTCATTATAAATACAAAATTTTGATGTAAACAAAACGAAAACAGCTGAGAAAAAACAAAAACACTCTTACCCCACGTGGCCGCAGGCCACGCCCACAAATAGATAGGTAATTTCCTTCCTCAGTGGCCAAAACAAATACCAGAATCCAATACGCTGCGGCCGCTATTTTGTGGCTCATACACAATTGTAAGGCACCATCACGCGACGTCGCGTGAACAGCCACAGCGTAATAGGCCGCTTCGCGCGACGTCGCGTGACGTGGCAATGAACGTGTTAGAAACAACCTCCACCCTGAGTTCCTTGACCAACTTCGGCTCTATTTGTGGGCACATTTTCTTCCAGAGTTATAAAATTTGCCACATTATGTGAGGGCACATTTTCTTTCTCCTCTACAAAAGAAAAATACGTTTTTTGGGTCCCGTTCAAATTCTAAATCCGACAAATCTAGATTCTGCAGCAAAAATAAGGTCAGTAAGTCACTGTACGGTAAAAAAAATATTTTGCTGGAGTCTGAAGTAGGTAATTTACTCAAATAATACTATTTGGTACGTCGTCCAAATTCCATGAGGTTGTAAGAGACGCGCTGGACAGAAACCGGTGGAGGCAGATCATCCGCTCCAGACGCAACCTACACTGACCACGATCCTCAGATATGAGGGACCGACCAGAGAGAGATTATTTGCATTATCTTAGCGTTTTATTTAACCATTCAATTAATTTATTCTGCACTGCACATAAATAATACGGCATTTAACACATCTTTCTATTTGCACGGCAATAACTTACTACTTACCTACCTAACTTATATAATTATAGCGTCATTTATTTCCAAGTCAACATGTAATTATTTTCACTGCAATGAGACATTTAAACTGGTGGATTGTTAAACTGGCGGACTGGTGGCTGTGTTTTTTCTGCTTTTAATCTGCTTATTTTCTTTATAATGTGGACTGGTGGATTGCGTTCTGCTTTTAATCTGCATTATTTTTTTTAAGCATAAAATGGGAACATTAAATAAACATAATATAATGGCTATGTTTTAGATCAAATGAGCAAAAGAATGAGTTGGCGGGCCCCAGCCGCCGCTCATCGCCAGATCCATCCAGCCCATCGCTGAAGAGAAAGCGGCCGGAGGAGCTCCAACTCGTTCTTCCGAACGAGCCTCCCCGGAAGAGGCGGATGCAGTATGTATTAATTCATTCATTTTCATTTTAACTTAATTACTGATAAACAACATTTACTTTAATTACCTTTCACTTATTTTTATAGAAAACTATCGCCTGAGCCCTCTTCGCGTTCTCCACCAACACCGCCAACACCACCAACACCACCATTGATTTTGCCGGTGAATGTTGAATTTGGTTAGTATTATATTACTAGCTGTACCCGAGATGCGTTGCAATGCTCTTTTTCGTACTACCCCTACCTACTTTTCTACTACCCTACCTACCTACCTACTATCCTACCTACCTACCTTCCTACTATCCTACCTACCTACCTTCCTACTAGCCTGCCTACCTACCTTCTTACTAGCCTGCCTACCTACCTTTTTACGTACCATTTTCTCACCGTTGTAACCTTCCCTGGACTTCCACAAATATTTCAAGACTAAAATTAGCCAAATTGGTTCAGCCTTTCTCGAGCTTTAGCGAGACTAACTGAATTGCTATTAATTTTTTTATTTATGTAGATAGATTACATTGTGTCTTGAAGTAAGAGGTATCAAAAATGACATGTAAGAAATAAGTCATGTTATGTTGTTACAGATTTTGAAGATGTGGACTACCTTCTTTTGTCCCCGGGCACACCTGGGGCAGACACCGTCCCTAACTCGCCCAGTTCTCTGGACTCGCTGGTAATGCGATTACCAAGTACAGAGAACTGGGCAGTTGTGTGTGCCACTCCCCGGAAAAACCCCGGGAGGCAGAAGTCTGTCAGCGACTCAGAATAAATTACTTTTACTTTAGTTACTTTTATACTTTTTTTTTAGTTTTATTAAAATAATTATGATTGGAGCATCACACTATTTTTATTTACTTTGGTAGTTTGATTGTCTTTATTTGATAAGTGTTAAATGTTGGGAGCGAGGTGGAATTAACTGCAGTTCCAAGTACTAGCAATCCACCACGACTATTGGTTGTTGGCAAGCCTTATTTATTCTGCAGCTGTTGCTACTTCCAATGAAGTTGTTAGACTGGTTGACGATAGACTCTGACAGTGACATAAACAATGGACAATGACGAGCCGCTTCATGATAGTATGTGTGATGGAAATTAGATACAAAGGGTAATAAAAATAAAAAACTTGGGGAAAAGTTCATAGTTTATTGGAGGAGCCCCGATGAGTCGCTTGGACAAGAACGATCACCAGGGCTCCCCATAATCAATACGCTCCAGGAGCCACATTTGCCACACGCTGAGAGCCGGTGGTTCCGGCGGTGGTGCTACTGGTGCAGGCCACCACAAAAAAGGTCCGTCCCTACAAAAAAGGAAATTATGATTTGTAGTAAACTACCGAATATGAACCTGCACAGAAAACCAAATAGTATATGCATAATATTAGCCTATAATGTTCCCATTGCTGGGACACAGGCCTCCTCACTATGAGAGGAAATGGGCTGTAATCCACCAAGCGGGAAAACTAAAATGTAAAAAATATTCTTGAAAATATCCTTGGTAGATCATGTATGTGCAGTCAATCAAATTCAATTATTATCAGGAGAGCCACATGTGCTCAAGGAATTAATGCCAGACTTCCTTGTCTTCAGCCTTTTTGATAGAGACAAGTTTGATGTGGGTTTTTAAACTTCCATTGCTAAGTTCTGTAACGACTTTGGCAACTTGTTATAAAAGCGGATACTGTTTGTAAGAAATGACTTGCTTGTTTTAGTAATCTAAATTTGGGTATCACAATATCATGTCTACTGCATACATTTTTGTGAACATACAAAATACTTTCTAAGATATAAAGAGAAGGCAGTTGAACAAGTATGTACTCACCGCATGTCCATGTAGTCGCCGTCTTCCGGCCTGTACACCAGCAGCGGATGCAGGTTGAGCTCCAACCGCCGCATGCGATCGGCGATTGGAGTCAAAAGCACCCGCATCTGTCGAAGTAAACAAATAATGAAAGTAGGTATGTAAGGATCGTAGCAGGTGGCGTTCTGTGGTTTTTGGGCTTGCCTCATGGGAAAAAGGCGTGAGTTTATGTATGTAGGTACTTACGTAGGTATGCACGTACCTACATACATAGCTCACGCCGTGTACGTACGTGTAGCGTATCGAGTGACCATAAAAATGTGGCGTGTATTATTATTATTCCGTAACTTGAAACGAATAGCCTCTAAAACTTTTGAATTATTGGCACTAAACATTCAATAACGGTATGTTATACCTCGTCCACCGCCTCCACCAACATACGCAGCGTGCCCGCCGCGTCGTGGGTCTGGTGCTGTTGCACCACCTCCAGGTTTTCATAAATGGGTCTGAAATTAAAAAAAAACATTTAAAATAACAGAAGTACCTAATCAATGCAATTTGAAGTAAATGAAATATTCATTCAGATGTTGATACTTACTCGTCGCTGGCACTGCTGCCTGGTGCTGATGCACTAGGGCCACAACAAACGACGCGGCGCATTAGGCGGCTCCAGAAGCCCGACATTGTTTTTAACCTGACCGCAAGTTGCGCAGAATAAAACTTATCTGACAATTATGAACGAATGAATGAATGACAAAATAAAATAATGTTACCATACACTTCTTTGATAATATACTAATATGCCCACTAAATGTATGGATAAATTAGTTTCAGTAGCTGAATAGTGTATTATTTTGTCCATGGCGAGTCTTATTACTCATAATATCTTCTACAACAAACCTTTTGCTTTAATTATTTACATGTGTAAGGCCACCTTGTACCTATTGCGATCGTAGACTTCGTAGTATTGCAAAATCTCAATACATAAAGCGCAGAACAGGGATACGTGGCGAGCGACATATGTACTAGACGAAGTGGGCGGGGCGTCGGCGGGCTTCGGTTAGGCGTCAGCGACGATCGGACAGCCGCCCGCCATTTTGCAGCGCAAGCGTCTCAGAGTCTACTCGTTGGTCATCGCGTTTTAATAACAAAGTGCTGTTTGTGTTATTAACAATAAGTTTATTTTAACTCGTGTAGAGTTAATAAGTTTAAGTGGTGTTATTTTATTACAAATTACAAATATGGAGCTGAAGGATCTAGTCGCCGCACGTGGTTATTTAAAAGGTACGATTACTAGGTTACAATCCGCTTGTTCGCAATCTTTAACTAGTATTTCCAAGGAGACTTTATTAGCTAAACGACAAAAAATATTAGATACGATTACGCAATACGAATCTCACAACATAAAAAATTTATTACTCCATCCAGAAGACAAGAAGGACATAGAGCAAGTAGAAAGCAGTTATTATTTCATCATAGCTGCAATTAATGAGGAACTCAATCGCCATAAAATTACTAGTGCTAGCGACAGTCATTCAGCTCCTGAATCAGTGCCTAAAATTAACTTACCTACGATAGATATACCAATATTTAGTGGTAAGTTCACAGAATTTGTACCGTTTATTAACCTGTTTAACTCTTTAATTGATAACAATAAGTGCCTTGATAATGTTCAGAAGCTTTATTATTTACGCTCATATTTAAAAAACGAGCCATATGACTTAATAAAAGAATTAGGGTGTAACATAGATTTTAAAAATAAGCTATTGCAAACTTATAATACCGAAATACCAATTTATTTCGATTATCCAGTAAAAAGACTCAAAATTGAACCTAATTGCGAAAAGTTTATAACAGTGCAAACGAATTGTATGGACGGTAACTATATCTGCGACGACTTTAATTGATTTAAAGGACTAGTCACCCGCCGCTGTAGTAACGGTAAAAAATGGATTTTTTAAAACATCTATAATTACATAACTTGACCAATAAAGGACAAGTAATTAGTAATAATTGCCACCTACCCCTTGAGCCTTTACTGCCACAATTGACAAATCAAAATAAACACCCTTCAAACTAAAACTGACATCGACAAAGAACTTTGCGAAAACTTAAAGAAAATTAAAACACATTGGCTCTAGCTTGCTGACTGTCACTTAACTCCGATTAAATATTGTCCAAATCAATGCCTTCTAACACCATAAAGTTTTTCACCGCGAACGCCCAATCATCGTAATTTTGTCGCCCTTTCAATTTCGGGACATTAATTATGTAGCCAGACGACATTGTTACCGAAAACACTTAATAAACTTTTGTAGTACTTTAAAAAAACGGGACTGGGCCCATAACCTATTAAAACACATTAGCTGTAGCGACAAGACTTAACGTTTATTAAGTTTCTTTATTACAACCCATAGGCAAGTCCATAGAGAATCAATCCATAAATACAAGTAAAGTAGTTATTCTCGTTAACACAAAATATATCAAGTGGAGCTGATATAGTATGCGAATTATATTTTGATAATATTTTAACACTAGCCATATGAATGAAGAAGAAAAACGTGAGGTTATAGTTTAAAATAATACAATTCAAAATCAATTGTAAACTTTGTATTATTTAAAAAAAAAAACATTATAAATCATCTTCTTCGTCATCGTCTTCCTCATTCTGATTGTTACCTAAATATGTTGTATGTTGGCATCGTGAGCATATTCATAATGATATCATTAAATCCTTTCATTGGTTTTCATTGGTTTTTTTTCACTGATCGATGTTGACTCATCAGGGAATCAGAGTTAATACATAGCCAGTGTAAAATGTCCGTGTTAGTATTAATTCTTGAAGTTTTTCGTGAGTGCATCAGTCGTATGTTTTTATATTCTTTTTGAGAGGCTTCCAATACGTCCTCGGATAGCTGACCCACAGGCAAAGGTAGCTGACCTATGATGTCGCTGCTGTGGATAAGTAGTTTATGTACTGACGCACTCATCTTGTACCATCCATACAGTTCAATGCACTTTTTTCTGTTTCTATGCAATATAGTTTGAAAGTGTTTATGTTAATGTAATGGCAACTGGAAATTGTCTTTAAAATATTTGAAAACCTTTCAATCAATTCTCTTTCGATTCCAGTAATTTCAGCAACTAACCCTAGATTTTCAAAAAAAAATCCGAGCCGTGTTGCCATCATTTGTGTTTCCACCTCCTTGCTTAGGTTGGTCCACTACTAAACTCTCGTAAAACAGGTTCGTTATATTTTTCTTCTTCTCTTTTACTTGATCCTTCAATGTTGCGCCTCTAGCTTGCCATTGTTTAACATCAATTTTATATGCTACTAGCTGACCCGGCGAACTTTGTTCCGCCTTAAAGGCAATAAATAAGCAGATTTTTTAGTTTATTCAGTTTTTATTTATTAGAAAAATACAAAAACAAAATTAACTACCTACATTAATCATTCATTACATAGGTTGCTCTTCACTTAAGAACCTTGTGATACACGACATTTTTTGTTTTATTGTCGGGCGCAAAAACAAACAACGAAGATGGTCTTCCGACCCGTGAACATGCCACATATAATTGACCATGGGAAAAACATGGATGTTCTAGATTCAAACCACAAACTTTTAAGGATTGGCCTTGTGATTTGTTGATGGTCATGACAAATGCAAGACGGATCGGAAATTGAAGTCTTTTAAATTCAAACGGCATATCGGTTGGGATCATCGGGATCCTCGGAATGAGAACTTCCTCACCTTTGAATTTTCCTTTCAGTATCGTCGCGTAAATTACATTGTTCATCAATTTTCTAACCACCAAACGCGTACCGTTGCACAGTTTTGGTTGGTTTATGTTTCGAAGCATGATTACTACGGAGCCAACCTTTAGGCGTAAATTGTGCGGTGGTAAGCCAGGCACATCCAAGGAGTTTAAAAATTCAATTGGATAGTTGGTGGCTTCATCTTCATTTGTGACGCAGTCAATAGATTTGAATGAATGCATTGTTCCAATGATCTTATTTTGAATTATGTAGTTCAGGTCATCTACATCTTTATTCTTAGCCGCTAAAATTGCTCGCTCACTCAACCATTCATTATTTTTGTAGTTAGAAATAATGCTTGGAAATACATTGTTGATAAGTTCGTCTTTTGATGAGACAAAATTACAGAAATTATTTGGAAATGATATCAATCCGCTCGATTCATCGACAGGTACTTGACCATTACCGATAGTCAGCAATTGCTCAGAGAAATCTTCAGCAGATGTATCACTAAGCAATGCAACTCTCATGTTTGTTGTCAGCTGCAGTTTCTTCACATAGCGCCATAGATTCGATGATTTGAGGCAAGCGTTTATTTCGTCGGCAGCCGTTGATCTCGGAATTACTGGCAGTGTTTGGCGGAAATCGCCAGATAGTAAAATCATTGCTCCTCCAAAACATCTCGAGTCATTGCGTAAATCTTTCAATGTTCGGTTAAGTGCTTCTAATGCACGTTTATGCGCCATTGTGCATTCGTCCCAGATGATGATTTTCGATGCCGATAAAACTTTGGCCATTGCAGAGTGTTTTGCAATATTACACGTTGGTTCTTCAATAGTTTGGAGATTTAACGGTAATTTTAATGCTGAATGAGCCGTACGGCATCCTTCTAACAATGTGGCTGCTATTCCAGAAGAAGCAACTGCAACCGCTATGTTGGATTTCGCACGAACAGTGGCTAAAACTACTGACATGAGGAATGTCTTACCAGTTCCACCAGGGGCATCTAGGAAATATAAATCACCATTTTCATCATCGATTGCCTTCACTATAGTATCATAAACTTCCTTTTGTTGGGAATTCAACAGGGGTACATTCGTTTGAACTACTAAATCTAATTCCTGGTGATCATATTCACGTTCCCGTTCCAATTCTCGATTAAATGCGTCATTCGTTTCACGATTTGGCGCTGGCATTCCTAACCTGATTAATAAACTACCGCACATGAGGTAACACATATCTTCGATCAAGAGTAAAGCACGATTATGTATCTCCTCATTCATCTCAATATCGTGATTTCTGGAACTGACACGAATTTGATGTAAAATATCTTCTGACATATTATCCTTGTATTTGTGCCACAGGTTACATGGGTTTGATGGAAAGCATGTCGAAATTATGATAGCGAATAATGTGCGTATCTGACTTGGAGATGCAGAGATAATGGCTTCAGCGATTGTCGTATCCCAATGGGTATCGTTTTCTAATAACTTCAGTTCTTCACATGCAGCACGATATGTTGGGAATATTACACCATTAACAGTCCGTAGTGTCTCAAATGACGTTGGCCCACGCACATTTACCAGCAACAACCGCAAATAGAAACATTCATCATTCTTTGGATGAACTGTATACATACAACCAAGAGCATCAGTAGAACGCACATCCGGATACCCAGGAACCGCATCTCCTTGCTTCCGTCTTTGAAATTTCTTCAATGAAGCATTCCAAGTATAATAACGTGGCATCTCCGAGTAAAGCAAAGTTCGTGCAAACGGATCGCTTTGGCAGATCGCAAAGAAACTGGTCAATGTTGTTGCTGGAGGTGTTTCAGCACGTTGCATAGCATTCGAAGCCGTGAAATATACTCGTTGGTCATTCTCCAGATGCACCGCCAAATGCACAACAGTAGGATGACGTTCGTGAATAGGGAATGCGAATATACGCCAAATCGCTTCATTACAGTTCACATAACGACCAACTTGATAGCGTGAAATTTCATCGTTGGTATTTGAGGATTGCAATCCAAAAACCGCCATATCGCTGCCTTTCGTGACATATTTGCAAATATATTTTATGGACTTTACTGAATTGCAGTACTCAACGTTGCAATGTGTCTTGAACGTTTTAGAAATAAGACGTGTAAGCACAATATCCCGTCTTTCCAATTGTTCACCAACAATCAGGATGGCAACTTCATCTATTGTTGGAGCGTTAAATGTGCGTTCGTGTGTTCCAGATGGTCGTTTATCTGCTTTGATGACAACTTTATAGTCATCATTTGGCATGCGCTCTAAAGCACTCTTAAACCGCCAGTGCAGTTCGATGCGCGCTCGAACACGGACGTGTTTCCACTGTGCACGGCACGAATTTTGTTCGCGAGTTGCGCGGCCGTAGCCGCTGCCCGTAATCACTATGAGTTCTAAACCACTCATAGTGAATGAGTTGCTAGCTTTCCTAGTCCATGCTATTGACTACATGGATGAGGTGAGCATTCTGCAAATATGCCGGTCCAATTTCAAGGAGGACGACATCAGCAGTGGGAAACTGCTACTGTTCCAGTCACTTGGAAAGTTGGACCAGATGCCGTCTCGCCGCAGGGATGGAACTGAGAAGAGCCTTCAAGATGTCATTGATATGTTGAAGAGGACTGACCCGGACGACGTGCCAGATTTCGTGGCGAAGGAGCTAAGTAAACTGCCCCCCGTCACGTTCGATCACGTCGATGTCACGAGGCTGCTAAAGGACATCACCACCCTGAAAGTGGAGGTGACCAAGATGCAGTCCAGAATGGAGGTATCAGAAAAAACCAACGCTGAGCTACGTGCGGAAATAGAAATATTGCGCAAAGTTGGGTCAGCAACTGGGTCACCTGAGGCCTCTAAGGTGAACACACGTCGAGCGGCGCAAAATGCATCTGTCGGCAGTTTTGAATCGGCGAACACTAGTGCGTCACAAGCTGCTGATAGTGCTGAGCAAGCGCCGCCCGCCGCCGCCGCCCGCACCACAACACCGGTTGCGGAAACGTCACATGTCGGTACGTCGACCCCAAGACGTGCCTACGCTGCTACTGTCATTAACGGCAAATCGGATGCGTCGCAACATAAGCGACAAACCAATATTGGGGAAGAAAAGGGTACTCAACCTGCCCCGCCTGCGGTCAGTAACTGCATACCAAGTACGGGCCAAGTTGATGACGAGGGCTTCACTAAGGTGGTGAAGAAGAAGAAGAAGAAGCCTTGTTCCCGGAACTTGTGCGGTACCGCACCGACTGGACCCAACATGCTGCTGCGCCCTGCTGTGCCAACGACGCAGCTGTACATTTCGCGTCTGCATCACACCACAAAGATTGAGGAAGTGGTGCAGTACCTGAAAGTGAAGACCAACTGGACTCTGAGGGTCGAAAGGTTGGAATCGCGCCACAACATCAACTTTAAGTCATTTGTGGTACGTGTTCCAACCCAACATCTTCAGACCTGTTTGCAGGAAGACTTTTGGCCGAAAGGTGTCGTTTTCCGTCGTTTCCGGGGACGGTTACGCGACACCTCGCAGCGAAACACGACGCCGACATTACGTGTTTAGTTATTAGGTTTACTGTTTTATATGTATTAGTTTGTTATTATTGTTTTATATTATTGTGTGTATTTTACCTATGGGCCTTAGTTGCCTGAAATAAAATGATTATTATTATTATTATTATTATTAAACAACCTGACCAACGCATGATGTTCATGAAGCAGTTGCTGCAAGTCTTGAAGAATTGCTCGCTTCATTCCTGCACTGATCTCTTGACGTCGATCAAGTTGTTCTTCCATGTTGCCCATGAAATATATTTGTAAAAATTTATTCTGTGTCTCTTCGATAGGTAGTAATGATCCAATTCGATGGTGAATCTGTCCTTGTATCTACAAAATAAAAACCAGTGTGAGATTAGATTTCTGAATTAGCAAATATAATACGTACGAATAAGTAAAGTAAGTTATTCTTTAACTATATTCTATGTAAGTACAAAAATAAATACCTTAAATGTCGGATTAAATCCTCGTTCTTCGATAATATCTGCCCCAAATGACGTCATTTGGAAACAGCCATTGTATTTTTGAGTGTTTGCAAGAAAGTGGCGTGATTTTGTTGTTTCGCCACAAAGCAATGAAAATAATGGCTCAGGTGGCGGAGTCAACAACGGCAATTTCACTTTACCACTAAGGCAGCATAATCCGGGCGTTTCTCCGGAAAACTTTAATGCACCACAATACTCGCAAACAACGTCCATTTGCCCAATGCAAACGCTAGGATGCAAGCTGTAATCATTGCTGCAATCGTATCGAAACGCTGCTCGATTCAAATCAGCACTTGATAAATCTCTTGTTCTGCGTCGCAAATTATCTATTTGTTGACCTCTGTTGTTCGCTCGACGATTTTGCATTGCCAACCGAGCCGTTTCACGGGCTGCCTCACTTTGCTCTTGTGATTGATAAGCACGAAGTCGAGCCATACTAACGCGGCGCTGTTCACTTCCAATTTCTTGTTCTTCTTCAGTCCTTTCATTTGCAGTGTTTCGTTTCCTTCTTGCATTACGGCTTTGTCGGGAAAGATTCGATCGTCTTGGTCGCGGCATTGTTAATTAAACTTCACTTAACTTCAATTCACCTAGAAACGTGTTTCAAGAATCAAATTTTCAACTATTCATTCATAGACAAAATTACTTAGCTGTTCGAGATGCGCGTTTTGTTATTCCAAGTCTGATGCCTTTTTGGTTTACCACCTTTTATAGTTCACTTCACTTTTTATTTAAATAGGCAATGTCTTCATCATATTCATTACATTATGATTGTCATTTATTTAATAGAAATAGTTTTAATATAGATTCTTAATAAATCCATTACTTAGCTGTCATTTGCGTTTTGTTATTCCATGTCAGATCCGTTTTTGTTATACCGCGTTTTATAGTTCACTTCACTTTTTATTTCAAATTCAAATTCAAATATTTTTATTTGTAGAACATAGGTAAAACTAAAGTACAGATGTCAATATTATTAATGAACGCTATGTCCTGCCGATAGACGGCGTACAAATATTCTAATTATAGAGTCATAATAATTATTGGTAAAAATAGTCAAACATTCAAAATTACTAACTATATTAAAAATTATAAAATAAAATAAATTAAAAATGTCCAACTCATAATAAAAATAACAATAAATTAATTAAACAGCAAAATATTAAAATTCAAATAAGTTCAAATCATACAATAAAATAAAATTACATAATAAATTAAAAAAAATAAAGCATTCAGTGATTCAACGTCATAAATGTATAATAAAATGTCATTAATATATTATAATATAATTATCATTAAAATTAATCAATTTTTTTTTCTGTTAGAAATTCAGTTATAGTGTAATACGTTTTATCTATTAAAAAATTACGTAGTCTACTCTTAAATTGCACCGTATTTAAATCTTTCCAACTTCTTGGTAATTTATCGAAAATAGTTGGGGCCATGCAATAAACACTCTTGCGCATCAATGCGGTTTGGCATGATACTTGACAGAGTTTGCTATTGTCACGCCTATTCCTTAGGAATACATCAGCTAGGCGTTCAAAACGGTTTGGATTTTGCTTTACAAACATAGCTACTTCGAAAATATAAATACACGGAAGTGTCAAGACATTGTATTTCTTAAAATAGGGCCTGCAACTGTCTGTAGTTTTAAGTTTAAATAAAGATCGGAGACATCTTTTTTGGGCCTTAAATGCTATGTCTCTATCAGTTGAGTTCCCCCAAAAAATGATGCCGTAGCGTAGGTGAGATTCCACAATGCCGTAGTAAGCTGTAAGACGTGTTTTGGTATCTACTATGGAGGATAATCTATATAAAACATATGCAGATGAACTCAGTTTTTTACACATTATCTCTATGTGTGCTTTCCAATTTAAGCTGGAATCTATTTGTAAACCCAAAAATTTGGTGTCTCCCGCTTCCTTAATATCGTCATTTTTGTAATGAATATGAAGATTAGTTACGCCGGAAGTACGCTGTCTAAAGTGCATTATCTTTGTCTTACCTAAATTTATATTTAAATTATTCATGTCAAGCCATTTAATTAGTGAGTCAAGAGAATTATTAATGTCATTTTCATATGTTATTGCGCTTTTACAAGGGATCGTCACTGTGCTATCGTCTGCAAACATTGTCATAGGTTGTTCAAGGGACTTGGGCATGTCGTTAACATATAATATAAACAAAAACGGGCCCATAATGGTCCCTTGTGGCACACCGTATGAGATTTTACGCTCTCGTGATCGTGCTATCTCTTCATGTTTTTTAGCTACATTGATACGGCTAACTTCGGTTATTTGTGTTCTATTTTCTAAATACGATTTGATAAGTTCAAGCACGTTACCTCTAATACCGTAGGCTTCTAATTTGTTTAATAATGTATTATAATGGACATAATCAAAAGCCTGTGTCATATCACAGAATATAGCACATATGGGGGATCGTTTATCCATGTTTTTAATAATAGTAAACAAAAAGTCAAAAATTGCCATATTAATGGTTCTGTGCTGTCTGAATCCTTTTTGTTCTTCACAGAGTATATTATTTTTTTCCATAAAATTATACATTTCTCTGTAAATATATTTCTCAAATATCTTTGAAATAACCGGTATGAGTGAAATTGGCCTATAATATTCCATCAAATCCCTATCTTCTTTCTTAAATAAAGGTTTAATTATTGATGTTTTTAAACTATCTGGATATATACCAGCACAAACAATGAGGTTGAGTATGTGGCTTAGATGGCCGCATATCTCGGTAGACACTGACTTCAGTACCTTTGTGGCGATTCCATCAAAGCCTACGCTGCTAGTATTTTTTAGAGACATTATTATCTTATGTAAATCGTGTGGTGTGCTGGGTGCCATAAACATTGAGTTGTGTGTCATATTTGAATGGGCAATGGCTCCATCATTACATTATGATTGTTAATTATTTATTTAATAGCACTTTATAATTATCAAATTTTCAACCATCCTTAACCATAGACAAAATTACGTTTAGCTGTCATTTGCGTTTTGTTATTCCATGTCAAATGCGTTTTTGTTATACCACATATTTTTTTTTTGCCGTCGAATGGGATAAAAAGTATCCTATGTCCGTCTCCTGGTTCTAATCTACCTCTCCACCAATTTTCAGCCAAATCGGTCCAGCCGTTCTTGAGTTATAAGTGGCGTAACTAACACGACTTTCTTTTATATATATAGACTAGCTGTTCCCGGCATGCGTTGCAATGCCCTTTTTCCTACCTACTACCTGCCTGTGTACCAACTACCTACCTACCTACTACCTCCTACCCTACCTACCTACTACCCTACCTGCCTACTACCCTACCTACCTACTACCCTACCTACCTACTACCCTACCTACCTACTACCCTACCTACCTACTACCCTACCTACCTACTACCCTACCTACCTACTACCCTACCTACCTACTACCCTACCTACCTACTACCCTACCTACCTACTACCCTACCTACCTACTACCCTACCTACCTACCTACTACCCTACTTACCTACCTACTACCCTACCTACCTACTACCCGACCTACCTACTACCCTACCTACTACTCTACCGACTACCCTACCTACTCTACTATCCTACTTACTACCCTACCTACTACTCTACCTACTACCCTGCCTACCTACCTACCACTTTCTCACCTTTTAAACCTTCCCTGGACTTCCACGAATAATTCAACACTATAATTAGCCAAATCGGTCCAGCTGTTCTCGAGTTTTAGCGAGACTAACGAACAGCTATTCATTTTTATAAAATATAGCTGTACCCCGCGTGCGTTGCAATGCCCTTTTACCTGCCTACGTACCAACTACCTACCACCTACCTATTACCTACCTACCTACATACTACTAATTTCTCACCTTCTCTGGACTGCCACAAATGTTTCAAAACCAAAATTAGACAAATCGGTCTAGCCGTTCTTTAGTTTTAGCGCGACTAAGTAACAGCAATTAATTTTTATATTATACGCAAACACCATTTGAAAAATCGTTTTTCTATTGGGAAAGAAACAGTAATTATTTGTGATTATTGTGATAATGTCGTATGGTCTGTTTAAAGTTGTCATTCGTTGACTGAACAACTGAACGTCACTCAATTGTTTTGTCTTCCCGGAACCTCTCCACTAACACTTGAACTTTATAGTACGGTATTAAAGCTCGAAATTGATTTTACGTTTTAGTTAGAAAACGTTTGTATGGGAAAAAGAAAAGGGCTGTTTTTAGGGCTTTTCCGGCCATTATTCGAATTTTTCTCGCCGTAAAAACCATCCTTGAACTTCAACGAACATTTAAAAAAAAAAATCAGCCAAATCGGTCAAGACGTTTTCATGCTATGTCGTGACAACGGAAAACGGGTTTCATTTTTATATATATAGAAGATATGCAAAAGATATTCGAAACACCTTAGATAGGCATGTTTTGTTTTTTTTAAAAAAACTTGCCCCACACTAGGAATTTCTCCTGTATCGTGGGTGCGTTTACAAACATTTAAACTCACATACACAAATACCCAGACCCGAAACAACTATCTGTAGGTCATACAAATATTTGTTCCGTGCGGGAATCGAACCCGCGACACGCAGCGCAGCAGTCCAATCGCTCAGCCATTGCGCCAACCGTGTCGTCAAAAAAATGTAAAATAGATATGCCATACTTATAGGCAGAAGTATCACAGGATCGTTGTAAGACCTTATCAAAGTTGTTTATGTCCTTCGGAGTTACCTTACAAATGTTGCATGCCTGAGACGATGAAGTTTGTGTAAGGACATTGCATGTTTTGCCATCCATCATTGTACAAATTGGAATATGATTAAAAGAGATTGATTTTTCATGGAGGCTCACTGTTGTTGATGTAACAGCTCGCAGCTGTTGTTCAGTAGCATCGAATTCTTGTTTTATGGTCTGATTTGTTTCCTTAATTAACTTGAAACCAATAGGGCGACACCACTTTGTCGATGATGGGCTCGGGTTTTTCCAAAATATCTTTTTTTCTTCTTCATGAAATATAGACATTTCGAGAGGAACATTAGTGCTCAATGTAATATTCGAATCTGAGTACTTTGGGACTGTCTGCGAAGTGCTGTTTATAAATGCTGTGCCCGCCACTACCATCCAGCCCCCACTTATAGTAGACATCAATTTCGAATACTTCTGGAGGAAGATGAAGAGAAATAACTTCTTGTTGCACTTTAAATAATCTGCTCACTTTGTGATCAAGTAAGTTTTGCATAGGTATCCTGACTTCGATCTCGGAAACAGTAATATTTTCGGGATAGCAAGTTTGCTTTATTTGCAAGATTTGATTATAGGCAGGATATATATTAGCACCTCTAGCTTTAGCTCCTCTTTGTACTTCTATATACAGGGTGTAAACGAACCCTTCACGCATACGCCAACCAGGCATTCTGTACATCCCACTAAGTAGCACTGCGCAAAAATAATTGCTGGGAAACGAAATTTTTTTTTTTACTTCAAAAATATTCTGATTTTTGTCGCGCGCAATAGTGTCGGCCGCAATCGGCTATTCATGTGTGCGTGCGTCTTCACGGACACGCTACACGGCCATGGCACACAGCTGGAGGCGCGACGCCACGCCCCTCGGTCAAGCGTGTAGCGGTGTAGGTACGCTACTCAGAGTACTTACCTAGCTAAAATTATTAGGTAAATTAAATTTGATTCATCTACTTGCAAGAAAAGATACTTGTTTAAAACTAGTTATGTACCTACCTACTGTCTATCGCTTTGCTGTCATCTAGCTGATCTAGCATCGATGGCCACTGCACGTGAAAACAGACTTAGCCCATACCGCAACAGTAAAACATGAACTAGTATTCCCACGATGACTTCTAATAACCGGCATTGTTCAAGAATGAGACCAACCAGCTAAAACACACTCGATCACAAACACAATGTACTATCGGAGCATCACTGATCTACTCACCATTTCGCTAACATAACACGACTGAGTCTGATCATACGCATTGGGATCATAAATACCCCTAAATAAATAAAGCAAAAAAAGAAACACGAAGGTAAATAACGCGATGGTATTTCCAGATGCCATACCGCTACCTACAGTTAAACATGTAGGTACTTACGTATTTCTGCGATGAGTACTGATAACAGCTGGCATCGTTCAAGAACGACACCAACCAGGCCAGCCAAAACACACTCGCTCACAACACAAACACCATGGATTGTCACTAGCAACATTGGTCTACCTACCATTTCTCTCACATTATCACTATCACTCAACACAACACACACAACACAACCGCGATAATTATTCATTAGTCTAACAATGCAATGCGTATTGCGATCACAAATGTCCCTAAACTAAAGCAAAAATAAAAAGAAACAGGAAGGTAAATAAAAAAGTGCGTAATAAAAATGCACATGCAAACTCGATGACGCATGAAACCGAAATAAATTCTTAAAATTTATTTAGTTACAATTTTCTTTGAAGACACGCCGCCGCACGTAGGGTGGCCATCTCAAAAGTTTGGCAACCAGGACAAGACCCCGGCCCAGAACCCGGACATGTCAACAGATTTTTTAAAACTTAGTCAGAGTAAAAAAACTGCTGAAGATGTTATGGAAAACCTTTTTATTTATTTTCAGATATTAAAATTTAATTTAGTTATCGTATTTAATTTTGAATGTAGGTACCTAACAAAACAAGTCTTATCTTAACAGTTTGTTACAAATTGTTTTATTTTTCAATTGTAATTGTTAAATTTTTAAACCTGGACTACAAATGAAACCCCGCCCGGACACTCCCCGGATGTCCTCTAAGCTAGGACAAATCCGGGGAAACCCGGACGGATGGCATCCCTAGCCGCACGCGCCGAGTCGGTATGCGGCGGCCGCTTTGAAGTCCTCACATCTAACGATAAACGCCTGCTATTTTTTACCAATTCACAAACATGCCTGATGACCAATTTTCAACTTTATTGCAAAGGTTATAAGGGTTAAAAGTGGAATAGGATGTAGATGTCTTTAGAGTTCGATTTATCATTACAATTTTGTGAATAAAATTTTGTTATCGCTATGGCGCGTAGCGCGCGGTAGAAGCGCGTAAGCGGCGAGAAGGTAAGTAGATATTGCAGTACATGTACAATATCCCTTGCTTTGAGATGACTAAATTGCTAAAGATTTTCACTAAGGCGTTAACTGTTTGATTGAATTAATAAAGTTTAGTTTATTTCATTTAAATACCTGCTTCAAAAATTAATTTCAAGACTTCATCTTGGGATGATGGTTATGATGACTTTTAATTACAATTATTAATCTTTTGGCAGAATTCAATGATAACATAACATCACCCCTGTAATCCCCGAAGCGTTAGGCAGGGGTGTACTGAATGGTACACCCACCTTTCGCAAGTAATAGTGTCAATGTGAAGTCCCAAATAATTACAAAAATAATTTGTCAAACATTTTAACTTTAACTTCTTCTTAGCGTGTCAATGGGAAATTTTCATTACATAAATTTGGCCCACAATTCAGTTATGCGAACTCCGTTTGCTAATCCAGTCAAAACATTTTAAATTGAATCTGCAAGAAGCTACTTATTAATTTTTTTAACGGTTTGTTGTGTGTTCTTCGTTAATACACAAACCAACTTGCAGTAGGTATCACAAAAATCAGCAGACCAATCTCATGTGTGTAATATCGCAGAGCAAATAAACCTTTTTTTTTTCATTGTTGCAAATAAATAAATGTCCTTCAACCGATCAGCTGAGTCCCACTGCTCCTACAAGGCTGCTCGCATTCGTACTGTGTTCATACGTTGAACTCGAATGACCCGAGGTTACGCGCACAGCGGGCTCAGCTGATACGGCGCGCTTGTGTGCGTGTACGACTTCGCTGCGTGTGTGCGCGCGTTTAATATCCAAGACTATTTTGTAACTTCAAACTCGTAATTTGTTAAGAAAATTAAAAAAAAATGATAATGTTTGTTTGGATGAAAAATTTGTAATATTGCTTGGTATTCGATAGTGTAAAAAAGTAGAAAAAAAAGTTGACACTTTGACCTTCAATATCTCCGGAATCTGTGGTTTCCCAGGTATAGTCTAGAAGCGAAAAAGTATCCTAATGATGGGCAGAATATGAGGTTTTCGTTTGCGTTAAGGGTACTTTTACACCCTTTAGACTTCTTTTGTCATACTAGTGTGAACAATAAGAGCTAGCGCTTCCACAGGTGTGTATAGTGTACAGGAAGGCTTGTTTTTTTTGACTGCTGCATTTGTTTCCAAACTTCTTGGTGACGACTCTAGGGCTAATTTCATCACTTTAGCAGCTTTGCGTTTTCCCGATTCAACTAAGCTAGATTCAGTTGCAAATGAAAGTTGTTCCGGAGAAAGACCTTTCACAAGAGTTTGCACAGATCTTTGTTTAGAACGCAGTAATAAGGCCCCAAAATCCTTCTTTGGTCGTCCTGAAACCGGTTTCTCGCTAGGTGTCTGTTGGTCTTCTTGTATGTTCGGAACTTTGAACTCCTCATTTAATCAAGCGTGATGATTTTTAACCAGTCGGTCATGGATGCGATGGTGTTGTTTCCATTTTGCAAATAACTTTGCCACAAATGCTTTAATTTTCAATTCGACCGATTTTTCAAAGTCTGGACCACAGTTAACAATACTTAATTTGTCCAATATATACTTATGTAATCGTTCAATACATTTACAGAAAGAAAATTTGAAAAAACTGTCACTTTTTAACACAAAATATAATTTAAGTCTTTTAATTGTTCGCATTTCCACGTTATTATTTCGACTACTTGAAACAAAAACAACAAATACTCAGAGATGTGCATATACGTGCAGCTAAAACTAGTTTCTTCGTAATAACAAAAATCAGAGTTATTGATAACAAACAAATTTAAACTGGTAGGGTAGGGGTGTGCAGCACTGCGCACTTATACTATATGTCTCTAAATCTATGCTCTCTAAAACGAGACTGAGCACGCAATCTTGTACACAATGGCTATGCGCATTCATGCACACAGAGCACTTAAGACTTTTGAAAGACCACTACTGCCATCTTTTGGCCAGGACGCCGTATTAACTCGAGTGAAACACGTTTCGATAGTAATTTGATAGAAACAAACATATAAAAACAACTTACCTGGATTACATTTATTACAACCACGTTTTCAAAACACCTAAATATTGTAACACAGGTCTCAAATTTAGTTTTTTTCGAATAAAAATATTCGGGAATTGAATAAAAAACGAAATTTTTTGTATTTGCACGTTTACAACGTTGATGATGCGCTGTCAACTGAAGTTGGCCGCAAAAGACTGTTTCCTGATTCGAGAATCGCTATGCGCATTTTTGTACACTACGCAATCTTGCACACCCCTACCCTACTCGTTGGAGCTTTTTAGAAAAGCTCTCACGAATTATTTTTCTAAAGCAATACAAGATTATTTTAAGTGTATCGATATATTTCGATTATTCTCTATCTTTAAAGTTTTGAAAGAACTCAATAATAGGTTTAAAATTAAGGACTTACTATTTACATGGTAATGCATTCATACTATAAAACAAGATTTCACTTTAAGGCTGAGTTGCACCATAGAATAAGTCATAGTTAAGGTTTGTGTCAAATTTAACACTAGCAGTAACGGTGACTTTAACTGTTATAGCCAAATGAGTTGCACCAGCGAATTCATTAGCTTTGTTAAAGTTAATGGGGTTGCAAGTCAAATGAGGCGTGATTTACCTCAAATTCGATGCGGGTAACATTTTAAAATATGGCAACACCGTAAAAACTTGTTTCTAGCGCTGTCATCAGTGTCACTTCATTTCATAGATGTCAGTTTGGTGTCTGTTTAAATACAACGAATTTTTTCAAAAAAGCTTAGAAATATTTATAATTTACTATACTTTTTCGGAATTCGGTGAGCTACTCGTAGGTATATGAGAAAATAAAAACATGGACAACAATTTTCTTGCAAATATTAAAACAAAGTAAGTACATAATTATTGCCATGTTTATCGTCGCGTGTTATTTTTTGGTTTAACAATTTTACGTGTCTACGATGAATATCCTTGTTATGCCTTTGCTGATATTATATTTTATTGTTTCAGGGAAAGAAGTGTAAACTTCACGAAAATAGAAATGGACAGACTTCAAACACTATTGACAAAATATAAAAATATTATATTTGGCAAAAAGACGGACAGTGTTAGTTCAAAGCAAAAGGAAAGTGCGTTCAACGCTCTTGCAGACACTCCACGTACTTACAGTCAAACAACTAAAATATAAATTTGAAGAGAACAGCTAAGAAGGTAATTAATATTAATTTATCTAAAACTTTTCGTATTTCCTTTAAATACACAACCCATTTAATTTTTTTATGTTTACAGGGAGCTAGCAAAGAGCGCCAAGAAAGGCGTCGCACTGGAGGAGGGCCACCACCTACACCACCATCTGGTTTCAGTGATGCTACAGACTGGCTGAGGGCAATTATTCCATCATCAATTGACGGAAATATTGCTATTTATGATGATGATGTCATAAATCAAAAGCCTACTGTCTTTGTGAGTGCTAGTATATAACACATTACCTATTTACTTTAGTGTAGTTCTATAATAAAAAAAAGTAAATTGTTTTTAATATTCTATTAACAGCCTGCAAGAAAGCCGGAGGAAATCATAGAAGTGGTTGAGGGCAATATAACTGAGGAGTCTCATCTACCAAAGAAGGTAGGTATTGTTCATTATTATTTTGTTATCTGTTGTTAATACTCCGTTAACGCTCTGCCTACTCCACCAGGGAATACAGGCATGTCTTTATGTATGTATGTAATTCTTGCAAAAATAATAAGAATCTTTTCAATATTCTATTTACAGCCTCGTCCGGAGAAAACTGTTATTGAAGTAGTCGAGGACTATATGATTGAGGAGGCTCATCTTCAAACGAGGTAATAATTACATATTAAATAATAATTACATATTAAAATAAAAATACCTAACATACATATCAATCAACCTATCACCATAAAGGGCAGGCATGTTGACATAATAATATTGTTTTGAAGCCAGTAATCAATATTGGTACTTTTTTTACAGATTCCTGATAATGAAAAAAAAAATAAAAGAGGCTTCTGCCTCCACTATTATCAAATATTATGGTCTGCAACAAAATATTGTATTAGTCTAAATTGTCTTAAATATAATTCAATGCCAAACAATATTGTTTGGTATCCTGAACCTCTTTCTGTTGCAGGCTAATTCACTTGGGTTCTGCTCTCACTGACAGCAAACAGAACTTGAGGTGTGTCGGGGTCCCAAGAATGGACTTGCACGTCTGTAAAATAAAAAAAGAAACAGCAATCAAAATCAGACACTGGCAAAAAGTAGTAATTAATCATAATAATATAGATAATATAATTTACCTGAAATAGGCATATTATCGCTATCAATAACATCATGTAACTAGGCATCTGTTTGCTCAGCAAGAGCATCTTCCAGTAGTACGTGGTGTTGGCTAGAGGTGCTAGGCAAAAAGAGTCCACCCCCAGTCCTCATCCTTTCCCTTTTTTCGTCAGCCAATAAATCTTTGCGCCGGGTTTTTAAATTTTCTTTGTATAGCAGCATAGTAATGGCCCTTGGTCCTAGAAGTCGTCTTCCATGTTTCCGTCCATGAATTAAATAGCTTAAGTTTGGCACTGTTCCGCAAATCGTAGTTGTTTGTTTACAAAAACAGTTAGACGTCAGTTTAACGCAGTAATGTCACTTTTGACAGCTAAACAGATAAAATATTGAGTTGTATAGTTTCATATTTGACGTTTTTTTGCTATTTACGTACTTCTTATCACTTCAGATTGCTTCTAACACTAATAAATAATACGTAGAAATATATACAAATGAAATCTGGCACGAATACATGTTCAAATTTAGTAGTAGTTTTTCGAAAATAATTTCTACTATCTGGTTTTATAATAATGGCAATACGACAATATCATTATGACACAATTCTATTACGAGACCATTGACGGACCAATGATCGATCATTATGAATTAGCAGATTACGAACTTTTAGCTAAATGACAATGAGATCGTGTTGGAATGACGATATTTATAAAAATAGCAGACTTGAGGCCCAGGGCCCCGAGTCTGCTATTCAATAGTGTCAGAATGGTCTATCATTGATCTCATAATTGTTGATTTTGACAAGTTTGGTGTTGTCAAAATCAACAATTATGAGATCAATGATAGACCATTCTGACACTATTGAATAGCAGACTCGGGGCCCTGGGTAGATAATCTTTGAAACCAAACAATATTATAGTAGGATGAAACCCATTGGAAAAGGAAGAGAATGTAACAAAAATGCTTGACTTGGCGGGGGCACTGCCGTGCCCCCAGATTAAGCAATGCCTATCTGCTAAGATCATTAGTTAATCTAATTATTTACCATAATAGTTTTGTTGAACCTGCCATCTCTGAGACCGCTGTACAATCATTGTAAATAACGATATAGATTAAGAAAAGAGACAGTGCCGTCTTTTGGCTTTTGTGTTAACTACATACTTAGATGGTTTGTAATTAAATGGTTGATTAACAATTATGGTTAACATTAAGATGAGCTAATATTGTATGAATATTGGGATTTTAGTAATTGCTCAATTGACTATGAGGCGTCAACCTACAATGGCGCCGAATTCGATTTTATTGGTCAATAACCTAATCTATTATCTGAAACGACAACTACATCAACTTCTAAAAGAAATTATAAACTAAAAAGGTCACACTATTATTTTGAAGAGCAATTGATTAGCACAAAACTCTCTTTGTATTAAATCCTTTAATTCATCGAAAATTATAATAAGCAGGAAGTAAGTTGGTTAGGAAAAGTAATAAACCTATTAATTTAGTGTTAACTTAATAACGCCTTTGCATTAATATTGATATTGTTAAGTATTTTAGTATCCCGTCGGGGCTGCGGGTTTTTCGAAAGAGATATCGCGGCCTCGGCGCAAGGGCTAAGAAGGACCACGGGTGGTTTTTAGTCAGTAAAAGTCAACACTATCTTTCGCTCTGCCCAAGAGCAGGAGAGGTTATTTGATGATTTTCAACCCGCCAAAAAAAAAATATTTTAGTATGGTTGAATTACTTATAATTATATTGGGTGTAAAAGTACCCTTAACGCAAACGAAGGGCACTTGTTCTCCCCACCACTGCGATATTTTTTTTTGTTCTAGACCATACCTGGGAACCTCCTAGTTACGGAGATATTGGGGGTCAAAATTCCAAATTTTTCACAGCTGTTTTTGTAAATACTAGTTTTTCAGGTTATAACTTTACTTAAATTACCCCCATGACCCGTTTACTATTCAAAGCATCCACTAGCACAATGTTTTAACAGTGCTACATTGAGTTTTACCGTAAAATGTGATTTTTGACCCAAAAAAACGTCGTTTCCCAGCAAACATTTTTGCGTAGGGGTACTTAGTTTGATGTACAGAATGCTTGGTTGACGGCTGTGTGATAGGTTGATTTACGCCCTGTATATTATATATAAATTGATTTTAGAAATTACTATAAAAGACAACTAAAAAAAAAGGAATTATTTAAACTACAGGAAAATGAGATTAGTGGAGATACAGATGAATCACCTTTAATATTGATGCAACCTAAAACCCCTTTACTATTTCCATCTCAAGAAAAGTCACAAGGACCACGACACCTTTTGAAAAATGTTCGGTTAAGAAAATTATGTTTAGAAGAAAACCACGGTGACAGCGTTGAAGAGACACAAGCAGAATTGCAAAACATTTTTTCAATTCAACAAACCAGTAATCCACTCCCCTGCACATCACCTGTTTCACTTATATCTCCTAGTATAAGCAGCATAAATTCTCCTATTTCAACCAAAGCACCATATAGTCTCAAATCTGATGTTTTAAAACGAGAAGTAAACACACAACTAAAATATATTTAAAAAAAAAGTCCGCTGAAATTTACATGTTCAAAAAATCTATTTTAAAACTCAAGAAGGAAAAGAAAGTATACAGAAAGAGATTACAAAGACACACACACACAAAACACACAAAACATAAGACATTTGACACTTAAAATAAGTCCTAAAAGTAAGATGATGAGCAATAAAAATAAACCCAAGAAGATACTAAGCCCTAAAAACTTCTAAGAGGATGATGAAAATACGCGTTTGACTCCAGGTAAACAAGACAGTATTACTAGAAATGGTTTAAAAAACAAAAACCTTTACCGCAAATATCTGTAATCTGGATTCCCGCCTATAACTTATGTCACATTCACGAGATTAAAGCCTTTTTGGATCGTACAACCGAAAGTAGACAGCCGAGATACTTGCTTATGCAAATCTCACGCCAATATAGATTTATTGATCAACTCTTTGAAAAAAAAAAGATTATCAAAGAATTCAACAACAGAAGTTTTGAAAAGCTACCTGTATAAATGCTAAGGTTGAATGCTTACAGCGTAAATTTCAAGAATGCAAAAATAAATGGATTCTGTACAACGAATTTCTTAATTCCTGTAGGGATACTACAGATTATTATTTCATAGATTTAAGTAATAAGAGGCTTTTAGATAGTTTGACTAATGTAAAGGTAAATAGGAAAGTCATACAGTACGATGAAGCGTCGTTTAAAAGTATACGAGATAATAATCCCCATCGGGACTTTATAGAAGAGTTCGCAGAAATTACTAAACAAAAGTCGTTCCGAGAATCGCCAGCTCACGTATATCATAATTATGTCGTTGAGTTGTGGAGGTAGTAAACGGCAGATTTAAAAGAGATTTTAAATTATTACGGCAAAATTATTTTAACGTAGCTAGTAAAAGTTTCGTAAAAGATTTTAAAGTGGCTGCTGCTCTTTTAAACCAGTTTCACCCTCCTATTGTTGATACTGGGGAAATATTAAATCCAATAAATATTCATATGAATGAAGAAAATGAATTAGCAGAATTTATTGTAAGAAACCATTTTAATAGGCGTAGGGCTAATTTTCATATAATAACTGTACAAAACGATAACCTTAATGATTTTCCCCAGCTTACTGCAATGCGATTCACTAACAGACTCATCATAGATGTTAACAACGAAGAGTTCTCTGATGTTTCATCGTAAAGATCGCTTTTATAAATAACGTTGATAAAAACCGTATTCGCTAAGCTACTTATGCTCGTCGACGATCTGCCGAACAACGATGATGAGTATGATGTTTACAGTGTTGCTGTTTAATCTTGAGTTATAATCGAGAAAATCTCGACTAACCTATTTGTTAAGTTATTTCGTCATTATAAATTAATACAAATGCACAAAATGTATGTTTAAAACACGTTATATTTATTATGCAACAAATATTTAATTAATTATATCATTTTCGACTTGGAAAATATTTATTTTGGATTATAGCAATAAAACAATTCCAAATCTTTGACATTTGTAATTGTAGGTTATGTGTTTCAAAACAAACAACTTCATCTTGATTAGTTTTTTTTATCAAAATACGAAATTCCAAAGTTCCAAGTGGTTTTGAGTGGCTAAGTGGACTTTAAAAAAACTGCACCCCAACCCAATGGGGTTCTACTTGTTCTGTGTTTTAGTTTGGTTCCAAATCTATCGAAAGTAAGTACACATTTACATTTCTATTTAAATACACAGCACAGTGTCTGTAACTACTATCTATGTAACCAAAATATTTATTTTTATATACTTTTTATCTTTTTAATATAATAAAATGTTAAATCAGCTAGAAAAGCTAGTAAGCTTTTTGGAAAGCAAACCATGGTTGGCTATGGGCCTAGGAAAGTGGGAAGGGAGGCCTTTGCCCTGCAGTGGGACCCCATGGGCTAATATAATAAGATAAGAATAACTATAAGGGCCTACGCAGACCGGGACGGCATGGCAAGGGATTTTAATTTTTACTAATGGACATTCAACCGTACTGTTACAGAAATACGATATAAATTGCTATGCTTTAAAATGATGCCGTGGCATTGAAAGATATTTTATCGCACGGCATTAGTGGCGGGATGCCGTGGCATACTGCGGTAGGCAACGGCATGCCACGCAGGGCTGCCAGATGTACGATTTTAATTGTACTCCTACGATTTTTTGGCATTTTTAGTCGTGTACGATCGCTAGACCAAGATCGTACGGAAAATGTACGATTTTTATATACCTGGGAAATCTGGCAACATTTCATAATGAAACGAACGTGCTCAGTGGAGCACGTTCGTTTCATTATTGATATTGAGAATTCACCGAAACTCATCCTTGCCAGTGGGCAAGGATGAGTTTCGGGGAATTCCCCAACAACCTAACGCGTACGCGCATCTTTTACTTGAATGAAGACTCTTGGACAGTCATTTAAAGGCTGTATTTGTTTGCATTTTTACGAAACTTATTATTTTTTTATTTCGGTATTGATTGCGACTCTTGTCAAATACATGTTTTTCTCTTATACTCATCAGTCTCGCTCGATCTGTGCGTGGTTTAATAATATAATTATCCTCTTTGAATCTGTATACTATCTTGAGTGCTTTTTGGTGTTTGTTGTTTGTGGTCAAGCAAGCATGTGTGACAAAAGACGAGCGACCTGCGCCAGGTACTCCAAAAAAGAAATTGGCTCAAAGAGGAGAGCTTTCTGTAGCAGATAGGGATAAACACAGAGCACAGAAGTATCGTCCTGATTGGGAAAACTAGACTTTTTTAAGGACTGGTGAGGACCTGGTAAAAACTAATTTAAAGCCAGATGCACTGTTTGTGACGTCGAAATGGTTTCAGAATATGGAGTTTTAAAATTATATTCTTCAAGGCAAAAGCATATAAAAGCCATGTCTGCAATACCAAGCAAAACAAAACAGCGTAATATCATGTCCGCATTTGTAACTAAAGGAGTTATGCCGAAAAATAAAGTTGTCACAGCGACTGAAATCAAGCTGGCGGATTTTCTTGCTGAGCATAATATTGCATTCCAAACTGCAGATCATATGTCAGATTTAATAAATGGTATATTGGAAGATTTTGGAGTGGAACATAAAATTGCTATGAAAAGAACAAAAGCTACAGCTGTAATCACCGAAGTAATTGGTGAAAGTGAAAAATCGTCTCTAGCCAAAAAACTGGAAACTGAGAAATTCAGTGCTATGTCTGACGAGTCAACAGATGTCAGCACTCACAAGGCTAGTTGTATAATTGTACGATATTATGACCTTGAGGTAAATAAAATTGTGAGTAAGTTTTGGGATCTATGCAAAATATTCAGCTTTGATGACGAAAAAACAGCAGAAGAAGGTGCTACTGGGGAAAATTTGTTTAATATACTAATGAAGTCTTTTTCTGGCCGGGATATATCGACTGAAAATATGATTAGTTTTGGTGCAGACGGTTGCAACGTGATGATGGGTGGGAATAACTCTGTGGCGAGCAGACTCAAGAAAAATTTGCCAGGTATATTTATAATTAAATGTGTTTGACACTCTGCACACCTTTGCGCATCTGAAGCGTGCAAACAATTACCAAGGCGCTGCGAAGATTTAGCAAGAGAGATTATAGTTTTTTCAAAAACAGTTCAAAAAGGCAATTTCGCCTTGAACAGTTTCAAGAATTTGTGAGTGCTTCGCCTCACAAGATTTTGCATCCTTCGCAAACACGTTGGTTGTCATTGGTGGCGGTTGTAGATCGATTGTTAGAACAATGGGATGCATTAAAATTGTTTTTTATAGACTGTTGGCTGAATGAACATCTTGTTTCAACAGAACTGATATTCAATAGTTTGAATGACCCATTCATGCAGCTTTATTACCTGTTCCTGTCTTGGATATTGCCCAAATTTACCAACTTCAATAAACTTTTTCAATCGGAAAAAGTAGTGATTACATCTCTAAACGAAAAGGTGCGCGAAATGTATAAAGATATTTTAAGTTTAAGTTTATTAAGTTAAGAAAGAATACAGTTCATACAATATCGGTGAGCCACAAACTAAGCATAGCTTGTATCTTGTGGCTCGGGAGTGCGAATTTCACAAGTTTAAAGTTGTTACATCAACTAAGGACATACAAAGTAATAATAAACAATTACAGGTTAAGAAATTAGAACATAAGAGAGCTTCTGCAATGTGCTCTGAAATCAAAGTAAAAAATAAAAATAAAATAAAACAATTTTTGCGTAAATTGGCTTGTTTTATGGTGTGTGGTGTGTCTGTGTGAATGTTTGTGCGTGTTTGTGTGTGAATTTGTGAGGGTGTGTGTGTGTGTATAAGGTTATTGTGCAAGTGTCATACCAAGGCTTCGGTATCGTCGTATGACAATTTTAGTAGTGCTGATCTTAATATTTTTTTAAACGTGAAGGTTGTGCAATCTTGTAGGTCGCAGATTTTAATTACTTTATTATAGGTGTTAGGAAAGGAAAACATTGTACAACGTCTAGCTAGGTCCGATCTGGCATTTGGTATAGGTACTCTAAATACCCGCTTGCTTAATAAGCTTTTGTATTCTGGCAGTTTTCTTACTGCTGCATGATACTTAACCGATGCTTGCAGTATGAATATTTGGCGTACCCTAAGAACTTCAAACTCCCGGTAGATAAGGTCTGTGGGGAATCTAAATCGTTTTTTTAGTGCAACCTTAATTAATGCTCGTTGTGCCCTCTCTAGACCAATGAATGTGGTTTTACCAGCCCGTCCCCATATACAGATGCAGTACTGCATAATTGACTGGCAAAGTGCATAATAAACCGTACGCAGTACATCGATTGGGGTACAGTCACGGAGTTTTTTCATTACATGTATCATTTTTCGCACTCGTGCGGATAGGGCGTATATATGGGTTTTATAAGTTAAGTGGTTGTCTAAGGTTATTCCAAGATATTTTATTTTATCAGCACGTTCTAGGACTTTACAGGGACATGTGTGGTGGGAAGCGTTGTTATGTTCTTGTGAGCAAGTGTGTATTTTTATGGACAGAGTACGGGATGGGCTGGAGGCACTTGTTTTGGAAAAGGCAATGTATTTACTTTTACCGACATTCAATGTCAGTAAATTAGTGTCTAGGGAGTGCGCTATCTGAGAGAGGCCTTGTTCCGCCAGGCGATACACTCGTTCCCAACTTGAGTCGTGAAAGATGATGGCAGTGTCATCGGCGTAGCAGATCACCTCAGCGTAGCTAATTGGGAGGCTTACTAGTTCGTTTATGTAGCGTGAAGAGGGTGGATTTTGCTATGTATTTTGGATCGTGATTATGTCAACAATACTGAGCTTTCTACCATTGATATTCAACGACAAGAAAAATGGTTAAAAGATGATAAAATTTATTTGGGAATTCGAGTAATGAACAAAATTACACAGCCTGAAATTCGTCGTCAGATTCCTGCCATTAAGGAGATTTTTCATCGCTGTCGGCATTTTCTAATCTTGTGATTAGAAAATGCCGACAGCGCCAAAAAAATTAAAAAAATATATGACCTAGATGATCGCATTCTATCAAAAATTGACTGTATTGAACCTACCAATGCTGCTTCCAGTAGTTACAGGAATAAAGTACCTACCTTACAGCCGCTTATGATACTTGTTCCAAGAATAGTAAAACCCGACGACATTCAATTGATGCAGGCAATAGATGACGAATGGCGCAGTTTTCCCAACATTTTGGATAAAATTGATTTATCTATCGAGTTTTGGGTTTAGTCATCAAAAAACAATTTGAGGATTTTAAAACACTGGCTCAATTTGCTTTAAATTTATAATGTTTGCCCCATTCTAGTGCAGATTGTGAAAGAGCATTCAGCGAAGTAAACTTAATAAAAACAAAACTTAGAAACAGTTTATCGAATGAAACACTGAATTGCACGAAGTTTAAGCCAACAAAAGAAAAGGTAAACAATATGAAAACAGAAAATTTGTATAAATCTAATAAATAGTTTTTTTAATTGTGTAGTTGTAAGTTTTTTTGTTTTTGTTTGTTTTGTGTACTTATGGCATGTGCCAAATTAATATGTTTTCTTCATTTATTTTTTCTTTCTTTCTATTGCATTTTTTTTCTAAAACTAAACGATTTTGTGTTATTTTTAATAAATACTTTGTAGTTCTAGGTTGTACGATCTTTTCATTTCAAAGTTTCCTTGGCATACGATTTTTTTTGTAGTTGGCGTACGATCACACCTTTTTTCCACCTGGCAGCCCTGATGCTACGGACTCCGGCGCTCGTAGTGATATACTGCGGGGTGCGGCGGCGGGGGTAGAGAAGCGGGGAATGCACACCATTGACCATCCATTTGCGCCCGCGTCTTTGACGACTGTGTACCTACGTGATTTTTTCGGAGACCAGTTTTTTACGTTTTTATTCCAACATGGAGGAAAATTAATAACTTTAGTTCAAGCCTATGATTATTTATATAATATGTCATCAAAACATTATATGAACACTCAAATGAAGAACAATGCGTGGAAAAGAATTGAAATAGAAATGAATAAAACAGGTAAATATTTTTGTAATATAATTATATTTTAAGATTTAACACGGTATTTATGTCTATTTACAATATCGTTTTGCCATGGAATCGAGCCCTCATCAGACTTAAAGTAATCTTTAAACATCTCCCGTACTGTCATAGCATCTAATGCATTGTTCATATTATTATCGTTTTCTAAATTAATGCTTACACTTGCTATATTTTGGCTTTCTGTGCTTGTACCACCTATGATGAAATTGTGTAAGCAAGTATACATGCTAAAATGATATTATCAATATATTTTGGTTGAACCTGAATTCCTTTTTGACATAATTCGAAATGTTCTTGAAGTATACCAAATGCATTTTCGACGATACGTCTGGCTCTACTCAAACGATAATTGAATATTTTCATTGCTTCATCTGTCAATCGATCGCCACTAACTACTGTTTGTGGTTAACGGAAAAGCCTCGTCTGCTACAAAAACATAGGGCAACTCAAGATCTGTCCTCAGTAAACGTTTTTTGGGGGAATACCGAGGACATTAGAAGTCAATTTTTTTTTCCAAATATTGAGTTTTGCATTATACCTCCATCACTATTTCGTTCATATGATCCTACATCTGCAATCACAAATTTATAATTTACATCCACAACCGCTAGTAGAACGATACTAAAAAACTTTTTATAGTTTATGTAGAGACTTCCACTATTGCGAGGTGCCTTTATCCTGAAATGTTTACCATCTATTGCACCGATGCAGTTCGGGAAATTCCATTTTTCATCAAATTCCATCGCGATTCGCGTCCATTTTTCCCTTGTTGGTTTTGGCATAACACTAGGGCTTAGGACATTCCAAATGACTCGGCAAGCTTCATGTACTATAGAGCGCACTGTACTAAACCCCATACGATAGCCGTAACCTAGAGACTTGAAGCTACTTCCCGTGATCAAAAATCTGGAAGATAATATAAGTAGGGGTAAGTGAGGCAGAGTGAAAGACAGGGCACAGTTAAACAAAGACAATTAAATAATACGATATGTATATGTATTTATTTATAATTATGAATTCCTCACGATATTTTCCTTCACCGTAATGCCAGTGGTAATTTTTACTTTAAAAAAGATTAGCTAAATATAATCCCATAAACATAGCTGGTGTTAACCTAGTCACTATCTAAGGCCTTTTCCCATTACCTACTTATGCTGGTTCTATACCATTTTAACTGCTTATGTTTTATTTTACCCGTACACAAAGCGATGCCCTATCAAGTTTGAAAAAGAGCTGGAGTTTTTTAAAAAAATCATTCAGCACAGAAACCAAACCTCGAATTTGGACTCCTCTTCAGAGGATACACAGACTTCTTTCGCAGAATCCGCTGTCGATGATAATGATGAACGTTCAGTTTCGCGAATGACCAATGATTCACATCATTCCTTAATAAGACCAGAACCTACAACAACTGCTGACATACTAAATAAATACATTGAATCGAAAAAGGAGGTGGACCCTATTGATTCATTCTTTCAAACAATGGCTGCCACAATAAAAAAAACTACCAGAATGAGTGCAGGTCCAAATAAAGAGACAAATATTTAATATGGTAACTGACGCCGAATTAAACTACATAGAGGGAACTCCAGCTCCAACATCTGAAGATGTCTCTAGCAATTTGCAACATCAACGACCATGCCGTACCGCTTCTACTTCAAGATCTGGCTGTGAAACCGCGGCAGGCTTGGGCTATGAAGCTATTCAGGGTCTGGCTCTGAAACCACCTCAAGATCTGGCTATGAAGCAGCTTCGGGGTCTGGCTTTGGAACCGCCTCAGGCTCTGGTTATGAAGCTGCTTTACGGCCTGGTTATGGCACCGCCTCTGGCCCTGGCTATGAAGCTGCTTCAGGGTCTGGTTATGAAACCGCCTCGGGCCCTGGCTATGAAGCTGCTTCAGGGTCTGGCTACAAAACTGCAGTTTCTGAATACGAAACTAATCTAAACTAGTAGGTACTCTAACCTCCTGAGACCCACTGTCCTATGAGAAGAACATTTGAATTATACAATTTTGAACCATATTCGTGTTTTGCTCGTGCCTCGATCAACAGGTTGAAATCACCGAAAAATATATAAAAAAACTGCTTGTGTGACAGGGTTTAGTGTGAAGAGATAAATCCAAACGCACTTTCCACAAAATATAACAAGTTTATTTGAAAAAACAATATAAATCTACATTCGTGGGTAACAAACCTAACTAACTAATACAAAATAACTAAATCTAACTAAAACCTATCAAAGCCCTAAGCGCACCGTACGCTGTACGATAATAATGCGGATCACCAGCAATATGTTCGCACAAGGCAGGCGCTAATCCGAACTCAACAAGAAGCGGGGTAAACGAGACCGACCTAAGTCGATGCGGTGTGTACTCCCGAGCCGTGCTGAACTCAGACTGACGATTCGGCTCGGCGGGCTGGTTTATAAAGGCGGCCGTGGCTCTGCGGGGGCCGTGCGCGGCGGGGCAGCGATGACGCGCGTCGTCAATCACGTGCGTGCGAGGTCTTCTGCCGTGGTCGTTTCTTTGCCGCGTTACACTTGCTAATATTCAGGGACAGTCTTTCATCATGTCTTCAGTTCCATACTCGAAAAAGTTTCAAAAAGTGCAAGGAATATTAGCCTCCAATTCGAAAACGTAACTTGGATGATGCTGAAGCGACAGAGCTCGAAATATACACGGTAAAACGAGGATTGGTTTCCATTCTGTGCCCGCTCCTCGAACCCGAGAAAAATTGAAACTTTTGGCGAATTCGGCGCGATGTTCTAGACTTGTCTCGAGTTTACATCAATTACGTTCGGCTGCAGACGAGGATGCAAATAAAACCGATATAATTTACTTATGAAATTTAATTAATGTAAAAATTACATTTAAATCGGTAATACTAAGTTGCGTGACAAATGTTCGATATGAGAAACAAGAGTGAAGCACTAAACCTAAAATTAACACTGGTCACTGGCATTGCACAATCTTCGATCCCACGGTCGGTTTGCTGAGACGGCGGATCTCACGGTGCACCGCACAGCGCGGTGTTAGTCATCTTCTTAAGAATAAGGAGTGTCGCAAGTAGCAACATAACATCTCCCTCCACGAGATCGGCAACTATTTGAAGACTCTAGTCGAAAATAATGTCGATGGCGAAGCTGGATCAATCTCGGTGTTAAAGGCCTCCTTATCCTTAGCCTTGACATCGATTACTTTAGTGGCTTTCTGTAGTACCACTTTCTTCAATCTGCGACGACGGAGTATAATGATGATGATGAGCACACATGCACCGGATAGTAGAATGTATACCGGTATAGTGGTGTGGTATATAGATTCAGTGTTCGACGACTGTAGCGTTACAGGTTCTTGTAGAGCGATTTCAGAGTTACTTGAATGCAAACTGCCGAGGTCAATGGTATCTAATTTTATAGTCTTCACAGATACATTATATATGTTAAGGCGGGAAAACCACTTGAGGAACGCTGCTCCTAAATATCAATGGCCTCCGCCATATTGTCTTCGCCTTAGATTCCTCTTCGTGGCAGATGGGTAAATGGGTAGTTGAAATCACACACAATACTTGACTCAAACACCAAACGTTTATTTACAATAGTCCAATTACAGGCACTTATAAACTTTTCAGGGGTTGAGACCCATTCACATGAATCATTGTTACTATGGAGAAGAATGGGTTGAAGAAACTCCATTTATATCATGTTACAATTCTCGTTTGCACTAATTAATATTAATCACATCAAAAACCACTTTCATTTACATTATTTGCTAAACGCGAGATAATGTGCATCTTTCGTCACACGCGTGTCTACTTGTCTAGTCCGTCTAGCGGAAGTACCACGTACTCAGTATTGTTATTAATTACTTAATCAGTTAAAACTAATAAACAATACTAAAATAGTTCACAATTGATTGTAATAATTATTTAACAATAAAACAATACCAATATTAATGCGAAGGTGTTATTAAGTTAATGTCTAATTAATAGGTTCATTACTTTTTACAACAGAATGTTACTTACGCCATTTCCGGCTAATTAAAGGATTTAATACAAAGAACAGGTTTTCTACTAATGAATTGCTCTACAAAATAATCTTATGACTTTTTAGTTTATAATTACATAAAGAAACTGATTTAGTCGTGGTTTCAGATTATAAATTGAGTTATTGATCATTAAAATCGTATTCGCCGCCATCTTCACAACAATGTGCAATGACGTCTCTTATACAGCCTAATTTCAAGTGAGCAATCATTAAAATCCCAATATTCATAATCAATTAGCTTATCTTAATTTTAACTATAGTTCTAGTTAAAGACCTCTGTTTAATAAATCATTATTCGAGTCGTCGACCATTCAATTACAAACCATCTCTGTAGTAGTTAACACAAAAGCTAACAGATGGCACTGTCGTTCCTGTCTTTCAATATTGATCTCGTAATAACTGTACAAATATCTCAGAGATGGCAGGTTCATCAATTATTATAAAAAGCTAAGCTAAACTATTATTGTAAGCTGGTTATTAATTAGATTGCCTAATGATCCCAGCAGATAGACACTCTCGCGGCGACACGGCCATTCTGATCGGCGGTGCGCGCTCTGCACTTGCCGTTGCCGTCCGCTCGTCCGTCCGTTGTCTTATGTGTAGTCTCGTGGTTGTTATCTGAAATAGTGGATATAAATTTTGTCGGCAGATTATTGTTGCTTTTATTATCCTACAATGTTTTTTCAATTGTAGGATTTAGTAACAGGAAGGTTCATTCAACATAGAAACCTTGTAATAGATCTGACATTCAATGCATTTTTGTATCACCTTGCTAGACACACATGCACAGTTACAGACATTTATAGCTGTTTGGAATTTTTATTCAAGTTATTAGATGCTAAGCTGTTAGCTTAATAAAACAATTGTTGCCTGAATGATTCAATTACATTAATTGAATTGAGTTTATTGATATTGTTTGATCAACTTCTAGCTCACAAGAATTTTGTTGGCAAAATTATTCAACAGCATTAATTGAATTCATTGATAGTTTGATCAGCTACTAGCTGAATAGAATATTGTTTGATTAGCTACTAGCTAAATAGAATATTGTTGGAAAAATTATTCAACAACATTAATTGAATTATTTTATATTGTTTGATCAGCTACTAGCTGAATAGAATATTGTTTGATTAGCTACTAGCTTAATAGAATATTGTTGGCGAAATTATTCAACAACATTAATTTAATTTATTGATGTTGTTTGATCAGCTACTAGCTGAATAGAATATTGTTTGATTAGCTACTAGCTAAATAGAATATTGTTGGCAAAGTTATCAACAACATTAATTTAATTTATTGATATTGTTTGATCAGCTACTAGTTGAATAAAATATTGTTTGATTAGCTACTAGCTAAATAGAATATTGTTGGCAACATTATTCAACAACATTAATTGAATTTATTTATGTTGTTTGATCAGCTACTAGCTGAATAGAATATTGTTTGATCAGCTACTAGTTGAATAAAATATTGTTTGATTAGCAACTAGCTAAATAGAATATTTTTGACAAAATTATCGAACATCATTGATTTTATTGATTTCATTGATATTGTTTGATAAGCTGTTTGCTTTTTCAGCAAACAGATAATATTGTTGCTTACTATAACTTGACTTTGCAACCTTGTATAATAGGCCTACTGTCTACTAGATTCGTTTTAAATAAAATTATTGATAGCTTTAGACATTGTGATTTGTATTTGGTAAATGTAGTGTGAGTAGTATGTTTTTATTTGTTCATTCTCACGGGAAGGTAATGCTCTGTGATAGACACAAAGTCTTGGATTTGACAGGATAAAAGGATAGGATCAGGAACACCGCTCTGTGATAGACACAAAGTCTTTGATTTGACAGGATTAAAGGATAAGGAGTTTAGGACCATTGCTCCGTGACAGGCACGAAGTCTTTGATTTGACAGGATATAAGGAACCAGGCTCTGGGCGTTTAATACGCCGTGGACCCAGGAGGATAACATGAGAGTATTATTTTATCAGTTCCCTCCACGGCTGCTGATAGATCATTTGTTGTGTTGGTTCATTACCAGTCACCTCCACGGCTTCTGATAGATCATTTGTTGTGTTGGTTCTTTACCAGTTGCCTCCACGGCTGCTGATAGATTATTTGTGTGATTCATTGTGAGTATTAATTATTGCGCGATTTGTTTCCTAAACGGATACCATTAGCTTTTTGTGAGTATTATTATTTTATACTTCATTAGTTACTGTTAGTACTAATACTTTGTTTTTGTTAATAGTTGTTGCATACAACTGGCAGGATTGCAAAAACATTAAAATAATGAAAATGGAATACCTGATACTCATCACACATGAGCATCATGTAGGTAGGTAGGTTGATTGGCGATTGTATTGAGCCTTTTAATGCAACACTGTTTGATATCAGTGAAGTGTTTGAAGTAGTTTGAAAACTTCTCACCTTTTATGTTAACTTATGGTGTGTAAACACTGAAACAGTCATTCTGCGTTGGCTGTCCTCATACTGTTTCTCATTTGTTAGCTTCATAGCCGGCGACACGGTCATTTGTTCACCAGGCTGTAGTACTTGATGTTGTTTATATTTGTAGTGAATTTGCTCTACTATCATTTCCTCTTTTATAAGATAATTGCCTCGAATCTGGAATGTAAAAGTCATGCAGGTAAATAATAGAACAAGAAAAGATGTTATGTAAACATCACACCTGCTATCCCAGAAGGGTTAGGCAGAAGTGTACATCATCACTTTGCCAGTAATGCTTAAGGCTCTTGTTAAAGGGCAAGACTGTTTGCCATTAATATTATTGTCTGGACTGCTACTGAGAAATTCCTGATGGAGAAACTCAACAACACTGTTAGACTCGGGAATTGAATCCAGGCCCACACGCTTTAATTGTATGGTGCATTACTACTAGGCCCTCAAAGTAGTCTGACTAAATGTTTAAATTAGTAATGAAAATTTGGTAATCAATTGTTTTTAAATAGTTATCATACTTAGATGGTAATTAAACTAAGATGGGAAAGTTAATCTGATTAAAACTACTTTAAAAACACTATTGGTTGTGTTACTGTACTAGTGAAACATTCACAATTTAACTTCTTTAAAGCTTTGCTTTCTGTTGAATTATCGCACTGAATTTCATTGTCACAATTTGTTGAACAACGTTGATGTTTCGTTAATTGTTTTGTTATAAAACACACATAAGTACCAGTTACATAACAAAGCATTACTAATGTAAAACATGTGCACCCTGGCATTGAATCCAACTCGTATGCTATAATGGGAAATAGTATAATGTTATCATTGCGTTTTCCCATTAAAATAATGTTTATTGTGGATCAATTGTTTATCTATTTATTTATTTTTTTAAAACTTTAAGCTAATCAATTAGTGATGTAGTAAGGTCAGATGTAGATTCGATTGATAGATATTGAATAAATAAATAATTATTGTAATATTTATCATGACATATTGTGTCATTACAATACAAAGATTCACATCTGCCGGGTGTCCAGTGACGGACAACTTTGTTTGTTTTTAATGAATCTTGAAACATGTTATCCAATACAAATGTTTACAAGTTTGTATAAAGTATTTAATTGTAATTCCTCACTTGAATGTCAATTAGGAGGGATTTCTAAGAATTATTTCTATTAAATGTTTTATTCTGAATGACATTTCAAAACACAACAAGATTTAATACTAGTTAATACTTGGTTAATTAATTAATGTGTGAATGCAAGTAACTAACTATCATTTGATTCATGAGTTCAGTTTGTGACACATTAAGTACTGATTTATATTTTAATCATAACTTTGAACAGGTAATGACCTTATCACTCCATAAGTGATTAAAGATGTTTTAATATTTTAATCCCACGGGTGTCAATTTAAGGTGGCATTAACCTAGCCAGTGTGTAATGTGATAAGTTAAAATATTGTTAACTGCACTACAGTTACTAAAATGAATAAAATAAAATACTTCCCGGGTTTGATGTTTCATCCCGTAGGTTCATTTTTATTAATATGCTTTCCAAGTGTTCATGTTTCTTTTATTTTGCTGTTTCGGTCATTCTGTGCTGTACTTACTGTATGTTTGTCATTTTGATTGGACTATGAAGTTTTCTGTCACATAAAACTTCATTGTTTGTTTTCCCATGTGTCAACTTATTGTCTGACTGGGTCATGTGTGTTCAAGTTGAAATAAGCCTTATTTATCATGTTGGTATCTGTCAACCACTACGATGAAAATACAGCCAAATCTTAGACGATCATAGTCTTCAGTTCAATATTTTCCTGTATGTCATTGGATGTTCCGGCGCATATTCATGAGCAAAGCGCAGATAAAATCCCTTTCTTCTGATGTTAAGGCGGGAAAACCACTTGAGGAACGCTGCTCCTAAATATCAATGGCCTCCGCCATATTGTCTTCGCCTTAGATTCCTCTTCGTGGCAGATGGGTAAATGGGTAGTTGAAATCACACACAATACTTGACTCAAACACCAAACGTTTATTTACAATAGTCCAATTACAGGCACTTATAAACTTTTCAGGGGTTGAGACCCATTCACATGAATCATTGTTACTATGGAGAAGAATGGGTTGAAGAAACTCCATTTATATCATGTTACAATTCTCGTTTGCACTAATTAATATTAATCACATCAAAAACCACTTTCATTTACATTATTTGCTAAACGCGAGATAATGTGCATCTTTCGTCACACGCGTGTCTACTTGTCTAGTCCGTCTAGCGGAAGTACCACGTACTCAGTATTGTTATTAATTACTTAATCAGTTAAAACTAATAAACAATACTAAAATAGTTCACAATTGATTGTAATAATTATTTAACAATAAAACAATACCAATATTAATGCGAAGGTGTTATTAAGTTAATGTCTAATTAATAGGTTCATTACTTTTTACAACAGAATGTTACTTACGCCATTTCCGGCTAATTAAAGGATTTAATACAAAGAACAGGTTTTCTACTAATAAATTGCTCTACAAAATAATCTTATGACTTTTTAGTTTATAATTACATAAAGAAACTGATTTAGTCGTGGTTTCAGATTATAAATTGAGTTATTGATCATTAAAATCGTATTCGCCGCCATCTTCACAACAATGTGCAATGACGTCTCTTATACAGCCTAATTTCAAGTGAGCAATCATTAAAATCCCAATATTCATAATCAATTAGCTTATCTTAATTTTAACTATAGTTCTAGTTAAAGACCTCTGTTTAATAAATCATTATTCGAGTCGTCGACCATTCAATTACAAACCATCTCTGTAGTAGTTAACACAAAAGCTAACAGATGGCACTGTCGCTGCTGTCTTTCAATATCGATCCCGTAATATTTACTGTACAAATATCTCAGAGATGGCAGGTTCATCAATTATTATAAAAAGCTAAGCTAAACTATTATTGTAAGCTGGTTATTAATTAGATTGCCTAATGATCCCAGCAGATAGACACTCTCGCGGCGACATATACATTTTCCTTTATAGTTGGTAAGTCCATAATCTTCAATTTCTTTCCCTTAGTTTGGTCATGACGATTGCTTGCCGTAAATGGTGTAGTTCTTAGCGCGCATCCTCTGGGTATGATAGATAGGTAGCTCCCTTTCAGCATTCTATAATAATCTTCAGAACAAGTGAGGCGAACTTTCGTAGGTTTAGGAAAGCTTACAATGAAGTGTTGGTCGTATAGCTGTTCCATCGCTTCAGAAGACAGGATGACTGATGTAAATTGACAGGGCTCATTAATTTTCTGATGAAGTATAAGCTGCCGGATACAGTCTGAATGTTTGCCATGGTGGTGACTTAAGTTATCCTCGCAAAGGTGACCGTGGGTATACTTCGGACATTCTGTCTCCATGTACAACAGATCTTTTTCGTGAACCGCTATGAAAGGATGAGGTGGAATAAGGACCTTATTGTTATAATTAGGGGCCAGGGATAATTTGTATAGGATAAAGTTAGTAGGATAAAGTATCGGAAATTGTATAACTATCACTATTTTATTCCCATTATAATAATATCCTAGTCTAATAATGTCAAAATATTCTCTAAAACTAATCTCTAGAAATTGATCCTTATTATATAACATACCTTATCTATTCATCATGTCCTTATTAAACATAATAGCACAGTTCAATATGGAATTATGAATACTTTTAGCCCTAATGAATGCTAATAAATTTTGTAATTTGTCAAGTTCTTTAGACAAATTATCTATATTGTCTCTTATTATTAGTAACTGTGCCAAATGGGCATATTTAATGGTATCTGTTTCATGTTTAACATTGCTAGCTAAAATCGAATTAATATTTTTTTCAATTTTCTCTTGGTTTTCTACTATTTTATCTGTAACGTTTGAGCTACGCGAAACCCACTGCTTACTTAGACTTATTTGGTGATTCATTTCAGCAACTAAATTATTTTCATTTTGCTATAAGATTGCGATGGCATTATCGTATTTTAAGGCATCAGTGTAATCTAAATTACCCGAAATACTCTTTATTACAGAACCAAGACCATCTATGAGACCTCTTTTAACACGGTTTACCTTAAGTGTTTCCAACTGTTCCGAAATATCTTCTAATTTAGTACCCAGGTAGGTAACGTGGGGTTCATAGTAAGATCGTGATAAATTGTGGTGTAAGATTTTGCAGTTGCTCGTTAACTATCTTTAAACTATTGCGCATATCATCAAGGTTTAGATTAGATTAGATGCATCGGGCTAGTGTTCGCAACTCCACGCCTTGAGCGTAGGGATGTGGAAAAATAATCGATTATGGAAAAAATCGATTAAAAATAAAATAAAAATCAATTTTTATTAGCGATTTTAATATTGTAAAAAATCGATTAATGATCGATTTATTTTTTCATAAACATGATCGATTTTTCATCTGCCACCCCCATTATAAGTCTGGACTTCTAGAAGCCGGATTGCGAATTACTATAAAGAATTAGGTCGATCAGTATTACATAAATGCCTCCTGTACGTCTACGCTGAAACCGCTCTAACAGTGCTTTTGTTGCGACAAGGTAGCCCGCGAAATTCGAATTTTCTTACGTTTTTTACAATTTTCCGGTCAGTGTCAGATTGTAGGTATGTGAAATAAAATAGGATTTACGACCCTAACAAATGTGTATTTACTGAGTAATAATGATTAAAATCACCAACAGAACCGTCTCAGTTCATTTAAGTCTCTTGAGTGACTATTTTATGAAAAAGTTATTCGAATTTCGCGAGCTACCTTGTCGCATTCACCTTAACTAGATAATTATGAGTCAGTTATACAAAAACGTAACTAAAAACCGTAGTGTTTCGATACGCCGGACAAAACAAACCGCGGTGTTCACAAATGCACCACGAAACAAAAAAAAAAAAACTTTTTTTATTTCATAGTTTAGTTTTGTTAATTTATGTTGATTATTCTAAAAATTTGATTTGCGTGAATTATTTTAAAAAAATCGATTAATATAACAAAATCGATTATTTTCTTAAGAAAAATCGATTATTTATTAATCGATTTTTTATGTACAATGTCACATCCTTACTTGAGCGCGTATTTTGCGTGCGGGTGGGAATCTTATTCGATCCACCCCAGCTCCCCGAGAAAAGCCAGCAACCCCTTGGTGTTACCGGCAATCTCGCGGAGAGTACCTGGGTTACCGAAGTACTTGGCCCTGTATGGGGCAACCCCCGTACAGTGCAGGAGCACGTGGGCTGCTGTTTCTTCTTCCTCCATGCAGGCTCGACACAGAGGACTATCTGTGACTCCTATAACAAAGAGGTGCTTGTTAAAAGTACCGTGTCCAGTGATGGCAGCCGTCACTGTGCGTAGCTGCAGCTTAGTTAGCCGGGAAGCGCCTCCTTGGCCTGCTTGCACTCGCCGTGGTCTAGCCACAGCTTCGCGTGAAGTTCCCTGGTACGTTTCCTTACCAGCGTGCGAAGATAACCGAAAGGGAGCGGCACGATGGGTTCTGGTCCCACCGCTGCCATGCTTGAGCTCCTTCGAGCGAGCTCGTCGCTGCATCGTTGCCTCGGGAGTCGCTATGTCCTTTAATCCATTGAATGGTTATATTGTTTAGGTTACCTACCTGGTTCAGGCGTTGGTGGCACTCGTGTATCAGCCCGGAATTGACCGTGTGGCTCCTTAATGCCAGCAGTACCGCCATGCTGTCAGAAAGTATACGGATAGAGTGATCCTTTACCTCCCGAGCCAAGATGGCTGATGCCGCCAGGGTGATACCCATGCATTCTGCCTGAAAGACAGTGTTGTGGGCCCCCAAAGGTACGGCTAAGTGGATATTGAGATCCTCCGAGAAGACTCCGGCTCCAAAGCCAGTACCTGTTTTGGATCCATCCGTGAAGATCCGCACTTCTGCAGGGCTAAGTCCCTCGCAGCGGTGATCCTCATGGAGTTGGATTTTGTATTTCTTATCGAATACGTACTGTTTGGGTACTCGATCGTTTACAGCTTTCATCAAGGTTTATAATTTGGAGAAAGGAATGGAAATGTGAAATGACTCTCGTGGGTCCTAGGTTGAAGGGCAAAATACCTGGTCCACCGTTAAGACTGTCTAATGTTATCTCGTCTGCTCGGTCCAGGGCCAGGCTCAGGACTAGTAGTATTTGTAGTGTCCTGTAACAAACGAGCACTATTAGGCACCCGTTTTAGGCGTGATTTAGGCACCTTGCCTTTTTTTCTTTTTGGTGTAGATATGAATAGGCAAATCCGCTAATACCGTATTATGAGTATATCGAGCTGCTAATTTTTGCCAATGGCATAAAGGATTCCTAATAAAAACTTGTTGCTCTGGTTCGTATTCTTTTACAGGTTCGCGATTATTGTTAACATTTTCAATAATTCCAGTACGGCGATGAAGTGAAGTGTCGTTGAGAACATCGTATACTTTTGACATTCGTCTGCGGTGTTCTTGGATATATTGTTGTAAGAGATGTTCGGGAGCTACGAGGGCGTCACTGAAAATTTCGGGAATCAAGGAAGTGACACAACATTACTATTTAAAAATGTATTTATTGTCCCTCAAGAGGAATAGTCGTAACATGGCCGGTTTTGGAGACAACATGAACGAACAATTTTTGTTGGCTTTAACTCATTTTCGAACACCCAAACTCGTGACTGGTTTTTTGTTTCAAATTCAAATATTTATTGCTCAACACACAGTACATAATATTGCATTCATAGGTGTCAAGTGAATGCGCAGTTCACTGTGATGTACCAAATTAGGCATGCAAAATTTATAGTTAAAATTATACACATTCTCAACCAACTAAAATAATATCAATTAATACCATAAACCGGGCAAAAAGAAAACTGAAATCGAATTAATTATACAATGTCATAAATACAAACGTAAATTGTCATAAATTCAAAATAATAAGTAAGTAATGTCAAAGATTCAAATCAATAAGTACATAATGTCAAATCATTATAATACAATGTCAGAATAATTATGAGATAATTCCAATATAGTCAACAGATATTAAGAACACATAAAATTATTTTGTATGAAATAAATCGGAATCAGGTTATCACCATAATTTATTAAGTATCTGAATTAATATTACACAACCAAATTCTTATCAGTCAGGTATTCATTTATCGTGTAGTATGATTTACTTAGAAGCAACTTACTGAGTTGCTTCTTAAATACATCTATGTCAGTGATGCATAACAAAGCACTTGGTAATTTATTGTAAATATGTGGTGCCATTCCTAGAAGATTTTTTATGAAATACCGCTTTTTTGTGTTGCCTACCACTTATTTTATACCTGTGTCGCGAGCTGTGTAGTTTTTCAAATAAGTGCAAGTTAGTTTTGACAAATACTGCCACCTCACATATGTATAGGCAGGGTACTGTTAATATATGGAAATATTCAAAAAGTGGTTTGCAGCTTTCCGTGCTTTTTATACCGCATATCGCCCTAACACACCTTTTTTGTGCTCTGAATACTGTTTCCATGTTCGTGGAGTTGCCCCAGTATATGATACCGTACCGTAATGTAGAGGTAACATAAGCATGATACGCCGTAATCAGAGCTTTTCGATTTACTTCCTTGGCCAGATTACGTAAAGCATATTAATGCTGACTAAGGCGATTACATACACTGTCAGTGTGAGTTTTCCACGACATGTCTCTATCTAATTCAAGTCCTAAAAATTTTGTAGCGGTTGTCTCTGAAATAATCTTGTCTCCATATTTTACGTCAGGTTTTTTATGATTGGTCCTTTGCTCGAAAGTCATTATTTTAGTTTTGTCAATATTAATTTTAAGATTATTCGCGGCCATCCATTCTATGAGTACTTGATTGAAGACAGTGGTTTATGTCTCCTTCAAGTCTCTTTGCGTCATTGTCACCACTAAAAATGACCGTGCTGTCGTCAGCAAACAAAACCATTGGGTGATGTGTTTCTCTAGGCATGTCATTTATGTAAACAATAAATAAAAAAGACCCTACAATACTTCCTTGGGGCACACCATAGTTATTAGCTCTCTGACTGGATACATATGTACGCTCGGTTTTTGAAGTAACGCAGACCTTCTCTATTTTCGTAACTTGTTTCCGGTCGGACAAATACGATTTCAAGAGCTTCAAAGCATTGCCCCTAATTCCATACCTTTCCATCTTTTTTAAAAGTACTGTCCTATCCACAAAATCAAATGCCTTGCTCATGTCCAAGAATAAAGCAGCTACCGGAGTTCTGTTATCTATTCCAGTTATAATTTTCTCAAAGAGCTTGAAAATTGCCATATTTATGTTCTTATTCCTTCTAAAACCGTATTGCTCATCAACAAAAAGATTGTTACGTTCAAAAAATGAGTAAAATGTATTGTAAATAACTTTTTCTACGATTTTAGAGAATATGGGCAGTAAGGCAATGGGCCGGTAGTTGGCTGGATCGTGTTTGCTACCTTTCTTATACAGTGGTTTTATAACTGCTAGTTTCAACCTATCCGGAAACACACCCGATTCTAAACACATATTTATTATGTAACTAAGTACTGGTGCTATAATGGTTGAAACAGATTTATTAACATTTGTTGTAATGTCATCATAACCAGAGCTATTAGTATTATTCAATGTATTTATTAATTTTATGATGTCAGGAGGAACTGTGGGTATTAAAAATAATGAGTTAAGGTGCATGTCAATTTTTAAATTTTGATTATAATTATTAATGTCCGATACTGATTCAATTTCGTCAATAAAATAGTCATTAAAATTTTGAGCGATACTTTGTGGGTCAGTTATGTCGAGGTCATTTATTCTAAGTTTTGATATTCCTTCAATCGGCTTATTATTTTTGCACTTATTTATTATTTGCCACGTAGCTTTGCACTTATTATATGCATTGTTAATGTGATTGTTATTTTGGGATTTCTTAGTCAGACGAATTATGGTTTTTAAGCGTTTCGTATGTTTTGAAAACTTTCTTAGTATTGGGGTTGGGGCTTTTTCGAAATTGCCACAACATTTCACGCTTGCGTTTACAGCATAACTTTATACCTTTACTAATCCACTTGGGTGATTTCACTGCATATCGTTTTATTCTCTTCAACGGAAAACACATATCATAAAATAATTTAAATGAGTCGTGGAACTTATTAAATGTGTCATTAGCCTCTGTGGAACAATAAATATCATTAAATGTCATATTTTGTAAACAACTTTTAAACTTTTGCATATTTTCATTACAGAAACTACGTCTAAATATGTACCAATATGGAAGTACGCAAGTTTTTTTAACAGGACATTATAGTAGTTGCGCAGTATGATCTGACAACGCCAATTCGACCGTAACGCACTTACTTCCCCTTATATTGTCAATGATGTTGTCAATGCATGTTCCGCTACACAGTCGTGTTGCATTGAGTACACCTAGTTTTAAGTTAAAACTTTGCAATAAGTTTTTGAAACTCCGCGAGGCATAAGTATCCTTCATGTTAAGGATAAATTACCCAATACTCAAAGCATGTTATTATAAGTATATGTGATTCGTGATCTATGGTCACTCCTCCCTTCTCTCTGCTACCTTGTACTGAATATGTTCACCATGTCGTGTCTTTATAATTAATAAATATTAATTAGTAACAAAGTCATCTTTTACTGCTTTGCTGCCCTCATATACACCTAACAGGTTATGGGCCCATGTCATATGAGGAGAGGTTAACTCCCCCATCTGGTGCTTTAGATTATCAAGAACTGATTTATCAATGTATTCCCTTTGAATGCTTGAATCGGGAAGAAATGCCTGTATTATTGCTTCGTTCCTCATGTTAGCAGGTAACTCTGCAATGGGCTTTTGAGTTCTTATAAAGGTTCTTTCAAGCTCAACTCTACCAAATTGAAAAGGCATATTTTCCCAATCAATTTTGTGGTAATCTTTAACGCTTTGATGGGTCGCCCACTTCTTTGATCCACCAATCAATCAAACCGTAGGATGCTAAGATCCGGCCGTGAAGGTGAGAGTCTTCTGGACCCAGCAAGTGCCTAGGAACTCCATAACTATCAACTGCATCTTTTTTTACTGCCAGAGGGTATTTGCAAGCCATATTTGACATTGCAGTTATTAAAGGATTTGGGTCCTTTACATTTCTTGAATTTCTTTCGATTGATCTTATATTGTTGGTACTGGTGTTCTTCAATATTGAAATTGCTTTTTCCTTAGCTCGTAGTATTTCTTTAATTGCTGCCATTAGTTGACTCTTTCCAGAATTATTTGTTGAACTCATCTTTAATTATTCTGCAGGGACTGTTTATACTGATTGAATCAAAAACAAAACATGAAGACGAAAATTTCATGAAAGCAAATGCTAAAGCAAAAAGCATCATAGTTCAATGCGTACCAGATAAGTACTTGAATATTATAAAGTCATGCGAAACTGCAAAAGACATAATAGACATCCTCAAAAATATGTTCGAAAGAAAAAGTGTTACGAATACTAGTTATATTAAATTGTTGCTGCTGTTCTCTAGTAACACATCCGCTTTTAAGAATTTTCTTAAATTGCTCAAAGTTATTTATTTCTTTACCACCCAATCTAACGGGAAGAGCAAAGAGCCAGTCAGAAAATACTGATATCTTCTTTTGATGTACTGGACTATAATAATGTATTTTATTTCCACGAACGAATAAGGTTATCCCTATTTCAAGTCGACCACGTTTTATAACTGTAGCGCGAGGTAATATCTGTTCCTCACATGTTGGTGGTGAACAACTCCTCTTCAGAGGGTGTTTTAAGTCGTAGATTTGTGGCTTGTTGGTTAATGCCATCATGACTTATTTTATTTCTTTCGCGTAAAACACGCTACTTTAAGGTATCCACCTTAGGAAAACCACCACCACCACACCACCACCAAAAGTTGTGAGTGTGTGTGTGTTGTGTTGTTGTGTTGTGTGTTGTGTGTTGTTGTGAGTTGTTATCCACCTTAAGAACAAGATGTGGGGCTCAGAAGAAGTGGTGGCAGGATCTTTAAGAATTGAAGCTAGGGACTTCCCCTCGATTAAAGTGGAATTCATACATTCTACAGCATCTGAGCCTTTATAGTTGAATTGACGTATCTTTTGACATATATGCTGGGCTATAAGTTTCGTACCCTGTATAATAGAACTCGCACACTATTACTGGAAACTGGACTTCCAAAGCATTTATGGTGTGAAGCCATAGTATGTTCTACCTATCAGCTCAATCGTTGTCCATCATCTGCTATAAATTATAAAACTCCTGCAGAAATAATGTATGGTAAAAAGGATTTATCAAAATTAAGAGTATTTGGAAGTAAGTCATGGGTAGTAACAATGCCAAAAGGAGATAAACTTGATCAAAGAGCAAAAGAAATGTATATGGTAGGATATTCCCCAAATGGATATCGCCTGTGGAATCCTGAAACAAATAAAATATTAGTATCACGTGATGTAAGAATGAACGAAGATGATATAAGCTACAAAGAAAATAAAGAAGCAGTAAAATATTATGAACCTGAAGAAGATGAAGAAGAAGAACAGGATAAAAATGTAAAAACAAATAAAGAACCAAAGGGAAAAGAGAAGAATAGAGAAGAAAAACAATTTGAAATCAATAGAGAGGAACAAGAATCTGAAACAGATGGAGAAGAAAATGTAAACACAAAAGTTCAAACAAATACATATGAACAGCAAAGTTTAAGAAAATCAGAAAGAAACAAAAAGTTACCTCAACACCTACAAGATTATATTCTAGAAGATCAAGAAGATATATCAAACATAGCATACTGTTTACTAGTGGACTCAGATCCATTAACATATGCGCAAGCTATAAATAAAGGAGAAGAATGGAAGAAAGCAATAGAAGCAGAACTCAAATCACTGGAAGAATTGGATACCTGGACAGAAGCAGATCTACCAAAAAGCGAAAAAGCTATTGATACTAGATGGGTATTCCGAACAAAACAAGATGGGAAGAAAAAGGCTAGATTAGTGGCCAAAGGATTTCAAACAAACAATGCATACAATGTATATTCACCAGTAGCAAGAATGTCTACAATTCGATTAATGTTTAGCTATGCAGTACAAGAAAATCTTTCAATGAAACAGTTGGATGTGCCAACAGCCTTTTTAAACGGTCAACTGAAGGATGATATTTATATAAAACCACCAGAAGGAGTAACAGTACAAAAAGGAAAAGTTTTAAAGCTCAACAAAGCATTATATGGTCTTAGAGAAGCTCCAAAATGTTGGAACGACAGATTTCATAAATATATAACCAAACAAGGATATGAACAATCTAAATATGATTTTTGTTTATACATGAAAGGTAAAACTTTACTTCTGATATGGGTTGATGATATTTTGATTATAGGGAAAGATAAAGAAACTTTGGAAATAATAGAAAAACTAAAAGACGAATTTAAAATTAGAGATTTAGGAGAAGTAAAAGAGTATCTTGGAATGGAAATTGTCAGAGAAAAAGGAAAACTTCAAATAAGTCAACGAAAATTAATAGAAAAAGTCTTACAAAAATTTGCAATGCAAGATTGTAAAGGTGTAAAGACGCCTATGGAACATGGAATGTCAATAACAGATGAGGAAATCATAACCAATGTACCATATCGTGAATTAATAGGTTGTCTAACATATATCTCCACTACTTCAAGACCTGATATTACTTTTACCACATCATATCTCAGTAAGTATTTAGATAAGCCAACTAAAACTTTGTGGACAGCAGCTAAGAGAGTATTAAGATATCTAAAACAAACTTCAAGTAAGTATCTAACATATACAAAGTTAGAAGATAAACAGACATCTCTGGTAGCTTACACCGACGCCGATTGGGCGAGCGACAAGGAGGACAGGAAAAGTGTAAGTGGTTGTGCTATTTATCATAATAATAATTTAGTCTCATGGTTCTCCAAAAAGCAGCAAACAGTATCATTATCTTCAGCAGAGGCAGAGTATGTAGCAGCCGCAATGGTAACTTCTGAAGTACTATATCTGAAAGGTATACTCACAAATTTTAATTGTCGTACAGATACATGCCTTCTAATAGATAACCAAAGTGCCATACAAATGATTCAGTGTAATGAAAATGGTAAAAGAACAAAACACATAGATATAAAATTTCACTTTATTAAAGATTGTATAAATAAAAATATGTTTACCATTTCATATGTGCCAACCAACGAAAATGTTGCCGATATTTTTACTAAGCCATTGCTATCAGTAAAACATAATTATTTTGTAAGTAAACTTAAGATTGAATTGTAAACAATATTTAAACTAAATATTGAGAGGGGGTGTTAAGGATAAATTACCCAATACTCAAAGCATGTTATTATAAGTATATGTGATTCGTGATCTATGGTCACTCCTCCCTTCTCTCTGCTACCTTGTACTGAATATGTTCACCATGTCGTGTCTTTATAATTAATAAATATTAATTAGTAACAAAGTCATCTTTTACTGCTTTGCTGCCCTCATATACACCTAACACTTCAAAATATCTATATTAAAATCACCACATAAAATTAACTTTTTCTTACGTTTAAAATAGATGTCATTGAGAATCATATTTAAACTAAATAGAAATGTATTTACTGAAGCCTTATCCAAGTTCGGAGGTCTGTAAACACAGACTACTATAATGGGATGATTTTGCAACTCAACCGCGCAAACTTCAATCAGGTTTGGTTTACACCACGTTCCTACATCTATTTTTTGCCCCGTTAAAGTTTTCCTTATTAATATACACGAGCCCCCGTTCCTATTTTCTCGTGAATAATATGTGTGCAGTGTATAATTAGGTACGTGAAGATGCATATGATCGTTCTTCTTCATGTTAGTTTCTGTAATGCATATTACGTCCACCGGTTTACCTTCATCTTTAAAATTATTAACCCTTAGCCAGGCAGTGATCACATAGCGACCACATAGATTTTTATTTTCTTGTGACGAGCCGATGTCGTATACGGACCACAAAATGTCATTACTATATTGTCTATGAAACAGTCGATTTCTGAACGAAAAAAAAGTACGTGCATCGGAACATTTTTTTTGACGTTTTGATTGTCAAATGCTACTCTTGCTAAAAACGGTTGTTTTCGTGTTTGTGTTGATTATAAATGTGATTATGCCGAAAAAAAATATGGTAAGTGCTATTTATTACTACTTTATGATAGTATACTAGTTTATTCATCTGTGACATTATTTGATTTATCACAATATTTGTTTTTTTGTGAAATATTTACTCCCAAAGTTTGTGGTCCACATATAACCTCTGCCCATTGATAACAAAGAAAATGTGGTCTATATATGGCCACTGTCCTGCTAGTTGTCTACATAATTATTAAGGGTTATATGAGATCACGGTAAATTAATCGTTGATATGCTAAACCCATTAGTCCATACAAAAATCTCATACAAACACTGTTTCATCATTTCAGAACACGCAGAGACCACATAAAAATCGAATTGTTTGCGAACATGAAATCGAAAGAGCTTTGGAAGAAATGTATGCATCATCGGAGGATGAAATATCAGAGGAGGAAGAGGTTTCAGGTACTTTATGTTATCCACCTTATGATATCAACAGGGCATTGGATAGCTTACAAAATGTAATGGAGGCTGACCTTTTGGACGTCTTAGCAGGTGATTCTTCACATACCCTACGGCCTACATCTCCAGCAGTAACAGTGCCCTGGCAATCAGTTGCCCCCTTACTCACTCCTCTAGCAGGAGCAGTGGACACCTTATCTTCAGCTGTCGAACATGAGCCCTCATATCTATCTGAGCCCTTACAAATTACACCTTCGGTTGCTAAGAAGCCTAGACTTTCCGTCCATCAGCCCTCACCTTTAACTACACCTCATAAGCCCTCATCTTCAGTAGCAGCCCGGCCGCCCTCACCTTTAGCGGCAGACCAACAGTCCTTATCTTCAGCAGCCCAACAGGCATTACCTTCAATGGCAGCCCAGCAATCCTCATCTGCAGCGACAGCCCATCAGCCCTCATCTTCAGCAGCAGCCCAATTGCCCTCATCTGCAGCGACAGCCCATCAACACTTATCTCCAGAAGCAGCCCAACAGCGCTCATCGATAGTAACAGCCCAACACCCCTTATATCCAGAAACAGTCCAACAGCCCTCATCTACAGCTGCAACCCATCAATACTTATCTCTAGCAGCAGCGCAACAGCCCTCATCTGTAACAGCAACCCATCAGTCCTCATCTTCAATGGGCGACCAACAGCCTTTATCTCCTGTGGCAGTCCATCCGCCCTCACCTTTAATGGCAGCCCAACAGCCTTCATCTCCAGCGGCAGCCCATGTGACATTGCAAGGATTAATAGACAAGGTTAGGGACTGGTCTGAAAACACAACAGGATTTGCTGCTCCCAATTTCACACGAAAATTGAAGTTTAAGAAAACATATAATAACAGGAGTCTTCCAATACACTACTTTTTGGATATGTTTCCTAGTGAAATATTTGATATTATTGTAGCGAATACAAACTCATATGCATCATTCATGCAGTCATTGAACTGGACTCCAACGAATGCCACTGAAATAAGAGCATATTTGGGCATGATCATAATGATGGGCCTACATCCTCTGTCAGAACTGGAATTATATTGGTCTTCTGATCCCTTTTATCACAACCCTATCATCGCTGCAGTAATGCCTTGCAAACGTTTTAAAAAACTCACAGAGAACTTGCATTTGAGTGACAGGGCCACTGAAGCACCACGTACCCAACCAGGGTATGACAAGTTGTGCAAAATTCGACCAATTATGGATATTTTGAACAAAAGCTTTCAAGAAAATTGCATTGGAACCCATACACAATCTATAGATGAGAGTATGGTCAAATTTAAAGGAAGAAGCACATTAAAGCAATACATGCCACAAAAGCCAATTAAACGGGGATACAAAGTCTGGGCCAGGTGTGATTCAGAAACTGGATATTTATACCAATTTAAGGTGTACAATTAGTAAGTCCGATTTATTTACAAGTCCATTAATATTTTGGTGCAATATAAAAATATGTTCATACACGAAAAAGACTATCACAAGCTGAATCATAGACCTGTCTTGAGTCAGATTGTGCTTTGGTATTCGTTGCCATCTTTGTGTCACATGTCATTGGCTTAAAAAAATCTAAAATTGTCTTCTGGTTGGAGCACAATATTTTATTTGATTCACAACGTATTTCTAGATTACGGGCAGTGAATAACAAAGGCTTTTTCATGAGGAATTCTGTTGTATATTTAAGATAGTCAATTTCAATATTTAATTTACAGCTAAGTTCATTCAAATAGGTTCGATTATTTTGTCTTATATAATAGTATCGCTTATAATATGAAAATTCGTTTAAATTTATAAATTTACAGTTAGTGAAATTTTTCGTTAAAAGTTGGTTTGGTTTAACATGTTCTTATTCAAATATTTATTACATTGTACGCCTAGTAAATAAATTTGTTGGCAGGTTTTTAGGCTATTAAATGCTATACATACTTCCTTTAGGAGATGAGATGGATTATTGTCATTTGTTCCTACCGAAATTATAACAATGTCTTGCTCGGTCAGCGAGTTATATTTTTCTAAGTTACGGCCTAGAATTTCGGAGGATGTTGCACCTGGTTTAACCAGGGCTGAGACCGTGTAACAATCATTCCACTCAGCCGTCGGTTTACTTATCAGTACTTGTGAAAGATCACGAACTTGTTCATCTCCTAGAATAATTATTCTAGGTTTATCTGAACACTGTATATTTGTTTCGCTCTGGAGAGCTTCTTCCAGTTTTTGTTCTTGAGACGACTTCAATCCACTTTCACTTATCTCGTAGTCTTTAAGTGCAGACTCACTATCTTCCCTCTCAAAATCCAGTGTTTTCCTACATTGCTTTTTGTTCCTTTTTCTGCGCGCTGGATTCATACTTTGGGGAGTACTAGTACATATGGTTTTCAAGTAAGCAATTTGTTTTTGTTGTTCTTGTGTTACCTTTGTAAGGGACCCATTCTCGAGTATGTTTCGGGTGATGTTTCGGGTTCGTACGCGTATATCCAGGATTCGTCACCTGATACGATGTTGTATACAGCATTTGAGGATCCTGCGTGGAATCTTTCGAGAGTTCTGACGCACCAAGTAACGCGAGCCGCTTTTTGCTCTTCACAGAGCGGTATCCAACGGGAAAACAACTTTTTTACACCTAATTGTTCATGGAAGATTATTTGTATTTGACTCATGCCAATGTCTTAAGTTGCCTGAATTTCGCGGTATGTCACATACCGCGCTTCCTCAATCAGCTTACGCACAGCATCAACGTTTTCTTGGGTGACTGCAGTTTTTGGACGACCTTGACGGGGATCATCACTGAGCTTGACACGTCCACGTTAAAATTCAGCAAACCAGCGATAAATTGTGGTTTTGGATGGGGCTTCATCACCAAATGCAGAAATCACACTGTTTTTGTGTTAAACCACTTCGAAAGTCATAATAAATCATCGCTCTTGAATTTTCTCGAGTCAATTCCATTTTCTCAACGACTAAACAAGTTTGACAAAACCTTGTGACAAGATCGAGAATCTTTTATTAAATTAATATATGGTATTCGAGTTTTAAAACCAAGGAGTTTTCAATTAAAAAGATTTTAATATGACAGGAACAGTGGAAATATTCCATTCCCGATACTTTTAGTGCAGCCTATGTAATTTCCATTCTAACAAGAAAATTAGATCAAATAACTAATAGGGCTTATCAATTAGATAAGGATCTAGAAAATTTGCCTTCCATGGCACTTTTTTTAAGCTTTCTTGAAAAGCGCGCTATAGCGTTAGAGAATAGTTTACCCCCCAAGAGTACTTGCTATGAAAGTACAAGTAGATTCTATAAATCTAACCCATCAAACGTGACCAATGTTGCCTCACAAGTAAAAGAAATGTGTAAACACTGTAACAAAAGTGACCATGCTCTTTTTAGCTGTCCAGAGTCCAACACAGCGGCACTGGAGGTCCGCCAGTTATTTGTGCGGGACCATGACGTATGTACCACATGTCTGAAGGCACACAAGGGGAAATGTAAGTTTAATTTCAAATGTCGAATATGTAAATTAGGGCACAACACTTTGTTGCACGAAGAAAAAGCTGCTCCTGTTGAGCCTGCAGTGACTTTGCTGTCTAACCCTGTTTCCAACAACATTTTGCTTCCAACCGTAAAGGTTAATTTATTAAATCAACATGGTGAAAAAGTTTCCCTGGCATTGCTTGACACGGGCAGCCAGGCATCTTTTGTTACAACCAGCCTTGTAAACAAACTTGTAAAAAACTAGCTCCTCGTTTTGTCAAGTGTCAGGTAGTTAGGGTAATATCAAGGACTACTTATATTCTTCAAGATGGTGATTCAGTTTACTCTGGATTATATCTGTAACGGCGGGAAAACCACTTTAGGAACGCTGCTCCTAAATATCAATGGCCTCCGCCATATTGTCTTCGCCTTAGATTCCTCTTCATGGCAGATGGGTAAATGGGTAGTTGAAATCACACACAATACTTGACTCAAACACCAAACGTTTATTTAGAAAAGTCCATTTACAGGCACTCATAAATTTTTCAGAGGTTGATACACATTCACATAAATCATTGTTACTATGGAGAAGAATGGGTTTAAGAAACTCCATTTAAATCATGTTACAATTCTCGTTTGCACTAATTAATATTAATCACATCAAAAACCACTTTTATTTACTTAATATTGCAATTTTTGCTAAACGCGAGATAATGTGCGTCCATGTTTCGTCACACGCGTGTCTCATTCGTCTAGCGGAAGTACAACGCACTCAGTATTGTTATTAATTACTTAATCAGTTAAAACTAATAAACGATACTAAAATAATTCACAATTGATTGTAATAATTCTTTAACAATAAAACAATACCAATATTAATGCGAAGGCGTTATTAAGTTAATGTCTAATTAATAGGTTCATTACTTTTTACAACAGAATGTTACTTACGCCATTTCCGGCTAATTAAAGGATTTAATACAAAGAACGGGTTTTCTACTAATAAATTGCTCTACAAAATAATCTTATGACTTTTTAGTTTATAATTACATAAAGAAACTGATTTAGTCATGGTTTCAGATTATAAATTGAGTTATTTACCATTCAAATCGTATTCGCCGCCATTTTCACAACAATGTGCAATGACGTCTCTTATACAGCCTAATTTCAAGTGAACAATCATTAAAATTCCAATATTCATAATCAATTAGCTTTTCTTAATTTTAACTAGAACTAGTTAAAGACCTCTGTTTAATAAATCATTATTCGAGCCGTCGACCATTCAACCAACCATCTCTGTAGTAGTTAACACAAAAGCCAACAGATGACACTGTCGCTCCTGTCTTTCAATATCGATTCCGTAATAACTGTACAAATATCTCAGAGATGGCAGGTTCATCAATTATTATAAAAAACTAAGCTAAGCTATTATTATAAGCTGGTTATTAATTAGATTGACTAATGATCCCAGCAGATAGACACTCTCGCGGCGACATATCATTTAAAAGATTTATTAAAATATTTAAGTCTCTAACTTCAGGGTCGTTTATAGTTTTGTTGAAACACTAAGGCAAGTAACATTTGATCAAACCCCTTCTGCGAGTCAGGAAACTGACTACATCATAGACGGGTATGATCCCAGAGAGGACTAAGAGCTTATATCATGCAATCCATTAATTTGCCATCCCTTAGAAGAGTTTTTTACTGCCGCTGACTTTATAATGAATTCTCAGTATCCATTATCAGAAGAGTTAATGAGCATAATAGAAGAACTTAGTCATTATGATAAGCTCAACAAGAACAAACTTTCCACCAAATTTAGACTGTTACGCCGCTCTGCCTCCTTGGATTGGCTGATTGTCCGAGAAACTGTGGCTGACGGATGTCGTATGGGATACGCTGGGTTGATTAGCGTCATCTCCGGCATGAACTCTGTTTATCAAATTCAACATTCGAAAGCTTTTAATAGTAATATTACAATCTTTGGTCAATTAGTTGACCAATTTAAACTACAAACAAACCAGGCCAAACAGCAACTTGAGATGGACAGAACCTTTGGAGAAGATATTACGAGACAACTCAATTCTTTTACAAAAGGGGTGGCAGAGTTATCAGAGAAACTAGACACCAAAACTCTAGAGCTGTCCAGGCCTTCAGGAAGAAGAAGTTGTGCAAACACAGCCTCCCCAACAGCTGATTCAGTGAGCTCTCCCCAAACTGAAGTCCCATGTGACATAGAATTAATTCCAGGTGCAAAATATCAATCTGCACTTCTCCAGGTTGATATAGGTCCTAATGGAGAAATCTCTATGAGGCCACAAACAGCACGAGCTAGAGCATTAGCTGAACTAGGGCTCCTGAAAATGTCCGGAAAGGGTCTGATGACGATTTTAAACCAAGATTTAACTATACTTTTAGGCAAATGTACCACTAATAGTGGATTCTATCAAGAATTTAATGCCAGCTTCAGCAGAGAAGAAAAATTAGGGATACTCAAGAAACTATTTGGATCCATAGACTACACTCCTGGCCAATGGATGAGACGTTAGAAATTCAAATTACCAATTACCGACCATGCATCCATGGTGCAACAACGCCGACCTTGACAGAATGACAGTTCTCCAGTTTTTTAGCTTAAGAATTAAGATTAAGATTATAAGATTATATCGTCCACTTGCGATGACACGATCACATCTCGAATTACACGATTTTTTGTTTTACTGATATTCTGAATCGCGATCTCGCGTTCGATTATCTTCAAAAACGGGATATTTTTTACTGCAAAAACAACAAGTTAAATGAGAGAAAGAGATAAAATATCACAGTGTAGCGCTGTCTCGTTTTTTTATCTAGTTGGCTACGACACAGTGACAGTTCAGTTGTCACTTGAGCTTCGAGGTGTGAAGTGCTCTCGGTTTTCGTGAAAAACGTGACATCACGAGGTTACCACGATTTAGGTGATAAAGGTAAGTCTCTTTTATTAATTTTCTTTTATTCGACAATGTGGCACGTCATACTTATCACAGTGTTCTTGAAAAACATCGAGCGAAGTAAACGAGATAAGTTTTGGATGTCACGTTTTTCTTGTAAGAGATTCACAGTATCACCGCGTCATTTTGAATTGTAACGTTGTAGATGATACATGTTTCTCTTAAACTGGAAATATGTTGTGGGTCATTTGTTAATGTTCTGTTGTTGCAGAGTACATATTGATAAAATTGTATGGTATGTTCATTTGTCACGTTGTATACACTAAACAGCAATATAAAACTCCCGTTATCTTTACAGATGGGGACAAGATCTAAACGAATATTGCAATTAGCACAAAAAGAAATGGACGAGGCTTTGCCCAGTAGCAACCTAGTGGCTCGTGACAACCCGAGTTCAAAAACTGTTTACAACGATGAAACAGTTAATGACCAACAAACGACTCAAACTCATCTCCATCGCAGTGTATCACCGAGTTTATCTTCTTCAAGTACCTCAGTTGCTCGTAATAACCCGGATTTAAAAACTGTTAACGACGATGAAATAGTAGATGATCAAAAAACGACACAAACACATCGCCATCGCAGTGTATCGATGAGTTCATCTTCTTCGAGTGAATCGAGTAGCAGCTCTTCAAATTCTTCATCTTTCTCTGAGGACAGCGATGACTCCGTAAAAGACCCCGACTATAAAAAGATTCAAGAAAAACATCGATTTGCATTTTCCTTCAATGATGTGAGTGATAATGTTCCGACAGCTGCGTCTAGTCAAGATAATGTTCCGACAGCTGCGTCTAGTCAGCAAACGACAAACCAAGAAGGAAGGTCAGTCATCGACTCAGTAATTTTCACTTCTAATGAAAATCCAATCGATGCACCTGATACTTTAAGTACCGAAAACCATCGCCTCCAGTTGAATCTGGCGTCGTCGCTGCAACAGAATCTGAAAATCCTCCTACTACTGTTGAAACTCCTACTAAAAAAGGGAAAAAAAGGCCAAGACAAGAAAAAAAATGGAAGAAGAATATTGCAAAGAAATTGAGAAATAGTGGGAAACCTTATAAATCAGCAAAAACTCAAAAAGATATTCCAGAACGAAGAATTAAACCCCCTTGTAAAGAAACCTGTAAATTTAAATGTCACGCAAATATAACGGAAATTCAACGACAACAACTTTTGAGAGAGTACTGGGATTGAGGTGAAATTGAGTGACAGTGGTCATTTATAATTCAGTCTTTAGAAGAGGTGAAACCAGCCCAGCGATATGTCAGAATTGATTCTGACGGAACAATAGCACCAAAGCGAGAAAACAACAATGCTTACTATTTTACAGTGTCTGAGGTTAAGATCAGAGTTTGTAAAACCTTTTTTAAAAACACTTTGGACATCAACAATAGACCTATAGAAACCGCACAAAAAAAAAAGAATAAAAATACAAACATTTCTTTGATCAAAGACAATCGTGGATGTCACAAAAATCATGCCCATGTTGACGAAACAATTAAAACCGGAGTTAAAGCTTTTATCGAAGCCATACCAAAAATAGAGTCGCATTACATCCGAGCAAATTCCAAGCGGCATTACATTGATGGGAGTAAAACTATTTCCGATATACACCTAGACTACGTTGAGAATTGCAAGACCCAAAATATTCCCTACGCAAATTACATCATGTTCTACCGCATCTTTACTCAGGATTTTAATATATCTTTTTTTTATTCTCAAAAAAGATGCGTGCGAACTTTGCGAAGCTTATAAACTAAGTACAGATGAAGAAAAGGAAAATAAAAAGGAGCAATTTCTATCTCACCAAGAAGAAAAACGGATGTCGCGAATTGAGAAGGAGAAAGATAATAAAGACAAGGACATTTTTGTGGCCGTTTTCGATCTTCAAGCTGTGTTTCAGTGCCCGAAAGGAGACACATCCGTTTTCTATTATAAATCAAAACTGAACGTATTGAACCTGACAATTTATGATCTCAAAACAAACTCCGTTGAAAGTTACGTGTGGGATGAAGCGCAGGCCCATAGGGGTGTGAACGAGATTGCCACCTGCGTTTTCCAGTACTTAAAGAAGATTTCTGAAGGGCAAAATTCAATGGACGTTGTTTTTTACTCCGACAACTGTGCTGGCCAGCAGAAGAATAAGTTCATGATGGCTATGTATCTCTATGCTGCTCAGAACCTTCCAAACATAAAGTCCATTACACACAAATTTCTCACCAAAGGACACACACAGAATGAGGGAGACTCGGCCCACTCCCAAATAGAACGCCAGGTAAAAAGGCAGTTGAGAAGTGGACCTATTTTTACACCTGAAGGATTTATTGGGGCGATCAAAGCTGCAAGAAAAAAGTCAGAGCCAATTCATGTAAATGAATTATGTTACAGTGACATTTATGATTGGAAGGCTGTTCTCAATCAAATGAATTTTGCGATTCAAAAGGATGAAGATCAGATCGTCGTAAAAACTTCTGAAATAAAAGGGATTCGAGTGCTAAAAGATGATCCCCATGCGATCTACTATCGTACGTCTTACGCGGAAGAAATGAAGAGAGCTGTGGTAATAAAAAAGAAGCCTGTTAATGCAATTCAACTAAAGAACGCCTTCAATAGAAAACCGGGATTGGCCGAAAAGAAAAAAACAGGATCTTCTTTCACTGCTAAATGGTAACCACATTCCTGGCTATTACAGGGCATTTTTCGAAAGTTTGTAGTTTTTTTGAATTTGATACATTGTTTAAAATATACTTACTTTAATTACTTATAAGACTGTTTTTATATGACTGATTAATCTCACTAATGTTTCTATGTTTTTGTTATTGTGTATTGATAATGTTCCTATGAGTACCAAACTGTTATTTAGTTATCTATACTAATATTATAAAGCTGAAGAGTTTGTTTGTTTCTTTGTTTGTTTGATTGTTTGTTTGTTTGAACGGGGTAAACTCAGGGACTACTGGTTGGAATTGAAAAATTCTTTTAGTGTTGGATAGTCCATTTATCGAGGAAGGCTTTAGGCTATATAACATCACGCCACAATTAATAGGAGCGGAGCATAAATGAAAAATGTTGCAAAAACGGGAAAAGATATTCCTTTTTGAGAGCTTCCGTTCCGTGCGCTGCGAAAACGGTTTAGGTTACGTAAATATCATGTATCAAGGAATTGTTCCTCTTTAAAAGTTCTAAAAAAAAGACCGCGACAGCATATGTTTATCTTTTACGATTGACTCACTGTAACCATTTTTTAATATTAAAATGTTAGGTTAAAAAGAATTATATTTTGCGAAACTTATTTAACCCATATGGTATTAATCTATATCTAAATAAATGTGTTTGCTAGCACGAAAATTTAATATAGAATATTTGTGCCCTTTACTCTATACAGTTTAAACAAATATCTTAGAAGATATTGCAATGTAAAAATATACGGGCGACAAAATAATTAGCACGTGGCAGTCATTCGGTCCGGTGCGGTAGGTACGTGGGGATTCTGGCCTCTGGGGGCTCCGGAGAAATTCAAATTTAAAATATTTACTGCACCATAATGTTTACAAGTACAAGGTATTACTGTATATTAAACAGTAAGAGATACCTATAGTAATTGTTACTTTAATAATATAATCGAAGTCAATCTAAACTAATAGGTATTTTATAGAGGAAAGATAAGATTTTTTGTTTGTTACGAGTACGATATAGCTCAATTTAATAAGTTGGATAGTCGATTTATCTAGAAAGGTTATAAGCTATATTATGTGTTGCAGACGAAGTTGCGTGGGTCAGCTAGTTATCTATAAAGTCGCTAGTTCCTAAGTCTCTACTTAGATAGGTCTTACGTTCTATTTTGTTTTTGTAATAGTTTACGAAATTGTTTTGTTACATTTTCACGTGCGCTTTGATACGAATTATTTTTTAGAATATGTAAAAGAAATGTGAGTTTAGTACAAAATCTTCTACCCACTCGAAAGCCAAGTGGACAGATCTAAGACAATACTAGTCAATCATACCAAATAGTTTACATAAGTGCCTAATTAAATAGCTAATAATGCCTTTACTTACAGGTGAAAAAATACAGTAGTGTCTTAATAATTATAACTTTTTTATAAGTCAAAGTGTAAGTTAACGTAACAAAATGGTATGATTAAAATAGTTACCACTATGTTGAATAATTCTATTATTCCTACAATAAAGAACTATTTTTCAAGAATAATGTTTTATTTTTATATAACTTAGTTAAATGTTAATTTATACGTCATCTTCAACGTGACAACTAAACTTACCCCACCTTGTAAACTTCCTTTTTTTCTGGAACAACGTGATAAGTTTTCTTTTTTTTTTTCAAACTCTATAAATGAAGTTAATTTGGTTCCAAATGTGTTTTTTTTAAATATTTCATTTCAGTATTAGTTATACTCTATTAACCTCATACATAATAAAGCTATCTTGACAACAATTTAGGAGTTATGCTCATTTTGAAGTTTAAAAGTCGTTTTCTGTAAAATTACGGTTTTCGAGATGTTACACTGTCGTCGCTGTTATGTTTAGGGTGAGGGGCAGCATTCAAACACGGTGGTCGGGCTATGACCGCTTTAATTAGCTTCGAACACAATATAATATACTTACATTATCTTAGGACTACCTTCACATTCGTTATTATTTAATATCAAGATGAAATGATTTACATCTACCTACAACCCCTTTCTTTATTAATTTTAAAACAGTTGTATCCGTTACTATGGATGGTAATGGAAAAACAAATAATAATTTATTCTTATGAAACAATAATTTAATCTACCTACAACCCCTTTCTTTATTAATTTTAAAACAGTTATATATGTCATATGTTACTATGGATGGTACTGGTAAAACAAATATTAATTTATTCTTATGAAACAATAATTTAGAATATTGAAACAAGAATTGTTGAGAGTGACTAGCTTCAGCTACAGTACAACATTGCATTTAATACATTATATTTTATCATTTTACAATCATTTGAATAACCTATTTTAATATAAAAATAATAGCATATTTTAATTTAGTACAACAATATTATCAACAATAATAATGTATCATTCTAATCATATTATTAAATTAGTTATAAATATAATAAGTAAATTAAATTAATTTAGTACAACAATATTATCAACAATAATAATGTATCATTCTAATCATATAATAATCATAATAATCATCACCTTTTCTTCATTACGAAGAATTTTATTTAATTAACTAATTTATTACATTTTATTCACATACATAATGAAATTTATTGACATTACATAAATTATAGTTGTTTACCTTATTTATTCAATTTAATTTAATATTAATTTGCCATTCCATAAACAGTAATTTTACATGCTTTAAACTTATTTTAATATAATTTATTTTTATTTTTAACAAACTTAACTTATATATCTTACATGCACATAAATCCAAACCCACTTGTTGATCATACAAAATACTGTTCTGTGATACAGAGTATTTGCTCCTTGCGGGAATCGAACCCGTAACACGCAGCGAAGCGGTCCGATCACTCAGCCACTGCGCCCAACGTGCAACGTTGTTGTCTAATCAGCGTCTTGTGGTTTGCTTGAGAATTGTCCCCAGCGATCAGGTGGTCTCACTATCCTGCCAGAACGAGTTTTATAATAATTAGTGGTGCCGTTATTTGTGTGTGTCGTTGTCGGTACACTGGAGCCGCCGCGTGACACATCTACCGGCTTTGCATTATTTTGTGACTCGTCTATATGTATGTCGTCGTATGTATTTCTACAGTAATTATCGTGTGGTAGTTCGCAATTTTGTCTATCTGAGTCTATAATAATATGTTTTCTATTTCTTCTTAATGTTTGTCCTGAATTCATTTTGATTAAATACGATCTATTAGGTAACAAACGTTGAATAATTCCAGAAGTCCAATGATCACTTAGTTTTATTTTGACTTTTTGATTTAAAATTAACGGTTTTAACTTTTTTGACCCTTTATCAAAGTACTTTTTCTGCTGTGTTTGACGTTTCTCTATTTTATTTGAAACGTTTTTCTGCAACTTTGGTTGAAGAAAATGAGGTGAGCACGGAATTATACTTCGTATTTTTCTGTTGTATAACAGCTCGGCAGGTGAACTTAACTCATTACTTATTGGCGTATTCAAATATTCTAACAATCCTAAACTGAATTCCGTTTTTTGAAAGTTGGTCTTTTTCATCATGTTTTTTACTGTTTGGACCGCTCTTTCTACCTGACCATTTGATTGTGGGTACCTAGGAGAAGATGTTATGTGATCAAAACTCCAATTAATTGAAAACTCTCTAAACAAATTAGAGGAAAATTCCGGGCCATTGTCTGACATTAGTATTTGAGGTATACCGTAACACCTAAATATATTTTTCAATTGTTTGATTACCTCTGAAGATGTAGTCGAACACAACTCAACAACTTGTACAAACTTACTGTAGTAATCTATTACTATCAAATAAGATTTAATGCCGTAATGAAAGATATCAGTGCCTATTTTATACCAGGCTCTGTCGGGAATTTCATGTGGGATTAATGGTTCTTTTGTGTTATTCTTTTTATATGTTAAACAGGCCTGACAGTGTGATAAATAATCTTGTAATTGTGAATTCATATTTGGCCAAAATATGATTTCCCTAGCCCTAAGCTTGCACTTTTCTATACCTAGGTGACCTATATGTATTTTTTGTAACATTATTTTCCGCATACAGTTTGGTATAACTATTCGGTTGCCTTTCCATATCAACCCATAATTTATAGTTAACTCATCCCTGCTGTCCCAATATGGTTTCAATTCATCACTGATTTCATTTTTTAGCACGGGCCATCCTTTTTTTATAATTTTTTTTAACGCTTGCATTTCATTATCTTCTCTAGTACATTTTTGTATTTCTAAAAAATGGGAATCTGTTAGTGGATTCATCGTTGTTATAGCACACACCTGTGCTTGTGCTTCGAGGTGATCGCGCGTAGTGCTACTGTCAGTGTCCGGCAACGCCGCTCGTGACAATGCGTCTGCTATGTATAGATATTTACCCGGTTTATATGTGAGCGTGAAAGAATATGGTTGGAGTCTCATTAACATCCTTTGTAGGCGTGCAGGTGCATTTACTAAAGGTTTGTTTATGATACTAACTAACGGCTTGTGATCTGTTTCTATGGTCACATCATGACGTCCATATATGCTGGTATAGAATCTCTCACATGCAAATACGCAAGCATACAATTCCTTCTCGATTTGAGCATAATTTTGTTCAGTTTTTGTTAATGATTTCGAAGCGTAACATACGGGATTATTATCCTGCATTAAACAGGCTCCTAAACCATTTTTACTCGCGTCTACTGAAATAACTACCGGTTTCGCGAGCGTGTAGTATCTTAGAACAGGTGGATTAGTCAGCTGACTTTTTAACATTTCAAAACATTGTTCATGTCTGTTATCCCAGTGCCAAGCTATGTCTTTTCCTAACAACTCGCGAAGGACAGCTGTTTTTTCTGAAAAATTCGGAATAAAATTGCTGACATAGGTTATCATGCCTAAGAATCTTTCAATATCTTTTATATTTTGTGGGCGTGGCATATTCTTAATTGCCAATACTTGTGACTCATCCGGGCTGATCCCGTCTTTTGTTATTTTGTGCCCTAAATATGTTAGCTCGCTTAGACCTATTTTACATTTACTTTTATTTAATTTTATATTTATTTCCTTACAACGTTGCAAAACAGCACGTAATCTTTGATCGTGTACTTCCTTTGTTTCTGCGTACACAAGTAGATCATCAATAAATAAAATAACGCCTTCTATATCATCGAAATGTTCATATAAACGTTTGTGGAATATTTCTGACGCTGATGAGATGCCGTACGGCATTCTCAAAAATTTAAATCTTCCGATAACGGTATTAACCTCTTGAACGTCCGCTAACATTGCTTGAATGTCTTATGATCCACCGGGTGATCATAAGGACGCTCGAAGACTTAAATGTGCAAAGGTCTGTGCTAGCCGGGTGTAAATTTACATGCCAAAATCCCTGCTTAGCATCTAGTGTACTGAAATATTTTGCACCGGATAGATTAGCAGTTATTTCTTCAAGAGTGGGTAACTTAAAATGTTCCCGCTTTATTGCTTTGTTTAGATCGCGCGGGTCTAAACAAATGCGGAGGTCTCCATTTGGTTTTTTAACCACCGTCATGCTGTTTACCCAATCGGTGGGTCCCTCAACTTTAGCAATGATACCCTGATTTATATTTCTCATGGTTTTTTCCACATTTTCCACAAACAGCTCGGGGTCTTGAAAATCTACGCTCCTTTTCTTGACCTTCACGCGCGTGTCCACCCGCGCGCTGTTCATCTTTTTGTCCTTGATATCGGGAAGCCCTGACGTCACCACCGCTGGAACCGGTTGACCGCTGTTTTTTATGACGCGGCGCCGAACTTCTTGTATAGTGAATGCTTTTCCCTTCCTTCTCGTCGATTGAGACTGCATGTACATTTTGTGATTGTTCCTGATTCTCGTTTTTAATATTCTTTGCTTGGGCTCGAGACATTTCCGCCAATCTACATATATCTATTGCTTTTGATAGTGACAAATCCGGTTCTCTTAACAGTCTTTCTCTGAGTCCACTGTCTTTAATTCCACATATCATCTTATCACGAACCAACCCGCTACACAAATCTTTAAACTCACACTTCGCTGCTATTTTGTTCAATTCAAATACGTATTGTTCTATTGATTCCAAATCACGCTGGTCGCGGGTAAAAAATGTGTGTCTTTCTATGGTTATGTTCTTGCGCGGCAAGAAAAACGCATCAAATTCCTTTAGTAAGTCTGCTGTAGTTTTGTACTCGCCTGTGAATTGTTCGTATACCTCCCGACATTTTTCTCCAATGATGTGTAATAGGATGTTGATTTGCACTTTATTCTCTTTCCGATGCAGTTCACAAGCTTCGTAATATATCTCGAACGCCTTTTTCCATTTTTCCCATTCCTTACTTAGGTTGCCTGAAGTTACGTTGGTTAAATCATTTTCAAAAACGAACGGTTGCGGCGGTTGCAAAATGGACTCCATTGTTCGCTTCGTTGATGTCGGTACTTCTGCTTCTTGATATGTTTCGGAATCACTGCTACTCGTCATTTATTTAAGTAGATAAGTAGATTTTAAAGCTTTAATTTCGGTTCACTAATTTATTTAGGTACCGGCTGCGCCATGTTATGTTTAGGGTGAGGGGCAGCATTCAAACACGGTGGTCGGGCTATGACCGCTTTAATTAGCTTCGAACACAATATAATATACTTACATTATCTTAGGACTACCTTCACATTCGTTATTATTTAATATCAAGATGAAATGATTTACATCTACCTACAGTCGCAAGTGGACGATATGTTAGTTTATGGGATTTAAATCATAATTATTCTAATTGTCTCAAATACAATTAATTGTCTTAAAATTTATCTTCTATTATTAGGTTAATTTAATTATTGTTTAATTAGTTGTCAGTTAATTACTTGTTATCTTCTAACTAAAGTTAGGTTAATTTAGTCATTGGTTAGTTAATTAATAGTTAATTAAATTCTTCTTAAGTTTTATTTATCCTTAACTTCTAGTTATCTATGTTTTTAGTTATTTATCTATTATTTCTTCTTTTCTTTATTCATAAATCGTCACTTAAGACTTTTTGTTTTTTTGACCACCTAACGTTACCACTAGGGTTGTCATCTTAAACTTTCTCGTAAGGGTTGTTAATTACTTGTTTTGTTATCTTAATGGGGTATAACGAACTTTTGTTGGAAAAAGGGTACTGTATTCAGTGTTTTGTATAAAAAAATAATTTACAAAATACAATAATCAACAAAATATAAAAATCAACAAAATACAATAATCAACAAAATATAAAAATCAACAAAATAATTAATCATCAGTCAAATATTAACTAAACTAGATACAATGTTTGGGCAAAATTCAGTAGCGAGCTGAGAAAGCATTGGAACAAGCACTAATGAGAGTAGCAGGTTACATGGAGTTGTAAGCTCCAAGACAAAGTAATGAAAATGAAACCCATCAGGTTTCATTCCCATTATCTTCGTCTTGGGCATGTTCCACTCGGTATTGTATACCGGAAGAGCGAATGACAGCTGCCAAAATTTCTGCAGCCTGCACAATGCTCTCTCGGAGTAACCGGCTATTGTCATTAAGTGATTGTACCAAATTGTGGTGCGCTGGCGGGCGGGGTGTCCTCGGCAGTCTTCGACGACGCGAAATTCGGCCGCTTGGCTGCCGCTGTGGTACTGCATGCATCAGGCTGCTCTTCCAAAGCAAGTACGGGATGTAGAGAGGGCGACATATTTATAATTGGGGCAGGTGACACGGGCAGTGAGGAAGAGACAGGTATTCCCTGGAATAAAAAACACAGTTCATAATTTTTTTGAAAAGCAGTCTTATTATAGTATTATTAAATAAATTACCATTTCTAAAGTGGCAAAACCATATACAGAAGCAGAACGAATTTTTTTCTCAATATCATTGAGATCTGCTTCTGCCGGTCCTCCACCATTGGCCCTGATGGAGTCCCTCACTTTTCTTGCCCTTGTTTTCACTTTTTCCACCCACACACTCCAAATCTGTTGAAATTAAATTAGTTTAGAACACATGAATATTATGCATGCACTTATCCAATCCAGTTTAACATTTCATCTGACTGAAACAACTTACATGCTGCCACTGCTCTACAGTCTATTAATTATATTTATGTCATCTTTAACTTCACTGATCTACCAGTGAAGTTAAAGATGACATAAATATAATTATATATGTCGCCGCGAGAGTGTCTATCTGCTGGGATCATTAGGCAATCTAATTAATAACCAGCTTATAATAATAGCTTAGCTTAGTTTTTTATAATAATTGATGAACCTGCCATCTCTGAGATATTTGTACAGTAATTATTACGGGATCGATATTGAAAGACAGGAGCGACAGTGCCATCTGTTAGCTTTTGTGTTAACTACTACAGAGATGGTTTGTAATTGAATGGTCGACGGCTCGAATAATGATTTATTAAACAGAGGTCTTTAACTAGAACTATAGTTAAAATTAAGATAAGCTAATTGATTATAATGATTGCTCACTTGAAATTAGGCTGTATAAGAGTCGTCATTGCACATTGTTGTGAAGATGGCGGCGAATACGATTTTAATGATCAAAAACTCAATTTATAATCTGAAACCACGACTAAATCAGTTTCTTTATGTAATTATAATCTAAAAAGTCATAAGATTATTTTGTAGAGCAATTTATTAGTAGAAAACCTGTTCTTTGTATTAAATCCTTTAATTAGCCGGAAATGGCGTAAGTAACATTCTGTTGTAAAAAGTAATGAACCTATTAATTAGACATTAACTTAATAACACCTTCGCATTAATATTGGTATTGTTTTATTGTTAAATAATTATTACAATCCATTGTGAACTATTTTAGTATTGTTTATTAGTTTTAACTGATTAAGTAATTAATAACAATACTGAGTGCGTGGTACTTTCGCTAGACGGACTAGACAAGTAGACACGCGTGTGACGAAAGATGCGCATTATCTCGCGTTTAGCAAATAATGTAAATGAAAGTGGTTTTTGATGTGATTAATATTAATTAGTGCAAACGAGAATTGTAACATGATTTAAATGGAGTTTCTTAAACCCATTCGTCTCCATAGTAACAATGATTTATGTGAATGTGTCTCAACCTCTGAAAAGTTTATAAGTGCCTGTAAATGGACTATTCTAAATAAACGTTTGGTGTTTGAGTCAAGTATTGTGTGTGATTTCAACTACCCGTTTACCCATCTGCCACGAAGAGGAATCTAAGGCGAAGACAATATGGCGGAGGCCATTGATATTTAGGAGCAGCGTTCCTAAAGTGGTTTTCCCGCCGTAACATCAGAAGAAAGGGATTTTATCTGCGCTTTGCTCATGAATATGCGCCGGAACATCCAAATGATGACATACAGGAAAATATTGAACTGAAGACTGATCGTCTAAAATGTGGCTGTATTTTCATCCTAGTGGTTGACAGATACCAACATGATAATTATGGCTTATTTCAACTTGAACACACATGACCCAGTAAGACAATAAGTTCACATGAAAATACTTTTTACATGGGAAAACAAACAATGAAGTTTTATGTGCCAGAAAACTTCATAGTCCAATCAAAGTGACAAACATACAAAACAGCACAGAATGACCGAAGCAGCAAAATAAAAGAAACATGAACACTGGGAAAGCATATTAATAAATTAACCTACGGGATGGAACATCAAACCCGGGAAGTATTTTATTTTATTCATTTTAGTAACTGTAGTGCAGGTAACAATATTTTAACTTATCACATTACACACTGGCTAGGTTAATTGCCACCTTAAATTGACACCCGTGGAATTGAAATATTAAGACATCTTTAATCACTCAAGGAGTGATAAGGTCATTACCCGTTCAATGTTTTTATTTAAATTTAAACCAGGGTACTTAATGTGTCACAAACTGAACACATGAATCAAATGATAGTTACTTGCATTCACACATTAATTAATTAACTAAGTATTAAATCTTGTTATGTTTTAATATTATGTCATTCAGAGTAAAACATGCAATAAAAATAATTCTTATTAGAAATCCCTCATACTTGATATTCAAGTGAGGAATTGCAATTAAGTACTTTGTACAAACTTGTAAACATTTGTATTGGACAACATGTTTCAAGATTCAATAAAAACAAACAAAGTTGTCCGTCACTGGACACCCGGCAGATGTGAATCTTTGTATTCAAATCAAATCAAATCAAAAGTCATTTATTCAAACTAGGCTGATAATCAGCACTTTTCGAACGTCAAAATTTACTTTACTTTACTTTACTCATTTACAAGTGACAGTCCCCCAAAACGCCCACCCTTCGACACTTCCTAGTGTTTTTTGCTGGAAAGAAGAAGTGGCGGAACAAACTCCCCAGCAACACATCTGTCTGTTTGGTTAGAAGAACCAGACTCGATACAATAGAAAGGTGTAACTTAATATTACGATTGATTACAGACACAAGTCAAAAATAAAAATGTATATAATAATAAAAACAAAAAAAAGACATAACATGTCAGTAAACTAATTTTGGAGAAAGAACATAAATAACAAACAAACAAACATTGTCTTGTGTTCAACTCAGCGACCAACTATTCCTATCATTTAAGTAGTCGTTAATGGAATAGTAAGCTTTTAAACAAAGATTAGATTTTACTTTGGCTTTAAATGCATTAAATGGCAAGTCTAGAAAAGAAGATGGCAATTTGTTATAAAATGTTATACCGAGCCCTACGAATGAATTATGAACTTTGTGAAGCCGGTGAAAAGGAGCGCGTAGTTTATGCTTATTTCTAGTGTTAAAATTGTGAATATCACTGTTTTTAGTGTACAGGTGAATATTTTGTCTAATATATAAAATGTTGGCAAAGATGAACTGAGAAGCAACCGTGAGAATACCAATCTCCTTAAAAATATCTCTAAGAGAAACTCGGGCACCCAGCTGATAAATTGCACGAACCGCTCGCTTCTGCAGAACAAATATATTTTGAATATCAGCAGCTTTGCCCCACAGCAGAATACCGTAGGACATAACGCTGTGAAAATAACTAAAGTAGACTAACCGTGCTGTATCAACGTCAGTGAATTGTCTTACTTTTCTGACGGCGTATGCGGCCGAACTTAGCCTTCCCGCTAGGCTTGATATGTGTAAACCCCATTGTAATTTTGAATCTACTGTTATGCCCAGAAATACAGCAGAGTCGGCAGTTTCCAGCTCTTGATTGGCGAGGATAATATTGGGACCTAGATTTCTAACATTGGGTAAAGCGAACTTAATTATTTTAGTTTTCTTAGCATTAAGAACAAGGTTGTTTGTTGTGAACCAATCCGTGACCATTGACAGCGTGCTGTTTACGTCGTCAAAATCGTGTCTATTCCTATCTACTTTAAAGATAAGAGAGGTATCATCTGCAAATAGCACAACGTCACAAAAACCTTTTAAATAATATGGTAGGTCATTAATATAAACCAAGAATAAAAACGGACCCAGTATTGAACCTTGAGGTACACCAAGCCGAACCGGTAGTCCGGAAGATTTGGCGCCATTTACGTCTACACATTGGAATCTATTTTGTAAATACGAATCTATCACATTTAGGGCCTCATTTTGAACACCGTAATGACGCAGTTTCCGTAAAAGCGTGTCGTGATGTACGCAATCAAAAGCTTTAGAGAGGTCGCAGAAAACACCGACTGCATTTTGTGCGTTCTCCCATGCGTTAAATATGTGTTTTAGCAAAGCAACACCTGCATCCGTAGTCGAACGACCCTTTGTAAAGCCATATTGATCATTGTGAAGGAGATTATTTAAATTAAAATGTACTAACAACTGTTTGAGAATTAATTTTTCAAAAATTTTGCTAAATGCGGGTAATATAGAAATTGGTCTAAAGTTACCAATATCATGTTTGCTGCCAGATTTAAATAGAGGGATGACTTTACTGCTTTTCATAAGATCAGGGAAAGTCCCCAAATCAACGCATTTATTGAAAGTGACAGCAAGACAGGGGGCTACAATGTCGATTATGTTACTTAATAGTTTAATAGAAATGCCCCAAAAATCACCTGTGTTTTTAGACTTAAGTGAATTAAAAACGTTAACCACATCAATAGGTGTTACATGTTCGAAACTAAATACGTTACCACATTTAGACACGCTGCTATGCAAAAGATCTTCGGCTTTAGACGGCGACGAACTTAGGGAACGAGTCGTCGCTATAGGTATGCTGGCAAAATACTCATTAAAAGCCTCGGCTACGTCGGCTGCTTTATTAACTAATTTGTTACCCACCATGATCTCAAGGTGATTATCTTGTTTAACAGATTTACCCGTTTCATTGTTAATGATTTTCCAAGTGGCTTTAACTTTATTATTAGAATTTTTAATGGTCTCGCTTAAGAATTTAGATTTTGCAATAATACAAATCTTTTTAAATAATTTAGAATAATTTTTAACATAGTCTAGAAAAGTTGTATCAAACCGGTATTGTTTAAGACCATACAACTCGTATAATCGGGTTCGACTTTTGTAAATACCTGGTGTGGCCCATTGGTTGAAGCCCACAGAAGGTCCCTTAATGTTAACAGTTTTCGACTTAAAAATAGATAGGTATTCATTTTGAACAACATCAAAAAGGGCTTTATAAATTTCATTAGGAGTTTCGTGTTCTACTATTGACGGTGTTACTTTAAGTGCTACATTATTTTTAAATTTATTGCAACGACTAGCTGTATGAGGCCTGCATTCTATTGTGCGCGGCTTTTTTTTTAATGGCATAGGGAAGCTAGCTTTTAAGCCACAGTGATCAGACGATAAGTCACTTAACACTAATTTGTCCTCGGCAACACAATCACTGAACATATTATCAAGGCAAGTTGATGAAGAAGCCGTGATCCTTGTTGGTTCAAAAAACAGATTAACTAAATTAAACGATCTAAACAGATTGAGAAACCTGATACTTAATGGAGTAACATCTAAAATATTAACATTAAAATCTCCACATAAAATTATAGATTTATTACTTGATTTTAATTTATTAAGTGAATCCTCCATTACAGTTTCGAAACGAGTGAAGTCCCCAGAAGGGGGTCTATAAACACAAATTATTAAGTATCGCTCGAGTTCAACGCAAGACAACTCAATAATGCGCTCAATGGAAAGATTAACTAAGTCTAAACGTTGTTTACATTTTAATTTGTTTGATACAAGAATTAAAGATCCACCGCGAATAGCATTTTTTCTCACAAATGCACTCTGTACGGTATAGAAATCATCATTGATAAATGCTACTTCATGTTCCTTCAACCAATGTTCAGTTAGGCATAAAACCTGAACATCTTGATTCTCCATAAACAAACTTAACTCTAATTCTTTGCCAGATAATCCCTGCATATTTTGATGAACAACATTCAACATATGCAGCCTACCTGTTGTCGCACCTAACAGTTTAAACTACAAGGTGTATCAATAAAAGTGTTAGTATCTGTATAAGTGTTAGTAACAAAAGCAGTATTAGTATCACTACTAACAGAAATCGTTGGTAAACGCATACCAGTGTCGCTGTGTATATTGTATGCTAAAAGGTTAGCAATACGTCGCTTAGAACTAGGTGGTAAAAACATTGTGAAGTTAGTGAGTCTGTAATCAGAGATAAATTGATTACAGTCAAAATACAAAATAGCGTCACTGTGACGACATGTCCTATTAAAAATTAACAAGTTTAAATCATAAATGTACCTATTTTGCTCAACAGACAAATATTGAGAATAAGGCAAAGCACAGAAAATGAATTTACAATTAATGGTCTTGTTGAGATGTAACATCAAATGTACACATTCAATGATGTCCTTTTTACTTACATTTAAACTATTCCCATATAATAAGATAACAGTAGAATTGGGATTTATTTTAGTCAATTTAATATTACTAATTATTTGGCTAACACTGGCACCAGGTAAACAATAATTTATAACATAGTGTGGTGAACATTGATTAAATAATGTACCAAAACCTTGACCAAACTTGTCGGAAAACAAGTAACTACTATTTGCTACAATATTATTATTATTACCAGCTGGCTGAGCCTCTGAGGGTGTAGGTGAATGGTGCTGAGGCTGTGGTGTACCTGTGCAGACACAGCTACAAGAGAGGTTATTTGTCAGGGACTCATATCTCTCCGCATTGTACGTGACCAGGTCTACCAGCTCATTGGCCTCCTGCATGCGCTTACTCAGGTCTTGTTGAGAAGCCTCATATTTACTAAAAATATCCTTTAGTGCATATTCCCTAACAAAAAGCTCATCCTGAAGGTTCTGAGTGTCTGTATCATACAATGTCCGACATAATTGTAATTCACTGTCACACTTCCTTAGTTCTTGAATTAAATTTAAATTTTTTTGCCTTAGTTTTGTGTTTTGTTTGTTAACTCTTAGGCGTTTCAAAGATTTTTTAATATTTTGAATTCGTTTATTGATTTTGATGTATTGTAATGACACAATATGTCATGATAAATATTACAATACTTAACTGCCTCCTTGGTCTAGTGGTCGCAACCGCAACTGTTGAGCATGAGGTCCTGGGTTCGATTCCCGGGTCAGGCAAAGTGTTATTGGCTTTTTCCATCAGGAATTTATCAGTAGCAGCCACGGAGTCTGGATTTGTGCCCGGTTGATGGCAATAGGCTCGCCCCTTATTACATGGGACTTAACAACATAACTGGCGAAATGTGGGTGTACTATTAGGTACACCTCTGCCTAACCCTTCGGGTATTACAGGCGTGATGTTATGTTATGTTTAATATTACAATAATTATTTATTTATTCATTATCTATCAATCGAATCTGCATCTGACCTTACTACATCACTAATTGATTAGCTTGAAGTTAAAAAAAAAATAATTGATCCACATTAAACATTATTTTAATGGCGAAACGCAATAAAACCATCATACTATTTCCCATTATAGCATACGAGTTGGATTCAAAGCCAGGGTGCACATGTTTCACATAAGTAATGCTTTGTTATGTAACTGATTCATAAAACAAAACAATTAACAAAACATCAACGTTGTTCAACAAATTGTGACAATGAAATTCAGTGCGATAATTCAACAGAAAGCAAAGCTTTAAATATGTTAATAAAATGTGAATGTTTCACTAGTACAGTAACACAACCAATAGTGTTTTTAAAGTACACACATCAAAAGTGTCTAGGGATCAACATATATTTTTGCAATAACTTTTCTCCTGATTGATATTAATTAAAATTTTCTTTAAGGATTCATCAAATAAAGTGTTTTCGTTTGTCACAGTAACGATAAACCAAGTCACCTTTGCATTAATAAAGAAATTTGCCATTTTCCTAATAAAGGGATTTTTGACATTTGAACCACTAACATTAAAGTTCGAAAAAAAGACTGAAATAACAGTTTTCTTTAAAATTTTATTGGGTAACTTAAACAATTAATAATCCGTGTTTCTACCGCGAACACTAACAACACAAGAACATCGGTTTGGCATACTCAAAATGAGTTCATCCAAATCACGCTGTGGAATGGCCGCCCATGTTCGTTGCAACAACAAAAAAAGGTCTTCTTGCGACTGGATACCCTCCATATTCGGCAGAGCTCTTCTCTGTAGCATATCCCATGCATGCTCAATCGGGTTCAAGTCTGGCGACTGAGCAGGCCAGGGCAGGACATTGATGTTAGCTGCGGCGAGAGTCTGTCTTACAACTCTTGCGGTGTGCGGTCGTGCATTATCATGCATTAACTGAAATAAGGGACCGATTTGCACTTGTAGAGGAACGATGACGTCTGATACAATCGTCTCAGCATAAATTTGAGCGTTGAGGTTGCCTCTGATCCAAATCAACTCAGTTCTTCCGCCGATCCAAATACCCGCCCATACCATGATGGTTCCACCACTATAAGGATGGACTTCCTGGCAGGATTTTAATCGCTGTTGGCGTCCAGGGGTTCTCCAGTGTCGTATACGTCTTGTATCCGGTCTCATACCAAAACGAGACTCATCAGAAAAGCACACGAAACGCCATTGTTCTTCTGCCCAATTTCTGTGTTCAAGAGCCCATTGATATCGAATCCTACGATTGTGCATTGCTATAATAATAGGTGGTACCCGTAGCGGTCTTCGGGAATGAAGGTTCACTTCATGCAAGCGGTTTCTGACTGTTTGGTCGCTAATTAAGTTCCCTGAAGAGTGATGAAGCCTCACGGCTAACATCATGGCGGTTATTGTTGGAGCTCTTCGAGTTAAGATTTGAATGTATCGGTCTTGTCTCCGTGTGGTGCAGCGATACCGTCCTCCATGGCGCTCAGCCACGGTACCAGTGCTTCGGTAACGTGTCCAAAGTCGACTGATAACACTCTGACTTGTATTCAGAGCTAAAGCCACAGTACGTTGCCGGGAACCAGCTTCTATCATTCCCACGGCTCTGAGCATTTCTTCCCTGCTTAAATGACGTCGCCGCTCCATAATAACGTTGGTTTTAATCAGTAGTAGGGAAACAGTAGCACTAATAATGTCTTCAATGCGTTGTATGTTTTTATAGGGAAAATATTGACAGCTGATTTTCATCTTTTACTCGAATTTGATTCACAGTTCCTGATTCAAATTATGAAATGCACCAAAAAGGATCCATATAAATTTATAAAATCATAAATTTATTACAAAGCCACATCTCAATCTCAAGAAATCCGCATAAAAATGCTTGATCCCTAGACACTTTTGATGTGTGTATATTAATTTTAACCTAAAAACTGAGATTTATTTCTTTTGCGCCGGGCGTGGGTTTCTTTTGGCCATTCTCCTTTAAAAAGAAGTGTTATGATGATTGGAAGGAATATTTTGACAAGCGCTCATTGGATAAAGGAATCTGGTATAAAACCATGCAGGGTCAGCCTTTTCGTGTGCCCTGGTTTATAAACAGTAATTTTAAGTCGAAAATTAGTTGTTACGGCTCATAGACTCAGATCTGGACACATTCCATGTAATAAGTTTGCGCACCTGATGAAAAAAACGAACTCGCCTAATTGTGCGGAGTGAGGAGTTGTTGAAGACTTGCACCACTTATTGATGGACTGTGTCCGATATGAGTCTGGGAGAAATGAACTGTTTAGGGTATTGAGGTTGAAGGTTGAACAGACTTGAAGTTCAAATTCCACAAAATCCTGGCTCAACCAAATGGTAATGATGCCAAGAGTCTGTTTAAGTTAATGGCCCACATATGATATATATATGTATATTTAGGGTACGATGGGACTGACGTATGTCGTATGTCTGCATTGCGTTTATAAATGTCCCGAAATAAATAACGAAAAAAAAAAGTGTAAGTGTCTTATCAGTGTGTTGTTCAATACAAATTTATACTTAAAGGTTTAAATAAATAAAACTAAGTTTTTGAAATTTTACATTTATTTTTGATTAATTATTCAATCAATAACAGAGTTCGGTGAAATAATTAGTAGTTTTGCTTACATGTTTACTTTTATCAGCCTTATTTAATGAGGTATCTATTACCTTATACTATAACTAACGCAAAAGTTTTGGTTTACAGCTAAAAATACAATTGAACTCTTAATTTAAATCAGTCTAATATTGAGCCTTTATGATAGTAATTTTAAAATTTACCCTTTGTAATTAAAATAAATATATTAGGGCGCGTTTCTACAGAAGCAGAGCTGAGCGGAGTGGAGCGGTGTTTCCACACCTAAATTTGACCGCCCGCTCGACACAGCTCTAGCCACGTGATATCTCTCAAATGTATAGAAACGCTGTTTTACTCCGCTTAAGGCTGTGTTTCCACTGAAGCGGAGTTTAGCGGCGCGGAGCAGAGAAAAGCAGTAAAAAGTGGCGAGTGTTTCCACTGAAGCGGAGTGAAGATTTCGAGTATTGTGATTGGTCACTTCGTGTACCGCTAAGCTCCGCACCGCTGCGCCTCTGTGGAAACGCAGTCTTAGGGACAAGCTACATTTGTCATAAGATAAGCATTTTTCCGTCGCTCTATCCTGATCTGTCGTTCAAGCGTAGCATTCCGAATACTTATGCATCCGCGCGATATTCTCGCTTTAGCTAATAACGGTTCTGAGCAACAGAAAAGGACAGGGCAGGGAAACTATAAAGAAGTACTCGTATAGGCTCAAAAACCAAAAACTAATGAAAAGTACCTAAATACTAGAAAGATGTGATAAGACTTTACGACACATTTTCAAGAATTTAAATTAATAAATAATTCGGCTGCACAGCATCAGCAGCAGAATAAGATGGCTGCACAGCAGCAGAAACAAGCGACTGATGTACATCCACATACATTTTGTTCTGAGGGCTCGGGTGCAGGAAGTACATAATCTGCTGGTTGGTAAATATGGTGGGTACAGAAGATATTGCAATGGTATCTACTCGTATCTTGTTTTTTATGCACTTAACCCTTTGTCTTGAAGCAGATGCCCTCTTTTTGCTTTCACAGCGCTGGCGAGCATTCTTCAATACAATTTAAAAAAAAATCGCAATTAGCTCTTGTGAATGTTTGGTCTGACTCGTGAACAATATCAAAGAAAAATTAAATCGTGTTTTGGAAAGCTTTGGAACAATTGTTTTCTGTGTCACTGTCTTTCTTTGATGATCCTGTCCATGAACAACCTTTTCAAAGCTCTGTCAAATAAATTATCAATTAGGTAGTATGCATTTGAAGTGCCTTTTCCAGAACCTTGGTTACATAACACGATTTTTTTTCCGGTATTCCTCTTTTAATATTGCGTCAGAAAGGCTTTTTTCAAAATTATCTAAATCATTTAATTTTTTTATTTTTCTTATGGCATCATCCTGATTTAGAAGATAATTTTATATATTCCTCAAATTGAATCTGAAATTCTGAATGTTTTAATAGTAATTTGCTTTAAAGTTCAAACAGGGCATTTTGATTATTAAGAATTGTTTGAACATCCTGTTTAATAGCCTGAATATCGTCTTGTATTTGCTGCATTTGTATAGCTTGATTCAAGATTAAAATGCTTTGATCATGTATGTTTTCAGTGCCCAGGTTGATTTTTTGTGTGAATGATTTTGGTTCCTTACTTATTTGAACTATATTAACGGCTGGGACATGACTTTCATCTGGTGTTATGGTTGCTTACTTGTTGAGGCATAGCAGCAGTCCCGTCGGGGCTGCAGGTTGTTCGTAAGAGATACCGCAACCTCTACATGAAGGGCTAAGAAGGAACATGGGTGGTTTTTAGTCAGTAGAAGTCTGACACTCCCTTTCGCTCTGCCCAAGAGCGGGAGGGGTTATTTGATGATTTTCCACCCGCTAAAAAAAAAAAATTAATACTAATTAGTCCGTCAGATTTCCAAAAAATATTGAACACAAATATTTTTTTCTTTTTTCACATAAACAAACAATGAAGACGATACAGTGCTTTGAAAAATCGTGTGACGTCATATTCTAAGGCATTAGTATGACATTTTTTACGAGTAAATGACGTCACAAACCACCACTCAAATCTTTGACGCGTTTTATCTTCGTCAATTTTTATTAGTTTGTTAAAACAAAAAATACATATTCAATATTTTTCGATAATCTAACAGACGGACTAATAAGAATCATATTTTTTTAGTCACGAAACATCCCTATTCTGAAATATAATATGTAACTTCTACACTATCAATGGTGCTGATTCTCTTGTACATACACCGAACTAACCTAAACTAAAACTAAAATTTCTTATTTTTAGTTAGTTTTTTTTTTAAGCTATTGCATAGCTTCTATCACGGGCCAACGAAAATAAAAACCTAACAATTGACACTTTTTTTTTTTTTTTTTTGGGGCTGGGCAATCATCAAATAACCCCTCCCGCTCTTGGGCAGAGCGAAAGGGAGTGTCAGACTTCTACTGACTAAAAACCACCCATGTTCCTTCTTCGCCCTTCATGTCGAGGCCGCGGTATCCCTTGCGGACAACCCGCAGCCTCGACAGGCGTCGGCCCTTGCGGGGCCCCTCCATGTTGCTGACATCTCTTTGAAACAATTGACACTTGACAATGACTTTTTGAAATATCACGCTTGTCTCTTTAGTTCAGCAACCCGCCTTTAGGTGGCATTGGTTGTATTGGAAAACTACCGTAATCAGCTGTTTGTGAGAAAGTATATAGGTGTATAGGTATTTATCATCTATGTACAACAGTGAATATCTGTACTCGTATAATTTGAGTACAAAGTGTTTTAAATATGAATAAACAAAGTGCATTTATTAATGAAGAAAGTCACGAAAAAATAGTGAAAAAAAATGAGTTAGTACTCTATATACATTCATTTTATTATTATTATAACAAATGCAGTATTATTTTTGTTTTGTTAATTTATATATAATACTGCTATAAAGATAACCAAAATGTTGGGGAAATATAGTATTTATACTTACACTTTTACTAATCATTCTCATCTTTTATAAAATATTAAATCTTATAATTTTTCAATGTTTAATTTTCATCTGACATTACGTCAGTTGTCAAGATGTCATTTACTTTTTCTTTTAATTTGTGTCATAGTTTTTCTTAGTGGTTAGAACTACGAAGGTTACATTTGATTTATATAATTTAATTCATTTTTATTCATATGTTAGCTCAAATAATGTAATTTATTGATAATTTCTATTAATAGTATCTTATCTTACGCTTATAAAATTAACTAACACGCTCAAAAACTCTTTTTTTTATAGAGAAGAAAAGCATAAAGAGCTAAAAAGAAAAATAAATTGTGAACGTCAAAGGGCATATTATTCACAAAGGAAAAAAAATACTGCATTAATAAAATAAATAAATAATTATAATTGCATAAGTTGATAAAAAATGCTATGCAATAGCTTTACCGCGGCAGCATTTACATTACAACAAGTTGGTGCAAACATAAACTCGTTAGAGTTTTACCGTGCTCCAAAATCATCGACGACATAATTCATACAAAAATAAAATAAGGAACACAACAAAAATAACAGCGAAGGTATGCAGCGAAATATAATTAGCTGCTACCTTACAAACCAGCGAACATCGGTGACCAACTGCCCGTCCATAGAAACAAAAAGTTGTGGAGGAATGTGATTTCGCTTGATACATGTTGTTCCAAAAATGAAATAAAAACAAAATGTGTTACTAATAATATTCAATTATTTAGATATGAATTAATGTTTTGGTAAGTTGGTTTTGGTAAGTTATTCTGAAAACAAGATTCACTAAACTTAAATACAGTTTTGATACAATTAAAATAGGGTTTGACATTTGCTAAGTTGAGTAGACCATAGACCAAGATTGCCGAATGAAAGTGAAAGAAATGATCTGAATTGCAAAAAAAAAGCTGAGTTAAATCGAATAATTATATAAAATTGTTTATCAATAATCATTAACCCTTAAAGCGGCAAAGCAATAATAAAACATTATTTTTGTTCAAAAATCGTTTTGTATGTGTTGTTAGGGATGTAATGAAATGTAAATATAAAAGAAAAAAAAAAAAGATTTTATTTAGAAGGTTTTTTTAATGTCCCTTAAAACGGACAGCACTGCATACATAACAATTGAGTTCTTATAATTAGTGTCCTAGAAAACGGACAGCGCTGGATGCTGTACAAATCGAGAATATTGATATTATAAATAACAATCTTATGTTTAAATATATAAAAATGTAGATTTAATAAAACAATGAAATTGGAAAAAAGAAATTTAATTTTAAAAGTCATAAGCAATTAAACTTAGTAATTAATTTTTTTTTTTGAGTCAGGCACAATCTTACATCGCATTTCAGGCATTTTATCATTGTTTTCCCTTTAGTACAAAGACGACACCGTCCTTGTGTACCAATATCAGGTAGATGGTTGATCCCATCTAAACGCATCTCTGGTGGCGGCCTCGGAACTATTGGTTTAGTGATTTCAGCTGGAATTTCTGAATCTATTACAATTGTTATATGTGTGTCTGATTTTATTAGTGCATCTGCAATTTGGATTCGAAACCTTTTCAGTGGGATAGAATTATCACCCATTTCCTGCATTTCACGTTTGTACACAAGCCTTGCATTATTCAGAGAAATGTCGATGAGGTGGCTGAATATGTTCATATACCATTTCTTGCTTTTCAAAGCAATCCTATATAAAGAAATCAACATATCAGCTTTATCCACCCCACCCATTTTTTTGTAGTACTCCTTGATAATGTGTGGACATGTAACAGGCCGCTTTTCACGCACATCTTTATTATAGCGTAAAATGCTGATAACAGGCTCTTCTCCGCAATAAGAACTCGCTAAATTTACACCGTCATTGTCCACCCACTTTACGATTGATAGCTTTTTTTTTATTGTCTGAAATCATTACATAGCTTCCTCTACCCTTTTTCTTTAGCACTTTATCTTCGGTAATATTCTGCCCTCTAAGTCTGTCCTTCCTTATAGTTCCCAAAGAAAGAATTCCATATTCATTTCTTAGATGATATATTAGCTCCAGAGACGTGAACCAGTTATCAAAATAAACAGTTGATAAAGGTTGATCTTTGATAGTTTTACACAGCTTTATGACTGTTCTCCCGCCAATGCCGAGATAGGTATTTTCCCACTCTGTAAATTCAGCATCGTCAAAACTGTTGGCACCATCGTATGCAAAAAAGTCATAAACTATCCCGGAATTCCCAGCTCGAACAAAAAATTTAAAGCCCCATTTCGTGGGTTTTTTTGGCATGTATTGACGCCGAGATCCAGCCGTTTTTCTTTATACGGCACCATCATCTCGTCTATGGAATACGACCTTTCCTCTTCAATTGCCAAACAATTTTTCCGTAAGTGTTCCATCACGGGTCTAATTTTAAAATAACGATCTACATGATCATCCTCCGCGTTATTGCTAAAATGTAAATTCCCTCCAATAGTCTCATATTTTTTGAGAGACATAATGTTTGCGATAGGAGCAAAACGAGTACCTTGCGCCCAATAATCAGTATAAGCTGGCATGCTTACTATTGCCATTAAAATTTCAATACCGACAAAGGATTTTATGTCTTTGATTGTTAGATTTATAGGCTTGCCTTGTTCCGACAAAGGATTTTATGTCTTTGATTGTTAGATTTATAGGCTTGCCTTGTTTTTGCATAGAGTATAAATTGGTCATTTCGACGATGTGGTTCCATAAATCCTCATTCCAAAACTTCTTGAAATAATCGAATGATGTTTTATTGGTATAATCAATAGAAGGGTGAAATTCTGAATCTATGTGTACCTGGCTTCTGAATTTTTGGCGTTTGAATTTGAATTCCATCTGTTCTAGTTTTTGTCGCCTATTTCTGACTGGTTTGGATGTAGAAGGAGCAGCATCATTTGTATTTTTTATGTTTCTTGTGCGTCGTGTCGAAATACCCAGTGGTGTTGCTGGGGATGGTATTGATTGAGGCGGCTGAACATTGGAAACATTTCTTGGAGACTGTACTGACGTGGTGACAACAGATGGAGAAGGTTGAAGAGTAATATTGTTTGTTGCAGGGGAATCAACCAAAGTATTATTATAATTATTTAATAGAGAAGGACTCGCTAACTCTTCATCAAAATCATCATCAAAACCATTCATAAATTCTTCCAGCCCGGGAGACAGAGTTCGACAGGAAGATGAATCGTCTAACGCTATACGTGAAAGTACTCTTTCTTCATTAACCTCATCATTTTCGACGTCGGATGGCTCCGAGTCTGACGGTGGAATCATAGCCAAAATTCTTTGCGCACGCCGTGCTTTGCTATTATCGATAGAATTACCTATAACAAGCATCACCATTAAGCATTAGACATAAGAAAAAACAATAGTGCATCGTGCTCGTTTAGATTATTATTGTTAGTAAAATGAGCAAAGTCCGTTATTTGGGACACCTAAAATAAAGCACCGAGTGTTGGTAAAGCGGCAATGTCCGTAAAAAGTGACACCTAACATTTAGCATAACAATCCTATAAATTCTCGTGCAAAGCAATTATAAATTGATCAGAAATAAACAATAAACTCACCTCCTTTCGAAATAACCGCAGGTCGCAGTGGTTTAACCAATAAAAGAACAATAAAAGATGTTATGTAAACATCACACCTGCTATCCCAGAAGGGTTAGGCAGAGGTGTACATCATCACTTTGCCAGTAATGCCTAAGCCTCTTGTTAAAGGGCAAGACATGCCATTAATATTATTGTCTGGACTGCTACTGAGAAATTCCTGATGAAAAAACCCAACGACACTTTGCTAGACTTGGGAATAGAATCCAGGCCCACATGCTTTAATTGTATGTTCCATGACTACTAGGCCCACAAAGCAGTCTGACTAAATGTTTAAATTAGTAATGAAAATATAGTAATCAATTGTTTTTTAATAGTTATCATACTTAGATGGTAATCAAACCTTAGTTTGATCAGATTAACTTTCTCATCTTAATGAGAAAGTTAATCTGATTAAAACTACACACATCAAAAGTGTCTAGGGATCAAGCATTTTTATGCGGATTTCTTCAGATTGAGATGTGGCTTTGTAATAAATTTATGATTTTATAAATTTATATGGATCCTTTTTGGTGCATTTCATAATTTGAATCAGGAACTGTGAATCAAATTCGAGTAAAAGATGAAAATCAGCTGTCAATATTTTCCCTATAAAAACATACAACGCATTGAAGACATTATTAGTGCTACTGTTTCCCTACTACTGATTAAAACCAACGTTATTATGGAGCGGCGACGTCATTTAAGCAGGGAAGAAATGCTCAGAGCCGTGGGAATGATAGAAGCTGGTTCCCGGCAACGTACTGTGGCTTTAGCTCTGAATACAAGTCAGAGTGTTATCAGTCGACTTTGGACACGTTACCGAAGCACTGGTACCGTGGCTGAGCGCCATGGAGGACGGTATCGCTGCACCACACGGAGACAAGACTGATACATTCAAATCTTAACTCGAAGAGCTCCAACAATAACCGCCATGATGTTAGCCGTGAGGCTTCATCACTCTTCAGGGAACTTAATTAGCGACCAAACAGTCAGAAACCGCTTGCATGAAGTGAACCTTCATTCCCGAAGACCGCTACGGGTATCACCTATAGCAATGCACAATCGTAGGATTCGATATCAATGGGCTCTTGAACACAGAAATTGGGCAGAAGAACAATGGCGTTTCGTGTGCTTTTCTGATGAGTCTCGTTTTGGTATGAGACCGGATACAAGACGTATACGACACTGGAGAACCCCTGGACGCCAACAGCGATTAAAATCCTGCCAGGAAGTCCATCCTTATAGTGGTGGAACCATCATGGTATGGGCGGGTATTTGGATCGGCGGAAGAACTGAGTTGATTTGGATCAGAGGCAACCTCAACGCTCAAATTTATGCTGAGACGATTGTATCAGACGTCATCGTTCCTCTACAAGTGCAAATCGGTCCCTTATTTCAGTTAATGCATGATAATGCACGACCGCACACCGCAAGAGTTGTAAGACAGACTCTCGCCGCAGCTAACATCAATGTCCTGCCCTGGCCTGCTCAGTCGCCAGACTTGAACCCGATTGAGCATGCATGGGATATGCTACAGAGAAGAGCTCTGCCGAATATGGAGGGTATCCAGTCGCAAGAAGACCTTTTTTTGTTGTTGCAACGAACATGGGCGGCCATTCCACAGCGTGATTTGGATGAACTCATTTTGAGTATGCCAAACCGATGTTCTTGTGTTGTTAGTGTTCGCGGTAGAAACACGGATTATTAATTGTTTAAGTTACCCAATAAAATTTTAAAGAAAACTGTTATTTCAGTCTTTTTTTCGAACTTTAATGTTAGTGGTTCAAATGTCAAAAATCCCTTTATTAGGAAAATGGCAAATTTCTTTATTAATGCAAAGGTGACTTGGTTTATCGTTACTGTGACAAACGAAAACACTTTATTTGATGAATCCTTAAAGAAAATTTTAATTAATATCAATCAGGAGAAAAGTTATTGCAAAAATATATGTTGATCCCTAGACACTTTTGATGTGTGTAGTTATTATCAGTTGTCATCATTACCGAATTCAGTGGCTAACATATTTTTTTTTGCCCATAAAAGTTACGTAGGTGTTTAAGGCATATAATTTAGCTTTCATTATTTGACCGTATTTCTTATGATATATGTATGTATAGAAAGACTGTAGAAAGTAACAAATATTGGTATTAGTACTAAACTTCGTACATTAAAAATATAATGTAGTTAATTATATTTAACAAAATATTATTTAAATAAATAGTTTTACAATCGTATTACAACAGCCATCGTTATCATTGAGTATTAATTTCATTATTGCCGATTACTATAGGTAATAGTAATCGATAACAATAATTGTATCACAACAGAAGCAAAACAATTGTAGGTAATAGTCCCCTTTGTCAGCCCATCCCTGCGCTACGGCCTGCAAGGTGGTGCAATCTAAACAATGCAAGCAAAAGAGACGATGTGATGATAACGTGCGAGTAAGCGAGACAGATAGTGGCACTAATGCAGAAAAGTTTTTTTGGTATTGCTCCTCGCATATATAATAAAGTTCCGAATGTTATAAAAAAGTTGACTTTATTAAAATTCAAAAAGGTACTAAACGAAATTTTACTTGTAAAAAGCTATTATTTAATTGAGGACTTTCTAAATGATGATTCACTGACTGATTGATTATTACTGTTACGCTATAAAGGTTTTGTTATTGACTCATTTAAAATACCCTTACTGTAATTGACATAATGTTGTTTTAGTTAGCATATTTTTATTTATTTTTTATTACTTTGACCAGGTTGACATTTTCTAATTTATATTTTGTTGATTTTTATTGTATGTACCTACCTAATTTTAATGACATTCTTATTTTATTTGACATACAATTAAAACTGTAAAAGAATTATTTGCATGCCCATGTACGGTAAAATATGGAGATCTTTATTATAAAACGAACATCATTCTATGTACAATACCCATGTTTGCAAAGCAATAAATGATTTGATTTTGATTTGACACCATGACTCACGAGCGCCTATGCAACGTAATCTCATGCGCAGACCTTCGCTAACGTTCGTTGTGTTGTGTACTGTGCGCTCTTTTCTCCTGATTTTGTATTTTAACAACAACTCATATTCGTACTGGACTTGTTTTTTCTCTGTGTAATGGCTGACGTTTGTGTTGTGTGTGAACGTTCACTACGGCGACGTCGTAGACATGTTCTGTCTCAACATTTTTTACGAACTCGAATTGACTTCGTGGAGCATATTGTGCGCAATATAGAACCACCTCAAGAGGTACGTATATTTGTTTATTTATTTACCTGCTAGTTAAAACAAGTTTTATTTTAAAGTGTTTGATATCTTCGATAGCATACAAGCCTGCTAACTTACAATGCAATGCAACAGTTTATAGTAGAGTTCGAAACATATTGTGGTATATAGGGTTTTTAATAGTTAATCCTGTCTTTACAGGTTCCATTTAATGGCACCAGATCTATATGCCACGCATGCTGGCACCAAATCGACTCAGACATCAGGAACCAAGACCGTCCAGCTTCACCAGCTGTACTACCTGCCGTTGGAGTACCGGTCTGTATTCCTCAGCTTACTCGAGTGGCTAACACGTCCCGGCGGTGTATGATGGCCGGCTACAACAGCCTACAACTACGACAGTTACCTAACTCTGTAAAGACGTACCTCCTGAGTTACTATCACTTATATATTCCCGAACTCGCTCGGATATGTGAACAACATTTGCGAAACACAGGATTAGATGAATTTACAGAAAATGTGACTCTTCATAACTCTGACTTTAATGCCAACTCTATTATGGACATTATCAATATATATACTTTAGCCCTGGAGAATAGATCTCATCTAGATTTCGAAAATATAGATGAAATTGATGAACGTGATCTTCATTACTGGACTGGATTGAATCGCTCTAATTTTGACCAACTCCTTCACCACGTCCCAACGCTCCGTGCGCAATCCAGTACTCCAAAAAGGGACTTAGGACTTTTCCTGTGCAAACTAAGAACAGGAGAGCCAAGCAGTAGAATAGGAACTACATTCAATATTCCAAGAAGAACTGTAGACAAAAGACTCCATATAACAAGAGCTTGTCTTTTAGCAGATTTCGTTCCTCTACATTTAGGATTGGACCATATAAGTCGAAATGAAATTATAGAGCGTAATAGAATTTTACCTAATTATATTTTCGGAAGTGAAGAATCACCGAAAGCAATAATAATATGTGACGGAACCTATCTATTCGTCGAAAAAAGCTCGTACTTTCAATTCCAAAGACAAAGCTACAGCTTGCACAAGTTCCGAAACTTGATAAAACCATTTTTGTTGGTTTGTGCTGACGGCCATATATTAGATGTGACTGGGCCATATGCTGCGGTAACAACAGACGCTGATATTATGAAAAATATATTATTAAATCACGACGAGCCAATTGAAGAATTCGCATTTCATTATTTATTGGAGCAAGGGGACATTATTATTTTGGACCGCGGATTTCGTGATTCTATTCCTTTATTGGAGGAACATGGTTACAAAGCCCACATGCCACCTTCTACAAGACGAGGAGAATCTCAGCTGACAACAGAAGAATCTAATAAATCGCGGCTAATAACGTTGTGCAGATGGGTAGTAGAAACCGTTAATGGTAAATTCAAACGCGATTTTAAATTGTTTCGGAACAGAGTATTTAACCGCAGTATGACTACCACACTCACTGATTTTAAAATAGCAGCAGCTTTAATTAACTGCTATCAAGAACCATACGGAGACAGCAGGTATACAACTGAGTTTACTCAAGCAATAAACCGCGATTTACACAGACCTTGTCTTTTGGCTGATTACGTTTTAGCTAACAATTTGAACTGCCAAAGAACGACATTTCATCGACTAGAGGCAAATAATCCTGACGTAGCAGACTTCCCTCGTTTGACACATGAAGAAATGATATTATTCGCGGTCGGAACATATCATATTAAAATGGCACGGTCATACTGCAGCGAGCATATAAAAATGACCGGCGTCTACGAAATTGAAATATACCGACATTCGGAAAAAATTGAAATAGTAGATAATGAAATCCGTCGGTCCCAGACAAATTCTAACAACGTGCTTATCCGGATCCGAATTAAGTCACGGCATGTGCGGAGTAAAATATATTACACTTACTTGCTATATAACACAGCCGTAGAAGGTATTCAATCCATAAAATAATACTACTGTTCATGTATACATGGACAAAGAACACTAGGATGCTGTGCACATGTCATGAGCGTTATTTATTATTTTAGTTGGGCAAGATATAACAACGAAGGACAGATTGATCACCCTGCCGAAGATTTGGACTATGTATTAGTAGATTTAGAGAACTCTTGACTGAATACTTTTTGACGTGACGTCTTATAATATATATATATATATGTCGCCGCGAGAGTGTCTATCTGCTGGGATCATGAGTCAATCTAATTAATAACCAGCTTATAATAATAGCTTGGCTTAGTTTTCTTATAATAATTGATGAACCTGCCATCTCTGAGATATTTGTACAATTATACGAGGGTCGATATTAAAAGACAGGAGCGACAGTGCCATCTGTTAGCTTTTGTGTGAACTACCACAGAAATGGTTTGTAATTGAATGGTCGACGGCTCGAATAATGATTTATTAAACAGAGGTCTTTAACTAGAACTATAGTTAAAATTAAGATAAGCTAATTGATTATGAATATTGGGATTTTAATGATTGCTCACTTGAAATTAGGCTGTATAAGAGACGTCATTGCACATTGTTGTGAAGATGGCGGCGAATACGATGTTAATGGTCAATAACTCAATTTATAATCTGAAACTACGACTAAATCAGTTTCTTTATGTAATTATAAACTAAAAAGTCATAAGATCATTTTGTAGAGCAATTTATTAGTTTATGAGTTCTCAGAGTCAGAGTTCAGGCTTTATTTACCGATGATGCTGCGTCCCACTGATTTTGTGCGTCCGAAATACGGACGCAAGATTGACCGACCTTCATTTTTAGCCCAAGGAACCCAAGGATCATTAGAATGCAAGGGCGAAAAATTGGCATGGGCGTAATTCCATCACTACAATGCTTTTTAGCGTATACTATAGTTCCGCCATCGTCCGACTGAAATTTGGAGGGCGCTAGTGTTCAGCGTATAATTTACCACGTATACTTTGAGTTCAGTTCACCGATCTTATCGTGTCCATTGAATATCGTACTTAATTTGTAAAGTTTTTATCATGTTTTCGTGACAACAATCTTGCGTCTCTTAAATATCCTTAAACGGGCACTAGGTACGGTGTCTGAGGGGCCTATTCGGGGTTCACGAGGGACGCATGGCGCGGGGCGCGGGGCGGCGGGCTTCAGCGCGCTCGCGTGCCGAAGTTTGTAAACAAACAGACATGTGCCGGCCGAGATGTAAGCTTGTCACCAAAGTCAACTATTTGCAAGTGCGTTAAAAGTGGTTATTTATTTGGTCTATTATTATAGTTAGTGATTATAATTATAATACACTTCAACACCGTCTAGGGATATTTTGTATAAAGTTCTTAAACTCAAAAAATACTGGCCACTTTTAAATTCTTTTGAAGAAAGTTTATTTTGTAAGCCTTTTTGAACGATTCTAAAGGACCATGCAAAAAATCGTCCCAACCCACCAACAGATTTCAAACGTATCTCATTTAATACATCATAGTAACATGATCATTTTTTATTATGACGACATCACCGTAAGTCATGGGGATAACGTGCAAAAACAAAAATCTTATTCACTTTTTTCGGTACAGTTAATTGTAAAAAAATGTTCAGGAACACTATTTAACTATAAAAAAACGATTGATAGAGAACAGCCGTAAGACGCACAGAAAAAAAACGGTCTTATCTCACTGCACCCTCCCCCCTTGCTCTGCTAACAACCTGCGCGCGCGCACCTCAGTCGTGGCCTGTACGTTCCGCTGTGTTCACGTTGTTTATCTGTGCGATATCGGCTTGTTTGCGACTATTACTGACCCCTGCTTGTTTATTGGACCCTTTGATTGCTTTTCGATTACCGTGGCACGTTTATTGGACTGTGATTTTTACAACTATGGAGACAGGACGGCGATGTGTGATGTGCCCTAGATCAATTTTAAGACGGAGGCGACACTTGTTACAAGATACTTTGCGTCAAAGTAGTCCTGAGTTGGTGGCCTACATTTCGCAAAATGGATTGACACAAGTAAGTCATTATAAAACAGTCTCTAGTATATCGATAACTATTAGATACTTAAAATAAGTAAGCAGAATTAGAATATAATATAAGGAGGGCATTTTTACGATGCTGTTTTGTTACATTTTTTAAGTACTTCGATATTATATAAAACACTTAATAACACTGTTCTACGATCCACAGCAAACAGTGTTGTTTAAGAAGTTTAGGTATAGTGTTTGCGTTAAGGACTTGAGACGTCGGGCCAAAAATCATTGTTACTATTCTGTCTCGCTCGCACTCACAGGAGATACAAAAGTATGCTCATTGTTATTGCTACTAACATTTACCGCTCGTCAACTTGGTTCAAAACATGAGGGCTAAAGTCATTTCAATAGTCACAGGGAAATAATGTTTAGCTTTTCAGTTGGAGAGTATAGATACAATTCTACACATAGTAATGAATAGTTAATATTTTTAGATAGTACCTACCCTGCAAACTATAATGTTTTAAACTTACGGGAATAGTTAGCATGTCAAAATGATACTGCACCATGTTACAAACAATAACATTATTTTTGATCTCAAATATTTATTTCAAAACTGTTTACAAGGTCCAAAAAATATGTCAACCTTTTGATGTTTTATTTCATTGAATGTTTGAAATATTTTATGCTCACTAGTACTTACCTTAATATTTAAGTTCTTATTTGTAGTAGGTGTCCTATTGTTTTTTGCCTTCAATTATAACATTAATAACTAAATAGCATATTTCCTTTTCAGATATTATTCAATAACGTCATGGCAGTATGTCATAGATGCTGGCAGAGAGCCAATAATGCTATTCGTCAACAACGCCGTGAAGACGTTCCCTTGGTTGTCGAAGGTCCAGAACCAGAGCCCCAAATAGATGCTGACAATCAAGAACCCCTCAATGTTGCAGAAACTCCAGATCGTCAGGACAGTCCAGAGGAAGATACACATGAATTCTATGTTCGTGATTACGTAAGAGCACCAAATACTTCAAATGCCTGTACATATAGGCTATGTAGACATGAAAATCTAAGACGAGTACCTGTGTCAATCAAGCTACATCTAGTTTGCCATTACCAATTATATATTCCACCAAGTTCGCGAATATGCGAAGAACATTTAAATAACAATGACTTCGAGGAGTTACTGGATAATGTAAACGTTACACATTATTTTAACGCTTCCTTTTTTAGTGACATGTCGAAAATGTTAATAGAAGCAATCAATAAAAGATTAAGATTTGATTTTGAATCGTCAAGTGCACTAAATGACAGTGAACTTCATTTTTGGACTGGAGTTACTTTAGAACAATTTAATACAATTTTAGAAGAAACGCCATCTCTCGCCGTAAGAAGCAGACGTCCGCGCTCAGTTCTCGGCGCTTATTTAACAAAACTAAGAACTGGAGAATCAAACGAGCGACTTGCTACCCTTTTCGGTGTGACACGTCAAGTGTTAGAATATCGACTAAAAATAGCGCGACAATGTCTTATAAGTGAGTACGTTCCAAGACATCTTGGCCTAGACAATATTTCTAGGGAAGAGCTTCTGAACAGAAACCTATTTTTACCAAAAAATATTTTCGGAAATGAGGACAATACAAAATTAATTATTATCGCAGATGCAACCTATGTGTACATCGAAAAAAGCACGAATTTCTTGTTCCAGAGGAAAAGCTATAGTCTCCACAAGTTCCGTAACTTATTAAAACCATTCATTCTAATTAGCAGCGATGGATACATCATAGATGTAGTGGGCCCATTCCCAGCAACGACATCAGATGCAACTATAATGCAGAAAATTATGAATGACGAAGAGAATCTGCTGCATTGGTTACTGCACAGAGGGGACGTCTTTATTTTAGACAGGGGATTTAGGGACAGTATTACCGATATTGAATCCCTTGAATATGAAGCTTACATGCCACCAACTAAGGACAGGAACGCTACCCAATTATCGACAGCACAAGCAAATGACTCTCGTCTAGTGACTGTATGCAGATGGGTTGTAGAGGTAGTGAATGGGAAATTCAAAAACAGATTCAAACTATTAAAACAGACGTATTTTAACCGAGCATTACCAAATATGTTTGCTGATTTCCGCATAGCAGCATCGTTTATAAACGCACATCATCGTGTCGCTACAGACCACAGGCTTGCGACTGAGTTCCTTCAAATAATCCGAACTCATATGAATGAACCGAACCTCTTGCATAATTATGTCGAAGGCAAAAACCTTAATAGGCAAAGAGTTAACTTTGTGACCATGGATGCCAATATGCCACAGTTTGAAGAGTTTCCTCAGTTGACTGATGATGACATCATATTATTTGCTTTGGGAACCTACCACATTAAACTAGCCAAATCTTATTGTGCGGAACATTTTCGGAACGGAATATATTATATAGAACTATTCCGAGATAACCAACTGCATGACTTGTTAAGATATAACATTCGACAAAGTAATGTATGGCTGATCAGAGGACGCATACAATCTAGACACGTTAGGTCACGCGTTTACTATAGTTACATATTAATAAACCGTAATGAAACTGGCAGAAATGCCATTGAGCAGTGGTACTGCACATGCTTAACAGGGGCGCGTACAATTGGAAGTTGTGCGCATATAGTCTCAATTATTTGGTATATGGGGAAAGGTCGTCACACCGAATTTAATCTGCCAGCAGAAATGCTATCTACTATAATGATAGACGAATAGTTATCAAGATATTAAAACCTGGATAAAAGTTGGATGTAAATATGTATGTACATTAACAATAACAAAAACTGTGATAAATACTTTCCTAAAATGTTGTTATTTTATCAAAAACATACATACTTATATAATACACATACATGTTTTTGTTATTCATACCTAAAATGTTTAGTTGAACCATTATTTACTGTAATTAATATCTAAAATATAGTTATTAAAAAAAATAAACACCCTTTTTTAAGTAAAATGTTTTTATTTTTTATTTAATTATCCCATCTATTTACGGACAAAAAATTGTTATTTGTCTTTTTATGGGACTTCATAATAATATTGAAACTAGTCCCAAGTCTGTTGGTGGGTTGGGACAGCGCCCATACAATTTTTTTGCATGGTCCTTTGAATTTGAAAAAATACATTAAAAACAAAAGATTTACGCGGCATAATGGTAGCGAAGTCCGAAGGTTTCATTTACCTACAGTAGTTTGTGGCAATTTTTTTGTGTCCAATTTAGGTTTTATAACAAGTTATCTGTTAATTCCGAATTAATGTTATTGTATGCATCATGCAGCGGCGCCATTTAACTAGAGAAGAAATGTTAAGGGCAGTAGGCATGCTCCAAGCTGGGGCTACTCAACGGAGTATTGCTGAGGAGTTTGGAACAAGACAAAACGTGATATGAAGGTTATGGTCACGTTATCGTGCTACTGGTGAAGTGGCTGAAAGACACCCAGGCGGGAAGCGCATAACCACTCAACGACAAGACCGATTTTTGCAAGTTGCCGCGAGAAGACAACTAAATGTTACGGCCATGCAGTTGGTTCAGAGGCTCCAGTCAGAGCACCAGTTGCTTGTGAGTGACCAAACTGTGAGGAGAAGGCTGCATGAAGCTAACCTTCATGCTCGCAGACCGCTTCGTACTCCAGCACTACGCCGAGGAAAACGTGGACGACGACTAGAGTGGGCTCGTGAACATTTGCTCTGGGAAGAAAACCAGTGGTCTGTAGTGCTGTTTACCGATGAGTCCCGGTTCGGTTTCCATCCCGATACACGTAGAGTGCGTGTTTGGCGAGTTCCTGGTCGTGAGAGCCGTCTGCAACATCCTCAGGAAGTCCATTCATACCACGGCGGGACAATTATGGTTTGGGCGGGAATTCGTGTTGGTGGAAGAACAGACCTCGTTTGGATCAGAAACACCATGACGGCTGAAAAATACCGTAACGAGGTGCTAGTACCAATAATCTACCCCCATCGACTACAAATGGGCCAAGAATTCACGCTCATGCACGATAACGCCCGTCCGCACACAGCGAGAGTGGTGACGAGCTGGTTGCAGGAGCACGACGTATCGGTCTTAGGCTGGCCCGCTCAATCGCCTGACCTAAACCCCATAGAACACGCGTGGGACATGCTCCAAAGAAGGGCTTTGAGGAATTTCCCTGCAAACGTTGCGACGGAAGAGCAACTTTTTTTGCATCTTAGCCGGACCTGGGACAATATACCGCATCAAGACTTGGATAACTTTATCCAAAGCATGAAAAACCGTTGCAGGACCGTTATTAACGTCATGGGTGGTTTTACTGACTACTGATTTTTCACAGAACTGTTAAAAACAAATTATTTTTTCCTTATTTGTAATTTTTTCTTGAGAAACACATTCGTTGTTAGTTTTACCATTATTTCATGTTTTTTCTTTATTTGAATAAAAATTTGTTTACGCAAAAAACATTGTTTTCTTTTATTCTGGAGTGTAGTCTGATAGATGGGCTTTATAAAATTATATACATGTTGTATGCTATTTTTAATACATTTCGAGTAAATTGAGTAAATCCAAAATATCCCTAGACAGTGTTGAAGTGTGTACATGAATCACAATGAAAATAAGTGTTTTGATTTGATTTGATTTGATGTGGATACTTTTTTTAAAAGAAATGATTTTACACATTTTAATAAAGCTAAACTGCAATGGCCTTGGGATTCAACGCATTTCATTTTGCAAAATTGTTGCATACATTGTGATACGAGTATTAATATTACTAATTCAGTAGTTGAACACTTTGTACTACCCATGAATTTCGATGACTTTAAAAGGCTTTATAACTCTTCTTTCATGTGGTGTAAATTTTGCGAATATGCCATTTATGATCATTTTCCAGAAGACGAATGTTTTTGTAATAACCAGTAAAAATCAAAAGGTACATGCTTCTATATTACTTACCTACCTATTTGATTCTTATATCGTAATATCATCCTACTTCGTACTAATACCTATTATAAACGCGAAAGTTTGTATGCACTCACGGCTGTTATCCCAGAAGGGGTAGCCAGAGGCTTTTTTGCGACTTCACACAGTTCTCAGGGCGAGTGCGTTAGCCACTGCGCCTCGGAAGTTTAGGTAGGTATGGTGTTTGTGAGTATGGATGGATGGATGGATGCTTGTTACTCTTTCACGCAAAAACGGCTGAAGGGATTTGGATGAAATTTGGTATGGAGTTACATTACGTTACGTTGGAGTTACGTTGTCTGAGTGTGCGAAGAAAGCGGACACACCTAAATGTGCAACGTGCTTGCGGTTTAAAAAGCCCAACACCCACAAAACTGGAGATGTTGAGTGCCCCGCTAGGAAAATAGCAGAATATAGGTACATCAACTCCATCAACTACGAGTGCGCGTAACTTCTAGGTTAAACTTCCACGTTTGACGCATGTTGCTGACACAACATGACATTAACAGACCACGGCGCTGACATAATTACCATCGATATTTTTATTGTTTAAGCACATTAGTCGCTAGGTGCAAATATCGAATTTATACAAGAGCACGTCGAATGTATTTTGCGACCTACTTTATAATTCTGCTGTATCAAATATTTTTTTCCTATAATAATTGTGTGTTTAGTTCTAAGTTAATAGAGTTTAAGTTAATTAAAATATTTTTGTCGTTATGTAATGTTATACATTGTTATAAACAAAAAACTGCTGTCCTAGATATATCATACTGTTTGAGCTCCTACAGCCTGTGATACAGGAGTATCCTAGTACAGGCATCTAACATTATTTTACCTATATTTTTAATTTAAGATTCATATTGTTATTTTACCATTCTAGAATTCTGAATAAAGATTATTATTATTATTACATCAGACAACGCAAAAAGAGAGGTGTTATAAGTTTGACGTGTTTGTGTGTGTATGCGTGAGTGCGTGCGTGCGTGCGTACCTGAGTGTGTGTCTTACTTTTTATAGGTTTTCTTGTTTTTGTTTGCTTTTGGGTCGAGGGTATTTAATTTTTTTATTGTTTTATAATAATACAAATATACATATCTGTTATGTTTTCAGAGAGACAGGAAGAAAAAGAAAACCATCCAGAAACCTTACATGAGGTACGTATGTTTTAACTTAGATAAAACACGACTTACGTACATACTTACCTGTCCAACTCCGGACTTACCTGTTCACACCAGCCTGTGCCTCTGAGCTTACCTGTACATACTTACCAATCCGTCTCTGATTTACGTCGTACGTCTTTTGTCTCTGTTTTTTTTCTGTAGACGTACTTACCTATCCAATTCTGAATTTACCTGTTCACATCAGCCTGTGTTGGTTCGAGTTTTTCCCAGCTGAATAATTAATAGCTGCAGGTCTATTCATTAACTTTACATTAGTCGCTCTTAAAAAAAATAAAAAAGAACCTATGATGTCTCGTTCATCTTCAATTTCTTCTTTTAGTGTTGTTAATCATGTATTTTATTGTATGTATCTCTGTTTACAGGAATTATCTGATACAAAATCTGGTTCAATATCTGACTTTTCTGCGACATGTTCTAATTACACTCCACCGAGACACGAAGTAAGTTTAACTAAAATACTTCATTCATTCATTAATAATAATATGCTAACGGCTGTTATCCCAAAAGCGGTAGCACTATAAGCCGAAGCAGTCCTTAAGCCATGTCAGAAACCTTCTAGGTGGCTTAAAAATATCTGCGAGCACCAATTCAGGATTGAGATCGGGGATAGGTAATTTTGATGTTCAGCAAGGGATAGACAACACTTATATCACTAATCAAGTTGTTACCTTCATATTAACGAAGCAACAATAGTAAAGTGCAACAAAATAAAGGGTGTAAAAGTACCCTTAACGCAAACGAAGGGCATTTGTTCTCCCCACCACTGCGGTAATTTTTTTGTTCTAGACCATACCTGGGAACCTCCTAGTTCCGGAGATATTGGGGGTCAAAGTTCCAAATTTTTCACAGCTGTTTTTGTAAATACTAGTATTTCAGGTTTTAACTTTACTTAAATTACCTCCATGACCCGTTTACTATTCAAAGCATCCACTAGCACAATGTTTTAAGAGTGCTACTTTGAGTTTTACCGTAAAATGTGATTTTTGACCCAAAAAAAAAAGTCATTTCCCAGCAAAAAATTTTGCGTAGGGGTACTTGGTTTGATGTACAAAATGCTTGGTTGTCGGATGCGTGAAGGGTTCGTTTACACCCTGTATAATAAGCTTTTTTTTTCGTTGCAGACCAGTTCTGATGATTCTTTTCGCAATGAATTTGGAACTTCGAATAATTTAACGCCATTAGAATGTGTTTCGAACTTCGATTCATCGGTCAAGGAGCCTATTAATCTTAATTATAGCGAAATTAGTCACATAAGCGGTTCTCCATGTAGTGTATTTGTAGAAAGGAAACTTCTTCAACCTTATAAAGCAGATGAAATTATACCAAATCAAGGAATACCTCTCGATGTTATTAATTCCTTGTCTAATGTATATTTTAAAGCCACCTAATACATAAGTTTATACACCCAATAACATAAGTTTAAGTGAAGTTAGTTTTACAACTAACTTCACTTAAACTTATGTTATTATAACTTATTACTATACGTAACTTATTATTATACGTAATTGTAAGTAGGGAATTTCCACAGCCTTACAATGAATCAGAACCAAATGAAGAGATTATTTACGATATTAATAGTGAATCTCAAATAGAAGATAATTCTAATGATAGTACAACAATTCTCCAAAGGCAAAAACCCAAAAGTTCAAAGGTTCGAGATAAAGATTATTGCTTTTACTGTGAGTCATTTGTTTTAACTTTTGCTCGTCATTTACTCCGACACCATATTTATGAAACTGAAGTCCAAAAAATTGTGTCAAAACCTAAAAAAAGTCTTGAAAGAAAACAATTAATTGCAGCTCTACGTCAAAAAGGAAACTACCTTGTAAATTCAAAAGAGGTCACTAAACCGATGCGAAAATTCAAATTTACTGATTATTTACCGTGTACAGAGTGTGTCTGGGATTCTATTCTAAAAAACTATTGTGGAAACATAAAAAGGAATGTAGTGGTAAATCAGGAAGTAAAAACATTCAATCTGAGGCTCAAAATCTACTGATACGTCATCTTAAAATCGACGAAAAACTTAAGGAAACTGTATTTCCCTGAATGCGGGCAGACAAAATATCACTTATTGCAAAAAAAGATAACCTTATATGTGCTTTCGGATCTCAATATTTAAAAACTCACCGAGAAAAACATTTCGTTAACGTAGTGTCTAGAAAAATGAGAGAGTTTGCAAAAATATTACTAGAATTAAAAAAGATTGATCCATCCTTTAATGACTTCATTTCTGCCTTAAGACCAATTCATTATGATATCATTGTACAAGCAACCAAAATACTGGGAAATTATGACATAGAAAAAGATAGGTATGAGACACCTACGTTCGCAATGAATCTGTCCTCCACCTTGAAACAATGCTGCAATATTGCAATAATGTGTGCATTAAAAAAGCAAAGGCCTTACACGGAAGTAGATACTGGCAAAATAGAAGCCGACTTAAAAACTTTGATTCAACTTATTGAATCAAATTGGAAATATGATGTGTCTACACAAGCTGCAACAGATTTAAACAAGGAAAAGTGGAATAAGATAACTATTATTATTTTACAAATGATTTAAAAATTAAAGAAGATTTTCCTGTGTGGGTAGACACAGGGTTAACACTCTTATTTTGGTTACTCCAAGTATTAATTATTTTTATATAAATAAAACAAATTTTTAGATGTTTTAATTTTATATTTTTGTTAATAACCACCCAACTTTCACTATCTACTATTTGCAAGTCTCTGTGACATCACTTTCTTCTAAACAATTCACTTTTCTTCTATCTAACCATTGCTATGGACGCTAAAATGGCAGCAAGTTTAGATGATCTGGAGCAACTATTCAACTCACGTATGGATGAGTATGAGAAGAAGCTACAAAATGCATCCTCAGATCCTGAACCAGCATCCGACATCACTAAATTGTCACGTGAGTTCACTGAATTTAAAACTTTTGTTTGGCAAGCACTCTCAAAGTTTAAGACACAAATAGAGATGCTTTCTCTTAGCTATGACAGACATGAAACAATGATGAGAAGAAAGGTTTTACTGTTTCACGGAGTTGCTGAGCTACAAAATGAAAGGTTAGATGATGTGGTTCACAAAATTTTAACCTATCAAATGAACTTGTCTGAGGTTGGTAAGGAAAGTATTCATGTCTGCCACCGATTGGGTTCTTCACAAGGCAAAGCCAGACCTATACTGTTGAGGCTTTACACCACAGAGCAACGTCATTTGATTTGGGAGAGCAAAAAATCACTGAAGGGTACTGGCATCACAATCTCTGAATTCTTGACGCACACAAGCCACAGTACTTTTATGGACGCACGCAAGCATTTTGGGATGCCGAACTGCTGGTCAGTGGAGGGCAGGATCGTGATCATTACGCCGGATGGGAAGCGTCACAAGATCGAAACACCGGGAGAACTTCGAGCACTGGTTTCACGGTTCCCCAAGGACACAAGTGCTTCTCCTAAGAGTGTGAGCCCCACTGAAGTTGTCGCTACACCCAGAGGCCAAAGAAAGGCGCGCCGGCGTAACTAATGTTGCTGTTTCCTCTACATCATCAGTGGCATAGCATTGTACGAGTACGTTTCTTATGTTCTGTACTTTTGAACAAAGTCGGTACTTTTTACTTTTAAATTTTTTTTTGTTCTCTGTATCACCTTCAGAGTAATTTTTGTTAGTTTTAAGTCTTGTCGGTATGTCTATGTTTACGAAACTTTTTATTAGTACCAATGTCACTTTTAATTTTCACTGTCAGAACTGTCATTATGACATTAACTTATTGTGTTGCGTTCCATTCTTAGTGATAATGTTTAATGTGCATTACGGTTGTGTTCCGTGATACGAAAATAATTTATTATTTTAGTGTTCTTAATATTTTTTTGTTTTTTAATGTTTTTGTTTTGCTACTGATTTGTTCAATTTCCAACAAACTAGTGGGTTAGGGTGGTTGTGTTTTAAAGAACCAGCCGTATATTTTGTAGTTTAGTCCTTTTTTTTTTTGGTTTATATAAGTTTTTATATATTAATTATATTTATTTATGAATATTCCAGCTGACTTAAATGACAGTTTTTAATCTTGTTCTTCTTCGACTTGTAGCTTCGTTAGTGCGGACAGTGAGCCTTCGCTTCATACTTTGCATGACAATATTTCTTCTCTTTTTTCTAACTATCCTAATAATCTGCATATTGCCCATATTAATGCTCAGAGTGTTCCCGCTCACCATTCCGATCTTCTGGCATCCTTTAGCAGTGCTCATCTTAATGCAATCCTAATATCTGAGACTTTTCTTAAGCCCTCACTCCTTTCTCCGCACTACGCACTCCCTGGTTTTTATCTGGTCAAAAATGACAGGATTGGCAAGGGTGGCGGTGGTGTTGCCATTTACATACGCGCCGATATTCCACATAAAATTGTAAGTTCGTCTCCATCTCAGTACTCTGGGTCGGCTGAATCATTGTTTCTACAGATCACCGTAAATCATACCAATATATTGCTTGCTGTGGTTTACTCATCCAACCTTCATGTAGACTATTTTGACTCCTTAGAATCCTCGTTAAATAATCTTTGCCCATAATACGAGCATGTCATTATAATGGGTGATTTTAACACATGTTTAATTAAAAATGATTCTCGTTCACACAAACTCCGTACGCTTTTTTTTTTAATGTTTTAGTCTTGTAATTCTACCTCTCTCTGCGCGACCCATAACTTCCCAAATTGCACGCCTTCTCTTCTTGACCTAATGATTGTATCTTCATCACCCAATGTTGCTGAGTTTGGGCAGCTCACTGCAACCTTCTCGTATCATGACCTCATTTACCTTTCTTATCGGATCCGACCCCCGAAACGTAAGCCTCGTTTCTGTTTTCTCCGTAGTTTTAATAGCATTGATCTGGAAGCTTTGAAACGTGATGCTGGTGATATTGTTTGGACTAGCGTAATCGAAACCACCAGTATTGATGAAAAGGTGAACAGCTTCAATGCTACTGTGTTAAATCTTTATAATATACATGCCCCTATTCGGCGTATTAAAATTAAACATAATCCTGCTCCGTGGATGACTAGTGAAATTAAAAGTCTCATTGCTCGTAAGGATAAGGCGAAGAGCAGGTATAGGCGAAGATCTACGGAACTTAATCTCAGTCACTTTAAAACTCTGCGTAACCGCTGCAATCGTCTATGTCGAGATGCCAAGAGACGCTACTTCCACGATTCTCTCGTTGATCGTAGCTCTTCTGATGTCTGGAAATTTTAAAAATCTGTTGGTATCGGCAAATCTCCCACGAATACCTGTAAAGATGTCGACTTGTGCGCTCTTAACAGGCACTTTTTTTTACCACCTGTTTCTCTGGACCCTAGTGTTAGAGCTTCAACGTTGTTTGAGCTTTCTAACTCGCCGCTGCCGAATTGTGTACTTTTTAATTTCTGTCCCATCTCTGAAGACGATGTCAAAAAGTCCCTTCTCTCTATTTCTTCCTTTGCTGCGGGCCATGATAATCTGTGTTCGAGAATGATAATACTCATTATTTCGGAACTGCTCCCCATCCTCACTCATATTGTTAATTTTTCTCTCTTCTCTGGAGTATTTCCGTCGGCCTGGAAACAGGCACCCATAATACCACTTCCTTATCCCACTTTAGACCCATCTCCATTCTACCTTTCCTCTCCAAAGTTCTCGAACACATAGTTCATGGCCAAATTTCAAAATATCTATCGTCTAATTCTCTTATTTCCCCCATTCCAATCTGGCTTTCGTACTGGCCACAGTACTGTTACTGCGCTCCTGAAGGTTACTGACGATATCCGCTGGGCTATGGACAATAAATCTCTGACTGTTTTAGTTTTACTTGACTTTAGTTGTTTTAACTTCTCTGCCTATACGTTAGCCTGGTTTGACTCGTACTTCGAGGTCGCTCTCAGTGTGTCCGCCAAGATGAGATATTCTCTGATTGGTGTGATCTTACTGCAGGTGTTCCTCAGGGTGGCGTTCTTTCTCCTCTTCTTTTCTCTATATTTATCAACACTGTGACCAAAATTATCACCTCCAGCTTCCACCTCTACGCTGACGATTTGCAGCTGTATCGGCACTTCTTGCTGGCTGATGCGGAATCCGCAATCAATGCCATGAATCATGACTTGGAAAGAATTTTTCAATGGGCAATATCGTACGGATTAGAGATTAACCCTGCTAAGTCACAGGCCATGATCATTGGCAGCAGATATTATCGAAATGCAGTTGTCCTGTCATCTTTGCCTCCTTTGTCTCTGGGCTGCTCGACTATTGCCTATGCCGAAACAGCTAAGAACCTTGGTGTCTTAATTGACAGCAATCTTTCTTGGCAAGCTCAAGTGAATGAAGTTAGTCGGAAGGTGCACTTTTCTTTTCACTCGCTTAAATCCTTACAGAGCTTCTTATCTCTTAGAACCAAAATTTACTTGGCTCAAACTTTGATCCAGCCGATCATTGATTATGCTGATGCCTGCTATTTGGATGCCACCGAAGAGCTGTTAAATAAACTTGAGCGCCTGCAAAATCTTTGTATACGTTTTGTGTTTGGTCTGAGTAAATATGATCATGATTCTCACTTCCGCAAGGAACTTAAGTGGCTCCCTATCCGTCTTCGCCGGAACACTCGGATATTACGTCTTCTTTACAACATCCTTTATAACCCAGCATATCCCAGCTACCTTTGCGATCGTTTTTCCTTTACCCGTCCCTGTGATGCTCTGTGTAGATCCCACCTTAGGCATCATCTTAATTTCCCATCCCATAAAACTGAATCCTTTTCTTACTCCTCTGTTCACGCAGTACGTTTATGGAACTCACTTCCGCCTAAAATTCTAGACTCTAAATCTTTGTATATTTTCAAAAAACAAGTCAGAGAACATTACCTCTCCTCTATACTGTAATATTCTGTATATATGTATGTTTATACATTATATTTATATATTCATAATACTAGTGTTTATTTTTAAATGCGTATATATTTGTATGTATGTTTATTTTATATCAATACACTTTTCTAATTAAAATTTTCCCATTTGTCTTTTCATAAACATAAATAAATAAATAAAAATAAAAGAATACCTAAATAAAAAATCCTTGGATGCTGCTATAAAAATTAAAGAAGGCTTACAAACTACTGAAACATATATACAACTTTTAGAGACTGTGTATTGTAGGGTTTTATTATTAAATAGGCGCAGGCCTGGAGAACTTCAAAGAATTACAGTGCACGATTATTTAAAAAGCGTCAATAATGATAATAATAAGTATGAAGAGTTTGATCGTGCGCTTACTGCCTCAGAAAGGATTCTGGTAAAGAAATTTAAACGTGTTGTCATTAGAGGTAAACGCGGCCGCGGAGTACCAGTTCTGTTTAATAAAGAAGTTCAAGATGATATTAAATTATTATTATCGATTAGGCATATTTTTTTTGCTTCGACACCAAATCAATTTTTGTTTGGTAAACCCGGTTATAACAATACAATTTATGGCTACAAAGTTTTGGAAAAGCATGCCAAATTATCAGGGGCGAAACAGCCTAAAGCAATATCCTCTACAAGGCTAAGAAAACATTTAGCCACCTTATCACAAATTTTTAGCATGTCTGAAAATGATAAGGAGCAGCTGGCTACATTCATGAGCCATACTAATGAAGTACATAAAAAGTCTTACAGGTTGCCAGATGACGTATACCAAACAGGCCCCCTAGACAAAATCCCTTTTCTGTAAGCGTTAACGCCAACGGAAAGATCAAATTGTATGGAGTTGACATTAGCTTTAGAGATGTCACGTGATGTCATCTGTCAACTCAATACAATTTGATCTTTCCGTTGGCGTTAACGCTTACAGAAAAGGGATTTTGTCTAGGGGGCCTGCTAAGATATCAAAGCTTCTCATTCTTATGGAAGATGGAAAAGCAGACGCTACAAAGGAAAATCTATCGAAGAGATTGATTTAGATTTGAATGAGGAGCTAATTGAAGAGCCCCTGGACAACAACGAAATTATAGACTATGATCCTGAACCTGAACCTACTTTAGATGCTAATTCTGATTACGTACAAACATATTGTAATTTAAATGACTTATCTCAGGCTGGACCATCTGGTATGCAAAATGATTCTCAACAAGTTATTAATGAACCCGAGTCTCAATTAGGTAACGAAAACAAAATACGAAAAGGAAAAAAAAGGACGTTGGTACCTTGGACAAAGGAACAAAAGGACGTAGTTACAAAATACTTTAAAGGACCATGAGCAAAAGTGTCCCCACCCTCCAACAGGTTTGAAACCAGTGCCATTCGATGCGTCTGGTAAGTAAGTTATTTTTTTATTTCGAACGACACTAGTCCCAAATCTGTTGGACCTCCAAGATTTGAAAAAAAGCGTCTTCAATGGTTAGGTTAGGTTCGTTTTGGTTGATGTTTTGATGTATCCCAGGTAAACCCCACATAATTCAAGAATGTCACCTTGGTAAAAAAAATGTTATTGTATAGGCGCTTTGAACGACACTAGTCCCAAATCTGTTGGACCTCCAAGATTTGAAAAAAAGCGTCTTCAATGGTTATGTTAGGTTGGGTTTGGTTGATGTTTTGATGTATCCCAGGTAAACCCCACATAATTCAATAATGTCGCCTTAGTGAAAAAAACCTTATTGTATAGGCGCTTCGAACGATACTAGTCCCAAATCTGTTGGACTTCCCAGATTTGAAAAAAGCGTCTTCAATGGTTAGGTTAGGTTAGGTTTGGTTGATGTTTTGATGTATCCCAGGTAAACCCCACATAATTCAAGAATGTCGCCTTAGTAAAAAAAAACCTTATTATATAGGCGCTTCGAATGACACTAGTCCCAAATCTGTTGGACCTCCCAGATTTGCAAAAATGTTGCCATTGGAAAAATTAGGTTTGGTGGATATATTCAAGTATTCCAGGTAAACCCCACGTTTCTGAAAAAACTCGTCATAATAAAAAAATAACTTACTTACCAGGAGCATCGAATGGCACTGGTTTCAAACCTGTTGAGGGTGGGGACGCGGTTCATACAAATGAACCCCCCCCCCAAACCCCATGGTCCTTTCAAATAAAAAATCACCAACCGCCTAAAAGAAATGAATGTGAGAAACTAAAAGAACAACATGTAGATTTACTTAAGAATAAAGACTGGCTAAAAATAAAGGTATTCGTCCAAAATATTTACTCTAAGGCTAAGAAATGAGAGAAGAAAATTTATGTTTTAAAATAGTATGTTTTGTTTCAAATATTTCTACTTTGTTAATGCATACCAATGATTAAGATATTTATAATTATGTTTGAATTGATGATTAATACCCGGTTTCTGAGCTCCGTATCAGCTGTTTATTTATTACATAACTTTATCTGATGTTTAGCTGTCATTAAACTTTGTTTAAAAACGATTTTACTGACATAACTTCAATTACATAAGCAAATGCCTTTATAAGCATTTTTAAACAAAGGACTTAACCCTTAAATGCTTAAAATAATGTCCCAAAAATGAATCAATGACTTTACGGAATGATATCCGAAAATAATTTTGAATTTGACAGGTTATACTGAATGGTATGAATTCCTTTGCTCCTTTTTTTTTTTTTTTTTGGGGGGTGGGAAATCATCAAATAACCCCTCCCGCTCTTGGGCAGAGCGAAAGGGAGTGTCAGACTTCTACTGACTAAAAACCACCCATGTTCCTTCTTCGCCCTTCATGTCCAGGCCTCGGTATCCCTTGCGGACAACCCGCAGCCTCGACAGGCGTCGGCCCTTGCGGGCCCCTTCCATGTTGCTGACATCTCTTTGAGGCGCGCGTGGAACACGAAAGCGCCGTCGACACGGCCTGTTGTCGTCATAAGACGGACGGACGGCGAGCTTACCCAACACTCACCGTCCACAGGCCCGCGTCTACGGTGGCCGGAAGCCATCACGTGGCCCCCGACGCCCGGAGCGCCTCCCGCGGCGGCTGGGACGAGAGGTTCTCTCCCTCTCACGTTCCGCCACCTCCTTCGCTAGCATCACTGCTTCGCAGAAGGAGGCGACGGCGTCCCATTCCTCCTCGCCCCGGACCATGGCTTGCACCAGGGCCGGACGCGAGAGGTCGCCGCCGCCGATCGCCGCTACGAGAACACGGCGGGGCTCCGCCCAAGCGGGACACACCTCCACGGTGTGCTCCACCGTGTCCTCCGGCCGATCCTCACAATGGTGACAACCGGGCGTTTCCTCCCGCCTGATTCGGTGCAGGTACCTCCCGAAACAACCGTGTCCGGTGAGTGCCTGCGTCAGACGGAAGGTGAGGGCGCCGTGGCGCCTCTCCAGCCACTCCTCAAAGAGGGGACTTACCGCCACTATCGTGGCGTGCCCTATTCCTTTGCTCCTCACTTATCAACAAAGAACTAAAATATAGACATGAGACGTCACTCATTGTTGCGGTACGTCATTTTACCGTTTCGCGCGCATTTCTGTAATTTGACTGATTTTACGAAACTTTAGCATCGTTTATCTGGGAGATATTTCGTGATTTCGTGCAACAAAAAATATTTTCTAAAGGTAAGACTCTTATTTATCTAATTTCCTTTGTTATATTCAATATTCTGTAACTATTATGTGAAGAGAAAGCTTTTTTTGTTTTGATGCAAAAGTGGGACTACATGCACTAATGGTAGAAATTACGAATTTTATTTGGTATTTCATATTTTCTGTTTTGCTTTGGTTTGGTATGCATGCGGTTGTTATTTTGTTCTAGAAATGGCAAAAAATAATCAGAGGGATGGTGACATCGAATTTTGGTTACAACAACTTGAAGATGGCGCCATTTCCGAAGACGATTGCGAGTCAGATGGTGATGATTTTGATTTTTATCCTTCCCAACAAGATTTGCTAGCTGCTTTGGAAAATGATGTTGACGATGAGGCTGCTGATAATAATCAGAACGAGGAAATAATTCCCGATCCTCCTTTAGTTGTTGAAGATGCTCTTCCCTCAAACAGCAATACTACACCAGGACAATCATTAGATGTTCAGAGGTTGATATGGAAAAATCAGTCTATGACTCTCAATGAAAATCTTACAACATTTCATGGATCTGATGCTTATCCTGAATGTTTGATGAATCTTCAGACACCATTCCAGTTCTTTTCATATTTTTTTACTGAAGAATTCTTAGCATATATAGTTAGTGAAACAAACAAATATTCTGTACAAAATAAACCTGATCGACCTGAAGTTATAACATTAGGGGAACTGAGAAAGTTTTTGGGAATCTTGATTTATATGAGCATCTACCACTATCCGAGTGTACGTGGATACTGGGCTAATAAGCATGGGTTTGAGGCAATAATAAAAGCGATGCCTGTCAATAAATTTGAAAAAATAAGACGTATCCTCCACTTCAACGATAATAATAATCATTTACCAACAGATCATCCTCAGCATGACCGACTTCACAAACTTCGCCCAGTAATTGACCATCTCAATGAAAAATTCTCCAGCATTCCACTAAGTCAACGTTTGTCCATTGATGAACAGATGTGTGCCACCAAGATGGGCCATTTCTTGAAACAGTACTTGCCCAACAAACCCCATAAATGGGGCTTCAAATTATTTGTTCTATGTTCACTGACAGGTTTTGCTTATCGCTTTATTATTTATTCTGGCAAAGAAAAAGGTGATCGTTTGCCTAATGAGCCTGATATAGGAGTTGTGTCACAGACAGTAATAAAACTTGCAAGAATAGTTCCCAGACATGTCAATCATATTATAATACCATGATAACTTTTATACTTCATTGCCTTTGATGTACTATTTCGCCAAAGAAGGGATACAATGTGTAGGAACCGTGCAAAGAAACCGCCTTGGCAAAAATTGCAAGCTACCCTCAAAGCAGGATGTTATGAAGAAACAAGTGCCTAGAGGGTCGTATGTGGAATTTACTACACATGTTGATGGAGTCGACATTTCTTCTGTTAGCTGGAAAGACAATAAGCAGGTAGTACTGCTCTCGACCTATGTAGGAGCAGAGCCAATCGAGACTATCGAACGGTATGACAAAACTGAAAAGAAAAAGATAACTATAGACTGCCCAAAAATCGTCAAAGAGTACAACGCCCACATGGGGGGCGTTGACCTCATGGATTTTTTTTTAGGCCGGTACAGGATACAAATGAAGACTAGGAAGTGGTACATGAGAATTTTTTACCACCTTCTAGATCTCACAATAATAAACTCATGGGTCCTATATAAATCTGTCGAGACGAAAAAAGGAATGGAGCCGAAAAAGCTGAAGAATCTGGCAGATTTCGGCTTGCCGACGTTCTGTGTACCTATGGCTCTACAAACCAGCCTACAAGAGGACGTCCAAGCAACAGCAGCATAAATTCAATGGAAACAGAAATAAAACGAAGAAAAGGTTGCCAAGTTTTACCAGCTTCTGACATCCGTTATGACAATCTTGGTCATAGCCAAATCAAAACTGACCAACGCATGAGGTGCATGAGACATGGCTGTAAATTACAGAGCTTCATAAAATGCATAAAATGTAATGTATTCCTTTGTGCAAAGAAAGGAAACGATTGTTTTAATTTATTCCACAAACCCTGATTTTTTGTGCCAATTTTGCATACTGTCCCAAAAATGAATCAACATTTTTTTTTATTAAAAACTATAAAAATATTAATTTTTATTTTTTTTATTATTTTTCCCTCCTTTTACAGCTTCCAAAGAATAGGATCCAATTTTAAAAAAAAAATTAAAAAAATCATGCATGTAAGGGTTAATATAGAATTAAAAAGGTTGTCTGTTTATCGAATCAATAATTAATGAAGAGACATCTAACAGCACCTCAGAAACCGGGCATGAGACTTTTAGTTGTAGCCACTGATTTATTTTAATTATAATATAAAAATACATGTACCATTGTAATGAAGACTGATTGATGTTCATAATTAAGTTTATTTTGTTATTAGGCAAAGGCAGAGCCCATTTATGTTTAATTACTTAGTATAACTAAAATTGTTAAAATGTCAGTTAAAATGTTTTGATTTTTATGTTTAGATACCCATTTTTTTTTACAAATTTTTAAGTTGAAAGAGAAGCTGAAGATGGAGTTTAGGTTGTAGATGGAGTTTACATTTCTTTTAAGTAGATATCTAAAACAAGAATGACAACATTGGGTTGATAAAAACCCTACTGATTTCTTTTAATTATAATATTAAAAAAAAATACATGTTCCATTGTAATGAAGACTGATTGATGTTCATAATTTAGTTTATTTCGTTACTAGGCAAGGCAGAGCAAATTTATGTTTATTATTATGTCAATGTTAAATTGCATTGATTTGTTGATTGAAAAGTTTTTATGTTTAGATACACATTTTTTGTAAAATTTAAAATTAAACATAATGTTTTATATTACCATATGCCTTTTATTCCGTATATTCATTTGCATAAATATGACTAGGTACTATTATATTATTCGTATCATGAAACTTCCTCTTTCTACCTTTGAACCTACATGTTCACACCAGCCTGTGCATCTGAGCTTACCTGTTTATACATACTTACCTGTCCAACTCCGAACTTACCTGTTCACTAAAACATGAAAAAACCAATGAGGTAAAAAATCAATTACAGATTGAGAACAGAATTCACAAATTGAGAGCCAAAGCGTTTTATGGTTTATTAAAAGACAGCACCGAAAATATTTTAATTTTAAGTTTTGACTGCCAAAAGAACCAACCGTGTCCAAAAGTTCCCGATCAAAGTGCATATCACTCAAGGCAGTTATGTGTACAATTTTACGGTGGTAATCGGAAATTCAAAATCTCCATTAACTAACACGTTCATCTACACCTGGACAGAAGATATTTTGCCGAAAGCATCGAATGAAATTGCTAGCGCTGTTTTTCATTGCTTGAACACCATTTTTCGTAGTCCCGGATTAGACCATATCACACAGGTTCGTTTAGCAGCAGATGGGTGCAGCGGCCAAAATAAAAACCAATCCCTTCTTGGTATGACAGCTAAATGGTTACAAGACTATGCACCTGTACACGTTATGGGCCTAGAAATTATGTTTCCAGTTATTGGCCATTCATTTTTGCCACCAGATAGAGTTTTCGCAAAAATTGAAAAAGAGATTAAAAGTCGAGAGGTAATGACTAACCCTGATGATTATCACGAAAAATTTTCACCCGTCATGGAACCGTGTATTACTTGGGAATTGATATAAAAGTTTACGATTGGAAACGATCAACATCTGAAGTCTTAAAAACTACAACTAATATGCACTTTTCAATAAAAAAATCGAAAAGATTTTTTCTTAAAAGGACTCGTGACAAGCAAAATGTGTATATTCGAGCGGAAGAGTCTTACCAAAATACTTTAAATAAGTATAAAAATATCTGCAAAGGTAAAAAGAAGGTTTCTGCTATAAACCCAGATGTGATTAAATTATACGTTGATGTTAAACAAGAAAAATTAAATGATGTAAAGAAATTATTAATAACACATTTTGGAGAGAAGTGGGATGAAATCATAGATTTAAATTATTATAAACAAGTCATGTCAAGACCTAAATCATCTACTACTCATGAACAAGTTGCTGAAGACTGTGATTTCTCTAAAGAATTACCAGCTATAATTGTATAAAAAATTAAAAATATAATTTAGCTTTGATTATATGAGTCATATAGATGCAAAGGCAGCATCATCCAATTTTTTAATAATAGCAACTTTGAATGCAGTCTGTTAGTGTAAAATCAGCATAATTGGTTGATATATTTAGTTTTTAGCAAAAGAAGCAATATCCCGTATAAAATGACCGTTAAAATCTTAGGTTTGTAGCAAAAACAGCATTATCCACTTGAATAATGCCACAGACAGCAACATCCGATTCGGCCAATCAGGTGTCTGTATTTGGCCACCATGACACTTTATTTAGTATGGCGATTATCGTTTTGTTGTTCTTTGGTCTGTTAGTTATTTTTGTAAATTTAAACAGAATTAAGTATATTTTTACCAGTAAAAGGTGAAAAACAACACGATGGAGTGTTTTCCTACCCCATGTGACAAAAAGTCAAGTAGAAAAAAGCAAGCTGACCCCGATAAATGGAAGAGAAATGAAGCTAAAAAAACGCGGTAAGTTAGAGTGTGATTCAACGTTTTTGATCCTTTAAATATTTTTTAAATGACACAAAAAGGAAGAGCTTTATTATATATTTTTTTGTAATTAAGGTGCCCTCTGTGAATCTAATTTGATTGGAGGAATATGATGTAGGTACTACAAATGGAATTGAAGTTGTTATTGTAGAATTTTATTAATGTTATTTAATTTAATTGTTTTAGGTATTCTGCGAAGACTCTTCCAATAAGGTTGCTATGTCGGCACAAGAAAGGTTTTGGCTGTATGACACTAACTATGTCTGACTTGAAGCTATTTTTTGATAATTTTTATGCAGACCCAGCCAAACAAAAACAGGATGCGTATATTTTAAAACATTGCACGCCTTGCAAGGTATCGCGTCGCCGTCCTACTACATCAAAATATGCAAATAAATTTTTTACATTTACAGCAAAATGCTAAAGAAAAAAGTGAAAGTGTGTCAACGATATTTTCTAACAGTATTACAAATCACAAAGTACAGAGTTCAATCTGTAATGAAGGAATATTATAAAACTGGAAAGCTATTAGCTGAAAAAAGAGGAGGTGATCGTACTTCAATGAAATATGCGGCGAAAAGAGAAGCTATCATGAATTTTATCAACACGACACCATGCCAAGAACCACATTATTGTAGAGGAAACACTAGAAGGTTGTATTTGCCGTCAGAATTATCAATAAATAAGTTACACAAAGAATATAATTCGAAAGTTGATGATGACCTGAAAGTGAAGAAGTCTTATTTCAGGCATGTATTCAATACAAAATATAACCTTTCGTTTGGTACTCCGCGTACCGACGTTTGTGCAACTTGTATAAAATTCAACGAACAAATGAAAAATGAGAAAGACACTAGTAAAAAAAATAATTTAATGGTAGCCCAAAGGCTACATAAATTAAGAGCGAAAGCTTTTTTCGAAAAAGTTAAAGAAGAAAAAGAAACGCTAAAAACCTTCTCGTACGACTGTCAAAAAAATCTTAACCTGCTATAAGTGCCCGATCAGGTGGCGTATTACCTAAGAAATGTGTATTTATACAATTTTACGATAGTAGAGGGATCTTCAAAAAGCAAATTGCTTCCCGAAAATGTGTTCGCTTACTGTTGGGCCGAAAATTTGTACCCCAAGATTAGATTAGATTAGATGCATCGGGCTAGTGTCCGCAACTCCACGCCCTGAGCGTGTATTTTGCGTGCGGGTGGGAATCTTATTCGATCCACCCCAGCTCCCCGAGAAAAGCCAGCAACCCCTTGGTGTTACTGGCAATCTCGCGGAGAGTACCTGGGTTACCGAAGTACTTGGCCCTGTATGGGGCAACACCCGTACAGTGCAGGAGCACGTGGGCTGCTGTTTCTTCTTCCTCCATGCAGGCTCGACACAGAGGACTATCTGTGACTCCTATAACAAAGAGGTGCTTGTTAAAAGTACCGTGTCCAGTGATGGCGGCCGTCACTGTGCGTAGCTGCAGCTTAGTTAGCCGGAGCGCTTGTTTGGTGAGGCGGGCGTCGATGGCGGGAAGCGCCTCCTTGGCCTGCCTGCACTCGCCGTGGTCTAGCCACAGCTTCGCGTGAAGTTCCCTGGTACGTTTCCTTACCAGCGTGCGAAGATAACCGAAAGGGAGCGGCACGATGGGTTCTGGTCCCACCGCTGCCATGCTTGAGCCCCTTCGAGCGAGCTCGTCCGCTGCATCGTTGCCTCGGGAGTCGCTATGTCCTTTAATCCATTGAATGGTTATATTGTTTAGGTTACCTACCTGGTTCAGGCGTTGGTGGCACTCGTGTATCAGCCCGGAATTGACCGTGTGGCTCCTTAATGCCAGCAGCACCGCCATGCTGTCAGAAAGTATACGGATAGAGTGATCCTTTACCTCCCGAGCCAAGATGGCTGATGCCGCCAGGGTGATACCCATGCATTCTGCCTGAAAGACAGTGTTGTGGGCCCCCAAAGGTACGGCTAAGTGGATATTGAGGTCCTCCGAGAAGACTCCGGCTCCAGTGCCAGTACCTGTTTTGGATCCATCCGTGAAGATCCGCACTTCTGCAGGGCTAAGTCCCTCGCAGCGGTGATCCTCATGGAGTTGAATTTTGTATTTCTTATCGAATACGTACTGTTTGGGTACTCGATCATTTACAGCTTTCACCAGGGGGAATTCGCTTTGGAGTCCCTCTAGTGCCGCAGTATGCTGCGTGTACTTCTTACCCCAGAGTTGTAGCGTATTGAGGCGCACCGCCGTCATCGTTGCTTCCTGCTGAATGAACAGGTGGAGCGGCGGAAGCCCCAGTATGGCTTCGAGGGCTGCGGTCGGAGTTGTCCTCATGCAGCCTGTGATCGCCATGCAGGCGAGCCTTTGCATTCGTTGCAGCTTGCTTATGGCTGTTATTAATTTGGTGCGGGGCCACCAGACCACTGCCCCGTAGGTGATCATGGGTCGGATTACCGCACAGTAAAGCGTACCGTACCGTATGTACCCCAAAGCTGCAAATGAAATTGCATCAGCTCTTTACCACAGGCTGACAAATTCAGACCTGTCATCCATAGAAACAGTAAGACTTGTCGCAGATGGATGCGCAGGTCAAAATAAAAATACTATCATGTTAGGAATGTTGTCGAAATGGTTGACTGAAGCTCCGCAAAACGTCAAGAAAGTTGAGCTTGTTTTTCCTGTTGTCGGACATTCGTATATACCGCCTGACAGGGTCTTTGCCCAAATTGAAAAAGAAGTGAGAAAACATGAAGTGATTAGCGGCCCTCAAAAATATATCGAAATAATTTCGAAATTTAGTACCGTTAACGCATTAGGAACTGACTTTGAAGTATTCGATTGGAAGACAGCTTCACAGGAAGTCTTTAATCCTGTCGGTTGCTGGCATTTTAGATTCAAGAATTGCAAACGTTACATTTTAAAGCGTTCTAAAAGGGCTGGAAACGTTATGATTGAGGGACATCTACACTACATAACAGATGATGGAGTTTTGAAAAACGTTTGTCAAAGGAATAAAACAACATCCATGATAAATCCAAGAAAGATTAATGCTTCCAATAACATAACGGATAGTAAGAAAAAAGATTTATTAACATTGCTTAGAAGCCATTGGGGAGACGATTGGCAGCAAAATGGAGACTTGTCATTCTTTGTAGCGTTACTAGAAAGTAACAACCAAGATGAAGATGACGAAAATGAAGACAGAGAAACTGATTTAGAGTGTGAAGAATATCAGGAAGTAGATGATTTGCATGTTTAATAATATAATTTTAATAAATTTAATTATAGGTAGCTAAATAAAGAAACAATTTATAATTAAGTAGTTTTATTTTATTCCTTACCTCTTCTCAGTATATGTAGGTAGACATTAGACAGAATTCCGTCTATTATTCTGAGTATTAGTTGGAAACCCAGAAAGAAGTTATTATTATAAAACTACTTTACTGTGCCAATATGTATCTAATAGGTAACGATTTTATTTCCTGCCCAATAAAAAATCCACTGATTTTTAATTCAGATTTATCGGTATGGTGTCCCTTAGATACAGTAAACTCCTGACGTAGACACCTGTTGTATGTACTTTGCACCAAAAGTATCAAGATTATTCAGTCTGATTATGATCAAAAATCTGTGGTTGCAAATGCAGCAACATCCCAGAGATTTGGCTGCAAAAGTTCACGAATTGGGCGCAGAAACAGAAAACCAAACGTCTAGTTTTTAGAAAAAATACGATATTACTATAATATCCTAAATTGTTCTTGTATTAATCACATGATTCTCTAAATGTTTATGTTAAAAATAGAACCATAATGGTTATATTACTGCTTTAAAACAAAAAATTCGTTTACTGCCATTTTTGTAAAACTGGATGTTGCTACCTTTGCATCTATATGACTCATATACCTACAGTGATGATGAACGAAGGTTGTTTTTCAAATAAAGCAAGATTGTAAAGTACGAAATTGTTTATATTTATTGTTACTAACCAACCAACCCAAAATATTGAGAACTCCTGACATGATATTGTTTTAGCATCAAAATCAGTCATATCCATGGTGATAAGAATCAAAGATGGTCAAATCCAACTACATCAGTAACAAAACTAGTCAAAGTAAAAAATAGCGATACACTTGCTATCGAATATGGCGTACCAGGGAAGTATTTTGGGGCCTACCTTGTTTCCTCGTATTTATTAACGACCTCTGCAACCTAGATATACCAAATACCCAAATAGTGTCGTATGCAGATGACACTGCAATAATTTTCACCGCGAACTCATGGTTGGAACTACAGTCAATTGCACAAAAAGGATTTAACTCCACCCTAAGATGGCTTTACACACACACCTTGACCCTGAATACCACGAAAACAAATTTTATGACCTTCTCAATAAATTCTATTTCCCAACCAAAACCCTCTATGTCCCTAAAAGCTCACTTGTGTAGTTGTATGTCACAGCAGGCCTGCCAGTGTCCTTCACTTACTCCAATAGATCAAGTAAAATATCTTGGTATTTTCATTGACCAACACTTAAACTTCAAAACACACATTAGTACCCTATCCGGCCGCGTACGGAAACTTATTTACATTTTAAAAAAAACACTGCGACATGAGGCACACGCTTCAGTTATCCGCAATGTGTACTTCGCTCTTTGCCAATCACTAGTCACGTATTGTATTTCCTGCTGGGGTGGAGCTGCAAAGACAGTGATGAAGCCTGTAGAGACCGCTCACAGAGCCATACTTAAAGTTGCCACCTTTCGCCTCTTATCTTATCTTATTTCCTACGACCGAACTTTATAAATCCTGGAAAGTTTTGAATGTTCGACAACAGTACATTTTACATGCAATTTTACTCCAACATTCCAGAACACAATATAGAAATATCTCTAAACGTCGGAAAGACAGAATCTGCACTGTTCCACCTCCACGTACCTCTTTCGTAAAGCGATTTTCTTTATATCTTGCTCCGTCTCTCTATAATAAAATCAACGCAAAATACCCAATTTTTAAACTCTCTCATTCCACAATTGTAAAAAAACTGTTCGGACACTCCTCTTGGACCTCAATTATGATGACACTGAATTATTCCTCACAAAGTAGTCATATAAACACATACACACACACGCTCTCACATACACACGCACACACTCGATACACTCATAAACACACATAACACATATATGTACCTACACAGATGCACACACTCCTTAGATATGCTTTCCATAAATAATAATGAAATATATTATAATTTTGACTTTTATTTCATACTGATTTGTTTTTATTTAATTTTAATTTCGTTTAAAACTTATGATTTAATTTTAATTTCATGTTTGATTCTGTTTTGATTTTGTTTTAATTTTGATTTTTAATTTGAATGTGATTATGATTTTGATTTTGGTTGAATTTATTTAATATTGTTGCTGTTACAAAATTCAAATTTCAAACTTTATGATATACACACTATTAAAATTATTATTATAATAATCCGCCAATCAGGGGACCGGCACTGTCTCTCCTTAACACAGGCTAAATGTTAGCCTATCTAGGAGAACAGTACTCCACCCGTCTTTATTGTACGTATAATTAGATCTAAAAATCTATTATTGTAAACTTTGCAATTCCATTTTGAAAATAAACTTATTATCATTATCATTAAATCCATAGCTTGGTTTCGAAATAGGTCAAATCCAAAATAATATCCCAATTATTTTGATTTTTTTAGTTTAATGGCTAGGAATGTTTTCTTTTTAATCAGAAATACTAGCCTAATTGAAGCCATATGGATTTAAACTCTATACACAGCTTGTGCATGGAGATCAGAACGAAAAGTCTTTGATTCCCATAAATACAACCGAATGGATTTGACCACTTTTGTTTCTAAACGACACAAATAGCACCATCACTGCTCCTTATCTATTCACGGACAACGAGGACCTGGAAGACTTACAAGATATCCTTACAGGCGATATTTATGTCCGACCAAATTTCCCTAATTTTGACCTCAAGACGCTTCTAACAGTAACACCATGTGGCAAGAGCATATTAAATTATTACACTGCAAACAGTACCCTGACAAACAAGCACCGAAATCAACTCACTGATATCATCGTTAGACATCTCTTCACACGTGTCGTAAATTAGTATTACCAGTACATACTCGTTCATTCATTTTTCCACTATACTTTTATGTGGTTCTTTGAGCACAAACTGGGGGATGCAATAAAAGCATATCCCTTCTCTTGATGGACCTTGTGGATGGAGAGGGCCTAAGGATAATTTACTGTGGCATTTTAGATAAACGGGAAGGCAGTATGTGTTCACTAGCTGATGATGATGATAATACTATGTTGTATGCTAGCTGACCTGCAACGCACGAAAATAATAAGTTGTGATCTAAAAAATATTTTGTATCATTCTTAAGATTCCAAACTCCAACAATGAACCCTTATACTTAGATTTATTTTTACCTATTTCAGTAAAATAACATATGAAGAATACAACATTTTAACCGCAAAAATAATAGCTTTATTTCCATGTGAAAACACTAGCACATACTTCGTACCACCAATTAAAAAAAGACAGTCCGTATCCGGTAAACCTTCATTTGCTAAAGGAAAGCTGGTCGATAAAATTCGGAATACCCTGTATAAGTCTGGTGAAAAGAGAAAAAAATCAACATCAGAAGAGAATTTCATTCCAAATAAAACAAAAAAGTATGAGGAGTTGAAAGGTTTTCAATGATTACTTGACCTACATAAATAGTAGCTAGAGTAGTTACTTGTCTGTATACATGAGATGGTGATTTTTTGCAAAATCTTTATTCTGGCTGTACACATTGGGCCAAGAGACAGACAGTGGCGTAGAGATCAGTCTTCTGTATGATATATTTTTGTAGATTTAGACACACACAGTGACGACTTAAAGAACCTTTAAGTTATGTAAATATTTATCTTTTTAGCTTCACCGTCACGCAGCTTCAGTTGCTTCACCTTCTCGGCGCCCTAGGACAGTTTGTGGTAGTCGAGGTGGTTCTGTGGGTAAGTACAAACTAAAAATAACCATCAAAACTTCATTTTTAAAACAAATAACAACGAAAAGCTGCTATTTATTTTAAGAGTTTTCATTATCGCATGTAGTAATAGGTGTTCTCTTTTCAGCATCACGTCACACGTCTTCAGTTGCTGCTACTCCAACATCACAAGGGCGAACAGCAGCTGGAGATGCAAAGATTAAATACACAGATCTTAAAGTCCTTTCTGGAGAGGAGTGCAGAGAGGGATACAATTTTAGCTGAAGCTGTGGCGGCAGTCGGGAAAGAAGTCACATTTCTCGCATGGTAGCCTTTGCGGCAGTAGAAGCGTTCTTCATTCTCTGCTGGTTTTTTCACCACCTGAGTGCAATCAATACACCCAAGAGCTGCTGGAAAGCCAATCTTTTTGTAGAATCTGTAATTTACAATAATCACTAACATTATCAACTGTCACACAAAATGTAAAGGGTCAGTTTAATTATAATATATTATACCTAGGTACTAACCTTTCTTTTAACATTCTTTCTTTTATATTTTGAGGAAACCTTATATATTTTTTTAATATGGCCGGATTATTGAGAGCTTCCACTACTTCATTTATGCAACGAGATGCTGATGTTTGCGATAAATATGTTCTTATGTTTTCATAATTTTCTGATAACTGCCATTAGCCAAGAATGACAAGGTGCATAATATCTGTGAAACAATAAATCAATAAAAAATCAAATACCTACTTTATCTGGATCTAGTCCAAACAAAATAGGGACCAATTAGGTTATTTTCATGCTTAATAGAATACCAATATTATAACTATATTTACAGGGTCCTTAGACTAATATGAAAACATATACAGCTAGCGGGGAAACCATCTTAACGGAATACTCCTTATTATGGAGTGTTTTTCTTATAATGGTGTGCTTGGTTACAAATTTTTCAGCAATAAACTGTGTCAATATTTACAAAATTAACTGTATACTTAGTAAAATGAAGCAATTACTTGCCTCGACGTTTTGTGGGCTTTATCAGAGGCAGTAACTCATACTCCAGTTGGTCAATTAGCTCCTTTGACAATCTATATACGTTCATATAGTCGTCATCTCGTGTTAATAAAGATAAACTTCGAATTTTGGTAAATTGTCGACGATTTTCTAGTTTATCTAAAGCATGAGCTTCTTCTAATATAGATTTAAACAAAAACATTCTTGCCATCGTTATCGCTTCAGTAGAGGTAGGCACTTAATCACTTTAAAACTTTATTTAAACACTATTTTAACTATGATTTCTTCTATTTTCACTCGTAAAATAGATGCTTATAATTTGTCACTTTAAATCGGGTTTGAGTGCGAAGTGAGCGTCGAACTCACGGGGGAACTATGATTTCTTCTATTTTCACTTTTAAAATAGATGCTTATAATTTGACACTTTGAATCGGGTTTGAGTGCGAAGTGAGCGTCGAACTCACGGGGGAATTACCTTATAGAATGCCACTTTATATGTCATCTCATACTTTATCTGTCAAAATCTCGAGTTCAATTTAGTTCAACTCGCAAACACGCTCGCAAGAGTAGCGCTAGTGTAGATTCGAATTATCAACCGAGTTTTAGAATGACTATGTCAATGCTAGCAAAATTGTATTAATTTGCTTGCAAGACAAGACTGCGGACTTGCCATCAAAAACCCTAGACCAAGACGGGAGTGTCTAAAACAGAAGTCATCTCTGCCTTCACATCAATCATTCGTTATAAACAATGAGAAGAAAAAAGAATTACGACTGATCAAGGTGCAAGTGTTAGATATCAGTTAACAACAAGAACTTGCAAGTGACCATCAGGACGCGGGTACCGTTAAGTGCGCAGTATTTAGTGACTGAATCGGTGGACCACGTTATGGAAGAGACGCATTCTTTATTTAATAATTTTCGTTAAAACCTTGTGGAGATATCAGAATGAGACAGTACACAGTGTTTTATGAAGACCATTTTACGGACATTGCTTTTTTTATGTAAAAATCCGATAATTTAAGTCTAGTGTTTTTCAACCTTTTTCATAACACGGCTTTTTAGTATGAATAAATACCCGTTGCTTTTTTTTTCATGTATTTTCTTTTATGACAAATTAATATTCATTCCAACATATTTATTCTTTTTCATGATAAGGGTTCGGATAAATACGTAATTAAGTACGTTTGACGACCCGGTTGGCACAGTGGCTGAGCGATCGGACTGCTGCGCTGCGTGTCGCGGGTTCGATTCCCGCACGGAACTAATATTTGTATGACCTACAGATAGTTGTTTCGGGTATTTGTGTATGTGAGTTTAAATGTTCCTAGTGTGGGGCAACGTTTAAAAAAAAAAAAAAAAATGTAAAACACATATTTTTACATAGAATGCGTCGCCAATAGATAACGTAATTTACGCGCATTCGTACGACTTGGCCGCCCCACCGTCGCGTCTCGAGTGTGGCAACTGTCTTTCTTTCTTTCTTTTTACGTATTTAACTGAAGTGATTTGTAATTATTGAAAATTGATTAATTTCTAAAACGACCAACAGAACCGTCAACTTCTAGCGGGAGCGATGAATCTAAAATAAAGAAGAAACGTCTTTATGACGACAGTTATTTGAAATTCGGATTTATTGTGATTGGGAATAAACCACAGTGTGTTATTTGCTTTGAAACTTTATCAAAAGACAGCATGAAGCCAGAATGAAAAAAATAAACCAGTAAATTTTTTGAAAGAAAATTAAATTAAGATCGCGTGGAAAGCTCCAAACACAAATGGAAAAGAGCCTCTAACTAAAAAAGTTATCTAATAATCTTTTATTACATCTCTTTCCGTTAACGATGCTTCAATACCATCGAAGCCAGCGAAAGACTTAGACAAGGTAATTCATACTTGCTTAGAAGTACCTAATGCAGCATCAAACATTTTTAAATATACAGGGTGTCTGGCTACAGATTTATGTTTTTAAATACGATTATTTCAAAAAGTAATAAACGGTGCCGGGGGAGGGTGGCGTCATTAGAATCATAGATCGTGCGGATTTCTCAGTCACGATGCCGCAGTGGTCGGGTGAGCATCGCGCATTCGCCATCGAAGCATTTTTAAAGAGTAACGATTCTTACGTGATTGCTCGTCGACAATTTTGCTCACGCTTCGGTATTCGGCGGATAAGTGACGGACCGAGTGTGAATTTAATTCGTTCCTGGGTGCAGAGGTTCCGCGCAAGTGCTTCGGTTTTGAACACCCCACGGCCAGGGCCTAGTCGATCTTCCAGGACCCCCGATAACATTGAACTGGTGGTACGGAGTTTACATGAAAATCCACGACTTTCAATACGGAAAAGGGCGGCCTCATTGGGACTTCCAAGAGCCATCATTCATGAAATTTTGAAAAAGGACCTGTAGGCTTAGCTAAGTTGACAATCTACAAACGTTGACGCTAGTAGAAAACGACTCAAATGTATGGGGATGACGTCATCTCAACGCTAAGTCACGTGGTCAGAACAAACGAATAGAAAAATCGTAGCCATGTTTACAACTTATCGAATCGTTCAAAATGATAGAATGAAATGTGATCCTTTCTACAATTTGAAAAAAAATTGTAATTGTTGATCGTTACATCCCATATAAATGCTAGCCATGTCACACTTTTGACAAGCGCAAACGAAACGTTGGCGAAGTATTTGAACGATACGTTAGCGTTTGCCGAGACCCTAGAGATAACGCTTAAAAATGGCGTCTATATATGATACAGCTGTCTTGAGACCGAGAAGTGTTTTGTTTATTTCTCATAATTTTGGATTCTATGTGCCTATTTAGCATTTAAAATGCATACTACCCTTAATAAAATAAAGGTAACTATATCACCACTTTGTATTTTTTTTTAATCCTATTAATTATGCAGTTAATATCACCTTAGAAGAGCTAGTTTTGGCAAATTGTAATTTTAGAATATTTACTTTATCTTATTTGTGGCAACACTCAACACAAAAATGTCAATTGTCAGTGTAAAGTTATGTCAAAGTTGTCAAGTCGTTAGATTGTTGAAAAAATTTGAAAAATTGACGTCGTTCTGCAGTTTTTTGTCGAGTTTCTTCAACAAAGAATCTGGTAAGTTATTTTGTGATTCTAAAACTTATAGTAAACTATATTCTTGTTATTTTCTTGTTATTTACTGTGCGTGAATGTAAATATTAGTGTATTTTTTGGAGTTTCAAAGTAGTGGTAAATAATTTGCCTTTGTCTGTTCACGTTTTGTAAAAATTACAATTATATACATAAAAATTGTCTGTTTATAATAAGGCCTCCTCCATTAGCAATTACATACAACTACGCCATTTTCACATGGGGGTAGGCAGGAACTAAAACTGGGTCGTCATATTGTTTTTTTCTTTTTTTTTGTAGAATCAGCATGTCAGCGAGAAAGAAATTAGCGGAAGACGTGATTCAAAATCTTGTAGATAATCTTGATGATATTTCCGACTTGTCGGAATGTGATGAGAATGATGACCCGTGTTGGGGAGATTTTGTTTCTAGTCCTGCAGATTCCTGTATAAGTTTACCAGCAGAACAGGTCCTTGAAAGACGTCTAGAGGAAGTGTTTGGACCTTCTGGTCCAAACATTTCCTCTAGACGTCAATTACGAAGACGTTGTTCCAGGGACAGAAGTTATAGAGCAACAAAATGTCAATCTTTTAGAAATTTTAGAGTCGAGCTGTAATCACAATATTTCTCCGGTACCTAGTCTAGATTTATCTTCTTCGATGTCATGCTTGCAACAAAGTATTCCGCTAGCAAGTGAACAAAATCCTTTTCTTACTGATCAGGACCTGCTTACAAGTGAAGAACCAGCCGATAGCTCTGCTTCTTTATTTATTAACACAAATCTGCAAAGCAATCAGTTAGCGTGTGTGCAAGACCTTGTGACTTCCAATGTTTCCGATTCTGGCAGATCTGAATTTATAGTCGCAGAAAGTAACTCGTCCACTCAACTAAACCATCATCGCCACGCACGCAGAGACCGAATTTTACCACGGGACTGGAAAACTGTAGCTGATCTCCGCACCATCCCTTTGTTTGATAAAAAAGCTGAGCCACATAGACATTACACTCATAAAACACAACCCATCGAAGTTTTTCAATATTTTTTCCCCGATTATGTTGTTGAAATAATTGTTGAGCAAACAAATAGATACGCACATCAAAAAAAAAGTAATCATTGGACACCCGTTTCTAGCGAAGAAATCAAAGCTTATCTTGGAGTTCTTGTAATGATGGGACTGAACCCGCTTCCGGACATGGAACTGTATTGGTCCAGTGATCCATTTTGCAACTACGCCGAAATTTCACGTGTTTTCACACTTCAAAGATTTAAAAAAAATACTGAAAATTTACACCTAAACAACAATGAGATGGAGCCACCCAGAGGTTCTCCAAATTTTGACAAAGTCTACAAGTTGCGGCCTTTAATCACAGAATTAAATAAAGTGTTTAAAAATGAAATGAGTAACTCAAGCCGACAATCAGTCGATGAATGTATGGTTAAATTTAAGGGAAGAAGTAGTTTAAAACAGTACATGCCGAAAAGACCCATCAAAAGGGGATTTAAAATCTGGGCAAGATGTGATGCTAGAACCGGCTATATGTATCAATTCCAAATATATACTGGCAAAGGAGACAATGTCGAAAATGAGGGTTTAGGGTATAATGTCGAAAATGAGGGTTTAGGGTATAATGTCGTCATGTCTCTTTGCAACGAACTGCCCCAAAATACACTTGTACACACACACACACACACAGATTTGTGGACATATCAATTTAGACGTCGCAATTATATAACCTGCACTTTACATTATAGCTGAAGAGATTAACCTTCTGAAATTCATGCTAGCTACCCAACAAGTTATTGGAAAACATACAGGTGAAAAGATTAGAGATGAAATTCAAGGTATTTTGCGGACATTTCTGATTCCACAAAAAGATATTGTCCTCGTGACTGACTCTGGCAGTTTGCTGAGCTGGTCCTATTTGGCGCAGCTATGAGAAGCACACACTCTTTTTTTCTGTTATTTTTTATTATTATAATTTTGTTGTGTGCACTTGTGGCCCATGTGCTAAATAAATATGTTTTCTTTGTTTCTTTAATATGAAAAAGAACAGCCGATTTATTGAATATGAAAAATCATCTTTGCCTGGGCCATGCTTTGCATAACCTGTGTTGAAGATTCTTGATGTCTGAGGGTTCTTAATTGAAAAACTAATATGCACCAACACGAACTGTTTATTGTTAAACATATATAAGCACTGCACAACCGTATTTACTTAGTAAAACCACAGCTTTTGAATTATAATATACAGAGCGCGTGTGACACGAATGACAGTCACCGAGAGAGCGTGAGAGTGTGAGTGAGAAAGGAACAGATTGATGTGTAGATATAGATATATAAATTAGTATGATAATACTAAACATTCTCACGCCTTCTTTTAACAAAGCTGCACTACTTGATAGGATGACAATGCTGGCAATGCAAGTTAATTTAGAGAACAGGTAAATAATTTCACAATTTAAGGTAAGTTATTAATTAATTATGTTAAGCTAAGTTATCCATTAAGTTACAGGTTCCATTTCACTATACTTAAAATATAAGTACAAACAAATCTTATACAGTAAAAATTCTTAAACTAGCTACTGTTGTTACACTGTTGTAACAAAATCAACTTATGTATGGGCCTAGTATAATCACCCTTAGATGTATGAATGGTTACAGATCTTATCAATTTGTCATTTTTATTTACATAAGTTGATATAACTTTGCCTAAAGGCCACAAGGCAGGAGGTGTACATTCATCTTTAATTATTACAATGTCTCCTATTCTTAAGTTTTTCTTAATGTCTAACCACTTATTTCTATTTTGTAACTCAGAAATATATGTAAAATAAAATTGTTTCCAAAATCTTTGTTTTATTAACATAATTTTTTGGAATATACTTAATCTAGATTCATTTAAATCTAACACACTAGGCTCTGGGATGTCTGTTATAGAAGCTCCTATAATAAAATGGGCTGGAGTTAAACAGATAACATCATCTGGAACATCAGCAATTGTACATAACGGTCTTGAGTTTAATATGCCCTCTATTTGGACTAAAGTAGTATATAATAATTCGTAAGTTAATTTAGTAGAAACTAAATGTCTTTTAAGTAAAGACTTTACTGACTTTATTCCAGCTTCATAAATACCACCCATATGACTGGCAAGAGGTATTGTAAATTTATAGTCAATAGAATTACAAGTGCAAAAATCAATTATTTGGCTGTATGACTTATCTGACTTAAACATTTTATAAAGCTCATGTAGTTCAGTTTTAGAACCTCTAAAATTGGTAGCATTATCAGTATACAAACATGTTGGAGTACCTCTTCGAGATACAAACCTTTTCAAAGCACAAATAAATGCCTGGGAACTCAAATCAGTAACAAGCTCTAAGTGTATAGCTCGAGTCGCCATACATACAAATAGACATATGTATCCCTTTGTGTATTTACAGTTTCGAGTCATTGAACTCCGGATAGCCATTGCACCACTGAAATCAATGCCTACATGAAGGAACGCTCTTGTTAGGGTTACTCGGGGAGAAGGGAGACTAGCCATTTGCTGGCCACAGGTTTGTGCTCTAAATCTGATGCACTTAACACAAGAATGAATAATCTTTTTGACTTCATTCCTACCATGCATAATCCAGTATTTTAATCTAATATTATATAAAGTGTTTTGTATTCCAGAGTGTAGCAATTTTTGGTGATAATGTTGAACAATTAATGATGTTATGTAATCTTTAGCGGGTAGTATAATGGGGTGAGCTTGACTATAGGATATGTCTGAATGCTGGATACGACCTCCAACTCTGATAAGCTGGTCTTGATCTAGGAAGGGATTTAGTTTCCTTATAGGACTGGATTGAAATGTATATAGTTTTCGTTTAGGCAAGTCTGCATTATTTGATTGACTGAGTGATGATAATTCTAAATATTCTCTTGAAAATGATTTAAGTTGTGTTATTTGAACAATGAAATTCGTAGCTCTGTTGAGTTCTTCTACTGTTAAATAAGGGGAATAGTTTTGACCCTTGTTTTTTAGTTTATTTAAGAATCTAAACATGAATGCAATAATTCTTGTTAACTTTGTGAAGTTAGAAACTTTAAGAAACAAGTCATAAAAATATTCATAATTTATAGAAATTTTATTAAATGTATCTGTGGATGTATGGTATAGTTGTGTACATGTGTTGTGGACAGGAGTTATTACTTGAGAAGTAACTACTTGGGGCACTGAAATAGGCCATGTAGATTTATCCTGTTTAATCCAGGTAGGGCCTTGCCACCATAACTCACAAGTGGACAATTGTTTGGGCATAACCCCTCTAGTTATTAAATCTGCTGGATTTTGTTTGGTATTTATATAATACCAATCATCCGTGGCAGTTAAATCGATAACCTGCATTATACGATGAGAGACATAAGTGTCATGTTTATGTTTGTAAGGGGATTTAATCCAGCTTAGAACAATGGATGAGTCTGTAAATAGAAATTTATGATCAATTTTTATATTATTTTTTGTAGTGTTAATAAACCTATCATATATTTGTGATAACAATAATGTCCCACATAGCTCAAGTCTTGGAATTGACTGTTGTCTTTTAATAGGAGCTACTCTAGACTTGGCCATGATCAAGACGCAAGTAGATTCTTTATTAGGATAATTTGCTTTCAAATATAAGCAAGCACCATAGGCTTTCTTAGCTGCATCACAAAACCCAATTAGGATTATATCAATAGGTATATCAGTAAAATACCATCTTGGAATCTTAATTGACTTTAAGTAATTTAATTGATCAATAAACTGTTGCCAATGATCTTGTAAATGGTTAGGTATGGGACTATCCCAGTCAATCTTTTCTTTCCAGATGTCTTGCATTAAAACTTTGGGAATAATTACTGTAGGCGCTAAGATACCTATTGGATCAAACATCTGTGCTATCTGTGATAATATAGATCTTTTAGTTTTACAAATGCTTGTGATTTCAGGTATGTGAGTATGGAGTATGTCATGTGTAGGCTGCCACATCAAACCCAACGTCTTAACGGAGTCTGGCTTGTTAAAATCATAGGAATTGTTTTGAAAACTAGAATTATTTTGTGAATTATGTTCACTATATGTGTCCATAGTTGGACTTGCAATTTGTGCTAAAATATGAGTATTGTTTGAAGTCCATTTGTGCAACTTGAACCCGGCTTTATTAAGCAGATCTTTTAATTGTAAACAGAGTTCAGTACACTGTTCAATGGTCTGTTGACCAGATAGATAGTCGTCCATATAACTGCAAGTTTCTATGCATTCTGCAGCTAGACCATGAGTTTCTTTATTTTTGTAAGCTAAATCTAACATAGTGCGGCATGCAAGATAAGGTGCACACTTAGTGCCGTATGTAACTGTTGCTAATTCTATGCATTTGAGTGGATCAGATTTAGATTCTCTCCATAAAATCCTTTGATATGATCTTTGCTCTGGATTCACAAATATACCTCTGAACATTTTAACTATATCACAAGAAATGGCATATTTGTATAATCTGAATTTCAAAATTATGTTAAGTAAGTCATTGTAAATGTTTGGACCTTCATGTAGAATATCATTCAAGGATGTGCCTGTTGATGTTTTGGAACTAGCATTAAAAACAACTCTCAACTTAGTTGACCTACTTTCAGATTTTATGACAGGTAAGTGAGGTAAGTAATATGTATTGTTTTGTGTAGGTGAGAATTCCTTTACATAATATGCATGACCCAATGCAATATACTCATTGATAAATTCTTTATATTGAGTGAATAATGCAGGATCTCTTTGAAATCTAGACTCTAATTGTAATAAGCATCGGTAAGCAGTATTAAATGAGTTACCTAAATCTAGTAGCTTGTCTGTGTGTAGGGGTAGATTAACTGTGTATTTACCCTGGTGATCTTGTATTGTTGTAGATTCATATAATGTTTCACAATATTTATCTTGAGGAGATATTAATTTTTGAGGTGTGATTTCCTCTTGTTCCCAGAAGCGTTGTAGAAGCTGATCTGTTGACAATAAAGATACATACATGCTAATGTGAGGGTCAGGACTGCTTGTCTGTAAAGAGGTGTCACTTGTGAGTGCGCCTGATACAATCCAACCAAATACTGTATCAATCATGACCGGTAGGTTGTGACCTAACTTTATGCGGTCTGTTAGCAAGAGTGAATAGAAAAGCTCTGCCCCTATGAGTATGTCTATAGTGCTAGGTATAAAGAATGTGGGGTCAGCTAGTTTGCATGTAAGCTTGGGAGGTATGTTCCAGTTGTGTGTAGGTATGTAAGTATGCGGTAGTGGCACTGTAATGTTGTTCATTACTACAAATGTTAGATTAGAGTTATAATCATTGTATCGAGAAGATATATTAGCATTTATGCTTAATTGTGCAAGGCTGTCTTTGTTTCCTACTCCTTTAATTGTGCATGCATGGTAGCTGTATGGAAGCTTTAAAACGCCTGCAAGCCTGTGTGTAATAACACTAACTTCACTGCCCGAGTCTAATAGTGCTCGTGCGTTTACCCAGTTTCCCATAGCATCCCGTATTTTTATGATAGCTGTTGATAGCAAGGTAACATGATGTTGAGTGTTTGAGACAAGAACCGCTGATGGGTTAGTTTGAGAGTTTGTTTCGCATTGGACATTTGGATTTGTAGTATTGTGCTGTTGCACGCAAGAGTTCAGTGAGGCAATAGTATCAGGTAGCTTGACATCTGCTGTGGCGGGACTTACTTGGCTAGAACGATCCATATGTATACTTGTATGATGTTTGCGATGGCAGGACAAACACTTCAGTTTTGAACACTTATGTTTTGCATGGTAAGGCTGTAAACAGTTAAAACACAAAGTTTTAGACTTAATTAAGTTAATACGCTCAGGTACACTCAGTTCTATATAATTAGGACACTTGTGCAAGTCATGTTTTTGTTGACATAGTAAACAATTTATTTGAGATCTCGAGGTTGACGACACATGTGTAGTTTTAACAGTATTCCTATCCGAAGGCTTGTCATTGAGTAATTCAAATGCTGATCGCCTTAAGTTTAAGAAATCTAGTAACTCAGATAATGTAGCGAGAGTACTTTCTTTTCTGTTTAGTTCCCATGCTGCTCTCAGCGAGTTGTCCAGTTTATGTGATATTAGGAATACTAATAGGTCATCCCAACTGTCTACAGGCAGCTTAATAGCCTTAAGGGAATCTAGACTTTGCTGTAAAGTTACTAGAAACTCTTTTAAGTTATGTTTATTAACAACATTGTAATTAGTAATAGCCTTTAAATGAAAATTAACAATCATAGTTTGGTTCTCATACCTTTTAGCTAGTATATTTAATGCCTTACTGTAGTTTTCCTCAGTTATGAGAAGTGAGGTAATAAGCCCAGCCGCTTCTCCTGATAGGGCTGACTTCAGATATTGAAGCTTGTTCACTGTCGGAAGGTCCACACTGTCAACAGAGGCGTAGAATATATTCTTGAATGCAGGCCACTCGCGGATATCACCGTCGAACTTTGGAAGTTCCAATAATGGCAGCTTGACACGTGGCTTCCTTGTCGTGCAATCATGTAATGTCGTAGAATTTAAATGGGATTGCTCCATAGTTTGTTGCGAGCCTCCAGTAAATGACGCAATTTGTGCTTTAGTAGCATAATATTTCGCTTCGGTTGTCTCCCGATCCTGTTCGTTGACTTGTTGCCGGTCGGGCAAGTCCAACCTCTCAATATTGATTTGGATTTCGTCGTATCGATCCATTAGTTTATTTAATTCCTCTGATCTGACCTGTAGGTCGCGTTTAGTAGATCTTGCAGGATCGTAGTTCTGCACGTAGTTGGTAATTCTTGTAATTTTACCTTTTATGGCGGCACGGGTCGTGCGCAAGTTTTCTATTTCTTCCATCTTGTGTTGTATGGAACCACGAGATTATAAAATATATGTACAATTTATTGTAACTTTGTAAGATGCTTGTGAGCTGTAATGCTGAAAAGATGTTTCTTGTAAATACTGTTGTAATTGTTACTCGATTCACGTTTCACGTTTTACGACGTAGGCGTCGGTCGAACTTTTTTTCCGGAAAAAGTAGCAAAACACTCGGAAACACTCCACAGATTAGTTATAGCAGCGGGATTGGTTGAATCCATGTATGTATGTCTGTTTTATCGACAACTTAAAAATGTCGATTGCCTATTGGCTGCTTCTCTCCGGCCCTGTCGGTAAAACAGTACTTAAATCTTCGTAAGTGGCGCTGGCGATGTATGCCGAAGAGGCACGAGGTGGCACGATGGGACCCGAAGCTAGGCGACTTTCGTCGATCTTGTCGATGACTTCCTGCCGGTTTGGCGCAAGCCACGTGATCACGTCCGCGAACCACGCAAAAAATGGCGAACGAAGGACCAATTTTATGTTGAAGATTCTTGATGTCTGAGGGTTCTTAATTGAAAAACTAATATGCACCAACACGAACTGTTTATTGTTAAACATATATAAGCACTGCACAACCGTATTTACTTAGTAAAACCACAGCTTTTGAATTATAATATACAGAGCGCGTGTGACACGAATGACAGTCACCGAGAGAGCGTGAGAGTGTGAGTGAGAAAGGAACAGATTGATGTGTAGATATCTATACTAATATTATAAAGCTGAAGAGTTTGTTTGTTTGTTTGTTTGTTTGTTTGTTTGTTTGTTTGTTTGTTTGAACGCGGTAAACTCTGGGACTACTGGTTGGAATAGAAAAACTCTTTTTGTGTCGGATAGTCGATTTATCGAGGAAGGCTTTAGGCTATATAACATCACGCTACGACCAATAGGAGCGGAGCATAAATGAAAAATGTTGCAAAAACGGGAAAAGATATTCCTTTTTGAGAGCTTCCGTTGCGTGCGCTGCGAAAACGGTTTAAGTTACGCAAATACCATGTATGAAAGAATTGTTCCTCTTTAAAAGTTCTAAAAAAAAGTCCGCGACAGCATATGTCTATCTTTTAAGATTGACTCACTGTAACCATTTTTTACTATTAAAATGTTAGGTTAAAAAGAATGATATTTTGCGAAGCTTATTTAACCCATATGGTATTAATCTATATCTAAATAAATGTGTTTGTTAGCACAGAAATTTAATATAGAATATTTGTGCCCTTTACTCTATACAGTTTAAACAAATATCTTAGAAGATATCGCAATGTAAAAATATCCGCGCGACAAAATAATTAAGCGCGCGGCAGTCATTCGGTCCGGTGCGGTAGGTTAGTGGGGATTCTGGCCTCCGGGGACTCCGAAGAAATTCATATTCAAAATATTTACTGCACCATAATGTTTACAAGGTGTTACTGTATATTTAACAGTAAGAGATACCAATAGTAATTCACACTTTAATATAATCTAAACTAATATTATAAAGAGGAAAGATACGATTTTTTGTTTGTTACGATTTAACTCAATTTATGTTGACATTTTGTTATAAGCTATATTATGTGACGCAGACGAAGTTGCATGGGTCAGCTAGTAGATATATAAATTAGTATGATAATACTAAACAACCTGGTCAACGTAGTTGCTATTCAGAACACTGATGCACTGATGATGGTTCTTTGCCTTATTAATAATTGATTTGTTGAGAACTTTTCTTCAAAAATGGCCAGAAAGCAAGGGACAGTGACTACACATCAAATTAATTTGTTTCTTTCTTTATCCCCTTCTGTTGTTTGTTTTTTTCTTTCTTTGTTCCCTCTTTTCACTCTTTTTTTTTTTAAATACACCGAATCTGATTCATTGCTAACGATTATACCGAGATGTCATGTTTTCGACATTTCCAGAAAGTCTGCAGTATATACTCGTACATGATCTCCCGTATAAGTGCAAGGAAGATCGTTACTACGCGGGGATATTGAGGGACTTAGACGAAGATAACAAGTGCTATAGCTACAGTAAATGGGAAGTGGAGAGTTCAACTGAAGACAGAAAGCCTAGAGAAGAGCACTCTTATACGGTAAGTACCACAAAAACGGTACCGGACCTGTCGTATAAAACTGCATGTCACTGTCTTTATTGTGGTGGTCAGCCATACACTTACGGAACGAAAGTTGTCACTTGTACAACTTTTTACTGTCCATGGACACATGGGTGATTCATCATCATCATAAACAAAAGTGACACCAGTTATTTATGCCCTCATGTCCGGTCGGAAACAAGATTTTTATGCTGCACTCAGCGATTATTAATTCGCAAATACCGAACTGGACTCTCAAAAAAATCCATCTTGATTTCGAGGTTAGGCTATTGCTAATGCTTTATTGAATATTTTCCCAAAAGTGAAATTACAAAAATGTTACTATTAACTACCGAATAAATAAAGCGCTGGTTCTTGGTAGTGAAAACAAAAGTGTAATAAGTCAATCAGAAATCCATAAACAATAAGTATCAAAAATAGACAAAAGGTATAAAAAGGAGGCTTCAAAACATAAAGCCTAAGGCAGCGTAGTGCTCTTGTGACTCGAAAGCAGCTGACTGGCGGTAAATTTACTCCGCCATCAAATCCACCAGACGCCACAGCGCAGCCTTGGTATCCCATTGTCCTCTCTTGGACGGCACACCCGGGTGTTACCACTTTTTCCACTCTTATCGCGAAATTCAGAGAAGAGCTAGATCCACATTCAACAGGATTCAATCCAGCAGACTTCGCTTCAGGCAAGCCTACATCTTTTCGCGTTCAGTTTCGGTTTAAGAAGGTCGTGACTTGGAATTTGACAGGGAAAGCCATCTCACTCACCATTTATGATGATTTAGAGCAGAACAACACCGATAAAGATCAACTCGGCGGTTGGACAGATTGTGGCGGTCCTAGCTACTTTCCAGCTATTGGATACGTATATCCATACTCTCACTCTAATCGGGTACATCGTCCCGACGACAAGCTGAAGGATACTGTTATCTTTCAAACCACAGCTTCAAGTAGTTCAGACACATTGCTCATGCACTTGTCCGTCCTCTGGAAGTTTGACGGTTCTGTTAAAGCTTTAGGAACTCTACCATCGAATGAGGAGAGATTACTAGCTGCCATCAAAAATCTTGCTGGCCAAATTCGTAATAACCAGCCTTCCACGCTGACTAAGATCATCGACGGTGCTCGTAAAACCGCTTCTCTCGTATCAGTCATCGCTGCATCGGAGGGTCCCGGTCCTTCCGCGGGTATTTTCTCGCTCCCTTTGGAGGTTCCAGAGGCTCCACCTCCTGAGTTAGACTCCTCTAGTGACTTAGTCTCACGTATAGCCTCCCTCGTTCTTCAAGAACTAGGTGAGGAGGACGCTTCGTTCACGTCATCTTTTAATGAATTGTAACGCCATTCAGGCCATTAGTGGCTGGGTCATAAAATGTGAAATTACACATGACCCGATTTCCGTAGTAATATTAACTTTCGTTGTGTTTATCTTTGTCTTGATGTCACTTCCTTTCGTTCGTAGATACGTTGTGGCGCGACGCTCGCGTTCTCGTCGATTAGTTGACGTCAATAATATGGAGATGGGAAACTTGGTGTAAACTTCCTTTTACATCATAAGGGGATTCGTCTTCTTGGGTAGTGCGTTACGAAAGAGTACGCCCGATCTGGGAAACTTTGTATTACTCATAGTTGGCATCTCGTTTGCCTTGAGAAACTTTTGATCATGCTGGTCATAACTGCGGGGATGACATCTGTTTTCTGGGTTCTCTCTTTAGGGCGGACAAACGTCCCTTATCTATCCTTTAGATTCATTCAGCTTGTAGTCCTCAACTTCAAGTTGTTTTATCTTTAGAGCCTTCCGCTCCCATCACCTTAAAAAGGGCTAAATTAAATTATAATATAAAATTTTAAAATTAAAACTAATTCTTTATTAGCTTTTGGGGTTTTTTTAAAAAAAAAAAAAAAAAAAAAAGTGTAATAAGTCAATCAGAAATCCATAAACAATAAGTATCAAAAATAGACAAAAGGTATAAAAAGGAGGCTTCAAAACATAAAGCCTAAGGCAGACTTGCAGAGTTACTATCATTTGTCAAAAGCCCTTTGGAAAAGTGCCACAAAGAATATCGAAACATTAACCGAACGAAGGATTGTCGCCTTACCTATAGATCTAAATGAAAATGGTATGTATTGATTATATTCTGACTGAAAGCCCAAATACACCAAAAAATACTAAATTTCTAAATTATAATATATGAAAAAAAACCCTTTCACGCTTTAGGTATTCTTTTAACAAAGTTACACCCAGGGTACTCTAACAGTACTCCCAATGGTGGAGGAAAGTGTCATGGTGGTCATGCGCAGTGTTAAAGGTCACAACCGACAAGTCCGGTTTCGGATAGTTTCGGACTTCGGTATTTCGGTCTACAGTCCACTCTTCTTCAGCTGAGTAGTAAGTCATACATAGCATTTACTGCGAAAATATCAGTTTAGTGCTTTGCAAGTTTAGTGACAATAACTTATAAAACAAAGTAAGCATAAAACAAAGTACTCGGTGCAATAACTGTACTTCACATCAGTATGAGAGCCATCGGTGATGATATCTTCTGTTCTGAAGATGGGTAGGGTTCTGCCTCGCCACCTCTGGATAAGCATCGTAAGTAGACATAAGAATGTTACTAACTTGCGTATTTAAAGTCTTCTTAAATCCAAATTTTTGGGCAATTTTCAACAAGCCGTAACTTCAAGAGAAATGATCTTACAAAAAATCAAAAGAGTATTTTACGAAATACGTTTATTTATGCAAAAAATAATGTGCTGTCTGATGAGAGGACGAGTAATAAAGAAGTATAAATGAAGAAGACATGCTGCGCCGACTAAAATGAATTGGGATAAGGTCAAGAGAATGATAATTATGTCAAAATAATAAGAAAATAACTCTCGTCCTTTGGCAGATTCTATACAGATGGACGTATAACGTGTAACATTAATTTTAAAAATGCACTTTATTCGTTTTGGTATTCTTTTAAATACAGGGTGTCCAAAAAGAGTATCGGGTATTTGTTTCAGCGCTGAAGTTGACTCGAAGCGGCGGGGGAGCGCGGGGAAGGGATTGTCAAGTCCGCCATTTTGTGCAATTTTAGTTGCAATGGAGCAGTACGCATGGACTCATCGCGCATTTTGCGTACGAGAGTATTACCGTAACGGTGATTCATAGTGACTGCTCAACGTTTGTATCGTGCGGAGTATCGTACACGCAATGCACCAAGTGACGATAGCATTAGAAAATGGATCAGGATGTTTGAAAATACTGGTGCGACATTAAAAATTCAAAACTCTGGTCGCCCACGTTCAGTCCGCGACCAAGAAACAATCGAAGAAGTGAAGGCGTCAGTTCGTCAAAATCCGTCTTTATCCGTCCGAAAGCGAAGCCAAGCATTGAACATCAAAAAATCGTCTTTGCATTCAATTTTAAAGAAAGATTTGCATTTAAAAGCGTATAAAATTCAATTGGTTCAAGAATTGAAGGATACGGACTACGAAAATCGATTGAATTTTGCGATGCTGCAGCGATTCAACAACTTTGAAAACATACTGTTCAGTGACGAAGCCAACTTTCACCTGAATGGTCATGTTAATAAGCAGAATTGTCGATACTGGGCAGAGGAGAATCCGCGGCGAAAACATGAACGACCTCTGCACAGCCCAAAGGTCGTTGTGTGGGCCGCTATGTCTGCTCAAGGCATAATTGGTCCTTATTTTCATGAAGATCGACAAGGCCGAGCGCTCAATGTGAATAGTGACCGTTATTGCGATATGCTGCGAAACTTTTTGAGCCCAGAGTTGCAGGAGTTTCAAGGTTTCAATTCAAGAACATGGTTCCAACAAGATGGAGCCATTTGCCATACATCAAATCAATCAATTAAAGCTGTTTACGAATTATTCCCTAATAAAGTTATTTCACGTAGAAGTAACATCAACTGGCCTCCCAGAAGCCCCGACTTTAGCCCACTTGACTATTTCGTATGGGGATAACTTAAAAGTAAGGTTTACGAGAATGATCCGACGAACCTAACGCAATTGAAACAAAACATGAGGTCAGAAATGGCAGCACTATCAAGGGCTATGTGTCAGCGTGTTATAACCAATCTTCCTTCCAGATTAGAAGAGTGCCAGCAGCGTAACGGTCACCATTTGGATAACATTATCTTTTCGAAATAATTTTTCATTTTGTATTCTAATAATGAACAATAAAAAAAATACTTCATTACTAGTAGTTTTTTTTATTGAACAAACAAATACCCGATACTCTTTTTGGACACCTTGTAGAATGTAACTTGCAACGACACCTCTACAATCACTACTGTGGGCTGGCCCAGTATGGCAGCCCCGACCCTGTTCTGTGGCCCCGACTTATGAACAGTAAGTCGTAGGTTCGAACCCAGGCAGGTGCATTATTTTGTGTAATTTATTTCATTACCACTGCTCTCAAAACGGTGAAGGAAAACAGCGTAAAAACCAAAAAATTCGAAGACATGTCACATCTACCAACCCGCACTAGGCCGCGTATTGCCCATCCCTCTCCTAGAGAGAAGGCCCAAGTGCCTTTAGTGGAAACATATATGCTGATGATGATGACTTTTTATTTACCAAATCATTAACCATAACTTCTCTCTTGTCCACAGATTTATCGTCTTGTTTGTCACACAAACGAAATGTCTGAAGGCAGGAACGTAATCCGTCGCATTTTAAAAATAATCCGGAACGCATTCAGGTGTCGTTTCCGACGCGATCCGAAAAGAGTACCGTTGGTTTCGGAAGATAATACTCGCTCCGATAGTGAATTTGAAAGCGAATACGCCAAATACCTTCGCAATAAGCACCGTGATAACGATTCACCTCCTCATTCATCACCTTCAGCACCATTATTACGATAATGGGCATTATCAACTAACTCGCCCTCATCGCCATCATCATCATTAGGATCATCATCGTCATTATCATTGTCATCGCCATTATTATCGTCAGCATCTTCCGCACTACTTATTACGTCGTCGTCGTTGTCTCCATCAACTTCCTATTCACGTTCATCACCACCATCATCTTCGCCATCCATATTTTCGACGACTGGGCTATTTTACAACGGACAAAATTTTTGGTGAGTGTTTGATTGCTGACTTTAGCTGCATGAGACGACTTGAAATTCGTAAGAATCAGGTTTTCTTAATTAGTTACTTAAGTACACCATCATCATCATCATTTGTTACAATACAATCTGATAATGGATAGTACTGATAACTTTTTAATTAACTACCAGAACTGTAGGGGAATTGGAACTAAGCTACACTCGTTGCACCGAGTACATTCGCAATAAACGCCGTGATAACGTTTCACCTCCTCATTCATCACCAGATTCATCACCTTCAGCACCATTATTACGATAATGGGTCACTTTTAATGAACCAAGGGGCCATATTGTGCGAAATAATGTTGAAGTGGACGAGAGAATACTGGCACTTTTTGAGGAAGACCCTACAAGAAGCATTAGAAATGTGGCATCACATCATGATCTTTCAATATGGAAAGTGTGGAAAGTCCTTCGTCAAAACGAAAAGCATCTATTTCACTACACTCCGGTGCAAGGTACGTAATTTTAAACTAACTTTAAATCCGTACACGCTTTGTTTGACGTTGCCTTTGTTTAGCAGGTAATGGGTATGGTATGGCGTCACTTCCAGGTAGCACATCTGTTAGCACGTACAGCGGGTCCTTTCTTGTGCAATTACTTACTGCCCAAGAGAAATTTAAAAGTGTTTTTTCTTTGTTGCAGGTTTTGAGGTGGCGATTTTAACAGACGAGTGGCTTTTTGTCGGTTTCTTTTTTTCATCCTGATTATTTTAAAAGCGACGTCGTCCAAATTCTATGAGATTGTGAGAGACGCGCTTGACAGAAACCGGTGGAGGAAGATCATCCGCTCCAGATGCAACAGACATGCTGACCACGATCCTCAGATATGAGGAACCGACCATAGAGAGAGATTTTAAAATAATACTGTGGATGGATGAATCCAAATTTACCAAGGATGGGATCCTCAATTTACACAATTTGCACCACTGGACAACGAAAACGGAAAACCCACGTGTTAAAAGACAGAAATCTTTTCAAAGAAGGTTTTGTGTAAACGATGGGGTAGGAGTGATTGGGAATCAGGTAATTGCACCGCATTACCTGCCCGATAATCTCAATGGCGAAGACTACCTGGAAATCCTACAAAATGACCTGCCCGAATTAGTGACCAATGTACCCGTATTTAATGAACGTGTGTCCATAGTAGGCATATTCCTGTCCCGCGCATTGGCGTTTGACTGTGAGGGAATATCTTGTTATAACAATGTGTTCCCCAATGCCTGGATTGGACGCGATGGCCCTATTCCATGGCCGTCACGTACCCCAGATCTAACTCCGTTAGACTTTTATGTCTGGGGACGTGCCAAAGAGCTGGTACATAAGCTGCACTAAAAGTATCGGGAATGGAACATTTCCACTGTCCCTGTCATATTAAAATCTTTTTAATTCAAAACTCCTTGGTTTTAAAAATCGAATACTATTTATTTATTTATAAAAAGATTCTCGGTCTTGTCACAAGGTTTTGTCAAACTTGTTTAGTCGTTGAGAAAATGGAATTGACTCGAGAAAATTCAAGAGCAATGATTTATTATGAATTTCGAAGAGGTTTAACACAAAAACAGTGTGTTGACCGGATGATTTCTGCATTTGGTGATGAAGCCCCATCCAAAACCACAATTTATCGCTGGTTTGCTGAATTTCAACGTATACGTGTCAAGCTCAGTGATGATCCCCGTCAGGGTCGTCCAAAAACTGCAGTCACCCAAGAAATAAATAAATTCTTTTCTATTCTATAGAAAACGTTGATGCTGTGCGTAAGCTGATTGAGGAAGATCGACATGTGACATACAGCGAAATTCAGGCAACTTTAGACATTGGCATGAGTCAAATACAAATAATCTTCCATGAACAATTAGGTGTAAAAAAGTTGTTTTCCCGATGGATACCGCATTCGCTCTGTAAAGAGCAAAAAGCGGCTCGCGTTACTTGGTGCGTCAGAACTCTCGAAAGATTCCACGCAGGATCCTCAAATGCTGTATACAACATCGTATCAGGTGACGAATCCTGGATATACGCGTACGAACCCGAAACAAAAAACCAGTCACGAGTTTGGGTGTTCGAAAATGAGTTAAAGCCAACAAAAATTGTTCGTTCACGGAGTGTTGCAAAAAAAAATGGTGGCCACGTTTGTCTCCAAAACCGGCCATGTTACGACTATTCCTCTTGAGGGACAAATGACAAATGCAGAATGGTATGCTAGCATTTGTTTGCCACAGGTCGTTTCTGAACTCCGTAAAGAGAACTGCAACCACCAACCACCGCATCATCCTCCATCACGACAATGCGAGTTCTCACACCGCGCACAGAACAAAAGAGTTTTTAGAGCAAGAAAACATAGAATTATTAGACCATCCGCCGTACAGCCCCGACCTAAGCCCTAATGATTTCTATACTTTCCCTAAAATAAAGAATAAATTGCGTGGACAGAGATTTTCATCGCCTGAAGAAGCTGTGGACGCCTACAAAACGGCCATTTTGGAGACCTCAACTTCCGAAAGGAATGGTTGCTTCAATGATTTTTTTTTTTTTTTTCTTTTTTTAAAAACGTTGCCCCACACTAAACGGAATTTCTCCTGTATCGTGGGTGCGTTTACAAACATTTAAACTCACATACACAAATACCCAGACCCGAAACAACTATCTGTAGGTCATACAAATATTCGTTCCGTGCGGGAATCGAACCCGCGACACGCGGCGCAGCAGTCCAATCGCTCAGCCACTGCGCCAACCGTGTCGTCAAAATGATTGGTTCCATCGTTTGGAAAAATGTGTCAAATTTCGCGGAATACTTCGAAAAGCAATAAATACATTTTTAAATAGTAATGTTGTCACTTCCTAGATTTCCGAAATTTTCAGTGCCGCCCTCGTATACGCCACGGAGGTTCCAATTAGGGAGGTACTAGTCCAACGCATAGAAGCGGCATTCAATACCATTAAGGAGGAAATACGACTTCGTACAACAACTGTCGAAATACGAAACAGATGTCGGGCCTGCATTCGCAACAGAGGCCGAGGAGGATGGAGGTTGTCGAGGCTGCGGGTTGTTCGCAAAGGATACCGCGGCCTCGACATGAAGGGCTAAGAAGGAACATGGGTGGTTTTTAGTCAGTAGAAGTCTGACACTTCCTTTCGCTCTGCCCAAGAGCGGGAGGGGTTATTTGATGATTTCCCACCCCCCAAAAAAAAAAAGGCCAACAATTTGGGCAGGATTTTAAACAATTATGAAATAAATGTTAAAATGCAATTTTGTTTTTATATTTCAAGTAAATCCCACGAAAAGATAGAGACACGAGACAGATTTTCCTTATAAAAATGAGATAACAGATTTATAGGTTTGTCAGATATCATTATTTTAAGCAAAAATATTTTTTTAAATAATAATTTTGAATCTTAGCCTTAGGTGACCCGATTCACAATTCTAGCGAATTCACAAAGTTGTTAAAAGATATTTATGGCATGTGGCACATCATTAGCAAGAGGATAGACTGGAGAATTAATGAGGGAGTTGGAAGATCCCGGTCGCTTTTGGTTTTTGTTTGTAGCCATATAAACAGCTGTAACATACATGTACAGCTTTAATTTAAGTTTTACCTTTACGAGTGAATTAAAAAAAACTAGGTGACTAATGTCACTAATATTGTATTTAAAAGTACTCCTAAACAATACACATCGAAATAAAATTAAAATTCAGAGTCTACGCCTTATATATTTTTTTAAATTGTTTTTGAATGTAAAATTTTGGTCTTTTTTTAGTAAAAAAAAAATTCACAGGGCATGAGGGGTGTTAAGGGGTCTGAAAGGTTAGCAGATGACCTCTTCAGTCGACCATTTCAATTTGGCACACACCCTGTTCATCTAAAGAGATGAAACTTCTGAAATTAATGCTTGCTACCCAACCAATTATTGGAAAACATACAGGTGAAAAGATTAGAGATGAAATTCAAGGTATTTTGCGGACATTTCTGATTCCACAAAAAGATATTGTCCTCGTGACTGACTCTGGCAGTTTGCTGAGCTGGTCCTATTTGACGCAGCTGTGAGAAGCACACACTCTTTTTCCTGTTATTTTTTTAAATTATTTTGTTGTGTGCACTTGTGGCCCATGTGCTAAATAAATATGTTTTCTTTGTTTCTTTAATATGAAAAAGAACAGCTGATTTACTGAATATGAAAAATCATCTTTGCCTGGGCCATGCTTTGCATAACCTGGTCACCGTTGTTGGTATTCAGAACACTGATACGGTTCTTTGCCTTATTAATAACTGATTTGTTGAGAACTTTTCTTCAAAAATGGCCAGAAAGCAAGGGACAGTGATTCCACATCAAATTAATCCCTTTTTTTTGTTTGTTTTTTTGTTTCTTTGTTCCCTCTTTTCACTCTTTTTTTTTTAAATACACCGATTCTGATTCATTGCTAACGATTATACCGCGATGTCATGTTTTCGATATTTCTAGAAAGTCTGCAGTATATACATGATCTCTCTTATAAGTGCAAGGAAGATTTTACTACACGGGGGTATCGAGGGACTTACTCGTAGACGAAGATAACAAGTGTTATAGCTACAGTAAGTGGGAAGTGGAGAGTTCAACTGAAGACAGAAAGCCTAGAGCAGAGCACCCTTAGACGGTAAGTACCACAAAAACGGTACCGGACCTGTCGTATAGAACTGCATGTCACTGTCTTTATTGTGGTGGCCGGCCATACACTTACGGGACGAAAGTTGTCTTAAACCATTTGTACAACTTTTTACCGTCCATGGAGACATGGGTGATTCATCATCATCATAAACAAAAGTGACACCAGTTATTTATGCCCTCATGTCCGGTCGGAAACAAGATTCTTATGCTGCACTCTGCGATTACTAATTCCGAAATACCGAACTGGACTCTCAAAAAAATCCATCTTGATTTCGAGGTCGCTATTGCCAATGCTTTTTTGAATATTTTTCCCAAAAGTGAAATTACAAAAATGTTATTATCATTTGTCAAAAGCCCTTTGGAAAAGTGCAACAAAGAATACCAAAATATTAACCGAACAAAGGATTGTCGCCTTACCTATAGATCTAAATGAAAATGGTATGTATTGATTATATTCTGACTGAAAGCCCAAATACACCAAAAAATACTAATTTCTAAATTATAATATATGAAAAAAACCCTTTCACGCTTTAGGTATTCTTTTAACAAAGTTACACCTAGGGTACTCTAACAGTACTCCCAATGGTGGAGGAAAGTGTCATGGTGGTCATGCGCAGTGTTAAAGGTCACAACCGACAAGTCCGGTTTCGGATAGTTTCGGACTTCGGTATTTCGGTCTACAGTCCACTCTTCTTCAGCTGAGTAGTAAGTCATACATAGCATTTACTGCGAAAATATCAGTTTAGTGCTTTGCAAGTTTAGTGACAATAACTTATAAAACAAAGTAAGCATAAAACAAAGTACTCGGTGCAATAACTGTACTTCACATCAGTATGAGAGCCATCGGTGATGATATCTTCTGTTCTGAAGATGGGAAGGGTTCTGCCTCGCCACCTCTGGATAAGCATCGTAAGTAGACATAAGAATGTTACTAACTTGCGTATTTAAAGTCTTCTTAAATCCAAATTTTTGGGCAATTTTCAACAAGCCGTAACTTCAAGAGAAATGATCTTACAAAAAATCAAAAGAGTATTTTACGAAATACGTTTATTTATGCAAAAAATAATGTGCTGTCTGATGAGAGGACGAGTAATAAAGAAGTATAAATGAAGAAGACATGCTGCGCCGACTAAAATGAATTGGGATAAGGTCAAGAGAATGATAATTATGTCAAAATAATAAGAAAATAACTCTCGTCCTTTGGCAGATTCTATACAGATGGACGTATAACGTGTAACATTAATTTTAAAAATGCACTTTATTCGTTTTGGTATTCTTTTAAATACAGGGTGTCCAAAAAGAGTATCGGGTATTTGTTTCAGCGCTGAAGTTGACTCGAAGCGGCGGGGGAGCGCGGGGAAGGGATTGTCAGTCCGCCATTTTGTGCAATTTTAGTTGCAATGGAGCAGTACGCATGGACTCATCGCGCATTACCGTAACGGTGATTCATAGTGACTGCTCAACGTTTGTATCGTGCGGAGTATCGTACACGCAATGCACCAAGTGACGATAGCATTAGAAAATGGATCAGGATGTTTGAAAATACTGGTGCGACATTAAAAATTCAAAACTCTGGTCGCCCACGTTCAGTCCGCGACCAAGAAACAATCGAAGAAGTGAAGGCGTCAGTTCGTCAAAATCCGTCTTTATCCGTCCGAAAGCGAAGCCAAGCATTGAACATCAAAAAATCGTCTTTGCATTCAATTTTAAAGAAAGATTTGCATTTAAAAGCGTATAAAATTCAATTGGTTCAAGAATTGAAGGATACGGACTACGAAAATCGATTGAATTTTGCGATGCTGCAGCGATTCAACAACTTTGAAAACATACTGTTCAGTGACGAAGCCAACTTTCACCTGAATGGTCATGTTAATAAGCAGAATTGTCGATACTGGGCAGAGGAGAATCCGCGGCGAAAACATGAACGACCTCTGCACAGCCCAAAGGTCGTTGTGTGGGCCGCTATGTCTGCTCAAGGCATAATTGGTCCTTATTTTCATGAAGATCGACAAGGCCGAGCGCTCAATGTGAATAGTGACCGTTATTGCGATATGCTGCGAAACTTTTTGAGCCCAGAGTTGCAGGAGTTTCAAGGTTTCAATTCAAGAACATGGTTCCAACAAGATGGAGCCATTTGCCATACATCAAATCAATCAATTAAAGCTGTTTACGAATTATTCCCTAATAAAGTTATTTCACGTAGAAGTAACATCAACTGGCCTCCCAGAAGCCCCGACTTTAGCCCACTTGACTATTTCGTATGGGGATAACTTAAAAGTAAGGTTTACGAGAATGATCCGACGAACCTAACGCAATTGAAACAAAACATGAGGTCAGAAATGGCAGCACTATCAAGGGCTATGTGTCAGCGTGTTATAACCAATCTTCCTTCCAGATTAGAAGAGTGCCAGCAGCGTAACGGTCACCATTTGGATAACATTATCTTTTCGAAATAATTTTTCATTTTGTATTCTAATAATGAACAATAAAAAAAATACTTTATTACTAGTAGTTTTTTTTATTGAACAAACAAATACCCGATACTCTTTTTGGACACCTTGTAGAATGTAACTTGCAACGACACCTCTACAATCACTACTGTGGGCTGGCCCAGTATGGCAGCCCCGACCCTGTTCTGTGGCCCCGACTTATGAACAGTAAGTCGTAGGTTCGAACCCAGGCAGGTGCATTATTTTGTGTAATTTATTTCATTACCACTGCTCTCAAAACGGTGAAGGAAAACAGCGTAAAAACCAAAAAATTCGAAGACATGTCACATCTACCAACCCGCACTAGGCCGCGTATTGCCCATCCCTCTCCTAGAGAGAAGGCCCAAGTGCCTTTAGTGGAAACATATATGCTGATGATGATGACTTTTTATTTACCAAATCATTAACCATAACTTCTCTCTTGTCCACAGATTTATCGTCTTGTTTGTCACACAAACGAAATGTCTGAAGGCAGGAACGTAATCCGTCGCATTTTAAAAATAATCCGGAACGCATTCAGGTGTCGTTTCCGACGCGATCCGAAAAGAGTACCGTTGGTTTCGGAAGATAATACTCGCTCCGATAGTGAATTTGAAAGCGAATACGCCAAATACCTTCGCAATAAGCACCGTGATAACGATTCACCTCCTCATTCATCACCTTCAGCACCATTATTACGATAATGGGCATTATCAACTAACTCGCCCTCATCGCCATCATCATCATTAGGATCATCATCGTCATTATCATTGTCATCGCCATTATTATCGTCAGCATCTTCCGCACTACTTATTACGTCGTCGTCGTTGTCTCCATCAACTTCCTATTCACGTTCATCACCACCATCATCTTCGCCATCCATATTTTCGACGACTGGGCTATTTTACAACGGACAAAATTTTTGGTGAGTGTTTGATTGCTGACTTTAGCTGCATGAGACGACTTGAAATTCGTAAGAATCAGGTTTTCTTAATTAGTTACTTAAGTACACCATCATCATCATCATTTGTTACAATACAATCTGATAATGGATAGTACTGATAACTTTTTAATTAACTACCAGAACTGTAGGGGAATTGGAACTAAGCTACACTCGTTGCACCGAGTACATTCGCAATAAACGCCGTGATAACGTTTCACCTCCTCATTCATCACCAGATTCATCACCTTCAGCACCATTATTACGATAATGGGTCACTTTTAATGAACCAAGGGGCCATATTGTGCGAAATAATGTTGAAGTGGACGAGAGAATACTGGCACTTTTTGAGGAAGACCCTACAAGAAGCATTAGAAATGTGGCATCACATCATGATCTTTCAATATGGAAAGTGTGGAAAGTCCTTCGTCAAAACGAAAAGCATCTATTTCACTACACTCCGGTGCAAGGTACGTAATTTTAAACTAACTTTAAATCCGTACACGCTTTGTTTGACGTTGCCTTTGTTTAGCAGGTAATGGGTATGGTATGGCGTCACTTCCAGGTAGTGAATCTGTTAGCACGTACAGCGGGTCCTTTCTTGTGCAATTACTTACTGCCCAAGAGAAATTTAAAAGTGTTTTTTCTTTGTTGCAGGTTTTGAGGTGGCGATTTTAACAGACGAGTGGCTTTTTGTCGGTTTCTTTTTTTCATCCTGATTATTTTAAAAGCGACGTCGTCCAAATTCTATGAGATTGTGAGAGACGCGCTTGACAGAAACCGGTGGAGGAAGATCATCCGCTCCAGATGCAACAGACATGCTGACCACGATCCTCAGATATGAGGAACCGACCATAGAGAGAGATTTTAAAATAATACTGTGGATGGATGAATCCAAATTTACCAAGGATGGGATCCTCAATTTACACAATTTGCACCACTGGACAACGAAAACGGAAAACCCACGTGTTAAAAGACAGAAATCTTTTCAAAGAAGGTTTTGTGTAAACGATGGGGTAGGAGTGATTGGGAATCAGGTAATTGCACCGCATTACCTGCCCGATAATCTCAATGGCGAAGACTACCTGGAAATCCTACAAAATGACCTGCCCGAATTAGTGACCAATGTACCCGTATTTAATGAACGTGTGTCCATAGTAGGCATATTCCTGTCCCGCGCATTGGCGTTTGACTGTGAGGGAATATCTTGACAATGTGTTCCCCAATGCCTGGATTGGACGCGATGGCCCTATTCCATGGCCGTCACGTACCCCAGATCTAACTCCGTTAGACTTTTATGTCTGGGGACGTGCCAAAGAGCTGGTACATAAGCTGCACTAAAAGTATCGGGAATGGAACATTTCCACTGTCCCTGTCATTATAAAATCTTTTTAATTCAAAACTCCTTGGTTTTAAAAATCGAATACTATTTATTTATTTATAAAAAGATTCTCGGTCTTGTCACAAGGTTTTGTCAAACTTGTTTAGTCGTTGAGAAAATGGAATTGACTCGAGAAAATTCAAGAGCGATGATTTATTATGACTTTCGAAGAGGTTTAACACAAAAACAGTGTGTTGACCGGATGATTTCTGCATTTGGTGATGAAGCCCCCATCCAAAACCACAATTTATCGCTGGTTTGCTGAATTTCAACGTATACGTGTCAAGCTCAGTGATGATCCCCGTCAAGGTCGTCCAAAAACTGCAGTCACCCAAGAAATAAATAAATTCTTTTCTATTCTATAGAAAACGTTGATACTGTGCGTAAGCTGATTGAGGAAGATCGACATGTGACATACAGCGAAATTCAGGCAACTTTAGACATTGGCATGAGTCAAATACAAATAATCTTCCATGAACAATTAGGTGTAAAAAAGTTGTTTTCCCGATGGATACCGCATTCGCTCTGTGAAGAGCAAAAAGCGGCTCGCGTTACTTGGTGCGTCAGAACTCTCGAAAGATTCCACGCAGGATCCTCAAATGCTGTATACAACATCGTATCAGGTGACGAATCCTGGATATACGCGTACGAACCCGAAACAAAAAACCAGTCCCGAGTTTGGGTGTTCGAAAATGAGTTAAAGCCAACAAAAATTGTTCGTTCACGGAGTGTTGCAAAAAAAAATGGTGGCCACGTTTGTCTCCGAAACCGGCCATGTTACGACTATTCCTCTTGAGGGACAAAGAACGGTTAATGCAGAATGGTATGCTAGCATTTGTTTGCCACAGGTCGTTTCTGAACTCCGTAAAGAGAACTGCAACCACCAACCACCGCATCATCCTCCATCACGACAATGCGAGTTCTCACACCGCGCACAGAACAAAAGAGTTTTTAGAGCAAGAAAACATAGAATTATTAGACCATCCGCCGTACAGCCCCGACTTAAGCCCTAATGATTTCTATACTTTCCCTAAAATAAAGAATAAATTGCGTGGACAGAGATTTTCATCGCCTGAAGAAGCTGTGGACGCCTACAAAACGGCCATTTTGGAGACCTCAACTTCCGAAAGGAATGGTTGCTTCAATGATTGGTTCCATCGTTTGGAAAAATGTGTCAAATTTCGCGGAATACTTCGAAAAGCAATAAATACATTTTTAAATAGTAATGTTGTCACTTCCTAGATTCCCGAAATTTTCAGTGCAGCCCTCGTATACGCCACGGAGGTTCCAATTAGGGAGGTACTAGTCCAACGCATAGAAGCGGCATTCAATACCATTAAGGAGGAAATACGACTTCGTACAACAACTGTCGAAATACGAAACAGATGTCGGGCCTGCATTCGCAACAGAGGCCGAGGAGGATGGAGGTTGTCGAGGCTGCGGGTTGTTCGCAAAGGATACCGCGGCCTCGACATGAAGGGCTAAGAAGGAACATGGGTGGTTTTTAGTCAGTAGAAGTCTGACACTTCCTTTCGCTCTGCCCAAGAGCGGGAGGGGTTATTTGATGATTTTCCAACCGGCCAAAAAAAAAAAAGGTCTGAAAGTAAATTATTTAGTCCCTCGAACTATTAGCGCCCTCGCTACGCTCTGGCGCCAAACCCCGTCTCGGGACTAAACAAGTTTTTAACCCAAGGTAAAAACTGTGCTTTTTATTACGAATGATGATGATGATGCCATCTAGCCGTTTTCGACCACAGCGACTGCAGTCGTTGACTTTCTAAGGATTGTCGAAAGCTTAGTTGTGCTGCTCTTTCGTGTGCTCTTAAGCGGCTAGCATATCCAACTTTGGCCGAAAAACTACGAGCACAAAGCGGACTTGTCGGAACACCTTAGATATCATTATAGGGTATCACTGTAGGTGGTCTAGCTTTAAGGTCATCGCACTTTTGATCTAACTGCAACCTTATTCTTTCGAATACAAGGAATGTAAAACGGATGTTTGTTTTTGGTAATGGGAATAGGCTTATCCCCAATTACTTCGCTGGATGGCAATAGGCTTGCTCCCAATTACATCGGCTGATGGCAATAGGCTTGCTCCTAATTACATCGGTCGATGGCAATAGGCTTCCCCCCAATTACATCGGTTGATACCAATAGGCTAGCTCCAAATTACAATGGTTGATGGCAATAGGCATGCTTCTAATAACATCGATTGATGGAAATAGGTTTTCTCCCAATCACATCTTTTGATGGCAATAGAGGCTTGCTTGCAATCACATCGGTTGATGGCAATAGAGGCTTGCTTGCAATCACATCGGTTGATGGCAATAGGCTTGCTCCCAATTACATTTTTTGATGGCAATAGGCATGCTTCTAATTACGTAAATTATTGGCAATAGGTTTGCTCTTATTTACATTGGTTGATGTCAATAGGCTTGCTCCTAATTATATTGGTTGTTGGCAATAGGCTTGCTTCTAATTACATCGGTCGATGGCAATAGGCTTTCCCCCAATTACATCGGTTAATGACAATAGGCTAGCTCCAAATTACAATGGTTGGTGACAATAGGCATGCTTCCAATGACATCGGTTGATGGCAATAAAGCTTGCTCCCAATTGCTCTTAATTATGTCGATTGATGGCAATAGGTTTGCTCCCAATCACATCGATTGATGGCAATAGGCTTGCTCCCAATCACATCTGTTGATGGTAAAAGGCTTGCTCCTAATTTTATCGGTTGATGGTAATAGGCTAGCTCTCAATGATATCTGTTACTGGCTATAGGCTTGCTCTCAATTACATCTGTTACTGGCTAAAGGCTTGCTCTCAATTACATCGGTTGATGGCATTAGGCTTGCTCCAAACACTAGTTTTTTTTTTAAATAATTTTACAGCTGTCAGTTGAAAGTGATTCTCTCTAGGGCTGAAATGTATTACTTTTAACCCGCTCCTCAACTACAGACCTACTTTCCGGGTACTTCGCGATAATGAACATTCTGAATACAGTACTTCGTAGTAGCAAACTTTCGGAGTAACGTACATCGGAATAACGAACATTCTGAATACCGTACTTCGTCATAGCGTACATTCTGACTCACGTAATTCGGACTCACAAACTTTCTGTATACCGTACATCGGTATTTCGAACTTCGGAGTAACGAAATACAGTCCAATTTCACGCATCAGTAAATTCAAATATTTCCAAACGAATAGTTCAGCCTTATTGTAGCCTGGTCGCTGCAACACGGACACTGAACCCTGGAACGCAAAGGCACTAAAAGGAATACATAAGAGTTTTGGTCAGTAAGAGTCTAACAATCCCTTCTGCTTTGGCCAGATCGGAAGGAGTCATCCGATGAATTAACATCGTTAAAAAAGAGATAGAAAGTATCGAGGTATCTAATTAATTCTGTTTCCTGTTATTAGTGTCATATATGCTTAGTTTCCCTTCCAGCTTCGAAACTGAAGAAAATGAAGAAATCCTCTGTTAAGTTATCTTGACAGAATGTGGAAATATTCTATTTAACGAAATGTTTTCTTTACTAACTATTGAGAAGACGAAATCTCCTTCAGTTTTAAATAACATATTTGTAAGATAAGAAGTTGATAGTATTAACACGTTTCAAAAGTACTGTATTTGAATCAAACAGCGCATGGGCAACGTAAACGCACAGGTAAACGCTCTTAATCGGAGACAAAGAACCGGCCTCCAACGTTGCACTTCATAAAGGGAGACGATGCTTTATTGCTCTTAAATTAAAGTCCAAAATGGCAAGCCACGAGCCCGCAGTTAATTCAAAGTGCACCCCTAATGTAATTAAGGGGTGAAACTTGAGATGTCAGTTAGCATCTCGCTTTGAGATTGAATTTTGCTCATTGATGAGTGCAAATACGCGTTCATGGCAATTACAGGATGTCGCCGTGCGTAGAGGCCTCCCGCAGTGCAACCTACGAGTTGCTTTGTAACGGTCACATACGGCACCAGCTCTTACATGGTATGTGAGGGAAAGTACCGCTCATTTTCATGCTCAGGTCAATATTGATTGGTCAAAACGCCTCCCAGGGCTATCAACTGACGCTTACGTTACCGACGTTCTTCAAGACCACATTGCTTCCTTCATTTGATTTCCATCGAAAACTTCTTGGTAATCTATTTATTCATAAATAGGAAAACCAACGGATATAACAGATAGACAAGTTTTCATGACTAAAAAATACTGCACGACGTCACACGTCTTGTTTTACCTGGCCCCAGGCCTGGCACCAACATCAGATCAGCTCCAATATAATAATATCAAATTATAATACTGTCATATGAAGTTACATTTCGATACGACGAAAATAAAAAAAGGTCACAATTAGACGTTATATAAAACTATACATACCAAGAGTAAACAAAACACCAATCTGCTTGAATTAAAAAAAAACAAAGATCTTCAGTAAACAAAACACTATTCAGTATTTATTCTTGACTTTTATAATTATCAAAACAAAACAGTCACTCAAATCAATATAAATGTATTATACCATGATATAGCGCAAGAAATCGTCTAACGAAATTTTTAGACCACTGTCTAAAAATTAAGAAAGAAAGAAAGAAAAAACATTTATTTGTCGCAGAAACATAACGAGCATACAAAGAGACATACAAAAAAAAATACACATACAACGCATAACAGATATTAAAAATACAAAAAGCAGATATATAAAGATAATAATATAAAGATCAAGTCAGTGACCCTCCTCAGTCTATCTATAGTTTTGCTTAAGATCGTTAAAGAAAAGTTAACATGAGAATCTTATGCTGGCTTGTTATGACAAGATTGGTTCCATAAATAAGAGCACCTATTGTATCACCCTTTGTGCGCTACGTTCTTTGATGTAAACTGAAATGTATACGGTGCACATGATAATAAGAAATTTTCCATCGAGCTTTCATTTGTTTTATAAGACTTACAACAAAGAACCTTTCTCGTCCACCCTGTCACTGATGGGTACACAACTAGCAAAGACTATAATATTTCGTAAAAACCTGCGATAAAGTATGTGTCACAACTACACGTTTTAATCCTTGACCTCTCACGGACCCCTACAGGTGAGAAGTGGGAGTGTATCGTAGGAATGATACAACACAGATATGGCATTTTTGTAACATCATACAATTGCATTCTTAAAAAAAATAGTATCTTGACAAAAGTGTTCCGTATGAAGTCAATTAAATTTCTTTAACTTTGGAACAGACATCGAATTTAGGATTAACTAGCTGATGCCCACGGCTTCGTCCGCGTTGATCTCGGTTATCGCGACCAAAAGCAATCTTTTCATCCCCCCCTTTCAACCCTTTTTTCGCATTAAAAAGTAGCCTATGTCCTCTCAGGCTCTAGACTATCTGTGCACCAAATTTCATTTAAATCGCTTCAGTAGTTTTGGCGTGAAATCGCGACAGACAGACAGATACAGAGTTACTTTCACATTTTATAATATACACTTAAATACCTAATAGTTAGGATTAGGATAGTACCAGTGTCATAGTAAATTCACAGCAATTTATAGCAACCTTGCAATATTATAAAACCCCATTTTCACTTTTGCTTGTTCTTCACTGTTTTCAGGAAACTTGATAAACTCCGGACGTAGAGTCACTATTGCTGCAGACACTCTTTTTATTATTTGACTGCAAGTAGCCACACTGATCCCACCCATGTCTGCCACGGCCAACAAATGGTTACCAGTCGCATACAACCTCAATGCTATCAATAACTTATTTATTGGAGATACAGAATTATTTCTGAAAAAAAAAAATATTGTAGGAAAGGTAGAAACTTACCTACCTAACAAGTGTATGGTAGGTAGAGCTTTCATTGATATAATGTCGTCGAAAAAATACCATGCTACCTTGAAAAATAACCACGAGGTTCCATTTAGGTACCTACTTTAAGACCAAGGGACTTAAAAAACTGTACTGTGATAAGTGCTCACCTATTTCAGGGAATTCTAAGGCGTGTTTAATCTTTTCCAACAAACACAACACGGAAGATTTACTTAACCTATATCTATGAAAAATGTAAATTTCATCAAAAATATCGATGTAATTTGGTCGTTTCCGATATATTTTAGGTCTACGGCTATTATTTACGTTTATAGCGTTGAATATTGTAGAAACAGTTTCAAATTTTTCAAAAAGTTCACCTAAATCAGAATCCATCATCGTTGTTTGAGAGAACTCTTACGTATGTGCCAGTTTATGGGCCTAAATTTTTGACCACCTAAATTTAGGGGAACCTTTAAGGTTTAACTGACCCCTAACTGCTGGTGAAACAAAAACCATCCCCTATCGGTCCCCTATCCATGCTTAGGGGATCCCCTAAGCTAGCTACCGAATACGAACGAAGTATTAGAATATCTAACACTAAAAGTTCAACGAACCCGACGGCTGACTTACGTTAGGGTTCAAAATAATAAAGTCATAACGTCGAAGCATAAAATAATGTTATTTATAGCGTAGCAGAATTATCCTGCACCATCAATTTATTTCACACTGAAACCTTTAACCTTATTACATAAAATAAATTATATGCACATTTCCCAGCGCCCACATTCCAGTTTCTTATTAGTACCAAACTTTATTAAATTGTAAAGTAAAAAAAAAATAAAAACAAAGAGGTAGGTGAAAATTCTAGGAACACCGTTGCCATGTTATTATTAACTGGCAAGGTAGCCAATAATTAATAACAAGTTAATAGCCTAAAATAATCCTTTCTTTTTTTTCTTTAATTACTTAAAAACCACCCACTTTTCTTATTAATTCCACTTCTTTTATTAATTCCATGTGGGATGCGCACCTTAATAAAATTACGAGTATCAATTACGCTTTGGTCCATAAATAGCAGTATATCGATGTACAAATAAATAATTTTCCTTTGTAGCTTCCGTCGCAAGGGTGGCTCCAGCCCTCAGTTCAGTTCGCGTCGTGCATCGGAACGGATTGCCGGACCGCTGCGCTGCGTTTCTCTGAATTTTCACGCTGAAGTTAGATTCTATCTCCTGAAGTGTTTGTGAAGTTCGGTTGAGATAGACGGTGCTTCCCCGCCGCTTGGCGCTCGATTGTTTGCTGGCTTATGGACAATTTTTTAATCCAGTGAATGGTCACAATTTATTACAACTTAGTTTTTTGAAATAGAGTGCAGTCGCTCCTCAAGCGAGTAGAGCCGCTCTCTCAAGTTTCGCCCGGTTTTGAACAACAATTATGTTAGTTAGTTAGTTTATCAAAACTTCGGAGTTTTTTGTTATTTTCTGTCACGATGTCGGATACATTCGATAACGATATGCCCAACCTTCGTGTTAACGACATGCCAGAGATGTCTCGAACGGGATCAGAGCACAACCATATGCAGATCTGCAGAACTCCTGAACCTCTACAGTTAACAGAGATTGACATGGAGATTGAAGAAGACGAACAAACCCAGTAAGTTAATAAGTTAGCATAAAAAAATTGTAACTCGCAGGGCCCGCAGTATACGTTGGCGTTCGATCCAGTTTTCTCATTCCTTTTTCTATTGAGATTATCGTCAACTGAATTGCCGTGTCATATTCGTTTGGCGTAGCATATTATTCACAAATAAAGCTTGCCGCAGCCCATTGTTGTTCAAGGCGTGAAGAATCGGCTCGTTTCTAGCGGGACGAGAGACCAAGTGCCGATAAAGGGGTCGGATACCAAATATTTAATACGATGCTTGTTAGGCTAACGCGGCAACCGAAACGGGAGGTATTGTTTTGGGCCCATATTCTTTTTGTGCAAGTATTTTGTGAGTTCGTAAGGTTGTGGACAAGTAATTCGGGGTCGTAAGCTTTTGTTTCAGCAAGCACAATACAAATGAAAATTGTTACACGATAACCGATAACAAATGGAAGTGCTTTTAGTAGCGGGAGTTATGCAGATTTTTAACTGACGAAAATAAAGGAATACACATTCAATTCGACACGTATTTTTTTATGTAAGATCACGCATAAGTTTTTACAAAGAAGTCTGATTTTGATGTTTTTTTTTGTATTGTAGATATTTCATAGTTGGTCTTAAATTAAATTGAAAATAAATCTATCCTCAAGGGTGGAAATACCGCGGCCTCGACATGAAGGGCGAAGAAGGAACATGGGTGGTTTTTAGTCAGTAGAAGTCTGACACTCCCTTTCGCTCTGCCCAAGAGCGGGAGGGGTTATTTGATGATTTCCCACCCCCAAAAAAAAAAAAAGGGTGGAATAACAGGGTTTAAAACTTTTTTAATTTAGTTATGTCAATTTAATGTAATCAAAAAAAAAAATAATCTCAATACACATGGTTTATTTGAAATTGAATTAAATTGTGGTTGTCTTTATCGTGGTTAGACCCTTTATCATGAAAATGGTTTATGAAAATACTGTGTCCTGTAGGTACTGTATTGTGTCAAAACTATATAGAAATTTAACATAGGATAAAAACGCATGTTTTAAAAAAAAAAAATCTAATCGTTTCTTTGCCTGACTGTGAGATTTCTATGAAAAAAAAAATCGAAGATTTCAATGAAACAGTTATTATTTAATTTAGTCGAAATAACTCGTAATTTTTGGGTCGACATGGGACTTAAACAAAACTGGCCAAAAATGGGTGTACTATTAGGTAGGAAACCTGTGCTTTCGGGGATTCAAACGTGATGTTAAGTTGTGTTTTGGGCGTGACAATTTGAATTGTTATAGTACCGACGGTTTGAGCTCGCTCATGTTAGCAGTTACATACAAAGTAGAGATCGTGATTGTTTTGGTTGTTTAATATTATTTTTATTCCGAATTTATTTCAACTTAGGCGACATGTCGTATTCGTCTGTTTCTGATCAGGCTGGAAGCCAATCCCATCATATTTGGGAAAAGGCAAACGATGATGTTGTATTGGTTTCTTATTTATTTATTTGAGGAAAAACCTGTAAAATATACATAAAAAAAAATCAAAGCGTATCTCGAATGATTAAAATACATTAAATGAAATTCTTAAAACAAATAAGATAAAGTCACCTTTCGGGCATCATCTTTGAGAAGAAGCACACGAAATAATCATTTTACATTGGTGAAAGATTCAATTAAATTGATCGCATCGTTGTAATTGAGTTATGAAGGCAAGTGATGTGTGTGTGATGATAATGGAACTAGGTACTTAGTTAGTGCTACGATAGGACCTGATTGTTTCACGCCTTAAGCGGATTAGCTTTATTAGACACCACCTTATGCCTGCGGCTTCGCCCGGATTGTGTTCGATAATTGTCCCACGGGATCATAAAACCGTAATAAAAAAGGATTATAGTTTTTGGGTGAGAGAGTAACAAAGTTATATACGAGTACAAGAGACAGTCCCCTAAAACGCCCACCCTTCGCAATTTTTACCCGAAACTTTCTTGCGTTGTCGATGAATCAGCCTAGCGTGGAGCTCGCCATGACATTTGTACGTAATCAGTATTTAGTTGTAATATTGGTAACTACATGATCAATGACAAATTGCGAGTACACGGCGCCACATCAAACAATAGATACATATCCGGTGTAACATGGCCTCGCTTTGTATTGATATCCAATACGATGAGAGATTCGCACAAAGTGGGTTGGTTTAGCTTGATTGATCTTGTGATGCAGAGCTTGTCGGCAGACCTTTGTTGTGTGCTACACGACCCTGCGGTTTTGATCAGCAACAATCTACGTATAACTGAAGTTGACGTTATCTTGTATAGCTATCAATTATATTTATAAAATATATAAATATATTTTTTTTGGGGGTGGGAAATCATTAAATAACCCCTCCCGCTCTTGGGCAGAGCGAAAGGGAGTGTCAGACTTCTACTGACTAAAAACCACCCATGTTGCTTCTTAGCCCTTCATGTCGAGGCCGCGGTATCTCTTGCGAACAACCCTCGTGTAACATCTACTATGTCACGACGCGACATCATTAATAGGGGTGCGTCGCGTTCGGGGAAGTTCCTTTGAAATTTAATAGTTCAGTTAGTGAATACCGAGAAATATGAATTCTTGTGTAACAATATGCAAGGATACCTTACTAACTATACCATTATTAATTGCAAAAGTCGGTATTACCTAGATTGTTACCTAGTACTAATTGAATTGTGTTGGGAAAAGGCTAGGCAGAGGTAAGGATGTATGGTCGGATGTTTGTTAACCTGTTGTTACAGAATAAAAAAACTATTCAATTAGGTCACACGTGGCCATGAATATCGACAAGGGTGGATTACGTAACTCGATTTTGTGCTAACCCTGACATTCAAGGTGCAGTCATATCAATAATAAATTTTAAATAGAGTACCTGGATAATAATTAATTGCCTCTGTTTTTTAGTTAATAAAACTGAACAGTTGGTATTTCAGAACACCCGCGACGTGGTTTAGGGTGTTTTTTTCTAGAATGGCATCTTGCAGTTCATCCTAGAGAGGATAGCTACAGCTTTACCGGACTTTCTTGAGGATGCATTGAAATTATGGCTTCCAGCCTGGCCAAACAAACTTAAAAACTAAGGGACTACTCGCTGAGGGCACCCTTGTGGGGTACGAGCCTCGGCTCAGGGCGTCGCTGAGAGAGGGCAGCAAGGGGGGACAGGCTCGATCTGAGTGGTATTATTATTTAGGGATCATGGTTTAGGGAATAAAAAAATATCGTAATAAACGTTTGCGTTTAGATTTCGGTTTATAAGAAGAAATTGATTCGGGACGACAATCTCATTAGCATAGTTAGGTAACTATGCATGCATTTGCTGAGGATGCAAAGCGACAGCCTGTAAATATCATAGAATAGGTAGTCTTTATTTTAGTTATATTACATTGAGTGTCACAACTATTTGCTATAATTGAATACATTAACTTATTTCCCTCTTTTATAATATCGTACCTGTAATCCTCGAAAGGTTAGACAGACGTGTACAGTCAGCAACAGAAGTACACAACTACTGAAGTACTCAACGTTTCAAGCCAGGTTTTTTTAATAAAACTTGTTAGATATTACTCCTTACTAACAAATTATTGAAGAGCAAGGATTATTTTAAAGAATAATCTTCTGAAACGTTAAAAATAATAGCTGGATATAGGACTCCAGCTATTATTTTTAACGTTTCAGAAGATTATTCTCATGAAATAGATAAAATTCCTAAATGTTTTAAGCTACTTCTGTTGCTGACCGTACCTTATAGTCCACCCACGTTTCGCTCTTTTGTACCCCAAAAACTAAAAATCTCTGCTATCTCAACCTAACAACCCGAATACACTGTAAGCTAACACAAACACTAAGTAATTTGTTTAATTTAGCTAATTTATAAGCGAACAAGGCTTACAATTCACGGTGGTGCACGATGCAACGATAACCGTTACGGTGACGGCTCTCACTGTGTTACAATGAATTACTTGCCTTTAGTCATTCTCTTTGCTATCTAGTACACGAAACTAGATAAAACTGTTTCATACAAAACACGTACGTACAAAATGTTTTAGTTCAATTTCATAGTGCGTCCGTCTGGACCGCCAGAATCGATAGCGATAAATACAGGGCGTATTTAGTTTCAATTCGGCTATCGGTTCTGGCGAAATTCGTAACGAAATAAGAGCCTCGAACTAGGCTAGCTTCGCAGTGCTCGGAAATAAATACAGGATGAAACAGTACCTCAAATTAAGTAACTCTACGCGAAAATTATTGCTGGGAAACTACTATGGGCAGAAACCACAGAACGCCACCTGCTATGATCCTTACATACTCCTTTTGCCTCGTCCTTATTCATACATCTGGTCATAAACGCACGCCGCCGGTTCACTCATCGCCGGTTAAATCACGTTTTACAATAAAACTCTACATTGAATAGTAAACGGGCTATGAAGTTATTTAAAGTAAGTATTAACCATAAAAAAGTATGAATATTTTAGAACTTGGACCAGCAATATATCCCTGTAACTAGAAGGTTTTCAGGCATGGTCCAGACAGAATAAAATCGCAACAACGGTGAGGAGAACGAGTATATTTCCGCTTCGATTGAGTTGATTTGTACCTATTGTAGTGCGCGAAACGGTTCTCGAGAGTGGCTTGATTTGTCCCTATCGCCTTTTAGATGTCATATTTCCATCTACCTACGATACCGTCTTCATGTTTATTTTGAACACCATATTTTCACTTCTTTGGCCTTATTATTTGTCTGACTTCTAATTAAATACCCTGCCCTTTTTCACTTCAATTTTTTATTTAGTATTTTACGTCTAAATTTTTTTTTTGTTTCCTTATTGTTGTTCAGCATATTGTTATTAGCCAGGTACAAAACCAGACAGTAACTGAGAAGTAACGTTCTACTGAAATCCCTTGTTCGACACGGACTTGTAAACTTCAAAGGCAGGTCTGTTAGCTCTGTCTGTCACTGCTTTGGCTACCGAGAGCAGCTTAATAGATATTAGTCGATTCGAAGATTTTACTACACGGGGGTATCGAGGGACTTACTCGTAGACGAAGATAACAAGTGTTATAGCTACAGTAAGTGGGAAGTGGAGAGTTCAACTGAAGACAGAAAGCCTAGAGCAGAGCACCCTTAGACGGTAAGTACCACAAAAACGGTACCGGACCTGTCGTATAGAACTGCATGTCACTGTCTTTATTGTGGTGGCCGGCCATACACTTACGGGACGAAAGTTGTCTTAAACCATTTGTACAACTTTTTACCGTCCATGGAGACATGGGTGATTCATTATCATCATAAACAAAAGTGACACCAGTTATTTATGCCCTCATATCCGGTCGGAAACAAGATTCTTATGCTGCACTCTGCGATTACTAATTCCGAAATACCGAACTGGACTCTCAAAAAAATCCATCTTGATTTCGAGGTCGCTATTGCCAATGCTTTTTTGAATATTTTTTCCAAAAGTGAAATTACAAAAATGTTATTATCATTTGTCAAAAGCCCTTTGGAAAAGTGCCACAAAGAATACCAAAATATTAACCGAACAAAGGATTGTCGCCTTACCTATAGATCTAAATGAAAATGGTATGTATTGATTATATTCTGACTGAAAGCCCAAATACACCAAAAAATACTAAATTTCTAAATTATAATATATGAAAAAACCCTTTCACGCTTTAGGTATTCTTTTAACAAAATAACACACAAGAGACTCTAATCAAAGGCTAGTAAAATAATTTTCCGTGTCTCGGCTGTTAGGGATAAATTACCCGATAGTCAAAACATGTAATGTTATAAGTATATGTGATCTATGGTCACTCCTCCCTTCTCTCTGCTACCTTGTACTGAATATGTCGTATCTTTCATGTAATAAATATTAATTAGTACCAAAATTATCGATTTACTGCTTTGCTGCTCTCATATATACCTTACAGGTTATGGTTATGGGCTACTGAGCGCAAAGTTAGAAGCACGAACAATATAATAATTAGTGAAGTGTGCACGAACGAACGTGATCGATCATAGTGACTTCCGTTCAAGAAAAAAAATCCCAATTGAAACCAGATAACTTCAATAACTCGATATTCCGAGTTCAATGCAGGCTGGACGAAAAACAATTATTAGATACCATAAAAATAATAAAATCAAAAATAAAACATGCTAAAGCAAAAAGCATCATAATTCAATGCGTTCCAGATAAATACTTGAATATTATTATGTCACGCGAAATCGCAAAAGGCATGATAAACATCCTCAAAAATATGTTCGAAAGTAAACGTATAATTTTAATAATCCAGTTAAGGCGGTTCCCCGAGCAAAACGCAGCGCTAGCCGTGTTTTGTGCCATTTTCTGGAGCTATAACTCTTCAATCAAAAGAAATATCAACAAATAAAAGGTACATTAAATATCTACAAAATCTTACCTTCAAAATGTAGAAATTAACTGTATATTAAACGCAACTTTAAATGCTATCAAACCTCGTAAAGATGAACATTTTAAATCATTGACAGTTATTCGACTACTGAACACTCTGTAAAACAACTGAATTAGTACCGATAATCTTAAAACGGAGATTCTGGGCCTGTATGTGGATTTAACAGCTTATTTGGAAAATTCAATAAAAAATATTGAACATTTCTCTTCCTTCCGGTCGATGAAGTTACAAGAAGAAATGAAAAGTTTCTCAAGTTCTGGTTTAGCTTCATCTGTAGAATTTCTCTCTAAGCTGAATATCAGTGTTGACGACGTGAAACTGTTTGACGAATACGAAGTTCTAAAAGAATATTGTAGAAGTCCAAATAACATAATATTTTTTTCTGAAAGCTTAACTACATATTAAAACTTCAATATCGCATAACCTTTTATTTCAATAATCTCCACATCATCGTCATAGAGCATAGAGGCAGCATAGACATTGCCAGTACATAATCGACTAAATTATATTAGTTTATTTGGTACATATTCTAACATCCCCTCGTAACAAAATAAACTATTAACCGTTAACTTAAACAAAATAAAAATTAAAACTATACTGCACAAAAACTTATATCTCTTCAAGACCCATCAAACTTATAAACTTATAATGTTTGTTAGAACATAGACTTTTTGTAAGTATATCAGCTGGCATTTCAGAAGTAGATATATGTTCGAGTTTAACTCTGTTATGAAATACACATTCACGAACAAAATGATGTCGCACATCAATATGTTTTGTGCGTTTATGAAACAAAGGATTAGCAGCTAAACTCAGTGAACTTTGACTATCACTATACAAGGATATAGGTGTCCTTTCATTTAACTGTAGTACATCACATATTAAATTGTTTAAATAAATAGCCTCTTTGCACGCTTCAGATAGTGCCATGTATTCAGACTCTGTTGTAGATAAGGCTACTGTTCTTTGCTTTCTGGACTCATAAGAGATAACACAACCTGACATAATAAAACAAAAACCAGAATAAGATCTTCTGTCCAAATTACATGATGCCCAGTCAGCATCTACAAAACCATGTAAAGCACTATCACTATCTTTCTTATATACTAGACCATAGTTTTTAGTTTTCTGTAGATACTTTAACAATCTTTTCAAATGCTTCCAATGTGTTTCTTGAAAACAATTATTATATTGACTTAGGTAACTAACACTATAAGCTATATCTGGTCTCGTTAATACAGATAAGTACATGAGACTCCCAATCAACTGTTGGTAGGGGTATTTTACATCACAAATATTATTTACATCATTATCTAACTTTAAATTAACTTCCATGGGGGTATCTGAGCCATGACAATCTGACATACTAAATTTATCCAAAATATGACTTACAAATTGCTCTTGATCAACAGTAATACAGTCTTTTTTTACATTTACTCTCATTCCTAGGCACTGTTTGATCTGACCCAAATCTTTTATATTAAATTTATTTGTAAGTTCAGTCTTTAACTTTAAATAAGATTTGTTGCAATTATAAAACACAAAAAAATCATCTACATATAAGGCTACAAACACTTTAACATCATTTTTACACTTTATAAATAGACAAGGTTCATACTTAGATTTTCTATAACCTAATTGTAACAAACAATCTTCTGCTCTACTATACCATGCCCTGGCAGACTGTTTGAGACCATAAATTGCTCTTTTCAATTTTAACACTTTATTATCACAATTTTCAAGGGAGGAAAAACATTCAGGTATTTCTATTAACACATTTTCATCTAGAAAACCATTCAAGAACGCTGTAGGTACATCGAGGTGGTTCATTTTTAAATTAAGTTGTACAGTTAAAGCAAATAGTAGTCTAAGAGTAGAATATCTTAACACTGGTGAGAAAGTTTCATTAAATTCTATACCTTTCCTTTGAGCAAAGCCCTTAGCAACAAGCCTAGCCCTGTATCGCACATCACCATCACTACTAAATTTCTTTTTAAGCACCCACTTGGTCTTTACCACTGTACCATCCTTTGGTCTGTCCACTAGCTCCCAAGTGTCGAGATCACTGAAAGCTTTTAGCTCTTGTTTAATAGCACTTTTCCACTGCACTTTCTCAGGTCCACTCATAGCTTCCTCGAGTGATGTCTGGTCACCTGTTACGTCTTCCACACACATATTTGCAGTACCATAGTAGTCTGGTTTTCTTCTGGAACGTTTCCTTGGAGCATCCAAAACCTGTGACTGTTTCACAATTTCTGTGTCATCAGCTGAGAGAGGATCATAAAAACTATCTTCTGATTCATATGATGTTTCATCGGGAATATATGTTGCATCACCTGCATTTTCTCCTATGATATCTGTGCAATCAGACTTACTTTTATCTGTGCTATCTGACTTACTGTCTGTGCACTCTGGTGGCTGCTGGTCCTCTATCAGTACAGTTGCTGATGATCTGTCATTTGTGTTCTCCATGACCACTACATCTCTGGCAACAATGACCTTTTGTGACTGTGAGTCAAATAAACGATAACCTTTTGTGTTTTCAGAATAACCAACTAAGAGCATCTTGTTTGCCTTTTTATCAAGCTTTTTGCGCTTTCCTTTGGGCACGTGGACCATTACTGGGCTGCCAAAGATTCGTAGATGGCTAATATCTGGCTTTCTGCCCGTCCACATTTCAAAAGGAGTTTTTTCTATATGTGAAGCCACTGACCTGTTTTTAAGATAGACAGCTGTGTTGGCAGCTTCTGCCCAAAACTTCTTGTCTAGGTCTGCTTCATATATCAAACATCTCGCTCTCTCCACAATGGTTCTGTTTGACCTCTCGCTGAGTCCGTTCTGCTCTGGGGTGTAAGTATTTGTTTTCTGATGAATAATGCCTTCATTCTTTAAATACTGTTCAAAGAAGTTGCTACAGTATTCACTTCCATTGTCAGATCTCAAGATTTTTATTTTTGTATTCTTGAAATTCTCTGCCATTGATTTAAATTCTTTGAAATAGTCTAACACTTGACTTTTAGCCTTCATGAAGTAAATAAATGTCATCCTGCTATAGTCATCAATGAACAACACAAAGTAACGAGCACCGCCTATCGATTGATTCTCCATCGGGCCACAGACGTCTGAATGAACAATTTGTAATATTTGTGTTGCTCGTGATCCAGCAGCAAACGGCAATCGAGTTTGTTTACCTTCACAGCATACCTCACAACTTAATTTACTTGTTGTGAATTTATCTGTGTATTCGAGTCCTTCCACTAATCCACAACGCTTCATTTTGTTCATATCATTACTGTTTATATGTCCAAGCCGACGGTGCCATGTTTCTCCATTGACAGTTGAAGTCAATAAACAATTTTGTGTTTTTATGTTCAATTTATAAACACCATCAATTAAATCGGCATCAGCAACTAAATCACCGGATTTGTTCCTTATTTCACATTTGCTTGGTTTGAAAACAACGCTGTTTCCATTCTTTATTAGTTCACTGACCGCTAATAGGTTAGTCGTGAGAGTTGGTACACACAACACATCTTTTACAGTTATGTTATAATTGTAACTTGTTGTGATATTCACATCTCCTGAACATAGAACGGGAACTTTCATCCTGTTAGCAACGATAATTTCTGGTAAACACGACGAATATGATGGATTTTCCATCCAACTTTCGTTCGTCGACATGTGTTGACTTGCGCCTGAGTCAACGTAAAAGTCGTCTTTGCTAAACTTTCCACTGAGAAAAACAACATTGAAAGCGTTACTTTGTTTCTTCTTATCGGTTTTCTCGTTCAAAAGTGGGCATTGAGTACGATAATGTCCAACTTCATTGCACCGGTAACATTTTATTTCTTTCTTGTTGACAGTGTCGGCCATTGATTGATTTATTTTCTGTGCACTATGGCCACTATGTTTCTTGGTGTTGCCCTTAGCGAATTTCTTTTTATGCCTGGTTAGTAATGCTGAGTTGCACTCCGTTTCACTCGGATCGACTGGTTCCATATCAAGTAATTTTGTTTTGATCGAGTCGGCAGTTATTTTTATTCCGGAATGTTCTATAGCCATTATCATGGGCATAAATCGCTCTGGCAGCCCGGCTAGCAACAATGAGCCAATCCACTCATCGTTTATAGCGAAACCTGTGCCGCTTAAACGTTGAGACGTTTCAACAATTTGTGTCACATAATTCGTCATATTCTCACTATTTTCCAATCTTATAGAAATCAGGTGACGAAGCAAAGTAATTCTCCTCGAAAATCCTGAGTCGTCGAACAGAGCACGCAGTTTTGTCCATAACTCCTTCGTGGTCTTTGTCTCCTTTATGTGCACGAATAATGATGAGTCGATCGTTAGTATAATCTTCGCTCGTGCTTTGATATCTGTTACAGCCTCAGCCTCGGTTCCTTCCACTTTTATAAATTTATCTGCGCCTTCTAGCACCAGCAAATTTTCGACAGCGAACGCCCAATCGTCGAAGTTTTCGCGTCCTTTCAGCTTCGGAATATTTGCTAAATAGTTGGAACTCATTTTTCTACTGATATAACACGAAATACTGCGAAATAACTTTCAATCTTACGATATTAACTAAATTTTATGGGTGCTGGGCCCATAACCTATTAAAACTTCAATATCGCATAACCTTTTATTTCAATAATCTCCACATCATCGTCATAGAGCATAGAGGCAGCATAGACATTGCCAGTACATAATCGACTAAATTATATTAGTTTATTTGGTACATATTCTAACACTACAAAGGTGGTGCAATTTTCTCAAAAGTAGGGAAGTGAATGGTGACATCACAGAATTCGTGAAAATCTGCCAGTTTGTGTTTTCTATTTTGGCACACAATGCGAACGTAGAACGTATGTTTTCTCTCGTCAACGACCAGTGGAGTAAAGAAAGAAATCGGCTGACAATTGAATCATTAAAAGCAATATTGATAACTCAGGAAAATTACAAAACCGTATCTCGTGAAGATTTTTACATTTATGTATTAGAATAGAAAGAACTATTAAAAACAATAATGTCCTCTGACAAATATCAGTAATAACTCGTTCTTCATTATTATCTGGGGCGTATTATAACCTTTAAGTAAACCAGCTTGTTTCCAGACCATTCAATTTACGGCATTAAACTGCCTTGTTAATCTGACTGGAATAATCCTGGATTGGTTGTCTATGGCTGGTTTGAAGATGACGGTTGGAAATCGTCTTTGAAGTTACCGGTAATTATCAGTTTTACAAGAGTTTATGAGTAAAAAAACATTCTTACACGTTTAAATAGTGTGATTATAGTAATTAAATTTAAAAAAAAAAGAAATGAAATTAATTCATATTTTCTGATAAACTTATAATAATAGTAATGGTTAGTTAGGCTTATACACTCAGCGGCACGGAATCTTGGCCAAGCGCTTATCTCGCAAATACTCGCAATAACAAAAACTTTAAGTGTTTCCAATGACTGTTTCTTATGAGGATAGGTCAAAAAAATGTTTACTCTTAGTTCAAGAGGGTAATTCATTATGTCTGAGTGCACTATGGTGCAACTTTTAATTTTTAGTCTAATCGTGTCTCTTGAGCGACTAAGTCGTAAGTTTAAATTTGTGTGTTGTAAAAGTTTACGGCTAACTTATTGAATTATTGTGGTTTTGTGCTTTTTATTGATTAACTGAAGGTGTTTTAACACCAATAAAAATGTCATTAACACCAGCACAAGTTGCACAGGCTGTAGCATTAATCGACCAAGGGTTGACACAGCGTGAAGTTGCTGTGATGCTTAATGTACCACGTTCATCGATGCAGTATGCCCTAAAACGATACCAGGAGACAGGCCACTATTCCCGTAGACCAGGCAGTGGAGGCGTCGGATGCACATCGGTCCGGGAAGACCGTTTTATTGCCCAGGAAATTTAAAGAAATCACTACTTGACCGCTGTTGAGATACGCCAGCGGCTCCAAATCGCAAGAAGCGTGAATGTTAGTGAGCGTACGGTGAGAAGACGAATGGAGGACGTTCTCGCGACGTCGCCGTCCGAAAACCCCTGACACTTCCCAGGAGTCATCAAGTCCCGATATGGACTCGCCGGTGTCATCCCTACGGACGTCCTCGAGAATCTCACCATGGTCTTCTCGGCAGTCTTCTCTGATCTCAGAGTCGAAGGTACTCGTGGCTGAGGTACACAAGAGGTGCCTGGCTTAACTATCTAAACTAATCTAAAGGGTTTTCCAATAAGAGGTGTTATTTTGAATAGCCCGCTATTTGGGTAGATGTCACTTTTGAAGTCGCATTTTTTGGCATTTGACAAGTAGAAACTACGCCATTAATAAAAATGGAACGATACGCGCTTCAACAACGCATTGAAGTTATTAAAATTCTCTATAAAAATGGTGATTGGCAGAGACGGTTCGTAAAATTCGAACATTTTTGGATCGTCGGGAAACACTTTGTCCGACCGCAATACAGAAATTGGTGGAAAAATTCGAGAAGATGACGATGAAACAAGCTGTAGTGAAACTGAACCTTCGACATCAACAACAACATCAGTTGAAACGATGACAAAGAGAAAATCTACACCTCGAAAACCTTTTGAAGAACTTAAGTACTAAGCAGAAAAAAAGAAGAATAATGGACCAGAAATATCACGATAGCACTGAATTAGCATATGCTACTGCAACTTAATTGAGAGAACAAGGCCAGGGAAGTATTGCAACTGTACTGTGTGTGTTTTGACTATATGCTGAAGATCCCCGAAGAAACTGACAAAATGGAAATTATTAGAAAACCATCTAATCCTATGTTGTCGGCCGAAAAAACGCTGGGTCTACTTCTTTCTTTAAAGCTGTCGAAATGGCAATATATATAACTTTGAGGGAAACAGCTATGCGAGAAGGTGCAAAGGATGTATAATTATCCTTCTTACTCTAAAGTACAGAAATCAAAATTAGAGTGCTATCCCCCAAAGGCAACAATCACCGTGACAGATTACTCAGCCAAGACCACATTGCAAGGTATGCTTGACAACACAGCGCGAAGAATCTTGGACAGTTTGCCTGAAGTTGTAAATGACAAGTGTTTGACAATGATATGCAAATGGGGATTCGATGGTGCTTCTAATCAAAGTAGATACAAGCAGAGCATGAGCGGTGACCAAGACGATTCAAGTGTTTTCTTCCCTGGTACCACTTAAAATCACCTGTGATGAATAAATCCAAAGCCACAAGCAGAGCATGAGCGGTGACCAAGACGATTCAAGTGTTTTCTTCCCTGGTACCACTTAAAATCACCTGTGATGAATAAATCCAAAGCCATGCTCATCGTTATATTGCCGCACAGTGCAATTCATGTTCACAAAAGATAGTAACTTTGTTGTTACTGAACATCAAAAGCAGATGAACGACGAGATAAAGGCACTTCACCTTTCAGATTGCAGAACTAATGTGGTAAGATATCCCCGGAGGCGTCATCGCGGTCTTCCCAGGGTGTCGAACCTACCAGGGCCATCTTAGCAAGTCCTAAAAGCTGCATTGGGGCGGTCTCGCAGACTCAACGGAAAACGTCACCACAATCATATAGACAGGCGTTCTTGCGGACGTCCTCGCGACGGCGCCATCCGAAAACACCTTGTTTTATCTCTTCAAGACACGATACGGGCCTTCGTAGGTCGGTGTCAGCGGTCGGCGGTAAGCATCAGTACGTAAAACCGCTCAATCGCTTCTCGCAACCACAGTTGCAAAAAAGAAGTTGTCAGTTTTGCTTCATGCAACCGTGGTTGCAAAGTGACGAAGTTCTTTTAATTTAGTCTCTATACCAAACGCATAGAGTCGTAGTAGTATGTGTTTAAACCAAAGACAGATATATTTCTCATAGACGTGTTAAGGCTACCTACCAATAACCCACGAGCTACACATTCCACCGGAACTGACCCGAATCCTCGCAACTATTGCATCAGCCTGGCGTCACAAAGTCTAGTGCTGAGTCGGCGCAACGTGACGTGCATCGGCGGCGGACGGCGGCGCACTATGGGAAAGCCCCATACAAGGCCGTCTCAAAACCGTTTCACGTGAAAGTCGTTGTTATGGAGTAAAACTAATTAATTAATTTAGTCTTATAAATAAGCTTTCTTTTCTATATTTTTTTAATTATTTTTTGGTAACTGTACATCCACCCTTAACAAACGTCACGTAAGGCCGCAATATTGTCAAGGGTGTGACGGTACATGGAAATATATGATAAGTTAAGGAACCTACAAAGACCTACAAGCCTAACAGTCCCTAGCCTACCATATACTTAGTGTGTGATAAATAAATATATAGATAAGTACAGGATGTCTGCACCATGCGACCTAAGGTAACAGACGGATAGTAGACAGGAATACCAGGTTCGGGAAGGGTACACTCACTGCCAGTCACGCAGACTCACGAGACTGATCGGAGATGGCTAAAGGTGTCTTGGCCACAGTGAGGGGTAATGAGACAAGAATATAAAATTCAAATCTGATTTATTTACAAAATGTTCTGCTTATATACTAGTTTCTCTTAACACACACTATTATACTTAATTCTATGTGTCCTATGCGTGTAATATGCAACCAAGTCAATATTTTAACTGGATCGCATGAGGCAGGCAGAGTGCTGAGTCAATGTCCAAAGGTAACATTGAACATTCTGGCGACTCTCAGGAACGGGACTCCAATTGGTACAACTCGATGGTCTCGTATGGTCTGGCCTGGCCTTGTTCAGTTTGTTGTGACGGGGTGGGCACGCTGTGTGGAATGCCGTACCGTTGTGGAGTTTGTCGCGGGTGTGGTGGGCAGTTTGTTGGTTGCTGCATAGGTGGCGTAGTCTTCCTTCTTGCTGCAATGGTGGCTCGAAATTTGTTCAATACCTGTGGACCGAAATAAATTAAAACACATGCTAAACTTATAATGACAAGTGAGGTGCTAATGCTGGCGATGTATGTATGTGATTGTAGTTGTTTCCAAATTGTGTTGTCTAGCTGAGTTTGTAAATTTGTTTCCGAAGTGAGTAAATGGTCGAAAACTCCCTTTGACTTGTCTAAAACTAATTCTTCCTTGGATATGTCTTTTATATGTGTTGGTAGGATTTGCGTATTAATGGAGAAGTTCGTCGTTTTGGAATAAGACGCTAGTACTGTTATAGTCGTTGTCCTTTTTGCAGCAAGTATGTTGTTTAGTGTTTTAATGACACAATTCTCAGAAATATAGAGAACTCCGACATCTTGTATCGTTATTTCTTGTCTTTGGCCGTCACACACAATCGATATGGCAACCGATTTTGTTGCAATGAAGAGCCAGGTGTTTTGCATGTATAATTGTTTCCATACAACATCTGTCGAAATTTTGAAGGTCTTTGACGTGCATTGGGTGTGGGTGTCGTTCTCTGTTCTGAAGAGTTGTTCAACTATGCAATTTTTATTTAATTGCATGTTCTTGACAGCTACGGGATAGCAGACAAACTCTGTGTTACTTTGAAGGCAGTCTTTAAATTCGTCTTGATTTAATTCAAAGTAGCGCTCGTTGTTGTAATCGAAACCCATGAATGTCTGCTGTATCGTTAAACACTCGAAAGATCCATCTGTTTTCCTTTCTGGAATTGGCGTTACGTGTATCAGAGTATACTTTGTGATGTCGTGTATTGGGAAGTACGCGTACACTCTTATGTGCGTAGTATTAACATTCATCTCTGTTTGTATTATCTGACCCTGAATAATTTTTAAGTTTGATGGTAGTTTTTGATTAGCCATTTGTATAATTTTGCTAATGTGTTTTGGTGTTAGTATACTGTATATAGTGGTTTTTTGTGAATAAATTTCAAGTAAGCCTTTATAATAGTCCATAATTTCGTTTATAAAATTGTTTGCTAACTCGTAGGTTTGCATTACTTGTATCTTGATATGATTTTTGTCAATCGATTTATACCAAACATTGTGGTTATTCATGAACGATATTGCTTCATTTAGTTTTGCTTGGAACTTCTCTAACTTCTTCTGGATTTGTTCTTCAGTTTGGTTTACACCTGCGATGGTGGATATCATTATCTTTGTTTGATGATTGGCAGCGTCTATAAGCTTCTGCTGATTGTTATTTAATGTTTCTATGTCCCTGTATACTTCATCATTAACTCCGAATACCGATGTTAAAAGTTGTCCCAAGAGACCTCGTTTCTTCCTAGTTTTCTTTATCTCTGTTAGGTATTCCTTTGTTGTCTCAAATTTTGCTTTTTCTTCATTTAAATGGTGATAAAATTCATTGCAATGCGTTTCATCCATGATGTATTGAGTGTCCTTACAAAGTTGTTGAAATTGTGTTGTTATTTTTTCGATCTTCTTTTGGTCTAGTTCCAAGCTTCCTCTCTCGTAATCAGTTTCAATTCTAAACGTTCCTCGATTAATAGTTGTGGTTCCAATGTCTTCAACGTATAGCCCTGGCTTTAAATTTTTTAATGTGTATGTGGGCGTAGTCGATACGGTGCCGATTAATAAAATAAGCATTGTCTGAACTAGTAAACCCTTTAGCCAACTTTTCGATGATCGTATACCTTTTTTGTTTATTGTGGCTGTTGACATGTTACATTGCGTAGACGTTTGCATGTTTTTGCTAGTTGTTTCAATTTCTTCGTTTTCGTTCACAGGGAGCGGGATCAACGTGTGAATTGATCTTTTATGACAAGCGCCTGTTGATTTTTGAAGAGTTACCACTCTAACTACACCATCATTTCCCGGGTGTACTTCTGTGATTTTTGCTAATGGCCATTTACTTGGATTTATATTGTCGTCTTTTATTAGTACTACCGTTCCAATTTTAGCATTTTCATGTGCTTGTTTCCATTTGTATCTTTGCTGTAGTTGATGAAGATAGTCTTTTGTCCAACTGTTCCAAAAATCTTTTTTCATTTTTTGAATCTGCTTCCATCTGTTAACTAGGTCAGTATTGATGTTTTCGAGCGGGTTTGGTACTCCTACTGCTTCTCGGCCAATAAGAAAATGGCTTGGAGTTAGTATTGTGTTGTCATTAATATTTTCGGTTTGCGCACACAATGGTCTTGAATTCAAACACGCTTCAATTTGGTGTAGAAAGGTTGTCATTTCCTCGTATGTTAGTGTCGAATCCCCGATTACTCGTCGTAAATGATGTTTCACTGACTTTACGCCAGCTTCCCAGATGCCACCGAAATGTGGTGATGATGGAGGAATGAAATGCCACTGTGTTCCTATATTCGTCATTGCGTTTTGAAATTCCGGCGATTGCGTGATTTGTAATATTTCTTGATGTAAAAAGTTGGCTGCTCCTACGAAGTTTGTTGCATTGTCACTGTACATGTGTAACACGTGACCTCTTCGTGCCATGAATCTGCGTAGCGCAGCGATAAATGTTTCTGTTGTTAAATCTCCCACCAATTCTAGGTGCACTGCTTTTGTTGCTAAACATACAAAAACAGCAATGTATGATTTATAAGACTTGTGTCCTCTCCCTTTCATGGTTCTTGTTTGTATTGGTCCCGCATAATCCACTCCAGTATAAGTGAATGGGTAGGATTGCGTTACTCGTGCTTTTGGCAGTATTCCCATTTTTTGTGAGTTTGTGTCTGCTTTGTATCGTATGCACCTCACACATTTGTTAATTATACTCTTTACTTTTCTTGTTCCACTAATGATCCAGTATGTTTGTCGTAAATAAGCCATTGTTAATTTGTTACCACCATGCAAAGTTTTTGTATGTGCGTCTTGTATAATTAATGACGTTACGTGATGGTTATATGGTAAAAGTATTGGATGTTTTTGATTGTAAGGCAAATTGGAGTTTTGTAATCTGCCTCCAACTCTAAGTAGTCCGTCCTCGTCTATGAACGGATCTAAAGTGGATAATGTTTTATTTTTCTTCAAGGGTTGTCCACTTTGTATGGTTTTCAATTCATCTTTGAATTCCTGTTGTTGTATCTTCTGAATTATTCGTTTTACTGTCACGTTTAGTTCATTACTAGTAAGTAGCTTATTTGTTGATTGTTTGTTTGTAAATCTGTAGCAGTAAGATAACACTCTTACCATTTTATCTAAACTGGAGAATCTATTCCAGAGATCATTATTTTCAATCTCAGTTGTAGTTGTATGACACACTTTGATTTCTTGGTTCGTCTGCGGCATACCTTTCGTGATAGGAATCTGGTTGGTTTTTAACCAATGTGGCCCGTTCCACCACAGTGAATAGTTAATCAATTTTTCCGGCTCAAGACCTCTTGAAACGATATCAGCCGGGTTATCAGCAGAAATTACATGGTTCCATTCTGCGTTTGGTAAAAGTTGTTTAATTTGAGACACCCTATTGGCTACGAACGTTTGCCACCGTTCTGGCTCTCCTCTTATCCAGCCTAACGTGATCATAGAATCCGTCCAACAAAATATCGTAATGTTCTTGCAGATAAGCGCTTCTTTTACTTTTTCCATTAAACCGGCTAGTAGCAGTGCAGCGCATAACTCAAGTCGAGGTAGAGTAGTTTTTTGTTTCTTTGGCGCCACTTTCGATTTTGCTTGTAATAATGTAACGTAGTAAATGTTATTGATTTTTACGCGGCTGTATACCACCGCTCCGTAAGCTTTTTCGGAAGCGTCGCTGAAACCGTATAGCTCAATTTCTGTGCTGTCTGTTATGTAACACCATCGTGGTATTTTAATTTCTTCTATGCTTTTAATTTGGTTTTGTAATTCAACCCATTTTTTCTGGATTATGTCATCAACAGGTTGATCCCATCCTATCTCGTTCGTCCAGAGTTCTTGTATGAGCAGCTTCATTTTAATAATAATTGGCGCTAACCAGCCCAAGGGATCGAATATTTTCGCAACTTCTGACATAATAAATCTTTTCGTTGGTTTTTTATTTTCCGTTATAGTTATCTGGAAATGAAAACTGTCTTCCCGTGGTGACCATATTATGCCCAATGACTTCCTGGACTCGTCTAACGGTAGTTTGAGCAGTTGATCGTCTTTGTCTTCCACTGGTATATTTTCCAGTAGCTCTGAACTATTTGAGGACCATTTTCGTAGTTTGAAACCGCCCTTGTTTAACATGGTTATTAACTGACTTTGTAACTCTTTAGCTGCACTTTCCTGGGAGTCTCCGGATAAAATATCATCCACGTAGAAATCTTGTAAAGTAGCTTGACTTGCAATTGGGTAATTGTTTTGTTCGTCTATCGCAAGTTGTTGCAATGTTCGTACCGCAAGATAGGGGGCACTAGTTGTACCGTAGGTTACAGTTGTAAGTTCATATTCACTAATTGCGTGTTTTGGTGAAAATCTCCATAGTATTCTTTGATGTGCGTAGTCTAATTCGTTAATTTTTATGAAACGGTACATTTTCATAATATCTGCCATAAAGGCAAACTTGTGTTTTCGCCATCGTAGAAGTATAGTGGATAAGTCTTGTTGTAATCGTGGTCCTTTATACATATTGTCGTTAAGGCTTATTTTTGTGCTGCTTTTACTGCTCGCATCAAAAACCACGCGTAGTTTTGTAGTTAATGAGTCTTCTTTGATTACTGCCTGATGTGGTATGTAGTATTTTCCTGAGTTGTAGTTCGTTGTACCTACTTTTCTCATATGACCCATTTGTAGGTATTCATTCATGAAGTCAATGTATTGTTGTCGTAAATTTTCATTTTTTGCGAACTGTCGTTCTAATTGTAGTAGCCGTGCAGCGGCTTTCCTGCGTGATTCACCGTTTAAGTTTAAGTTTACGTTTGCATCTTTTAAAGAAAGTCGTACTGTGTAAGTTCCGTCTGGGTTTCTTATTGTTGTTTCTTTATAGTAGTTTTCGCAGGTCTGGTCATCATTTGTAAGTTCGTAATTTTGTGGAATTTCTTCTAATTCCCAAAATTTGGTAAGTTGTCGTACATCTTCGGTGCAAGCCACCATACTGAGTATTTTAACTCCATTCTTTGTTTCATTGGGATAAAATCCGGATAAAATCCACCCTAATTCTGTATTCTGAGCGATAATTCCGTCCCTTAGTCTTTCGAAACCCTGTAGTAATATTCTGCTGTATTCTTGGGCACCTAATATAATATCAATAGGTCCCTTTTTATAATAAGTTGGGTCTGCTACAAGTGCATTATCCAAGATTTTTTCTTGTAATTGTTGTAGATCATTCCTTGGTAGGGAACTTGTTAGCTTTGGTAGTACTATTAGCGTTACTGGTAGTTTGTAATCGCTGGAATACCTTGGTTGTAGAGTAATGTTGATTGTGTAGTTTGACGTTTTTGGTTTTTCATCTCCGATACCTTTTATTTCGGCTTGGATTTTTTGTCGTGGGTAAGATAACAATTGTGCTACTTCTTCAGTACAGAATGACGCTTCTGATCCTTGATCACACAATACTCTCAGCAACTGCGGCATCCCGTCATACGCGGTAGTTCTTACTATGGCAGTAGCTAGTAAAGTAGTGTTTGTAGCGTCAGTATTTGTTGCAGATAAGTTCGAAGTCGCTATATTTTGTGCCTTCTCTGTACCTGTATTTTTTGGTGCGTATTTTTTAGCGTTGTCATTGTTTTGAAACGGCCTAGATTGATGCAATAGAACGTTGTGACCCTTATGTTGACAAATTTCGCATTGTTTATAAACTGCACTCACACATTGTTTCTGATCATCGTGATTTAAGCAACGTTTGCACATTCTTTTTTGCGCGACAGCCTTGTATCGATCGTTGACGCATAACGCCTTGAAACTAGGGCAGTGATGAATAGTATGGTCGTTATTTTGACAAAACCAACAACGTTTATATTTTTCCGTTGTCTGTCTGTCCCGTGATAGTTGCTTGTTTGTATATGATGTAGATCCGTCAAAAGACTTAAGGCAATTGAAACGGTTTTCCATAAATTTCATCATCTCGTCAAAGGATTGTATTTTATTTCGGTTTTGTAGTTGATCTTCATACTTCGTATTTGTCTCTTCATCCCATTTTCTACTGACTATTCTTATCAATAGCGGGCCCCAAGACGATGTGTTTATGCGTTGATTTTTTAGTGCCTCAAGGCATTCATTTACAGTGTCATGCATGTCTCGTAATTGTGCCGCGTTAGCTCGTTGCATTTTAGGCAAATCTAATAGTTTGTCAATAAATTTAGTAGCGATCATGCGCTCGTCTTCATATCTCTGCGTCAGCAACTTCCAAGCTGTTTCATAATTTATTTCGCTTATTGTTAGATGACGTATTAATCTTGCTGCGTCGCCTTTTACGTGTGTTTTTAGGTACTGCATTTTTTCTGTTGAAGAAATCGATTTATCTTCGTGAATAATTTTTCTAAATAAGTCTTGGAATGTGTCCCAAGAGTCATAGTTCCCCGTGAATATGGGAATACTTATTCGTGGAAGTTTTCCCGAGGATTTTGTCGTAATAACTTTTTCATCTGAGATTTGAAAGATTCTTTCTTCCAATAACTCCGTAGTAATTTCATAATCTTTCTGCGTTTTTTCGAAACAAGTATCTCTGAAGTAGCTGTTGTCCAGTGTACTTTCGGCCATTAGTAGTTCGATGTGAGTTTCTTCGATTTCTAGCCATTGTTTTTGTAATGTTTGTAATAGTGTTTGTAAGTGCCATATCGGCTTATTTTGTATTACAGATTCCTTAGCCTGAGATATTTTCTTAGCTATCTGTGACATTCGGAATAGCTGTATAAATAGTTTTGGGCTACTGACTCCATCCTTGTCTTCCTCTTCATCTAAAAGTCGTGGTTCGTAGACACTTTGTACATGTTGTAGCCTTTCTTCGCATTTTTCGAGGTACTCGATTCCTTCGTCGTAACATTTTTTAATGTTGTCAAAGTAGTTTGTAGTCATATACTTATGAGTTGATAACACCTCCTGTTCCTGTAGTCTTGTATGGTTTTCTTGAACTCGCTGAAAAACTTGGTATAAGGTTTTTTTTTCTCTCATTGATGTATTTTTCTGTTTTTCTTGTGGGCGAGTCTTTTTTTATGTTTGTCAATACTCTTCTGATCTCGTTGTAATCCGCTTCCTGGCTCTTGATTAATTCGTTAATTTCCTGTATCTCCATTGTGCTCTTCTTTCTTCTTCCCTAACGCCCTACCCTACTCTAACAGTCAAGTCCGTACTAGTGGTATCTGCGCTCTTGTTATATTTGTGCGACTTCTCAATCAGCTGGTGAGACCCGCTTGTGGGAGGCCAGTGACCGATCCGCAACGAGAGGCTTTCCGACAGAATACCCTAGTACAATGTTCTTCAGATTACCGAAAACTGGTGCTTTGTTGAGCACACCAGCCCCCAGTTCTCCAAAATGTCAGTCTGTCAAAGTCTATCCCTACTCTGGGCAAGGGGAACCGCGTGATTCAAATGCTCGAAGGACCAAAATGTACATCCACCCTTAACAAACGTCACGTAAGGCCGCAATATTGTCAAGGGTGTGACGGTACATGGAAATATATGATAAGTTAAGGAACCTACAAAGACCTACAAGCCTAACAGTCCCTAGCCTACCATATACTTAGTGTGTGATAAATAAATATATAGATAAGTACAGGATGTCTGCACCATGCGACCTAAGGTAACAGACGGATAGTAGACAGGAATACCAGGTTCGGGAAGGGTACACTCACTGCCAGTCACGCAGACTCACGAGACTGATCGGAGATGGCTAAAGGTGTCTTGGCCACAGTGAGGGGTAATGAGACAAGAATATAAAATTCAAATCTGATTTATTTACAAAATGTTCTGCTTATATACTAGTTTCTCTTAACACACACTATTATACTTAATTCTATGTGTCCTATGCGTGTAATATGCAACCAAGTCAATATTTTAACTGGATCGCATGAGGCAGGCAGAGTGCTGAGTCAATGTCCAAAGGTAACATTGAACAGTAACCATAATGTATATAAAAAGGCATCAAAGCTAACTCATGTTCAATGATGTGATTTTGGCACAATACATTACTACAATTCAACGCCACATTACTCGAAAGTTTTTGATGTAAAGGTATAAGTATTATACATTTTTGAAATGCTTATAATCTCCTCATAACGTTTCTTAAATAATATTATGTATAATAAATAAACAAATTAAAATTAACCAATATAGTTTAAGATGGTATAATTTTCGGGTTACTTTTTTTTTAACGAGACTGTTACCCGTTGCCGCTGTTTGCCGATGTCGAGATATTTGTTGTATTACGATCTTTATACATTAGTTTACACAAGGAGAAAAAAAAAAGTTGCGCATACTTGCGCCTTTTCTGACACGGTGCCAAAACATATCGCGAGATAAAAAAAATATTTTTTTCCAATATCTTTTTACTTCTCACATAATCATCTGTTAATATTCTGTCATTACAGTGATGAGTATTATTAATAGTTATTTGTGATTTTGGTATAGTTTTGACTACCTTATTTGATAAAATATGGTCACTTTATCTATTAGGGTCAAATTAAAAACAGGTTGGTTATGGGAAGAGTGCAAATATTAGTTTCTCATCTTTTTGCACATAGCACTATTTCATTGGCCTATAAAAGAAAGGCGAACCCTGAAACACCCACAGTTGTTCGTCAGAAATTCAGTTGCCTTAAAAAAACAGTTAATACCTATTTTCAAATATTCACAGAAGTTATCTGATTTGAAAATAATGGGTGAATTTGTTTGTAGTAAACGAGAGTGGTGCAATTTGTTGATAAATGGGAATAATATAGAAGACTACTTGCAAGAAAATTTCAATTTGTCACCAGAGGATATGGCTACTGTGGTCTCCTACATTCAACCAACTGTACGTAAATATTTATAATTGGTATTATATGCCTTCCTCCGTACATAAAATACTTATTCACGGAGAAAAAATCATTGAGTACTATGCTATTTTACCTATCGGACAATTGTCCGAAGACGCTCAAGAATCCCGCAACAAGGATTACAAAAAGTTTAGACTTCATCATTCTAGAAAGTGTTCAAGAGCGGCTACCAATACAGACGTGTTCCATACCTTATTGTACACTTCTGATCCATATATATCAAGTTTGAGAAATACCTCAGAAACAATTTCGAAAGAACTTTTCGATGAAGCCCTGTCCCTTCTTGCTGTCAACGAAAATCTGCAGGAGCTTGTTGAATTTTGTACATTATTTTTTTCTCGTTAGACACTGTTTATACAATGATATTAAATTCTATTTTATGTAAGTAAATTACAAAAAAAAGTATTTTTTCTTATAAATGCATGTATTTTTTTAAGTTTTATTTTTTAAATAAATTAATAAACATAATTTTCAAAATTATTATTTTTTATATTAAACCTTATACTTTCACGTATATGTGTGCAAAATTACAGATAATTTAGTTTTGAAATAACTGAGATACGGAGTTTTGAGACGAAACATACGCGATTTTCCCATAGTGCGGCGCCGCGCTCCACGAAGCTCACTTTCGCTCCATACATCGAACGATTGTCACCATCACCCTATTTTTAGATCAACATTGTAATCTCTTCATTAAAACCTGTTCCAGTACATCGAGTTTTCTTGCGACCTGTCTGCTCAACCGACATAATTGACGTGTGCCCATACTACCAACATCACGGTAGAAAAATAACGACATTTCGTCAGTTGTGTTTAAGTGAGTGAAGTGACGCTATATTATTTCAAGGAGGTGATAAAATATGTCGTAAGTTTATTATTTCACTGATTAAAGTGCTAAAGTGTAAAAATTAATTATTTGTCCTGTATAAAATTGATAGTTTAAAATTCGGTGATGGTGATTTTTTTTTTTGTTTTTTCACTTTTGGTTCAATAATGTTTTTGTTGTGTTTATTTTCACGTTTTTTTTTAATAGTGGAAAAGGTAAAAGTAATAATGAGAGAGGACGAGGTACGAGCCGTGCTAGAGGACGCGGCAAAGGAAAAGGCTATGAAAGTAAAGATTTCGCAGTCGCAGGTCCAAGTTCAAGGTATTTTAATTATTTAATTAGCTGTTATTCTTTTTAATGAATAAGACATATTATAATTGATTCTATTAAAACTTTTATTTATATTTTGTAAAAGTTTTGAAGAAGAGCATGCAGCATTAAAAAAATCTTTACTTCTGACGAAGAAAACATTAAAAAAATTGGATCCGTCGGTAAAAGAGGAGCTGACAGCCCGTAAGCGGCTCAAGGAAATTTCGCGGACCCTCCTTCCAGATGCACTACCACGTAAAAGGGCGCGGCAAGGAAATCGATGTCAATACAATATTGATAAGGGGTGTGTTGTCTTTATAATATGTATTTTAATTAATATATTTTGTTTTAGGAAACAGTCATCCCCGGAGCGAACTGAGTGTCACTTGGTTCCAGGCACACCTACTGTCCCACCATCGCCCAAGTTGCAGCCGTGGCAGATGCGGTAAAATCTTATTGTGCATTTTTTATAAGTTTGTGCGTTACCTTTCACGTGTCTTAAGTTACACAGTTCGACATAAGAAAAAGTGCTCCAAACGTCTTAAGTCGGACAGTTACACATAAGGGCTTGGTCAGGATTGGTCGGTAAAAATCTGTGGTTGTGTTGCAAGTAGCAATACTTTCTGCATTTATATGAAAGAAATGGTTCATTCACTCTCTATTTTAATACATTTCAACAGCAGCAACATTATTTTGAACGAACTAAACAATAAATAAATTCATGACATTCCACCGCCATTGACATTTGCCGTGTTCGTAAATTTGTGCGTGACCGTGAGAAATAAACGATGAATAGTGGCAGAAAACGGTAAGTTTTCTTATAAAAATCTATATAGAATTACTGAGAAATAAGTGTAGATTCCGTATTGAGTAATTGTTTTTCAAAAAGTTATGATTATACAGGCGAAAGAAGTAACGAAAGTTTAGACTTAACATTTTTTTTCCATACTGGCCGTTGTTTATGACATGTTTTTCTTATAAATATTCTCGTAAAAAGTTTGAAATACACATAAGTAGTGATCATATTTACCTATGAACATAATAATAGTAATAGATACTAATATCATCACGTATTGACATCATAATTGTGTGTCAAAGAGAAAAAAGTCGTAAAATTGGCGCCAAAATCATGACGGTTGGCCGCACGTACGGTCTGCAAATAAACTTGAAAGATTATTATTTTTAAATGTTGGTTGGATTTTTATTATTACGTAAACATTTCTTAGCGATTTATATCTGAATGTCTTACGTGGAGTTTATGTTCCCGATTTTTTTTTTGTTATTATTATTTATTTTTTGTTTACTTAGGCCGGTAATGTGGTCGGGTTAGCTGATCAGACATCGTACAATTAGTGAAGTTTCATATTGTTTTTAGAATGGCGAAATACGCCGCTACGGAGCGGTCCAGGAGTGTCACCCTCGTAGCCGGTATAGAACGCGGACCGAACCGGCAAAGCGCGGCTCCGCTATAATGGTAGCGAAGTCCGAAGGTTTCATTTACCTACAGTAGTTTGTGGCTATTTTTTTGTGTCCAATTTAAGTTTTATAACAAGTTATCGGTTAATTCCGAATTAATGTTATTGTGTGCATCATGCAGCGGCGCCATTTAATTTATTTATTTATTTATTGTTCACAAAATCCACAGCTCTTTGAAACTTTATCTTAAAAAAAAAACTTATCCTACAGCCAATTAAGGATTTACAATTTAATATCTAAACATTTACATTGCTAAGAGTACAGCGTGTATGAGTGTGTAAGTATAGTGTGCCTGAGGAGTGTAAATAGGTGTGTGAGTATGTTATAGTGGTGTGGTGAGTGTATGTGTACCATCTGTTCAATTATATTTATTTAGTTGAGATGTACTTGTCAATTCAACACAAACTGACGAACAAAACACCAAACAACTAGAGAAGAAATGTTAAGGGCAGTAGGCATGCTCCAAGCTGGGGCTACTCAACGGAGTATTGCTGAGGAGTTTGGAACAAGACAAAACGTGATATCAAGGTTATGGTCACGTTATCGTGCTACTGGTGAAGTGGCTGAAAGACACCCAGGCGGGAAGCGCATAACCACTCAACGATAAGACCGATTTTTGCAAGTTGCCGCGAGAAGACAACTAAATGTTACGGCCATGCAGTTGGTTCAGAGGCTCCAGTCAGAGCACCAGTTGCTTGTGAGTGACCAAACTGTGAGGAGAAGGCTGCATGAAGCTAACCTTCATGCTCGCAGACCGCTTCGTACTCCAGCACTACGCCGAGGAAAACGTGGACGACGACTAGAGTGGGCTCGTGAACATTTGCTCTGGGAAGAAAACCAGTGGTCTGTAGTGCTGTTTACCGATGAGTCCCGGTTCGGTTTCCATCCCGATACACGTAGAGTGCGTGTTTGGCGAGTTCCTGGTCGTGAGAGCCGTCTGCAACATCCTCAGGAAGTCCATTCATACCACGGCGGGACAATTATGGTTTGGGCGGGAATTCGTGTTGGTGGAAGAACAGACCTCGTTTGGATCAGAAACACCATGACGGCTGAAAAATACCGTAACGAGGTGCTAGTACCAATAATCTACCCCCATCGACTACAAATGGGCCAAGAATTCACGCTCATGCACGATAACGCCCGTCCGCACACAGCGAGAGTGGTGACGAGCTGGTTGCAGGAGCACGACGTATCGGTCTTAGGCTGGCCCGCTCAATCCCCTGACCTAAACCCCATAGAACACGCGTGGGACATGCTCCAAAGAAGGGCTTTGAGGAATTTCCCTGCAAACGTTGCGACGGAAGAGCAACTTTTTTTGCATCTTAGCCGGACCTGGGACAATATACCGCAGCAAGACTTGGATAACTTAATCCAAAGCATGAAAAACCGTTGCAGGACCGTTATTAACGTCATGGGTGGTTTTACTGACTACTGATTTTTCACAGAACTGTTAAAAACAAATTATTTTTTCCTTATTTGTAAATTTTTCTTGAGAAACACATTCGTTGTTAGTTTTACCATTATTTCATGTTTTTTCTTTATTTGAATAAAAATTTGTTTACGCAAGAAAACATTGTTTTCTTTTATTCTGGAGTGTAGTCTGATAAATGGGCTTTATAAAAATATATACATGTTGTATGCTATTTTTAATACATTTTGAGTAAATTGAGTAAATCCAAAATATCCCTAGACAGTGTTGATGTGTGTACTTGACTGTCTATTAAGGACAGCGAATCCGAACTGGAACGGTGGCTTCAAGTTTTTTAAGCCCTGATACAGTTGCTGCCTGATGTTGAGAATTTAATTGCTGATGACTTAGAAAAAAGAGTTACTAATCTTTGTACAAGATTTGTGACTATTTGGAAGCAAATCTCTCGCAAGCATTCTCGCATGATCTCTAAGTACGAAGACTGGCTGAACGAAATTGAAGTTTGCGTTCTGCCAACTTGTGCAGCAGCAGGGAGCCACGACACTCAACGGCCAGTTGCAGAGGCTTTGACGAGCACTCAACAGCATCAGCACAGGAAGGACTTCGAGGAGTGTAGCAAGAGATCAAAACGCCGCAGGCTTGCACAGTTAAGTCAAGTAGACAGTTCCGCGATAAATTATTTGTTGGATGATTCAAGTCGATCATCTAACGCCGCTTCTTTAAATTTCAACACTGATGAAGTCTTGTCTCTCATAAATGAGACTAAATTGACTAAACATCAGTATCTTATGGTGAAAGACTTCATTAATGCAAAATCACCGAATGCATTACCATCTTATCCAAAAGTGTTGGAAGCTAAGAAGCGGTGTTATCCATCGCAAGAGTTTATCACGGAATCATCTGCTGAAGTAGAATTACAATCATTGTTAGATCATACTGCATGCCGGATACTAGAATCCCAAAAAAACGTTTTGAATAATATTGACCTTAACAAAGAATTTGTTTTGATTGGAAAATGGGGTTTCGATGGGAGTACGGGGCACAGCGAATATAAACAGTGTTTTGGAGATTCTGGTATCGAGGATGATGGCAGTATGTTTCTTACTTCATATTGTCCTCTCCAATTAGTTTGTAAGTCAAACACTTCCGACCCAGACCAAATAGTTTGGAAAAACCGGCGCCCTTCCTCCACCAGGTATTGTAGCCCTATTCGATTCCAATTTGCCAAAGAATCGAAAGACCTTTCTGTGCAAGAAGAAGCTTATTTCAAGACTAAAATTGACAGTTTACAGCCAAGCCAATTAAGAAGGTTACCACGGAAGAAGAAGTCTATTCTATCTAAAGAGGTGTTGAATTTGTTGTAGGTATAGAATAAAATGTATATTGTTATTTTTTGTCCATTTCTGAGTTTGTAGTTATGTAATAATTAGGTATTTACTTTATATTTACTATAAAAATGTAAATATTTAAGTTTATTAGTTATTAAGTTGCAATTCTTTTCTTGTATTTTAGTATTTCGTCAAGTATAATATACGCATTATTTTTTCGAATAAAATAAGTTTTTTTAACATTAATTCGGTTATTTTCATTTCATTATAACGTAAAGTATTACAAAAAAGCATAATAATAATAATTAGTATTGATAACGACAGTCATTACCTTCGCGAAACCCTATGACCGCCTCTCTTAGGGCGCGGAACCACTGTGCGTCGTACTAATGCCAAAAAAAATAAGTCTGCGACCTACAAATATTTTATTAAACACAGAATCTTGACAACATAGGTTTGTAAATTGGGATTGTGTGGTCTATACCAAATATCCCGAAAGAAGGTAGATATCAAAAAAAACAATACTACAGAGTACGACCTATAAATCGTTGACTCTTATTCATGGTTCTCTCCTTGACACTCATTAAGAGATTCCAATCCATTACACTCATACTTTTAAATTTGATACATCCCCCATTTACTACAGACCAAAATCAAACATCTATTGAAAACCTTTACTTTGCAATATTAATCCTTAGCGCCGGCATTACACTTATCATGTCCGGAATTTCTGACGGATCCATCAACCCAGCCACCTCCCAGGACATGGAAGACATTATGCAAACCATGCCAGACATACACGATGTGCAACCATTGCTGACGGGGCAGACCTTACAACCAGAATTTGAAGGCATGAACGCGGGACAAGTCCTTGAGATCATAAGGAAGACCAAGCTATCACCCCCGCTGGAGCAAACTGTGACTGAAGATAGCACTTACTCACAAGGGTATGACCCAGATGAATAACCCATGGTCAACAGCTGTAATCCATTGTCATGTCACCCAATGGAAAGTTGCTTCAGGTTACCTGCTGTTATGAAGGAGAGTCTAGACCCGATGGATGACGAGTTGTTAGGGTTAATAGATGCAGTAGGGCAGATTAACATTGTCAATCATCGGGAACTGGGCTCCCAATTTCGCCTCCTGTCACGTTCCGCTTCCCTGGACTGGATTATAATTCGTGAGAACCTCTCTGATGCATGTCTAACGGGCTACTCATCTTTGATTTCAACTATAAAGGGGATGAACAAGGTCTATCAGCTGGCTCACGCAAAGGCCTTTAATAATAATATCGTGACGTTGGGCCAGTTGGTAAATCAGTTTAAGGTTCAGTCCCAGAGGGCTAAACACCAAACTGAGATGGACAAGGAGTTCAGTGAGGGACTCACCGTCCAGCTGAACTCTTTTACGAGGGCAGTAGCCGGTCTGTCGGAGAAGATCGAATCAAAGACACTGGAGATGTCCCGACCCTGTCCTCGACGGGCGTCCCATGTTAGCAACCCCCCGACAGCGGATTCCGCCAGTTCATCCCAAGGTCCCATCCCTGGCAAGATAGATTTACTTCCAAACACCTCATTTCGCTCGAATTATCTGACTGTCACTATCTCCGCTAACAACGATGTGACCCTCGCACCAACAGCCATGCGATTTAAACCACTGGCGGAATTAGGAACCCTCAAAGTACAAACAACCACTTTATTTACTGTTCTGAATCAAGATCTAACCTCAATACTGTCCAGATTGACCACACATCCCGACTTCATCAAGAAATTTAACTCATTGACTAAAAAAACAGAAAAGATTCAGGAGATGCGAAGAATGTTCCTGGACATCCCAGACCGTAAAGACCAGTGGGTCTGTTCTCATCTCCCTTTACAATAGGCAGCACAAAAAGACCAGCAGACATATCATTTGAAAGATAGAAGACTATAATTATATGACAATATACTAGGATAAGCATAAAGATATTAAGATAGACTGATCACTGTTATCATAATCCAGAAAATCAAGAGTGGAGCTTCTGCTCCGCTTCCTGATAGACGAGGCAGACACGATAATCGTCCCCATAAAATCGACGAAGAAGTCACACAACGCATAAAACTGCATATATCAAGCTTTCCGGCTGAGCAATCTCATTACTCACGTAACAAAAATATATACAAACGTTATTTGTCTCCACTTTTAAATGTAACAAAAATGCACGAACTTTATTTAGCGACGTGTGTAGAGCAGAATTTACCGGAAATATATAAAATTAAGAAATGTACATATAACAAAGTATTTGTTACTGAATTTAATCTCTCTTTTGGATACCCCAAGAGCGACACATGTGCCACTTGTGATGCTGGAAACTCCAATGAAGAGCATGTATTAAATTATCACGCCGCGATTGAAGCCATGGCTACTGATAGAAATAAACCCAAAGAAGATATTGGATTGTTATACCTCACAGTAGACTTACATGCCACTTCCCAAAATACCGACTTCTAAGGCTTTCTATTTACGCCAGATTTGGTTTTACAATTTGGGCATCCATGTTGTTGACCAGACCAAACAAAAAGCTGTCTGCTGCACATGGACAGAAGACGTAGCTGACAGAGGTAGTGTTGAAGTTGCTAGCTCTCTACTAAGATTTGTTGAAGTGAATCACTTAGTAATATGGTCGGAGTCGTGCGCTGGACAGAATAAAAATTTCAACATTATAGTCTTGTATCAATACACGATTTTGAAGGGTTACTTTAAAACTATTGACCACAAATTTCCTGAAGTCGGTCATTCCTATTTGGACTCTGATAGAGATTTTGGCCGCATCGAAAAGATCATGCGCAAGCATGAGGCAGTTTATGCGCCTGAGCAATATCGAGAGATTATAGGCAAAGCATCTAGAAACAATGTTGTTATTGACATGACGGATCATTTTCGTAGTATCAACGACTTGCAAAAAAAACTCAATTTGACAAACAGAAAAGTGGACGAAAACAAGCAAAAAGTTAACTTCAGGGACGGTATTAAATGGATAAGGGTAGAAGAATTCGGTGCCTACTTATATAAAGAAAATTATGACGAAATGATGCCATTTAGAAAAGTGGATATATTAAAAAAAAGAGGTCAAGTAGAAGACTTTGTAGTTGGACGTGTTCAGGGAAAATATGGTACAATTTCTGAAGAAAAGAAAGCTAATATTAAAGAACAGATGAAATTTGTGAAACCAGAATATAGATATTATTATAAAAATATTGTAGGTCAAGGTTAACTTGGTGAAACTGTTTTTTTGTTTGTTTAATTACGTTTTTAAGTAGTTGCCTCATTCTTCCTTAATTTAAGCATACAAATTATTTATATTTCAGCGCTGAATGAAGGAGTTATGTACATATTTTTTTCAATAAATACATATTCTTAAACATTTATTTTATTTTTTCACTCCATATTAGTAGTTGCGTGTATTTACTATAATTGGACATAAATAGTTAGTAAAATAACAACAGGAAAAAAGATATATCTCAATGATAAGTAACAAAACTTTGGTGCCCGTTATCTTCACATTTACAAATTGTATCATAACCCCTTCATCCACTTATGTCTTCAATTATAAATGGATTCAGGACTACTGGCTTATGTCCCTGGAACTCTGATGCCATTAACTACAAATAATGTCTGGGTAAAGGAAGTAAACACGATGGAGAACCAAAAGAAGACAATTTAAAACTAGAAGACAATTCAAATAAAGAAAAAATTATGACACGCGAAACTTTAGAAAACATGTAGGGTATGAAAAAGTAACATTTCTGCAAAGAACGCTGCTTGAAAATCTGACAGAAACAGAAAGGATTTTGAAGAAAATTTGTTGTTTTTTTGAAAATCAAGAAACTGACCATAACCAAACCAAAGAAACTCACATCGAAATTGAAAATTTCGAAGCAGTTGGATTTCAAGACATTGATCAATTACCAGTAATATTAGCAGAAGATTTTGTAGATGATATGCAAGCTATGACAACTTCTATAGCGAATGAACAATGTTATAACAATACTGAAGATTGTCTTGGTAGTGCGCAATTGGTATGTCTTGATAGTGTAACGAGTCTTTTAAGCCTGTTACATACTATTGAATTCTTTGCTTTGATTTGTAGGCTCTAATGGTGGTGTTGCCTTATGAAAATTCATTTTTTGGTTGACTTGGATTCGTGAAGTGGTCACACTGAGTTTTATTTTCGATGCTGTCAAATTGACTTTGACATCTCTTGTTTCCGATATTTAATTGTTTCAGGATCTTTTAACTTCATTTTATAATTATTTGCTTGGATTCATTCATCTACTGATGACCACATTTTGATTTTTGGAAGAAACGGTGAGTTTAATTGTATATTGCTCGTAACGATTTCTGCAACGATTTCTAAATCGATCGCCATTTTTTATCCGCTAACGATTATTCATGTTTGTTTTCAGCCACAAGGCGTTTTTTTTCCATATTACTTAAATTTTTGAACGCACGCCCCTACCAAAATGCATATATCTTGGACCGCCGTTGGCAATCTCGGCGAATATCACCAAGATGCTCTTGGATAATCCATCAGGTTCCTAATTTAGTCGACGGAGTTTGGTATGGTTTATGATACATAACTTCAATTTATTTTAAAAAAAGTGCAATAATGACAGGTCTTAGAATAACAGCGATGTCATCTTAATTTTACACATTAGAGCTGTTAGCTTTAGAATTAGAAAGGAATTTTCAAACCAGCAGCCTTCGGGTAATAAAGTCGTTCTTACTTTTCATGATTGATTTTTATTGATGCCTTCCCGCTTGAAGATTAAAAGTCTCAAGCTCCCGCAGGTAAGTCTATCCTTGGCATAGTTTTGTGTGTACTCCAGGCGCCCGAATTTTCACTTTTACTTATTTTTATTTGGAGCACACCACACAGTTTAATTTCATTCATCTCACTCTCTTCTCATCTCACACACTCTTTTTTTTATTATTACAATTGTCGCTCAGCGAACAGGGACTTGAAGTAGGTCTGTCTATATACTGTCATTATTGCACAATTATTAAATAACTTATGAGTCTATTGTTTGCATTAGTTTGTTCTACATTGTTACTTCAATAACTTTGTGTTTATTTTAATTTTTGACTCATAAGTAGTACTTAACTTAATTTGGTGAATCTTTGTAAACAATATTTTGTAGGAACTCAACCTCAACTCAGAAATGAAACGACTTGTATTAATAATAATGAATATTCTTCGATATAATTCTCACAGTCAAAATATCAACGCTCTGTTTTAAATGGTTCGAATTCAATTGCCGCGCAAACGACCAAAAATAAACTATCACACTTTCAGAAAATTACGGTAGCAAAAGTCATAACTCTATACAGCCTTAAACCATATTATTTTAGATTGGTACTATTTTAGTGATGAGTATCTGTCAATGTTACCAGATGGAAAATAGAAGAATATTTACGTGTCTGTAAGAGCTGACAGATACTTGTCACACCTAATACAAATTGGTTATGTCAAATCTTAAATGTAATAAAACTGTTAGTCTTACAGCTCGGCCATCCTTTAAAAGTGAGTCCCCTCACTTTAAGAAAATAGTTCTTTTACAACTTTAGTACGTAGGCAACAGTACACAATAACACATTAAAAAAAAAGCTAAGGCTCCCATGCAGATACTGATTACAAGTGTACACAACATTCTTATAAGCACATTAAAGCCATACCATCTTATAGCTTTAGAAACAAAATGCAACATTAAATAGAGAACTGAAAATCTTTGCCTTAAACTAAACAAGAGATCAAATGTCTAACTTAGACTAATAACAATATAATTATAGACAGATAGACAAAATAACAACATATCCATTTAAAAATATTTATCGATTACATTTTTTTGAAGCTCATCTCGCACGATCCACAATGAAATGCAATAATCTGTGCGATATCTGTACTCGATATCATTCGTTTCTGCACTAATTGCTCATAGTCTATGCTGAGAATAAAGCTGTCTTTAACACACACATCTTGCACGGTCTGCTACGATCTACACATCTTTGACTTAAACTAAACAGAAGGTCAAATAACTAACTCAGACTGATAACACAAGCTCTCATCTCGCACGATCCACTATGATATTTAATCATCTGTGCGATATCTGTACTCGATATCATTCGTTTCTGCACTAATTGCTCATAGTCTATGCTGAGAATAAAGCTATCTTTTTACACACACATCTTACACGGTCTGCTACGATCTACACATCTTTGAATTAAATTAAACAGAAGTTCAAATAAATATCTCGGACTGATAACACACGCTCTCATCTCGCACGATCCACTATGATATGCAATCATCTGTGCGATATCTGTACTCGATATCATTCGTTTCTGCACTAATTGCTCATAGTCTATGCTGAGAATAAAGCTATCTTTTTACACACACATCTTACACGGTCGGCTACGATCTACACATCTTTGAATTAAATTAAACAGAATTTCAAATAAATATCTCGGACTGATAACACACGCTCTCATCTCGCACGATCCACTATGATATGCAATCATCTGTGCGATATCTGTACTCGATATCATTCGTTTCTGCACTAATTGCTCATAGTCTATGCTGAGAGTAAAACTATCTTAACACAAACATCTTGCCCAGTCTGCTACGGTCTACACATCTTTGAGTTAAACTAAACAGAAGTTCAAATAAATATCTCGGACCGATAACACAAGCTCTCATCTCGCACGATCCACTATGATATGCAATCATCTGTGCGATATCTGTACTCGATATCATTCGTTTCTGCACTAATTGCTCATAGTCTATGCTGAGAGTAAAACTATCTTAACACAAACATCTTGCCCAGTCTGCTACGGTCTACACATCTTTGAGTTAAACTAAACAGAAGTTCAAATAAATATCTCGGACCGATAACACAAGCTCTCATCTCGCACGATCTTGAATATGAGGTCACGCGTCATCAAACTCGTCCACAACGCAGTACAATCAGTAACTATTTTAAATTGTTATCTCATCAAATAAACATGGAATCGACTTAAAGAGGCAACGACAGCCAATATCTCGAGATCAAAAGGGTGGCTTCAGCCCTTAACTCACTACTTCGCTGCATAAGAATGCCTGCGATGCCTGTCTTTGATGCATCTGTATGTAACTCAGTCTATAATCGCGCATCAAACAAAGTTATTATAGGTCGTACAACGAGTTTCTCTTGCGGTACATTTCCACTCAAATATGGATTTTAAATGATTCGTTAAATTGCATGCTACTATTGCAAAGTTTTTGACGAATCAATGGAAAAAATAAAACGTCCTAGATCATGTATGTTTTCGCTACAGGACAGTTTGAAATCATAATATATTTCTCATTACTTCTATCATCAACATCGACTTACATAACTTAATTTGCTGTACTGGAAGTATTTTTACACTTCTCGCTGGACAACTGCGGGCAATCGATCGTTACATGGCCAAGCTTTTTACAAATGTGACATCTCAACAACTTTTGTGTACACATATTACTAAAATGACCTACTTCTTTACAGTTGAAACAAGTTATAGATGCACTAGGCCGTGACTTATTTAACTTTGAATCATCCCCAACGGACTGCTTAATAGTATTCGAATTAGCATAACTTAATGAAGTCTTTTTATCTTCGTTAATCTTAGCCTTGTCAAAATCGCGACTTTGTTTAATAGACTGAAAATAATTGAGTACCTCTTCAGGCTCTTGACACTTGACTGCTTTAGCACCAAGTCTCAAAGAACGATCCTCGATGCCATAGAGCAAGCAAGCAACGGCACGCTTCCCGAGAATCTCGCAGCGGTTCAACAGATTTAATTTTTCATAATAATACAATTCTAAGGATTCATTGTATTTTACGCGTTTATTTAACATTTCGGTAAGTAATTCTGCATAATCGTCACTACTAGGAAAGGAATCAATCAATTTAATTTTCCACTCCGGCCACGAAAATGACATTGATGGCAAGGCCTGGTACCATGTACGGGCAACACCCGCAAGTCTGGGCAGTGCGTAGTGTATAACCTGATCATCACCCCAACGGTACAGCATCGCACATTCGTCAACCTTATTAAGCCACATGTGAACCGTCTGGCCCTTGACCATGGGGTCAAATTCAGGAATAACATTCCCTAGCATCGGAAATTTATTGCCTTCTGGTTTCGCATTCGACAAAGATTTAATTAACTCGTTCAAAAATAACTGAGTCTCACTGTTAGCAAATATAGATCTTTTTACCTGAATATTTCCTCGTGGTTCATTACTTACTGCGGTGTTTGATGAACCACTTCGGTCAGATGACCGCCTACGGCGTCTGGTACGCCGCTGCTCACTCCACTGCCTCATCGGGCTTCTGCGGGAGCGACGCTCAGCGTCACGGCTGCGGCGGGCGCGACGCTCAGCTTCGCGACTACGGCGGGAGCGACGCTCAGCTTCGCGGCTGCGACCGGAGCGACGCTCAGCTTCGCGGCTGCAGCAGGACCGACGCTCAGCTACACGGCTGCGGTGGGAGCGACGCTCAGCTTCGCGGCTACGTTTCCGATTTCGATGACGCCGCCCATCAGTCCGTACTACAGATCGACTCCTCTCGTCCTGGTTACTCGAATCGCTAGTCGTCCTACTATGCTGCCTGCGACGTTTTTTCTCACTCAGGCGATTCTCAGTGGTTTCATTATCGCGGCAACGCTTACGTTCCATGCTCTCAATGGCTAGAGTATGACGGGACCGGCTCCTTTGCGATAGGTTACTATCATGGTCCATATTAACTTTCATTTTTCGAAGTTTGTGGGTGTGTTATGGTATAATCCCACTTCTGAGTTGTAGGAACTCAACCTCAACTCAGAAATGAAACGACTTGTATTAATAATAATGAATATTCTTCGATATAATTCTCACAGTCAAAATATCAACGCTCTGTTTTAAATGGTTCGAATTCAATTGCCGCGCAAACGACCAAAAATAAACTATCACACTTTCAGAAAATTACGGTAGCAAAAGTCATAACTCTATACAGCCTTAAACCATATTATTTTAGATTGGTACTATTTTAGTGATGAGTATCTGTCAATGTTACCAGATGGAAAATAGAAGAATATTTACGTGTCTGTAAGAGCTGACAGATACTTGTCACACCTAATACAAATTGGTTATGTCAAATCTTAAATGTAATAAAACTGTTAGTCTTACAATTTGGTGTTTACTTATTGATAATTTTGTTTATTGACCTGTTTGTTTTAATAACATGTTTTTTTCTTAGCAAAACCAACAGAAATGTATAGCATTGACCGTGTTTTGTTGTTCTCAACAGTAAAGTTATTTTAAAAACTAAGTTTAACTTTTAAAGAAAATAATTTAATCTAATTGTAAGTACAATATTGTACATTTAATTTATCTAGATTTAAGCTGCTTGTAAGTGATTATTGCACTTTTAAAACGATAAAATTAACTTAGTAATTTTTCATGGGAATACCACATTGACTTCAATACTTAACCTCAAACTTGAGAATTTATTTTCAAACTTTTAACTTTTTGAAATTTAGTTTTTGCTTTTCGTTTGCTATTCGCCTTGCTGTTTGTTAGTCATGGACAAGGGAGTTCAGTTTCCGCCGCTTCAGGATTCGGGTGATGTCGATACCTGTACTGCTGTTGATGCTGATGCTATTGAGAAAGTCCATGAGATGGTTAATGCCACAGATGTTAACAATCCCTTTGACTCAAGAATCGCTCACTCTTCTTCGGCTCTTACAGCTCAAGCGTTGCCCTCATTTAATTCCTTGAATGCGCTTGTGAATGAAAATATTCGAAAAAACTTTCCTCCTTTAACTAAAATGACTGCAGGTAGTAAAAATTCTAAAAAGTCACTTACTTGGAATGACGAAGCTGAAAATGCATTCCAAGAATTAAAAAATTCGTTAGTAACTTCTCCCGTCTTGCAATGTCCCAATTTTGAAAAACCTTTCTTTTTACATTGCGACGCTAGTTCTGTGGGCATTGGTAGTGTTTTGAGTCAAGAGGATGAGAAGGGAGATCAACATCCCATTGCTTTTTATTCTAGGTCACTTAATAAATGTGAAAGAAATTACAGTACCACTGAACGTGAATTATTAGCTATTTTAGATTCCATAGAACATTTTAGACCTTATATTGAAGGAATGAAGTTTGCAGTTGTCACTGACCACGCTTGTTTGAAATGGCTTTTAGGTCTCAGTAATCCTAGTGGACGTTTGGCTCGTTGGGCTGCTAGAATTTCTCAATTTACATTCGATATTATTCATAAAAAAGGTTCATTACATTTAGTTCCAGATGCTTTATCTCGCATAGAAGTCGCCGCTATAAACGCTCAGGACAGTTTAGTCTTACCTGACGATGAAATTACTGACCCTTGGTATAGAAAAATATTTATCCATTGTCAAAAATCTCCTAGAAAGTATAAGAATTTTAGAGTTGAAAATAATACTTTATATAAATTTTGTAGAAATAAATATAATCCTCACAGTCTTTTAGACTGGAAGATTGTTATACCCAAAGAGCATATTTTAGATACTATTAGATCAAATCACGATGATGTGAATTCTGGACACTTAGGAATACATAAAACTTTAAAGAAATTAAAACAGCATTATTTTTGGAAGGGAATGTTTAATGATATTCATCAATACATTTTGTCTTGCGATACCTGTAAAGCTTATAAACATACTACATCTCCACCTTTTGGTATTATGATTAATCCTAAAAAAGTTGATCGTCCCATGCTTATGCTCTCAGTTGATATCATAGGAATTCTACCTAAAACTTATTCTGGTCATAGATACATACTTTCGGTTGTAGACGTTTTTACTAAATATTGCTGGTTCTTTCCAATGATCAATGCTACCACTAGAGTAATTTGTAAACATTTTGAAAAAGAAATATTTCTCAAATTTGGTTGTCCAAAAATAGTAGTTTGTGACAATGGAACTCAATTTACTTCAAAACATTTTGTAGATTTTTTGAAAGGTTTTAATATAACCAAAATATTTTATAATACTTTGTATACACCTCAAAATAACCCTGTTGAGAGATATAATAAAACGGTCGAAACCTGCATATCGTGTTTTGTTAAAGATGATCATAGAACTTGGTCAAGTTTTTTGCCCAATGTTCAATTAGCTTTAAATAATAGTGTAAACCTTGCTACTGAGTTTACTCCTAACTTTCTGATGTTTGGTAGGGAGCTTATTCTTGATGCGTCATTACATCACTTTAGTAGTTCTGTTGATAACTTATCTCAACTAGAAATTTCAAATAGGAATGCTTATGCAGTTTCTCTTAATTCACTTAGTGATATTTTTGTTAAAGTTCAAGCTTACTTGTTAAAGGGGTATAAGCGAAATGCCGCTTATTATAATAAAGGTCGGAAAGTCATTTCTTTTGGTGTGGGTGATATGGTGTGGAGAAGAAGTTTTGTTCAATCTCATGCTCCTGCATATTTTTCAGCTAAGCTTGCACCTAAGTTTGTAAAGTGTAAAATAACTGAAAAGGTTTCGGATAACGTTTATGTTTTGAAAGATTTAAATAAAGGTTCAGTGGGACGTTATCATGTTAAAGATATTATTAAATTTTAATTTGGTTTCCAAGTGTTAGTCTTGATTTTTGATAAATTCTGTTTGAAAGCCGCTTTTGACAGTGTGATGTACGAGGGGATGGATGATAGGTTTTCAGCGGTTTGAAAGATGTATGTTAGGTAACTTCTTATAAATTTATTGAATTTGAATTCTTAACATTCTAAAAATAAAACTTAGGCCATTTTTGTTAATTAAATACAATTTTTTTCCACACTAAATGTTTTTCACACCGAAGGATCTTATTTTATGTTTTGTTCGTTTTTGTTGGATTGTATAAGATCTTATTTTTTTTAAGGGTAACCTTTTACATGTTTACATTTTATTAGGATCTTATGTAACCCTACACTTCAGGTTATTTTTACCTTGAGATCAAAAACTTGAACTCAATTTCAAGTTTTTGTATTCTTCTTTTTTCATAGTTTGAAATCATTCTATTTTCTCTTCGTCATAAATAGTAATCGATTTTTAAATCTAGTTTGTGCTGTTCATTGACAGAATTGTTTCTCATTTTTACTAGAGTTTCATTCTCTTTAATGATCGGATTTGACTTTGTTAGTAACGCGTTCATCCTGGACTTTACTTTTTAGGGTCATTCTGTAACCTTTGTTACAAAATGCCTTATTATTTTTTGAATCTTGGTGTAACTTTTGACCTTGATTTCGACTCTTTTTTCCATTGTGCTCGGAAAGTCGGTGGTGTTGTGCCGATCACGATGTGGGATTTCGGCTCCGGCCATATTTTTTCCTTTTTCCATTGTGTTGGACATTGTTGTTCCAATCACAATGCGGGATTTTTTTTGACTTTCGTCATTCTTTTTCTTTGCGTTCGGAAGTTCGGTGGTGATGTGCCGATCGCATTGTGAAACCTTGGCTTTCGCCTTTTCGTTATTGAGATTTCTCATTGGAGATCTCAATGATTTTTTGTGTTTGTCTGTGTTTGGGAGATTGGTAGTGTTGAGCCAGTCACAGCAACATTCTTTTACAGCTATTGTGCTCGGGAATTCGGTGGTGATGAGCCGATCACAATACGCTTTCCTTTGTTTCATTGCAGGTTGTGCCTGTAACAATATTTTAAATAAGGCCTTTCAGCTTTATTTAAAAAACTTGTTTGGTGTTTCAAATTTTTTTGGATTGTTGGATACGGAGTTAGTCAGTGGCAAAAGAGCCTAACTGCACTCATAGAGATGGTAGAGTTGGAAGCAGTTGACATAGTAGTCAGTGGCGATGGTGCCTAACTGCACTCAAAGTTGTACTGTTCCAAGTGGTTTGAAATTTTTAGTCGGTGGCGATGGTGCCTAACTGCACTAAAAATTGTAGTTTGTATTGGTAAATTGTTCGAATTCGTTTGAAATTTGTAGTCAGTGGCGATGGTGCCTAACTGCACTGTTTTTTAGTTTAGAAGCGCTAAGAGATTTCTCTCTTCGTTTCATTTAACAAGTTTTTATAACTTATAATTTTTTCTGTTTTTCACATATTTCATTTTTGACTTTTTGTCATTTGCATGTTTTTACTTTTATTAAATTCTTGAGACCTTGTCGTTTGACATTTTCAGAATTCATTTACACTTTGAATCTTTTATGATTCTTTTCTTTTTTTTTGGGAATTAGAAAGTTGTTAAGACTGGTCTATTGTGTTGAAGATTTCTTTGTAATAAAAGAAAGTTCCTTTCTTTTATTTTCGGGGAGGGATGTAATGTAACGAGTCTTTTAAGCCTGTTACATACTATTGAATTCTTTGCTTTGATTTGTAGGCTCTAATGGTGGTGTTGCCTTATGAAAATTCATTTTTTGGTTGACTTGGATTCGTGAAGTGGTCACACTGAGTTTTATTTTCGATGCTGTCAAATTGACTTTGACATCTCTTGCTTTTCGACCTACAGCCTTGAATCAATGGAGTGATTTTTGAGCGCTCCAATAAAATCTCAAAATATAACTTGAGATGGGCGGCATCTAGTCCCTAATTATGTGGTAGCCGATTGCCCTTGTCATGATCCTAATTGGATAGCCTTTATTTTTTAAGGTAAGCGAATTCTTTGTGATTTCGGTCCGTTTCGCGTTGTCATGGCTATTTTGATAGCAGACGCTAATAGTTTCCGATATTTAATTGTTTCAGGATCTTTTAACTTCATTTTATAATTATTTGCTTGGATTCATTCATCTACTGATGACCACATTTTGATTTTTGGAAGAAACGGTGAGTTTAATTGTATATTGCTCGTAACGATTTCTGCAACGATTTCTAAATCGATCGCCATTTTTTATCCGCTAACGATTATTCATGTTTGTTTTCAGCCACAAGGCGTTTTTTTTCCATATTACTTAAATTTTTGAACGCACGCCCCTACCAAAATGCATATATCTTGGACCGCCGTTGGCAATCTCGGCGAATATCACCAAGATGCTCTTGGATAATCCATCAGGTTCCTAATTTAGTCGACGGAGTTTGGTATGGTTTATGATACATAACTTCAATTTATTTTAAAAAAAGTGCAATAATGACAGGTCTTAGAATAACAGCGATGTCATCTTAATTTTACACATTAGAGCTGTTAGCTTTAGAATTAGAAAGGAATTTTCAAACCAGCAGCCTTCGGGTAATAAAGTCGTTCTTACTTTTCATGATTGATTTTTATTGATGCCTTCCCGCTTGAAGATTAAAAGTCTCAAGCTCCCGCAGGTAAGTCTATCCTTGGCATAGTTTTGTGTGTACTCCAGGCGCCCGAATTTTCACTTTTACTTATTTTTATTTGGAGCACACCACACAGTTTAATTTCATTCATCTCACTCTCTTCTCATCTCACACACTCTTTTTTTTATTATTACAATAGTCAACAATATTTACTAACACCAGTCAAATTACAGAACGTTTTGATTGTTGAAAAAACACCTGAACGAAAAGGTGTTAAAAATGTAGAGAGATCATCAATCGTGCTTACTTCAGCGGAATGGCAGAAGACTGAAAACGACAAACTAAAAAACTTAAAGAAGAAGAACAAGAGACTCGCAAAAAGAACAGATTACTTAAACAAGATGAAAAAAACAAAACAAAAGAAACCACCAGAAACAAGATTAACAAGAAAGCAAAAGGGACAGTAGAAACTAAAAAACAAGAGACTGAAGCTAATCTTATAAAGGAGACTAAAGTAAATAAAACTACAGTAGAAACCACCAGAAACAAGATAAACAAGAAAGCAAAAGAGGCAATAGATACTAAAAAACAAAAGACTGAAGCTACGAATATACAGGAGACAAAAAAAAAAAATCACAAGAGACCTTTATAAATCACCACCAGACATTTAAACACGAAGTTATGATTCATAACACGAATATACCATCCTCACCTGAAAATGAAATCCGATTAATATTAAGAAAAGAGCCGAAGAGTAGAGTAAGTATCCACCAAATAAAAAAATCCAAATTCTTTCCGACATTAAACTTAATTTACCACCCAGAACCTCGAAAGTTGGTCAAAGAGACAACAACCAAATAGACCCGTTGCAATAAAATAATAAACAATAAAAGAAAGAAGACTTACTCTTTACTAGAACTAGAGAAGATCCTTCAAGAGGATTAGAAGATGTGATGGCAAGAGCCTATCCTTTTTTTTATTTTATTTACTTACTGGTACACTTTCTTATGTGCAATTTTATGTTTCTTAAATTTTAAACTTTGTCAATTTTATAAAAGTATTATTAGATTTTATGTGATTGTTTTGTATTACAGAGTACCTACCTACTAACTATATAAAAATATAAATAAAAAACAGATTTTAAGAATGGAAATATTTTGTTTTAATGCAATTCCTAACAGTGATAGTTGTGTGCTGATAATTTTTTTTTTTTTTTTTTTTTTTATAAAAAACGTGGCCCCACACTAGGAATGTCTCCTGTATCGTGGGTACGTTTACAAACATATAAAGTCACATACACAAATACCCAGACCCGAAACAACTATCTGCAGGCCATACAAATATTTAAAAAAAAAATAGCTCGCTCTATGCTATTAATTGGGGCGATGGTGCCAGTAAATGGTGAGAGACCCATTTTTTATTCTTACTTGTCTAAAAATTCTTGGACAGAGGTCAGCCATGTTTTTCTTTTAATACCGTCTTCCTTATTAAATATTAGAACTATAAAATTTGCCTTAACGGGTAAAGAACTATTTTTCACAATAATAAATAGGCTTAAATAAGGACCAACTTTTAAAGTGCTGATAATTGGGTACTTCACCCTAATATAACAGATTGTATTTCAGAACTAACAGAATTTAGAGTGTTACAATTGCTTAAGTCATAAACATAATACTAGTTTTGTGTTTATTCTGTTAACTATGGGAACTATGGTAGGAGCAGCGGTGGCCCAGAGGTGGCGGCCCCGACTTACGAACACTTATTACTTTGTGTAATTTATTTCATCACCTCTCACAAAACGGTGAAGGAAAACTTCGTGAGGAAACTAGCATGTCTTAGAAACAAAAATTCGAAAACATGGAACAACTACCAATCTGCATTGGGCCCGCCAGATTATAGCCCATTCCCTCTCACAGAGAGCAGGCCTGTGTCCCAGCAGAGGGAACATTAATAGGCTGTTGATGATGATGGGAAAAGGGTCTTGGCACGTTAATCATAATCGAAATGATGGATTAACCAAATCAAAAAAAGATATAAAAACTAAAATTTCAGCATTTACCAACAGAGAGTTGCATTACTTTGATAACAACAAAATATGTTATCCAGCTAATAGTCACCTTATTTTATATTGTATATTTAGTCAATCAATAAATAGACACATTTCAGCTCTAGATTTTTGGTAGGTACTGAAGCCACAAAAAAATTACTAGCGTTTTCTGCATATTTGGAAACAGTAAGTTAAACATGCCAACAAAACAAGCTATGCTCCAATGAGCCACTCTATTTTACAATAAACGAGGATATAAAGGAACAATGAAAGCAACCAACTTTTAAGAACAACATTATTATTCTTCTATCTTTTCTTTTTGGAACTAGAACAACAATAAGTCTACAAATCCGCCCATAAGCCGAGCCACTGACTGACCTGAGTCTTATTTTATATTGTAGATTTTAGTCTATCAATAAATAGACACATTTTAGTTCTAGATTTTTGGTACTGAAACCACACAAATATACTAGAAATTCTGCATATTAGGAAACAGCGTTTTCAACATGCCAACAAAATAATGATGTGAAAAGCCACTCTATTTTACACTAAACGACGATTTAGAGAAACAATGAAAGCGAGCAACTTTTAAGAACGACAAAACCCTTTGGTCTTTTCTTTTTGGAACTAGATAAACAATAGGTCCCAGTAATTTCTGCATTTTATAGTTGCAAGTGTCAACAAAATACGTTGAACTGCCTAGCACAACCTATCAAGACAATATTGAAAGTTTTACACAACGAGAGAAAGCGTATTGGCGGAGCTTTCACTTCACTGGACGAACGTTTTGGCAACAGAAGAGACACTACTCTCAGTAAATATACCTGTTTCGCCTCTTGATTCAGATATAATAGCACGAAAACAGGACGCCTAACAACATTAGCAATCCAAAATTCCAAAGTATAAAATTCACGAATCATTAATCAATAAGTCTAGTCAGTCACAGACAACCAGAATGTTTTTTTTTTTTTTTTGGGATTTTATGACCTGGTAACTAGACCTTTAGGTCAAATCTTATTTTACAACCAGAATGAGTATCATAATACATATCAGTACCTAATCTTTTTGGCCGGGCATAGACAAAATAGGATTGCCTTATCCAATTTCTGAATTTACCCTAAATTTAATATTTTTTCCTTGAAAGTACATAATAATATTTTATAATTGCATAAGTTGATAAAAAATGCTATGCAATAGGTTTACCACGGCAGTGCCACACGTCTTTTTTTTTTCTGATTTCTATTTGGCGCGAGTTATGACTATGAGTAACATCTGTTATTAATATCATGTACTTTATTATTTACAATATTTACAAACTACAATTTACAGAACTAAAATTATAATAAAATATATACAAGTATCAAAAAGAGAAGACTTACAGGGCGTCAAAAAACTCGTCCACACCGCTGTCAACAGGAAAAGTGCCCAGAAGGCTGGCAGCATTCCCACGTTGGATGGCAATGCTGATTCTTTGGCCAAAGAACAGGCCAGCCCTCTGGTCACGTGAAGAGTCGACCAACCGTTTGGAAATTTCCTTAAATATTAGGTGAGCACTCGGACCCCAAGGCCCTAGTGTTTCAACCCCAAACGGCTCAAATACATAACTGCCAATTAAGTTGTTGTATTTGCGCCGTTTGAGGTTTTCAGCACCTGCAGCAGCCGCCCCGGCACAGGACACCGTGCTAGGAAGATGGGATGGCGCAAGGGTGTCGACGCAAGTTGCGTCCCACACCAAAGGCCTACCCAACTTCCATGGCATTATGGTCATACCTTCTGGTCTCTTCCCATCGACGCGTGCCAACCCATTGGGTTCCAAAACAGCAGGCACACCGGCGGTGGCCAGAGCACGTCGGATGAGATCATTAATGCTGGCGTGCCGCGCAATTCGACCTGCGCTCTTACTGCAGGAAAGGCCATGGTGTCCGAGGCTGTCGACTACTTCACCACATTGACAACGATGTGGAGCCCCACACGGAGCACCCAATCGCAAACATGCAGCGAGCCGGAAGGTTGTGTCACCTAGCATAGTGCCTATATTAGGTGACGGTAGTGCCTGAAGCCAGAGGCCCGACTCCCACTCACCCACAGCCAGTAGGCGGGCACGCTCGGCAGTATTGGTAGATGTATTAATAAGGTTATTCCGTACCAACCTGCAGAGCGGCTCATCCCATCCTCATCTGTTATTTAAATGAAATACAGTGCTGATTTTAGCTATAACATCTGGTGTGTATTACTTGCAGCATTTAGCTCGCTGTGCATCTGGTTTCAGAGGTATTTCGGTAGTTTTTATATCTTTAGTTTTTATATCAATGAGTAGATGTCATATTATTGTTCTTTATTATAGATTGCGCTCTGCAGGGCTATTGCGTATCTTTTCAAATGTCAGTAGCTATCAAGCTCCAGTTGTTAACCAAACTTTGTTGTTAACCGAGAATGTCATAATATTGGTATTGCGTATCACGTTGAGTGGGTATCACGTGATAGTGATTAGACGGTGTTTATAAACCCAGCAATTGACACCTCTATTTTTTATCGACTATTATGCGGCTAAGTTAAGCAGATGCTGCTTGAACGTTACAATACTTGATTTAGGGTATATTTTATATTTAGCCGCTTATATGACACCTTTTATGTCAAATGGTTACTGTCAAAGAGATTAAAAGTAATATTTGAATGTCCTTTTTTATTTTCAACCAGTAAGAATTTTGCTGTTGCACGGAGTACTAATTACTTTCATGCTTTGCATGTTTATTTTATTTAAATGTTTATTTTGTTTATTATTTAAACATTTTTAAAGACCTGTCTATAGACACCCCACACGTATACATACATTGTTTCCTGAAAAAAGTTTTTTTTTTGTTTCAATTCCATGTGGAGAAGACCCTCCTTAATCTTTTACTTTTTTCATTTTTGTAAAAATCGTAAAAGTCTAGTCAACTGGGGTTGGATGCTTACAATTTTTTTTCTCCGCCTCCAAAAATATAAACGAGCTGTCTGTCGATTCGGAATAGCGTGTAAATGTTTTTTGAAAAAATTGCAAAAGTTATAACATAACATCGTTCAATAAATTATTCGGAGCAGAAAAAAAAAAATAACCAAAAAGAACTTGTTGACTAGACTACAAGTGCCCCCAGAAAAAATCATATTCTAGTCATAAACGTGCAAGAGTACCTATCACTCATGATCTTTCTGTTATTTTATTCATATAGTTTAACAACTCTTATAATTTATTTTGCCCATAAGTATGTACTGTGATGGAAATTCTGTAACCGCCTGGGGGGAGGGGGGGGGGGGGGCAAGTGCCCCCGTGCCCCCCTCTGGCACCGCCCTTGAATACATGAATACATCTACTGACCAAGTTTCAACTGTGTCGTCGTAGGTAATAGTTTTCGAATAATGAGGCTATGATATAAGGATGGACAGACAGACATGACGAATCTATAAGGGTTCGGCTATGGAACCCTAAAAAGGGATACGGATCTCTGAAAAACGCTTTCTGATTGTGACTCTGTTGTTAAGTTAACATTTCTCAATTTGATTTGATTGAAATTATCACTTTTGCAATTATTTATGTATGATTTGTTTCAATTACTAGCAATGTGTTACTGTTAGTGCTGCAAGCATCTGAAACTGTCAAATTATTGTATTGTACAAACATAATCGCGAAAGTTACGATTTCAATCAACTGAAATCGAGAATGGTCAACTTTTATTTGTAAACCAATTCGAGGTGTTTAATCTATTTCTATGGGGTTGACACATAATCACGTTTTTATCTGAGTTTTAGAATATAATAATAATAATAATAATCATTTAATCGCAGACGTTAAAGTCCATAGAATTAGACAAGCGAAATTAACAACAAAACATAATCAATCAAATCATAAGAAATACAAATAAGCAATACAAAATAACATAATCAAAAAACATCACAAATTACATAATAATGTCACAACAGAGACGAATCACAAATAACATAAAAATAACACAATACACACACATAAAAATCACAAATAAGCATAAAAGAACATAAAAGGAATAAAATAAAATGCACGTACAGCTATCTGAAGCCGATCTGTGTGTGCAGTCTCACCCATCTACCAAGCATCGGGCAGTCCCACCGGTCACGCAATGCTCTCAACATGCCGTGGGAGCTGATATCAGTTCTGTGCCGGAGAGAAGCGCATCGTTTACGAATAATGGCGTAAAAATCATCCACTCTCGCGTCGGCAAACATACCCGAAGCGCTACAATACCGCGGCAGCCCCACAAGCATCCTGAAAGCATTGTTATATACCTTTATTAGTATGTAACTTTTCTGCAGGAGCTCGTGGCTTAATAAGAACTGCCACTCGGGTCGATCTTTAGGTAAAGCTGTGCTTGCCTAGGTCGGTCTGTGGATGGGTGACCGCCCGACATACCGAGTTTCCTCCGTGCCTCGGAAAGCACGTTAAGCTGGTCCCGGCTGCCATATATAGATCTTTGGCAGTCGTTACAGGTAGTCAGTGACCTGAAAGTCTGACAACCAGTCTTACCAAAGGGTATCGTATTACCCAGTATTAACTGGGTTGTGGAGGTCAGATAGGCAGTCGCTCCATGTAAAATACTGGTATTCAGCTGCATCCGGTTAGACTGGAAGCCGACCCCAATATAGTTGGGAAAAGGCTAGGCAGATGAGTATGTAACTTTTCTCACATCAAAAAATATAAATTAATTTATAAATCTTCCTTGAATGATACATTTTGATTTAAAATTATAATTACATTCCGTTTTGAAATTATTTACGTTGAGTTAATGGTTTATTAGGTATTGTTTTTTTAATGTTTCCAATCAAAGTACGATATTTTCTAGTCCTTGGTGTAAGTACGATCTTCTGAAAACTAAAGCTGGCTGGCATTGGCAACACTGGCTTAATTTGGGCCAAATTTTTAAGTTAACAGTGAGTAGTATGTTTAATGATAACGACTGAAAGACATGTATCCATGGTCATGAATAAATTTAAAAAAAAATTGGGCCATAGCAATGAGTACAATTGGTGAATGCTCCAACCACCCCGCGAAATTCAAATTTTCTTACGTTTTTTGCAATTTGCAGGCCAGTGCTAGTTTGTATGTTGATTAAAATATAAATTGCGGCTGTAAGACGTATGTAGTTACGGAAATATAATAATCAAAATCATCAATATAAGCCTCCAAGTTCATAAAGGTGCAAAAATGACTTTTTCAAGTTCCTGAATTTCGCGGGCTAGTTGGAGCATTCACCTTAATTAAGTCTATGGGCCATAGTCGAATTGGTTTTGGTTATTTGGTATATTATATTGTCCAGAAGTTAGTACTCTGTGACCTACTCAATGGTATTTATATTTTTTGTCCTTACTTATTGTACTCTCATACTCTGTGACCTATGTGTCATTTTTGTCATAACGTAAACCTGCAGCCTGCTCTGTCTTCGTAAATGTAATCTTTATTCTTTCTTCAATCAAATTCTTTAGTGCGAACAAGTGCACATCGTTTTGTAGGATAAGTGAGATCAATAAAAAAAACTAAACTTGAGTTTTCTAAAGTTTTCTTGATGTTGGCCAAAGTTCTTCAAGGAATGACATCGAAAATCGTTTAAATTTTATTTTCATCAGATTCAGCTGCACCCGTTTTGTACTGAAAGAAAGCCGACGCCGCGACGCCAACAGTCTTGTTAAAACGGTCGTTCAGTGAGAGGAAGTTCAATCGATGTCTTCAAAACTTTTATAGCTGAGTATGTTAATATTATTGTGTAGTTTTATTTATTACACATGAAAAACATACTTCACATTTGTTTACGGTCTATGGCTAGGTTATGCATCAGATCAAATCCATTAGAATACTGTCTTTTAAATACAGAAATTGCAAGTTATTGTGTCGATTATTGTCTGAAGCTAGTGGAAAAAGACGAAGTTTTATTGTCTTTTAAAATGTTGCACAAAGTTATTGTATTTGGTACTCCATGGTTGTTTTTTTGGTTTTGAGGAGTTGTTTATAATATGTTGTATAATGTTGTATGTTATTTTCATATGCAGTCACTGGCTCGCAAGATATTTCTACATTCACTCTACTAACGCTATCTTTCAAAGAGATGTTATGCAAATGAAAGGTTGGTCTTGTTAAAAATATAGTGATTTGAATTTTAGTAAGGTTGTTGTTTCCTACTACGTTCCTGTATTTTAAGAATGGTTGTATTCTTATGTAGTCTGGGTGTGTGTTTTATAAAGCCAAAACTTTCCTGCTTTATGTAACGTCAATAGATAAGACTTCGGGTATTAGGGAGTTGTAAAAAACTACTTTTTAGGAAGTTTGTTAAAAATGAAACCAATTTCTGATTCAATACATTGAATTTACTTTCAGTCTCACTCATCAGATCCTGATTTTTTTTATCATGGTCCCTTGGGATATATATATTATTATATATACATATACTAGCTGACCCACACAACTTCGTCTGCGTCACATAATATAGCTTAAAACCTTTCTCGATAAATCGACTATCTTACATGTTAAATTGAGTTAAATCGTACTCGTAACAAACAAAAATTCTTTCCTTACCTCTTTATAATACCTATTAGTTTAGATTGGCTTCGATTATATTATTAAAGTAACAATTACTATAGGTATCTCTTACTGTTTAATATACAGTAACACCTTGTAAACATTATGGTGCAGTAAATAATTTGAATTTCTCCGGAGCCCCCAGAGGCCAGAATCCCCACGTACCTACCGCACCGGACCGAATGACTGCCACGCGCTTAATTATTTTGTCGCCCGCATATTTTTACATTGCGATATCTTCTAAGATATTTGTTTAAACTGTCTAGAGTAAAGGGCACAAATGAATCGCTTGTTTTCAAAACAGCACTTGTCCAAAACTGTGTTTTTACAGGAGGAACAAAAAACAAGATAGCAAAATATTTTTCAGGATGACCCATGATTATTGTCAATTGAGAACAAATAAAATATATATTTTAAATGATTAAGCAAATAAAATAATAAAAAAATGATATTTTTACCCTTTTTTAAAAATTCACAATTTTGGACATGTGCTGTTTGGAAAACAAAAGTGGACATGTGTTGTTTAGTCAGTAAATGTAATACTACTCATATTAATATTTTATTTTAAAATAATACAATTTGTAGGTAATTTATTAACCTTTATTTTTATTTTCATTTTGTATTAAATTTTACATATAAAAGCAAGTTTTTAATCATCTTCATTGTCTACAACATCGGCTTCTGGCTCCGCACGGTTTGTGCATTTAGCCAATGTCAAGTTTTAATAATTATTATGATACAAAGGTAGGGAAACTGGAATTTATCAAAATGATTTAATAATTAAAACGGAATTTGGAATATAGGATCAGTAGGATTATTATAGTAACTATATTAATAATGAATGATGGGATACAATAAATCGGCGAAAAAATATATTACAATCTAATATTATTAATGGTAATGAATGAAGCTATACATTTATATACAGGTAAACTATTTGTACAAAATAAAGAAAAGAAAGAACTGAAGTAGGAAAAGGAATACGGAGAGACAGTAGATCACTGAGAAAGGAAGAACGGTCATATAGAGAACAGGAGAAAAGAATGTGATTCAAGTCGCCCACATCTGTGCCACACGAACAACTGGGATCATTTATAATTTTAAGCTTGGCAAGATGAGCAGGAGAGCAGACGTGACCAATTCTCATTCGTATGAGAACGGAGGTCTCCATCTTGCCAAACTTGGCCCTGCCAAACCACGGTTTTTCCGAAACATCGGGGTGAATCAAAGAAAAATAATGACCTTTTTGTCTACTGCTGATTTCCCAGGCCACCTTCCAGGTGTCCAAAAGAAAAGTTTTAGGTAAATTTACAATATCCGAGTTGAAATTTATGTATGGAACTATGTCCCCACACTGCACCGCTTCACCAGCGACAGAATTCGCCACTTCATTGCCCTCGATTCCAGCATGAGCTGGAACCCACGCGAATTGCAAGGCATTGCCCTCAGCTATGGTTCTGTACGCAAATTCTTTTATTAAACAAATTATTAAAGACTGGGATTTATGTGTCAGTGGAGATTTGTTGATGGCTAGAAGAGCACTTTGACAATCTGAAAAAACTATAACTTTCCTAAGCTTAAAAACACGACTATATTCAATGGCTTTCGTTTGTCTCCGGAGGAAGTTTTATTTTCTGAACGATGTTGAATTGCGAGTGGTACGTGCCAACCCCGACACAAGACGTCGGAGAACGCTTGGAAGCATCCGTGAAAATGTAGTGATTGTTGAAACTTAAATGACAAACGGGGTCAGATTTACTAGTACAGTGAAATTTAATGATGGGATTGAAATGTAAACTGTCATAACTACTGCAAAATATGGGAAGTTTGTTGGAACGGTGAATTGGAGAAGATAGAGAAAGGTATTTTTTATAGCTTATAACCAAACAAGGAGCTCGTTTATGGGACCAGTAATCAGAAGAATCAATCAGCGACACTAAAGTGTTCAGTTTAGAAATGAGAGGATGAGTTGAGAACTGAATAATTCGGAACAAATAATTATCAGTCTTCTTAGATATAAAGGAGCTTCCCTGCATTCAACCTGTAAAGCATTTATTGGACTCGACTTCATAGCACCCGCTATAATTCGTAATGCTTTAGACTGGATGCGGTCCAATTTTTTAAAAGCCATAACACTACCCGGTTCAAGAATAAATAAACCATAATCTAATGTGCTTCTGATTATAGCATTGTAGATTAATTTTAAAGAAAAAGGATGTGCACCCCACCACACACCTGACAAGCATCTAAGCATGTTTAAATGATTTTCGCATTTGTTAACAATAAAATCGCAATGGGGAACACTGCTTAATTTAGAGTCTAAAATTACACCCAAATATCGGAAGTTGTCTTTGACTGGAATAGGTGTATCTTTATAGTAAAGATTAACTCCGGGAATGTTTCTCTTCGGGTAAATGAAACAGCCGCGCTTTTAGATGTAGATAATTCTAAACCGTTCAAATGTAACCATGAATCCAAAGCAGATAAAGCAGAATTAATAGAACAGCTAGCTTGCTCGATAGACTGACTTGTAACATATAATAATAAATCATCGGCATATTGAAGAACTTTAACAAGATCAGGCAAGGACGAGTCTAAATCAAAAGTGTAGATATTGTATAAAAGGGGGCTAAGCACAGAACCTTGTGGGAGACCTCTCCATACAGTATGCGATACCTCATGATCCCCTATTAACATGTTAACAGAGCGTTCAGTCAAAATATTAATGATGAAATTCAACAAGTTCATTGGAACTTGTAAGGTTTTTAATTTATTTTGTAAAACTGATAAAACAACATTATCATAAGCTGAAATAATGTCGAGGAAAACCGCGACCGTGGTTTGATTATTAGAAAATGAAATCCGAATATCCGATGTTAAAATGCTTAAACAGTCACTGGTACTTCTACCTTTTCTAAAGCCATATTGTTATTCTGCCAAGAGACCCTTACTTTCGACAAACCATTCTAGGCGATTTTTAATTAAATGTTCTGCTAATTTTATCAAAATTGAAGACAAAACAATGGGACGGTATGAAGAAACATCAGAAGGAGTTTTATTTGGTTTAAGGAATGGCAACACCTTTTGACGTTTCCATTCAACAGGAACGTTTCCTGAAATCATAATAGAATTAATAAGCTCTAGATAGTAACTGAGAACGTCGTCATTTAAATGAGCAAAAAAGGAATACGGTATGCCATCAGTGCCTGGAGCTGAATCCTGTGTTTTATTAATATCAACCTTAAATTCAGTGAGAGTGAAGGGACGATCTAGCGACGACAACGAATGAATATTTTGGGTATTGGGTTTGAGAGCTAGATTAGCCTCGGGAACCCACGGAGGAGCCAATTTATCTAAAAAGTCGCTGGCTAACGAATCAGGGATAGGAGAATGGTTATTATAGATGGATCTAAATCTACGAATGTAACGCCAGACAATCGTAGGATGAGTATTCGGTGAAATAGATAAACAAAAGTTACGCCAAGATTCAAACTTTTTTTTTTTAAATAGCTTGCGAGTTTCTAAAATTATGTTAGTAAGAATTTCGAAGTTAATATCTGACATTTCAATGTTATAATTGTATTCAGCCTCATTACGTTTATTTATCACTTCTGTGCACTCTGAGTCCCACCAGGGAGGCGACGGAATCGAACTAATATTGTTCTTTTTTACAGGAAAAACGTCTTCCGCCGCTGCAATTAATAAGCGTGCTAAAGCTTCAGCACAACTGCTTTCTTTACCATCAGAAATAGCTGGCAAAGAGCAAAGCTTTCTGTCAACAATGTCCTTAAATTTATCCCAGTCACTATTATTACTATGAGGTAATTTATGTTTAAGATTTGATCTCCTAATTGGTGCATTTGGTTTACAAAGAGGATAAGAGATGACTATAGGGAAATGGTCACTACCAAAAGTAGAAGACAGAGTGTACCAAGTTAGGGAAGAGGCTAGGTTAGGAGAACAGATAGAAAGGTCAATTGCGCTTTGATTTTGGCTAGGATCGGAACGTCGAGTGGGTGCTCCTGAATTCAAGATGCATAAGTTATGAAGATCAATTATATCGAGTAATTCATCCCCATAACAATTCGAAACTGAACAACCCCATGATTGGTGATGGCAATTAAAGTCCCCCAGTATTAAGAATGGCTTTGGCAGAAAAGAAAGGAGATTATTCACCTCTTGAAGTACAGAAGAAGAAGGGTGAGGAATGTAAATAGAGACAAGACAAGTATTATACACTTTTATAGCTACAATTGAAATTCCCTCATTATGAGGTGGTAATGTAATGATGGAAAAAGGGATAGAATTCTTGATAAGTATAGCTACTCCGCCATACCCATCAGATCTATCCTCTCTAATGGTTAAATAACCATTGATTTTAAAAATATGATAAGCTTTGAGCCATGTCTCTGCTAAAGCAAAGACAATAGGTTCAAATTTATTTAACAAAAATATAATATCACTCTTTTTGTTTATTAGACTGCGGCAGTTCCACTGGCTTATTTTGGATGTGTGGTCCATTATGAATGAATTGAGGTACATTAAAAGAAGAGGCGACGTTGGACGGTGAAATGTTGAACTGAGAGAGAAGATTGTGTAATGCAGAAAGAAAATCATTAATAGAAAAATTTACGTGTTTAACTTCAATATTGTGTTCATTAGAAAAAGCACAACCATCTGATGGTTGAGGAATGTTAAAATCTTTAATAATAGCATTGTGAGCTTCTTTATTATATCCTGGTATAGATTTGGGAGGGGAACGTGGTTTGGAGAAGACAGACTTTTTATAACTTGTTGACATTTTATTAGGTAAAGAAATTGATGGAGTATCGGACAAGTTTTTGGAAGGTGGAGATAAGAGTGTGTCTGCATAGGATTTTGAAACTGGAGGATGGATTTTTGCTGCTTCAGCATATGATACAGCGCTTTGCGCCATATATGTTTTAATGAATTTTTGCCTAGAAAATTCTGGGCAAGACTTATTTGTTGCAAAGTGGTACCCAGAACAAAGGCAGCAAGATGCATTTTCTGGAACAGTTTCACAACTATCCCCAGTGTGTCCTTGACCACATTTATAACATTTAGGCTTCGACCTACATTGGAGTCTTGTGTGTCCAAAACGGCAGCAGTTGAAACACTGTACTGTGGGAAAAATATATAACTCTACAGGTAATGCATTATAACACATAAAAATTCTTTTTGGTAAAATCTGCCCATCGAAAGTAACCACAATGGATTGGGAAGGTTTCCATATGGTACTGCCATCCACAACAGTTTTAAAGTTAAGGCGCCTCACCTTTAAAATAGGCCCGCAACCAATTGGTACTGAAATATTCTCAATAATTTCCTCCGGAGACCATTCCGCAGGAACTCCACGCACTAAGCCCATTCTGGTTACATTAAAAGTGGGTATGTAAGCTTTATAATTATATTTCTCCAGGCTAGAATTATTAATAAATGAATTTGCATCCAGGAAATTACAGAATGAAATACCTATTTTGTTACGCCCGATTTTCTTCACACTGCCGTTGACAATGTTTTGAAAGGCATTTTGTTTCAAAAACTTGCCAAATGTGATGGGATGCAGCGTGGTTCCATCGTTTTCAGAAATAACATTTTTTAAAATATGGATCACGAATGACGCGATGTCTGTTTTTTCGTAAAATTTTCGCCCAATTTGAGCGGGAACTGTAGGAGTAGGAGTATTCGGTAATATGTTAGTGGTGGTGGGACTGGTGGATGAGGTTTGTTCAGCGCTTATGGTCAAGTCTGTACAACCACAACCCGAAGATTCGGTGGCCTTTGCGAGTACGACGGCGTTTGTTGCATTGTTTGCACACGACTTCTCTTTAAAGATTTCGTCGTAGAAGACCCATCGGTATCCATACCCGATTCGTTCGATATTGTTACATAGCTGCCTACCGGGGGGACAAAGCCCCCCGGATCAGGCGGATCATTCATTGATTAAACTCTAACAAGAAAAAACACTTACCCCTACCGAAGATTATCTAAAACTAAATTAAAATAAAATATAAAGAAACTACGACACTAAAACTACAACTACTGATACTATTATACACTTTAAAATTATTTTTTATGAAAAGTTAAAAAAGGACGCGTCCGCCAAATTGGAATTTTCCCGCGCTTTTTTTCTCGGCTTGTGTTGTTGGCCATGCCAATATTTTTTTATTTTTTATTTTATTGTGGTGTGGGAAATCATCAAATAACCCCTCCCGCTCTTGGGCAGAGCGAAGGGGAGTGTCAGACTTCTACTGACTAAAAACCACACATGTTCCTTCTTAGCCCTTCATGTCGAGGCCGCGGTATCCCTTGCGAACAACCCGCAGCCTCGACGGGCGTCGGCCCTTGCGGGCCCCTTCCATGTTGCTGACATCTGTTTGAGGCCATCACGTGGCCCCCGACGCCCGGAGCGCCTCCCGCGGCGGCTGGGACGAGAGGTTCTCTCCCTCTCACGTTCCGCCACCTCCTTCGCTAGCATCACTGCTTCGCAGAAGGAGGCGACGGCGTCCCATTCCTCCTCGCCCCGGACCATGGCTTGCACCAGGGCCGGACGCGAGAGGTCGCCGCCGTCGATAGCTTATTAATATCTTGAATTTTCTTTGAGTTTATGGGGTTAACACCCTCATAGGCCTTTTTGTGTGGCAGACGTACTCTTTGGGCATAACGTAAGTTAAATGTACTTTCCAGGGTTGTTTATGAACTCATGTGCGTGAACAAGACCTGGTCTTTTGATTGAATGTCTAAATTCTTTGAAGGCAGTGGGCTGGAAATGTATTTTCTGGGGTCTGCTGACAGCTCTGCCTTTTGTTTCTTCGGATACTGCTGGTTTGGAATAAAATGATGGCCACCAGTTCTTGAAATCTAAAAAGATCTCACTGTCATTTACAAGCTGTACCTCCAATCTGCCTATTGTATTTACTGAATTTGTAATGATTTCGACATACTCCATAGGCACCTAAATTCGGTCACTTTTTGACAAGTCCCTTTTTATTGTGCCAAAGACCCTGTCACAAGGGTTGAATAAATGCCCTCTCACAGGGAAATATTCCCTCACATTGTTGAAACGACCAGTATCAACAAGTGCAGCACAATATCTAACCATTGTGTGATTTTTATTTTGGCCGGTACAGCCGTCCGAGAACAATCTTAAATTTTTCACACTTGCAGGTATGTAGTTTTGAATATAATCATGTATCATGGAACACACGTCATTTGCTCCTTTTTTTTTGCTGTACCTTCATGATATACATAGGCCACCGACTGTCCAGTTTTGAGATTATGAATTAAAAATACATTCACCCACAGCTGCCTCAGGTAAAATACATCCTGTACAGGTATGTGAGGAAGGGGCAAATTTTGCATGTAATCAAAACAGAGTCCGACTATATCATTTCTTCGTTGACATAAATCTTTGGTGTTCTTAATACAGCTATAAAACTTGTTTGCCCTTGCTTTATGCACTTTCAGATCTAACTCGGCTTACTTTTTCACAGTATCACTCACATGTGAGTTTTTTATGGTGATATTCAGTTGCTCACACGTTATACATGTATCTACCTGGGGTCTACCGAAATGAAGGTCAAAATGCTGTTTGAAAATGGCAATAGTACAGAGCATATGTGACATTCAGTCCGGGATACTTAGTTTTGAAATAAGTATGCATGTCTTTTATTGTTAGCCTGGGGTCCAGATAACTGTAAGTTCTATTCGAGTAGTGACTTATAAGCCGCGCAGATAGAGAATAGATCTGAAAATGGCGGCGGGTACGCATGGTACGGTTGGCAAAACAAGTTCTCAAACATCGATTTTTATTGACTTTTTTTTTTATATATTATTCTTTTTTAATATTATTAATTAATAATAGTCGAAATAATGACAAAAATATTAATTAAGTAAATAAGGAGCAAGGGTACTGAAAGGCGCAGGCTTTTTTAGCACAGCGCTACGCCTGACTTTGTAGACTGCAAACCATAGGTAGATTTCGATGATAAATAAAAGACGATTTCTTGATATAAATGCTGCGATGTGAAGTGTAGGTGCGTGTAGAGTGTAGAGGTGAGCGTTTCTTCTGTTGTGTTGTCAGCAGCGGTCGAGCGAATAATGTTTGAGTGAATTTGGACGTGCTGTTTATATAATATTTCACTTTAGCGCCACGCGCGGCAGTGACAAAATGAGGCAACTTATGACGAGCCAATCAGAGGCGACTAATTTTCATGCATGTGTGTGCGTGTATGTAAAGCAGCTTTATTTACTTAAATGAGTTTCAAATATGCAGTTATTTACTTGCTAATGGTAAAATCTAATACATATTAGGTTGAAGTTTGACTTACAAGGTTATATCTTTATATATCTAGGCTATATCTTTACATTATCCACGTTTTACATGTACATAACGAGTTGAACAATAATAACTTATGTGCTAGGCACCAAACAGTAAACAAAATAGTTTCTTTACGTTAATATGTGAGCAATAAGGTTCTTATAATCTTATAAATGGTTAAAACTATGTCAACAAGGACTTAATAACATAAATAACAAGTTTACATGGCTGTAATTCACATGTATCTTTCCTTATATCTAAGCTGTTATTTACAGTCTCCCCCTCGTGCGCAAGCACCAAAAACGTTTTTTAGTCCGCTGTGGAGATCAAGATGAGGCGAGAGGCTGGGCGACGAAGTAATCCAGCTGCTGTTCGTATCTCAGTTACTCGTACTCGTCCATCTGGGCCTGGGTAGACTTTCATTACCTCTCCTCGAGGCCACACTCCTCTGGGCATCGTGCCGTCACATATAATGACGATGTCGCCGACCTTTAGGTTTTTATGTTGAGGATTGCCGCTGGATCGGGGCATCAAGAGAGGCTTGTATTCTGCCGTCCATCTTGCCCAAAAGGCATCGGCTAATGCTTGAGTAGCTTTCCAGGAGTGAGTATTCAGCTGTGCGTCTTTGAATGAACCAAAGGGTGACATCCCACTTGAGCGCCCCATAAGGAAGTGATTGGGGGTCAACGCTTCTTCGTTTAAGTTGGGATTCACCGGGGTCAATGGCCTCGAATTTACCACGTGTTCAGCTTCTAATATTAACGTGTGTAATATGTCGTCAGGAGGAAACCTTTCTTTCAGGGTGACTCGTAATGCTGTTTTTACTGATCTAACCATTCTTTCCCAGGCGCCGCCCATGTTTGGGGCACCGGGTGGTATCTTCTTCCAGGTGATCAGCTTCTCAGATGCAAAAGCTCTTAAGTCGTGGTCATTGCTTTGCATGGCTTCAGCTATTTTCTTTTCAGCGCCAACGAAGTTGGTTCCGTTGTCGCTATATATTACCGTCGGCGTGCCGCGGCGAGCTATCATCCTGCGCAGGCTCATGATCATGGAGGAGGCCGAGAGGGATGTGGCCACCTCCAGGTGCACTGCTCGTGTGGTGAGGCATGTATATAGCGCGCCCCACCTTTTCTCTAGCCTTCGCCCGACATTGACGTGCATGGGCCCAAAATAATCCACCGCGGTAGCTGTGAAGGGCGGTTGGTTTTGGGCCAGCCTTTCAGCTTGTAAGTCGCCTAAGGGGATTTTTGAAGGGATTCCCCTATAGGTCCGACACCATTGGCATTTGTTCCAAATGTAGCGTATAACGCCGCGCAGTCCTATTATATGGTAGCGTTGTCTCAGCTCATTCATGACGGTTTGATGGTTGCCGTGGTTGAAGGTTGTGTGCGTGTGATGCACCAACAGCTGAGTGAAGCCTTCTTTGGCGTGTAGGACTGGCAGGTTGTGCTTTTCCTTTATTCTGCTGTCTAGACACAGGATACCGTTGCGGTCGGTCTTCACGGAGAGCTTGTAGAACGGGGACTTCTTCGGTGGTCGCCGTCCAGCCTCAATCGTCGTGATGTCTTCGCCGAACGAGTTATATTGGCTCCTTCTTACTAGCAATAGTTCAGCTAGTTTTATATGGCTTGGTGCAAGTTCTTTACTTGTGATTCTTTTGAGTAGTTTGGCTTTAAATACCTCGGCGGCGAGCAGAACGGTGGCAGCAACACGTACTAATCGAGTGTATTTCGAGAAACGTTATATCTGCGGTAAATAATCGCTAACGTCATGCCTAATAATCACATGGACTTGTTTTAAAACTCTTTCCTCCCCTGAAGGGGGTGGCGGCGCCGCGGCTCGCTTTTCCTGCGGCCATGATGCGGGGTCGCCCTTTATGAACTCGGGTCCAGAAAACCATCTCTGATTCGAGTCAAAATCGATAGGAATGCCCTTGGTCGCGTCGTCTGCGACGTTGTCAGCACTGGGCACCCATCGCCAGTTAGCTGGAGTAGTTAGGCTTTCGATTTCAGCCAGTCGATGAGCTACAAACGACTTGAATGTGCGCGGGTCTGATTTTATCCAAGCTAATACAGTTTTAGAGTCTGACCAATAATGGCATTTTAGTATTTTATAATCCGACTCGCGCTTGACTGATTCAGCCAGTCGACTGCCTAACACTGCAGCCTGAAGTTCTAGGCGGGGTATTGAAATAGGTTTCAGCGGAGCCATTTTGGCTTTACCTGCTATCAGTCGTGATGTTTTAGTACCGTCCGACTTTGTACTTACGAAATAAATCGCGGCTGAATACACTTTTTCACTTGCGTCACAGAAAATGTGTAACTCCCCTTCGTTAGGGGGTGTAGCAGGTACGTATCTGTCTATTTTTAACTTTTTCAGCAATTGTAAGTTTTTAATAAATGATGACCACGTCACGTGATGCTCGGTTGTGATGGGGTCGTCCCAGTCTATCCCACTGCGCCATACTTCTTGTATAAGACATTTACCTACACTGAAAAAAATGATAGGTTAATAGTAACCAAAATTTTGCTACCAGTAGGCCCTAAACTAAGGACTTGCGAACTACTGGTTATCAGTAACAAAATGAGGTTCGTTTAACTGTGTTGTGTAACCTGCAGCCTAACTTTTTTCGTTTAATTTATCTTATTTTAATCTTACTAGATGTGTTGAAAATAACAATTCTATTTGTAAAAAGTAGACAAGGGGTATTGCTGTAACTAATTAAAACGTTTTGTTTCAGATATCTATACTATTTGCTTGCTGGTAACCAAACTGTTAAGTTAAATTTTACTTTACAGTATGCTTACAGGTACTCAACTGATATTGGCTACTAATAACAAAACAGTTAAGTTAATATATCAACTGATATTGGCTACTAATAACAAAACAGTTTTGTTAGTATATCAACTGATATTGGCTACTAATAACAAAACAGTTTTGTTAGTATATGACAAAACAGTTTTGTTATTAGTAGCCAATATCAGTTGAGTAATTAGTAACAAAAATACAGGTTGTAAGTTATGGCTTGGTAAAAACTTTACAGACGCGACTAGCTATGAAACTGAACAACTTTCCCTAAGGAACATAAGACTGGAAACAGCCAAAACTTTCATTTGCGGTTTCCGATCATATTTACCTTAGGGTTAGTTGTACAGTTTCATGACCTAATTACATCTGTAAAGTTTTTGCCAATCCATTTCTTACACCCTGTATTTTGGTTACTGATTACTTTACTGATATTTTTAATGTTTAGGTAGGTATACAGGGTGTAACAGAAATATGAAATAATACAGAATATGGAGAAAATGAATTAGTTTTATTAGTTTTTAAACAAATTAAACAAAACAATTATCAATCTCTATAACTAAAACAAATCAACAACTCTTATCTCAGTAACATATAATTAAAATACTTCTATGAACACCTTGAATTTTACTCAGTATGAAACTTAATTAATATAATATCACAATTATTATATAATATTAATAACCAATAAATATTTAAATAGATACGGTCCATAATTTATTTGGGCTTACATAATTATTTTAGATTATGTTATAGTTTGCAACAGATCACATATTATGAGTTTCCCACCCAAATTCTTTGCTCTTTAGTGTACTTAACATTAAACAATATGATCTAGCCTTATTACCTAATTAATTTTAAAATAACTCAAAAAATTGTCACAAATAAAATCTTTGTGTGATGTATGTTTTACCATTTGAAGCTACATTAGAGTGATTAGGGACGAAGGATAGTATTGAATCCTGGAATGTATAAACTGTTGTTTCCGTTTCAGGAATTTTCACTTCAAAGCTATGTAAATGATAATCATAATGGTCTGTCTGCAATAATACGCACTCAAAAATAATCCTGTTATTGTTATAAACAAAAATATTTTTTATCATCATAAAAGTAACATCACCTATATTTAAAATATCATTTATGAGAATAGTTCTAGGTTTGTAAATTGTGCCTTTGACTTTTACCCACGTTACGTAGTTAAGAGTATGATTGAAGCCTAAATTTAACTCGTGAATTATCTCATTCCGCTTTTGTTCAGAAATTCGTTTGGATGTACCTTCGGAAAATGAAGCCTCTAAAGACCCTTGTAAAAATAAGTCGTTTAGCTTTAATTGATGTTTAATTGCCAATGTTAATGTAAGATTACGACGGTTAAATGACGCTCTTGCAGAAATTTTAGATACCCTATGTTTGGCTTCATAACGCATGCTCCAAAAATTAACCAAGGGACCAAATTTTAACATCATTGCTGGATAGTGAACCATGAAATGGAATTTAGGTTTAAGATTCTCCCCAGTTAACGTACAATAAAGTTCGTTCAGTTCAGATATTAAAACTTTTAACAAGTTACAACTATTTTTATCGATACAGTTGGACATAACTAAGTCTAAAATGTTCCTTAGAGTAATATACAACATCCAATAATCATCATCTGCAGGTACAAAATCTCCGATCAATAGGCCAAAATATCGAAGTAAAGATAACATTTCTGAAGCTGATAGTTTTATATTCCCTTTCGAAACGTGTTCCATACTTAATGGACAAGGTTTGCTACCACTGTCAGGACCATAATCGGGAGAATGGGCAAAATCGTGCGGCACTTGGTCTATCAGCGGCCAGGAACATTTTATTTTTTTTTGGTTTAATATCACCCTACAATAACGGGTTCAAGAAGTTTTATATCTGTAGTGTCATTATTAATGGAACTAAATACATTTTTATTTTAGATATGTAAGCCTGTGATTTAGCGTATTAATTACTAAGATTTAGTCTTAAAAATAAGGAAATAAAATAAAATGACTTGTTTACTTCAATACATTTATTTTACATACATAAACTCACGCCCTTTTCCCATGGGGGTAGGCAGAAACCACAGAACGCCACTTGCTACGATCCTTACATACTCCTTTTGCCTCGTCCACATTCATACATTTAATGTACAATAATAGCACTGAGTTCTGATGCCGGTTATAAAATATCCTCGTCTTGATGTCTAGCCCATGCCAGATACCACACTACACACATAACGTGTGCGCAACAACCGATTGTGCGCCTTCCACTCAAACAACTGCAATAATAATGAGCAATTGCTTCTCTATTTTGTCTTTGTCGGTTAATTACAATATAAGAATAATATATTCTGGACCTTACATGTCTAGATTGTATTCGCACACGTAATAACCAAATATCTTCTTCAATAAAATCTCTGAGCTGACTTATTTGTCGCTCCCGGTATACTTCGATATTGTATAAGCCTTCAATTAAGTGTTCAGCGTAGTAGCTGCGAGCCAACTTGATTTGGTATGTGCCAAGTGCAAACAGAATTAGGTCTTCTTCAGAAAAAACCGGAAAGTCTTCAAAAATAGGTTGGTCGCTGCTGAGTCTTTCAAATGATGCCCTCTGTCTATTTATGTTATGACGGATAACATAGTCCGCTAAGAGGTTCGGTATTTCAAAACGTTCATTAATTATATTTACGAACGATGATGCATGAATACAGTGGCGGTACTCCCATAGAAGCAGAAAAGCACAGCTTGCCTTAATAAAACAACGAATTAAAAAAAAACAGTCAATGCAAAAACAAAATATTATAATTTATCTTCAAACTGCATGCCACGCGTTAAACGGAACGTATTGATGCAACGTCAGGTTTACGTACTCAATAACTGTCATAATCTCGTCGTTGCCTAACTTCATATGTCTCCCGAGCTCCCGACCCCGCCCGATCGGTCAAACAGGTCGATCGGGCATAGTCGGGCTAGGCTAGCCCTTTCTCTGTCACACCCACTACAATAGCAGCGGTAGAGCCGCTGCTTTTCCGACCTCTCTATTTTACCAACATTTCTAGGTGTTTTTGTTTTGAAGTTTTTGCCGGTTTTACGACAGAATGTATAGGATTTTAAGCATAGCTTCTGGTTGAATGAATGAAAATTGCGAGAAAATGTGAATATGTGAGTGAACGCGGGTTCGCGACGCGATTGAATGGGATTTCGATTTAGTTCAAATTTGTCATGAGCGTTGGTTGATGGTGCATTTTTTTATTGTGATTTGATATTTTCCATTTCTTGTTAGTAATTTAAAGTTTTGTGAATAGTTTTTGCTGTAATTAGCTTTGTTTTGAAGTGATTAATTAGTTTAAAGTTTTGTGATTAGTTTTTGCTGTACCAATTAGCTTTGTTTTGAAGTTAAACCATTCCAACCATAGTTATCTACTAAAATGAATTCGAAAACGCATACAATTGTTCCTTGTGATGGATTAAAGTGTGTGAAAGCGTTACTTTGCAAGGTAAATACTTTGAATTTTACAGATAAATATAACCTCGTTACTTCACCTAAACCTACTCCAGATTTAAATATTTCTCAGAAAACTAAAAAACATACTAGGCATTTTAATCGATCAGCATACAGCGTTCAATGGGTTGTCGGCTGCTCTCATTTAAACAAATTTTTCTGTTGGCCTTGCATATTTTTTTCTAATGAAAAGAATGCTTGGAGTTTATCAGGTTACGATGATTTATATAACTTCTCTGGTGCCATGAACAGACATCAAAATTCTCAGAAACATTTGAATGCTGTTATTTCATTTTGTAGTTTTGGTAAAACACGAATTGAAACATCTATAACTCGGCAGTTAGGTGACGAGATTTCTAAACACAATATGCGTATGTATGTATGCACAGTATGCACAAGATGGCTCATATTAATATATTATTTTACTTGATACTGACAAGATAACTTGATCATTATATTAAAATAGTTGTAAATTTTGTGACAGGATGTAAAATACGAAAACTGTTAGTCATATATAAATAATAGAAAATAAAACCAGTGTTATTAAAAACCAGTGTCAGAACTCGGAACAAAAAGTGCAACTTTTTTTTTTTTTTGTAAGTTGGGCTTTACCCCCATTTCATTGCTGGCACGCCACTGCATGAATACTATCTTGTATTGGTGTTTGGAACGCATTGATGAGTGCCGCTGCGTTTTGAAAGTCCTCAAACATGTGACTTAAGGCGCGATTAAAATATTCTTGCCTAAACAATTTGAAATCTCGCTTGAACCTGCCATTTATAACTTCCACTACCCAGCGGCATAGAGTTACCAGCCTAGTTCTATTGGCCTGTTCAGTAGTAAGCTGGTCTGCACCGCGGTCTTTGGTTTCTGGCATATAGGCACTGTAGTTGCATCGCTCCAAATCGCCACAGACGTCTCTAAACCCACGATCTAAAATGAATATGTCGCCAGCCCGGTAAAACCAGTGAAATGTGCCTTCTTCGTCATTTATAATTCTTTCCAAAATACTGGCATCTGAGTCGGTAGCAGCATAGGGCCCGCAAACATCAATTATATGCCCATCGGAACACACCATTAAGAACGGTTTTAATAGATTTTCGTATTTGTGTAGACTGTAGGTCTGTCGCTGGAACGAAAAGTTGGAGCTCTTCTGTATATAAATATATGTTCCATCCATGATTGTTACTGCCTTCCTTTCTTCTGGAGAAGACTCGGGATTTCCAAATAACGCGTTTGGTACAATAAGATTACGGTCAGCGACCATTCTTCTATTTAAATGGTCGAGTCCCAGGTGTCGTGGCTTAAAATCCAGAGATATAGCATCACGCGCGGTTTTTAAATGCCTTTCTAGAGTCCTTCTACTTATGTTAAAGAGCGTGGCTAATCTCTCGTTGCTATCACCAGTTCGCAACTTCATTAAATAAATGGCTAGTTTTGTTTTGGCGTTTGACTCAGACAAAGAAGGCGTTTGTTCCAAGATTGTATTGAATTGATCTCTGCTAACGCCCAATCGAATATGAATCTCATTAGGATCCATATTTGCAATATCTTCAAAGTCCAGAATATTTTTATTTAAAACAGCTTTTTTAAAAAGCTCTAGTATTTGCACAAAATGAGAGCTGTTAAAATCATGTCTGAGATTTGGACTATCAATGAGCTCTTCCCAATCATTTGATGTTAAATGTGCATCACATATTCTGGCACTGTCTGGTATGAATAAGTTAGAATGTAACATAAGAGTAATCCTTACATTCTCAGGCATTCGACGACGTGAAACACTACGGCATCTGTCAAACATACAGTTTGCCGAGGTGCTAGGCACTCGTGAATATTCTTCCACTTGAAGAACACATTCGTGCGGGGCAGGGTTATTGTTTGGCTGCACAGCCCGTTGAGCTCGTTGCCAACAGGGTCGACAAACGTATTCTCGGCCGTTGTATTCAACCTGAAAAGGAAAATAGTTTATAACATAGTATTTAAAACTCACAGCAGTTTCAGTTAAATCATGTGTTGTATAGTAGAACATGCCGAGCTCTTTTTCAACGTGACGAATGAGTCATGCTCATACGCATTGTTAATGAGTGGTTGGCCTCTATTATATTTCGAAGCTAGATAACGTTGGCTCTGTTTCCATATGCACCATGTGTGTAAAAGAGAGAGAAGATCTGTTTTGACTATAACTTAAGTATTGTTAGAAAAGAACCATACGCTTAAGGAAATAACATAATTCACTAAAAGGACGTACATAAAAATACAATCAAAACTGTAACGTGGACTTTCAATAAAGAGCCCACACTTCACCCAACGATGTGTCGCATATGCACATTGTGACACAATATTATGAGGCCATCACCGCTATAGGGTGCGTACATACGGGTAAAAACAACCAAAAAATAGTCTAAAAATACTTACTTGCTGTGGAGCTATAGCTTCAATAATATATCGAGCATTGGCAGCATTTTCCTCAAAAAGAGCATGGGTTATTTCTAACCTTCTTCTATTAACCACTGATCGATTGCACAAAACACATATAGGTCGATTTTCTGCCATTTTTCAATAATGTTCCGTTGGCGTACACAAGTCCAGAGTCCAAGTACACAAGCACAAACGTACAGAAGTTCAGAGTTAATAGCCAGGTTATCAGGTTAGGAAGAAACACAGTCCAGAGGGTAGCCAGGGTCAAAACGTTTGAAAAAGAATCCGTAGATGAGCGCACAGTACACAACGTCACAAGGGTAAGCGAAGGACTGCGCCGAGTGACGCACACGCACCCCACACCTCGGCTCTTTTGTTTGCACTCGAAGCTGATTGGGCCGTTCGAACTCAGGTAGTCCATGTAGTAAACCCATTGTTGAGCTGAGTCTTGTAAACGGTATGCTGACAACGTTTTGAAATACTTTTGAAGACATAAACTAATGTTAATAAGTATTTTATAAAATGGGTTTGCACATTTTCTTGCACTTATTATCTAAGTATTTTACCTATATGTATTTTTTTTTCTAAATGAGCTGCAATGTTACGTTCATAGTAAAAGTTAGTCCTTAGTAATAGTACTTTCATTTAATACCTATTTCGTTGTTGGCCGCTCATAGACCATTTTGCTCTTTCTCCTTTGTTATCCTAGCATTTAAAACATGTAACGAGAAATATTTCAAATCTCTAGTGTACTTTATTAAAAGGAAAGATATAATATATTTTGCGACGCCTTCTAAAATATCGTGCATGATATCTACTCCGACATGATCAAATAATCTAAAATTTTCAACAGATAACCAGATACACTTTTCTTTAATGCCAGTTCTAGCAGGACAATTTAGTTGTAGTTGTTCAAGGTAGTTTTCGTCATTACGAAGCAATTGCTCTTCCTCAAAATATTGTCTTTTCATGTTTTCTTTGGACACATTACAAATTCGACATGAATAATTAGAGGAGAATGTTTCATTGAAGCCTGTTATGGAATGTATACCCAAATTGTCACCAATTATTAAAGCCAAAGAAAAATAAAGTTTTCCCTGGAATGACGGAACGTCTATATCAATTCCATAATTGGATAGAAAGTTAAGTTCTTCTATTAAAGGATGAAAAACTATGTGGTTCCCAAATATTGTTCTATCTGACGAATGGAATAAAAGAGCCAAAAATATATTAGATAGAGCTGATGCGCGATCCGGTGGGATACAACCAACAGACACGTAAACAGCTCCTAACTTGTGGATGCCTGAATGACTGCCGAGAACATTACCACTTTCGTAATCATCGAAAAATAACAGCAATGGAAATACTAACTTTCCTAGGTACTTACTTTTGACTATATTGGCCCAAACACTACCTTGAGTTATATTTTTGATATGATGGCTGTTATCTAATGATAAATTGTTGCAATAATCTAATGTTTCTGCCATAATATTATCAAGTGTGATAAATTTTTGTAGAACATATCTAAGAGGAATAAATTGCTGTTTACATTCCGTTGGCACAGACGTTACAACACCGCGCTTTTTAATAGAACACATTGTTTGACCTATGACTTTCTCAATTGGGGGTATATAGTACACACATCAAAAGTGTCTAGGGATCAACATATATTTTTGCAATAACTTTTCTCCTGATTGATATTAATTAAAATTTTCTTTAAGGATTCATCAAATAAAGTGTTTTCGTTTGTCACAGTAACGATAAACCAAGTCACCTTTGCATTAATAAAGAAATTTGCCATTTTCCTAATAAAGGGATTTTTGACATTTGAACCACTAACATTAAAGTTCGAAAAAAAGACTGAAAGAACAGTTTTCTTTAAAATTTTATTGGGTAACTTAAACAATTAATAATCCGTGTTTCTACCGCGAACACTAACAACACAAGAACATCGGTTTGGCATACTCAAAATGAGTTCATCCAAATCACGCTGTGGAATGGCCGCCCATGTTCGTTGCAACAACAAAAAAAGGTCTTCTTGCGACTGGATACCCTCCATATTCGGCAGAGCTCTTCTCTGTAGCATATCCCATGCATGCTCAATCGGGTTCAAGTCTGGCGACTGAGCAGGCCAGGGCAGGACTCAAATCTTAACTCGAAGAGCTCCAACAATAACCGCCATGATGTTAGCCGTGAGGCTTCATCACTCTTCAGGGAACTTAATTAGCGACCAAACAGTCAGAAACCGCTTGCATGAAGTGAACCTTCATTCCCGAAGACCGCAACGGGTACCACCTATAGCAATGCACAATCGTAGGATTCGATATCAATGGGCTCTTGAACACAGAAATTGGGCAGAAGAACAATGGCGTTTCGTGTGCTTTTCTGATGAGTCTCGTTTTGGTATGAGACCGGATACAAGACGTATACGACACTGGAGAACCCCTGGACGCCAACAGCGATTAAAATCCTGCCAGGAAGTCCATCCTTATAGTGGTGGAACCATCATGGTATGGGCGGGTATTTGGATCGGCGGAAGAACTGAGTTGATTTGGATCAGAGGCAACCTCAACGCTCAAATTTATGCTGAGACGATTGTATCAGACGTCATCGTTCCTCTACAAGTGCAAATCGGTCCCTTATTTCAGTTAATGCATGATAATGCACGACCGCACACCGCAAGAGTTGTAAGACAGACTCTCGCCGCAGCTAACATCAATGTCCTGCCCTGGCCTGCTCAGTCGCCAGACTTGAACCCGATTGAGCATGCATGGGATATGCTACAGAGAAGAGCTCTGCCGAATATGGAGGGTATCCAGTCGCAAGAAGACCTTTTTTTGTTGTTGCAACGAACATGGGCGGCCATTCCACAGCGTGATTATGTGCGTCAGGATTGCTCCGCCAAGTTGTCAAATCAGAAAATGGTTTCAGCCAAAAATTTGTCGATATTTGTCAAAATCGAAAGAAACAAACCCCGTATTTGTCAAAGCAGAAATAAAGAAGTTGTAAGCGTTTTAAGTTGGCCGCGCAATCCTGACGTCAAGGACTGCGCGGCCACGGAGATCTCAGCAACTACTTGGGATAGAGAAATAATTCCTTTTGTCAACTCAAGTCTGTATTTGTCAAGATTTGTCGAAAAATGAATCAAAGCTCTATATCAATATTATAATTAAATATTCGCCTTGAAAGTCATGGCCGCGCAGTCCTTGATTTGCTATTTTGTTTTTAGTATTTTTTTTATTAAAATTGAAGACTTCATATAGTATAGGAGTTAAAAGGAGAAAGGTCTTAATTTGTCGAAACTGACAAAAGCTTTAAAATACGACTAAAGTGTAATTAAACAGACGAAATCAATTTAAAACACAAAACTCGTGGCCGCGCAGTCCTGACGTTACTTTAAACCATGATATCTCAATAACTATAGTAGCTAGGATTTTGCTGTAGACGTCCATATAATCCTTATATTAACCCCATTAAAATGACATATCCTTTTACCCTCAACACTGTTTGGGACGCGAGTAATCTCAAGAATTATGTTACCCCATACAATGTTCTAGTAGAGTGACCATAATTTCGATTTGTTTTTAATCTTTGTCAAACTGGCTATGACAGCACAGTTCAAGGGCATTCTGTTCTGTTAGTCAAAAACTTAAATAAAATACTAAATAAGACGAAATAAAAAACTTGTTTAATATTTGAATATTTTTATTCATTGCACAAATATAAAGATTTCAAAAATCAACAAAATCATTATTCTTCAACTTTAAATGTTTTTCATCGGCTCTTACACCTCTACTAAAACATAAGTTAAAAAATGGATATATACAGAATCGTTTGTACTCTCTTCTAATTTACTCTTGTTATCGTCGTAACAAAGCATTCCGCTATTTCTTATAATATGACACTTATAATGCCCTATTGTTCCAAGTATTGGAGGAACATATTCTACGGCACCTAATAATTTATAAATGTTTTGTTTAATTATTATACTTTTAGGTACCTCATGTAAAAACACCATTTGCGTGCCATTTAAATCGAATGTAACATTTTTTGACAAGGTATAATGAAATAGAACTACTTCATTGCATTTTCTGCATTGCTTGTTTTCCCAATCATGAATAATAATAGAATCTTCCAAGTTACTGATGGTGAAAATATTAATTATATCTAAATTTAACGGTATAAACACATGTTTTCTTCTTGATGGGGTAGAATTTATGCATGCACTATTTATTTAACAGTTACTTACAGAAGAAGCACTAAAAATAATATCATTTAAGACGTGCTCATAAATAAATGCAGCGTTACATTCACAATCATAATGATTGTTTTTGAAATGTATCGAAGCAATTCTTATTCTTAATTTGTTTGCTTCTTCACTGTTATTATCAGAGTTACAGAGGATTTGTAAAAACGCTGTTATATCCCTATTTCTGCAATTATTGTCAAATAAATCGCGTATGCATGAATACTCTTTAAATCCGTGGGCCAATAAAAAAAATACGGAATCAAATGCACAAGTGTTTGTTAATTTAATATTTTTTTCAGATATATCTTGTACAGTAAAATTACTATTTTTTAAAAACATTATATTTACAGGTTTATTTGCAGAATCATCTTTAGGAACACCTTCGCCTCTCCAGTTTTCAACATACGTAGGAATTACTGAGAATACCGAATCATTTAAAAACGTTTTGGTTACACTAGGTTTTTCTTTTTTGCAGCATTTGTTTTCAAATGGTAACATTTTTCGCTTCCTAGTCTTACCTCGTTTTCTTTTAATGTTTTTCTCCTTTTTGTCTACAATGTCGGCGAAATTATTTAAACAATTTAAAGCAATTTTTATTTCACCTAATAAATAATCATAATGCATATTTAAATATTCATCAATGTTATATTTCTTCGACCTTGTTGTGAATAACAAATTTTTCATAGTTTTAAAATAGCTCTCTATAGCTGAAGATGTTGGTACTTTGTTTTGTGATTTATATAATGGGCACATAATATTACTCCAGAGGGGTAACTTTAGGAGTAACCGTTTGAGCGTTGTTATTAAATGAGGCATGTAGAAAGAGTTTTGTGATTCTGACGAACTTTTTGTTTTATCTAGGCTTTTTTCCCTCTCAACAATTTCATCAAACCATGAGAGCAAACCGTCATCATCGTCGAGGATTATGTTTTCGTGAATATTTTCCTTCTCATCGGTGTCTTCTTTAGGTTCCGTATATGTAGTATTACCTAAGGTGCAACTTATTTTCTGAATATAAACAGAAACAGGGTTTTCTGGGTTATCGTATTCGGTTAGACATAGTCTTACAACATCAGTAATGAGAGTTTTAATTTGCTGAAACGATTCACATTCTTTCATATACAAAATGCAACGAACGTATAACATTTTAACATTTATATCCCTATTTTCAAAGCAACGTAAATTATAAATTGTTTTGATAAAATGACTTGTATCTAGCCTAATAAATACTTCAGGTAATGCATAATTGCGGCCACTTAAGACTAAAACAGATCGTTTAACATAATCTTTTATACTGCTAAACGTAGTAAATGCTGAAACATTAGCTGCAATTAATGCTGATGAGTCATCGGTAATAATTTCATGTGGCGGGCTCCTTACTTGAATTAACCATTTTTTTAACCACGCTGCAATTGAATCTTTATTGTGAGAATCGGTAACCATTTGAAAAATTGGAGTAGATTTAATTGAATCCGAAGCAATCATGCCAATATATACAAATAGTCGTTTTGTTAGTGTAGTTCCATCGGGAAGCTTTATAGCCTGAAAAAAAGATCCAGTTGCATCTACAGTAATGGTCACTTTAGAAAAACTATTACAATAGTTAGTATAGTACTCTATTTGCTGATCAGACCAATAATATAAATGAAAACACGGTATCAATGTCACTTCACGGATAAAGTTCTGTACCTCTTGAGTCATCATGAGTATACTTAAAATTGGGTGAGCATGAAGTCTCTTGCTTTGTCGTTTCTCATACTTGATCTGGCGGAGAGCTGCTAAACTTGGCAGCACTGGTGGGCAAACTTGATTTGGGTCTTTAATTAATTTGGCCGCAAGTTCTTTTTGTACGACTACGGCAGGCTTATACTGTAGAATTTTTGCTAATTTACCTCTTTTGTATGGAGTTAATTTTGATTTTTTTTTAGGATTGTGTGGTACATTCTCTTCCTTACAAGTAAGTATATCGCATGTAAATCTTACAGTTTTTTCAGAAATTGCTTCGGTTTTTATTATTGTTTCTCTTTGACATTGTGAGCACTTTCCAAATAACGAAATGTTATTTTCACCGTCAACTTTCTTATTTTTAAAGTTCCAAGTACATGGTAGCTTAGATAACTCCCAGAGCTTTTCTCTCAAAAAAGTCGCCCACTTAAACTTTGGCAGACTCCTGTATTTTTGGTGTGTCGATGAGGTCCTTATATCTCTTCTAGCATAATGTACCATCACGGGTTGAATTTTTTTCCATTCATGCTCGTCCATTGTAAAACTAAATGTTTTCACCTTGTCTTGATATGTCAGCGATAATGAAGCCACACTATGACGCGACGGTGAAGAAGATGAACTACTCTGAACTCGGGGTGAATAAAGGTTATCATCTTCATCATTTTGAAAATACTCGTCGTAGTGCCTTTTCAATGCTTTGTAGATTGCATAAGGAGCTATCGTATTATCTAACTCATTAGATATTGTTTTAAATACTGGATCATTATATTTAATACTGCGATTTCTGCATACATCTCCGTACTTAAGAAATATTTTTTTTAATTTTTCACTATTGACTTTTCCTTTGCGACCCGCTTTTATCTGAAAATTAAATTAAAAAGTATATTTTTAAATATCTATTTATTTATAACTGCTTTTTAATAATTTGAGATTACCAGGAGTTAAAAGTTGCGTCTGGTTTAGGCAAAACCTTAAACGCTCTATTTAGTTTTTAAATAGAGAGCCTGGGAAAGGTTTACCTTACCCAGGCTTTATTTATTATTATTAATTATATAAAACACAATAAATTCCATCCTTGTTCATTAAGGCCTAATTTGTTAGGACTTTATTCCGATCTACTTTTTAACTAGGTACCTATGTAAAAGTACTGACTACAGCAAAACTGGTAAAAGTTTTAACATGGTATGGTGGTAGATAACACAAAATAAATATCGTTAACAAATTTAATTCAAAAATAAATAACTCACCATATTGATTAATATCACGTAATTATTTATATCACGTTTAAATATACACTAACGGTACGGATACACCAAATCCGTCATCGGCCGAAGTATGCTCGGGCGTCATCGGCCGAACTCGGCCGATCAAATCAAACGTAATTATATGAGGTAAATGAACAAAATCGGTCGGACGACGTCGGTAGTAGCAGTGTATGCACTCTCTTCCATTTACTTACGTTTGATTTGATCGGCCGAGTTCGGCCGATGACGCCCGAGCATACTTCGGCCGATGACGGATTCGGTGTACGCGTACCGTCAGTCTCTCACTGAATACACACTTATGTCCTTTTTATCGGAATATCACTGTCGGATCCACAACGTACAGCAGTAACAGTCCGTTGAGATATAATACTGGTATCGTGACGATTCGACGCGAGCGCGGTGGTCCGCTGACCAGCAGTTGTGCGAATGAAAAGCAATATTAGAAAGAGAGCGCAATAGGCAAACTCGCGTCGATGCTCCTGTAGTGCGGCCGAAGAGACCAACTTAGAATAATGTTAAAATAGTAATTTTACTGATTTATCTGTAAAAAATATTAAATTTACTCGTGCATTTGATTCAGTGTTTTTTTTTTACTGACCCTGGGAATAAAGAGTATTTATGTATACTCAATTTATTTGACAATAATCACAGAAATAACGATATAACAGCGTTATATTAACAGTGAAGAATCAAACAGATTAAGAATAAGAATTGCTTCGATATATTTTAAAATATATCATTATAATTGTGAATGTAACGCTGCATTTATTCTTGAGCACGTTGTGACGTCCACTAGTCACAGAGGTAAGCACAAATAGTTTATTAAATAAAACAATAGTTTGGTGGTTTAAAATAGCAATCGGGTGCCAGCCCGCTCGGTTCGCGTGACAGCTGTCAGTGACACATTTTCCCGCGCGGGCCTGCCTCCGTGTCTATGATCTTTATTCATCACACCTCTTCCTTTTTTTACAAATATAGATTTTTCAGATATTATTTTTACTAAGTAAAAACTTAGGACTTAAACTCATTTATAACGCAATTGAAATTCCTTCATTAGTAACACAATCAAATAGATTACATAGAGGTTTTAAACAAAAGAAGTGTATACATTGATACATTGTTAATTTCAAAATAGAAAGTCATTTATTCAAATTAGGCTGATAATCAGCCCTTTTCGAAGGTTACATTTTACAAAAGACAGTCCCTCAAAACGCCCACCCTTCAACACTTCATAAAGTTTTAGCTTAGAAGAAGAAGTGGCGGAACAAACTCCCGAGCAACACATCTGTCTTTTAGGTTTAGGTTAGTTATTCGTTGTCTGAATCACAATCGCTAGTGTCATCAGAATCAGATGAATTCAGGTGTTTTTTCCCATACTCTTGTCATTTACCTCCTTTTTTTTCCAAAATGGACAATATTCCTTCTCAACTCTGGTCCGGTTGTGGTTTTGTAATATTCAGAGCCTCTAGAATCAACAACCGTATGTGGTGTGGGCCCAAAATTAGGTGTCAATTTGTTTTCTTTTATCTACATAAACCATTCCTTTTCTTTAATTATTCTGTCTGTGAACTCTGAGAATTTAAAAGTCATGTTAATTTAACATTATCTTTGGATTGAAAACAGTCAGCTAGGCCATGTTTGAAGTTTGTGTATTCGTTACACAACTGATACCGCCAAATAAAATATAAATTTCCTTGTTTGTAGGTGTTTATTTTTTTTTTATTTTTTTTTTTTATTTTACGTAGTAACTGAATATCATAATTCTTATGACTATGTTAAAATGTAAATTAATATACTTGGAAAATATTATATAGTATTTAGGTATGAGAGGCAGAAAATCAAAAATATATATATATATATTTTTTTTTTCAAGATCATTTGTTATATAAGTTTAACATCCTTACAAGCAATTAATAGTAAGTTTGCTTTATTTATCAATGGTAACCCAGCCATACATAATTTATGCTGTTTTTTATCTAAGTCAGTTTAATAACAATTATAATGAAACATATTGGAAGCATGTAAAATTAATAATACCTACTTGAAAATATCAAGCATTTTGGTCCAAAATGTTAAACTAAAAATGATTTAGATTTAATAGGATATGCCGGCCGATGCTTATGGCCATCAGATTGTGTTGACCATATGGTCTATAGTCTTATCCAGGATATATTATTATCTTTTACATGTATAGTAGTGTTATTTCATTTGAGTGTAAAAACAATTTTAACAGTAGCTGTATCAAGTACAGATGCTGAATATGTAGCATTATATGAGGCAAGTAAAGAAGCCATATAATTAAGAAACTTATTATTAGAACTGAAATGCAGAAATAAGTCACCTGTACTGTTATATATTGACAACCAGAGTACACAGTGTATTCCATAAAAGAACAAACAAATTATTATTTATATATAATTTCTTTTTGTGAGAACTGCGGTTGAAAATTATTTTATTAAAATATAGTATTTAAATACAAATAATATGCCGCCAGCATATTATTCACAAAGAGTTTAAGTTTCCAAAACATAATAATTTTGTTCAACAGGTGTCACTCCATTGTAAATTTATTGTCTTTTTGTTGCATTCAATTTTTTTTTTTTTTTTTTTTTATAACTGTCATCTTTACATAGTACAAAATAAAATCGCTTTCGTTGTTTGTACTCTTAAATCTTTTGAACTACGCACCAGATTTTAATGTAGTTTTCAGTAATATTGCGATACACACACTTTTTTTTTTCAGTAGAGTTTTTTAGTTTCTTTTATAATTTTTTATTGTTTGTTGTATGCACTTGTGGCATGTATTGTGCTAAATAAATATGTTTTCTTTCTTTCTAATAGATATAGAATGATTCAAGATTTAGGTTTATATGCAGCACATTGCATCGGATTGAAATCGGGGCGATTCGCTAGTTTTTTTTTTTTGTTAATAAGGGAGTGTGTTGAATATGTATCAAAACATTGTCATTGTTTGTGAATAAATTAGTTGTCTGTGGCGAGCATAGTTTTGACCACAATTCAAGTCCCAAAATAGTATGCTCTTGACATTAAATACGCATTTTACCTGGGTTAATAGGACAGCATCAGCGAGTGGAGTGCGCATAGCTGAATTTTGGGCCAAAACGATTTGATCGTATAGAAATTTGCCATCGACACGCTAAGAAGAAGACCTGGTTTAATAGAACATTATTCTTTAAACATAACCAGGAAATGTTGAGCCTAGCATTGTGTTCTGCATCATCGTTGCCTTACGACAAAATCATCAATAAAGTTAACGACGACGCCACCACAGGAAAGAAAGTATTCTTTCTGCATTATTATTATTTTTTTTTTTTTTAGAATGCTCTGGCCAAATCTTTAAACCTTGGCGATAAAAAGATTGATAGATCTTTTTTCGTTTTTTTTTTTTTTTTTTTTTAGTGGCTATCCATCATCAATTCATCATAATTTTGTTAGAGCTATTGTCGATATGGATGGTTTTCTCTCACTATTAGTCACGATTATAGCCTTGTTGATGTATCGCATGTCTACGCACACTCTTATATCTCCGTCCGGTTTGAGGACGGGCATTATTGGTAAGACCCATCCTGAAGGCTTCGTGCCTTTAAATAGGATATAATTATTGTCATCATCTGCCTAGCCTTTTCCCAACTAAGTTAGGATCGGCTTCCAGTCTAACCGGATGCAGCTGAATACCAGTATTTTAAATGGAGCGACTGCCTATCTGACCTCCACAACCCAGTTAATACTAGGTAATACGATACCTCTTTGGTAAGACTGGATGTCAGAATTTCAGGTTACTGACTACCTGTAACGACTGCCAAAAATCTACATATGGCAGCCGGGACCAACAGCTTAACGTGCTTTCTGAGGCACGGAGGAAACTCGGTAGGTATGTCGGGCGCCACCCATCCACAAACCGACCTAGGCAAGCACAGCTTTTACCTAAAGATCGACCCGAGTGGCAGTTCTTATTAAGCCACGAGCTCCTTATTGTATATCTTATTTGACCAACTTGTCAATCTTTTCTTCCAAATAAATGGTATCACCAACAGGGCTGTCTGCCGGTTTGATTGAAATATCAAGTTGCAAGTCTTTAATTTTTCTTTTTTATGACCTTGCTTGCTTACCGAATTAATTCCTATATCGAGTTTGAGTACTTGTACAGAGATAGCGGTGTCTTTTCTTAAAAGGTCTCGAGTGCCGTTCTTAACGACATAGAATGTTTCAGTCTGCTGTTTGTCGGCTACTTGAATATCTGCATCAAATGCTTTTTTTTTTTCAAATAGGTTTTACCAAACACTTTTACTAGTCTCCTTTTTTTCTACTATAATATATGTCAACACCTCAGAGGTTATTTCTCTTTTAAGACCCAGACATAATCTTGATATAATTTCACATGAAAACTATGCAGATTAGTGTCTGAGATGGTCTTTCGAAGGAAGCACCACACACTTTATTGATTGTTCGCTGTGCTGCTGTCTTAAGCAACAATAGTACATTCTGATATAAGTGTTTTTGTCATTAATTATTAGGAAACTATGATTCAATTGCTTTTTCCCCGCCATGCTTTTCAGGTTGACGGAGAAGCAAAGATAATTATAATAAGCCGCTAAACAGCTTTAACATAAAAATATTTTCGAATTAAGAATACAAATAAATGTAATTAACATAGTACCTAAGTATTTGGTTAAAATAATCATGTTTATTTGTGGTATTCTATTTATAAACATAATTCAAATATTTAAAAAATATTGACACCGTGAAGACACATATCTCTTTGCCAAGATTAAAAAAACAATTGTCGCCGATAGGAATTATTTATCTGTGGATTGATTATTTTTATTTTTTAGACACTCTATTTCTTGTTGTGGATGTTTTTCTTATAGTGTCTGATAAAACCAGATCTTAGATATTGTTTTACTTTTGCAGAGCAATGGTTACTGTCTCCATTATGATTTACATTGCCACACCTTTACGCCTCTTATGTTTTCACACACACAGGTTTGCAGTTTCATATCTATTCTATAGGACATTTCGAGGTGAACTACACCATATTGTTAGTACCAACCGACAACCAGATGTTTCAGTTTACTATTCATAGAACCTTATATTGTTAGTACCAACCAACAACCAGATGTGTCAGTTTACTATTCATAGAACTTTATATTGTTAGTACCAACCGACAACCAGATGCGTCAGTTTACTATTCATAGAACTTTATATTGTTAGTACCAACCGACAACCAGATGCGTCAGTTTACTACTCATAGAACCTCATAGAAAGTCGATCACCCCACTTACTACTTTTTATGGAAACATCTTTTCCATTTTCGCCGGTTAAATATTTATTGTTAGTACCAACTGCAGTATGCAGTTTACTACTTTGGCGTTTTTAGTACCGGTCTATAATAGACCTACTACTCGAGTCTTTTTAAGGGTGATTCCATATAGGTCAATGCAGTGTTTACGTGCCCCATCTGAATCAAATAACACATTACCACTTGAATAAAATAACACATTACCACTTGCTTATGATATTAGGTCGGTATGAAAAATTATTATTTTTCCAGATCATAATCAAACATAGCATGCTTTACTTTGCTTATGTTGCAGAAATTATGTCAAGTTTGATATAACCACAACAAACAAATCTTTATTTATATTCGCCGACATGCGTGACAGAAATTGAATGAATCCGTCAAAACATCTATGAGTTGTACTTGGTGATATTATTATAAGTCTCTCAAATAAGCTAATAGATAGCTTACGTATTACTTCATAGTATCAACCGAGTACTTGTTAGCCACGCTTATAGCTTGTAAACAGCTAAAAATAATAACATTGTGGTTGGTGTTGTTCTTTTAGAAAGGTACTTACCCTTCTAACTTCCAATCAAACAACTTGCCATAAGTAAGTACATATTAGTATTATGTATTAACGAGCTATTTTGTAGCTATCGTTATTAATAATAATCCAAGTTACGTACCTATAAACTATGTTTCCCGTAAACACCGCTTAGCATATTGGTTATAAAGGGATGACAATTCCCGTTAGTTCACTCCTTTTTCTTGTATTTTTTTTTTTCTTTTTGTTTTATTTTTGTTTTATTTGGTGTACCTACCCATAACCTCGTCGCCATTTGTGACGTCCACTAGTCACAGAGGTAAGCACAAATAGTTTATTAAATAAAACAATAGTTTGGTGGTTTAAAATAGCAATCGGGTGCCAGCCCGCTCGGTTCGCGTGACAGCTGTCAGTGACACATTTTCCCGCGCGGGCCTGCCTCCGTGTCTATGATCTTTATTCATCACACACGTCTTAAATGATATTTTTTTTTAGTGCTTCTACTGTAAGTAATTGTTAAAATAGTGTATATCTATTTATAACGTTATTTTAGATATAATTAACATTTCCACGAGCAGTAACTTGCAAGATTCTATTAATATAATTCGGTACATTTTGTTTATAATGTATAAGAATATCTAAATATTAAAAAAGTTTTTTATCAGTTAACAATAGAAACCAGAACAGAAATGCGCTTAGACTGTATTGTCTTGAACTTATGGTCTTGAAATTATGGTCACTCTACTAGAACATTGTATGGGGTAACATAATTCTTGAGATTACTCGCGTCCCAAACAGTGTTGAGGGTAAAAGGATATGTCATTTTAATGGGGTTAATATAAGGATTATATGGACGTCTACAGCAAAATCCTAGCTACTATTATTATAGTTATTGAGATATCATGGTTTAAAGTAACGTCAGGACTGCGCGGCCACGAGTTTTGTGTTTTAAATTGATTTCGTCTGTTTAATTACACTTTAGTCGTATTTTAAAGCTTTTGTCAGTTTCGACAAATTAAGACCTTTCTCCTTTTAACTCCTATACTATATGAAGTCTTCAATTTTAATAAAAAAAATACTAAAAACAAAATAGCAAATCAAGGACTGCGCGGCCATGACTTTCAAGGCGAATATTTAATTATAATATTGATATAGAGCTTTGATTCATTTTTCGACAAATCTTGACAAATACAGACTTGAGTTGACAAAAGGAATTATTTCTCTATCCCAAGTAGTTGCTGAGATCTCCGTGGCCGCGCAGTCCTTGACGTCAGGATTGCGCGGCCAACTTAAAACGCTTATAACTTCTTTATTTCTGCTTTGACAAATACGGGGTTTGTTTCTTTCGATTTTGACAAATATCGACAAATTTTTGGCTGAAACCATTTTCTGATTTGATAACTTGGCGGAGCAATCCTGACGCACATGCGTGATTTGGATGAACTCATTTTGAGTATGCCAAACCGATGTTCTTGTGTTGTTAGTGTTCGCGGTAGAAACACGGATTATTAATTGTTTAAGTTACCCAATAAAATTTTAAAGAAAACTGTTATTTCAGTCTTTTTTTCGAACTTTAATGTTAGTGGTTCAAATGTCAAAAATCCCTTTATTAGGAAAATGGCAAATTTCTTTATTAATGCAAAGGTGACTTGGTTTATCGTTACTGTGACAAACGAAAACACTTTATTTGATGAATCCTTAAAGAAAATTTTAATTAATATCAATCAGGAGAAAAGTTATTGCAAAAATATATGTTGATCCCTAGACACTTTTGATGTGTGTATATGTTCCATTTTCTTCAAAATATTTTAGGCGTTTAAATTCAGTATTAAATGACTTACCCGGAGACTGTATTGCTGACAAAAGACTATTTTTTAAGGATATTAAATTTTCTTCTTGTAATACAGATGTACTCAAGATATTTTCTATATTAGCCGATAAACTATCACATAAGTATTTGTTCATTCCTTCCACTATACCTTGAACTGCATTTCTAGGTATTAAAGGGTTTGCATATAGTTTAGAAAGAAACCTTGGTAATGAATAACTGTTGACATTAGAAAGCGATGTATTGTTTCGTAATGCTTGGTGCGGTTGTTCAGTATTCATAGGAGCATCATTAGGAGAATCCAAATTAGGTGAAAATTCAGTTGAAATAGATAAATTGTTGAGGGTTATAGAATTTGAAGGTTGCATTGTGACCGCATTATTAATTAGGTCACAATCAGAATTATGGTGTTTTATTAAATGTTTACGAAAAGTATTTCTTAAATGAAAAGACCTATTACAATTACCTTCTACACAAAGATACTTTGAAAAGTTATGAGTTTCATGAAATAAATTGAAATGTCTTAATAAGTTGCGAATGGTGTCACAAAGTTGAAAACATAAGAAACACTTTGGCATTTTGAAAGTCTACCTATATCTAATAGAAATAGACTAGTCCCTTTGAATATTTAGATCTACGCAAAGCGTATTTATTGATGTAGTTTTTTTGTCATATTGAGTTTTTAATTGGTACAGCACTGTCTGTATAAATTGCCACAAGTTATAACATTCTGGAGGATATTGTGCGTTAAGAACAAATATTATTTTAAAGCACGCATCTACTGATTTAACAATTGATGTAACCTCATACCGAATATTGTTTACTACTATGTACCTTGCAGATATTTCTGTGAGAGTAGGTTCGACAATTATAATGAATGGTTGCAGAGTCAATTCGAGGTCGAGCATCTTCTTTGTGCGACGAGCAATGGTTTCCTCTATTTCCGCTGCACTCTTGACATGGGTGATAAAACCTTCTAGAACTTCCTGTTTCGATGGGCGCCACAGGTTTTTGGACTTCGATTTTGTCTTAGATACGTTCGATGTAGTCATCAAAAACGGTATAGACATGAACGCAACTATGTCCTTAATTTCATTGTTTTCTGTAAATAAACATGTATTTATTTAAAACGAGAATAAATAATAAATTAACGTTTCACACACACTCCTGCATGCATGGGTAGTTCATACAAACGTAATACCAAAATAATTTGTAAATCAAACATATTCTTATCCACTCAAGTGCGGTTGGCGCGATTCTACCCCAAATTTAATATGGTAGTGTGTCTTTATTCCGATTCGAATACAGAATATCCTAGGTTCCCAATTATATATTTTGAATGGACACTGATTTAACAAGAGTTATGAGAAAAATAAGTTTTCTATAGAAATTTTAAATTCCTCATAACTCGTCTTTATATCATTGTCCTTTCAAAATATATATTTGGGGACATAGATATTCTGTAATCCAATCCTCAATACCGGTGGTGTGTTTGTTGTTTACTCTAATGTTTTCGACGAACGCAAGATCAACTGATCGATTTGCTTTGAACTCGTGATACAAAGGAGACCACGGACCTTCTTTATCTAATTTTTCTACTATTTTCCGCAGTAAATTACCTTTACATTTTTCTACCGATGCTCTGTAGCGGGACTTGGCAACTCTAAACGCATTTAAAGCAGAGGTAAGTGGTCTCCGGTGACCTTTCGTTTTTTAAGCTTATTTAAATTTCTACGCGCACGGCGATAACTTTTACGTTGTTCGTTTAAGTAGTCACACCACCAATCACATCTACGGATATTGGTCATAGATCCGCGACCAATGGCGATGTCAGCACAGTAAGTGAAGGCGTCTGACATAATTTCAGCACTTTCTTCAGCTGACAGCCCGTCTCGAGTGAAGTCTTTGGTGTTTGACGCAAAAAGCAAGCTAAAGAATTCCCAATTCGCGCCTTTACTTTTATACCTAAAGTTACCAATGATATGTGACGGACCTTGAGTAACCGTCGGAACAAATTCGTACACGATAAGCCGATGATCGCTACATGACGCATCCGGTAGGACACGCCACCTATCCAAACGAACGTCTGCACTAGAAAGTGTGACGTCAATACAAGATTCGCCCATTTGGCTGCAAAAGGTAGGTGGTGCATCTGGGGTATTATGAATTGATAGGTTCATTTCAGCAATGAAATCTTCAACAGCAGAACGTCGGTCGGAATCCGTAGACCGAACCTTGCCATACCACAGAGACGAGGATGCGTTAACATCCGCGCCAACGATAACTTTACAGCCCGCGAGTGACCGCAAGACATGACGGAGGTTATGTATGTGAGGACCAACAGGGTCTGAATATTGAAAGTAACAGCTCACAACGTAAACTTTATAGAAAGCCGAGGAGACTTCCGCAACGGCACAGTGCGGCGTCATGAGGTTACGCAAAGACGTTACTGTAAAGTTAGAAGAACGCGCTGTGGCGGAACATTATTTAGACCACCACCTTACAATTCAAAGAAATCCGCTCCCGCTTATGATTTTGTACCGCGGTCGGAAATCAGGTGATGTCTTGTTTGTCAGCGAGTGCAGATGCACTGCCGCTTGCGACTGGAGCGAGCACGCATCGGGCGCGTGGTAAATGTACCGCGGCGGCCGGCAACGGCATGAGGTGGCTGCGTGACCGCGTGATACCGAGTCTTCGTTCGCGAGCGTCGAGCAGCGGTCAGCAGTGGTCTTCCTACTAGCTTGCTTATCGGTCGCGCCGCGCTCATAATATTGTATCGCTAAATTCATTTATATTTGCTATCATTTGTCTTAAGTGTTTGATCTGTTTTAACGTAATATATTAATTTCATCTGTCTCTCAATAATAATATTCATTTCTCTGCTTTTCACCTTCATTCTTCCTGCTTCGCTTCGTACACGAAACAGTTCTAAACTAACTGGCTATACGGGTTCAATTCCCGGCTTAGTAGATTTGGACAACCTGACCAAATTCTACAGCGCCACGTAAATTCCGGCTCGTGATTTTGAATCCAGCTGAACTACTTTATGACGTAAGCGCGCGTTTTGATATTGTTCTTGCACAAGCACTATGTCTAAGCTGTAATCGATAATTAATTTGTCCAGTTCAGAAGTCGCTACTCTGTCGTTGTGGAGATTTAATTGTCCTATGTTTAAACTATCCATTGTTTTAGTAGTTTGTGTTGAGGATTAACTGTTCGAAGCTTAACTTTGTAGGTTGTACACTCTGGTGACCCACAACGATGGTCAAATGGTTTTTTAAAACGTTTACACGCCACGCAAGTTAGTATAAAATTTAAATTGTCCTTATGCGGGCAGTTGTTTGTTTCATGTGCTTCGGAGCAATTTGCACAGGTAGGTGACTTGTTAACGCAGTATTTCTTAACGTGACCGAACTGTTGACAATGTAGACAACGGACTATATCAACGTCGTCATTGAACCGGCAAGTCGCCCAATCAATAAATATTTTTTCCTTAGTGGACACCAAATGTTTACGCACGGTGGACTCGATTTCAATGCCTATCCACTTGCGACCGTTATCTAAAGAACGCCGACGATAAATTTTAGTGGATTTAATAAAATCATCCTCTTTTATTGGCAGCTCGTCTTGAATATTCTGACGGTATAGTGCGTGCAAAAAAGCATTGTCTTCCATTGAGGATGGCACGTCCTTAACTAGTATACGAGGCTGTCGGCCTTTTGGTTTTTCAAGTCGCAAGCCGGCGGACCTAATAGCGTCGACCGATTGTAACTTCTTAATTTGGCTGTCATTAGCGACACGTAATACGACGCCAGATTTTGCGGTTTTTTTAACACCTACAATTTGAAACCCGTCGTCACTGGGCTTGATCACCTTCATGAGTGCTTGCTTAGTAGCAGAGGAGGATGCGTAATCAGCTAATCGCTCAGCGGTGGGGTAAGCCACGACACAGGGTACGGGTGCGCGCGAGTCGACAACCGGCGCAGGTTTAGTTTTAGGTAGTCGAAGTTTTAAGGAATCCGCATACGAAACTTTGTTACAGTTACTTGTATTGATATTGGTATTTGATTTAATTTTATCCAATTCGCGTTCCGTATTGGCTAATTTCGTTTCATTGGAAGATGATTTTATGGCTAACAAAGAAACGATTGATGTTGTGCGCTGAGTCATGTCCATGATGGCTGATTTATTTGCAACATTAATGCGGGGAACCTTGGTCATTAACAAGTTCGTTAATTTTAGTTAAATATGCAGACGCCTGAGAAACTAAATCGTAATAGTCGTCATGGCTCGCAGTTGGACTGGCACTTAATAACGGCGAAGACTTTTCAATGGAATTGGATGTTTGAAGCCGTTTTGATCTATCGTCGGGCGAAATGTACGTCGGAGACATTTCACTGAACAAACGTTTAGAATTACCGGGTGTGGGTGTTTTATTATTCCGGCGCATTGTTTCTTTCCCGCGGTCCGGGGGTTCGTCGTTTGTGGTCAACATATTATAAATTACGGAATTCAAACTAAAACGTAATTAGATCGTAAACAGTACAAGAAATAACAGAGAACAAATTTATGACGAGGTACCCACACACTCAAAAATATAAATGTACTCACCGAATGTTAACGAAATTAACTTATTACCAATAAAACCGACGATAAAATGCTAGAAAAACTTACTACACGAGCACTCAACACTAAATCACAGAATTGGAAATCAATCACGAGCCGCAATTCGAACGCGAAACACGACAATCGTAATTAAAAAACAGCAGCGAAAAAAAGTTCAAACCGCTCGCACGGAACGCCCGGAGGGAAGCTGAAACTAACCGTGCTGTATCAACGTCAGTGAATTGTCTTACTTTTCTGACTGCGTATGCGGCCGAACTTAGCATTCCCGCTAGGCTTGATATGTGTAATCCCCATTGTAATTTTGAATCTACTGTTATGCCCAGAAATACAGCAGAGTCGGCAGTTTCCAGCTCTTGATTGGCGAGGATAATATTGGGACCTAGATTTCTGACATTGGGTAAAGCGAACTTAATTATTTTAGTTTTCTTGGCATTAAGGTGAATGCTCCAACCACCCCGCGAAATTCAAATTTTCTTACTTTTTTTGTAATTTGCAGGTCAGTGTTAGTTTATATGTTGATTAGAATATTAATTGCGGCTGTAAGACGTATGTACTTACAGAATTATAATCATCAAAATCATCAATACAAGCTTCCAAGTTCATAAAGGTGCAAAAATGACTTTTTCAAGTTCCTGCACCTTTATGAACTTGGAGGCTTGTATTGATGATTTTGATGATTATAATTCTGTAACTACATACGTCTTACAGCCGCAATTAATATTCTAATCAACATACAAACTAACACTGACCTGCAAATTGCAAAAAACGTAAAAAAAATTGAATTTCGCGGGCTAGTTGGAGCATTCTCCTTAAGAACAAGGTTGTTTGTTGTGAACCAATCCGTGACCATTGATAGCGTGCTATTTACGTCGTCAAAATTGTGTCTATTCCTATCTACTTTAAAGATAAGAGAGGTATCATCTGCAAATAGTACAACGTCACAAAAACCTTTTAAATAATATGGTAGATCATTAATATAAACCAAGAATAAAAATGGACCCAGTATTGAACCTTGAGGTACACCAAGCCGAACCGGTAGTCTGGAAGATTTCGCGCCATTTACGTCTACACATTGGAATCTATTTTGTAAATACGAATCTATCACATTTAGGGCCTCGTTTTGAACACCGTAATGACGCAGTTTCCGTAAAAGCGTGTCGTGATGTACGCAATCAAAAGCTTTAGAGAGATCGCAGAAAACACCGATTGCATTTTGCGCGTTCTCCCATAAGTTAAATATGTGTTTTAGCAAAGCAACACTTGCAACCGTAGTCGAACGACCCTTTGTAAAGCCATATTGATCATTATGAAGGAGATTATTTAAATTAAAATGTACTAACAACTGTTTGAGAATTAATTTTTCAAAAATTTTGCTAAATGCAGGTAAAATAGAAATTGGTCTAAAATTGCCAATATCATTTTTACTACCAGATTTAAATAGAGGGATGACTTTACTGCTCTTCATAAGATCAGGGAAAGTCCCCAAATCAACGCATTTATTGAAAGTAACAGCAAGACAGGGGGCTACAATGTCGATTATGTTACTTAATCTATATATATAAAAATGAAACCCGTTTTCCGTTGTCACGACTTGGCATGAAAACGGCTTGACCGATTTGGCTGATTTTTTTTTTTAAATGTTCGTTGAAGTTCAAGGATGGTTCTTACGGCGAGAAAAATTCGAATAATGGCCGGAAAAGCCCTAAAAACAGCCCTTTTCTTTTTCCCATACAAACGTTTTCTAACTAAAACGTAAAATCAATTTGAGCTTTAATACCGTACCCATAAAGTTCAAGTGTTAGTGGAGAGGTTCCGGGAAGGCAAAACAATTGAGTGACGTTCAGTTGTTCAGTCAACGAATGACAACTTCAAACAGACCATACGACATTATCACAATAATCACAAATAATTACTGTTTCTTTCCCAATAGAAAAACGATTTTTCAAATGGTGTTTGCGTATAATATAAAAATTAATTGCTGTTAGTTAGTCGCGCTAAAACTAGAGAACGGCTAGACCGATTTGTCTAATTTTGGTTTTGAAACATTTGTGGCAGTCCAGAGAAGGTGAGAAATTAGTAGTATGTAGGTAGGTAGGTAATAGGTAGGTAGTTGTAGACCGATTTGGCTAATTATAGTGTCGAATTATTCGTGGAAGTCCAGGGAAGGTTAAAAAGGTGAGAAAGTGGTAGGTAGGTTGGCAGGGTAGTAGGTAGGGTAGTAAGTAGGATAGTAGAGTAGGTAGGGTAGTCGGTAGAGTAGTAGGTAGGGTAGTAAGTAGGTAGGGTAGTAGGTAGGTCGGGTAGTAGGTAGGTCGGGTAGTAGGTAGGTAGGGTACTAGGTAGGTAGGGTAGTAGGTAGGTAGGTAGGGTAGTAGGTAGGTAGGGTAGTAGGTAGGTAGGGTAGTAGGTAGGTAGGGTAGTAGGTAGGTAGGGTAGTAGGTAGGTAGGGTAGTAGGTAGGTAGGGTAGTAGGTAGGTAGGGTAGTAGGTAGGTAGGGTAGTAGGTAGGTAGGGTAGGAGGTAGTAGGTAGGTAGGTAGTTGGTATACAGGCAGGTAGTAGGTAGGAAAAGGGGCATTGCAACGCATGCCGGGAACAGCTAGTAGTTTAATAGAAATGCCCCAAAAATCACCTGTGTTTTTAGACTTAAGTGAATTAAAAACGTTAACCACATCACGAGGCGTTACATGTTCGAAACTAAATACGTTACCACATTTAGATAAGGGTAGACGTTCTTGAAGTCTTGGGTCTACTCCTCTCATCTTTTCGTAGGACTCAATAAAAATAATCGATGTAACACTTATAATTCAACTTATTTAATGTTACTTTGGGACTAAACATACTAAAAAACTAATTGCTTTCAAGCAAGTAGATAAAACCATGCAAATTACCTTAGAAAACTCCGTTTTACCTAAACGGAACAGAAAATGTGACGCTGCAACACGTCTCCTCGCCCGGCCGTTAGTTTTTGCCACTGACGCTCTGATTTCAAAATGGCTGACAAGTCGAGACTGTTTAGTGTTGCATTTGGAAAAAAAAAATCGTGTGGTAATTTTCGAAGTGAGATCGTAAGAGAATAACGTAACTCAATAGGAATTTCCACCTGATTATGTTTTGTGTCCTAGAAATTAATTATAATTCATTTTGTTTAATATTAAATTAAAGTAATGTGTGTTATTAAAATAGTTTTAAAATAGTAATTCCTTTTTTTGGAGATATAGTACTCCACCATAAATTGAAAAACAAAACAGTTTAAGATGATTCATTATGACCATTCTGTGGTGGGACATAGGAAAATAACGATTTTGTAATCTTAAATAAAATAATTTTATTTGAAAAAAATACTTTCACACTGAAATTTATACACATTCTTAAAGCTAATAAAGTCCTTTGCAAAAACAATGAAAGCTTACAAAAGAAAAGCGTCGAACGTCACAGAAACAGTTTATGAACTTGGTAGGACATGCCCAAAAAACATACCGACAATGAAATAAAAAATTGCCCATATAAATAACACAAAAACACTTAATTAATTATTCTTACCTTGATTTTGCATTGAATATTTCCGTTAATCACTGGAAAATCTCAACTGCACCAAACTAACATCCACACTTATTAGCGTCTCGTCACGGTTTGCAAAATGGCTGACAGTTATGACGCTTTGAGTTCTTGTTGCCAAATTGAAAAATATATTTACAACCGGTAAAAAATAAAAAAATGTGGTTTTAAATTAACGTAACTCAGTAAGAACTTTCCACTTAGATCCATTTTGAGTTACGAGAAATAAACTCTTATGGTGCATGAATTACGGTTGATATTTCCGTGTAAGGCATTTTGAACGTTAAGAAATATACAACTGCCTTTGGAGTCAGTTAAAATTCAAAGTTTTGGCGGCAAACAGTGATGATATGTAAAGATTAAACCACTGTACTTAGTGAGTTACATCACATTTTCATACATACGAGTACTTTCAGAAAATCATAAAAAAATACAATTTAAAGAAAACCTCAAAACAAAAATCATATTTAAACACAAAAATAAACACTAATCTTTATTTTTTATTTACATCATGAATATTGATAATGACCACCAAAAGAAAAATAGCACAAGTGAGGTGACAGGTGAAAAAAGGCATGGTACAACAAAATAAAAATACGCCCATTAACCAGTACCTGTATTTTAAATCAGTCATATCTCAGTGACTTCAGTGGTTATTGCTCTGTTTATACTATAATATAACTGTAAAATTATTTTTATTAGTCTGATTCATAAGTTATGAGAACATGGTCAAGGAACTGGGCTGGTGGATTAATATGTTCCTGATACCTAGCCCAGCTTAAAGACCAAATAATAGTCATAATATGTGCACAGCAACCTACTGTCCTACGGCTCACCATACAGTTGCAGCAATATTGCTTTATTGCAGTCGTCCCTTCAGTGTTACTTTCATATAAAATAAAAACAAAATATGTTTTTCTGCTGATGTGTCTGCTCTGTATTTTCCCTCGTAATAAACTGCAGTTGACTGAAGGGAGCGGGAAACCTTCCAGTAGGTTGCTGGCTGTATTTCTGCACAGCTCAATTGTAGGAACCATCGCCTCTTATGTGTTCTCCATAATATGAACGTGCTTGTTTTAATTGATACGTTCCACAAGCAATTAGAATTAAATCATTATATTCCAGTCTCGGAAAACATACATAATGTATCCTACATTATGTATGTTTACATTTATTGAGATAAAATCTGTTCGCCGTCTATTTAAATTATTTTGATTGACAAAATCAGCTAGAGAATTATTTATGTTCATGTTTTGATTTATTATTTCTAGAATTTATCCTGCATCCTCTCTGTCTCTGATTCTCTGGTGAAACCTATTTATCAGAGCTGCTGCTATGCAAAAGTCTGTCATGGCATGTCTTGATGCACGATTAACAAATTCGTGCCTAAGCAATTTGTAAGATTGTTTAAATATGCCATTTACGGCTTCAACCACCCACCTTCAAACCGTGACAGCTCTCGACTTATTAGCAGCAAGGGTGGACAATTGATTTTCACCTTGTAAGGATGCAGGCATATGAGTTCTATAATTACATTCGGGTAGTATTTAAACGCAAATCAAAAAATATCCTTTTTCTATGCAATAAGATTCCGAATTCCCATCAAAATTACTGATTGCACAGCAAAATATTTAACTCAAAATATCACTAAACACACTACAATTTATTTTCGCAGCGTACAGCGATTTTTCCTAAAGCAAAAGCTTTTTCATCAATACACAGCTAATAATCTTAATGCACATTATACATGTTAACTCTTTTTCTTTTAAATATAGCTTCTATTTTTATATTATTTACAGCAGTTTTTCTAAATAAAACAGCATTTTAATAGCCACAGTCTTCTTATTATTTATTAATTACCACATAATGAGATCAGCAAAAAAAATATAAAATTGGGTACTAATTAAACCGTTTTCGCCTCTAAAAATCTACATTGCCTTCTAAATTACTAAGTAAGCCACAATTAACGAGCATCTAAGTATTCCTATCTTAGCCACTAGTTAAGTTCTATCTGAGCCACTCTAAATATAACTCAGCATGGTGGTTATTTTTTACCCGACAACGGCGAAGTGACGCGCGCTCTCTTCGCTCGCATATTAAATAACACTAATATCTTCTGTCCCCGAAGTGCCGGGCCTCCGCCGGCCTCCTTCGTCGGCCTACGGCCCGGTGCCCATGCCGCCCATTAGTGACGAAAAAGCGCGCGAAGCCGCGAACCTTTTTCAGTTAATTTGTTCTGCTTTTAGAAATAATGCAATGTGACAGGATTTTTTTGTTATAATAATCATTAAATTTGCCGAGCATGGCTTCTTGAAAATTAAGACAAATATGATGAACAGGTTTTGTTGTACTTACTGGTTGATATAGCGACTGGGATAGTTATTTTGCTATGAAATATGGAAAATTTGCTGTGCAGTCAGTATTTATGCTATGTATGTAGTATTTTTGTACAAAAATAAATTTAACTGTATTGCATTATGAGGAAAATAGTAATGTCATATTGATGTATAATTTCGAATTATCTGCAGTTTGAGTTTTGTTAAACATTTAGTTTATTTGTAGTGAAGTAAGTTATTTGATGTAAAAAAGAATTTAAATGATGAGTATGTATTGATAGGCGATTATTTATTTGATATGCAATTTATAATATCCCATTACATTCTCTCAGCAATGGCACAGAATCTCTAAAGCCTCTATCCAGTATAAATACATCACCTGCTTGGAAATACCTCCTAAGTGGTTTAGTCTCTTCATTAAATTCATTTATTATTATATATTAGCATTTGATGTTGTAGCTGGATAGGGGGGCCCAATACATCTATAATGTATCCATCGCAACAAACCATGAGTAAAGGCTTCATCAAGTTCCTATACTTGTGCAAAGAATATGTATCTTTTTAGTACATATAATTAGATGATTTTTGTACATATAAATAAGTTCCATCACTTATAATAATTGGTTGCCTATTTTCACCTCCAAATAAACCATTAGGTATTAATAAATTCCTTTCAGAGATTTGTGTTCTGCTTATATTATGATCAATCCCTAAGTTTGTTGGGACAAATACTTGCTCAATTATGTCTCGAGCTTGACCCATTAACCTCATTAATGTAGTGCGAGGTACATTTAAAAGTATAGAGATCCTTTGATCACTATCACCTGTTCTAAATTTAATTAAATAGGCAGCGAGTGCTAATTTATTTTGGCGAATGTTTTCAATTCCTGGCAATTCTAAATAGAGTTGTCCAAATTGCTCTTTGCTCAACCCAACCCAATAATGACATAGTTCATCCGACATAGTTTCTATATTAGAAAAATCCAGAATTAACTGTCGCTCATTTACAAATGTTGGAAAATCTTGGATGTAATCTGCATTAAAACTATGAATGGGTGACTGTATATCAGCTAGAACTTCCCAATTATTACAATATAAATGTAATGAGCATATCCTACTGGTCTGTGGCACATAGAATTTGTAATCTACAAATAACTTTTTCCTTAGCCATTTAGGGACAGCTAGCCTTTGCGTCGATTGACATTCAGGATAAAACCTTTGAGTGCTTGATGCTCTGGTATACAAAGGCAAGTTGATAGTTGTTTCATCTGAATGTCTTTCAGCCACAGTGGAACGACGGACAGCAGCGCGATCTACTCGTTGCGAGCAGGTATGACAGAGTTGATCGGATCCGTGTTACTATAACAAAATAAATAAATATCAGAAGTACTCGTAATAAAAAAAACTAATTAAAAAAATATATTTATGAACACAAAACCAAGTCACGCAAATACAATATAATTATTATGCCCAACTATGTTCTAATATTGCTATGGGGACAGCAGCCCCGGAGTGCCAATATATATAATAAGCTTGTTTAGCTTGTCCCAGTTTCTCGCTTTATTGTAAAAAATAATTTTAACAAAACTGATGAGAAACAATTTACATTATACTTGCACTCCGTCCTCGAGATAAGTATCCTGAAATAAAGTATTATTGACACAATGTAGTACCGCATAGGTGCCACCGTTCATGCACTATGGTTGAAAGTATTTAAAAAAGTCAAATTCATCTTCCTGTCACTGTCAACGTCACCCGGCTCCCGCGCTTCTTAGGCCCGCTTGCCATTCGCGTTTTAGTGCTCAACCGTTCTGCAAACTTTTTCGCACCAAAAACTTTTGGTATCAATTATGCCTAAACGCAAGCATAATTTCGATTATTTAAGTGAGAAACTAAAAAAGCTTCAAAAACAGATAAAACGTGTTCGGAAACAGCAAGATTCCTCGAGTTCTGGTGATAGCTCGTGTGAACAAGCGGAACCAAGTAACAATACTAATGACGGTACGTAGATAATTTTACTATTTAAGTACTTTTATACTTACTTTTCTTCCACAATTGAATACGATACAATGCAATCGAGCTGATTATCGGACTGTCTCACCGCATTATACAATCGTACCTCTATCAAAAAATATCTAACCTATTGCCATAAGTTTCTTTATTCTCTGGACCTAAACTAAATGCATTCTCGAGCTGATCTATGGACTGTCTCACTGCATAAATTGTTATGAATGTGCTCGGGCTGCTCCTTGGACTGTCACACTACATTCTAAAAAATGATTGTACTTGGTAGTTTGTTTAAACTATGCAATCATATAAGCGATCGGATCTGCCTATGGGCTTTTCCAATGCACACAAAAACGTACACTTTAAACACACAATTATACCTACCTACTTATCTAGTTAGAGTATAAAGTTTAATAAATTCACATAAATTATGTGTTAGGTGTGGGTATGTAAAGGTATTTTCAATACTCATGCTGCTATAAATCATTCCAGACAACTTATTGGAGGAACTTATGGCAGAGCCTACAAGTAATGATGATGTTCTGGATGTTCAGAATAATGATGATGTTCCGGATATTCAGGAGACAATAGAAATACCTGTGTCACCAAATATTGATTTAGATGAAACAAATAAGGATCAACCCTCAATTGAGATAACACTTGACACAGAAACACTGGAAATTCTCGGAGATGATCCTGCTAACAAAGCACATTACGGGCCAGAAATACACAAAGAGTTGGCCAGTCGACTGCAACATATTACAACCTCTGGGCTTACTAAAGAAGCCAAAAAAGAACTCCAACAAAGGTACTTATTGCCATCAAATGGTGTTCTTCTTGGTGCACCCTCAATAAATGCCGAAATAAAGGCTGCCTTGCCAGAGTCTCTGTCTAACCGAGATAAGGCTATAGAAGCAAAACAAAAATTTCTTGGTGCGGCTATTTCTTGCATTGCTTCGGCCACATCTTTGATGCTGGGTTCCCAAGATAAGAATCATGAGTTTCTTAAAAAATTAATGGATGCAAATAGAATATTATGTGATATACAACATTCTGATTCCATTACAAGAAGAATGTTTAGCACATCTGTACTTAAAAAGGATGTAAAAACCCAGATACTTAATTCCAAGATTGACAAGCTTTTGTTTGGTGAGAACCTACCAGATACACTCAAGACAGCCAAAGCCGTTTCCAAATCTAGTATTGAAATAAAAAGCTCATACAATAACAATAAGAAGCCACAGCCGTCAACATTTAAGAGCAATCATTTAAACATGAAGAGCCCGGCGGCTCCAAACCGGAAACCGCCGGCAACAACACAGAAGTCACGGCAGACTGCCCCTCACCAGAATCAGCACAACAGATCATACAAGACGTCATCACATCCGCAGAAGTTCAACAACAATCGTCGACCGTAGAGGAGGTAAATTATGCAGGACGCTTATCTTTATTCTATACCCAATGGTTACAAATTACTAAAGATAAGACAATCCTATCATGGATATCTGGCTATAATATCACATTTTCTGAACCGGTAGAACAATTAATGTTACCTACAATTCCTAGCTACTCATTAACAGAAATAGCACTGTATGAGGAAGCTATATCAGATCTTCTTAGGATAGGAGCTATATCCCCATGTACACCATGTGAAAACCAATTCATCTCTACACTGAAAGAAATAAATAGCTGAACTAGTTCAGCTATTTCAAAAATTGACAAATATTAATTAGTAGAAACCAAAGTTTTGCTAAAATAGCTGAACTGCTTTTGCTGCACATCCCAAACTAGTTATGCTATTCAGAGTTCAATTGCTGTTAGTTAAAATGTGAACTAATGCTTACTAAATTATGTCAGCTAAACTCGTTTAGCTACACAGACAAAATGTTTGATTACTGTTAAGCAAACTATATAACTATTATTAAGTCGTATGTTTATTATTTTTTTACCAATCGAATGTCTAAAAATAGTTCAATGTGTTTGTCAAATCTTTACTGTAAGTTATGTTTATCGGTAGCATTTTTTTTTGGCTACTAATTATTAATATTTAAAGCTACATGTAACAGCATCAAATACATGATGACTCTAAATAAAATTAGACATCTCATTACAAAACTGTTTAGAAATTGTTTATTAAATAATGTCCATAAATAACAAAAACAAGCTCGGTAATAACTAAACACTCGCTTCCCTCGTCCCTTGTCGCGCTCCTCCGCCGCCGGGTAGCGTTTCGCGAAACTCAATCCAAAAAAACGTGTTCGGTCTTGTTCGTTTTATGCTGCCGTCACGCGCGCTGTTGTAGTGTAGTTGGCTTTGTTGTAATTGTTCTATAATTAATAAAAATTATATTCGTCGTAGCGCATGGTACTATACGTAAAACTATTAAGTGATTTAAAAAGACGAGGGCGAGAACTACCTGGCATGGAGAAGGCGGTGGATCCCATGGCCGATTACCTAAAGTCTCGAAGGTCTCGAAATGTATGTCCAGAAGTTTGCAGGTATGTGCAATATTTTTATCCAATTTAAATATAATTAACAATGATTTCGTAAGTGTCTACTTATATACTTCAAGCCTGACGGTTATATTCTGTTCTGGCCAACTTTGATTTTGCGCCTTTCAATTCAAGAATAAAGACCAACGCTGTCGGTCAATCAGTCAGTTTTGAGTGTCCTTATTACATGTAAATTTTTGATGTAAGTACTTAATTATATTCATGCCAGTTGTCAATAAAAACTAAAATGATGGAATTAAAAAATTATCATGGGTATTATATTTTCTGTACCTACCGTTACATAGATCAAGATAGTTTATGTAGGTAGTTCCTACATTTTATCAGATTTTGAGGTGATAACTGTCAATCTTGAGATATCTAAAAGATGGTCGAAGCTAATTATATACATATTACGTAGGCACTTACTATCTACTACTACTCCTAATAAGAGTGATAGGCAAAATATTCGTAAATTTTTGTCATGTTCCATGTGTCTAAGTTTGCGACAAGACTTGTTAATAATTTCTTACCTTTCTTACACCAGAACATGCAATTGATGGCGAAACACTTCAAATGCTATCGGAGGAAGATATAAAGGAGCTTATACCAGTAATAGGACACATTAAGGCATATGAATATGGATCTAATATAGTAAATTCATAGAATTTTTGTTATTGGACTATGAATGTTTTTAAGATTCGATTATTACTATGAAAAATTTCAGATTGTCCTAACTTTTGTAAAGGTATGTCCTGCTCCTGTTAGTAAGTGCACTTACTTAATAATATTCATTTCAGAGATTGTTATCATATTCGTTTGAATTGGTTTATTGTGAATAATAAAAATACTAAGTTGATTATGTTAAAACTATATATTATTTTAAACTGAATATACCTAAATGTATACCTACTAGATTCTTTTATTTTTTGTTTACCCCATCAGGGCTTCTGCAGGGGTCGATCGGTATCCATTTCAGCTATTCATTATTAGTCATTGGTAAAAAAAAAATGAGCAACATCAATTCAAGTTTCATGGTTGTGTTAGCAAATATGCTGAGCTGAATACCGTTGGACAATCTGCGGGAGCCATAAACCAGCCAGCGAACGCGGTGATTAGGTAGCAAAACAGAACAACAATAAATAGATAAACAGTTTTGTAACTATTAACTAAATCAGTTGCTTACGAGTAATTAAACTGTTTTCTTACAACTAGATAAACTGTTTTCTTACAACTAGATAAACTGTTTTCTTACAACTAGATAAACTGTTTTCTTACAACTAGATAAACTGTTTTCTTACAACTAGATAAACTGTTTTCTTACAATTAGATAAACTGTTTTCTTACAACTAGATAAACTGTTTTCTTACAATTAAATAAACAATAATATGAAAAATTAAGCTATTTGTAAAAAACTTGTTTAATGTCAGTTAACTGAAACGGTTAAGTAAACAATACCTTAACTTATTTTACCAAACTCGTTTTAGCTATTTGTAGCACTCAGTTTGTTAGTCCCCCTTTTCATGCTACTAGCAGCTAAAATTTGGGCTACAGGTAACAAAACTTTTTTTTCAGTGTAGTGTTTTCCTAACACCAAAACCAAATGGAAAAATGAGATTTATTCTTAATCTAAAGAACCTAAATAAACATATCCAAACAAACCATTTTAAACTCGAAGACCTGCGCACAGTTCTGAAACTAATATATAGAGATAGCCTCATGGCAACAATAGACCTGAAAGATGCTTATTTTTTAGTAAAAATGGCTGATGATTCCAAGAAATATTTAAGATTTATCTATAACAATATTCTGTATCAATTCAATTGCCTGCCATTTGGTCTGAACACATCTCCATACATCTTTACCAAAATTATGAAACCGGTGGTAAAAATATTGAGATCAGCTGGCTATATTTCTAGTATATACCTAGATGATCTTTGCTTGATTTCTGACACCCAAGGAAGCTGCCTAGAAAATGTAAACATAACCAAACAGTTTCTTACTAGTCTAGGATTCATAATAAACACAAACAAGAGCGTCCTCACACCCTCTCACATGTGTAAATACCTTGGCTATATCATTAATACCCATGAGATGAACGTTCAACTACCTTCTGATAAAAGAAATCGCATTATTAGCGAAATAAAACATTTCATGAAATTACAAAATTGTAAAATAAGATTGTTTGCCCAACTTGTTGGACTACTGGTGTCAGCATGTCCAGCTATTGAATATGGATGGCTTTACACCAAGCAATTAGAACGCTGTAAATTTCTAAACCTTCAAGGTCATGAAAATTATGAAAAACTCATGAAAATTCCTTTTTCTTTACGATCAGACCTTGAATGGTGGCTAAAAGCCCTCCCTCACGCTGTAAAAAAGATTAGGGACGACAACTTCACTTTGGAGTTATACTCTGACGCCTCAACTACGGGGTGGGGCGCTGTCTGTGGGAGTAACACTGCCAGTGGACCATGGTCCAGCGCTGAGAAAAAATTTCACATTAATCAACTAGAACTTCTAGCCGCATTCATCACTCTTAAAACTTTTGCAAAAAATTGCTCAGACTGCCAAATTTTAATACACATAGATAATTCTACCGCTATCAGTTACATCAACCGAATGGGCGGCGTACAATTCCCTCATTTGACTGAAGTCGCAAAAGCCATTTGGCAGTGGTGTGAACAGCGTAAAATCTTTGTAGTGGCCTCATATATAAAATCAGTAGACAATGAGGTAGCTGACGCGGAGTCTCGCCGTTCTCATCCCGATATCGAATGGGAACTAAAAGACACAGCTTTCCAAAGAATATCAACAAAGTTTGGTTCCGCTAATATAGACCTATTTGCCAGTCGCATTAACAAGAAATGTCACACTTATGTCTCATGGAAACAAGACCCTGATGCATTTACTATTGACGCGTTTACTATAAATTGGGCACCTTTTTACTTTTATGCGTTTCCTCCATTTGCTATTATCCTAAAAACCCTTCGTAAAATAATAACAGACCAAGCCAAAGGCATTGTCGTGGTCCCAATGTGGCCCACACAGCCATGGTACCCAGTATTTAGGAAATTATTAGTATCTGAGCTAATAATTTTCGAACCTACTAAAAATGTTATTATCTCCCATTCCAGCAAAGGACAGATTCATCGGAATCTTACCCTGGTTGCCGGAGTCTTGTGCGGGCGGCGCTGTTAAGACGAATGGTACCACCATCATCCATTGACATCATGCTGGCATCGTTAAGTAGTAACTCCATCAAACAATATGATGTATGCTTAAAACGATGGTTCAACTTTTGCTCTAATAATAATTATAATGTGTTTGAAACTTCAGTACCTAGGATCATATATTTTCTTACTCAAGTATACCAATCAGGTATTCAATATGGAACGCTAAATAGCTATAGAGGAGCTTTATCTCTTATAATCGGCTCACATGTATCATCAGATGATCGAATAAAGAGATTCTTTAAAGGTGTGTTCAGGCTTCGTCCCCCTGTCCCTAAGTATAGCATTACATGGGACACGTCTAAGGTACTGGACTTTCTAAACACTTGGTTTCCCAACGAATGTCTCACATTAGAGAGATTAACTAAGAAATCCATTACTTTATTGGCGCTTACGACAGCCCACCGGGTACAAACCCTTCAAAAAATTAAATTGAGCAACATAGAATCACAACCTAGCAAATTAATCATAAAAATACCTGATCTTGTTAAGACCTCAAAAGTTGGTATCAATCAGCCCATTCTTCACATACCTTTCTTCACAGACAAACTGGAAATATGTCCAGCCACTACTTTACTCTCATACATTAACCAAACCGCCGCTTTGCGCAAAACAGACAATCTATTTATTTCATTTAAAAAGCCTCACAACATTGTAACCACACAAACAATTAGTCGGTGGATAAAGGGAATATTAAAAGACTGCGGTATTGATGTTAACATATTCACGGCACATAGTACCCGCCATGCCGCTACCTCTAAAGCTCACCAATTAGGCGTCAACATTGATACCATCCGACAGACCGCTGGCTGGAGCGGCACTTCAAAAACGTTCGGACGTTTCTATAATAGAGTGATTGTAGGTGATGATGATCACACCTCCCTAGCTAGAGCCATAGTAAATAATTCGTAAAGGATCGATATGGAGTTCTCTCTTGTTTTTGTTTCTAATAATAATAAAATTATTATTTTGAACTGTGATTTCCTACTGATTATAGCTAATTATAATTAAGAGTGAGATACATTACCATAACTTGTAAGTTATAAATAATAAATAAACATTGTTAATTACTTATAAATTATAATATGTTTATTTTTTCCTTAATCATTAACTGTGATATTCCCAAAAAATACTCTCAACGTCTACATTGTGTCAATAATACTTTATTTCAGGATACTTATCTCGAGGACGGAGTGCAAGTATAATTGATGATTAAACGAACTTACCAAGTGAAGTTCTATCATAATTATACGTAGCACTCCGTCCGAAGAGATAAGTATCAACTCCCACCCAACCCCACAGCAGAGCTGGGCAACCCACAAGTATTGGTAATATCAAGATAATGGACTCATAACTAAATGACAAGCGGGCCTAAGAAGCGCGGGAGCCGGGTGACGTTGACAGTGACAGGAAGATGAATTTGACTTTTTTAAATACTTTCAACCATAGTGCATGAACGGTGGCACCTATGCGGTACTACATTGTGTCAATAATACTTTATTTCAGGATACTTATCTCTTCGGACGGAGTGCTACGTATAATTATGATAGAACTTCACTTGGTAAGTTCGTTTAATCATCAATTATATTGCATTTCATAAACACACTCAATAATTATTTAAAATACTTACTTGACGGGGAGTAATCTGTTCCATCACCATATTCCTAATACGAGATTCCCTTTCCGTCTCAGTATGATGCAGCCTATGAGATCTTGTCCGTAACAAAGAACATCCACAGGAAATACAGATACTTCGACGATGACCACTGCTAGTTGTTGGTTCATTTATTATTTGCGTACTCGAATGATAGAGAGCCATAGTCCAGCAAGGATGACATACTAAACTATCATCTTCAATCTAAACAAACCAAAAAATAGATATTGTTAGTTTTATAGCGTTTGATTTTTAATAAAAATCATTTAAGATTTAACGGTAATAAAAAACTTACCAAACGAGGAGCAATCCAATTTTGTACAATTAACAGTACATTCATTAAAATGAGACTGTGTCTCCTTCTTTGAAGTAAATCGCTTCCACAATTCACACATCGCTGCGTTGTCACTTCATTTGTCATCAGATCACCGTGAGGTACAGCTCCCGGCACGTAACTTGGCAAGGTTTTGGCGTAGTAGGAGTAAGTTCGCGCATCGTGCACTTTGTGCCACAAAAAGTGGTCACTTTTATTGCTTGTCATTATTATACGGTTATTGCCATCATTTATTTTTAATACTGAATTTAAAGAAAGGAGAAGAATTTGTGACATTTATTAGGTGTTATAAATAAAAAATATGCATTTAAAACTATATTTTTTTTATTTAAAAAATTTTTATTAATGATTCAAACAGAAATTAAATTAAAATGATAATAAAATTAAAAATAAGATTTGAAAATTATTAAAATAAGATTCAACAGCATAAAATGATTTGGGATGTGTTTTGGCGTTGTGATGAGTGTAGGGTGAATGGGGGTGTGGGTGAGTGGTTGAGTGTTTATGGGGTGTTTGCGGTGTTCGTCGCAAGTGTCATTGTGTGGTTTTGTTGGGGTGTGTGGAGAGAGATGAGTATTTCACACTTCCACGAGTTTCTCTGTTTCCTTATAGTTTTGTGATTTTAACCAAGAATCAAGTTTTGTTTTGCATTTGATCTTGGTTAAAGGGAAGAAATGTAAGCTTTTGTTTAGCTTGTTGTACATTTTAGAGCTAATGTATTTGAAGTGACGACTTGCAACTAAGGTTGCAAGTCGTCACTTCAAACACAATTATGTGTGGTCTCGTCGTCACTATCATTTAATAATACTGCTGCCCCTGGCATCAAATAAGAAGCACCACCTGAGCTGGTGGAAGGAGTTGGCTCCTAATCCTCGACAAAACTATCGTCACTCTCGTCACTGGAGGAGTCGCTGTCGTCACCGGTGTAAATGACGAATCGTTCAGTGATTTTGTCGACGATATGGTCGCTTTCGATATAGTTAGCCTCAATTTTCTTTACTTTTCCACATAATTTCGACCATTCTTCGGCGCCCATTATTGAAGCTTTCTCCTTAACTAACTCCATTGCACTGGTCACATTCCACGTAACATTTTTGCTGGCTACATAACCTTTGATTGCCGCCCATGCCATTTCTATAGGATTTAAGTCCGGATGGTAGGGCGGCAATCGCAGAACACTATGGTTGTGTTCTGCCAGTATTTGATCAATACCGTAGTTTTTGAATTGCGGTTTGTACAATTTAATCAATTTATATATTTGAGGTTTGAGCATACTTTCCTCGTATGCTATGCCCTTTTCGGCTAACCACCTCTGCATGTCCGCTTTCTTGGCATTCGAAGTAGGTGCAGGATCATACGGTTTATTGTGATACGATGCGTTATCTATCACTAACACCGCATTTGGCGGCAGGTTCGGTATTAGTTGGCTGCGAAGCCACTTGGTATAATTATTATAGTTCATGTTGTCATGAAAGTCCCCCGACTTTGTTCCAGCTTTAAATAATAGTAATGCATTGGGAACAAATCCAGCTTAGGATCCAGCGTGCACTATCACATTCCGTTGCCTTTTCGAAATGGGTTTTGTAAGCCCCTTTATTGATCCATCTGACCACGCTTTAGAACCTGTAATAAGAGACAATGATTATTTTTCATAAGAATATCTTTCATAACGTCTAGCTAGACAATTTCACAGGACACAAATATGCGAGAATAAAGTATGATTGTTACATACCTGAATGAAATGAATCAACATACGACTCATCTGTGTAAACAATTGGTCTTCCTTCTTCCCTATATTTACTAAGATTTCTAAGGAACTCTATTCTGAGTTCCTTTATTAATATTTGATTTCTCAATTAAAAGTTTTCTATTGTTTTCGGCTTTTTCCACCGGAAACCCAAATTATTTAAAATCCTGCGCAGACTGCGCTCCGATCCATTAAAATTTATGTCATCTTTTTTTTTCTTAACTTTTCTACTGTGGGCAGCTCTTTATTTGTAATGTGGTAATTGTGGATACACGTTCTTACCACCAACTGGTCAAAAGTGTCGATCTCTGTTATCGGCTTTTTTCTATTTCTCTTTTTTCCCGGTGTCCTAAAGACAGCGAGGAATTCGGAGTTTCTACCTTCCTTGACTATGCGTCTCACTGTTCTTTCTGACGTTTTAGTAGCTTCTGCAGTCCGTTTTACAGTCTCTTTTTCAGTTTGAGCTTCTTTTTGCATGAAACAGTACAATCGTAAACCATTTTTCTTGCATGTCTGCGTAAAACGGTATTTGGTCCTGGCATTGTAACCAACGTAACAAAAACTAAATTTAAAACAACAACAACAACTATTAACAAAAACTAAATTTAATACAACAACAACTCGTAACAAAAACTAAATTTAATACAACAACAACTCGTAACAAAAACTAAATTTAAAACAACAACAACTCGTAACAAAAACAAAGAACTTTCGTGCGCCGGAAGTGTAATCGGGAGCGAACGGAACGAAGACGCGGTGCAGGGGGCAAAGGTCGACTGATGCACCAATCGCACGCTCGGGTCGGCGCTACCTCATACCCCGCTTCCCGCTTGACCACCAAAGAGACCTAAAAAATGACTTATGCGCAACTAACGACTCTTGTCAAGTTACGTGCCGGGGACTGTAACACGGGATTCAAGTTCACTTTCAAGCCAGGGTTATCGTTAGGGTGAGGTTCAGTGTCCGTAGGTGTGCCAGGTTCAACGTAAATACTAGGTTCGGGGTCCATAGAAGTGCCGGGGTCGTCAAGAAGGAAAGAATCGGAATCCATGTTAGAAAAACCAAAGTATTCGCTAAAAAACTCACTCAAAAAACATTCACGATGCAAAGATACAAAGCGAATGCCGAATGCTGTCATTATGTCAAATTGACAACATTTTAAAGTACGGTGCTACCACATAAAAAACTAAATTATTATTTATATCGATCCATTTGAAATCGATCAAAATATTATTATAAGTTCTCCAAAAATAATGTATAAGACGTCAGTTTACCATTGTTTATATCCTAAATCATTTATATCGTTTAATTACATTTTTAATTATGTGATTTAAGGAAGACGTATTACGTATAGTAGAGAGATGGCACTGTTTTTCAAATCGATTAGATTTTTTTGTTTTATGGAATTGTGATTTGGCAACACTGAAACCAAATCCAAAGCTGATTCATGTGTAGCATCAAATCAGATACTAAAAAAAATTGGATTTTTATAGTTTAAATTGACACAAAGTTATTATTAAAATTTATATACTAAAATAGAATTTGAAATATTGATATTTTTTATTTTTGTATGGCATTGTGCTTAAAAAATGGCCAATTCTGGACAACGCCCGCGTCTGCGGTACTCTGAGATATTTAATGATTACTTAAGCCGTCACCAAGTAAAGATTTGACATACTTTTGTATGATAAAACTGTCAAAACCTTTATTAAGTTATGGCCTAAGTAATCATTAAAGCTCTCTGAGTGCTCACTTAGTTGTTCACTTAAATTATTTTTAACACCTGTAGCTAACTGAACTAACATCCTAGATCGTGATGCCGTCTGAAAAACAAATTCGTAAAACTTACTTTAGTTTAGCATGTATAATGTAACATTTTAGCATAATATAAACCTAAAAATAAAGGTTTTCAAAAATAATGATGTAAAATAAAATAACCCATAGTATTTGAAAACGATTCATCAACAACATGGTAACATTCAAAGATATCACAAAGAAAACTTGTAACTTTATCATCAATAATGTGACAATATTCATTATGTCATTCTCAATACTCACGAGTTTTACAACAAAAACGAGTTAAATAACTAATATCACATTATTCAAGTTAAAGTGCTGATTATCAGCCTAGATGGACGGGTCTTTATTTAATGTCGAGGTAACTAACTACTCATACATACATACATACATAAACTCACGCCCTTTTCTCATGGGGGTAGGCAGAAACCACAGAACGCCACTTGCTACGATCCTATATTATATATATTTCTAGGGCGTCCCCTCCCGGCTTTACCACTCACATCTGCCTTGTAAATACCTTTTGTTAATCGACTTTCGGTCATCCTCTCCACATGACCGAACCACCTTAGCATACCCTTTTCAATTTTTGTCACTACATCTTCTTTTAAACCGCAACGTTCTCATATAACCTCATTCCTCAATTTATCATTCAGAGTTACACCACACATGCTTCGCAAAGAACGCATTTCCACAGCATTAATCCTACTTTCATGCTTCGTTTGCCACACCCAGTTGAGTTAATTCAAAAATAATAAATAAACTAACAAGAAACTATAAAAGGGCATCAAAAATATGCTCCTCAACGCTGTCAGCCGGTAATGTGCCTTTGGTGGGTGATGTCGGGTAATATAGATTAAACACTTATTCGACGATTTAAGATGTATATTAATTAAAGTGCAAACCATGTACAGAAAAAAGTATTATGAAAGGGCGAAGCGCGGATGTAATATAAAACTAAGGCGCGCGTCGCGCGGTCGTGCGGAGTGACAGCGAGTATCTACAAGTGTGGTTTGGTGAGCAATGGCGCTGGCGCCGGCCGACCGAATGCACGCCGCTGTCCGGTCTGCCGCCTCTCGCCCCGCCCCGCGCCGCGGTGGTTACCCCTCCGGCGCCTGGGCGAGTAGTGATGTACGTCGCACACTAGAGATGTGCGATGCTACACCACCCCCTTTGGATAAACAAAGTCCTGTAAATAATGAGGAAATTTAACTCGGCGACCTGAACGAGTAGTGCTAATTGGCGGGTCGTCAGTCGGAATGCAAATCTTTGCTTCCTTTCTGTCATCGGCTATAATGTAGGCTGGCTTCACTCTGTCTATGGAAACAGTCACAGGTCCTCTGTTTAGCAGTAAAGTGATTGGGGAGAACACAATCATAGTCATTAGCTGGAGAAAGCATCGGGTACAGACCTGATGTAGTGGGCCTATCTGATGGGGTTGGTGGCTCAGCCAATTTAGCTTCATTCATTTGATCAATGATAATTTTGACCCTTTTACCAAGCTTATTCTGTTTAGCAGCTCTCTTATTGGCCTTATATCCAATGGTACAGTTGAGAAGCGAGTGAATTAATTTATCGACAACAGATTTGGGGATGAAACAATAAATTGATACAAGAATTAATATTATTGTAGATGAAAAGAAAACTCCAAATGCTATTGGCCACACAATAGACTGGCAGCCATTGATGCCTTCATTGTGTTTGCACATGAAGCAGTCATCACATGACTGGAAATCAGACACTAAGCTGAAAACACAGTCCTCACAGCTCACCTGTAGCAGCCCATATGCTCTCACTGATTCCAATTTGTCATTATCAATTGTATTACCATTGATTAGGAAACTGCAGCTCTTAGAATCACCGGTCTTAATGAACCTCCCATGTCATGCAGTAATCACTGGGCATGCAGAGCCCATCTGGATGACCCCAAACAGGATGATAATCATTACCACTTCCATGGTTTGTTCGCAATTATGTTATTGATTTCTTGCTTCACAATTCAAATTTGATTGATTCCATTTTACCATCTTGATGTTTTAAACATAGTGTTGATCCAACATGGAAGGTGGTTTAATTAATAATATTAATTAAAGTGCAAACCATGTACAGAAAAAGGTATTATGAAAGGGCGAAGCGCGGATGTAATATAAAACTAAGGCGCGCGTCGCGCGGTCGCGCGGAGTGACAGCGAGTATCTACAAGTGTGGTTTGGTGAGCACTGGCGCTGGCGCCGGCCGAATGCACGCCGCTGTCCGGTCTGCCGCCTCTCGCCCCGCGCCGCGGTGGTTACCCCTCCGGCGCCTGGGCGAGTAGTGATGTACGTCGCACGCTAGAGATGTGCGATGCTACATGCCCAAAAGACTGGCGGCATTGCCACGTTGTATGACAACACTTAGGGCTGGCTTTTATCTTGATAAAAGCCAGCCCTTGGGTCACGAGAAGCTTCAACTAAGCGTTTTGAAATTTCCTTAAACAGACTATGAGCACTCGGACCCCACGGCCCCAGAGTTTCAACCCCAAACGGCTCGAAAATATAGTTTCCACAAAGGTTACTATATTTACGCCCCTTAACACGTATAACGCCACGAAATAAAATGATAAGTTTCCATTCAGGCCATGTCGGACAATGATGGGCGGCACCAATATGTTCCGTTCGGGCCGTGGGAGACAATGGTGTCCGACAGTCAGAGCTATGTTTAAACGTCTCTACTGAGCTGTCGGTCAATAATACAAGGCAAAATTGTACGCAACATGACCCGCGCGGCCTCCTAGATTAGTGTAAACACATCAGCACTCTAAAAACATACAAAAATAAAAAAATTACGTCAGTTTTTCTAAAAATGTTATTTTGTCAACAATACATAAAAAATTGTGTATGCAATTTTGATTTGTTTTTTCGATTTTATAGAAAAAAATAGTGTTCGGTTTATAGATAAATTAAAAATCATGAATTTTATTAAATCAAAATTAGTTTTATTGTTTTAAACTTAGGAAATAGGAACAATGATCACATTTAAACTTAAATAATTGAGATCATGGGAAAACGTAAATTTTCAATAATATTTACTGGATATATTAACATAAATCAAACAGTTTTTAGGTTTAGAAATAATTAAAAGCAATCATAATTATTAATAACAATCATATAAGAAAAGAATCAAAATAACATAAAAAAATATTTAAAAAGAACGATGTACTTTATTAAAACAATCTAAACAAAGAAACGGTTTATTTGGACAGTCTTCACAGAATGTGTTTACTTTTTTTACTTTATTTTTCGCTTGGTTTCTACCTAGAATTTTGACTTTTTCCTTGTAACATTCAGAGCACCCTCTTCTAGTAATACTACTCTTTCCTTCTTTCTTGACTAGTCTGTGTTTTCCTCTTTTTGCTCTTTTTTCACGAATCTCTTCCGTCTCAGTCATAGGATTCGAACAAAATTCTTGCATTATTTCTTTTCTGAAGTCTACTATAGACGTGTGTTTATTGGTAACTTTTTTATATAAAATCATAGCGTTCACTAAGGTAGTATTAAGTAATAGTAGGTTAAAATTGGGGTTTCCAGATCAGATAAGATCTGAAAACCCGCAATTTCAACCTACTTTTCACTCAGTCATCATTTCATTCATTCAATTTTATGTATTATTCACTATTTATATATTCAGATTAATCCTAAAGCCAACAGAGATCTGAAAACCCGCAATTTTCACACATTCATCATTTCATTCATTCAAATTATTCACTTTCAGATTACATCCTTAAACCCACAGTTATCAGTTATCTATTCAGATTATAAATATGAAAATGTTTTCAGCGATCAATAAAATCAGCTTGAGGTTTTTGGTAACTAGTTGAAATTGAGTATCTATAGGCTACTTCTTATCTGGGTATTAGTTTCCGCGGGCGAAGCCGCTGGTAGAAGGTAGTAGACATTGAAACAAGAAGTTTATACCATTGTATAATTATATTTTTGTTGTTAGAATACATTCTTTTAATAATTCAAATATTCATTAAACCAAACATTGTAAATAATCAAATTAAAGGTTCAAATAGAAGGCATTTCATCTTCTGGTAGCATAGAATATCTTCATCTAAATCAGGAAATACTATATCATGCACTTTACTTCTTATCAGCCATAATATCTTGAGTAAATATTATCTCGCCATTAACATTCTTGAAAATATGTTAGAAATATCTTTCAAATCTTTGTTTTCGTTATTTTTCATTGTAATATCCATTTATTATCGTTTGTGATGACGACAATATTTGCGTTACTTATTACTTGGTTATATTAATTAAGATCGATCGATCACACTGAACTGATAAGAGTCAAATTCTATGACGGAGATGCGTGTATTATATATTCGTGTCTTTTGACAGCATTCAAATAAAAACATTTAGGATAGTGTATAGCATGTTGCATCCAAGGATCGTCATAAATCTCCCAATCTTCTATGATACCCCCGCATGAGAAACATGCCGCTTTATCATTAATACTATTTCCACAATAAAAGAATCCAGCGTCAGCCATTTCCATCACTAATCTTTTCTTCGAAGTCATCGTTCCCCAGTAGGAATGAAATGAAAATTCACGCATTCGATGTGAGTTATACATATCATATCGAGGTTTGTATTCAATAAGAAGCATTTTTACTAACTTACGTTCTAATTCACTGACACGGATAATTATAAACTTATAATGAGTTGGCCCAGCTATTGTTAGCAACTTATATGTATGATTGAAAATTATTGGGAGGGGATATAAAATTCTTAGATATAAATATTTTATCTTAAATAAAATTAAACAATAAATATTTATTTTAAAAATTTATTTTCAAAGCACCACTTGTTTAAACACAATACATTCTTTAAGGCACAAACAGAGTCATGATAAATACAATTATATACATCTTGAGAATATTTATATTGATCATACAAACTTATCAAACTAGAACAACCTTTATCTTCTAAATTTAATATTTTACTATTACTATTTTCTAAAATGTGCTTTAACCACAAAACCTTTTCTGAACCTTTGACGTAGATACACATTTCTCTTAAAATATTTAGAATCAAAGTCTGATAATTCGAATAGGGCACAAAACCTTCATCCCAATGTATCTTTCTGTTACGTTCAAGCCAACTTACTTGCTTTTTTTCTGATTTCGTTAATTTTTTAAATGGAAATGGTGGCTTAATTAAAAACACTTGTATTTTTTTATTATACATTATAGCAATTTCTTTAATTATAAATTCATTTGCTTCTGTTTTAAAGCCCTGAATGTCTACAATAGCAATCATGATACCCTGCGCACAATGTTACTGAGAGGTTTGTATTCCACAAGTCGATCGTTTATAATCAAACAATATGCAGTCGTCTTATCTGGTATTGTTGTAGAACATTCAATTTCCAACCTCACGTCTACTGGACCTGTTTTAAGGCTGTCGTTTTGTCTTGAGCAGTCTAAGATAAAGAGAGGGGCTTTTTCTTTGAACGCCTTTAAGTCGAGCAACGGGTCTACTGGACAGTTGTAATACGACTGACGAAATTTTACAAACATTTCATATAATATACTATACTTGTTTTCAGAAAATTTTAAACTTAAAGGCTCATATGGATAATATTGTGAATTCAAAAAGAGTGTTACGTTAGTTACTTCACAATGATCGAATACTGAACTGTCTTTAGTTTTATTATTTCTCCTATTAGTTTGCAAGCAAAAAATTACATATCTAGGTTTTTCCAATTGTGAAGCAGTTTTAACTGACCAAGAATGCTTCGTGGTTTTAGGCAGTAATGGATACTCATATAAATCCCAATTTCTATAAGCCATCTGCATAGGTTTATCTCTTTCTAAATGTTTTAAAAGTGTTAGTCGTTCTCGATCTGATACTTTTATTTGCGGTACTCTCCATTGAACTCTGTGTATATCTATTTGAAAATGAACAGTATCATCAGTAAGAATAACGCTATTTAAGTTAGTATTACTTCTATTCAATATAAGTTCATGTTTACAATTTATCACAATTTTATTGTAATCCTCCGCAAACCCTAAAACCTTATTAAGTGGTATCACGGCACTAAAATTGCCATCACTTTGAAGTCCCTCTAAATTCCATCCCCATAAGGCAGCAACTTTACTTTCTGCTTCATTTAGTGAGATGTATGATTTTATTGTTGACGTTATTCCTGAGTTTTTTATGCGGTCTATTTCAATACCATTTATTTCGTACCTGATGTCTTGAAACAAAGACAAAACAGGGTTATTAGTGAATGTAACAGTTTTCTTGATTGGATTCCCATCTTTACCGAAGAGCTTTGCTTGTCCTTCAATATAAATTGAACTGGCCGATGGTAACACGTATATGTCTTGCTGGTGGATGGGAATTCTGATTTCATCGTTTTCTCTAAAGCTGGTATTGTAGGCATTGTATGAATGGACTTCATAACTTTCGATCGAAGTGTCGAAGTGTGGTGATTCAGTAATCTGTAGTATATTCATACTTTAAACCCAAGAGCTTTAAGGAATTCTTTATTTACTTTAGTCAATTTCTTAACGTTTTTCCTACGTCGTTGCACCTTAGCAATCGTTGAAGAACTAAGATGTTTTTCATTGACTTGGGTGTTTTTATAATGAATTATCATTTTGTTTTTCTTAAATGAAGACGCAGCTCAATATGTTCTTCGCCAAAGTTAATACAGTGACCAAATTGATCTACAATCTTAACAGATATCGAAGAAATTATATTTTTGTTCACTGGAAAGTAAATAATATTTTGCGGTATTTCCATACACCGATGACTTGGATGAGTATCAGACACAAATTCGTGAATAAAATGAGTTGGTAATCCGTTGCAGTACGATCCGTACACAAGATCACATTCGATTCTGATCACAGACAGACTGCCGTTAATGCTAGAAATATTTGGTCTTGAATTTATTACTGAAAAGTATAGCAAACCACACTCGTATTGATCTGATAAATGCAGTGGTGGTTGAAAGTATGAGATCAACTTCGATTTATTACCCGAGATGGTAACCGTAGTAGACATGCTTCGACACTGACCTTTTTTCTTAGATGCTGTTTATTTTATTCCTTCACTATAACAAAAATTCTCCAAAAATTTTAAACAAAGATGTCCGCAATTAAAAGGATGATCACGCTGAATATTATCATAATTATAGTGTATTTTGGATCCCAAGTATTTTATAAATTCCTTTGGAGGCTTAAGATTTCCGTAACTATCAAAATACTCAATATAATCGTTATATTTGGCATAGGCTACCCAATGAGAACCAGGATTTTTAGAGCTATCTAAATTTATAACTCCACATTCTTTTTTAAAAGGGTGTTTAGGGAGCTTATCTCTCATAAAGACACCTCTGAAATATGGAATCTTATTTCCATACTTCAAAATGTCTAAATTAGTCAAGGCTCGTTTGGGTAGCCGATATCTTAGTTTTTTTCTTTTGATACAAAAATTCCGAGCCCGTCTTTATGTGGTTTAAGATGTAGTCCTTTTCCGATACAGAGAGCTTCCATCTTTTCGTTGTGTCTCTTCGATTCAGTTAATAACTTTTTAGCTATCTTGAATTCATTAATGGTTTTTGCAATACCAGCTGCACCACCTGCTAAAGCCCCTACCGCTGATAATCCCGCAAAAATCGGAATCAAAGGCAATACTCCACCAGTTTTTGGTATAGGAATAACACGAGGAAGTTTAATGGATGAATCATCAGCTAATTCTCTGGCAGCGGCCATAGCTAATTTTATTGCCACTTTCTTGCATTTTGGTTTTAATTTTTTAAAATGTCTCTTCGTTTTACTAATAACATTTTTAAAATTATTTTTTAACCCTTTTCCACGTTTAATTTTAGGAGAACACTTTTTGCTGTCCTTTTTTAAGCCAAATCCAGTTTTAACTTTAGTTGACATAGCGCTGCTCACTAAGTGCGCTGCTAGTTTTTCCCCTACACTCGCATCCGAGGCAAGTGTTCGCTCTTTAGCCATATTTAATTAAATTAAATCTGCCTTGTGACGATCTTTTAGGTATGAAGACTTATGATAGGCAATGTCGTGTTGTTTGCAATATTCGTCTAGTTTATTAACACCTTTATCTCCACGTGCAAGCCTTTTAATTAATTTAGTGCCAGGACCACAATAATTGTATCCTGGTAAATGTAATTCAATTGGTAAATTATTTATAATCCAATTGAGAAGACTACTCTCTTCAATGCACATCATAAGACTGACACATTTTGGACAGAACACTTAATAAATATTCGATTTATCAATCCAACTGTTTTCAGAAGAAGGCAAACCTAACCATTTTACTAAAACTCTGTCACCTTTTCTTTTAAGAACTTTCTCAACAAGATATAAATCAGGATTTTTCGTCTTTTGAAGCTCTTGTTCATAAAATGCACCTAAAATGGGTTGACCTCTGATTGTATCTTTTATTAAGTAGGTGATAGGATTTGTATTTTGTATCATTCGAATTTTAAATATTTCTGTAGACCAGTTGGGAGTGTAACCTTTTTCAAATGTTCCTTTGTACTTACTGATACGCACATAATCACCAATTTTATATTTGCTTCTAATATTATAATTTTTTACCAATCTTGAATACCTCTCTAATATATGTTTTTTATTAATGTTATTTACATTAGCGGGAACTTCATCAATTGTCCGATGATAAGTGTGATTGTATTTGTTAATAACATTATTAAGCATGCTGTCTATCCAATTGTAACTGCCTCTTAAACTAAATTCTTTATAGACTTTCGATTTTAATGTCCTGATAAATCGCTCAACTATTGAAGCTTTTTTTGTTGAGAAGGTTGAATAATGATTAATGTGATAAGTTTGCATAAGCTTTTGAAACTGATTATTGTAAAATTCTGCTCCTTTATCCGTTTGTAGATTTTTAGGAACACGTCCTTTTGTCAATAATTTCTCAAAAGAGTTAAATATATCATCTTTGGTTTTACTTTTTAGAGGAAAAGTCCAAGCATATTTCGAGAATGTGTCAATAACAGCAAGAATAAATCTGTAATTTTTGTTTTGCTTTGAAATTGATTGCATATCGATTAAGTCTGCTTGCCACAGGTCATCTATATCTTTCATGATAACACATCTGCGTGGAAAGTTCACCCTCGCATTTTTATGAATTTCATTTACCACATCGGTTTTGCTCATGCTCACAATTCAGTGCATTTGTTTTGAATCCGTCTATAATACTGAATGAAAATTTTATGGTGCTGAGTATTTATTCTTTAATTATGCGAGCTTCTTTCAATTCTTCAACGATCGACAAAATTTCATTATCATGATTTGTGTTGCCAGCATCTCTGGAAGCAACTAATAGTTTCAATCTCTCAACAAGTTCGTTAGGGTCATCCCAATATACCAAGTCAGTGTTATTTTTATATTTTTTCAGAGTTGGTAAGCTTCCTCCAGTGTGAAAATTTTCATTAATTGATTCGGAAAATAATGGTTTGATTACGTCACGATATTTTATTCCCTTGTCGCCTCTTATTTGGCCACCAGGATTAAAATCTCTCTTATGAGCATTTGTATAATGCAGCATGTCTTTGTAGACAAGTCTATCTTTGCTCGATATTAATTTTATATCAGGCTTTCTTCGAAGTAAGAGTTCCTTCAAGCCAGGGGTCAAATTATAGGATTTGTCACCAACTTTTATTAAAATGACACTGTCGTCATTCAAACTATCGATTTTAGAAAATGAGACTACAGAATTACCCATTAGCAATGTTTTGTTTACACTTCTTATTCCAAACGGTATATTTACACCGTCATAAATATCATGGATATCACGACCCTCTAGTGAAATTTCTAAATCATCCAGTATTTCTTTTGTAGGAGACTTTTTAAGTACTTGTGCAGACTTTAGATTTGAATCGTAGCAGTCTTCAAACTTTGAAGATGAACTAGTATTAATGTCATCGAATTCAATGCCGGCAGAATTCGGGAGTGGTATATTTTCGAAATGCTTTATTTTTTCCTGTGACATATTCGAATCGACCAGTGCTTTAAGGGGTTCTGTTACGGTTTTAAGCATTTTATCAAGTGACAAGTTCATAGAGTGTTCCTGGTTCTTCATTTGTTTTATTTTATTCTTTATGGATTCCACAGACTTCATTAATTCTATTTTAATATTCTTTTCCATGTTGTATTGTGACAAGTGTATTCAGACAAAGAAGATATACTACTAAGTTATATTTGTCTGTTACTGGTTTATATAATTACACATTATTTGTTTAAAATTCAAAAAAGCTATCTAAATTCTGTCTGTACCTTCCATTGTTTAAAGACGAGTCTTTGCAAATACTAACAAAGTTAAATGGCTTTCTCCAAACTGTATTACAAATATTCTTGAATTGAGTCCAGGACATATCAGAACTAACATGCTCTTCATAAATATGTTTCAAGTTTACATCGTCTTGCTTAAATATTATGAGAAAGTTTGCATTATCACGAAGCAACTGTTTCGGAATTTTAGAGTATGTTTGACATAAATAAAAGCAATCAATATGTTTATGTCTACCTATAGAGAAGTAATTACGAATGTTTATTTGATTTTCACATGCCACATCATCGAAAATAAATACAGAATTAGTTAGTGCTTCATCCGGGGCTATGACTTCTTTATTATCATTAAATTCATGAAACTTAACTTGATGCACTCTCTTTATAACTTCTCGTAAGAAGTTGTATTTTGGTTGAAAGTTAGTTTTCGAATACAGGTAAAGATTTTGAAATTTTAGACCATTCTCATGTAACAATAAACTAAGCACGACGTTTGTTTTTCCACAATTCGAGGGACCACATATAATACAACGTATCGTATTTGGTAACAGAATGCTATGCCTAATGTGGTTATCGGAGTCACCAAGATTTATATGATTAACATTAAGTGATGTGTGTTGTTTGATCAACTTCATTTTGACTATTAATTCAATTTCACCCAAACATACATATATAAAGCCTAAGTATAATAAAAACAAATGATTTAGATTGGTTTAAATTTGTCATGTCAAATGTAAAGCAAAATTTAAAGCTACTTAAAGTGCTTAACCATTTCATGTTTATGTCTGCTGTAAATAATATTAGCATGGTATTTATATTCGTCCTTAGTGATCTATATGATCATATAGATGATTAAAATGACGAAGACTGTAAAATAAGAAAAAAAAAAAACATGCATCAGTTATTAAAAAATGTATTTAGATATTACAATTGATTTAAATACGACAATCAACACTACCACTCACTAAATTAATAATGTATGGTATACTTATACTAATTATAAACAAAGGTTACAATAATATTACAATTTATTTACATAAACATTTTTGTATTTCTTTATTTTGACGCCAATTAGTTCTCAAAATAAAGTTTCATAGTGACCCAAAGGTAAAGTTTCAATAAGGTTCGTGAGTATTTGTCTCATAACATCATTTCTATTCAATACTACTTTATGAATTTATTTAGAGTTACAGTACATGCTTGAGTGATTTAATTATATTCATTTTATATTTGAAATTGACATTATTTGTTAAAGCTTTACTATAGTGAGATAATTTTAATCTTGAAAAAAAATATTTTTAAAATATGGTTTCACAGTGACCCCATGGTAAAGTTTCTGTTTGGTTCGCAAGTATCTGCCTCTTATCATCATTTTTATTCAATACTACTTTATGAATTTGTTGAGAGTACAGTACATGATTGTTTGATTTAATTATATTTATTTTACATTTAAAACTTGTATCACTTGTTAAAGCTCTGTTGTAATGGCATAGTTTTAATCGATTAGTTACAGCTTTCGATATTCCTTTTGCTTTTGTAATGCAAGTTTTTAGGCTGTTTATGCAATAAAGCTTAGCTCTCAACCCTACAAATTCACTTATGATTTCACCTCCACATTCATCTTTAAATAGTCCTGGAATTTTTGCATTTACTCTCGGTATATTGTAGCAATTATTAGTCTCAAAATTACTTGTGTCGAATTGTCCAACTTCATTTTTTATGTCCTCATAAAAATCTTCAGTGCTGATAAAATAAAGAAGGCTGTCTGTGTCTGTATAACACAGCCTTGCCTGAGTTTTATATTTGTTTTTAATATAATTGTAGTGAAATTTATATAAATGTTGTTTGGCATATTCTAGGACTGAAAACCCGATATAGATAGGTCGGTCTAGAATAATTTTTTCAGGACTCAATTGAATAGCGACAAAATTTTCAGAAAAAATCTTAATACTTTTAAAATTTGGTTTCGCTATTAACTTTTCCGCACTGAGGTGCTTATTTGTTTTGTTATAATAATCGTCCCAATTGGTCACTAATTTTACATTAACCTGTTTGCGTCGATTTTCAATAGTTTTGCCAAATATAGCATTGTTAAGGAGTTTAAAAAAATCTTTTTCAAATACGGTTGTTGAAGCTTGGCGTAAGCTTGTGTTTAGGTCAATATATTTTTGTAAAAAGTTTTCCTGTCTAAAAGTTAAGATACGGTGAATTTTCTTCAAAATAAGTCCATTCAGTAAGCATTCTTTTAAGTGAACGTAGTGTATTACATAGTTGAATTTGTCATATAAATTAGCAATTAATTTAGGTGTTTTGCCTCCAGGAGGTTTGAACTTCTCTGCAGCAAACGGTAAATCACTGTGCTTATTATGTAAATTCTCGGGATAGGCTAAATCTACTTCTAAAATATATCCATATTCAGAATCATCCGAAATTGATAGTACGTTTATAGTATTTATTTCATCGATTGATAAAAAGCGGAATTCTGAAATAGGCATTTTTTTTGTCATCGCATAACCGTATAAATTATTACAGTCAAGATAAATTAAATATGTTGACCTTTGAGAAGCATCGTAACTAGGTAAATATTTATTATTTGCTTTAGCGTAGCGAAGAGAACATTGTGCCAAACCTCCACGAATGCCCTTCTCCAGGAACTCGTATATTTCCACATCATTAATTAATTCTAATTTAATACCGGTATACAATAACATCGCATCCCAGCTTAAACTAGGTGCAGTAATATAGTAGGCCGGATCAAGCTGATAATGATGCAAACAAGTTTGTCTAAATTTTTCAAAAACGTCAGAAAGTAGTAACACGTCGGTTTTTAAATATAAATCTGTATATTCTCCAAGCGATTTTATATTAAATGTTTGCCATATATATTGAGCGTGATTATACTCATCATCGCTAATATGTACGCATGTCAAACTATTGTAAAAACAATATTTAGGTGGTAGTCGATTCTCATTATATTTTGAGATTGCATCCATGTAATCATAGGGGTATATTCCTTTTCGTCGTAGTAGTTTTAACTTATTACAATTAACATCTGAAAATTCTTTTGACAAATTAACAAAATCAGATTCAGACAAATTGTTGACTAATATGTTTAAGCTTGAATTAAGAAATTGAAATGAGTCTATAAACTTAACTTGAATAGGCCTTGAACTGTTCTTTCTGTGGAATAATTTCGTGATAGACATATATTTTTCTTTGGTTTTAGGTATAATTTTAAAAGCACCTTCATATTTTGCTAATTCTGTAATAAATAGGTGAGAATCATAACCAGCTAGGTTATGGAAAATAACAGGCACAAACGGGCAAACTCTAAACATTAAATTACAATGGGAGTGTGCGGCGCCTCGGTACTGAGATGTAATATGATCATGATCCATTACTTTGTCATCAAAGAGCAGATCGTTACAGATGTGACATTTTGTAGCATTTTTGTAATCGTTTTTTTGGTCTGTGGTTAAAGGGGCCACAGGCATTTTACTCGATAAGATGCTGTTAATGTTATCTACATCATTTAGTAAATATTTTATAAATACTTCCACACAGTCGGGCCCTCTATATGTTACATATTTATTTAGCTCCGAATTATGTGAACAGCAAATATAGTATCCAAAACATGAAGGTTCGTGAACCTTATATGTTCGGGTATTTTCAGTTTTACTTATGTTGCAGTTTAGCAAAATACTCTCAAAGTCTGCATAAATAACAAAATTATTTTTTTGTTTTCTTTCAAAGTTTTTAAACTGAAGAATGCTATTTTTTTCAGGTAATACTGTTAATATATTAGGACATGTAGTATGGGCACTATATTTTGTGGCACTCGAGAAAACTTGTAAACACGTCTCACATAGATACATTTTACCTTTATGTTTACTTATTTGACGTCTAACTAATCTGAACAGATTTTTTATTAAACAATAATGTCCATTGCCTTTTCGTTCAATATATAATAAATTTACATGGTGTGTCTTTCTTAAATTTGTCACATATAAGGGACCAGTGACTGCGTTTTTATCATCCAATCCATATACGTTTATACTTATAGTAGGATTTATCTTTTCGAAGTTTTTAATATCATTATACGATGGAGGAAATGATAGACCATTTATATTTAAGACTGATGAAAAAATTGGGTAGGAACTTGTTCTGCAAACATTACATTTTGCTGGATATAATGCTGCAACAACACACCACAAAAAACAATAGTTATCATGGTTTTTTATATTTAAGCAACTTCTCGTTTTTTTTATAACATGCGGCAAATCTATGTAAGTACCGCCTTTTAAAGGAGAATATTTGTTTATATTAATTTCCAGGTGACTTATACAGAAACAGGACCAACCAGATTCACGGTGTTGGAATTCTGAGAGTTTCCTCTCAAATGTGTTTATTGTATTCAAATAAAATTCATGTATATCAGTATTTTTGTATATAATGTTAAATTTTGTGTTAAATGACTTAAGCTGTTGCTCACCAGATTTTGGGAGAATAAAGTAAGCATAAAGCTCGAAGTTTAATTTAACACAATTATGTTTATTTAGGCAAGCATTAATTAGTTTTATGACTTGATGCTGATTATCCATTAGGAATTCCTCAGGTGTAAGGTACTCCATCGATGGATTCAGTTTGTAACTTATTATTCTCATTCTAAAAGCCGTAGCAATAATATCAATATTTTCATATTTGGTTTTTATTATGCAATTAGATTTGTGTAAATTCGTTCTCACATGATAGTGATATTCATTTTTCGGTATTTCAATATGACATTTTTCACAATTCATTATATCATTATAATTTGTTATTTTTCCAGGAATTGGTGAAACTGTAAGAAAACAAAACAATGAATTTTTAATTCTTGAATATATTTCTTTAATACATCATAATATAAACCTAAAAAGACATTAAAACAGAATACTAGTACATAAAAATCATTTCGTAATATTGAGATAATGATTAAAATTAAATGTTGTAAATAAGCAAGTAACTCATGGTGAAAAAATAGTATTTATAGTAATTAGATATTTGTAATGGAATACTAATATTTTAGTAATAGTTGCTAACAAATGTTGGTGGACACTTTACAAATTCTTTTCTAGTTGCCATAATAAAATTAGTCAGGTGCTGCCATGCATCTGTGTTTTCAGATGTTTGGTTTTTCACAGTAACTATTGCTTGGCGCCATCTGTTAATTGGTTGAATGTTTTTAATTTCATCGCACCGGTACACTTTTAAATCTATATAGTGCGTACCGGGCTTATGCTCGTACGTCTGGCGCGAATGACCGTTAGCAAGGCGCCGAGTTAAATACGAAGTTAATTGTATTGGAGCTTTACCGGGAACAGCGACATCTTCTTTCTCGTCATCTTCACTGTCAGTCCCGAAGAGGTCGTACGCTGTAGCCTTCTTTGGTGGTATTGGCTTGAAGTACGGCTTCTTCGGAGCTGACCGCGACGTACTCGGGGCCGGACTTGCTCTCGATGGCGAATGTGATGCAGTCCGCGCTGCCGCCTCCGGCTCCTTCGTTTGAGTTTGCACCTGCTTCCTTTTCTTCGTCTTTTTCGCGACTGGAGGTTGCACTTCGTCGTCAGACGGGAAGAGAGTCTCTGCGTTCTCTAGCGACCTGAAATAATATAAAATTAATTTATTAATTATGCTATTTAATCAATTCATAAGCAGGATTCGAACCTGGAATCCTGGCTTTCCGTGCCAATACACTAGAATAGTGTATACATATGATACATTATTAGAATGAATATTAGAATAATTACATAGAATAGTGTATACAATCATACATTATAAGAATGAATATTAGAATAATTACATAGAAGATATCATTATGCCTTAATTTCCTGGGTATCGAACCCAATGTCTCATGCTCAATAGTCGAGATTACTAGCACTCGTCTAAGGAGTTCCCCTGTTATAAGAATAGTTAAACAATAGAATTATTAATATATAAAATAATAATGCTACTTACATTTTAAATAGTGCAGCGAAGTTTTGATGTACGATGATGATGCCACTAGCTCTGGAAGAGGTGTTTTGTGGTTGAACTTCAGCAGCGGGACGCTTAAATAGTGATAAATCTACGTCATATTATCCCAAATTTGGGGAAGACGCACGTGTATAGTAAATGCTGTGTCAGTTGTCTGCATCCAAATGCAGGAAGTGTACATTTATATTTGACTAGATATATTAACTACATTCCAAGTCTTACATACTAGTTGAATACCGCGACTTCGTTTATACAATATTTATTTAATTTTATTACAACATTACTAATTTACAACAACATTACATTATTATTAATTTATTACTTGGTACACCTCTGCCTAACCCTTCGGGGACTACAGGCGTGATGTTATGTTATGTCTATACTAATATAACACAGTAACTGCCATACTCAGATATATTTAATGATTACGTGGCCATCACTTAGTAAAGATTTTGACACATTATTGAAGGTTTTGTAAGTCAAAACTTTACTAAGTGACGGCCTAAGTAATCATTAAATATCTCTGAGTACGGTAGTTAGAGTATTACCCGACTGCATCAAGCAATACAATACCGGTTACCGGTTACCACTGACATTGCTGGTGTAAAATTATAAGTTTAAAGAATGAGATAGTAAATAAATAGCAGGTAAAACTAGGAGTAACGATAGTATGTCAATATTTCTATTTTGTTTTGATTCTATCTCCTTAAATAAAATTAGAACTTACATTGCAAATTAGACATACTACTTACATGCCATGGTTTCGCTTGCCGAATATTCTCATTAAAATGTATGAAAAAATTACGGTGAACAAACGTACCGCAGTGTTTATTTTATCGATATATTTTTATTGTAAACATTAATATAATTGGCGCCGTGATGTTCTGAGGTTTCAATTTCACCATACTATATTTGTCCGGGATATCAACATCTATCAAAAATGTACGACTTTGAACTCTATAGATTAAAATTAAATTTTATATAAATTGAGAGAAATTAATTAAAATCGATCATTTTTTTTCTGCATGTGCCTGGATAGAACGTTAATATCGTGAAATATCGGTAAGTGTTACTAATATATTATTATAACTACAAATAAAGCGTTAATAGGCGAACTTTATTTAGGTGTCTGGTACACCACTGTCATTAATTATTTCTACATAACACTATGTTTCAATAACAAATTGTTGTTTTCAGAAAGTATAATAAAATGAAATATTAATGTAGACTTTTTTCTTTTTTTCCAGGTGTGTAAAAAAGTCTGGACATATAACTAAATATGTCAATCTCACCATTCCCTCTCAGCAATGTATGTATCTAAGTGACCATCGATGTTAACAACTGAATTTAAAATATTTGGTGCTGTTTAATGACACAAAATCATTCATCAATATCATTTTTTTATTTCAGAATTTGATAGATAGCTCTGATCCACTTCTAAATCCATTTTACTATGCTCAAGACCAAGAAAACTGGTACACTGAAGTGGCAGCAAAAGCGTGTGAAGAGAGTAGACAGCAAGAAATAGAAAAGAAAACATTAAAAAACAGGAAGAAGAAAATAAAGAAATGTAAATCTTTTAAAAACACATCCTTTATCATGTGTAAAGAGCCCGGGCGTGTTCAACGAATAATCAAAATAATTGTATATGATGTGGATGGTAGTCATAATACGGAAGAAATAGACAGTGACTCTGATAATGCAGGCGTGAAAATACAATATTTAGTACGAAGTGATTCTGATGAAATCATGAGTGAAACTGAATGTTTAGTTAATAACATTGTTAAAAAGTTAAGTTCAACTTAATGTAATTGATATTCAAATATAATCATTCTAAATATTATTTTGCATTTTATTTCTTCGTCAGAAAATTTAAAATAAATAACCACTGCACGACATAATATAAGGCAGCGCGATGGATAGCAGCGAGCGCATTCCATTTTCGTTAGACTGTCGCGCATGTCGTGTCGAATAGACTGTACCGACTGTTGCTCGAATTTCATGCGCGTGTCTTTGAATACTTAGTTGAATGAGTGTCATAATTTAACAATGAACAATTAGAATGTACATAATTATGAACGTTACCATTTAAAGATACCTGATAACTGTTGGCTTTAGGATTAATCTGAATATATAAATAGTGAATAATACATAAAATTGAATGAATGAAATGATGACTGAGTGAAAAGTAGGTTGAAATTGCGGGTTTTCAGATCTTATCTGATCTGGAAACCCCAATTTTAACCCTCTGCAACTGAGGTGACTTTTCTGTTAACATTTGACTGACGTGTTGTCTACCAGACGTCAGCTATACTAGCCTTATTTGGCTATATTTTGACGATTTATTACATAAATGCATATTTTATATGTTGTATTGGTTCATAAACTTTCAAAATAAATAAATATCAATATTAAGAAAACAATGCATTGACTAATACGAATCAGTTTTAATGAGATCAACATTTTACACATTTGGTGACATACAGGTACAAAATATTATAAAAAAAAAAACTTAATGCTTATTTTTTCTTTGAGCAAACATAATTATTTTTAACATTACAATTAAAAGCTATGAAAAAAAAATCAACAATATCCTATGATAGGTTTAGGCACAAATCAGTCTCAAAGACAACCCTAATTTTATTATCTAGAACTTACAGTCCTCACAAATTTGAGCCGAGCATTGCAAGCAAATAGCTTTTTTGCAAGCACAGCAGCTGAATCTTGTCTGCCTTTTCAATCTGCTGGGGCATATGCTACATAGTCTTCTTGCTGATGGTCCAGGTTGTGGAGGAGGTTGAGGAGGGGGAGGCAAATCCTTACCTAAAACCCTTCTGATTGTCAATCGAAGCTCTCTCGGCAGTCTGTCATTATAGACGCGCTCTTTCACGCTGGGAAGTACTAACTCTCTTGCTAAGGATAGTAAGAAGTCTCCTCTCCGCAATTTGGCACCAGGACAACCTTGGTACAAGACAAAAGCATTCACACCAGCTAGATCCAACATCCTGTAAAATATTGCCATTGGCCAGCGACGTGTCTTTCGAGTGCTTGAATAGATCGAACATTTCTTGTCGATTTCATCGACTCCGGCCTTCGTGTGGTTGTAATCAACAATCATAGTAGGTTTATTGGTCACTTCATCAGTGTTTGGTGCGTGGTGTGAAGAAGAAACCAAAATCACAGCCTTATTTATCTTCGGCACATAGGATACGATTGTGTAGTCCTTGGTGAACCCATACAAAGCGCTTCCCAGGTCTCTTCTTCTATTGGGTTGGAACTCAGGTGGCACCTCGCGCTTGTTTTTTCTCAAAGTTCCCAAATACGTCAAGCCCTTGGAACGTAATATCTCCATCAGTTGGATTGAACTAAACCAGTTGTCGGCTGTTATGTTTCTGTTGGTGTTTTCTATAGGTTTCGCCAATCTTAGAACCGACTGAGTTGAAACACCGAGGTTTCTTTCTGTATCTGGAAGACCGACGCCATCAGAATTTTTCCCACAATATATATACGCATTGTATGCATAGTACGTGTCAGCATCACTAAGAATCATGATCTTTATCCCATACTTAGCCGGCTTTTTAGGCATATAAATTATAAATTTACACCGGCCTCTGAATGCAACGAGCATCTCATCAATGCAGGTATTTGGACCAAGAGTATAGTTTTTCTGGGAGTTAGTCACCAACTTTTCAAAAATACAAGATACTGCTGCTAAAGGATCAGTCTTCAAGCGTTCTTGGCGATCGGCTCCATTGTCGAATCTGAGGCAGTTCAGTAACGTACAGAATCTATATTTTGACATGACACAGCGAAAAATTTCATGTCCTGTGCCGTCTGTTGCAAACAAATAGTTAGCATCTGCATTGTTGCATTTAAATACTGAACTGTAGTAGAGTAGACCAAGCAAACTTCTCATTTCTCTATCATCAGTATCTTTGAGCTCAGGTCTATCTGTGTTTCGAAATTGTTCCCGATACATTCTCAGCTTTTGATTGGTGTGTATGACTATTGCCATAATCATGTCGGAATCAAATAGTTTTGACCAAAGATCTATAAAACTTTGAAAGATCAGTGGTTCAGTCGGTCGAGAAACGTGTAGGATGTTGTGAGCAGGAGTTCTACTTGATCTGCCAATCTCAGTTTTCGACCATAGAAACCCGTTTTTTCCAATATAATTAGAAACAGCTCGTCCTCGTTCTTGGGTAGAAAATGAGCTTAGTGGCCGCTCGTCCTCATCTTCACTGTCGTTACCTTCGCTCTCATCACTTTCATTTGATTCCCTTATAATATCTTCTTGAGATTCCCTGTTTCCTTCATTCTCAAGACTTTCCACTCTTTCGTCAGTTATAAAGTCAGGGTCTTCAACAGAGTCGTCAACATCACTGAAGTTATTTTCTTCTTCTAAATCTTCAAGCCAGTCTTCAATGTAGGTATCTATATTTCTTGGTCTTCCATTAAAACTTCGTTTGGCGGGTCTGCTATCTATGTTCCCTGGATTCGACATCTGAAAGTAAAAAACATACTTGAAGAATAAATATAATTACAAGAAAAATAATAAACTGAGGTTACGTAGGAGATACACTATGGCAGTTTACATATTTTTACTGAGGTTACGAATGTTGGACACTATGGAACTACAGTCGATCTTTATGAGGTAACGTCTATCAGAATCAGATCTTATTGCTGTACTTACGTCTGAGGGACACCAAATGCTCGTAGCTCCAAACGTGTTGATCGCGCGACCGCTCACGCCACACTGCCCGATGCCGCGAACCAATACAGGAAGGTACTGAGCGAGACAGAGCTACATCACACGATATTGCGAAATGGCAACGACTTTTATGATTGACGGTGTCTGACAGACTACCACCTCAGTTGCAGAGGGTTAACCTACTAGTAATAAATTAATAGCGAGTTTTTTATACCATTTTATTGTTTTTCGCAGTGGTGTAGAGTACGCAGCTAATTGATCAGCCAAATCAACGGCACCTTTGACTTTATTGTAGTCTACAACAATCTTTGGCTTTGATATCACATTTCCTCGTTTATTTATTTGACTAAACCGTACCGAATGCTTTGTGGACAAAACATATACGTCGCGCTTGTCCCTCCATTTCATCATAGTTATTCCATCGGTGCTTTCGGCTGCAGCAAACTGGCCTTTCTTGAGCTTAGCAGTAACAACATGTTTGGGAAGCTGCCTTCTATTTTTTCGAATAGTGCCTACTAAATGAGTTTCTTTGTCTAATAGTTGCCGTGCCAAATCTACACTTGTATACCAATTGTCAGTGTACAATGTGTGTCCTTTGTTGAGTAAATCTTCGCATAAAGACATAACTACATTTGTGGGCGTTGTATTTGTATCGTCGTGTTTTCCCGCGTAAATGCTAATCTTGTAGGTATACCCTGGAATCGTGCATAATTTGAATTTGTAGGAACATGGCCGTTATCAGCGATATTAATTGGATCCATGATCTCAATTACTAAGTTGTACATTGTAGGTAGGCGTGGATTGTCGGGCGAAGAAAATAGGGACACTAGTTCACTAGCACAAAATCACTTTTATTCCTTTTAAAATATTCACCAAGTAATAACCGATAAAATAAAATAACAAAATAGATATAGCACAAGTAAGACACTCCACCGAGCGCGTAGCACGCCTGTGCGATCTCGACCGAATCTCAAACCATACTGCCTGTAAGTCGTCGCTCCACCGCCCGCCAGCGCTCGGTGTTGTGTCAGAGTGTCGTGTGATCGGATGTGACGTAGCTGACATAGATAAGTCATGTTCACGACACTCTTAAACTAACAGCGACATCTATTAAATCTAACTAAAACTCATTTTAATATTAAAGCGCCGTCACGGCCAGACTGACATTCGCACGTCCTCGTGCGTCTCCATTCTCTTAAGTCACCGGTTGCCCATCGTTCTTTATAGAGAATAAAACTGGTAGATACATTACTCTGTACGCTCGTCCTATCCTGACATGATGACATTTAGGGACGCACACACGTAAAGCGATTACGTTTGACCTCCTGCAAACTAATACTGGCTGAGGCGTCCCTTCGGCCAGCCATCATCTCCTATGATGACGTGGCCCGGACAACCTAGCCCTCGACTAGTCATAATCTCATATGACGACACCTAACTCAGAGAGCGACAGCGTCCCTTCGACCAGTCATCATCTCATATGACAACATGGACCGGACAACTGGCTCTTTTCCTGTCATCTCGTATGACTACACGTAACTCAAAGAGCGACAGCGTCCCTTCGACCAGTCATCATCTCATATGACAACATGGACCGGACAACTGGCTCTTTTCCTGTCATCTCGTATGACTACACGTAACTCAAAGAGTGACAGCGTCCCTTCGACCAGTCATCATCTCATATGACAACATGGACCGGACAACTGGCTCTTTTCCTGTCATCTCATATGACTACACCTCAATTGATCTCACAGCCTCTCAGACTAGACGATCAGTGCAATAATATGATCCGGAACATCGGCCTATCTAAGCCAGTCCCTTAGATCACACTACTACACACACCCTACTATATGATCCGGAACATCGGCCTGCATAAGCCAGTTCCTTAGATCATACAACTACACACACCCTACTATATGACCCGGAACATCGGCCTGAATAAGCCAGTTCCTTAGATCACGCTAAACACACCCTAGGACGTCGACTCACATGAGCCAGCCCCTAAAATTTCCCTCACTCAGTTAAGTTAATCTCGCAGAATGTAGCAATGTTACCTTTAATTAAGTTTCTTCACTCTCGGAGGCCGCGAGGGTTCCAGAGCTAGCGGTCAACGTACGTGAACCACACATCGACAAGGTATCACTAAGCTGTCATCACCAGATGATACCCACTCCACTCCCCGATCGTAGACCGCCGTCTCGGCCTCCTTCTCATTATTATTAAGTAACGCGGTAGCTATCGCTACCAGACCGTCTTGACCCCCGGGTACTAAACGCAGATTTTCGTGTGCATATTTTTACGTTCGATTAGGCCCATCAATATTTTTTAAGTCATACCAATCAATTTCTACAACCTTGGTAATTAAGAATGGACCTTTGAATTTTCTGTGAAACTTTATCTGATTGCGCTCGTTATTTCTTATAAAAACATACTCGCCTACAGAGAATGGCTTCAACATTGATGAGGCTAAGTATCTGCGAGTCACACTTGACTACATTATTATCTCAGTTACCTGTGAGATATACAAGTTCGTTACATTTTAATTTAACTTTTTTTTAAATTGGGACAAGCCCAAGACCTATCATAGCTACACGCCTCTAATCCGCGAAAGGCTAAGCTGTGGTACACCACTACTTTCACTGGGTAGGTACAAGCCCGCCACACCACTCTTAAACCACTGCAACTCCTGCAGAATCAACAGCGCTGCCCAGAATCAACAGCGGCGACCACAAGAAAAGCGCCGAAACAATGAAGCCCGACGAAGTCCCAAAGAAACGATCCAACTGTCTTGGATCCCGCAACGAAACCAATCAGAAAAGAATAGCTGGGGAGCAGGAGAAACAACTTCCTCCCCCCTACATATCAGCAGAAGACAGAACAGAACAAGGCTAACAGGCACACAGGGACGTGTACAACCGGGACAAGCCCAGCACCACGGGGATTACTGTCATCAATACCACTGCGTCCCAAGTTGTGAGCCGTTATACCTGACTCCAACAATAGGCACGACAAAAATGCTTGAACGCACGGAAACCCGTTTTAGTTTCTACAAGGATCGCACAGCAAACAACTCAGGAAGTAACCCGTACATCATCCAACACAACCTTACATTCACTCCGCCAAAGACCACACTCGCATAAAATATGATGTGCCTGATTGTTCATTTTCGCAGCCAGATGCAGAACATTGACAAAAAGGTGAGGCAACAAGCCTGAAGGAAAACAATTTACTACCAATTTGCCCGCGAGAAATTGGGCAACACAGCGACCTAACGCCAGCCACGTCCTGGCCAGCCGCCCACGAACAGAGGGAAAGAACTGGTGGAGGCGCCGGCCCTTGACAGAACTATCTCACCCACACTGCCACTCAGACAAAAGCTCCTCCCAGACGCCAGTCTGTGGTCCCAGTAATCCAGCCATTTCAGCACGGTCACGCTGCATCAACAAGTCTGCGGCCGCGGCCCCTCGCGCGCAGCAGCACATTGAACCACGGCGCCGCACCTCAAGATCGACCGGAAGCACCCCTGCCAGTACCGGCAAGGCTTCAGTACCAACCGTCCTACACGCTCCACACAAGAAAATCAAGGCCAACCGCTGGCTTTGAAGTAATTTACGTCGTACCGCTCCTATGGTGGCCCTTTCGGCCCACACCGGTGCCCCGTACGCTACACACACCCCAAGTAAGCAGCCCCATAGATATTTCCTAGAGTTAAAAATGACAAACCCCACGCAGACCTGGACACTCTCGTTAAGGCATAAAAGCCCCCTTTAGCTTTTTCACCGACAGCCTCCATGTGTTCTATGAATGAAAAACTCCCAAGACAAACCCAAGGCAGCACTCGGAGCGCTTCCCTTTAACGGGAACGCTATTAAACCCAATACTAGGCCATGATTTAAGATTACCTTTGAAAAGAAGTTGACAAGCTTCGTGCGGTGAAGGTCAGACGGTTACGATCACCCCACCGGGATATTCAATTTAGGCAAGTGTCAGCCAAACTTTCGAATCCAGCCCGAGCACTTGACTGAACGAGCTGCAGGCCGTCGTCCGCGCAACCGGTTTACGTACAGCCGCATGGAAGTGGAATCGCGAGGAAGTCACGAAAGCCTACGCTCCATACATACGGACCCACAACCGAACCTTGAGGACATCCCATGGTAAGGGACCCCGACATAGAATGATGTCAGAGTTCGTTACATATTGTACCTGGTAGCCGACTAGCCAAGTTGGAAGTCGCCAATAAACAGGCGGAACCACTACCAAAAAGAAAAGGAACGAACTCACCCGGTCGTAGTAATGGTGCCGGTTCCCGGCCCTCACTCACGCAGGTAGACCTCCCTGTCAGCCGGTTTCTCGTTTCCTCCTTTGTGGTCCGGACACGCTGGTGCAACGTGCCTTTGGTTTACCACAAAGGTAACAAGTGACAGGGCGCGGATGCACTTGCATCTCCATAGGCTGCTCAGCTGTCTTCGTAGTTGCCTTAGCAACAGGCTCTTTGCGGCGTTTGCGAGAGTCCATGGTTCGATGAACTGATATACCACAATGATGACAGTTTGAGTAAGACGTGGTTCATTGTAGCGGCTTCTTTACACTTCACCTCACCTCACTTCACTTCCCTTCACTTCTCTTACTTCCCTTCACTGCATTTCACTACATTTCACTGTATTTCACTACATATAATCACATACCACTACATTTCACTACACGTCACTGACAAAATACCTTGGAGAACCCGTAGCAACTGAGATCTGGTAGATACGTTACAAGAATGCAGCTCTCGTCGTATCATACCATCCTTTTGGCATAGCACCGAAGTTACAAACTCCGTGATGACGTCTTCTGACATTTCCGTGCAAGGGATACGCCCTATCTTGCTCCAGACACGTGTTGCAGCTTCACTCTTTCGTACCGAGTTGGAATCCTAATATCTCGTCGAAGTAGTCCTGCGGTAACATAGGTTTTTCAAATTGTGCAAAAAGCAATTATTCCTTTATTTGCCTCCAGGGTAACTGTGAAGTTTGTAATTCGATGCCCGTTATCTCAGAGCATGTGCAAGCACTCGCAAAAGTTCTGCACCATTTAGGTTCCTGCTATTTACTACTATTTCCGTTATCCTGCACCAACCTTTTATGACCGCATCAGTAGCATCAGAATCAAACCGTATCAATCGCGCAGTTGCGTTGAAATTTGACGTTTGCAGTTGAGCGGTTGCCAGGAGTCGTGATAACAAAGTCTCCATATCTCGCAATAGGTAATGCGTTGGCGGGGTACTACACCGTGTCCGTTATTTTCTTCAGGTCTTTGCCCTTCGAATCCCACTTCTGATGTAGGAACATGGCCGTTATCAGCGATATTAATTGGATCCATGATCTCAATTACTAAGTTGTACATTGTAGGTAGGCGTGGATTGTCGGGCGAAGAAAATAGGGACACTAGTTCACTAGCACAAAATCACTTTTATTCCTTTTAAAATATTCACCAAGTAATAACCGATAAAATAAAATAACAAAATAGATATAGCACAAGTAAGACACTCCACCGAGCGCGTAGCACGCCTGTGCGATCTCGACCGAATCTCAAACCATACTGCCTGTAAGTCGTCGCCCCACCGCCCGCCAGCGCTCGGTGTTGTGTCAGAGTGTCGTGTGATCGGATGTGACGTAGCTGACATAGATAAGTCATGTTCACGACACTCTTAAACTAACAGCGACATCTATTAAATCTAACTAAAACTCATTTTAATATTAAAGCGCCGTCAAATTCTTTAATTCCGTATTTGTGTCTTTTTTGTTTATTATACTGCCTAAATATTATTCTGCCACGGAATGGAACCATGCTTTCGTCGATGCAAATATCTTCACCAGGGGTATAGTTTTTTTTGTAGTTCTCATTTAAGCTGTTCACTAGTTGACGTACTCGATGTAGTCGGTCTTCTTTGTTTTCATCATCTTTATCAGAAAAATGTAACATCTTCAAAAGCAATTCAAATCGGTTTCTGGACATAACCGTTCTCGGAAAAGGATGCCCGATAATTTTATCTTTGGACCAGTAGTCTGCTATTCTAGGTAATTTTACCAAGCCCATGAATAAAATAAGACCAAAAATTTTTTTAATTTCTTTTATATTCGTCGGACTCCACTGATTAATACGTGCACCTCTTGAAGCTTCAGGCATACTGGTAATGTTATGAATAGCATATTGATTTGTGTTATGCACTATTTGTTGAAATACGTCATCAGTCACAAAGAGTGAATAAAAATCGATGGGTGATTTGTCAGTCATAGATAATCTGACATGAAGCGGAGCACCCGAAATCTCGGTAAAAGGAATTATGTGGCGTTGTTTACCTGTTGGCTCACACCAAGAACTCGTGGCAGGCGTAACGATTGAAGTTTCTTGTGTACTGACTTCATATCCTGAATTGCTGTCTTCACTATCCGATCTGATGATACGTCGTCGATTTTGCCTAGTAGGCACTATTTGCCTTTCTTCTTCTTCTGAACTAATGTGAAAACTACTGTTCAGTAGTGATATTTCAATATTTTGAAGCTGTGTCAAATCTTCCTCTGTTATTTCAAAAGCATCATCAAAGTCACACATTTTGAATACCTAATAAGAATATATTCTATTCTGTAGTCGTATACCTACTCGTAGGGTGTTTACGATTTGGCGGGAAAAAAAAATGTGCAACAAGCGTTCTCGATGATGTCCTGCGAGGCACTGAGACTTGTGCGCGCACACTGCGCTAGAGTGGGGGTGCGCGGGCGGGATGCTCGGGAGCGGGCGACACTTTGACCCGCCCGGCTTCAACGGAAGAAAACTCAAATAATCATACGCAGCAAGCCATGTCGGACAATGTTGGGCGACATGAATTATCTTCATATTTATAAAGATTTCAGCAGTTATGTCAATGTTTTGTAAGTTAGAAATTCATATTTAATAATACTAACAATAAAACAAAAAAATGATTTTTCGTCAATTTCAAATATTTTGTATGGCTTATAGGGTAAGTTAATTGTCGCCCAGCAATGTCCGACATGGCGTTGTACGTGTTAAGGTTCTCTGCAGCCGCAGCGGCACCACCTGCGCAGCACGATGAACTTGGAAGATGTTATGGCGCAAGAGTATCGACACATGTTGCGTCCCACACTAAAGGCCTACCCATCTTCCAAGGAAATAAAGACATGCCGTCCGGTCATAGTATAAAGAGAAGGGAAGTAGGTTATCTTCATACAAACGCACCGCGCGCGGCTTGTATGTGTGCGCCATAGTATCTATGCATCGACGCACGCACACTTTAACAAAATCTCGACCCGTTTCTCAGTGCGCCAGTCGGGGCTAACACTGCACGAGGTTCGCGCGTCGCGGCTTTTCGGCACCGCTAAATAAAACCAAAATGTCTGATAATCGCAGGAGAACGTATTGCTGTGTGTTTGGGTGTCTTAATAATTCATCGATTCCAGAATTGTCTCTGTTCAGATTACCTATTGAACAGGAAAGGTAAGCTAGTTACTTATTCTAGTAGATATATAATTTTTACTTGATGATGAGATACCTACTTACTTATTTTTTGTTGTATTAGTTTTCTATCACACAGAGGAAGTAGGTAGGTAGGCCTAATTTCCTACTAGAATGTATTAGGTACTTTTGATCTGTCAATTGATTTGCCGCTATTGCTTTGTTTACGTTTAGTTATGCTGATTTCTCAGTATTGTAGGTATAGTAACTAAGTACATACCTACAGTTATAAAATTGTAATTCAAAATAAGTAATTGACTAATTGTAAATCAGATATACATAATTATAAAGCAAAGTTCGAATCATAACAACAAATTCGATTATAGTCTAAGAGACAGTCGTTAGTTTTTTTAATGTTGTTTTGTATTTACAGTGATTCTTTTAATTATAATGTTTTGTTTTTAGTCACTTTATTCATTTTTTTTTATTATAGATACCTAATGTATATTAAATGTGCTTTTCATTTCAGACGCCTTCAGTGGCTGCGCTTAATTGACCGCGAGGATTTGATAAATAAATCCCAACCCAAGCATGTTGTTTGTGAAGCCCATTTCCACCCAGAAGACATAATGAAAAATAGTGTTAGAAAATTACTAAAAAAAAATTGTTTGCCGAGTTTTAATTTAACAAATATTAAAAAAATTGACAAACCTACAAAAGTGGAAATAAAAACTTCATATAATAATTCAAGTCAAACAGAAACCACTAGTGCTTCAGGGTCAAATGAAATTGATTTAACTATTGCCACTTCATCATGCCAAACGGATATTAACACCACGGATAACCTAACTCAAACTACTGCTGATCTTTCTGCAAGTACTCCACGCAAGAGGAAACTAAAATCGGAGTTATTAGAATGTAAAAAGCGTTTACGAGCAAATGAATCAGCAAATTCTTCACAAGATATGTTTCATAAATTATGTGATCGTTTTTAGGGTTCCGTAGTCAACTAGGAACCCTTATAGTTTCGCCATGTCTGTCTGTCTGTCCGTCCTCGCTTAATCTCTGTGACCGTTAGCACTAGAAAGCTGAAATTTGGGACCAATATGTGTATCAATCACGCCGACAAAGTGCTAAAATAAAAATTGGAAAAAAATGTTTTATTAGGGTAGCCCCCCTATATGTAAAGTGGGAAGTGTTTTTTTTTTTTAATTTTAACCCTAATGTGTGATATATTGTTGGAAAGGTATTTAAAAATGAATAGGGGTTTACTAAAATCATTTTTTGATAATGTCAATAATTTCGGAAATAATCGCTCCAAAAGTAAAAAACAAAGCGTCCCCCCCCCTCTAACTTTTGAACCATAAGTTTAGAAAATACGAAAAAAATCTGAAAAGTAGAACTTTATAAGGACTTTCTAGGAAAATTATTTTGAACTTGGATGGAAACAACAGATGGAAACTGCAGTTAACCAATATAATTTGGTCCCTGAATCGTATGAGCGCCTATACAATCCAGAGGTCAAGTTTCATTTGCCCGTATTTTTTTTTTAACTTCGTTTACATAATATTTTATTATCTACGGAACCCTACACTGAGCGTGGCCCGACACGCTCTTGGCCGGTTTTTATCTAAGGACTTAGCCGAACTTGTTAAAGCTCAAACATACTTAAAATGTGCTAACAAAGGAAACAGATACACTATCGCTTACAAAATGTTTTGCTTAAACTTGTACTACGTCAGCCCACAAGCTTACCGTTTATTAGAAAAAACTCTTTGTCTGCCCTGTAGAAGTACGTTAAATAAGTTATACATTCCGATGACTACTCAAATAAACGAAGAATTAATGACAGTACTAAAATTAAAAGTAAACAATATGTCGGAGGGAGAAAAACATTGTACTTTAGTGATGGACGCTATGAGTTTAAAAACGAACGTCTTTTATGATATAAAAAACGACAGAATAATAGGCTTCCACGAAGTAGATGGCGTTCAATCGCCGACACCAGCAAAATATGCCTTAGTGGTAATAATGAGAGGTATTTTTGTGAAATGGAGCCAGCCAATTGGCTACGCCTTATTATCGGAATGTTCAAGCGATGCTAATATATCTATATGGATTGATAAACTTATAATAAAACTCTTTGAGATCGGATTAAAAATCAGAGTGTGCGTTTCAGATATGGGACCAGATTTGTTAAAAGCTGCTAAAGAAAGAGGGATTTGCGTGAACAAAACTTATTTTACTGTTAATGGTCATAAAATTTATTATATTTTTGACGCACCACATTTGATAAAGTTGGTTCGTACCAACTTGATGGCGTATGATTTTCATTTTCAAAATGGCGCTGTAGCAAAATTTTGTCACATAAAAAAATTCTATGAGCATGATAAGAAGAAAAGCTTTAGACAAGCTCATAAATTGACTAACAGCCATATGTACCCTACAAACTTTGAAAAAATGAAAATTCGTTACGCAACGCAACTTTTAAGCAGATCTGTAGCAGCGGGTTTGTCAACATATATAGATTTTAATGTGATAGATGAATCAGCAAGGCACACAGTCGAATTAATAATGTTGATGAACGATCTGTTTGACGCATTGAATTCATCGAGTCTCCGTGACAGCTATAAGTACAAAAGAGCGTTTTGTGGGCGTAAAGAACAGATTGATTTTTTCAATAAAATGTTGATTTTTTTCCGAACATTAAAATTACGAGATCCCCGAACTGGAAACGACAGTACTCAAAACGTGAAATTTATTCAAGGGTTTCAGATCACAATCAAGTCAATTTTACATCTGTACGAAGATCTTAAGCAAGAAGGATATCAATATATTCTGACGAGACGTCTTAATCAGGACGTGATTGAGAATTTTTTTGGTAAAATTAGATCGAAAAATGGAAATGCTTTAGAACCAACCAGCAGACAATTTATATCTGCATATCGTAAAATTTTCTTTGCCAATATTACCCGGGCTCCGAAAGAAGGCAATTGTACGGAAGATTTGACAGAATCCCTCGTTCACTTAAGTAATTACAAAAATACGGATTATGACGCTACTGAAATCAATAACGTTCCACCTGTCATCAATATTAACCAATCAGAGATATTGCAGTCAAATAGTGTATTGCGTGATATTAGTTGTTCAGACTATATAGAATTTGATATTCCCGAAAAAAATGCTTTTTTTTACGTATGCGGAGCCTTATTGAAAAAATGCATTGATCGTCACGAGGATTGCGAACAACTTAAATCGTATTTAAACGCGAATCAGCAAGTTTGCAATTTAAGTGCAGAATCTAGGTACCTTCACTACAAAAATTATTCTAGAGACCAAATTTTGTTAGTAGTTCCACCCGACGACTTTGTAGAAAATATTAAGAGGATGGAGCAGATATTTCAAAAAGCATTTAAAAATGATCACATAAACTGCAAAATTGGCATGTCTGTTTATGAACAAATAAAAGATTTACATTTTTCACCGCCCTGCCCATGCTTTCCAAAATTATATTTGCAAAAGTTATTTATAAGGATGCGGATATACAGGGTGTTTGGAAGGGAGCCGTACATACGCCTAGGGTAGAAACTAGGGATAGTCTGCTACCTACCCCCGCCCATTATATTGACCTTGGCCTCAAGGTTTTTTTTTAATTTTTTTTTTTTTTTTATTTGACTTTTTTGTGTTTTTTTGACTAAAACTACCTGTAGCTCAAAATCTATCCATGGGACCGGTCGGCTAATGGTCTTGTTTTAATCGTTAGAGTCTTAGGGTCCTGCAAAAAATTATTTTACACCAGAAAATTGTGGAGAAGAAAAGTTATGGGGCCTGAAGTACCATAGTAAGGTAAAGAAATAATTTTAATGGCAACTTTCTATGGGGTTTAAAAAAAACTAACAGGGTTGGAGTTCTTCTGATTTTTTTAAAACATCCTCAGTCCATGCCCTTTCTAACGATATGCTAAAAGTGTATTTATCACTTTTAGTTTTAAAGTTATTAATTAATTTCCGCAACTAGGGCACTTTTACCACCACGAGTCGACATTTGTAAGACAAATGTAATTTCCAGAATTTAAACCAGTTTGGCCTTTTGCAGGACCCTAAGACTCTAACGATTAAAACAAGACCATTAGCCGACCGGTCCCATGGATAGTTTTTGAGCTACAGGTAGTTTTAGTCAAAAAATCATAAAAAAGTCAGATAAAAAATCAAGGTCAATATAATGGGCGGGGGTAGGTAGCAGACTATCCCTAGTTTCTACCCTAGGCGTATGTACAGCTCCCTTCCAAACACCCTGTATTACACATTAAAGTTTAATAACAAGGCGTTTCGTAATAGTCGAAACCGAAGAAAGTATTTTTCTGTAGCTAATTTGTAATTTTGTAATAAATGTGTGATTCTATAGATATGTTTGTATTATTTATGTTTGTATTAATTAAAAATAAATATGGTCCTTTATGTGTAAAAATATTACATTATGCCTATTTAAAAAAAATGATATACTAGTATATGTATAAACTAATAAGCAAATAATTTAAACACAAGCTCTTAGTCTATGTTACCGCCTGTGCCATCTAGTGGCGACATAAAAAGTCGGGACCGCGACTTGACGTTGCCGCTGTTTATGCGGTTGCGTTGCGAGCGAAGCGCGGACAGCCGCGCCCAAACCACCCCGCCGCGCCGGCCGGTTTATTTTATCCTTTTTTTTGATAAATAATGCTGCCCTGAATCTTAAATACATTTCTCTATTTGTTAGGAAAACCATTGTTGAACTTTATTTACTAATGCTCACTGAATTAGTTATACAGAGATATGTGTGTTATTATTTATATTGAATTGGTGATAGTACGATAGTAAAAAAGGTTACTGATAAGTAAGCTAGGTACCGTTTACTCGTGCTCATCACCGCCCCGCGCCGCCTGTTGCTGGCCCGTCGCTGTTTCTTTCATCGTTTAGATAAAATCGGCCTCACAAACTCTGTACCCGGACAATACAATAATATAAATTAAAATTTATCTAAAAGTGACAACCCTAAGACAGTAGGCAATTGTATCGCGGATTGGGCCGGAGATAACCTACTTCCCTTCTCTTTATACTATGGTCCGGTCTTTTGCCATCGTCGCGTGCCAAGCCATAGGGTTCCAAAACAGCTGGCACGCCGACGGCAACAAGAGCGCGTCGGATGATGTCGTTTAAGTTCGCGTGCCGCGCAAAACGGCCAGCACTACGGCTGCATGACAGGCCGTGGTGACCGAGGCTGTTGACAGCTTCACCACATTGAAAGTAAATAACAACAAGAAACATACCTTTTTTTTTTATCGAATAACCCCTCCCGCTCTTGGGCAGAGCGAAAGGGAGTGTCAGGCTTCTACTGACTAAAAACCACCCATGTTCCTTCTTAGCTCTTCATGTCGAGGCCGCGGTATCGACGGTACAACTGGCAGCCCCCATGGGACAACCCGCAGCCCCGACGGGTCCTTAGGGTCAATTGGAGGTGTAAGGTTGTGTAACTTTATATTTTAGATAACTGTTAGCCGCACTAAGTCTGAATTAGCCAATATAAGTTTATTGAGCATGCATACTTGAATAGAAGAAGACTTTTCCTTGCAGCAAAACTATATTAGCAGCAAAATTATATATTTATTGGTATTTATAAACATATTTCATAGATCTTATCAATTCTTCTTAATAAATCATATTTCTTTGTCTCCACGAATAATCGCACAACCACTCAGTAAAATTGTGTTTATTTTGCTGTTGGCAAAATTGTTTTTTAAGTGCTCTCCACTGGCTCAATTCTCGCTGGGTGTGTCCTATTTGGTGCCTCCTTTTTTGTTGGATCAGTATGATTTACTCTTTTATGTATAATTATGTCAATGCTCAGGAAGGCTCATATTTATGCTCTCCAATTCTCAGTATGAATGATGGAGCCTTCCTCGACATGTTTCTGTATTAGAGGCACCAATATGTCTGCAGAGCTTTCATTGGCAGGACACACCTCTAGCCGAGGATCATCGCTGCGGCCTGCAATTATCCTGATCACCCAATGTCCTTCGATCTGTCTTCCACAATTATATTTCCTTTTTCCAAATTTCGATTTGAAGATTTGCACCACTTTATTAGGGCTCCATATCTTCCCTTCAGCCATTTGGATTCTAACTTATTTATATGAGTCATCTAATATCAAAGTCGGCAATATCCACATTGGTAGATTTTGTATAAAATGACAAATTAGTATATTATGAGAAATGACTACATTTCATCACATCTTACTGTTTGTAGTCTAAATAATGGAAGGACTTTTATATAAGGGTAGTAACATCCCCCGCTGGGGAAAAGTTTAGGAAATGAAATTTTTATAGTGTCAAGTTTTTTGGGTAAAAATTTAGTATCGATTGACGGGAGTAATAGTCTCATTTTTTCGTGGCCAATACGATGTCCCACGTTGTTCCCATTGTACTGGTACAGTAGTTAATAAAATTTTGCAGTTATCTGTGGTTTTCACTATTTTAAACGGCATTTTGCTAAAAAAGTGTAGTAAACGTGTTATTAAGGAAACTAATACTTTACAATAGGTTCTTAAATTATCTTATTAAAAGTATACTTAACACTAGCACTTTAATAATATTGTACCTATAATGTTTTGTTGCTACTTGATAATTTGGGTTTCTTAAAATCTAAGAACCACGCGCCCACTTGCTATTACCGACTTACTACATCTGACTGACTAAGGGCCGGTTTTTTGATCCGTAGTAAACTCAACTAATGGTTAAAAATAGTAACAAATGGTAAAAGATTGGCAAAATGTGTTTTTTTGATCAATTGTTAGCTTAACCAATGGTCAAATAACTAACTATTAGTTTAAAAAATTAACCACCCAAAGTTGGAGAGTTAAGCAATATGGCGGATGGTTAGTTCAAACACAACAGCTGTTTTGTACGTACTACTTAACTACAAGTTTTGTTGTTGTCAACGTCGTATTTCTCATTCTTTTTTATCATGAATTTAAACATAGTTAGATATTATGAAATAATATCGGAAAGTTCATCAGACGATGATATTTATGTGGAGTACGTGTTAATGAGAAGGCCGAAAATTTTTAGACCACGTAACCACCCTTGGGATAGCGTAGATTTTTGCCAACGGTATCGGTTATAACAAAAAAAAAAAAACTCCCACCACAAGGTAGGTAAATTAGGTAATGCACCTATTTGCACTAAATTAAATTACTTCATTGAAATGCCGCACACCACAGAAGAAGTAAGAGAAGTAGTGGCAAAGTTCCACTCAATCGCCAAATTTCCGAGTATAATCGGAGCGATAGACATGTTTTTCTGGGTTATCTTTTAACTCATTTGATATTATTATAGTGCAAAGTTTCCTTCTCGCAGCATTATTCAATAACCCACTTTCTTGAAAGCGTAGAACAAGGCCCTTCCCTTCGTTACATGTACTCAGAATTCCGTAAAGTTCCTAAAAACATAATTGATTCACAGTCAAGAAAAATGTGTACCTAGGTCCTTAGCCTAGGAACCCAAATCTGGAACCTTGTTTTAAATAATGTGGTAGATATACTGGAATATGTACTACAAATATATTAGGCATAGGTAATTAAAAATTCAATTGAGAATCAAAAAAAATTACTTAAGATTAGGCCGTATATTCCATTTGTAAAAGAAAGATTATTTTATTTATTTATTTATTTAAACTGTATGCACAATAATGAAACATAGGCGGACTTAATGCCACAAGGCATTCTCTACCAGTCAACCTTAGGGTTGATCAAGACAACATTGTGGTAGGTTACAAAATAACTAAAAAAAAAAAAACAATGTCAACTTTAATAGAATAAAAAGTATGTACTTAATATTAATACTAATACACATATAAAAATAAAATAAACTAATAAATATTTAACAATTACCAAAAAAAAAAACGAAAAACTTAACAGGCAATTACTTCTGACTCGACTTATAATAATTGAAGGCTATTTGGTCTGATTTAAATAGTGGCTACGAACTTTCTTTTTAAAAGTGAATTTGCTTTCAGCTTTTTTAATACCAAGGGGTAGCGCGTTCCAGAGCTTTATAGATGAGATAGAGAAAGAATTTGACAAAAAACAGGTGCGGTGTGAAGGAATTTGTAGAATGAGGTTATTGGAAGCTCGAAGACTACGACTATGACAACTGCCCAACTTTGAAATAAGACTTTAAGTAAACGGGAGCACGTGGATCGTTCATAATCGAGAAAATCATGCAGAGAGATCTGAGGGACCTCCTGAGTCGAATAGGCAGCCATTTAAGCTGAGAACGGAAGGAAGAAATATGATCGTATTTACGAAGGCCAAAAACAAAACGAATACAATTATTGAGAAGTCGAATAGTTCTTGGGAAATATCAGAATAACAAACATCAGCATAGTCAATAATGGGAAGCACAAGGGACTGAACCAAAGTGAGTTTCGTGCTAGATGGAAGAAAATGCTTGAATCTATAGAGAGACCGCAGTGAGAAAGTGACTTTCTGACTCACCTGAGCGACGTGTTTGTCCCAACTCAAACTGCTGTCAATATAAAGACCCAAGTCCTTTACGTGAGGTGAAAGAGAAATGACGGAGTTCTCGTATATCAGTGGCACAGTCAGTATCAGTGGCAAGTGGGTGGTAAACTCCATCTAAGGCTAAATAATCTATCCACTACATCGGCCATCGGCCATCGACTACATTCCATACAGCAAACGGGAACGGGTTCACACGATGAAAATCTCTTCTAACCGGTTGCGGCCCATCTCTACAGAGATTCAGACACTGTCTCAGATTAGTTAGGTGTACAGTGTATGGACCATTAGTCGCTACTCCTGTCACATAGTAGGTCTGACTTCCATGTTGAAGATTTCCTATCGCATTGATGATGTTAGCTATCGATAGGAAGTGTGTCTTCTGCCCTAGACATTTGTCCCTGATTTCTATTGGCGGTTCAACCGCATAAGGGACACTTGACAACACAGTCTTGCTCCTCAATTTATGCTGCGCGTAAATCTTAGTGTCAAACATTGCCAAAGCGACTCTATAAAAAGCGTGTGTATCGTAGTTGAGTGGTAAATTTCCAACTCCACGCATTTCGCTCTCTGTTCGTAGAACAGAATCTCGAATCATAAGTCCTAGGCCCACGCTGGAAACTGGGATTTCAGGTGCTGTCTCGCTGGAAATGGACAGATCCTTCACGGCGTTAGCTACTGACGCAAATCCTGGATGTAAAGTTTTAGAAAGTTCTGCTTGTATTGCGTCCATCCCTTCAGTGTCTCCTTTTCGAGCACGATAGGCATCCGCCCTACGTTTATCACGGTTTGTGGGCTTCTGCTTTTTCTTCGCTATTGGCTGCTCCTCCCGCCGATCATTCTGATCGGACTGATCATATTGATCAGAGGTAAAGTTCTTTCGGTAGTTCGGTAGTAGTTCTCGTGTATCAGTGGTATGTACATTGATAGGTACCTATATAATGTGTGTAAGCTGGTAGGGATCATGAAGTTACTTAAAAGTAACACAATAGGAAGGATATTTAAATTAATTAATTGGGTATAATAGGCACTTACTGAGTGCGCATCTCACATAATATCCTTTAATAATTTTAACTGCGCTATTAATTTGGCCCTGTGTCCTATTACTGGTATAAGCTCCTTTATATCTTCCTCTGATAGCATTTGAAGTGTTTCGCCATCAATTGCATGTTCTGGTGTAAGAAAGGTGAGAAATTATTAACAAGTCTTGTCGCAAACTTAGACACATGGAACATGACAAAAAATTACGAATATTTTGCCTATCACTCTTATTAAGAGTAGTAATAGATAGTAAGTGCCTAGGTAATAAGTATATAGTTAGCTTCGACCATCTTTTAGATATCTCAAGACTGACAGTTATCACCTCGAAATCTGATAAAATGTACTCGTAACTACCTACATAAACTATCTTGATCTATGTAACGGTAGAAAATACACTCGCGAGCAAAAGTATGGAATCACTTATTCGGAATTGATTCCGCGCGATCTTGAATACTTAATAACTAGTTAAGAATAACAAAAATGGTACCATTTTAAAGGTTAAATTGTTAACTTTAAATTGATACCAAATTCATTTAAAGCACGCCAGGATTTAAAGAGCTATCCCGGTTAGAACGAAGAAGTTAGGAAAACATAAGGATAATGGAAACATAATAAATAAAGAAAACAACAAAAATTAAGTGATAAAAAATTTAATTGGCCTTAAAATTAATTTTAAATATTTTGTGTTCCCTCCCCTCGCCCTAATTACTGCTCGAAGACGGTTCTTCATTGACCTAATCAGCTTCTGAACCGATTCTTGCGGGATGCCTTCCCACTCTTCTATCAAAGCCAATTTCAGCTCATTTACACTTGAAGGAGCAGGATTTCTGGAACGAACCCTCCTCTTCGGTTCATCCCACACGTGCTCAATGGGATTCAAGTCCGGGCTGAGCGCTGGCCAGTCCAATGTGACGATACCGACTTCTCCGAGGTATTCAGTTGTGGCACGGGAAGTGTGACAACGAGCGTTATCGTGCATAAGGAGGAAGTCATCACCGATATATCCCGCATAAAGAACGACATGTTCCAGCAGAATATCGGAAATGTAGCGGTCTGAAGTTAGACCGCCTCCTCGTCCCCCGCCAGGCACGAAAACAAGCTCCGTTTTACCGTCGAAGGAAATGCCGGCCCACATCATACAAGAACCGCCCCCATAAGCTACTGTCTCAGCGAAACAGCACTGCGCAAATCGCTCCCCAGGCCGCCTGTAGACCCGACCCCTTCGATCGCTGCCGTACAAACACATTCTGCATTCGTCGGAGAACAGAACTCGCCTCCATTGCTCAACCTCCCAATCAAGATGGAAGCGAGCAAATTGAAGGCGTGCTTGTCGGTGACCTGCCGTCAGTATCGGGCCTGTGGCAGGCCTTTTTGGAGTCAAATTAGCTTGCTTAAGTCTTCGACAAACTGTCCACTCGCTGGCAGCTACCCCACGAACATTTCGGAGCTCCTGTTGGACGTCGCCACAGTCATATGTCGATTTCGGAGAGAGGTTGACACGATAAAACGGTCATCTCTCTCTGATGTGCACCGGCGCCGTCCAGATCTTGGTCTCGGGATAAAGCCACCAGTCTCCCGAAAGCGTTTATAAATTTTCGAAACACATGACTGGCTTATGTGGAGCTGACGTGCGACAGCCCGCTGGCTAAGCCCTTCTTGCAATAGGGCGACGATTTGTGCTGCTTCTGTAGGTGTAGTATCCATTGTCTTCCAAGTTCAACGGTCAGAAGTAGCGGAGATGTGTACCGGTCAACGTGTGAAAGCCGACTGATAAAAAAAATCCGATAACACGTGCTTTTATAGGTCAATAGGGTGCAACTCGCGGCGTATCAAACAATTGAAACATATCTTTTTCCTTACTTCTTCACGTATTCCGGGATAGCTTCTTAAATAATGGCGTGATGTGGATGAATTTGGTATTAATTTAAAGTTAACAGTTAAACCTTTAAAATGGTATAATTTTTATTATTCTTAACTAGTTATTAAGTACTCAAGATCGCGCGGAATCAAGTCCAAGTAAGTGATTCCATACTTTTGCTCGCGAGTGTATAATACCCATGATATTTTTTTTATTCCATCATTTTAGTTTTCATTGACAACTGGCATGAATATAATTAAGTACTTACATCAAAAATTCTTGAATTGAAAGGCGCAAAATCAAAGTTGGCCAGAACAGAATATAACCGTCAGGCTTGAAGTATATAAGTAGACACTTACGAAATCATTGTTAATTATATTTAAATTGGATAAAAATATTGCACATACCTGCAAACTTCTGGACATACATTTCGAGACCTTTAGGTAATCGGCGATGGGATCCACCGCCTTCTCCATGCCAGGTAGTTCTCGCCCTCGTCTTCTTAAATCACTTAATAGTTTTACGTATAGTACCATGCGCTACGACGAATATATTTTTTATTAATTATAGAACAATTACAATAAAGTCAACTACACTACAACAGCGCGCGAGACGGCAGCATAAAACGAATAAGACCGAACACGGATTTTTGGATTCAGTTTCGCGAAACGCTACCCGGCGGCGGAGAAGCGCGGGGCAAGGGAGGGAAGCGAGCGTTCAGTTATTACCGAACTTGTTTTTGTTATTTATGGACATTATTTAATAAACAATTTCTAAACAGTTTTGTAATGAGATGTCGAATTTTATTTAGACTCATCATGTATTTGATGCTGTTACATGTAGCTTTAAATATTAATAATTAGTAGCTAAAAAAAAATGCTACCGATAAACATAACTTACAGTAAAGATTTAACAAACACATTGAACTATTTTTAGACATTCGATTGGTAAAAAAATAATAAACATACGACTTAATAATAGTTATGTGGTTTGCTTAACAGTAATCAAACATTTTATCTGTGTAGCAAAACTTTGGTTTCTACTAATTAATATTTGTCAATTTTTGAAATAGCTGAACTAGTACAGCTATTTATTTCTTTAAGTGAATCTTCTTTAAAATTGGATAAATTCAAATTAACATTTGCTGTGGTGTCATGATCGTCTAGCACCACATCCACAAGCACATTTTCTGTAAAAAAGACACCATTTTAAGCACTTCAAAGAAAATAATATTATTTGCAAGACACTTATTTTTATAGTAAGTATAGGTGGATCCTTACCCAAAGCATCACTGTCATATATTGCCGGAAGACCTGATATGGACTCTCCCATAATGGAATTTAACCATTCGGTGGTTTCTGATGGTGGCGGAGGGGCTGGTCCCCCACCAGTTTGCCGCCTTCCATACTTCTCTCCTGCCATTTCCTAAATTAAAATAATCAATCGTGAAATATTCTATATAAAATTATTGGGAAAAAGATACTATAGCCAGGTACCTTTCTTGCAGTTTTTTTTTTTTCATATTATTTTATTTCTGCTGCAACTGCTTTGTGCTGCGGTATTTCAACGTATCGGAATTAAATTTTTCTGTAAGCAATTTCCAAGCAGCTTCTTTTTGCTGGTTGCTGGAGTGATCAGTTTTTTTTTAATGGTTATTACTGGGTAAACCTGTAGAAGCAACATTAGTTTTTTTGTTTTTTCTTTACAGAAATTAGAGCTGCGGTCCCTAGAATAAAAAAAAAAAGTTACGTACTTACAAGTAAATATAACAAGGGATAAGTAACTCTTGATGATTTCAGAGCTATAACTCAATCTAATTCAATCTAATCTGTTTAGATAATTATCAACATCTAAGAAAACAACAACCATTGTTTATGACAAATCGACAAATATATTAAAGTAAATACCTACCTAAAAGAAATAACAATGTTAAAACACCATCTCGATTTGCATTTAACGAACATCATTGAAAACCGTAATACACTACATAAACAAACGGTTATCAATGATTTTAGTTTCTTACTAATCAAATAAATCGCGGATCTGCGTTCCTATCAAACGTTGAACAATTTGAACACATCCTGTATTCGAATATTCTAAAAGCTGGAACGCGGATCAGCGCTCAAATCGGTTTGTACAAGTCTCAACAAGAATTTAGACGGAACGGTGCGTGTTCGCTGTTGATGTTATATTTCTTCGAAATCTCCGTAGCGTAAAGTTACCTTTGTAAATACAAATACATTCATTTCTTTGTAAAATAATAATACCCACACACGAGTAGTTCAAATCAACAAGTTTTGGGACTAACGGTCAGAGCCTAACTTTACGTCGATTTATCAGGTGTTTTTAAGTAGGTACTTATTCGTAATATTTTTATTAATACTACGATAATATATAACCACGTAGATAAAAAACGATATTTAACTTTTTCACGATGTATCGTCACAAAAACTTTGTAATAAACAGAGTCACGTACGCTAGGAACACAGGTAAGAATTGAATGTTTCGATTGAATATTTCACACGAATCACGAATGAAAATGAGTGGTTTGACCGCATTAGAAGCTAACTTCATTCAATAGGAACACTTTTCTACGATTTCAAACTTTACCCGTATGTAAATACCACAGAACAACGCAAAAAATCGCGTGAAGTCGTATCAGCGTGGATCTGCGTTCCGGCAGTAAGACGGGATTACGCGGATCCACGTTCCGGCATACCAAAGGTTAAAAGTAGGTTTTAAGCTTAGTTTTAGTACTAATCGACGGGTAACGTAACCTGGTTTGGATAAATGTGGCGAAAATAACAGTGAAATTCATATTTTAGGAGATCATCATCATTCTTTTGCCCTTTTCCCTATTCATTTGCGGTCGGCGCAGCATGCTTCATGCATGCATTCTTCCATACTTCTCTATTTTTCGTCACCTCATCAGACACTTCTTTTCAGTCCATCCATCGTTTCTTTGGTCTTCCTCTACTCATATTCCCATGTCCACAGTCATACTCAAAACTTTCCTGACGACATTTTCTTCATTCCTCTGCATCACATGCCCATACCACGACAATCGATTACCACACAACTTTTCAGTCACCGGCGCCACTTTCAGACTTCCTCTTATATACACATTTCTTACTTTATCCATTCGTGTAACACCACATATCCTCCTTATCATCGTCCTTAGCATTCTCATCTCCGCGACATGCAAATGCCTTTCATTCATCCCTTTTGTGACCCAACATTCTGAGTATAGTAGTATGAAACTCAAATATCTCACTAAAATATAGTAGTATGAAACTCAATTAGAGTAGGTAGAATTCAGTTTCATACTACTATATTTTACTGAATATCTCCTAAAATATGAATTTTACCGTTATTTTCGTCACATTTATCCAAATTAGTTTACGTTACCCGTCTGTTAGTACTTTATCTAAGCTTAAAACCTACTTTTAATAACGAAATAAACGCCATTGTAGTTATGTGCCATCATACCAGCATATTGCCGTCCGAGCGGCCAACTAAAATCGACTCTAACAAATTATTGAACCTACTTTCTAGTATTTGTTTGTTTATTCGCTACAACAAATTACAACTAATTGTACATACACATTAGCCTCTATTAATTTGATATTTATGGTGAGATACCTACCTACCCATAACCTGGAAACTAAATGTTGCAAAACTTTTTGTTTATTTACGTTTTGTTAAACTAAACATTAACTGCAGTGCCAGTTTACCGTAGTCGTTTTCGACCTCTATTAGTTTTATAATGATCATGGGCTTTTTGTTTGAATTGGTCATCCTTATCATACTCTAAATCCTTGCCAGCGAGGAGGTGGCTGACTTCTTTGCACCAAATATTTATGAAAAATTGTATGCCTTTATGTATCAAATAATCTATTAAATCATCTTTATGTCTCTGGCATTTTACAAAATTTACGTCTATGTTAATTGTTACTGCCAATTTTATGTACTCAATTATGTTTTTTTAGAGGTGATGTTTTTAATATGGAGCTACGAGCAAACCTGTGGGCAATCATATTCGCTCTCACCGACAACGCACTCCTTTCCCGCTCAATATCAGCGTCGTCCTTCAGGTCAGACATGGGCAAGATACTTAAAAGTGTGTACTCGCTCCAAGGGTACCCCACATAGCCTAACTGTGGAACCTCTGCTTTGACAGCAGATTTTAATAGTTTTCCTGGCACAAATCCATAACTCCCACAATTCAAACTATCAAATAATTTGTCGATAATGTGATTGTCTATACCTATAATAGACAATCACATTATGATACAATTTTAAGGTTAAAATTTTGTGAAGGTTGTGACGGAAAGGGTGTACGTGGCGCAGGTTATAAAATAAGACCACGTAACCTCGTCAACATAAAATATATTTCAACAATAAAAGGGGTGTGGGCAAGTTTGTGGTTCACAATCCCAGAGATTGTCTTGTAGGGGAGCACAGTACTGCCCTGATAGCCGGTGTGGCGATGCCCGCAGCGAGGTGCCACGCTGGAAGACACCAGGGCTCAGGTGTCGGTGTCGACCCGATGTAACTCGACGCGGCCCACGTGGCAGGTATGCCCAACGGTGGGATGCCGGAACAGGCGACGGAACCAAAACGGGTTCCAGTAGCCGCTGATGTGCAGCCGAACTGACGGATGTAACGGGGGACGTCAGCCGGAACCTTGGACCCTGGAAAATGACGTCCAGCGTGTCACGAGATGGTTAAAGGTCATCTCCGCTGGTTGCGACACCAAGCCAAGCAAAGCAAGCACCGTGCGATAATGGAGGATGCTGGTGGATTGTCACAATCAGACGGAGTTTACATGATCTCATGCGTGGAAAAACGGCATGACAGTACATTTTCGGTGTGAAGCACAAAATACAAAAATGAGTTGAGCTGAAGGCATTTATATTTAATTAAATGAACATTGGCGTAGCACAAATTTAGATAAAACAAGCATACATGCCAAGTTAACCTGCAAAGACAAAAGAAACACAAAAATATGCACATGATTAAGCTTTCCAACACTTACCCAGTATGGGGTTTTCAAAGACACCGAATTTAAATGCTCGATGGCGGAGAATAATTCGGATTAAGTTATGTTTAGGCCCGGATAATGGCGAGTTAAGACACGTGTGTAATTCACTGGACAATTAGGATCTGGTGAGACGTGTGATCGCTTCGGGACTAAAATTCCTTATGTCAAACGAAAAGATGGAGTTGGCAGCCTAAATAGCGATGGGACATATGCGAGCCGTAGACAAATCCTCACTTGCGCGACCGATATTATGCATTATCTGGCTCTTAGTAAGTATTGATTGTCACCGCACTACTTATTTTTATCTGTGGCTCGTCCTTGTCAGTTGACACATGAATGTAAACATTGCATTTTTGATGTGTTTTTATTGTTATTATGCTAATTATGTTAATAACTGAGAAGTGTAACGTACTACGTTACAGTACCCCGCCGCTTGGTGAGGGTTTTTACTCCAGTAAAAATCCTTTACTCCCATTGCACTTACATCTGTTTTACGACCCCTTTTATTCTTCATCATTCATCCATCATAACTCATACTCGTATTCCTTGCATGCTGGCAGACCACCTTAACATGAGGTGAGTCCGCGCCCTAGCAGCTATGTGAGAGTTCCATGTCCGTAGTTGACTTGATACTCGCGGAAAACAGAAGTGCAAAAGAAGGCAAAAGAAGTCTACTGGGACTATAAAATTGAGATCGATTAAGGCTTATTTAAGGAGTAATCACCCGCTCCTGCAAAGGCTTAATTATTGAGTTGCAACCCGCTCAGAAGTTATTTTTGTATATTAAAAAGAAAATTGGATGTAGGCTTATTTTAGGAGTAACCACCCGCTCCTGCAATGGCTTAATTATCGAGTTGCAAACCGCTCAGATATTTTTATTTACTCCCGGTAAAAATGTACCGAGTTAGGCGACTACCCATTCAGAGGTTCCGATTAAAGGTGGAGAGACCACGGGTAAGGCACAAGACAAAACAAGTGAGCGTGGTTCTCCATCGGGGCTGAAATAGGAGGCCGAATAAATGACGGATTAAGACACGTATTATGTCACTGATGAGGACATCGAGTGAGCGTGTCTCCGTCAGAGGATAAAATTCATGCACTGGCTTATGCAGTAGCATAAATATATAAATAAAAGAAAAAAAATTAAAATGTTAAAGATGTTACTTATTAACTCCTACTAATTTTAAGTCCTTTATATGCCAGGAACCTAAGTCTTTACCTAACATATCCTGAAGAACATAGACCAATGGTGATTTCTTGGCTATGACTTTTGCCTTAATAAACTTTGGAGCCAGCTTTTTCGTGAACCTGTTCCCCTTGTCACTCAAGAAATAAGCGCGTTTCATGACCACATCACCAACGTTAAACTCTGCAAATTTTCGACGCAAGTTGTAGTGCGAAGTGTTCTTTAAATGAGCTTGCCAAAGTCTGGATTGCACCGTATCGAAAACGCTAGAAAGGCAACCTAAGTTTTCGGCGTAAGCGTCACGTGGCAAAAACACTATCTCGTTGCCGAGGTCGTTGTTCGTGTAATGAGTACCGCAAGTTACGAGTTCGCGACCGAAGACCAGGAAAGCTGGAGTAAATCCAGTGGCCTCGTTAACGGAGCTGTTCATGGCAAATTGCACCTTAGGGATATATAAGTCCCAGGATCTGTGATCATCATCCACATACGTTGAAATACATGTTATTATCGTTCTATTATAACGTTCCACTAAGTTGACCTGTGGGGTATATTTTGGAGTGTAGAAAACGTTTGGGATTGCATATTTCTTAAACAAGGCATCTGCGACCTTCCCTGTAAATTGGGTTCCATTGTCCATTAGTATAGCCTGCGGTACACCGTGAACGAGAAACACAGATTCCTCCAAAATTTTGGTAATGATCTCAGCGGTTGCTCTTTTTATTGGATATATTAAGCAATATTTTGAAAAACAACATGTAATAACTAATATGTAATTATTTTGCTTTCGCGAAGTTGGAAGTGGACCCATAAGATCCATTGATAACATTTGGAATGGTCGTGAGCAATCTTTTGGACGACCCATTTCTCCCAGTGTCTGGTGATTTTGGGACTTGTAGGCTAAACATTTGTCGCAAGTACCTATGAATTTTACTACTGCCTGGTACATGCCTGGCCAGTAGTAGCGTAGAGCAAGACTACGATATGTTTTAAATATGCCCATATGTCCAGCCGTGGGTACTGAATGGTTTTCATGTATGATTTGCTCACGTAATTCGGTTGGCACGACCTCCTTCCACGCGAATTCTGAAGTTAAGTTGTATTTATTCTTCGATAATCTATATAAAGCGTTATTTTTAATTATGTAGTTTTTAAATTTAGTAGGATCAATTAGGCAACCGTCATAAATATTCCTGTACCAAGAGTCTTTAGTGTCCAAATAAGAGTTGGAAGTACTAATGGCACTAATTGGGACGATCCTAGATAAAGCATCTGGTATGACGTTATCCACGCCACGCCGATGTTTAAGAACAAAATTGAATGCTGACAAACGAACTCCCCAACGAGCCAAACGACCCGTTGGATTGCTTATTGAGAGAAACCACTTGAGCGCGCTGTGGTCAGTGTAGACAGTGAACTGTTGCCCATTTTCGATGTAACAACGCCAATATTCTAGGGCGGTTACGACGGCCAGCGTCTCGCGTTCGGTAATGCTGTAATTTTTCTCAGCCCCGTTCAATGACTTACTCATGTAGGCAATTGGATGTTCTTTGCCATCAATTGTTTGGGTGAGCATTGCGCCGAGGCCAAAATCGCTTGCATCCGTATGCACCTCAAACGGTTTATTGTAATCTGGACATGATAAGACTGGAGCTGACACTAGACTTTCCTTCAATTTCTGGAAAGCGGCGTCGGCCTCTGATGTCCATTTGAATGGCGGGGTACCTTTCTTAGTCGATGTTAATTTGTTTAAGGGACCAGCTATAGTACTGAAGTTAGGAACGAAACGTCTGTACCAGGTCGCCGTACCTAGAAAACGTTTAAGTTCCTTCTTATTGGTTGGTGCTGGGTACTTTAGTATAACATCGACTTTGGAAGGATCAGTCCGCAAACCTGAGGCATCTACTACGTAGCCTAAGTATTTCAATTGCGAACTAAAAAAATTACATTTCTCTAAGTTGATTGTTAAGTTCGCCTTTTTGAGCTTTTCTAAAACCCGTAAAAGTAAGTTCACGTGGCTATTGAAATCGCTACTAATTATTATTATATCATCTAAATATGCGAAGACCTTAAGATCGAATTCAGCGAACAGCAGGTCAACTAAACGCTGTTGAGTGGCCGGGGCATTCGTAAGACCAAAAGCAGTCCTTTTAAAGCGAAAGGTGCCCCTGCCCGGAACATAAAATGCTGTTTTATCGCGATCCTCCTCAGCTATCGGTATTTGCCAAAAAGCCTTTGATAAGTCAATGCTGGAAAGGTAACGCGCGTCCCTGAGGTTATCTAGTATCTCTGAGATGTAGGGTAAGTTGTAAGCATCGCGTTTAGTGACTGAATTTAGCTTCCGACTATCTAAACAAAATCGAGGTTGTCCGTTTTTCTTGGCGACAAGGAGAACCGGTGATGACCACGCGCTTTCGCAAGGCTCGACTACATCGAGAGAAAGCATCTCGTCCACCTGTTCTACCAGGATACGTTGTTTTTCAGGAGATAATCGATAATAACGCTGACGGATTGGTTGACTGTCACCTGTATCAATGTGGTGAGTTATTAGATCGGTTACTCCGAGACCCTTGTGCTGTGATGAAATGTTCTCATACTGATTAATCACATTATCTGCCAAATGCTTTTGTGATTCCTCTAAGTTGTTGTAACCCGTAATTGTGGTACGATTGCTGCTCTCTAGAGTACAATTTTCCAATGAGTTGTTTGAAATCATTACACTACCAACATACTTGGGACACAATTCAAATTTTCGCCAGAAGTCCACACCTAGAATGAGATTCGATTTGATATCTGGTATTACAAAAGCTTTAAGTAAGTGGAATTGGTTTTCAAAGTGAACTGGTATATGAATGTAACCGATGCTTTGCAAATTTTGTCCGCCTGCTGCCCTAACTGCAATGCAGTCGTCCGTGATAAGAGACATTCCTCGGTCTAATAAAACCGTATGAGCACCGTTACCCAAAATTGTGACGGCCGAACCCGAGTCTAAGAGTCCAGTGGCTGGTACTCCTTCGATCTGTACTAAAACATAAGGTCTGTTATCTAAATTATCTTTTTTATCGAGAATTGTGTGTACCTTGAAAGACTTGTGGAACCATTTAACTGTGTGCAACCACTTTTCCCAGTCTTGTCTGTCAAAGTTGTTAACGACACAATTCTCGGTGATTAGTTTTTTTTTTTACTGGGACTGTTCTTACTACATTTCTTGCAGGCAGGACGCTTAATGTCCTTCTGTCCGCAGCCAAAACAAAAGATCTCGTCCGTCTTTACAGTACAATTCCTGTAAGCATGCTCGTTACTACGACAGCGTGGGCAATAAGGAATCTTTTTATGTGAACCTTTATCTATTGCATGAACATAGTTAGGGGATATGGAGGAATCGTTACTGTTATGTGAAACTTTTTCTTCTGTTCTATTATTACTATTACTGTCTTTATGTCTATTGAACTGATTGAATTTTTTGTTATAATTATTGTTACTTTTACTTTCTGTTAAATTTCCCGAATATGCAAACTCGGGTGCTAAAGTACTTGATGAGGGTCTTGGTGGTTCTTTAAATTGAGCAAGGCGTGATTGAATGTTTTCGTAGTTACGACAAAGAGTCCTCAGCTGTTCGATTGATTTTATTTCGGCAACTGATGATAAGATGTTAGCATAGCATGGACGAATGTTATGTAAAAGTAGTTCTAGTTTATCATCCTCCGATAGTGCTTTTGTCAACCTCGAAAACAAGCCTGTCATTATTGACAAGTAAATAACTATGTTTTCTGACTCCCCTTGGGTTCGTGCTCTGATTTCAGTTAAAAGTCTATAATCATAGTCAGACTGATCAAAGTCGCGTTTTAATAAATTTGCAAGTTCATCCCAGCTAGATACTGAATCCCTAATGCTTCTGTACCAGTGGAGCGCGCCGCCAGTAAAAATCTCGGTCGCGTGAGTGAGGATTTTATCCGTTGGTATTCCTTTGGCAAGACAAAGTTCATTTACCCGCTGTAAGAAGGAACGTACGCAAGAATTTCCCTCGAATTTTAATTTTGCAAATCTATTTTGACCACCATCACATGACACTGACACGTGAATAGGAGAAGCCAAGCTATGTGTGGATAGAGGTTGATTACTAACTGATGATAAGGGGTCCGAAGCTGATGCGAGTAGTTCACTTGATTTTATCACCATCGACTTATATAGGTTTACACACTCATCGTACTCTGTTTTGTTTTTACTTCCGCATGTTATTCTATTTAATCTGTGGTAAGCATGATTTAAAAGATTTTGAATTTTCATTAATGACTGTTTGTCTGTAGTTGGTGATTCTAAACTATTATCTGCCTTAGTTAAAACGTCTAAAACTCCACTTAAATCTTCCGATACTTCAAATGGGCTAGTGAGAATGTCCTCAGATGGAAACATTGGTCCGCATTTTGCAATCTGTTTTCGCAATTCCTGAACAGTAGTGGCGGGTGTTTCCCCTCTGATAGCTACTTCGTATTCGAGCTCTGTTTTTTGCAGCGACATGAATTTTACTGGATAAGCCATGTTGAATTTGGTTCAAAAAAATTAATTATGTTATTTGAAATTGAGTTTAAAATTTAAAAAAAAAACGTGAGTCTGGTAAGTGTTGGATAGCAATCAGCAAGGTATTATGAGCGTCAATTACTCCGACTGTTACAAAATATACTTAATTATAACGTCTTGGTTGTTGGCCGTGTGAAGTGAGGAAGCTACGTTAAGAAAAGAAAACAATATATAAAAAAATAAAAAATAAATAAAAATTTTTTTTTTTTTTTTTTGTTGTGAAAAAAAAATTTAAGTTCCAAAAATTTACTAAGTTTCTAAAAAAAATCGGTGCAACTAATGTGTACGCTTCTGGTATTTAATTCTGAAAAGATGACAATATTATTTTGTGAAATAAAATATGAGTCACTATTGACATCCAATGACAAATTTTTGCTGTTGACTGTACTCAGTATAACAATAATGAACAAGGTAAGTGGTATCAAGTTTATAGGCAGGTAGACAGTTAGTAGGAAAAATTATTAAATAATATGTAGGTAGGTATGTTAGGTTGTCAGTAGGTTGGTTGGTTAGTGGATAGGTTGACAGTAAGTAGGAATTGTATTGTGGGAAACAGCTGTTAATTCAATGAAATAGTACTGTATTTTTGAGTCGTCAACAATAAAAATGTTCACTGCATAGAACATTAGTGATCCAGGTCAAATGTATACAAGTACAAGGTTAATTGATATTATACAGGCTTTAATTCCAATTTACAAGTTTGTAGAAACAATTTGTATGTTACTAAATTTTTAGTATTAAGTTGTATTACTTGATTTTAATGTTGTTGTTTTTTATGATTTACTATGAAGTTAAATTCTTATTTAAATTGATGATAAATGAATCTAAGTTAGGGTATAATAAAATACAAAAAAAAAATTGTTGACACTTATGAGCGATATTAGAGATATTATTAATAAACGCTAATTGTGTCAGCAGTAGACAAAGTTATTATGTCTATAGTAGCCAGTAATTGAAAACCCGGCAACCCAATCCCTTCAACCGGCTCACAGCAAGCTGCTTGCCGGTAGAAATAAGAAAGAGCGTGGTACCTCCCCGGGGCGAGCCGTTACTATTAGCTCTACCACTACTGGGGAACGGTAAATTCGTTCTTACAATATCTGTACAACATAAAAGTAGATACAACGGGACAAACCTGTTCCTACCAATTAAAATAAACTAAGTAACCGCAACGTACACCTTAGTTGCTGGCAACCGTAACGTTTTACATAAAACAACACACCACCATAGAAAAAAAAATACCCACAAGACAACCCTTAGGAAAATGTGACCACAAAACCACGTTTTTGGGCGCCAATGTGACGGAAAGGGTGTACGTGGCGCAGGTTATAAAATAAGACCACGTAACCTCGTCAACATAAAATATATTTCAACAATAAAAGGGGTGTGGGCAAGTTTGTGGTTCACAATCCCAGAGATTGTCTTGTAGGGGAGCACAGTACTGCCCTGATAGCCGGTGTGGCGATGCCCGCAGCGAGGTGCCACGCTGGAAGACACCAGGGCTCAGGTGTCGGTGTCGACCCGATGTAACTCGACGCGGCCCACGTGGCAGGTATGCCCAACGGTGGGATGCCGGAACAGGCGACGGAACCAAAACGGGTTCCAGTAGCCGCTGATGTGCAGCCGAACTGACGGATGTAACGGGGGACGTCAGCCGGAACCTTGGACCCTGGAAAATGACGTCCAGCGTGTCACGAGATGGTTAAAGGTCATCTCCGCTGGTTGCGACACCAAGCCAAGCAAAGCAAGCACCGTGCGATAATGGAGGATGCTGGTGGATTGTCACAATCAGACGGAGTTTACATGATCTCATGCGTGGAAAAACGGCATGACAGTACATTTTCGGTGTGAAGCACAAAATACAAAAATGAGTTGAGCTGAAGGCATTTATATTTAATTAAATGAACATTGGCGTAGCACAAATTTAGATAAAACAAGCATACATGCCAAGTTAACCTGCAAAGACAAAAGAAACACAAAAATATGCACATGATTAAGCTTTCCAACACTTACCCAGTATGGGGTTTTCAAAGACACCGAATTTAAATGCTCGATGGCGGAGAATAATTCGGATTAAGTTATGTTTAGGCCCGGATAATGGCGAGTTAAGACACGTGTGTAATTCACTGGACAATTAGGATCTGGTGAGACGTGTGATCGCTTCGGGACTAAAATTCCTTATGTCAAACGAAAAGATGGAGTTGGCAGCCTAAATAGCGATGGGACATATGCGAGCCGTAGACAAATCCTCACTTGCGCGACCGATATTATGCATTATCTGGCTCTTAGTAAGTATTGATTGTCACCGCACTACTTATTTTTATCTGTGGCTCGTCCTTGTCAGTTGACACATGAATGTAAACATTGCATTTTTGATGTGTTTTTATTGTTATTATGCTAATTATGTTAATAACTGAGAAGTGTAACGTACTACGTTACAAGGTTTATGAATTTTAGGTTGCTTGTCAGATGTAAATAACCCATGGAAGGTATTATAATGTACTCGTATGTAAACGTGTAGTTCTGTTTTCAGATTTATTAAAAGTGTAAATTACATACCAGTCTTTTTTTTCTCATCCTGATTTAAAACTTCATATCCCTCTTCGATTTCATTTAGAATTCGGCAGGTACATATTTCATACATTTTACTTGCCCCGATATCGTATCGGCGCACAGTGGGGTAGGATTATTAAAATGTGTCGTTAATTCAGAATGATGATTTGGAGTCGATATTTCGATGGTGACATGATACGGTTGGTGCAATAAAAAAGAAAATTGTCTGTATAAGCTTATATATAGATATATATTATATGTACAATCAAAATCATATTTATAATGTGTTGCAAAGATTCAGGTCATAACAAAACTAATCACTATCAGCGCTATAGTCACTGTCAAAATCACCTTCTGTATCATCATCCGTAGAATTTTCTCTTGGCGGCTATAATGATGGTGGTATCAGGAGATCTAGAGCTTCTTTAGGCAGTGAAGTCAGCTTTTTCTTTGGCAGTTTCCTTTTGCTGGTTATGACAGGATCTGATGATATGAGTAACAGATTGAAAATATCAGTGTTCGATTTCTCGCGACTACATTTACGAGAGTGGTGTTCTCTGAATTTTTTAAAGTCTTTATTCCGGGCTTGTGCCTCTTCCGTTAGTTGGCCTATTGGCAAAAGTGCATTTTTTACTATTTGTGGCCCGTGAATAAAAAACTTGTGTACAGATGGAGGCATGTCATAATACCAAGGGTACATTTGCACAAAATATTTGGCGGTGTCAGTTGCATATGTGCGGAATTTTTCCACATCAATGTCATAGCCAGATGACATGACAATTAATATATTATGCATTCTTTGTATCAATTGTAAATCCAGCTTTGTAATTTCTGCAGACACTGCGGCATTTTTAAAAAATCGCCTCGCGGTGTTGCCATCATTGGTATTTCCAAATCCTGGTTTGGGCTTGTCGACTATCAAGCCTAGTCTTTCTCGGAATTGAGCCTGAATTGTTCTCTTGGTTTCTTCGACCTTCTCCTTGTCTGAAACTCCTGTTACATTTTTCTTGTTTTTACGAGCCTGCTTTTTCTTAATAGGCAGTCTGTATGCCAGGTGCAAAAGACATTCGAAGAAACGTATCCATCCGGTTAACACTGAAATGCCAAACTCCAAATTTTCAGTTTTTATTGGTCTACTAAGGACTTTGGATATGTCATTGAAGTCTTTGGATGTTGCTCCACATATATACCACATCTGTGTTGATGTTGTATTTGTAATTGCATTACAGACTTTTCCGTCCATCATAGCAAACATCAAGTTATGTTTAACTTTCATAGTGCGCCCATCTTGTTGTATGACACTTGTCTGAAGAGTTTTTATTTGGTCGTCGACCTTTTTTCCATAGAAACTGTGGTGCTTTCTTTGACGAATTCAATTTTTAATGGTCGGCAATATCTAGTCGAACTTTATCTAGGGTTTTGCCATATGACCTTAGATCCAGATGTCAAGCGTAGGGGCACAATACATGTTATGAAAACAGCTGCATCACTGGCTTCAGAACCATAAAAAGCCTGTTTATAGGAGCTATGGCCGCTACTGCCATGAAATCCCCATTTTGAAAATAAAGACATATTTTGTAACTCTTCACTGTTCAGTGTAAGCAAAACCTCATTCTGAACTAATACCAAACGTTCAGTGGTAACATTAAGTATTGTCTGCAAATCAACGTGTACAGAAGTTTCACTACAAAGATTTTATTAGGCTGTGGGTAGCATTCTTTTTTGCAATCTGTACAATAGGGTATATGCATGTATTTATTTTATATTTTTAATTCACTGTTTACACCGTTTTAACACGGTAAAAAATATAAATACTTAATAAAAATTATGATAATAAGGTAAAAAAAAATATTAAAATAGAGAATAATTTTAGGCTGTTTAAACGCCGCCATTTTCGCGCGCTCTGTTGATGACGTCAAACAGTAGTGCCACTGACAGTCCAGTCCATTGTTTACTAAAATACTAACAGGTGTTCTCGTTCTTATCTAATTTCACCATGGAAAAAGCTCAAAAGCAAACTTATAAGTATTGCGTTGTACCTGAATGCAAAAACACTACCAAAAGTACACCTGATAAAGTGTTTTTACGAGTCCCGGTAGGTGCAGAAATACGTAAGAAATGGTGTAAGGTTATGCGAAGAGGATCTGAATATAAATCAGCAACAACTCGTTTATATTGTTGTGAAGATCACTTTAATGTAAGTATGACGTATTTCGATACCTTAATTATGATTTCAGTTAATCAGAAATAAGTTTTGTATTGAAAATCAATCACACAAGCAGTAGTTATCTGTATTTAAATGCAGTTTACAAAGTTTTGTAATTTCGTCTATTGTTTGTTAAGTAAACAAAAAAAATAACTATTCAACTCTGTTCCTAAATTACACCACAGCAGAAACGAGAGATCCCTTCAGAGACACATTCATCCCTTGACTTTGTTTGTTTTTTTAATCAATATAAGTACCTATCTTTAATTACAGTTAGAGGAGGATACACAAAATTATGTTCAATACAACATAATGAAAGATGAAGGTGTAAATGTGATACTACGATTAAATAAAGGAGTTCTACCTCACATATTCCATTGCCAAAATCGAAATATGCCACCACCTGTTATAAGAATGGGTGCTATCAAGAGAAAACGGTTAGCACTGATAGCAGAAGCTCTCTCAGAGTCTACTGCCAGTGCCAGTAGTAGTGATGTTTTGGATATATGTGAACCACTAGAAACAAATAACGATGAAGCAGGACCCAGTTCTTTCCATATTGAAGAAACGAATCCATTGGGAAATGAAAATAAACTACATAGTGATAAAGCTGTGCAAGTGAATATTAGAACTAAGTACAGAAGTAAAGGTGTTCAGTTCAAATTCAATATGGACAAGAAAAATGTAGCACTATCCCCATTAAAATGTCCTCTTTCATTCACAAATACTGGAACATCACCAATAAAATCAGTTGCCAAAAAAAAATTGTTTGCCGACAGCCCAGATCGTATGTCAATGTCTTCTCTTTCTTCAGTAATATCTCAAGATTTTGTACCAAGTTGTTCATCCGAATCAAGCTGGATACCAGATGATGACTCAGAGAATGAAAAACAATTTAAAAATCTAATGCGTACTGGCATGCTAACTGCTGTAGCAAAAGAGCCTAAAATGTTGTTAGGATTACCTAAAAAATCATATCATATAATCAAATTATTAAGTGAAAATGTCCCCCTTTCTGTCATAGATATACTAATTACACTAAAGAAAATTAAATTAAATGATTCATTCAGCATAATAGCATTACACTTTGGATATTCACAGAGTACTATCAGCAGAATCTTCTCAAAAAGTGTACCTCTTATTGCTGAAAAAATGAAAGAATTAATTGTATGGCCAACACCACCAGAGATTTACAAAAAATTACCCATATCATTTAGGTCCAGGCATTCAAATGTTGTTTCAATCATCGATTGCTTTGAAATTCAGATTGAGAAACCATCTAATGCAGTCTGGCAATCGCTTACTTGGTCGCAGTACAAAAAATGCAATACTTTGAAGTATTTAATTTCATGCACACCTGATGGGTTGGTTAGTTTTATTTCTGAAGGATATGGCGGAAGGGCTACAGATGTTATGATAGTTCAAGACTGTGGTTATTTGGAGTGTTTACCACCTGACCAAGCAGTGATGGCAGACAGAGGATTCAAAGGTTTGTCATGTTTACTAGAGGCTAAAAGATGTACACTTAAACGACCACCTTCAGTTTCAAAGTTGTCCCCAAGTACAAAAGATGAAGTAAAGCTATCAAAACAGATTGCGGCATTGAGGATACATGTGGAACGTGTAATAAGTAGGATAAGGGAGTATGACATGCTGCTTCCTCATGCTTGTGTAGACCACAATTTAATTCCAATGATAGATGAAGTAATAATAATAGCTTGTGGTTTAATTAATATGCAGGATGTTTTAATAAAAAAGTAAATTCAAATTAAACTTTGTTTTATTTCAAATATTATAAAATCACTTCAAGTGATTTCTTCAGTCCATACCACAATGGACAATCACTTTGCTCAAGAGTTGCTAGCTCAGTCTCTTCGCATGCACTTGAAGACATCATAATCTTGCAATGTTCAATGAAATCGTCAGGGTTTTTGGTCAGGCTTGTCATAGATAAAAAATGAATCGACAATTTTTCTAGATTATTTGGCTCAGTATAATATTTCATTAACTGATTATCAGTATCGCCAACATTCTTGCAGTTATTTATTAAAATTGATAGAAAACTTTCAGTGTTTGAAGTTTTTGGTGCCAACTTATGCTTAGGAGCAGTACACATGTCCTTAGCCTTTATAAATTTAAGGTTTGTGCCAACTGAAGACAGTTTGGATTTCTTCCAATAGCAGTCAACGCTAGTAGTTGGTGGGTCTTCACTTCGCCTGTGGAGCCACGCCAAAAAGGCAATAGCATGCTTACAGCCACCTTAAATAAAAGACACTAGAAATTAACTGTACTCAGTATTGAAGTAAGTTACAGCTATCATTTGAAATTTCCATTGTATTAAATTTAGATAATATTATTTAGACAGATAAAAGGAGTGCAGGCTTTGATGGTACGGCCACATAATGAGAAGAGATAATCAACACCTACCTAAGTGTGCTAAACAATCTTCACAGTTAACAGAAAGAATATTTCCTTCAGCTTCATTGCAAGTAGATGTTACAGCATAGCATTTCTATCGCACGTTATGCTCAGGTGTTATTCGAGCTTTAACCACACAAATCCAATCTCCGTCTCTTTTCACTTGTACATATCCTATTGCTGAATCTCCATAAGATTCACGTTTAGATCTTTAACAAAAAGTATTAATCATAATTTGTACACAGATATAATTTTCTGCCAAATCCTAAACTTGACAGACTGTAACATCACATTGATTAGATTTAGCAATAACTTAAAGTGTATTCTTAATTTGTACACATAAGATATAATTTTCTGCTAAATAACATAGAAATACGCTAATAAACTTGACAGACTGTTAATAACATCACATTGATTCGTTTTAGCAATAACATACAGTGTATTTAGGTAGCTTCGTTTGTTTGTTTTACAATCATAAAAAATTATAGGTTATGTTTACTGCTCATCATATTATCATTGTATCTATGTCTAAAATAAGTAACATAATGTGTTCTAATAGAATAATTACCTTCAGCTTTTACTCCTTTTACTTCAGCGGACGTAAAATTTGGATTTGATTGTATATAAGTCGACTGCATGAATGCATCTATTCTCGGCAGATTATCCGATTGTGTTTTTACAAAACCACTTTCAGTCATTGTCTTAAATGATTTCTAAACTCGCTAAGATGTTAAAATTACACTAAAACACAAAATTAATTCACAACACTCACGATAATACTTTGTTTTATAATCAAAGACCTACAATGCCATACAAATGTAAGCAGTACGAAGTTGTTTAGATACTGTGTGACGTCACGTTTCGTTTCACCAATGGTGAAGCGTTTTAAAAATTTGAATTTCGCTCGCTTATTTTGCACTTTTATTTTTGATTTTTAATAATTCTAGAGACATTAATTACTAAAATAATGGTTTAGATTATGTGTCCTGCCAATGAACATTCGGAATAAAAATATTTAAACCAAATTTAAATTACATGCATATTCCCTATTTTATAAGACGGGTAGATTTTTGGAGATTTTGATCTTAATATATTGTACTGATGACGAGATAAGTTCGCTTCGACTATGAGTGCTAGAGCATCCTCTCCAGACATCATCGTAATTAGATAACACATCTTTCATTATTTTTTAAGCTGCACCTTGTCCTGAAGCTTTCAGTTTCATTTGCGTAGCATAAACCAGCTCAGTTAGAGGTGTATCTTTTCTCAAATCTTGAGTCTTTTGTCGCTTCATCCTGTTTGTGCTTTCCTCAAAAGGTATTGCTGGACGACCGGGAATACTTCGTTTTATTGTATTTTTAGGAAAAGAAAGTGATGTGTCTAACCACGTATTATTTTTATCGGAAAATCTATCCTCCATGCGGTGCGCTGCTTCCCATCGTGATTTGTATTCAGATTTAAAACGATTTATCGTTTTCAAAATAACTATCCGATGTTCACCGTCACAGTTTGTTCTTTTTTCAATTTCCTTTTGAAGTGAATCTATCTGATCTTCAAGTTTATTATGACCAGAGTTCTTCATATCATAGTAGCTAGAACTATGGTTTTGGCTGATTTTGGGCTTAAAATCATTGTACTTCTCAATACTCAAAATTTTGCCGACAAGATTCCAAAAGCATTTTCTACTACTCGGCGTGCTTCTTGATAGTGTATAGTTGAAAATCCTTTCTTTTGACCCTTTTGGATGAATTCCTGCAAATGGTGTCATCAAATGTGTGCTTAATGCAAAAGCTTGATCTCTTAATATTACATAATTATGGTATGATAGTTATGTAGGGTATTTGTAAAATTTCTGGTGCTGGTACATTAAGTTGATTATTTTCTTCTTTCGATACAAATTGGAATGTTTATAAACTCCTCCATCTGAAATTCGACCTTGGCTTCCTATGTTAACATACCTAAAATTGTAGTTTGAGTCTACTAATGCTAACAGCAAAATGCTAAAGAACTTTTTATAATTAAAATATTCTGTGCCGCTACGAAAAGGAGCTTGATTAGTTATGTGTTTTCCATCTAACGCCCCAATGGTGTGCGGAAAATTCCATTTTTCCTCGAAGTGTTTAGATACTGCTTTCCAATCTTGCTCTGATACTGGTAGCTGAAAAAAAAAAATGAATAAAGTTTTGTTTATTTTGTTATTTGTGTTTCAGGATTGTGGCTCACCCTCAGAGCCGGGTAATACAGAACAAGGCACTCGAGACCAAGATACAAATACCAAGAAGTCAAGAAAAGAAAAGCCAGCTAACAAGAGGACATACCAAGAGTCAGAGTATGATGCAGAAAATCAAATAATAGAAGAAGCATTTAGAAGTAATGCGAAAACAAAATGACAGTAATAGTAATGATCCTTACGTTGCTTTTGGCATACACATACCAGCCGAACTAAGAAAATATGATGCCACTGTGTTTACAAGAGTTTAGCATTTTGCTGTTAGCATTAGTAGACTCAAACTACAATTTTAGGTATGTTAACATAGGAAGCCAAGGTCGAATTTCAGATGGAGGAGTTTATAAACATTCCAATTTGTATCGAAAGAAGAAAATAATCAACTTAATGTACCAGCACCAGAAATTTTACAAATACCCTACATAACTAACATACCATAATTATGTAATATTAAGAGATCAAGCTTTTGCATTAAGCACACATTTGATGACACCATTTGCAGGAATTCATCCAAAAGGGTCAAAAGAAAGGATTTTCAACTATACACTATCAAGAAGCACGCCGAGTAGTAGAAAATGCTTTTGGAATCTTGTCGGCAAAATTTTGAGTATTGAGAAGTACAATGATTTTAAGCCCAAAATCAGCCAAAACCATAGTTCTAGCTACTGTTCACTTGCATAACTTTCTTCGCAGAGACTATTTATTAAAAAAAATCAAATAATTCAGCGAATGAAGCAGCTACCTTTACTCGAAATCAATTTATTACCACTCTTTCTGATATTCGTATTTGGTGAAGCGATGCGGTTGAATAAAATGCGGGGTTATTTAGGATTACAGCGGAGATTGAAATATGATCGAGCGAGGAATGGTATGCCAAAAAAAAACCCAATCAGACGAGAGCTAAAGAGAAGCAATCACTCACCTGCCAAGCCGCCACGATGCCCTGAAGGTTTCTTTTTAGAGATACATGAGGAAGCGTGCACAAGTGATAGACAGTCTCGTCCCGTGGAGCGGTTTTTATTGGCACGGAAGAACAAATATACACTCACAGGCACAATTAACCGCCCACCTTGTATTTCTTTCAATTTGCAGAAATCGTCAAATTTAGACCACATTTGATGAGAGGTACGTTGAAAGCTACCTTAAAGGTAAAAAAAAAACAATAGTCTTGAAAGAAAAAGTCGTTTATTAAATGATTAATACCAAAAATCGATTTTATGTAAATCTTCGATGAAAAATTAACAAATTAGAATTTAGAAAAAAGTGCTCGAATAAAAAATTTAAAAAAAATTAATAATGGGTGTTGCCGCCTCGGGCTCTAATGACTTCTTGGAGCCGGTTTGGCAATCCATCCATGATATCTTGGATATCAGATTGGGGGATATTGTGCCACTCCTCTACCGCAGCCGTCTTGAGCTCTCCTAGGGTCGTAGGGGCTGGTACCCTTGCTCGGACACGTCTATTGAGGTTGTCCCAAATGTGCTCAATTGGGTTAAGATCAGGACTGCGTGCCGGCCATGGTAAAACTTGGATCCCGACCTCATTAAGGTACTCAGTGACGGATCTTGCGGTATGGCAACGTGCATTGTCATGCATTAATCTGAAGTTGGCACCAATGAATGGTGCGAAAGGCATGACATGCTCTTGAATAACTTCCTCCACGTACCTTTGAGCGTTCACACTACCCCTATCGAACACAACAAGATCGGTACGAGCCTCATAAGAGATACCTCCCCAAACCATTATGGACCCTCCCTGGTAACCCACTGTTTCGGTTATAGCGCATGACGCAAACCTTTCATTTTGGCGCCTGTAGACACGCTGACGTCCATCTGGACCTTTTAAGGCTATTCTGCTCTCATCTGAGAACAGTACGTCCTTCCATTCCTCCATAGTCCAGTCAGCAAATTCTCGCGCATAAGCAAGTCTAGCTCTACGGTGTTGTGGGAGCAGTTGTGGGGCGCGAGCTGGACGAAAAGCCCGCAGATTTCTTTCTGCCAGTCTTCTTCTAATCGTACGTTCACTCACACTGGCATTTCTCACTTCAAAAAGACACGTACGGGCTTCAGTAGCGGTGCAAAAGCGATTTCTCAACACGTTGCTGACAACGAAGCGGTCATCTCGAGTTGAAGTGCATCGATGTCGGCCTTGACCTGGCCTGCGGGTGTATGAGCCTGTCTCCCGAAACCGTCTGATGGCATCCCGTACTGTAGTACGAGGTACACCGAGTGTACGAGCGATGCGACGTTGGCTGTACCCAGCGTCAGCTAAAGCCACTGCCCTAGCTGCACCAGTTGCATCGAGAGGCATTTTTTACAGTCACAAACAATAAGCAAACACTAGAAACTCAAATTCGCACACTATGGCAGACAATAACAGGAAATGTAAACACGGTAACGTGACGGCAACAATGTCAAACAACGACTAAATTCTAAAAACCCGTCGTTGACACAAATTTAGGAAACGAAATAAGGGTATAAGTGTTTAATTTATTGCTAAAGTACCCACTTGACAAAAAATAAAACAGTAGATAAGCTATAGTTAACTTAAACAAACAGGGTGACGAATGATATGGGTGGGCGGTTAATTGTGCCTGTGAGTGTATAATATGGCGGCGCGGAGCGGCGTGCGCAAAAAATTGGGTTATCAGCTCGGTGATCGACTGCACTGAAGAGTCGCTCGCAGAATACCCGCGAACGATGAGTGAATGCAATCCTCAACACTCGCCGACTGAATGATTTCGGCGCAACCAGTATTTTTCTGTCAAGATATTTTATGACAAACGGATCAATTGATTGCCAAGAAAGATATTAAATAATTACCTAACCTAAGGTTCAAAATGACCAAAATCATCCTAACGTAATTATACTCATAGATTTTGTAGATGCGGTCTGTATGTATAATATGGCCGTTACATATAAACTAATATTAAAAGGAAGAAAGATTTGTTTGTTTGTTACGATTTAACTCAAAAATTCACAGAGTCAGTGCCACTATTGCTGCACTGCACAAGGAATATATAAAATTTCCTACTACTCAGTAGGAGATGAGGAGGGAGCAAATTAACTGTTGACTAGTGTAATAGTTATAAAAATCCGAATTGGGATATTTTTTAGCTCTTTCAGATCTCTCCTTTTTTTCTCATTAAGTTCTTGTTTATTTATGTACACATTAGTTGGTACATTTTCACACAGAGGAAGCATTTTCCCTTTTATTTCTGACGCTCACTTCCTGGTATTCACTATATTTGTACGAGATTTTTACGAAAAATGAAAAAGGTGTATCTTTGTTGACTTTTATCACCTTTAAGTCATTCCATAAAACAGTTCTTCCTTCTTTAATCCTTATCAACATTTATATTTACATCAATGTTTGCGGTCAATGAACCCAAATAGCTCTGCCTATTCCGATCACTGGTTATCAGGCATACTTTATTATTTTCCTCATTCTGAGTTGCAACTTATGAAAAAATTCAAGTATTCAATCTCCTTCTTCGCTCATTGAGGGGTATATCCGTCTTTAGAAAATATACGCTCGCATGGAATAGACGTCGCAACCAGATTCAGTCTTTTTATTACATAATTAAAAAAAAGTGGGTAAATATTCTTCTTGTAAATATATGGCGTGCCGCCACTTTAGTGGGTCTTCTGTGCGTTTTAGAAGCGGTTCCTGCAGATACTTGTCCAGCTCTACAATTCCTGCTGCCATTGTGTTTTAGAGCGTTTGTCTGGCTACCTCCTGGTCAAAATCAAACGAAATTAATGTTTCACTGGGACTGGGGCATGGTACCACCGGCTCTGATGTTGCCGTTGTTCTTGATGAAACCAAAGAAACACGTCCAATTTTCAATTTTAATACTTGTATGGCCTTGTCACATAATCTTTGATCACGAAAGCCTTTTTGTTTGAATCGTGGTTCCAAAATTGTTGACTCCGTGTTTAAAACGTTTATCTTTGTGTTGTTAAATCGATGGCTGAGCTCTCCTTGTGTAAACTTTGTATTAGTGCCTTTATTTCAGGAATATCATTAGAAGTATTTTGGAGTATGTTTTTAATTTGGTTTAACATGATGCGACTAGGGATGTGTCATTGACGGTTTTCTGGTTAACGAAATTTAACTGTTAATCATCAATGGATTAACAAATAAATTATTAACAGGTTTTTAAATTTTAATCGTTAGCGTTTAGCGTCAATTTATGTTATTCATTGAATCAACGCAATGTTTTGTTGCAAACAGTTTATTCAAGAATATTAGGACTGTTAAATTATTAGCAGGTTTTTTAAAGTTTACGTTGATGCTGTCAACGGTTTTGAGTTTTCGATCAATAAGAATTTTGTTGCAACTAATTTATTGAAGATTGATTTGATAAGAATTAACATTATTTAATTTCTATGTAAATTTTACGCGACACGACGGTGTTTTCGCGACGGAATCACCAGTGTTCGGTATCCTTCGGAAGTGTCGTTCCGCATCGAAATTCAGAGTTTAGAAATTAATATTTAACCAATGCGTTGTGTGCGTTGACGCAAATTAACAGCTTACATTTTCAACCTGTTTTGTCATTGATGAATAACAGTTAACTCGTTGACGAATGAAAAGTCGTTTAAAAAAACAGTTTGTTGATTCAACGCCCACCTCGACGCGACGTATAAGTACCACTTTCGATAACGAAACGTTTTGTCTGCACTTATTTCTACTGTAATGTCGTAAAATAATTTCAAAACCGGCACAGCAGATTCGATTACCAACCAATCATGGTCTGTTTGTAAAAGGTCATTTCTTGTCACTGCTGTAGTCATGACAATGGCCTGTTTTGCTGAGCAAAACCATAGTAGCATGTCATATGTGGAGTTCCACCTGGTGGCAACATCCTGTTTTAATTTCAGAGGAGGCCGACTGAGCTGTTTTTGTAACTCTGTTAGTTTGTGATTCGCCTGGGAACTTCGCTTGAAGTATTCTACAATACTCTTCACTTTTGATTAATAAGGGCCCAATTTGTTGTAATGCCGAATGGACGCACAGATTTAAGGTGTGGGCACGGAAGCACGGAATTTGTCGCCAACTACCTTCACTTAAGGCTGCCGTGATGTTAGCCGCGTTGTCGCTGGCTACCGCGGTAACTTTGTGCTCAATACTTCAGTCCCGCATGATGTTTTTCAAGAATTCGGAGAGGTTTTGGCTAGTGTGCCTGTCATTGTGTTCAACACAACAAAGTTAATTCGAGTGTAGTTTAGTTTCATCTGCCGTGGATATTAAATAATGGCCCGTGACTGCTATAAAGCTGTCGTTGTTATGGGAAGTCCAGCCGTGATGTTAATCATCAGAGTCGGTACCTACTTCTATAATAAATCTCAGTAATGTCGTCGACTTTATGCCCCACATGACACATTTAATCCTCAATTTAAATAACGTGAACCACATAGTCTCCACCGCTGCGAGGTCACTTGACGAAGCCCTTCTTCAAAAAGGTTTCGTTCATTCAATTTGAAGTTTTTATTATTTTTTTAGCAACACGCCCCTTTACTTGAGCCCAGACCAACTTTATACGGTTTAGCTCGCAGTGGTAAGGGGGCGGTCGCAAAATAGTGAAACCCTGTTCAGCAGCCATCTCGTCGATGACGACATACGTATACTTGTCTTTGTGTGTTTTTGTGCATTCGGGCAATTTAAATTAATTCGGGTTTTAACATTGTCTGTTCATAAGGAATGTTTTTATATTTAAGCCAATCATGAATTTGCCCTTTCCGCCAGCTAGAAGTAGGCAACGATTTCAGTTTCCTGGTGTGATATGGAGCATTATCTATTTATTACAAGAACTGCGTTGTCTTTTTAAACAGTTTTGATCGGAATTCATCTTCTTGTGGTAATCACCTAGCCCCTTTTTCGCTTCGAATACTAGTAGACCGTCAGCCACGAAACCCTCTTCGCTTCCAACATGGGACACTACTAATCGTCTCCCCTTGCCTGAAGGCCCTTTTAGTCCAGTGGTCAGGCCTTCTAAGAAAGCCTGCCGTGACGATTGCACATGCACACTGGTATCATCCACCCAGTGCTTATTCTCAGTATGGCCTAAAATGTTTTTTGTTTTTTTTTCATAAACAGCGTTGCACACGGTCACTTTGGGGCTATGCAACGGGCGTTTATGTAATGTCTGTGGATTCGTTTCTGCCCAAAAACGTCAATTTTGATGATTGACGTATCCGTCCAAATGAAAATGTGCCTCATAGCTAAAGAACATGTTGTTGAAATTGTTAATTCTCTATAACATTACATTCACAAAATTCAATCTTGTAACGTTATCATTTTCATGAAGAGCTTGCACAATCTGAATTTTATAGGCCGCCTTTAGGTGTAAATCAAATAAATAAATAAATATGTAATGGCGTGACGATTTAGACGCGTACCATGAGATCTGGTTCGAGGCGGCACAGGAAAAGAGCTCTTGGAAGGAATTGGGGGAGGCCTTTGCCCAGCAGTGGGACAGGGCAGGCTAAAGAAAAAAAAAGGTGTAAATCAGATCGCATTATGCGGTGAATTGTCGCTCTTGATAATCCCAGCTGAGACTCTGCACGCTTTCTAACGCTGAGTCGAGGCTGTCGGCTTAGAGAATCTGCAACTGACTGAATGTTTCCAGGCGTTCTTGCTGTCCTTGGATGGCTATGGACGGATATGCTTGCCTATGACGCCATAAAATTATGTCATTTCGGTCAATTAATGCACTGCGGCGTTTTCTGGTGAAGTACTTAAAACGAAGGTGTTTTAAAATTTTAAATAATATGGGTACTTCTTGAAATTGTCTGAAGTTCTGGGTCCTCATTTACGACTTGATGGACCTAAAAATTATAAATGGTATAGGTAACTACGAATTTAAACAGACGGACAGCGAAGTCTTAGTAATAGGGTCTTTACCCTTCCGGTACGGAACCCTAGAAACATGTCAATATTTCTATACCACAAATCAAAACTCACCTTACTTCATCCTAATAATAATGGGTTCTTTGGCCAGTTGAGCCAGTCAGCCTGGGCATCGCAGGTGCAATGTACTCATCCCCGTCCTACGAAGAACTAGCGATAGCTGGTAAGCTACCACTAGAGCTAGCTGCTACTCCGCTGAGACCAGCCATCCCACTTGGGCCAGCAACTGGTTCGTCGAGGACCGACGACGACACACACGGGAGCACAAGTGGCCCATTTGAGTCCTCGCGCACTACTCATAAAAGGCACTGAAGAGGAGGCCGTGACAAGCGCCTCATCTGAGTCCAACACTTGCACATCACTCGACTTCACATTCACATTCACTCTCAGAAGCATAGGGCTTCGGAGACACCATGGTAGTCAAACGTTGTAAGGCTTACAGGAGTACGTTAAACGATCTCAACTGCAAGGGCAAGAAACGATGACTGACGCTGACAGGTAACACTGGTCGACAAAATTTTGTAACAAGAAAGGCGCTTACTAATTTTGAATAACCTATTTATCCTCATTGAAACGACATATTTATAAGATTTTAAACTGACATGGTCACTAGCACTATTATTTATACTGAAAACGGGATATTTACCATGTTTACTGTTTGTTTCGAGTTCCCGATATTTCGGCGCTGTGCAAAAACAGAAAAAGTGTGGAAAAAAGCTCGCGAGTGGACACAGTGAGTTTTGTGTGTCGGGAACAGAATCGTGTAGTGAGTGACAATGGTAGTGGTACCGAACACAAAAAACAAACAAGAAAGAGGGTAGACCGATTTGTCTGCTCATAAACATCCACCCGCAATGACTTCAGTTTATCCGTGATCATGGTGCTTGTAACAGCGCCGAAATATCGGGAACTCGAAACAAACAGTAAACATGGTAAATATCCCGTTTTCAGTATAAATAATACGACATATTTATTTTGATTTGATCAGGTCTCATTCATAAAAATAATTTGATTTTTTTTCTAAATACGGAGTGTAAACGAACCCTTCACGCATCCGACAACCAAACATTCTGTACATCAAACCAAGTACCCCTACGCAAAAATTTTTGCTGGGAAATGGCTTTTTTTATTGGGGTCAAAAATCACATTTTACGGTAAAACTCAAAGTAGCACTCTTAAAACATTGTGCTAGTGGATGCTTTGAATAGTAAACGGGTCATGGAGGTAACTTAAGTAAAGTTAAAACCTGAAATACTAGTATTTACAAAAACAGCTGTGAAAAATTTGGAACTTTGACCCCCAATATCTCCGTAACTAGGAGGTTCCCAGGTATGGTCTAGAACAAAAAAATTACCGCAGTGGTGGGGAGAACAAATGCCCTTCGTTTGCGTTAAGGGTACTTTTACACCCTTTATACATAATTATGTCACATCACAGATAACAATAGCCTTCCTATTGCCTCCTACCTCACCACCAAATAGACCGTGTGGTATAATTAAATTGTGAGTACATAGTTATTTCATCTCTTGGCAAATGGCCAATGCCCGTATGTAGTGGTCATTGACTTATATATTACTGCGTAAGGACTGGGCGGACGGCATGTTAAAATGACGCCTCAAACGTGGTCCCAATATGGTCTTTCCTAAGCCGAAGTGAACTAGTCCACGATCGGCTCTCTTCGGGTGCGGTCGTAAATTTTATTAAAAGCTTTATTTATGTTCTTTAAACCTCGAAAATACCACGCCGCTTATACAAGGTTACATTAACGAGCAGACTACACCGATTCTCTGTATGGCGAACGCGTCGAGCAAATGTTCGGACGACCGTATCTTTAGTTTTTATATCAATGGTAGTGGTAGAAATTGTTCATTTAAAATATTTCTTACAATGGTTAGTGTCTTCGAAATAGACGTGAATCTCGAATGTGGCTCCCCTGTTCTTAATTTAACTAAAAATATTGGAAGAACAGTTTTATATTTTCGAAACTGTTCTCTTAACTTCAGGCTTCATTGATTATTATCACAAAGTTTTCTTTAGATAAGCCTATCCAGTAATGGCATTCTTCATCAGACATAAGACCAACATCCTCAAAATCAAATTGATTTATTTTTTCATTCTTTCGGGCCAATGATATTGTTGCCTCTAACTGAGAAGGAGTAAACTGGCTAATATAGCCAAAGTCATTCAGAAACCCCAATCATAAACCCTCAAATGATGGCTACATATTCTAGCAATTTCGGTAATATATAATTTATTCGATTTTAAAGTGCGATACTTTAAAAACTGGTACAGCATGTCGCTCTGGATTATTGCAACCATGTTCAAAACAAGAGCTGGCAGAGTTTCCTGTCCGTCTAAAATTAGGTAGATTGGTCAATGAAACATCATTGGTACCCCGTTTTGGAATCAGCCCTTGCCCAACATTTATAACCCCTCTTGATGGGTTTCTTTGGCATATATTGCTTCATGTGGCTGCGGCCCTTCAGTCTAATCATACTCTCATCTATTGAATTAAATGCAGAAACTTCCACATTATCTTTGAATGTTTTGTTAAGTATTTCAAAAGCAGGTTTAATTTTTCCTAATTTATCATAATCTTTAGAGTTCCGCGGTGCTTCTGTTGTAATTTTTGATAAGGATTTATAATAAATAGAAACAAGGAATAGGTATTTAAAATTATCAAATTCATTCAAACCACGTCACTAGGTTTCTGCATTTGGTTCGAGTGCCAACTTACGTCATTTTCGTTATTGCTTGGTTACTATCAACCTGTAAACAACGTCTAAGATAATTACGATAACTGTTCAAAAAAGAACTAAATGCAATTAGTGAAATGTAAATAACCTCTCGTTGCTCATTAATTATTTGTATTTTCTCAAAAATTATGTCAGCTCTTCTCTTCATTTTTATTCTTATCTGAAACAAACAGGGCCACTAATATAGTTTAAGTATTCGGTATTTAGGAAATACAGAGTCCTAAATCTTATTAAGGCTAATAAACACATCCATCTTATATAATTATAAGGACTCATTTGATGAAATGCTCATTTATTTGTCGGCAAATTAGTGTAATAGTGACACATTTTGATGTAAAATGTATTGAAGTCGTTTGTTTTATTTTAAAAGGGACTCAATTCTGTTTAGTCCTTATCACTATTCTCAGTTTTAAGTATTAAAGCGACCCAATTATCAATAAGTCCTAGAAGTAAAAACCAAAATCGGTATTAAAAAGACCTAATACAAAAAAGAGTCTCTCTTAAACTGAAGATTGAGAAGCTTACTTACCCGTTTGTTCAGTACTTATTACGATTTAGGTCAGTTCACTAACAAACTTGCGACGACTTGTTCAATTAAATTTCGTTGCATCACTAATCGCGTCGCTACCGATCCGAGCAGCGCGGGTAAAGGGAAGGAGTGCGAAAGAGACCGAAGTATCGTAATCTTTATTCTACCATAAAAACGTCGCTTCTTTAATATTCACTTAAAAGTGCGTACCTTTTAGTGACCCTCTATGATCGTAACCAGATGCACATCGCACCTTCAGAATAGTAGAGACTTAACTCAAAAATCTAAAAAAATCGTCTTAGATTTTTGAGTTATGTCTCTACTATTCTGAAGGTGCGATGTGCATCTTGGTTTGCTCGGCAGTAAAAGCCGTACATTTGGAGCTTGTCACCGACCTCACCACTGAGGCCTACATGGCCGCTTTAAATAGTTTCGTGGTGCGTCGTGGCAAGCCTCGAAGCATCACGTCCTATAACGGGACTAACTTTGTAGGCGCATCGAATGAGATGTGTAGGTTCTTACAAATTACCTTTTTTCACAGCTTGAAAGGCCAGCTGATTTTCTATTTTATCTCCTTTTCATCTTTTCAAACCTATTTTCCTCACTTAACAAGCGATTAGTTAAGTTTATTAATGTATTTTTATCTTCTGACGTACATGTAGATTCCAAGCAGTGATGAAATAGTTTAGTTTACTTGGTAAACAGGTTGGAATTTTTGACATCACCATTTCTTTATTTATGTTTTCTCCCATTTGGTTTAAGCGAAACTGTAGATTTTCTATATCAGTAATCATTTGAGTAAGAGACTTATTATCCTGTTTGTAATGAAAGAACTCTTGTAACAATGATGACTTATTTCTTTCTTCTTGTCCTTCTATGATAAATATTTTACAAAGTTTCTCATACATAAGCAGCAGCAGCAGCAGTATTGATTTCTTATGAAATAAGCAGTACCTTTGCTCTTCAATTTTTTTATGTATTTTCCTTTTTTGTATTTTGTGTGTACAATGTATTAAAATCGGAAAGTAAGTGTTTTAGAATCGTACACAGCTCTGTATACACCGCATCACTCATTACAATGTCTATGATTTCACGTAAAAGGACATCCAAAGCATAAAAATCATCATCGGTTCTTACTTTATCGCCAACTAATATTAAAAAATAATTTACAAAAACCATGCATTCACTTCCAGACATTTTCCAGTGGATAGAGTTTGATTGCCACGATAGAGTTGGGGGTTTGGACCTGTTGTCATTTCCATAATTAAATTCTGTAATCCGTCTATTCAAAAATTCCAAAGTAATGTAACCTCTATTAAGTAGTCCATTAATAATCAAAGCCATAGAGTACCCACAAACACCCTCAATCAAAACGTGCATACAAGCGACAGCAGTTTGTTGGAATAAACAAAATATATCAATCGATAGCCAAATACATTTTTCTTTAATACCCGTAACAGAAGGATTGTTAATTGCCAAATCTCTTTCATAATTTTCCATGTTTCTAAGTAACGCCTGAACTTCATAAAGGAGAATGGCAGAAGCTCATAGAACGCTGGCATTCAACTATTTTAGTTTCTACAGATATAAAAGTGGCATGGGTTGATGGGAATACAATGCGCTTTTATTAAAAAAAAAAACAAAAAAATAAATAACAATGGGGTTGAAGAGAAATCTTAATTTTTGTAAAAGTGTCGTTAAGTGCATTAATGGTACTTTAATAGATTGTTTTACCACTATAATTACTATTTTAACGCAAAAATGTTTATTGAATGCGTAACATATTGCTAATTATGCTTTGTAATGATTTGAAAATGATAACTAGGTACTTGTTGAAGTTTTTTTAGTTCAATGATTTAGGTACTCACTGATCATACACATGACATTAAACTGTCATGTGTAAGTTGTACGCTGTCAGTTTTAATTAAACTCAGTAGTCACACTAGTAACAGAAAACTCGGGAGACTTTAGACTCACTTATCGGAATCTAAACATAGTTATATTATTAAGGAATAGCTGTACCCCGCATGCGTTGCAATGCCCTTTTTCCAACCTACTACCTGCCTACGTACCAACTACCTACCTACCACCAACCTACCTACTTCCTACCTACCTACCTACCTACCGCCTACCTACATACTACTACTTTCTCATCGTTTAAACCTTCTCTGGACTGCCACAAATGTTTCAAAACCAAAATTAGACAAATCGATTCAGCCGTTCTCTAGTTTTAGCGCGACTAACGGACAGCAAATAATTTAATAATCAAACGAACTTACCTGAAGTGAAGTTCGATTGTAATTATCCTGGCTTCGTCGAAGAGATTTATTTGTTTACTTGTAGTAGCCCTCGCTACGCCTCGACTCACTCGCACATAGTTTAGCGCCATAGGAAAGAAAGAGATAGCACTATCTCCACAGGCGCTTGATCAACCCACTACAACATTCCTCATTCATTTCAGAGTACCGGTCTACTGGACGAACTATAACATTGTTTAGGGAAATGAAAGGTTCACCTGAATGTCAGGGTCGGGAGGGACCCTAAATCTCTTCGACGAAGCCAGGATAATAACAATCGAACTTCACTTCAGGTAAGTTCGTTTTATTAAATTATCCTGTCTTCGTCTTTAGAGATTTATTTGTTTACTTGTAGATGTTTAGAGATAGACATTTGCAATGTTATAGGTATGACTAAATTGAAAAATAAATTGCTTAAGTAAATAATATATTTATTCTTAATTCAATTAATTAACACAAAGAAAATACAAAAAAAATCCTTACTGATTATTGAGAACAGGGTTTGCAAATTCACAATTTTGTGGGACCAGCGCAAACACAACGCGCTCGTTTATCGCCAACCTGCAAGCATCAAACGACCGCGTGCGACGAGTGCGCGGAACACACTGAGGAAGGTACGGCGCGGATGCCCGCGGCACCTCTGGCGGTCGGACAGCAGGCGCGAGCGCCGCGTGACTTACTCGCATCAAAGCTCAAGGCATACTACTCACCGCTCAGTGGCGCTGCAAGTATTTATAGTCGGCGCACTTCGATCCAAACGCCCGCGGCGGCCCGCGCCAAGAGACCAGGAACCTTGAACCTGATTGGCTGATCAATCAAACAAGATGGCGACCCCTGGTCCATCACGTATGGATATTGATTCAGATGATATGAAGGAGCGTGACAACGAAATTGCCAAATTGATGAACATTTTGGATATAATCTTAGATGAGAGAGGAGTGGAAAATCAGAAAAAACTTTGTGCAGAGTTGAAAAAATTCATTTTTGATATTGATTTATCTGATGATGTCTCAGGCTTCTTAATGACCGTTTTTACATGCTTGCGTAAAGAGGAAAATGATAAACCTGGACATTTGCGTTTTATGGAATATACAGCTAACGTAGGAGGCGTTGAAATGTCTGTAAAGTCAGTTGTAGAAAAAATTAAGGCTAAAAATATTAAGATAAATTTCTTAATCTGTACACCGATTGTTGAAATAATCACCTTATTCAGGTCCTTCTACGATGAAGTGAGAACAGGAGTAACCAGATTCAAGGTCAGGGACTCTGTGGCAAAGCGCGGTGTTAAACGGACAAAAGATGGTAAGATGATGTCTGTTACAAAAAAGCAGGAGAACACCCAAAACATCTCACAATATGGACTGACAAATCAACACATTTCTCTCTTACAAGGAGTGCGCCTGAAAGGAGAACTGGGATTTTGAGAAGTATAGGTCCGTTGACTCAAGCCATCTTGTTAGTTATGGAAGATAAGTTCTTTGACAAGCTTAGGTCAGCACTTTCTAACAGTTTACAAATGCTCCCAATGGCAGCAGAAATCATAACAGCATTAAAAGAAGCAAACCATCCCGGTAATGTCTCTGGAGTACTTAAAGAGCTGGGTGATATCCTACTTTTGACAACCGCACGTTCAACACAGAAAGTATATCTCCCATTATTAGTGTTCGCATCCCTTTGGAAGTTTAGGGGAAACACGCAATGGAGTTTTTCTGGTGCTCCGATGATAAAGTTTTATAGTGACTTCATCCAAACTAACAAGGTCATCTTCGAGATGAGGAGTGGTGCAGACCCCATTAAAACATCTGAAGTGGTCTTCCATGCTACTTTTGGAACATACTTAGAGAATCTTAATGTTCTGGAAAAAATAACAAATAGGCCTAAATGGCATAATAGGAAAGAAGTAAACAGCGTTTTTTCAGAAAAGGGCCGAAAAATCACAAATACTATTCAGCCCTATAACATTTAAATATGTCTCGAAGATGGCGCAGGCTCTGATGACCAAATCATTGGGAAATATTGACCCTATGTCTGTAGGAAGACCCTCATTTACAAGTTTCAGAAAGAGGCATTTTTTTCAAGAGTTTTTAACCTATATTACCACGGGTAAGAGTGTACTCAATTTTACAAGCGCTATGACAAGTGTTATCAAATAAAGTTGCCGCTACGCACATCGGTAGTATCAATGGATAGACTCAAGCCCGCCTACATACTCAACGAGTCTGAAGATGTGGATCAACGCACCCCTGATCAAGCAATCCAGCCATACATCACAAGATCAGGAAGAACCGTAAAGCCCGTTGTTCGCTTCGCTTAAGGGGGAGTGATGTGGGACCAGCGCAAACACAACGCGCTCGTTTATCGCCAACCTGCAAGCATCAAACGAGCGCGCGGAACACACTGAGAAAGGTACGGCGCGGCGGCCCGCGGCACCTCTGGCGGTCGGACAGCAGGCGCGAGCGCCGCGTGACTTACTCGCATCAAAGCTCAAGGCATACTACTCACCGCTCAGTGGCGCTGCAAGTATTTATAGTCGGCGCACTTCGATCCAAACGCCCGCGGCGGCCCGCGCACAGTGGAACGAATGTATGGGAGCGGTTGGACGTAGACATGTCCGAAAAATAAGAGTAAAATTATGACAAACTAATGATGCCATCTTATTCGATTACTTAATGCCTTCATAAATTGTGGTGATGAATTTCTTCATAACTCCCATATTTCGGGAGTAATTTGAGAAAATGTGAAATTTTACTATGAAAATGAGTGTATCGAGCTCTCTCCCTCCTGATTCCGGGCTTGTTTCAAGTAGCGGTCTCTAATATCGTAATGCTATTACTAAGAGCTATATTTAATACTAAGACACATAGTGCGCCAAATGTGCACTTTCTGGGATAAAAGGAAATGAAAATTTAAAAAAAAAAACGTTTTTTCCCCATTTGTATTTACTTTAAACCGCAGACAGACTTATTAAGAGGTCTATAAATATATTATATATATACAGAAATATATATTAACAAAAATATTCACAAGAACTGATGAGAGTATGACTTTTAAGTAAGTTGATAATAAATTACCTAGTTTCATTAAAAGTACAATAAATAATTAAGATGTAAGCTCTAATTTACTAAGTTACACATTTTAAAACAATAACATCATTTAATTATCTTCGTCATCATCATCATCATCAATTAATTCAAATTCAGAATCGATGTCCGCTAAATCATTTATGTTAACAAATTCGATATCACTTTTCTCAGAATCCGTAAGCTCATAAAATTCCTTAAAAGAAGATTTTTTTACAAACTTATTTCCTTTTGGACGGATACTTGTAACAAGTGGATCAGAAGACAGTAAAAGATTGTGCATAATATCTTCATTGCATGAGATACTGCTATGCTTTCGAGAATGCCCCTCTCTATATTTTCTAAAATCTTTATTTCTAGCCTCAGATGCCTCTTCGGATAGAAAACCAATGGGCACAATTGACATGTTCTGAACTATGTCTGGCCCATGCATTAAAATTTTATGAAGTGAAGAAGGCATATAATACCATGGGTATAACTCCACGTAAAGCTTAGCAGTATCAAAGCAGAACTCTCGGAATTTAGTTACGTTGATCTTCTCTCCTGATGAAATACACTGCAAGATCACACAGATTTTTCTTAAAAGCATAGCATCTATTCCGGTCAGTTCAGCAGATTTAGTGTAGTTTTCAAAAAATCTCCTTGCCGAGTTGCCATTGTTGGTGGATCCACTGCCTTGTTTCACAACATCGAGAAGTAAGCCCGTTTCTCTTCTTACAGCCTCTTGAACTCTTTTCTTCCTGTCATCAACTTGCCTTTTTGCTATATCACCCCTTACTTGCCATGATTTTATGTCTAATTTGTAGGAAATGTGTAATAAGCATTCCATTGAGCGAATCCAAGCGTGAAGGGTGCTTAAGCTATATTTATACATGTCCTCGTTTGCGTGTTTATCTTTGATTAACTCTAAATTATTCATTTCTTTAGGACAAGCCTTGCATATGTCACACACTGAAGCTGCTGTATTGGATATAATGGAATGAATTTTACCATCAATCATTGTCAACAGCAGTTGGTGTTTGACACTAATTCCATCAGTGATGGTGGATGGAGTTAAGGCTTCAATCTCTGCTTCGATTTCAGCCATCTCTCTCTGCACATTTTCTTTGGTTTCCTTTATAAACTTAAACAATATTGGCCGGCAAAATGAAGTGGAAGATGGTCGCTCGTTTTCCCAAATTGTTACACCTTTTGAGACGAGCCGCAGTGGTACAAGACTAATCATAAAATTACTAGCAAGATCGATTTGCTCATCTTCACTCGTCCTTTGATGATAAATGCTTTGGCTAGATGATCCGTCAAAACCCCATTTGCTGGTCAATACGAGCTGTTGATTGGGATCAACAGGGGTTTCTAACGACCTAATAAGTCTTCTTGAGGTTAAATCCATCAAGGCTTGTAATTTGATTTTTGCAGAGCTCTCTGTAACTGTGAGATCTTCTTTGGCCGGATAGCACTTAATTTTTTCTTTAACCAACATGTAGTAACTCGGGTATTGAAGAGCTCCTTCTTGAGTGTTGAAATCCCGAAGAGTGTTATAGCGCCATTTCGATAAGTTCATCGATACATAAAGAGCCAATGCCTTCAAAGGGGATATTTCCCGTACCTGAATTGATTTACCTTCAATGAAGGCTTTGATTTTTGAGGCCTCTTCTGGATTCTCCGTCAAGTATTTCATAACATAAGCTGTATCGCTTTGTCCTGCCTTTTGAAGCGCCCTTTCGGCCGAAAACATAATTTCAGCGCTGCTACTGCTGCATGAAAGACTATCTTCAGTGCGTCTTCTTTTTTGCCGGTTACTAAGGTCCTCAAAAGATTTACGAGGACTAGGATGTGTACAAGTTGAAGCATCAGATTTAGCAGGAGAAATTATGGGCTCGATGACGTCACTTATATTTTCTGTAGAAGGTTCCATATTTTCATTCTGTAATTCCGGCCATTGAATTGCAGCCTGTAGCCAAATCTCATGTTTCTTCCGAAACTTATCTGTGCTTCTTCCAGACTGTGTCCATTTTGCATAAATGCGGTAGCAAAATCGACGACACCAGTCTTTTAAACTTGTTTCAGCACTTTCACATAACTGAACACAACTGTTATCTTTTAAAACACTGAACAAATAGTTAAAGTCGCGTAAATCTTTATGTGCGCGTGCGCATAAAGCAACGTGAATATCAAGATTTGTATTAAAATTTGGAAAATACATTGCGAGATTAGCTTGGATACAACGAGGTGTAAATCAACACTGATTTTAAAGTTACTAATAGTGACCTATTTATATAAAATCCAGGTATCCCAGGTATCCTTTGTTAAATATTGCAAGGTAATTAGTTATTGTGATAATTAGTAAATGATGCATGCTAAATTAGTGTATTAAGAGCCATTTAGTAATTAAATAATAGCAATGTTCTTATCAGTAATCATTAGTGCATCAGTTTTATATGTAAACCTTAAGTCCCTAATTATATATCCTAATTAGCTTATATCTTCTCTAATTGGCTGCTCAGAAATGTTATTGTAATAAGGTAAACCTTTAGAAAAACGGTTTTAATCAACAAAATAAACAAAAAATAAAAAAATTGTGTTATAAAATAAACATCACTCTTTATCCCAGAAAGTGCACATTTGGCGCACTATGTGTCTTAGTATTAAATATAGCTCTTAGTATTAGCATTATGATATTAGAGACCGCTACTTGAAACAAGCCCGGAATCAGGAGGGAGAGACCTCGATACACTCATTTTCATAGTAAAATTTCACATTTTCTCAAATTACTCCCGAAATATGGGAGTTATGAAGAAATTCATCACCACAAGTTATGAAGGCATTAAGTAATCGAATAAGATGGCATCATTAGTTTGGCATAATTTTACTCTTTTTTTTCGGACATGTCTACGTCCAACCGCTCCCATACATTCGTTCCACTGTGCCGCGCCAAGAGACCAGGAACCTTGAACCTGATTGGCTGATCAATTCAGGGTATGATGCTCAGTAGCCACTACATCCCGATTCCATTTTGTAATATAGGAGCTAGGATTTTGACAATAAATATTCCCATTCTGAATCTCGATCGTTTGTTTTATTGTGCTCAAGAATACCGGAACTAAAGTGTGGGAGACCCCCACAATTTGTTTGAGCAATTGGCCGATTATAAAAATTAGCAAAAGTGGCAGATTGATCTGACCATCCAGCGGTTCTCCTAATGACATCGACACTGATTCCTGCTTGATGTGCAGCAGATGATGATGCATGCCGAGTGCTATGGGCACTGAATATTTCAGTGTCGATGCCACTAGCAGCCAAACCCTGCTTTATCCATCGCCCTATAGTTTGTGAAGAGGCAGCGTGATGAGGTTTTTTAAAAGTTAGAATCAATTTATTATCTACTGTACTTCTTTTGGTAGATGTAACATTCATGTAAGCTATTAAAGTCTGTGCAGGACAGATTGTTGGACGCTGTTGGGAAAAGGGAAGGTCAAGAATTGGTTGAGATTTACCTATACCAGATGTTTTAATCAAATCGGTAATAGTGATTAAAACTTTGTCTTGATTGATTATAATATTAGGCAACCTAATCAATGAGAGTGTCTGACATCTTTGGCCTGTTGACAAAGCCAATAATATAACCAATTTTTTGCTCAACTGCTCTAAACTTAAATTATCGTTGGGGTATAGATCACCAAAATAATTAAGGACGATATTGGGGTTCCATGTACAATTATATTTAGGGAAGGAAGGCTTCAACTTAAATACTCCCTTAAAGAATCTTTTGATACGTTCGTCTTGTCCCACATTATTTCCAGAAATAAGAGATAAAGCCGAACGGTGATTGTTTAATGTTCCATACGTGGAACCGTTTGTGAAACATTGGGACAAAAAGTCTAACAAATCATGTACCCTGATCTGGAACGGATCTAATCCCTTATCGTGACAGTATAACCACCACTGTTTAAAGCTAGAGGTATATTGCGTTTTAGTGTTCGCAGAAATAGATGACGTCATTATAGTCAGTGCTGATTGAGGGGTCTGCAACCGTGCGAAGGCTTCCCGGATAATATAGTCGCCGCCAGGGAAAGGTGGCGGTGCAGAGGACGAGTCTTCCTGAAATTAGATGATAACAGAAATTTATCCGGAGGAAATATAAATATTTCACTTACGGCAGGAGATCTGAACCATGCTTGAGATGGCCAATTAGGCACTACAATTATACCGGTTGCCTCATCAGTAACAATCTTTTGCAGAACTTTTAAAATTAGTGTGTGGCACTTTTTAAAATCGGACTGAATCACTCTTAATGTGTGGTGGTCATGGTAATTATTGTTTGGTTTCTCGTTTTTTTTTAATTATTTGTATGTATTATAGTATATATTAGTTTATTTAATTCCATCTTAATATATATGTAGGATCAGGATTGCCGAGCGGTATTTCGTCAGGGTTTGGAGTTACCATTTTGGGAAAAACGAGACTGTTTATGAATTACAGAGTTTTATTCACACAACACTCAATAATTAATTATCACACAACACAATAATAAAATAGTTCACAATACACAACACAATAGAAAATAAAATCAGTAAGGCGAACAGACTTTTTAAGGTCAAAGTTCGTACAGTGGTCTAGCCACCCAAACGCACAGTGCAGGTAAACCGACAGTTTTGTCGGGAGCAGGGAGCTCTTTACTGAGTCGAATCCGAAGACCGACTGACGAGCTTACCGAGCGCTTGCCTATTTATAGGACGACGCCGCTCGCTTTCTAATGATTTCCCGCCACAACAACTCTGTCCGTTGACGTACGGAAGTACGTCACGTGTTTACTTCACACAAAATGTGCTAAATCTATTAAGATTTTACGTTATACAATATTCAAATAATACAGGAACAATTGTTGACAATAAATAACGGTGAATTAACAAGGTAAATCATTTTAAAATAAAAGGAAGGTCAACATTTGTTTTGAACAAAACTATTGGTCACACTTATCGAAATAAGTTGCCAAAAAATCAATTAGTGTGTACACTAGGTACTTAATAAATTATGTTTTGATTTATTAGACAATAATTGATAGTAAAAATCACTTAAATGAATAATAACAAAGTCAAATGGCAACAAAATTTGAATTTACCCACATTGTAATTGACAACCAACTCCGACATATATGTATTAGTATGTACCATTTATGTAGGTATATTGATTTATGTTAACAAAATAGTATTCTCCTAATTTATTTATATTTGTACTCTACCACAGTGCTGTCCTATTTGACCCTAAGGTTGACTGGTAGAGAATGCCTTGTGGCATTAAGTCCGCCTATGTACCACGTTTGTGCATGAAGTTTAAATAAATAAATAAATAAAATGGTGGAAACGCATAAAAGAACATATCCCATTTAATAGTAAAAGCGTCTACGTTGTATGCATAGGGATCGCGCTTCCACGATATATATTTTTTACATTTAGCATTCGTTCTCGATGCAAAAATGTCCATCTCAGGTATACCAAATTTTGAAACAATTGTATCAAATGCTGTAGAGTGCAACTCCCACTCGATATCAATGTTTCTTGACTCTGTGTCAGCTTCGATATTCTGGGATGACGCTATGTAGGAAGCAAAAAGGAATATCTGCCGTTCTTCACACCACGTCCATATTCTACGAGCAATTTCATTGAGATGTGGGTATTGCACTCCACCCATTCTATTTATGTAAGCGATCGCCGTAGTATTGTCAATGCGTAAGAGTATGTGACAATTAGTGACCTTGTTCGCGAAAGATTTCAGTCCAAAATAGGCCGCAAGGAGTTCCAAATAGTTAATATGACGAGAACGCTCGTCTTCCGTCCACGAACCGCCTATACTTTCCCCTCTAGAGGCTGCACCCCAGCCGATACTAGATGCGTCACTAAAGATCTCTAATACAAACGACATCGGTCTGATGGGGTTACTCGTACTTAAAATTGTTGACTTCCACCAAGTCAAATCGACGCGTAGACTATTAGGAACAGTCATCATCCTGTCATAATCATCATTATCCAATAAGGCTAGATATTTAGTCCGCTCTAAATATTTTGTATACAACCACCCGTACGCAACGGCCGGGCAAGCAGCTGTCAGAGTACCTAGGTAGCGAGCGAAAGCACGAATAGTGGTTCTCTTAGTAACTAGCATATTTTCTGTACCTGACAAAATGTCGCGTCTTTTTTTGAAAGGGAGCTCTAGGGTCATGTTTTTAGAGTTTAAAATAAAACCTAAAAACTGACAACCTTGGCTTGGTACCAGTGAACTCTTTTCATAGTTTATTACAAATCCTAAGTTCACTAGGCACTTAATGCTTTCATTAATGTTATTTAAGCATTCTTCATAACTATTTCCGAAATAACAACTGTCATCTAAGTAGAATACTGATTTGAAACCTCGAGATCGCAAAAATGTAGAAACTGGTTTCATAAGTTTTGTAAAAGCATGAGGAGCTGAGCTCAGTCCAAAAGGTAAAACCAAAAATTCGTACAAAATATTATCAAAATAAAATCTTAAAAATTTTACATGATCATTGTGGATAGGTATCAAGAAATATGCCTCTTTCAAGTCCAAGTTAACCATATAGCAGTTATGTGTCATTCATTTGACAGCAGTCCATCTTAAAATGGCTAACATCGACAAATTTATTTAATTTCTTTAAATTTAGAATCAAACGTCTTTCACCATTACTTTTAGGAATGATAAAAATACTAGATACAAATTGATCACGGGTAGGATTACATTTACGTATGACATTTGCTTGCAACAAACGATTCAATTCTTGTTTAATGTGAAACTTGTCGTCTTTCGAAAAATATGATTTTGGAATTATACCCGGATGTTGTTCAGGATGCTTAAGAAAGGGGATTCTATAGCCAGAAATGGTCTCAAGGATCATTTTATCGTCAGTAACCTTTTTCCAAGCTTCGATATAATACCTTAAGCGACCCGCATGAGAGTATACCTGTGAAGTTACTGCTTCGCGTTCGCTGTGGGGGCCGCTCCCGCTGGCTTGTAGCGTGATGCATGACGCTGGTGAGGGGACGACGCTCGTGGAGCACGGGTCATCGCCGACGCCTGCATTGTCCCGCGGCGGCGGTAATTCGATCCTGGTTTGGTCCCGCCGCCGCGTCTCGGTTGCCCACGGACGTAGCGGTGATAAGGCTGGCGTGACGGCGGGCCCTTGTAGTTTAAAGTGCTCGTTTGAGCCTGAGACTGGATCAGCTTGCCTGTCTTCTGTATCCCACACGAAGATTTAATAAATTCACCTAATTTCTCACCAAAAAGATGACTGTCTCTCTTTCTATCTTTAAAAGACTCTAAAAAGGTTTTATCAACCATTGGAGTGACAAGAGATCTTCTAGTCTCAGTCTCCGAATAATGAGAATCCGACAACAGCTTTGTCGCGTCTGTAAGAAGACGAAGAATGTCGGTATTGTCACTAGATTTAGTCAATATACCTGACATCGTCCTCCCTAAGACCGTCAGGACGCATCCTATTTGCGATTGCTTCTTTTGGATCCTAACGTCACGACCTTTTGCGGACTCATTTAACATGGCCGATATTTCCGGATTAAGTACTGGAGCTTTAATCAAGGGACAGTTTTTTGGAATTAAATATTTTTTCATTAATTCTTCTCGTGTATCCTTCCTAAGGCCATATTTAAGGATAGGATCCCAACGCTTCGGTAAATCAGCTACAATATCTGGACCCTAATCGGTAGTTTCAGTTTCAAAATCCCCTAGAGCGCTTAAGAGCTCGGGATCTGCGATAGGAGGATTATTATCGCCGTTTGCATTATCGTCATCAGCCGGGGCTGTCCTACCCTGGGGGTCAGCTGGCTGTGATGCACTTTCCCCCGTTGTAGAAAGATCGGGTGGCATGGGTGACGCAGAGCGTGCGGAGGTGCTTTGTTCATATACTGACCTCACTGAGTCAGCGGGTATGTCAACCGCCGTCGCAGCTGTCGGCGTAGGCGAGCGGTCAGGAGACGAAGGCCTAGACGCACCGCTGTCCGATTCCAGATATTCTGAAACGTGTTTTTTGGTTAATATCTCGTATTAACTCTAATATGAAATACAATGGGTCAATATCTCGTATTGACTCTAAAAAACAGAAAATACTAGGTCAATATCTCGTATTGACTCGATAGTTTACTGTAAGTAACGTCTAACATCTCGTGTTAGATCTAAGGTACCATTGTACAACGAATTATACATTTATTTCGTGTATTTTGCACTATAACAATAAAAACTAAAATTATGTAGGTAGTAGGTACGTACCTTCCATTGACACACGTCTATGACGACCTCTTTTCTTAGTCAATTTATGTTCATATATCTTTATCTTTCTTCGCCATTTATCTTCGTTAGTTTCTGCATGCTTCCTTTTTGGCATTTTATAAGTTTTTAAACTGTTTAACACCAATAAAATCCGAAGAAACGAAAATTTTTTTTCTTATGTGCGGTAGCCGCGCGCGCACGGAAACGAATGAGGAATGTTGTAGTGGGTTGATCAAGCGCCTGTGGAGATAGTGCTATCTCTTTCTTTCCTATGGCGCTAAACTATGTGCGAGTGAGTCGAGGCGTAGCGAGGGCTACTAAGAGTAAACAAATAAATCTCTAAAGACGAAGACAGGATAATTTTTAAATTATACGCAAACACCTTTTGAAAATTCGTGTTTCTGTTGGGAAAGAAACAGTAATTGTAAATGATTGACATTATGATATGACGTATGGTCTGTTTGAAGTTGTCATTCGTTGCCTGAACAATTGAAAGTCACTCAATTGTTTTGCCTTCCCGAAAACTCTCCGCTAACACTTGAACTTTATAGTATGGTATTAAAGCTCAAATTGACTTTACGTTTTAGTTCGAAAACGTTTGTATGGGAAAAAGAAAAGGGCTGTTTTTAGGGCTTTTCCTGCCATTATTCATTATTTTCTCGCCGTAAAAACCATCCTTGAACTTCAACGAACATTTAAAAAAAAGAATTGGCCAAATTGGTCCAGTTGTTGAGTTATGCGCTTACCAACACATTGAGCGATTCATTTTTATATAATTACTAGCTGTACCCTTTTTCCTACATAATACCTGCCTACCTACCTGCTACATACCTACTACTTACCTACCTACTACCTCCTATCCTACCTACCTACTACCCTACTACCCTACCTACCTACTTACTACCCTACCTACCTACCTACTACCCTACCTACCTACCTACTACCCTACCTACGTACCTACTACCCTACGTACCTACTACCCTACCTACCTACCTGCTACCCTACCTACCTACCACCCTACCTACTACTCTACCTAGTCTACTATCCTACGTACTGAGTTGTGTTTTGTTATTCTGTCAGTTGCGTTTTGTTATACCACATTTTATGTTACGTCCCACGGGAACGGGATAAAAAATCCTATGTGCTTTTCCTGGTTCTTAGCTACCACCCTACCAATTTTCAGCCAAATCGGTTCAGCAGATCTCGAGTTATAAGTGTTGTAACAAACCCGTCTTTGTTTTATATATGTAGATAGATAGAAGATAGAAGAAGATAGATGTCGTATGGTCTGTTTGAAGTTGTCATTCGTTGACTGAACAACTGAACGTCACTCAATTGTTTTGCCTTCCCGGAACCTCTCCACTAACACTTCAACTTTATAGTACGGTATTAAAGCTCAAATTGACTTTACGTTTTGGTTAGAAAACGTTTGTATGGGAAAAAGAAAAGGGCTGTTTTTAGGGCTTTTCCGGCCATTATTCGATTTTTTCTCGCCGTAAAAACCATCCTTGAACTTCAACGAACATTTAAAGAAAATAATTGGCCAAATTGGTCCAGGCGTTGTTGAGTTATGCGCTTACCAACACATTGAGCGATTCATTTTTATATTATAGATAATTACCTAAAGATAACAGGATTACTGTAGGTAAAATAAAAAACCAGTAGGTATTTAATCAATATTTTATTCATGCTCATCATCATATATTAACAATATATTATCTAAGAAAGATGCAGGAGGAGACTGGCTATCTTGATGCCGTGCCCATGCCAAGTACCAGATGAGCACAGCATCCTACTGTTCTTCGTCCAACAATGCAATTGCAACAGTATTGCTTTATAGCAAGGGTCTTCAACCTTTTTTAGGACAAGGGCCTAGTATACTCTGATATTGGTTCGGCGGGCCGCAACACAAAAAAGGCATTCCATTGTAAACAAAAAGTAATTAAAAAGCAATAATATAATCATTGAAGTTATTTATTACGTAATTTTACACACTAAGTAGAAATTGTTTTAATAAAATTTAATCAGTGAGACGTCTGACATTGTTTACTTTTAACTAATTTATCAATATCTGCTCCTATAGTAGTCGTTGCAATTCTCAAACTGTTTTCAAGGTGAACATCGGTGATTCTAGTTCTTGTCTTCGACTTTACGTTCTTCATTCAGCGTATTTGTATGTAAAAAATTTTATAAGTTTGACATTTTATTGATCTAAAAACCGAAAAATAATCATGTTTGGTTTAATTTCAATATTTGCACCCTTGAAAAATTACATTTTATTACTAATATTATCAAAGAAAAAGATTGTTGGTAAGATTTTTTTTGTTTGTATTTTCCAAAGTACCTTTAATTGGCTGGATAACTTTGTTAATTATGACGAGTTTAAATGGCAAGTAAATGTCAATATCAGAGTGATTAACCTCTCTTCTGTGGAAAAGGGTCTTTTCTGTGGACGTAAAAAAAAATGTAAGTTAAATAACTTGCTGAAATCTGAATAACGATCTGGTTTTTGATTAATTTCTAATTACTTGTAAGATTACCTAATAAATGAGATTGATTTGAAAAAAAAACAACGACTTTTTATTTCGAATATTTTTATAACCCGTTTTGTGTATGACCCTAACATATGGAGTAGACGATCTTTGTGGTCATCACATATCCACAACAAATTGTCACATTTTGACAACATCATCGTAACGGCTTGCTGAGAAATATGTCTTTCATGAAAAATCGGTTTAACTTGAACTTCAAAGCATGATGTAACAGCGTCGACTAATTTGCACAGATTTAATGTGGGATATGTAAGACTCTTTTTATCTTGCCACCATTCTCGAAGTTGTATGTACTGACATTGTTCTGGGTCTTTTATTTTTAGGCTTTGCTCACCATAAATTCTCACATTGCCACCGCAGTTTTTTTAGCACCATTGAGGCTATTTAATAATCATAATTATTATTATTCATCAGCAACTTGCCTTGAAGTATAAACTTGTGGAGTCAGAGGTACCGTACTACAGTAATGTGCCCGACCCAGTTCTCGAAAAAGACCATGTAACGTTGTACTGGGATCAGTCTATCATCACTGACAGGACTATTGTTTCCACTATGCCTGATATAGTGGTGATAGACCGATCAGCGCGCCGCGCAGTGATAATCGATGTTACCATTCCGCATGACGAGAACCTCGTCAAAGCTGAAAAAGAGAAACAAATAAAATATCTAGACTTAGCACACGAGGTTGTCGATATGTGGCATGTGAACTCGGCTATCATTGTGCCGATTGTCGTTACGGCCAATGGCCTTATAGCTAAGAGCATGGACGGTCATCTTTCAAAGCTTTCGCTTGGCAGTTGGATCAAGGGCCTGATTCAGAAGGCAGTACTCCTTGATACGGCCCGCATTGTGAGGAGGTTCCTCTCTCTGGAGCCCTAACCACCGGTAGCTTGGACCCTGCTCCCGTCACCGGTGGACGACTATTTTTTATATTTTTAAATGTTTTTTTATATTTTTTGTATGAAATATTTAAAAATGTAAATTATATGTAAGAAAGTAAATAAAGGACATAATAATAATAATGATTTATTTCTCGCCACATTATAAATACATCAGAGAAGAAAAAAAAAAATTCGTAACAGCAATAATTATACTGTGGGAGACTGGTGCCTAAGATAGACCGTGAGGTCTGTATTTCAGGACACCAGGGCCCCGAGTCTGCTATTCAATAGTGTCAGAATGGTCTATCATTGATCTCATAATTGTTGATTTTGACAACACCAAACTTGTCAAAATCAACAATTATGAGATCAATGACAGACCATTCTGACACTATTGAATAGCAGACTCGGGACCCTGGCCTCCACCCTTTGGGTAATGTTTACATTTTAAAGTTATGTACGATATTTTATGAATGCGAATGAAAATGAAATTATTGAATTTTTAAGTTGTATACATTGTTCAATTTAAAATAGAACATAAGGAGTTCTTTACACTTTATGGTTATCTATAGTTTATAGGATAAAGATTGATTGTCTGTGTCTCTCTCTCTTGTCATCTTTTCAGCGCTGTACGTGCTAATAAATTGATTTATTAATAAAAAATGTTTTTATGTTTTTAAAAAATGTTTCACGTGCGCGTGTGCGAAGATAGAGCGAGAGCCAATACGCAGCTACAGAGGGTGCAAAAGAGTGCGAAAACAATTACTCATTACGTTCGCTCTTCTGTCAATTAAAGCTGTCAAATACGTAAAAAACATATTGACAAACTTTCAAGCTTCGGTATTTTCAAAGGATTTTGCAAGCCGTGAATAAAAAATCATTTAAAATCAACAAAGGTGGTGCCCATACCCGGAACATACGCAACAAAGATGTCACCGCCAGGAGATACTGCAGCCCAGATAAAAAAATTAAGGGCTCAAATTGGCCAGTTCAAGGGGCAAATAACTCGCGCAAATAAATTTGCTACAGAGCAGCGAGAACAAGTTCTGGTGGATGCTGGCGCTGTCAACATGCGTATACAGTGCCTTAAATCAGCGTTGGTAACATATAGGGAACATCAGTTAAACCTGCAGTTGTTGCTAAATACTTGCGACGATTCTGACATGGAGGAGGACGAAGTGGAAGAGTTGTGCTTTACGGCCATTAGTGAGCTGCAGAAGGTCGTGAATTCCACATTGGAACACAACAGTGTCAGCAAGGAAGCAAATCAACCACTGGAAGGCGCAATATCGCGCAAGTTACCTACGTTGGAACTACCCACATTTGACGGGAAGGAAGTCGTGCAGTACAAAAGTTTTATTGATATGTTTTCAGCAGTGATCGGTAGTAATAATAGTTTAACATCAGTGCAAAAGTTATTCTATTTGCGCAAGTATTTGAAAGCTGATGCTTTAGCTTTAATTGAAGGGTTACCATTAGTAAATGAGTCTTATACTCAAGCATTGACGTTACTTAAAAATAGGTATGACAATAAGTGTATATTAATAACCCATCATATCAACATACTTCTTGATTTACAGCCAATTTCAAAGGGTACTGCTCAAAATTTGAGACAGTTGGTATCGCAAGCGCGACAACAAATTGGAGCACTTAAAGGTTTAGGTCAAAAGGTGGAATATTGGGATATGGTGATTGTTACAATTCTCATTAGAAAACTTGATTCGTACTCTTGCAGAGCTTATTTCACAGAGAGGAACTGTGGAAATTAGGTTGAGAAGCCAAACCAAACTTGTATTGTTTACACTTTTAATTACATAACCATTAAGTATAAAGTATGTATGTAACGATCCCTTTATTACTATGGCGAGCCGGTGTGGAACGTACAAGCTAAAGATGGCAACTGGTTTTGGAGCGAATACGATTGCACACGTTTAGACGCGACGCGCTAGTGATGTGCGTATATCGCATCGACTAAATCTAAGTGTTGGGATTCCAACATGCTCCGGCCAACGAGAGGAACAAGAGGATCAATATAAGTAGATATAACATTATAGTTACATTAAGTTTTTAACATAAAATTTAATTAAAATTATCATGTATAGGTAATATACAAATTTTTGTGACAGATCGCACATGGGTATTCCCCTTTGAATTTGTGACCTCTGCTGCTCTTACATTTTGGTAACTCTGGCCATAGGCCACGACATTATGGGTACATTATCTTCTTTTAAAATCACAATTGTGCCTATCTTTATGTTAGGCAAGATATCTAACCATTTAGGCCTATTTTGTAATGTATTAAGATACTGTTTATACCATATCTTCCAGAATGATTGTTTAATTTGGATACATAATTGCCAGAACTTAAGTCTATTTTGAGGAACAGTAGTTACATCATTTTCAGGGTACATTGTTAATGAGTTTCCTATTAGAAAATGACCTGGCGTTAGGTAATTAAAATCATTTACATCAGATGACATAGGAATGAGAGGTCTTGAGTTCAATATACATTCTATTTCTACTAATACAGTGTTTATTTGTTCATAGGTCAACAATTGCTTCTGTAATACCCTTTTTAGAAAATATTTAGTCATTTTCACAGCAGACTCCCACAGCCCACCAAAGGTGGGGGAGTATGCTGGTATAAAATGAAAGTTAATGCCTCTTTGGGCTGCAAATTCACATACATGTTTTTGGTGATTCTGTGAAAGGTGTAGTTGATATAACTCAGCTAGTTGGTTCCTTGCGCCTTTGAAAGTACTAGCGTTATCAGAGTAGATTTCTTTGGGTAATCCTCTTCTTGAAATAAATCTCCTAAGGCAAGCGAGGTAGGCATCAGTAGTAAGATCTGATGTGATTTCGAGGTGAACTGCCTTTGTAGCGAAACATACAAATACACAAATGTAACCTTTTCCTACTAAGGATCGTCTCACACGCGAGAGCTTAATATCAATAGGCCCAGCGAAATCTACACCGACTTTTTCAAAAGGGCGACTCATAGCAGTCACTCTATCTGCCGGCAAGGAACCCATCAGCTGTTTAGAGGCTGTTGCCTTCTGTCTGAAACATATTACGCATTTATGAATTAACTTTTTGACATACATTAATCCATTAGTTATCCAGTATTTTTGATTTAAATTACACAGTAATAATTTTGGACCTGCATGTAAAAGTTTTTCATGCTCACATCTTATAATGCAATTAGTTACATGTGATTCTTTGGGTAAAATAATCTGATGTTTATGAGCATATGGAATATTAGAGTGATGTAGCCTGCCACTCACTCTCAGGATACCTAAACTATCTATAAAGGGACATAAGCTTTGTAAGGAACCTTTTACATTTTTGTATAAACATACAATTTCGTCTTTAAAATACATTTCTTGTTCATTCTTAATAAGCAACATTAAAGCATTATTCAATTCAGAGCTTAAGAGATATTTGTGAGCTATTTTTCCACCCTTTAGGTTATTAATAAACCGCATTACATAAGCCAATGTACGTACCATTTTGTGAATGCTAGAATATTTGTGTATTTGATCAAAAACATTGCTAGTAACTGAAGACACTTGACTCGCGGAGAGTGCTGACCCGGTTTTTGATTCAGGTAAGTTCGCAGGTAAATCTATTTTTAAATTAAATTTATATTCACTATCATGCAAAAATTCAGGGCCATTCCACCACAGGCTGCAGGCATGAAGCTCACTTGGCGTAACACCCCTACTGATATAGTCTGCAGGGTTATTCTCCGTGTTTACATATAGCCACTGACAGTTAGGCATATTTTTAGCGATTGCTTTTACCCTATTCGCAACATAAGCGTTAAGTTTCATGGGTTCTGTGTGCAACCATGCGAGAACAATTTGTGAATCAGCAAATAAATAGACATTGCGTATATTATATTTTAATTTTAGCGTGCAATAAACCTTTGCCATAACAATGGAGAGAAGCAGTGCAGCGTTGAGTTCTAAGCGTGGTACAGTTTTGTTTTTATTTTTAAGCGGGTTTATGCGTGATTTTGAACACAGCAAATACATTTTAACTTTACCATCATGATTTGTAACTCGCAGGTACACGCAGCATCCATATGCCGTAGTACTGGACGCATCTGAGAATCCTATTAGTTCAATTTTACCTAATTTAGTTACATTTATGTTTCTATTAATAAAAATTGGTTTCATTGAAGCTAGACTGGACGAGAATTCATGCCACGCTTTTTTAATATCATCGTCAGGCATAGAATCCCAATCAGTCTTGGAAGACCATAGCCTTTGCATTATAGCTTTAGCTTGTACAATAATGGGACTAACAAAGCCCATGGGATCAAACATTTTCCCAATATAGGAGAGGATATCTCTCTTTGTAAAATTATCATTATTGAATATCTCTGGACAAGACATTTTAAATTTATCGTCTTTAACTATCAATTGTAAGCCCAGAGTCTTTAAACTATAATCATCACTTTGTAGCTCTAAATCATCGAAGTGTTGTTCAGCTGAAGGTATGTCAGACAGTATTCTATTGTCATTGGCTGACCACTTATGCGTATGAAAATTCCCTAACCTCAAGAGCTGGCGAATCTGTGACTTAGCCTCTAATATAATATTCAAATCATTATTTGCATAAAGTATATCATCTACATATGTACAATTTTCTATAATGAATGAAGCTAGTGGGAAAGTGTCTTTATATTTTACTGCTAGTTCTTTAAGACAACGGGTGGCCAGATAGTTTAAACTTTTCAACCCATATGTGCATGTTTCAAGCCTAATGCATTGGATTGGTTCATCTGGACTATCTCTCCACAATATATTCTGTAGTGAGCTATGCTCTTGCTTTACACGTATATTTCTAAACATTTGTTTTATGTCAGAGGTAAATGTAAAATTACCACAACGAAATAATAGCAATATCTCAAACAAGTCTCTTTGTACAATGGGTCCATTTAAAAGTATATCATTAAGTGACACCTTTTTGTTAGTTTTCATAGAGCCATCAAAAACAGTACGCAGCTTAGTTGTTTTACTGTCAGGCTTCAGGACTGCATGATGCGGCAAAAAATATATAGCATTTTTGTTTAATTCATATTGCCCAATGTCTACATAACAACCGTGTTGTAGACTTAAATATTCATGAATGAACTTTTGGTACTCAGAGAAAAGTTTGGGATCTTTATGCAATTTCTTTTCTAAATTTAAAAATCTTTTTAATGCAAGATTAAAGGAATCACCTAAGGAATCATTGACTTCACTAAGAGGTAATTTCAACGGTAAAGCCACTTCAAAACAATTATCTTTCAGCTGAACAGTGTTATTAAAAATATATTCACAGAGCTCTTGCTCAGAAGACCTTTCATCAAAGATTTTTGGAACATCTTCTGTTTTCCAGAACTGAGTTAGGGTCTCATTAATATCTGACTCACATGTATTACATTTTAAGCTTACCTTATTGCAGACCTTTGATAAATTAGTGTGTGGTAGGGTACCTCCAACAATATATCCAAACTGAGTGTTGACAAGATGTGGTTGTGGACTGCTGGCCTCTGCAGCATACTGCTGGCGTTCATGCAGCGCCGGCAGCTCTGAAGGCAGCAACACCTGGAAAAATATGTCCGCTCCCATTAATAAATCAATCTCAGCTGGTACATTAAACTGATCATCTGCCAGTTTAATGCCTTTAGGCATCAAAATGTCTGAAGTATTGAATTTATGTTGAGGTAAGTTACATGTTATTTGCTCAACAACATGACATGTGGTCGAGACTTTAAATGGGTTGGTTATGGAATGAATTTCTAGAGGTAAGCAATGCTTCAACCTCGTTTTTGAATTTGTTATACCAACTACATTGACATTACTACGAGCAGGTTCCAAATTAAGCAGCTGTAATGCCCTTTCTGTAATAAAGGTCAGCTGGGACCCACTGTCAAGTAGGGCTTTAAGATGGACTTCAGCGCCATCCCGAGCTACAAGTTTCACCTTAGCTGTGGGTAAAAGAACATCATTATTATAGTTATTGCTTGCAGCTAATGATGCGGTTGACGCTGATCCAGTAGTTGACTCACACACATTATTATCTGTGCCACAATGCAGCAGAGTATTATGTGGTTCCTTGCACTTTGCACAACGGAAGTGATATCTGCACTTTCCAGTGTGAGCGCATAAACAGAGATTACATAGGCTTTTTTCATTGGCAAAGTTAACTCGCTGGTCTACATTCAATAATTTAAATTTGTTGCAAGAATGGAGTTTGTGTTTTGACTTACAGTATAAGCATGAAGGCTCTTGAGTAACTGCGTTGGCCACTAGTCTACCAGTGGCTTGCCCTGGCTCCTTCGGCGACTGACGTAGCTGTCCGTGGGAGCTCCCCGGCTCAGCACTCTCAAGCGCCAGCGCACGCTTGTCCATGTAATCTAAGAAGGCTCCTATTGTTGGCTTTTCATCGGCGTTCCTCTCGAGTTGAAATGCACGGGAGGTGTACGCATCTAATTTTCGGTACAAAATACACAAAATTACAGCATCCCAAAACTGTACGTTAGGCTCCAAGTTACTGAGAGCGGCAAGCATTTGTTTGATATTAGACACAAACTCTCTTAAATTAGATGCCGTAGATTTTGATAGTGGCTTAATATCTAATAACAAATTTATGTGCTCATTTATTAATCTATGCTTATTATTATATCTCTTATTTATTATTTGCAAGGCCTTTACATAGCTTTCACCAGTTAGAGGTAAATTTTTTATTAAGTCATATGGCTCGTTTTTTAAGTATGAGCGTAAATAATAAAGCTTCTGAACATTATCAAGGCACTTATTGTTATCAATTAAAGAGTTAAACAGGTTAATAAATGGTATAAATTCTGTGAACTTACCACTAAATATTGGTATATCTATCGGAGGTAAGTTAATTTTAGGCACTGATTTAGGAGCTGAATGACTGTCGCTAGCACTAGTGATATTACGGCGATTGAGTTCCTCATTAATTACAGTTAAGATGAAATAATAACTGGTTTCAACTTGCTCTATGTCCTCCTTGTCTTCTGGATGGAGTAATGAAATTTTTATATTGTGAGATTCGTATTGCGTAAACGTATCTGATAATTTTTGTCGTTTAGCTAATAAAGTCTCCTTGGAAATACTAGTTAAAGATTGCGAACAAGCGGATTGTAACCTAGTAATTGTACCTTTTAAGTAACCACGTGCGGCGACTAGATCCTTTAGCTCCATATTTGTAATTTGTATTATTATAACACCACTTTAACTTATTATCTCTACACAGGTAAATTAAACTTATTGTTAATAACACAAAAGCACTTTGTTGCTATTAAAACGCGATGACCAACGAGTAGAGACTGTGAGACGCTTGCGCTTGCTGCAAAATGGCGGCTGTCCGATCGTCGCTGACGCCGAACCGAAGCCCGCCGACGCCCCGCCCACTTCGTCTGGTACATGTGTCGCTCGCCACGTGTCCCTGTTCTGCGCTTTAGGTACCTATTGCGATTTTGTATTACGAAGTCTGCGATCGCAATAGGTATAATGCTGACTAATGATGAGCTCGATGTCTCCTCAAATGTAATTACGCTGCACCGCGCCGAGGGGAAATACTTATTTGGCGGAGCTTGATGCCACCCTTTATGTCTGCACTGCACTGCCGCACTGACGGGGAAATAGGCTCAAATAGGTCGCCAATTGGTCGAGCTTGGTGTCTTCCTTTATGTCTGCACTGCACTGCCGCGCCGACGGGAAGACTAGCAGGACAATGTATGGCCTAGGTCGGTGTGATGTTCTTCAAATCCTCACTTTTAGCGTCTGCACTGCCGACGGAGAAGTAGGTAATAGAACTGCACCAGTTCTCGTTGTTCGAAGGACCATGTGGAAATTAGGTTGAGAAGCCAAACCAAACTTGTATTGTTTACACTTTTAATTACATAACCATTAAGTATAAAGTATGTATGTAACGATCCCTTTATTACTATGGCGAGCCGGTGTGGAACGTACAAGCTAAAGATGGCAACTGGTTTTGGAGCGAATACGATTGCACACGTTTAGACGCGACGCGCTAGTGATGTGCGTATATCGCATCGACTAAATCTAAGTGTTGGGATTCCAACAGGAACCAGGCTTCTTTGCCAACCTTGGATGAATTCTTAGAGTTTGTGGAGAAAAGGGCCTTGAGCTTTGAAGAAAGCCAGCAAACTGAAGGTAAGTCACATCCATTTTCCAAAAGTCAAGTTCGTGTTAATAATCATGCAAGTGTGTCCCCTGTAGGTTGTAAATTTTGTCAATCAGCTGACCATAAATTGTACCTTTGTAAGAAGTTTCAGTTGTTGAGTATTGATGAGAAATTAGAATTTGTTGACAAGAACAAATTATGCAAGATTTGTCTCAACTTTCACAACAACAAATGTAAATTTTTCTTTAAATGTGAAGTATGCAAAAGCAAAATACATCACACATTATTGCATAAAGAAGAGCAACTATGTTGTCAAAATAGCACGACCTCCACCAACATGATATTATTGCCTACAATTAAAGTTAAAATTTATAGCAAAAATGGTTCCTGTATTGTTGCAAAAGGCCTTTTAGATAGTGGAAGTCAAACTTCTTTTATTACCTCCAATTTAATGAGCAGGTTATGTTTACCCACATTCAAGCATGAGGTCAAAATTTCAGCAAATGTTATGATAAATTCATTGCACGATGATTATAATTGCAATGCATTGTTCTCAGTGGTAGACAATATTACTTCCTTTCTACCACAGAGCAAATTTGATTTAAAAGATATTAAATTTCCAAACAATATTAAACTAGCCGACAATGAATTTAATGTACCAGAGCAGATTTCATTCCTACTTAACTCTGAAGTATTTTTTAGAATAATGCTCCCAGACAAAATTGAATTAATTGGGGGAATTTTGTGTCTACTATCAACAAAATTCGGTTATGTACTGTCTGGTAATATCAAAAGAGAAAATATTTGTCTCTCAAGTATAAACGAGCATAAGGTTGTTTTGCACACTACAACAATTCAAAATGAGAATGTGGATCTCCTCCTTCAACAATTTTGGGAAGAGCAACACACTCCCGAAATAAATACGGAGGACATAGTAAAGCAGGACATCTGCGAGTCCGAATTTAGAAATTCGGTACAGTTAATTAATAACAGATTTCAGGTGCGGCTGCCACTAAAAGTACCAATTGAAGAATTAAATTTGGGTGACTCATTTACTTTAGCGTTGCAACGACTGAACAACTTAACCAAGCGATTCAACAAAAACCCGGAGCTAAAAGAGGCCTACTCAGAATTCATTAAGGAATATGTTGATTTAGGTCATGCTAAGATCATCGACCTAGCCTCAACGACAACACCTATTGATCAATTTTATTTCATGCCCCATCATCCAGTCATAAGATTGGATAGCAAAACAACGAAGCTGAGGGTCGTGTTTGATGCCAGCGCAAAGGCAAAATCTAATTTAAGTCTTAATGATGTTCTGCATAAGGGGCCTGTAGTACAAAAAGGTCTATTTGAGATATTAATATTGTTCCGTTCGTACGAGTTTATAGCACTATGTGATGTCCGCCAGATGTACAGACAAATAAGAACTGATCCCTCCCAAAATAACCTACAAAATATACTCTGAAGAAATAGTATTGGTGATAAATTGTTATGCTTACAGCTTCAGACGGTCACTTATGGAGTCAAGAGTTCTAGTTTTCTCGCAACGCGATGCCTGGTGGAGTTGGCGTTAAGGTATGGAGAACAATATCCATTAGCAGCCAAGGTGTTAACCAACAATACATACATAGACGACTGTATCTTCGGAGCTTCGAGCATCGCAGAATTAAAAAAGGTATGTGGTGAATTAATTGAACTAATGAGGCTAGGAAGTTTTGAGCTGCATAAATGGAGTTCGAACAATCATCAAATCTTGTCCGATATTCCACGAGACAAGCAAGTGTTTGACATAGACCATCAATTTAATAGTAGGCAAGCAGTGTTGAAGGCATTGGGGTTATGCTTAGATATAAACAAAGATCAACTCAGAATTTGTAGGCCAGAGGGTGAAGTACCACAGGAGTGGACAAAACGAACTGTTTTGAGTTGTATTGGAACATTCTTTGACCCTTTGGGATTGGCTGGGCCTATTGTTACAAAGGCTAAACATTTCATGCAAAAATTATGGAAAGAGAATTTAGGTTGGGATTCCCCACTTAAGAACGAATTACTATTGTCGTGGAATAGGTTTTTCAGTGATTTAATGAACATGGAACCTATAATTGTAAACCGAAATTTGAAAATTAGCAACGCCGATCACATAGATCTAGTTGGTTATTGTGATGCATCAAATATTGCGTTTGGGTGTTGTATATATGTAAGAACCATACATGGAAACGAAGTGTATGTGTCCTTAGTTTGTAGCAAATCAAGAATTGCCCCAATCAATGCAAAGTTAACCATGCCAAAGCTAGAGCTTAATGGTGCAGTTCTTCTTTCTAAATTGTTTAATAAGGTTATGTCGGTTTTTAAAGATATTAATTTTAGACATAAGTATATGTTTACCGATTCTGAAATTGTACTGTGGTGGCTAAAATCTATTAAAAATTCTCAGTATATTCAGAATCGAGTTAACACAATAATTAATAATTTAACAAAGGAATGTGAATGGTTCCATGTCAATGGATCAAGCAATCCTGCTGATTGTTTGTCAAGGGGTTTAAACCCTACCCAGCTGTCATCCCATGATATATGGTGGCAAGGACCACAAGAGCTGTATGATATAAAATTCATTCCCAAAGAGATTACTTTAAGCAAAATTTTTGATTCAGATTCAAATAATGTTGCGGTTGTCAATTGCGATATGCAACAAGAATTGTTACCGATTTCAAATGTATCCACTCTTGTGAGATTACAGCGAATTTTTGCATATGTTTTAAGATTTATCAAAAATTGTAAAATCAGCAAAGACAAACGTAATTTTGAAAATATAACTGTAACAGAAATAAAGGACACAATGTCATGTTTGATTAAATATGTTCAGTCATTGCATTTTGCTGATGAGTTGAAATGTGTTAGAAACGGTAGTCCAATAAGAACAAACATCAAGGCTCTCAATCCATTTTTGGACAAGTTGGGTATAATGCGAGTAGCGGGAAGGCTAGAAAATGCAAATCTGCCATATAATCAACGGTGCCCAATCATTTTGCCTAATAGATGCCATTTCACTACTATCATTATTCGCAATGAACACTTATCTCTATTACACTCAGAATTAAAGTTAACTCTTTCTAGTTTGATACAAAAATATTACATTGTAAGTGCAGTGAGAGAAATAAAGAAGGTTGTACATAAGTGTACTGTATGTTTTAAGTTTAGGGCCGAAAGAGCCAGTCAGTTAATGGGGACATTACCTCATTCTCGTGTAAACCAAGATAAAATTTGGAACCGTATCGGAATTGATTATTGTGGGCCATTCCAAATCAAGCAATCAACATTACGTAGATCAATCATAAGTAAAGGTTACGTTTTAGTGATAGTTTGTTTTGTAACGAAATGTATACATTTAGAATTGGTCTCCGATTTAACCACCGAATGTTTCCTGGCAGCTTTTAAAAGATTCTGCTCCAGGCGAGGCACTCCTTCTTTGGTTTATTGTGACAATGCGTCAACCTATAAAGGTGCCAATAATCAATTGCGACAATTGTATTTGCTAAATAATACTCAGCAGCATAAAGACAGTGTGTTAAATTATTGTGCAACAAAGGGTATTGAATTAAAATTAATTCCTTCATATAGTCCCACATTTGGAGGCCTCTGGGAAGCCTCAGTTAAACTTTAAAAAAAAAATATAGGAGAGTCATAGGAACTATGTGTTTGACATACGAACAATTTAACACTATAGTGGTTCAAATCGAAGGAACCTTGAATTCAAGACCTTTAACTCAGCTGTCAAATGATGTCGATGATTTTTCATTTTTGACTCCGGCTCATTTTTTATGTGGACGCCCACTAAACGCGATACCTGAACCAGATTTAACCTCTAAGAATATAAATCGATTAAAATTTTGGAGAAAATGCATTAAGATCCAGCAAGACTTCTGGAAGGCGTGGCACAAAGATTATTTGTCACAATTTTTAAGGCGCCCTAAATGGCATAATGCCAATTCTAATATTAAAATTGGTGATTTAGTTTTGTTAATCGGTGAAAATTGTTCTCCATTGCAATGGCCGATGGCTAGGGTCATAAATTTATTTAGTGGCTCTGATGATTTAGTGCGCGTAATAGAGGTCAAAACTGGTCGAGGCACTCATAGAAGAGCTATAAATAAGGTGGCCGTATTGCCCATTGATAGGGAAGATTGATTTTTTGTTTTCAAAGTTTAAATTTATTGAAAATATTAATAGTACTTACAATAAAGATAGAATAGTTTAACTTAATATTTAGTAAGTAATAGTTAGTTCAATGTTTAAAGGCGTTTAAGGTCGTGTTGGTCCGCCAATTTATGTTCAATTAAAAATAGAACATAAGGAGTTCTTTACACTTTATGGTTATCTATAGTTTATAGGATAAAGATTGATTGTCTGTGTCTCTCTCTTGTCATCTTTTCAGCGCTGTACGTGCTAATAAATTGATTTATTTATAAAAAATGTTTTTATGTTTTTCTCGAACATACTTATAAAACAAAAATAAAGAAATAATAACGAAAGTAATTACCAGAGACCATTCAAGACACAGTGCAAATCACAATTCACAGGTGCAATTATAAACCTTTGGAAGATTTATACTTTGATGGTAAGCATGTATTATATTCTAATAATAAATGATTATGATTATTAATAATATGATATTTAAGGATCTACATCCTTAAATTAAAGAAACGATGAAGTAGCAGTTTAAATTTCTTTCTTATAAGTTTTATCCTGATTCTTCAGTAGGTATGACTTCACGCAAACGCGTTTCTGTGCGGCAAATGGAGCTGCTGGTGGAATATTTGGAGGACCACAGAGACCTTGCCCGTGGCAGACTAAGGTCTAGAGAGGGGAGTGCCCTCACATCACGCCTTTGGTCAGAGTGCGCCAATATATTAAATGCCGAGGCAGACGGGAATCAAAGAACTCCCAAAGAGTGGAGTAAGGTCTGTTAGATTTTATCGATATTCTACTGTGTATCGGTACATTATACTTGGGTAAATAACTAGATTTTTAATATTTCTAGTGGTTTACCGACTATAAGTGCCGCTTAATCAACCGTACCAAGCAGATTAGGAATAATCAAAGGGGTACCGGTGGAGGGCCAGGCGTACCCACTTCTTTATCCCCTTTGGATGAGAGAATCGCTGCTCTGCTTGATGCAGGCACAGAAGCTGTGGGGAGGAGTGGCACGCCCCAAAATAAGGTGCAAATAAATCCTTTGTCGGTTAGTTATGGAACACCTTTTTTATCTTTATTGTATTTATACTCAGGTATAGTGAGTGGTTTTTTCTTTTTGCTTTGCTAGCCTGCACCGCACGCGGTTTCTCCGTTGCCTGCACTTCCCAATTCTCCGTTGCCTACACTGCCCGATTATCTGACGCCTGCACAGTTTCCCATATCTTTCGCATTACCTTCAGATGGTATCGAACATGCACCTACACCCAACAATAGTATTAATATGTAAGTTTCAATTTATGTCAAGTACTATTAACATTCTAACTGTGCACTGACTATTACTAACCAGTTAATATTCATAAATGTTATTTATTTTTTCAGAAATGAAGAAAATAATATTATTATTGAAGTTACACCCGCAACAATACAAGACAGCACACATTTTAGTGAAAGGTAGTAACTTGTCATATTTATGAAATAAATAACAGTCAGTTGTCCCTATCATAATATTTTTATTTTGTTTTAGTGAGCAAGAGGCAACTAGACAGCGTCGCAGTAACAATCCACGCCGCCGTCGTAGACAATGTACATATTTTCATTTTATTATTTTAATAAATAATCCACTAAAATGTAATGGAAAATTAAAATTAAATCTGTAGGTAATTTTTTTACCTTTTAACTGATTTTAGGTACATTTATACAATCTTATTTTTTGCAGTGCCTCCTCCATCCTCAGAACTGGACCATGCTCAAAATACGCTGACCAATTTAGAAAAGTCAAGAATTGAAGTGGAAAGGCTTGTGGCTGAAGGCTACACTAAGATGGCCGATGCCATGCACAGAATGGCTGATGCAGCAAATAAATCAGTAGATGCACAGTGCCGCATAGCTGAAGCACTAGCAAATATAAATAGTTCCTTGGTAATAACATTTTTTTTTGCACATACATTTACTTAACTTTACAATGATTAGAATGTTATTGTTACTGTGTTTATAACTTTAGTAGAAACTATATTGCAGTAATTTTCTTTTTAGTCAAGACGGCGGCGGCGGCTGGCTTCTTCAGATGATGAGTAAAACAAACAGATTTTATATAACCTCTTATAATATTAACTTGGTATTAACATAATTTTAAATAAATAATTAAGGTTATTAGGTGGTATTCTCTCTCCTCCTTATTCCCTATGTGCCCACAGGCGATTCATAAGAGCCTGTTGGACAGCCCGACCTTCCAATAAATCTCTGTTTGGCCGCCTATTGCTTTGAGCGAGAATACTCAGGCTTTCCGTACGCACATCCTCCTCAGCAGCTCTACGCCGTACACGCATTCTCTCTTCTTGCTCACGCTCTTGATGTGTCAATTGGGGTACTGGTAATCGTGCCTTGTTTGCTATATTGTGTAATACCGCACAGACATTTACTATTTGGCCTGCAAAAACAGGATCATAGTGAAGCATGCGTGCAGCTAATAAACACCTGAAACAAAAACATTTAATAATTACCTAAAAATACATTAAAAAACCGGCCAAGTGCGAGTCGGACTCGCCCACGAAGGGTTCCGTACCACTACCATTATCTATAAAACATAGGACAAAATGTGAAAAAAAAAACATGTTTGTTGTATGGGAGCCCCCTTAAACATTCATTTTATTCTGTTTGTATTTGTTGTTATAGCGGCAACAGAAATACCGTCATCTGTGAAAATTTCAACTGTCTAGCTATCACGGTTTATGAGATACAGGTGGCACGGTGGCAGACAGACAGACTGACAGATGGACTGTGAAGTCTTAGTAATGGGATCCCGTTTTTACCCTTTGGGTATAGAATCCTAAAAAAAGATGGGCCTCAATACATTCACTTGGTTTGACTTCTTTAGGTAATAAAAAGAGTATAAAAGGAAACTTAGGGAAAACTAGTAATACCCAAATACATACCTGAATCGAGCTTTCAAGACACCAATGCATCTCTCTACTGTATTGCGGGCTGAGACCTGCAGCTTATAATAATGTTCTTCAGGAGAACCTGGTATTGCATTTAACACTGGGGTCATCATTGTTTTCCTCAATGCATAACCGCTGTCACCTGGAAGAATAATAAGTATTAAAATAATTATTCATAATAGTTAATATAAACAGAAGTCGTCCCCAACATAGTTGGGAAAAGGCTAGGCAGATGAATAGTTAATATAAACATAATTAAATAAAATTAATATTATACTTTTTTAGTATGTAGGTACTAATAAGAAATGACATTCACCGAGCAAAAATATTTCCTCTTCATCATATTTTTGGTTACGATAGGCCTGTAATGGGTGATCACGCCATACTGAGGAATCATGGGTTGCCCCAGGTTTACTGGGGTCAATGCATAAAATGTTAAGATCCGCATCACATATCTAAAACAATAATTTTCAAATGTAGATACAGTTTTTATGACAGTAGAGCATAATATTATTATGTACCTAAGTATAGGTAAATAGATTACATACAATCATCACATTGAGAGAATGATATCCTTTTCTATTGAAATATCGTTCTTCATATTGGCTGGGTCTTATAATGGCAACATGGGTGCCATCAATACAGCCAATTACCCCTGGCAACTTGAACTTTCTATAGAAACTGAAAAAAAAAACATATTTTGCTCATAGATAAAAATAATATTAAACTACATACTAATATCTCTAAAAGTAAGATTACAAAGAAATTTTACCATCTTTTAATTTCATCACGGGCTTCTCTTGTCATGGGAAACTTAACATAATTACTAAACATGTTTCTCATGTTAAGGGCTTTTGTGACTTGCCGGATTGCTCTCGACACAGTGGGCTGTGATACTCCATGGCACCTGCTTTGGCCAACCAGAGTCTGATACGATCCGCTCGCCAAGAAAGCTAGTGTTATGAGAACCTGAAAGTCATCCAATTATTTACTACCTAAAGTCAAGTATAATGTATTTTGCATTATTTAATTCCAATACTAGATGTAAGTACCCCGCGGTTTCAACCACACTCGGCTCCATAGAGTAAATAAAAGTTTACTCGGCTCCTGAGAGTCATAGCGTGATGTTGAAATGGCTTATAACCATCAAGGAATTATGTATTGACTGGTAGTTCTACCGATTATCGCGTTCAAACATACAAATTCTTCAGCTTCATTAAATTACTATAGATAAACAGGTTTGACTAACCTTTGTCTGTACACTTAAACCATCTTTCCTTCTCTCCTTCGGAATAAATGTTGATAATTTGGTTATCAATTGCCGGGTCAAGTTCTTGCTCAGACGATAGGTTTTCTGGAATTCCCGGTCTGGAATACGGAATGGATCCACAGAAAACCTTTGTCTTTTTATTGCTTGACGACGTTCTCGGTCATCAATTTCGGTAGCGAGGGATAAAATTCTCGAACCAAGTTGGAAACTCATATTAGGTACCTAAAAAGTAAAACAAAACCTTTAGAATTTTATTGAAAACTACTTGTAGTTAACTTGTTTACATACAATAATCAATTAGAAACAGTTTTATTGACAAAAAATACAATTTTATGCCAACAAAAGTAAATAACGAGGAACTTATCTTGTGCGTAACCAAAACTGCACGTTGATCGATTTGAAACTTCTAAACTGTCATTTTGAGACGTCAAACGAATAGTAGAATACCGATCATGTTGCGTTTCGAAACACGCACAAAAGATGCGCTCGCGTGACGCGAACTTGACGCAAGCGTGTATGACAGCTGCTGACATCGGTAGAGAATACGAAAAGCGTTGTTTTGATCGAAACTTAACTTAAACTGCACTGAAACTGCACTTCTTTAGTTACGTGAATTAGCCTACAGATGACTCCGCGTCGCGATACTTCTTCTTCAGAAGTCAGATGTAAACATTAGTAGACGCGATGATTCTTCTTCAGAACCCAGATATCAAGTGAAGGGAATGTTTCAGAAATCCCTTTTATAAGACAATCTCAGCGTTTTTTCCATCCAATTGTTTTATTTTCATTCTTTTATTCTTTGTAGAATTTAAATTCTTGAAATCAAAAATTGTGAGTTGCCTGTATTTAAAACGGCCTGTATTATTCAGTCAAAAACTTCCTCAAAGAATTCTGTGAGCGTGTTAGTTAATTTTATAAGCGTAAGATAAGATACTGTTAATAGAAATTATCAATAAATTACATTATTTGAGCTAACATATTAATAAAAATAAATTAAATGACAGCTTGACAACTGACCTAATATCAGACGAAAAGTAAACATTGAAAAATTATTAGATTTAATATTTTATAAAAGATGAGAATGATTGGTAAAAGTGTAAGTATAGATACTATAGGTTGCCCTTGATTTCTTACGAATCCCATCATCAGATCCTGACTTGATCTCGGGAGTATTATACCATTTCAAACACAAAAAGAATTTTGAAAATCGGTTCATTAACGACGGAGATATCCGATAACATACATACAAAAAAAAAAAACAGACGAATTGAGTCGACTAGATGACCGACTTCCAAAAGGAGGTTCCTTTTTGGAAGTCGATTAAAAAGAAACGTCTTTGGATCATAATATGGAATGGATCCGTCAGGTGAGTTTTCTATTATTGATGGACTTGTTGTTAATGATTTATTTTCTTTTTGAGGCTTATTCTGAAAGTAAATACTGTAAGTTAGCAAAAATATATTAGGATAAAATTATGTAAATTAGGGTAGGTAGGTTAAATTGATATAGTAATGAAAATTACATATTTTTAAGGTATTGAGAAAATGATAATTTACCATTGAGGTCAATAATAATTTGGTCCATTAGATTTAAAATTATTTTTCTGGAGACTCGATGGTACAATATTTTCTTTATCGGTGATAATCTGAAAGCAATACGTTATTGTAGATATCAGTAAAAAATACTAAATGGGCATAAATATTTAACTATTTTGGTAACCTATCTATCTACCTTGCATAATATTATTAGTTGGTTGGTTCCTCGATGTGAGCACTGCTATTATTATGATCATTATCCTGTAAGTAAAAATATTAAGATTATAAATTTGTTTTGTTGTTTAAAAAGAATCACAAAAATCTGAATTTGGAATTTGACTTGATTATTACGCAAAAATTTCACTAAAGTATAATCTGCTCTTTTCTTCATTTCCGTATTTTATTTTCTTTATAATGAGTTAGTATCTAAAATCTGAAACATAGAAAAATATGTCACATTTATTGTTAAATGAAAACGAAACGATTTGGTCCCATGTCTAAAATAGTCGGTGAAAATATATCGTTATCATAAATCAATTTTTATCACAAACATTAGTTGCGTAATGACATATATTGAATGGAGAGCATCTGTTCAAAAGGTAGTATTTCTATGATAAACAAACTTTACAAAAACAGAAAAAAACATCTAGTTCTTATTATAAAAATGCTAAAGGGGAATGCCCATCAGCCACACATTAAAATGCCTGAAATGAACAACAATGAAATATACGCCAAATGGCACTACAAATCGTAGGGAACCCATTACAATTTCAATAATTATCAAAAAACTTGGTAGAAGCCAGTTCCAAACATTTTTTTCTAAAATATAGGTCAAGTCAAGATCAATGTGCAATAATGTACGAATTGTTTTATGCCAGTGCGTTCAATATAAATAGGCAACAGAACTAGGGAATCTCAATACTTACAGCTTGTGGTGTTATCCATGCCTGTATTAAACAACGTACTTGATCATTTTGCACTGTTATGAGATTACGTCTCATCGTTGCAATATCGAGATAGCAACGAATACAGTGTACGTTTCTATCCATTTTTAAATGTACACGGTGCACAAGTCCAAAACAACAGCAGAGTCGTATTTAAAGCAGGTTCAGGTCCTTCGTTAAAAAGTCGTCGTATAAGCGGGTCCAATCTACGTCCGTGTTCAAAAATGGGTAACGTGTGCAGAAGTAAAATCAAAATCCTTGAAAAATAGCCACAGTCGTCGTTATAATATGAATTAATTCGAGTCACAAACGCAAAAGTCCGCCAAACCGTGAATTATGGATCAAATTCAAGCAATCGAAAAAACGGAAATGCATTCATTTCATGTCAATCTGTCAAACTGTCAATAAGGTAAAGGGCATGTGATGCATACAGGCTACGATACGTTTTGTAATTAGATTTTTTTATTATTTTAATTAATATTGACACGCACATATATTATTTCAATTAGATTTACGGTACAAATAGGTCGAATAATATGAAATTAATGATAATTGTGCAATAATTCTACAGAATAGTTCGCTAAGGATTATTTGACGATTCCTGCTTGGCTGAATGTCGATTACTCATGTCAAATAAACACTGACCGCCATTATAAATTAAGAATGAAAAGACGGATATCAAATATATATGTTTGGTGTATTTTTTTAAATAAAAAAATCATCATCATCATCATCATCATATCAGCCCGGAATCACCCACTGCTGGGTATAGGCCTCCCCTTTCTTCCGCCACATGTCTCGATCCTGTGCGTCTCTCATCCAGGTGTTTCCCGCGACTTTGACGATGTCGTCAACCCAACGAGCTTTAGGACGGCCCTGGTTCCTATGGCCTAACCTTGGCCACCACTCGGTCAAAGCCTTGCTCCATCGGCCATCTAAATCTAAATCGGCCATTTAAATAAAAAAATACACCACACATACTTATTTTTGCCTCCTGATCAGAAGGTCTAAGTAGCAAAATGTCTAATGAGTAGTAAGTCTACTTAGCAAAATGTCCATGTAGCAAAACGTCCAACTATCAGATGAGTAGTAAGTCTACTTAGCAAAATGTCCATGTAGCAAAACGTCCAACTATCAGATGGTCTGTATAGCAGAACATATATTTAGGAAAATTACATTTTTAAAAATCACACTCATGATAGAATATGACTAAAAAAGTGATGGATATAAATATTGATGGATGGAGAGGGAGAGGAAGGCCAAAGAAAAGATGGATGGATTGTGTGAGGAATGATATGAATGAGAAAGGAATAAATGCCACCTTGACGTGTAACAGGGAAGAATGGAAGAAGAAAACGTGTTGCGCCGACCCCAAATAGAAAGGGATAAGGGCAGGAAGATGATGATGACTCATGATAGAACTATAAGTTATTTGTAAAATACATAAATTTATTTAATAAAAAAAAGTCGGGGTTACAAAACTCTTCAATAGCCTTGTTACGTACTCTTTGGTTTTTTATACTTTTTCTTTATTATTTCAAATTTAAATTGTTTTTCTTTTTTACATTCTATGTGTGCTTGTCTGTGTTGCTGGTTTTCTTTATATTCATTATAATAATAAAATATATTCATTTACAAGGTAAGTATTTCACTTTCGGATAACAGCCCACTTCCTCATCTTTTTCAATGGTCCTTCGATTTAGTTTTCAGTGCCTATTTTTCATCACAACATAGTCACCCACTTACTTTCATTTCGTTCCATTAGCTTATATATCCGGTTTATAATGTATCCTCATAGCTCCGGTTTGCCGACCAAAAGCGTACGCAGTGAACACACCGCGCAAAGCCGCTCATCATATTTGTCGGCAACTGTGAGAGCACAAAAAGCAGCGGCAGAAGCGCTCGTCCTACGTCGCTGCCTGGAGCGCGAGCAGGTACTCGCCGAACGTGAGCGCGAACTTGCCGCATTACAGCACTAGGTCGAGGAGTGCGAGCTGCAAGCCGAGCTGGCGGCTATCGATGCCGACGCTACAAGCGCAGGAAGCCAAGCGAGCCATCGGAGCTCTACGCGGGTGAGCGTAGATAGAACTAAAAAATGGATAGAAAATCACGCTTTTTGACAGCAACACAGACAAGCACACATATAATGTAAAAAAGAAAAACAATTTAAATTTGTAATAATAAAGAAAAACTATAAAAACCAAAGAGTACGTAACAAGCCTCTTCAATATTATTAGGAAATTATGCGCCAGTTATTATTCACCTAATATCCTTTTGATATGGCCAAGGTTTACCAAAAATTCAAAGGGACTAACAGCTCTGTTTTGTATTTGTATCATTATTCTTGTTTATACATGGCTTGGCATTTGCCTGAAATAAAACACTTTTTTTATTATATCGATGTTTCTTCTCTTAGTTTCTTTAAATAAAATATTTTTGTATTTCCTAACTTGCCAAAGCGCTTCTTTTCTAAGAGCTTTCAGGAATAGTAGTAGGGTGGGCTTTGATTTTACATTCGTGTTTAGCCGCCTGTGCCAACCTTCGAGTGCATTGTTTGTGCGAAAATTATAATTGCTGGGACAGTTTATTAAATCTGCTAGATACTGGCCATTATCTTTTGAAGTAATTTAAAAAAGCCACGATTTTGAATTTTGTGCCTGAGTATCCAGACATTTTGAGAATCTGACGGTTCTGCTATACAGACCATCTGATAGTTAGACGTTTTGCTACATGGACATTTTACTACGTAGACTCACTACTCATCAGACATTTTACGGTCTTGGACATTTAGCTGCTTATACCTTCTGATAAGGAGAGTTATTTTTTATTTAATTTTAGTTCAGAAATATTATATGACTTATTGATCGGACAAATCAGAAATACGACCTTTCGATTTGTTACTTTTAGAAATACGGCTTTGTGAATGGACTTTTTGGAAATACAAAATAATGAGAAACACTAGTGAAGCTTTTGGCATGAGAAACATACAAAATTATTTTTCACATCTTTTTTTTTTTTTTATTATTAACCATTACAAAATATTATTCAATCTCTTAAACTCGAATGTCCCCAATGTCAGGTTTCATGCAAATGCATTCACTGTCCTCGTTATGCTTATGATCATGATCCTTATCCTCATTCTCATTAATTAAAGCGGAAAACTTATAACGAAAGTTACTAACTAATACTAAAATTAAAGAGAGAGATTCAGCTTCAGACTAGACCTCACTGAGTCGGCAGTGGGCAGAGACGCACAACGGGGCGCGTGTAGCTGCCCTTCGCGGTTTTCACAGTAACAACGCGGGTTGTACCGTCTTTAGATGTGTGCAATTTCTCTATGATGGCTAGAGGCCATGAGAGTGGTAGAGTGTTATCGTTCATGACAATGACCAACATACCCTCCTGTATAGGAGATGCAGGACTATTCCACTTGGACCTAGCCTGAAGCTGGTGGAGGTATTCAGAGCGCAGCGCCGCCAAAACGATTGCACGAGCACATCCAGCAGTGTATGTCTCTGCTGCAGGCTAGAAGAGTCTGCTTCAGGAGCGGGAAGCGACGACAATGGCGCTGTATGCAAGAAATGTGCAGGTGTTAACGCGGATGATTCTGCAGGGTCTCTGCTCAGTGCCGTGAGCGGACGCGAGTTAACAAGTGCGAGCACGGTTAAAAGCTCCTCGTAAGAGAGGATCTGCTGGCCTATGACCTTGAAGAGGTGCGTTTTGATTACCTTGACCATGCTTTCCCAACATCCACCGAAATGTGGCGAAGCAGGCGGAATGAACTTCCAGTCAATATGATTTATGGAAAGTTCTTCCTGAAGACGATTACGATATTCTCTGTTGAGAAACTTATAGAGATCGCGTAAATAAGAATTTGCACCTACGAAACAAGTGCCGTTGTCCGTATACAAACACTGCACAGGGCCGCGCCGCGAGAGAAATCGTTTTAAAGCTGCTAGGAATGACACCGTGCTTAGATCCGTCGCAACCTCTATATGCGTAGCGCGCGTCGTCAAGCACGTGAAAATGCATAACCAAGCTTTACGACTCTTAACGCCTCGACCACGCACTAGCGTGTACTGCAGCGGTCCTGCATAATCACAACCAGTATGTGCGAATGCTTTGCCTACTTGTTTGACGCGATAACTAGGCAGGTCAGCCATGAGAGGAAAGGCCGGGCGAGGACGGAGTTTAAAGCAGACGTTACATTTATGTATTCTGTAGCGAATTATTCGCCTTGCAGCAATAATCCAATATTTGTGCCTGAGTAAGGACATAAGCAACTCCGGACCGGCATGGAGATGCTTCTTGTGATAAAAATCAACAAGAAGGTCAACGACATGGTCGTGACGCGGTAACACACCAGGGTGTTTATAGTTGTAAGGTTCGTCCGAATTAGACAGACGACCGCCAACGCGTACGATGCCGTGCTTATCTAGAAACGGCTTGAGCTTAAGGCCAGGATATTCGAACGCAGTAGGCACTTAGCGTTACCTCCCTCCTCGCGTGGCAAGTCCCGCGAACGCGCTGTTCAAATGAACTCGCTGACCCCGCTGTGCAATAATTTTGCGTCACAGTAGAAATTGTAACAGTAGGATAAGTTAACTTTGTTTACCAGAATTCATGTTAATATTTCGGGTGTTTAGCTTTTAGGGAAACATAAGTATAGCAACATATTGCATTTTATTGCCTGCCAACAATTGTTTATTTTTTAATTGTTACCTAATCTTTTCTTTCATGACTGTTACAGCGCTTCCGCACTATCCTTACGATCCGGTTTTTGGAATTTTTGACTGATAATAAACTACTGGAAGGATTTTGATGGGAGTCGTTGTAGCCTTGGTTTTCACCTATTACATAGGATATGTTTTATAAGTAATTTAATTTTATAGTCCACGCGTACAAAGTTGCGGGTACAAGCTGATTATTTATTATTAGTTATTATATACTTTGGACTAAATAAATTCTGATAAAACTCATTACAATACTGCGTGTAACATCGACGCACAAACGAATTCCATGGGTTCAGGACATGATTCTAGACCCCCCTCCCGCGTTAAAATTTTCCCTTACACGCTGTAAATACAAGGACATTAAATTCTTTATTAGAAATAAGAAATTAAAAAAAAGATATTATAATAGATATAATCATTTAGTCACGGCGATTAAAAGTAAATAAAAAAAAATATACAAAAATAATCAAAAATCACAAATATTAATCACTCGCGTGCTTGGACCTGCTTGCTGAAAATCTGGTTGAGGCAGAGAGTGTGTATTGGATGCGCACTTATCTGGCTGCTGATTTTCCTTGTCTTGCCATACATGGTTTCTAATTGGCATGCCACGTACATGCCTACTGTCCACGATTTCTGGCAGTAAGCATTTTTGGTAAAACTGTACCAGCTTTGGCTCCATCTTTGCTAGCCAGAAATTGTCATCTCTTTCTATGCGTTCTGTGTACAAAGGCTCATTCTCACCAGCCCAGATTCCAAGAAGACATACCTGCCGTTCTGTGACATGTAGTTGGCCCTGAATTTGGTAGTACCAATTACTATTTTCATTTATGGAACAGGTCTTCGTATTTTTGTTATATTTTAATATTTGAATTTTATTTTCTTCAATTGCTTTTGACATTCCTGTTTTGCAAGCTGTGATAGGACACTTTATTTCCACTATCATGTCTTCATTTATCAATCCGTCAGGAGTGGCCCCGATAAATGGGTATATGGTGTCAATAAATAATCCGCAGGGCGAGATCTCGACATTTTCCTGTCGCTGCAATTGCAGCAGCGCCTGTTTCTCATTCTCTATTCCATGAGCAATGGAAGTCACATGGGCCAAATTTTTCTGATATAATATGTTTTTTACCAAATTAGCTGTATTCGATGATGATTTTCGTTTGCATATTGGGCCAAAGTTTGATGCTGTTATTAATTTTCGTCGTATCTCCAACCATTCACTACTTTCCCTTTGCAATATAGTTGCTCGTTCGATTGCCTTTTTGTCTGCGGTAAGCGATTGTAAGTTTTTTATGAATTCTTCTTGAGCCATTTGTAGTTCTTCTTGTGACATATCTGGTGCAGAACTGGCAGGGCCATAATCGTGTTGTTTTCTGTTTGTCTCTTTCAATGCTCTTTTTTTCTTCACCGGGTGCTCTACAAAATACTTCCGTTTAAGTGCTCTCTTTTTTTCCATCTCTTTAATTTTACCACGGGGATCTTGACCTGTGAATGCCTTTTGGATTGATGAAATAGCAGATTTCGAGTTAAACGAGACGACTGCCGCTGAGCATCTACCTTGGTAGCCTCGCTTTTGGGCTAAATTTGTCCTTTTCCCCCCAATAAACTTAGCTATAACGCTATTAAAACATTCGACAATATTGGTGTCCACATCTTCAATTAAACTACGCGATTTAACTGCTACACTTGAAACAATTGCATTGATTCGAAATGCAAATGTTGAGTTTTGTATATTTTTGAGTTCGTTTTTGTCATTGTCTTTTTTTTCACAGTAGTAGCTTTGGCACATTTTATGATCGCCGTAAGCGTGTGGCATTGAATTGACTATATCATTGTGCAGAATCGATATTGCAACATTTCTAGGGTTCTCAGAAGTCTTGTGATGTTTTATGCATTTCACAATAGCTTTCCTCATTGTCATTATTCTTACGTTGCTAAGCGTTTTTCGATATTGCAGCAAATACTTGGTTTCCGTTGTCAGTCCACGTAATTTTTTACAGAAATTACGCAATATATGATTGCGGCATTCAATTTTCTCAACTGTAACATTTTCAGTTTCATAGGGTTTGGCGTTGAGTATTTTTGCGTATGTCGCTGCATCACCATCCCCTATCATTCTATTGTAAATGAGACCGTGCATAGAAATTGACGATTTGAACCCTTCTAGTATTATTTCGGTCTCCATTGAACTCGAAGAGCCCTCAAAGTTTTTGAAACAAGCATGTTCCTTTGGAGCAATATTTTTATTTTGTGCTCTGGCACACACCGAACAATACTTATTTTTTACTCCAACATAAAGGACCTCTTTAGTTTTCCTCCCGATTATTGCCGCAGTACCGGAAGAAGCTTTATAATTGGTACCGTACGACCTCGCACACCACGAGCCATCTACAAAAACATCAATTAAAGGATAACCATTTTTGATTCGGCCTTCTGCAATAGCCATCTCTCTTTCTTTTTTAGCAGCAGCCTCCATAGATGCATATGCAGTTTGTTCCCATTTTTCATAAACTTCAGTTTGTAACTTATTGTAGTAGTTTGGAGAGAATATGGGAACGTCCATGGAAGAGCACAGTTCTTCAAATTGTGCAAATCCAATGCCAGAAGCCACGATCCCAGTAGTTGCGGCTATGTTTAAATTTACTCGTTCCGTATTCTCAGTATCTTCCGAATGGACCAGACAAGTTTCTTGACATATAGCGCATTTAAATTTAAAAACTGAAGTTAGCCCTTTTCTTTTTTCGCCAATCAAGCGAAAGCTACTGATTTTACAATCAAATAGATTGCTGTGACGCGCTTTTTCTTGCAGTTCTCGCAAAAAAAAGTTTATGTCGACAACTCTGCGTCCTGAAACGGGTTGAAAGTCATCTTCCTTGTTTTCTACTTCAACAGTAAAGTCGTATGAATCATCACTGTCACTGAAACAATAAAAAGGAAAAAGTTACTTTTTATTTGATTCATATGTATGTAGGATGTTAATTCGGAACGCAGCAAAATATTAAATAAGTTAGATAGTATGAACGCAGCGGTGAATGAAGGAGAGAGCATGTGTGTGAGGGAGAAAGGAAGATGGCGAGCTAACCTAAGACGAAAGACGGACTCCAAGTATTTTTACGTGTTATAATTAATAAAAGAAGATTAAAGAAGAAAAAAAGTATATTATTTCGGTCATCCAACACCCTACAGCCTCGTCCGGGATCGACCGTAATAATAAAAGGTGTATTTTAACGAAGAAAGTCACGAAGAAAAAAAACACCGGCACAACGACGGTGGCCATTACGAAAAAACGTGTGCTCGCGCCGGTGGAAAATTATTATTTTACGACGGAAGACATCATGGCCAATGACAATACCATGGAAACAAAAATTCAACCCTTACAATATGGCATGGTAGACACCATAGTTAAATTTGATGGTGAAGACATGACCTACTCGTCTTCGAAGTGGTCACAAGACATCGAAGACAATGCCGAAATCTTCAGTTGGACGGCTCAACAAAAGCTCATCATAGCCAGAAGATCGCTTACCGGAACTGCTGAGTTATGGTTACGAACGGAAAAGCCATTCAAATCGTACGAGGAATTGAGGAACGCCCTGATAAAGGAATTTCCAGATTCGGTAAATACCAAGCAAATGCATGAAATCATGGCGGCTCGTAAAAAACGTAACAATGAGAGCTATTACCAATACATGCTCACCATGAAGGAGCTCGGAAAAAGGGCTAAGTTCGCCGATTACGTTTCCATCCAATATATAATAGACGGGATTGCCGATTACGAGCAGAATAAAATTGGTCTGTATGGTGTTACAACTTATGCGGTTCTTAAGGAAAAATTGGCACAATACGAAGCTATGAAGCAGAAGATGCAGAAACGAGGAAATCCACGCGGTACGGCGGACAAGCAGCGCGAGTGTCGCGAATCCTCAAAGCAAGCTAAAGCAGATGACACTAACGTCAAGGAAAACGCAAGTGATAAAGTGTATCGCTGTTTCAAGTGCGGAGAAAAAGGTCATGTGGCGAGTTCATGCAAAAAAGGTACCAAGTGCTTCAAATGTAACCAATTCGGCCATATTGGTACCGAATGTCAAGAAGGAGGCGCCAGCGGAAGCGGGAAGGGGAAGTGCGAACCATCGACGTGTCGGAATGATGGCGGAAGTGGAGCTAACAAGGCGCGTTCCATGTTCGCTCAAAATCAATCACCGGATAACGGAACGGAGAGTGAACGAGATAGCACGCTGATGTCAAACGGGAAAGAAAGTGGTTGTCAATGTCAGTGTCAAAATAGTAACCTCAGTGTTCTGAATGTAAACAATAAAAGTGCAGTGAATAAATCGGTTAAAAGTGTTATTATAGGCGGTATCACAGTACATTGTTTAATAGATACGGGCAGCGACCTAAATTTAATATCTCACGATGTGTACGAGATGCTATCTGTTAAATGTGAAGCTGAAACAATGTTGCTAACCGGTCTTGGTTCAAGTAAGGTGTACTCGATGGGTAAGTTTAAAATTAATTTGATAATAGATTGTCATTGTTATGAAGTTTGTTTTCATGTAGTGCCTAAAGGTGTCATACCGTACGCAGTTATTCTTGGGCAAACTTTCCTGGTTAATACTATTACCATGATCAACAAAGGTATCATTGAGATAAGGCCTCAGTGTTATGATAGTTCGTATTTACAGTGTTTACTTTCCAGTTACACTGATGAAAGTGAAGTACCAATGCAAGTTAAAAATATAGTAGATAATTACAAACCCTTAAAGATTAAAGAAGCTCCAATAAAATTAAAAATAGTATTGAAAGATGACATACCAGTAGTACAGCGTCCACGGCGTCTAGCTTTGCAAGAAGAAGACATTGTAAAACATCAAATAGAAGAGTGGTTGGCTAATGGCATCATACGTCCTAGCTATTCGGAATATGCCAGTCCCCTCGTTTTGGTGAAGAAGAAAGATGGAAGTACGAGAATCTGTGTGGATTACAGGAAGATAAATCAGAAGATGGTGAGAGACGAATATCCCTTGCCAGTAATTAATGATCACATAGATAAATTGTGTACAGCTAGGGTTTTTAGCACTTTAGATTTAAAGAATGGATTTTTCCATTTACCAGTAGACGAGGACTCAATAAAATATACTGCGTTTGTGACCAGCAACCCAGAAGGTCAGTTTGAATTCCTACGAGCACCCTTTGGTTTATCAATTTGTCCCAAATTTTTTACCAGATATATCAACATTATTTTCACCGACTTTGTAAGAAGAGGAGTTCTACTTATTTTTATTGATGACTTAATTATCCTGGCTGAAGACGAACACCAGGCAGTTCAAAGACTTCAAGAGGTACTGAAGGTAGCTGCAGAGTATGGTCTCGAGATCAATTGGAAGAAGACACAGTTACTACAAAGGTCAGTAGAATACCTTGGTCATGTGGTATGCAATGGAACAGTGCAGCCTTCAAAGGAGAAAACGGAAGCAGTGCAAAAGTTTCCTGTGCCAAAAAATCTTAAAGAAGTTCAAAGCTTCATTGGGTTAACCTCATACTTTAGGAAATTTGTTCCCAATTATGCTATGGTAGCACGACCTCTAAGTGACCTGTTAAAGAAGAAAGAATTTTATTTTGAAGAAGATCAAAGAAATGCATTTTTGAAGTTAAAACAATGTCTATGTTGTGAACCTGTTTTAAAGATATTTGATCCACAATTAAAGACGGAACTACACACAGATGCCTGCAAGTACGGATATGCTGCAGTGCTGATGCAAAAGGATTCTACAGATGGTAGCATGCACCCTGTTCATTACATGAGCAGAAAGACTGGTGAAACTCAGCAAAAGTGGTGCAGTTATGAACTGGAAGCACTGGCAGTGATAGAAGGCGTGAAAAAGTTTCGTAGATACCTAATAGGAATTCCATTTACCATAATCACTGATTGTCAAGCTTTTCAGAAGACTTTAACAAAAAAAGATGTTTCAGCTAAAGTAGCCCGATGGATTATGTACCTGCAAGATTTTAATTATACTATTATGCACAGACCTGGTGAGAAGATGCAACATGTCGACGCTTTAAGTCGAAATATATGCGTTATTCAAAATGAACTCCATTTTCGCATACAGAACGCTCAAGAAGAAGATGCAGGACTGAAGGCAATTAAAGAAGTTCTCAAGGGAAATAAGTATGAAGACTATATGCTTGAAAATGACGTTATCTATAAAGGTGAAGAAAAGAAATTGGTTGTTCCAGAAGTAATGGATCTTGAAATTATTAGAAGAGCTCATTGTATTGGACATTTTGGAAAAAAGAAAATAAGAGACATAATAGAACAAGAATATTACATTTCTAAGTTAGATAATAAAATAGAAAAGGTAATATCTACATGTGTGCCCTGCCTACTAGCTAGCAGGAATACAGGAAGGAAGGAAGGATTTTTAAACCCAATACCAAAAGGAGAACTGCCATTTGATACGCTTCATTGTGATCATTTAGGACCTTTGGATGCTACCAAGAAGATGTATAACTATATCTTAACTGTCATAGATGGATATACAAAGTTTGTATGGATATACCCAGTTAAGACTGTAACAGCAAAGGAAACGGTGGATAAATTAAAAATACATCAAAAGGATTATGGAAACCCCAGACGTATAGTGACTGACAGAGGAACAGCATTCACAGGAAAAGAATTTGAAGATTATTGTCAGGAAGAGGAGATAGAGCATATTACAATAACAACAGGAATACCTCGTGGAAATGGTCAAGCTGAAAGGATGAATCGGATCATTATCTCTGTATTGACCAAGATGTGTATTGAAGAACCTGCATTGTGGTACAAACATGTTAGTAAAGTTCAGAGGGTAATAAACAGTTCATATCAAAGATCCATCCAAACATCGCCTTTTGAATTGTTAACAGGGACTAAAATTAAACTTAAAGAAGACATGAAAATTTTAGAATATTTGGAAGAAGAAAACAGAAAAGAATTCATAGACAAAAGAGATGATTTAAGGAAAGAAGCAAAAGCTCAGATATTAAAAATTCAAGAAGAAAACAGAAGAAATTTTAATAGTAAAAGAAGGGAAGGACAGAAATATAAAATGGGGGATATCATAGCAATACAAAGAACTCAATTTGGAAATGCATTAAAATTAAAACAAAAATTCTTTGGACCCTATAAAGTAGTAAAAGATTTAGGAAAAGATAGGTACGAAGTAAGAAAATTAGATAATAGTAAGGAGGGACCAAAACACACCACAACAGGAGTAGACTTTATGAAAAGATGGCCTTAATTCAAAGATATCTTGTTATCATTTCAATTTATTTCATTCATAAAATAATGCCTACTTAATATTTCATACTTACCATTGAGCACAGCTGACTTTCCATGCTATTTTGGTTAATAGGATGAGTAATGTTGATAGGTTGTTGTATCATAACTAGCAACTAATTCATGGTATCAGTTATTTTATATCAGTGTAAAATTTAAGTGAGTACTAATAAACTGCATAATATCTGTAATTCTGTGTAAAGTTAAAGTTTAAGGAAGTGTAACTTAATAAGACTATGTAATAAACAAAGAATTAAAATACCTAATGTGTAAAAAACCATAATAGTAATTCTGTGTAACAAATGTACCTAAACATTTAAGTAGTAAGTAAGATTTTAGATTGTATTAGATGATACTTAGCTGCTGGAGTATTGTTAAAGGAGTGAATGGCTTTTTGAGTGTATTATAATTATAAGTAAGGAGTAATATAATGTTAAGTTTATTTTCATTTAGGAACAAGCATTGTGTTGTTAATTTAGTTCTAAACCTTCTAGATTGTTAGCAAACTTAGTGTGTAAACTTTATTCAGCTTAGTTTATTTTTTTGTAGTAGAGTCAGTCTGAGGGCAGACTGAAAGCAGAATGGCCGAGTTGTAGGATGTTAATTCGGAACGCAGCAAAATATTAAATAAGTTAGATAGTATGAACGCAGCGGTGAATGAAGGAGAGAGCATGTGTGTGAGGGAGAAAGGAAGATGGCGAGCTAACCTAAGACGAAAGACGGACTCCAAGTATTTTTACGTGTTATAATTAATAAAAGAAGATTAAAGAAGAAAAAAAGTATATTATTTCGGTCATCCAACACCCTACATGTATTACAATTAAAACTAAAACTAACCAAAATAAAGCCTATACAAGTCTAATAACTGCTTCCAGTTGGCTACGTCCAAAATGCTGGCAGCATTGGCATGTTGTAGTCTTTGGGCAAAATAGAGGCCAGCATTTAGTTTAAGTTATATCTAGTTTCTAGATTATATTAATATCCGTTTTATAAGTTTATTCCCCATCCCATAATCTTTAAAAATTATGATTATTAATACAAATAATACACTAAACTTACTCATTTGACCCAGTTATTTGCACGTCTTTAGGATCCTGTGTAATAAAAGCAGTAGCACGTTCTCCAGCTCCATCTCCACTGGTGCTTTCCTTTGCTTCAGAGTGTCTGAAAGATAGATCAGTGCTAAAAAAAATGACTTTAGCCGCATTCGCAAGCATATCCCTACTAAGTTTTATAGGTACCTATAAAATGTATATTAGAATATAAAAAACCCGGCTAAGTGTGAGTCGGACTCGCGCACGTAGGGTTCCGTACCTATAAAATATCGTATCTATAAAAATGCCAAAAAATCATGTTTGTTGTATGGGAGCTCCCCCTTAAATATTACTTTTATTTTAATTATTTATTTTTAAATTGAATGTAACTAAATATTCTGTGAATATTTCAAGAGTCCTGTCGCAGCTATCAATATTGAACAAAAACGAGCAAAAAAATTAGGTTTGTTGTATGGATGGCTTAAATATTTATTTTATTCTGTTTTTTTGGTATTGGTTGTTATAGCGGCAACAGAAATAATCATCTGTTAAAATTTCAGCTGGTCTAACTATCACAGTTCATGAGATAGTCTGGTGACAGACGGACGGACAGCGCTGTCCGTCCGTCTGTTTTACCCTTTGGTTACGGAACCCTAACAATCATTTATAAATTGAGCCGTCGTCGTCGTCGTATCTACATACCTACCCTCTAGTCACTATTTTGTGTAAAAGTACAACAAAATCAACAACCTTGAATTATTATTATAATTTGTAGAATAGAAACAAAACCTAGGCGCGCGAGTTGAGTTGATGTATACGGTACATGTCTGTCGCTCACGTAGTAGTACAATACATACCTATTATAACTGAGCGAGAAGCAAATACTGCCGTCGTCACGGTCGGTCGTCATTCTAAATCCCATTTTCTAACTAAAAAAATCGAGTTGTAGATTAGGTACTTACTGTTCGCCTGTGCATTTTTTTGTAAATACGCCTTTAGATCTCGGTATCGATGAACTGCAAAGATAAAAGTTTTATTAGCAAAAATATATTTGTAGTAAGTAGTTGTGCTACTGTTTTGTTTATAAACTGTAATATCAAAAACTAAAATATCAACTAGTTTAAGTACATTTAGGTACCTTGTGTTAATTTATGATACCTACCTGCTACTGCTAGTACTGTGACGAAAACAAGTAGGTACCTAATTACCTATACAAATACAATTTTGCTCTCTCTCGTGTCGTCTATTATGTGTAGGTAGTTACAAATACGTAAAAAAATCATATTCAAACTTACCTTATTTTTTTTTTAAGCTTCCGCAGTTCAATTCTGGATATTTTTTTCTTTCTTCGGTTTTTATTCCCCATAATTTAATCTCCAATAACACAATATATAATTAATACTAGAACCTACAACAATATTTACAGAATGATTTTTAAAACTAATATAGAAACACGGAAAATAACAATAATACAGCCGTATATTTCGATCGATTAGCGGGGAACGCAGCGAGTCAACAAAAGCGACACAGGTCCTGCCTCGGAGCCGACTGGCGGGCTACTGAAGCGGAGCGCGCGGGCCGCCTCGTTATATTATATCTCGTTAAAAACATAAAAATCTGTTTTGAGAAAAATTAACCATAGAATATTCTTCCAAACTTCATTGCCTATTTTTTGACATATTTTTTTTAGAGAAAAAGTTTGGTCTACTTCAAGTACGACTTGAAAAACGATCAAAAACTTCCCTATTTTCGATTTGTTTGCGATTTATTATGATCGAGTGAAGTTATATATATCGTGTTTTGAACCATAGAATAATCAAGAATGTTTATTAAACTACATCATATATTTTTATCAGAACAAAACAAAGAATATTTGATTGTTTAATGTTGAATCAAATATAGGTCGATTCTGAGAGTCCTGGCCTTAAGGAGCGCGGGAGAACATGGTAAATTATTTATTAAATTTTTAATGTCGTTCATATATAAAGCGGAAGTTGCGACAGCGGCCGCAACGGGAAAGTTGTCGCCTTCATCAGCGATCAACTTACGGACAACGCGTAACGCGTGATATGGACTGGACTTGAGTCCAAAACAAACACGATTAAATTGATATACGGATAAAGATTCACTGTTGTCAAAACGATAGAAAATCCGTTGAAATCTACGGTCAGATTCACGAACGCCTATTTTTCATCACAACATAGTCACCCACTTACTTTCATTTCGTTCCATTAGCTTATATATCCGGTTTATAATGTATCCTCATAGCTCCGGTTTGCCGACCAAAAGCGTACGCAGTGAACACACCGCGCAAAGCCGCTCATCATATTTGTCGGCAACTGTGAGAGCACAAAAAGCAGCGGCAGAAGCGCTCGTCCTACGTCGCTGCCTGGAGCGCGAGCAGGTACTCGCCGAACGTGAGCGCGAACTTGCCGCATTACAGCACTAGGTCGAGGAGTGCGAGCTGCAAGCCGAGCTGGCGGCTATCGATGCCGACGCTACAAGCGCAGGAAGCCAAGCGAGCCATCGGAGCTCTACGCGGGTGAGCGTAGATAGAACTAAAAAATGGATAGAAAATCACGCTTTTTGACAGCAACACAGACAAACACACATATAATGTAAAAAAGAAAAACAATTTAAATTTAATTTTAATTTCTGTTGCATCTTTTTGGTTTACGTAAAATGTAATGACGTTTGTGCTCAATGAAAATAGTGTGTTTAAAGAAATCTAACGTGAGTTTTATTTAAATATTGCCGAAATCCCAATAGAATATGGGCCCAGCCACGTGATAAGTAAATATTTCAATAAAAACTCTAGTTACGGTGCAAAACTAACCTATGTAATGGAGGTTACGAATGCGATGAAAGTTGAGAAGTTTGATGGCAGACAAGTAAAATGCGCATAAAGAGCAAAGGGATTAAACATAGAAATGGCAAGACCTGTGGGGAAACCAAAACCAGTTCGCAAGTGCAGTGGGATAAAATGGCCGTCATTTTGGCCGTAAAATGGCCGTGTTCTTTTAAACGTCATCCATGGATTTGAAACAAATATCTCTTATAGAAAACTGCGAGACTGCTAAAGAATTAGAAGCAATCTATGAACAGATATCAGAATATAGCAAAATGTTACTCCATGAGAAGTTCTATCAATATTTATATAGTGCCAGTGATACCACGGCACATCACGTTTCTAAGGTGAAAGGCTGCAAAGCAAAGCAGCCACGGGAGACTGGTGGGAAGATCATTGGTCGCATACTCGCACGTAAAAGAGAGAGAAACTCGGTTGTGCACATCCGAACGGAAAAGGATATCTCGCGTTTTTTTACCACACAATAGGTTTGCTTCGTTAGTACGGCAGTAGTTTCAATCTGCGGTTTTTTTATGTTAAAGTTCTTATAAATCCATTATTTTGTTTGTTGAGCAGCTTTTTGTTAGTTTATTTTTGCATGTCGTTGCTTGATAAGAGTTTTTTACTTTTGTTATTTTTCAGGCAACAAGGCCCATAGATAAATACCTTACAGACTAACATAAATATGATAAAATACAATTTGTAAACTAATAAATATTAAAAAACCTTATAAACAATAACTACACACGTAACTTTGTCGGCGTCGTGTTTCATTTGGTGACAAACAGAACTACTGAATCGAATAGTTAAATTAGGTTACAAAATTTCTACTTTGAAATACTTGGTCCTTGTTATCTCTACGACTAATTATTTACTCCTACTATTCGTATGTTTCATTATATTATTTGATTAATGTAGCTCACAAAAAAATATTAGTAAACTAAAACATCAATGATTATTGTATCATACACAATAATTATGTAATAGGTATTTAGTGTATTGTATGTAATAAGAAACAGGGATTCGCAGTTACTAAATGATCTAGTTCCGGTTAATGATTTACAATGTTACTGGTGGACTAAGAGTGTGTCTGTAATCAAAACAATAATCTTTTTATTACAACTACTTTATTGTTTGCAGTACATATCGTTATATGATTGTGTCGTATAATATTCGTTTAGTTTTGTTTACTTTTTATGTAGTGTTAGGGCTTAACAAGAATATTATAGTAAAAGCCACCCCGGAAACAGTAAACTGTATAATGTGTTATTGTGTTTTAAAATATGTAAAACTATAATGTTACAATAACAATCGAGGTGGTATTCATAGCTAAGTATCTTGTTCTGTTTATTTAAAACTGTGTTTTTGTAAACAATCAAAAAACTTGCATGACAAAACGATCAGATCAGTTGACAATTTGACATTAAGGTTGCACAAGCCGACGGCTCGAACTCGTTGCCGGGCGTGGCTAATATGCATGTTATTTGGTAATGTTTTTAATTTATCTAGTTTTATTCATTTAGTATTCATTTATCTAGTTTTTCTCTATTTATTTACATATTTATTTAGTGAACTATACGACGATTTATAATGAAAATGAGCGCGTGAAATTTCATAAATTGACCTTTAGGCGTATAGATATTATGGAAAAACTACTAGATGTATCCACTTAAAACAATTTATTTGTACTTTTGAATAAATTATCTATCCATGTATGGTTTCACTTTTTCCATTTTCATTCTACATAAGTTATTTATTTACGCTGAAAGATGAGTTCAAATAAGTGTTAAAATATGGAAGTTTCGACGCTCATAACTTCTAAACCAATGATTTTTTTTCAATTCTGCTTCCATACAGGGCTAGATAATGACAAAACCAGTTGATACAATTTTTAGTTTTGAATCTTCACCGTGAAACAGACGAGTAATCACCATACTACGTTTGTATGGAAGAATGACCGGCTAGTTCAACCTTAACAGTCCGCGCCGCCGCTCGCTCGCGCCCCGCGAGTCCCGCGAGTCCGCGACCCTAGGCTAGCCTAGTATACCAGTCGGCCGCCATTGTGTAATGTGTTGTTGTATTTTCAACCGCGCTTAATAAATAAGTATTGTTATCCAATTTGATTTTTTGTGTAATTATTTCACAATTTGACGTGATGTCAGATGACTATGATGCAGATATCCCACATTGACTGCAGCAGTGGGATTTACCTCATTATATTCATACCTTTGAAGGTAAGTTGGTACCTACATTTGACTCTATTATTTATTTAAGTGATTTGATTTATGGTGTCCCGGCTGTTTTCGGCCACGGCAACTGCAAGTTTACAGTAAATTCTTGAAGTTATTCGTGGAATGTCAAGGAAATGCGATAAATTATTAGTAGGTAATACTTTATTTCATCTCATCATATTCAGTTTGGCACACAGGTCACCGAATCTGATAGCTCAGCTCCAAAACAGGCGAAATGGGTAACTATTTATAGTCAATAGACTTGTTATAAAAAACTTAGCTGGTTACCAAGCCAAGTACCTACCTATTCGATTCCCTTATATCAAAAATTATGCTTTTCGCGTTGGGACTTTCTTGTATGAGTGATAAAATAAACTTTAAATATTTTTTATGATTTTTCAGTAAATAATATAACAATTTCGACACTGTCGATGCTAGACGGTAGTCTAGCTAAAGAATTAATCCCTCCAATTGGAGATCGAGCCAAATTTTTGAAAAACTTGGACAATTTGAACAAAATAACTAACCCAGAAGAATGTCCAGATAATATACCATCTACCAGCAGCAGCCCTATAAGTATCTCCTATTTTTTACATGCTTTTATTAGCTTCACCTGTAATTATGTTTGTAAGTAATGTAATGTAAACAAATCTTAGAAGTTGAATTTAGCCAAGTTATATTGTACCATCGATTTGAAAATTTGTAAATGTATGTACCTATTACAATAACAATACAATAATTTGATCTGATGATGGCACCAAGAGATAGAGGGTGGAACTCTTCAACAGTTACTAGTAAACCCTTCGACGCTCATTTGGTTTGTTTTTACAAGTATCTATACCTATTTATGTAGTAGCTAGGTAATTTTAATTACTCAAAATTTTATTTTACAGGCCCGTTTTTGTAGATATGCTTAATCCCAAACACAAACAAATACAGAGTGTGAGTGAATTTTTCATCCCTATAAACAATAATAATACCTCAACCCAACTAAATGATTCCGACGTCATTATAGTGGCTACCACTAGTGAGGATCAGGTGGCTACTACTAGTGAGGATCAGGATATGACAATCTGTAATGAAGATGTATGTTCGGTATGATGAATACTCCTCCTCACTGAACTTGTACTACCTATAGAACATAAAAATACAAAAAATCTTGCGAGTTAAATATTCACGTCACGTCAAATTAGAGATGGGCAGTGGGAAAAAACCCAACGGGTAAATACCCAGGTTTTTACCCGTTTGGGTAAAAACCGGGTATTTATGTGGGTAAATACCCAATAGACGGGTATTTTCATTATTTAACGTAATTATCACGATCTTAAAAAAAAAATACATTTTTAATTTATTTTAAGAACAAATGCTGCGAAAAATAGGTACTTTGCGATGCGCACATACTTTGCGCCAGCGTATATAGGGCACTAGCTGTTGCCTGTTGTTCGAAACGTCAAAATGTGTAGGCTGATTCAGGAACTAAAATAAAACCAGCAGTTTATTATAACAGGAAAAAGTCGTCTTCTTGTTTCTAACCGACTTCCAAAAAGTTGGAGGTTCTCAATTCATCTGTTTGTGTTTTTTTTTTTTGTATTTTTGTTATCGCGTATCTCCGTCATTAATCAACCGATTTACAAAATTCTTTTTGTGTTCGAAAAGGTATACTCCCGAGGTGGTCCCATTGTCACCAAATCAGGATCTGATGATGGGATCCCAGGGAAATCGAGGGCAACCCTCAAATTATATAGGCATGTATTACGTGTTTCGTGCTTTTTTAAAAGTTTTTTTAAGTATTTGCATCTAGCAGTCATCACTTCATGTTGATGAGTTGATGATCGAAGGTATAACTCCTCAATGGTTAGGAGTTGAAAGCGAATCTTGAAGGTTAAGGGTTGGGGTTCTTGGTTGAATGTTAAATGCATAGTAAATATTTGTATAGGATATTACAACTAAAAATTGTAAATAAAAAAAGTTTTTGAAGAAAAAAACCGACTTCAAAAACACAAAAAAACGAAAAACAGAAAAAAGTGAAAAATAAAGATCACAGGAAAAAGCAGCTTCTGAAGTCTATGCAAAAAAAAACGATATCAAACAAACAAAATGTCACAGACTTCGGAAGCTGCTTTTTCTTGTGAACTTTATTTTTCACTTTTTTCTGTTTTTCGTTTTTTTGTGTTTTTCACTTTTTTAATCATAAGTTTTTTCTGCGCATTGTGATGGAATGTTACTTATTTGCAGAAAGAACGTCTTTAAAACTTTTGTGAATCTTTGACCAAAAAAAAATAAAACAACGAGAGATACTTACCAACAATTATTTATTACACTTTATAATAGTTGCAAAAGTGTTTTTTTACAATTGAATATTTTTAGGGATAGAATTTCCATTAAGAACCGAAGATTAGGAAGTTTATATTTTTTTGTACTTAGATAGTACCTACTCATAAATAGAAAGCTTTTTGCAAATTGTCAAGTCACAAAAATTCACGGTTTACAAGATATAATTGTTTAAAGTTTCCAACTTTCCATACAAATTGGACAATAACACGCCATTTGTAAATTTGTAGGTTGGACGAATTGACATTGTAGACGTCAACGTTGACATTTCACGTTTGGTTATTGGAAAAAGTGAAGTTTAGTAATTTTTTGTCGTGTTTTTTTAATAAAATCTAATTTTATTTTTATTATATATTTTTGAATGTATTAAGAGTGTGAATAATAATTGTTGCTGTATTATGCAATTACATTGCCATTCTTACACTAAAAATAACGAACGGGGTGGTTAGGTTCGTAGGTCGGGGTCCAGTGAGCGAGCGAAGCGAGCGATCTGAGACCCCGACATACCCTGCGAACCCGCTACTAAGAAAACTTGGATGCAAGAGCGAGCGAAGCGAGCTCGGGACTTCGGGGCACCCCGACACGGACAGGTTAGGTTAGAAGGGGATGGCGGGGTCGAGTGAGCGAGTGAAGCGAGCGAATAGACCCCGCCATCCCTGCACGGGTTAGTTTCCAATCATTTGTTTTTCTCAAGAACGGTGCGTCCCCTTTACGTGGGAGTGATGTCAGGGCACAGAGGGCACCCCCCTCACCCTTCCGCTGTCAAACGATACAAAATTTTTACCCGGTTCGCGTTTTAGCGCTATTCTAACCTCAAAACTTTAACCATGGATATCTCCATAACCATGGGGTTTCGGTAGGTGGGGGTGGTACTGGGGGTTTTAGCCCTCTCCCCCATTCCCGCCCCCGCCCCTCCGCCTTATTAAACTACGGTTCATAATGGAATTTTAACCATTTTTAGTCACTGTCACTACTGTCATGATCATTAAATATATTATTAGTTGTCAATCCAAAGTAAATCACGTATTTAATCACTAGGCAATCAGAAGTCCACAAAACAAAATCCAAGTCGTCAATTAAACCAACAAATTAACACAAGTGCGCACAGTACGAAGCCAAAACAACGTGTGAGATAGATAGATCACCAACGCGTACGCCACTACTACTACCTGCTTCCCCGCCCCCCTACCCGCGTACGTACCCGGGTTACATGTCGCTAAGAGCGGATGAACACACACAAATAGACAGGTTTTTTTAAATTTCATTTTATTTAATTAGATAGCATGGAGTATATATGTATAACGTATTGATGAATTACGAAAATAAACAAAGTTAGATTAGCTCGAACTAGTAGTAATAGTACTTAAATAGTACGTACTACTTGATATATACATGTATCTACACATTACTTAGATGTTACATATGCTAAAAATGAAAATACCCGAATATTTACCCATTCGGGTATTTTCCCCGGGTTTTTACCCTATTTTTACCCACATTTGGGTATTTTCCGGGTAAAATCCCATCTCTACGTCAAATAAAAACCCCTAGCGACATCTATTGAAGATTGTACGTATAGAAAAATATTTGACAGCTCAACTGAAGGTCAATTCTGCCAAAATGGCTTCGAGATCCAGACGTATCGAACCGCGCTCGGACATTGGTAAGTTCAATCTTTCTGAATCTTATAAAAATGTTGCTATTTCTATCAAAAGTTATTCAAATTACGTTTTCGAATAGCAGATTTAGTTAGATTTGTCAATATTTACGCGAATTCTGCCATGATTTTATTTTCATTGGGGATAAAAATTATATGTCCTGTATTTAGGAATCATGCAGACTGCTACTTTTGAAATGATATTGTTATGTCCTGTGTATAGGTACCTGTAAGGGAATTATGTAATTAATATTTTATTTCATATTTGTTTTAGCCTGTTCTGATGATACCGTGCTAGCAATACTAGAAGAATCTGGTGTCGATTTTAGCGGCGACGATGATACCCAAGATCCCACATATAATGAGCCCACGGAAATGGCTACACAAGAGCGTCGAAGGTATGATTCTAGTGATTCTTCTGTAAATTCAGACTCCCATGATGTTGTTGAGCCACCATCGCCGGCTGTATCGAGTGGATCTATAATACGCCAGGCAACTGGCTCTGGTTTACGCCGAGCAAGATCTTCTCGTCGCCCTCGAAGGTCAGCTCAGCCAACCTACAGACAAATACCGTCTCAATATCAACCTGATGTTGTGGATTTATGGACTGGAAATTTTGAACCTCTCGAAATAAATCTGTATGAACCAACATACGTGCCAAATTTCGACAACGGATGGTCATACGAACAGTTCTTTGAACGTTATATAGATGAACAAATACTCTTACAAATTGTGGATTGTACAAACAGAACAGCAGTTCATGTAAAAGGCAGGTCGCTTGGTCTTACAGTTAAAGAATTAAAAGTTTATATTGGAGTGACAATGATTATGGCTTCATTACAATATCCTCAAATAGACATGTATCGTCGTCTAAATGGAAACAGCCTATCATAACATCAGCTATGACACGTCTGCGTTTTTTAGCAATTAGAACGTCGTTAAAAGTGGTTTATGATCTTGATGTTACCGTCGAAGAGCGTCAAAAAGACAAGATTTGGAAAGTGCGTCCCCTTTTCGAGAAAGTACGACAAGGATGTTTACTTCAACCTCGCACAGCAAAAATGTCTATTGATGAAATGATCATTCCGTTTACTGGTCAATGTTGTATTCGTCAATATAACCCTAATAAACCTAATCCCTTAGGGTTAAAAGTATTTGTTTTAGCAACGCCTCAGGGAATGGTTATAGATTTCGAGATATATCAAGGAGACACAACATTTCCAGAAATTAGACAGATGGGTTTTGGTCTTGGAGAAGTAGCTATTCTTCGGCTGACCGAAGCACTTGTCCCTGGTCACCACATGTTTTTTGATCGCTATTTTACCACTATCAAATTGTGTGATGAATTATTGAATAAAGGTTTTCACGCGACTGGAACAATTATGAGAAACCGATTGCCCAAAAACTGTATGATGGAAGATGATAAGAGTTTTATGAAAAAGCAACGGGGTTATTGGGAAATAAAAACACGAGTAGATGGCAAGATGGCAGTGACACGTTGGATGGACAATAAGCCCGTGGTGATGTTGTCAACGCGTTTATCTAATAGTCATGCAGATGAGTGTGAAAGATGGTCGAAGAAAAACAAAGTGTATGAACGTGTCAGACGCCCCGAAGTTATCAAAGAATATAACGAAAATATGGGGGGTGTAGATTTAGTTGATAGAATGCTAGCTGTATGCCCTTCACGTAACAGAACAAAAAAGTGGACAATACGAGTAATGTCTCATATGATAGACTTGGCTGTTGCTAACTCATACCTTCAGTTCAAACAGAGAGAGAAGAAAAAAGGCGTTAAAAATGTTATAGGCATACGTGAATTTAAGATGGAACTTGGTGAGAAGTTAATTGCTGATAACTTAGATTCTACAGACACAGATGACCCTGCTGATGAGTTTGAAGAACTTTTACCAAAGCACAAGAAACGTAAGACTACTATAGTTCCGTTACCAACTAAAGCTATTCGTCAAAAAAAAGCTAATCACATGCCACAACACAGTTCAAAGCAAAATAGATGCAGAAATGAGGGTTGTTATAAAAAAACTACAGTTACCTGCAAAAAATGTGCTGTGTATTTATGTTTCACGGCTCAGAGAAACTGTTTTGAAGCTTTTCATAATCCATAAATATTTTCAGAGGCTTTATTTTCTTATTTTTCAATAAGGGATTTTATTTTTATTTTTTTTAAACGCTTCCCTAGTCGATAGATAGATGGCGCTGAACTTAGTATGTTACTGCAATGAACGGAACGTCACGTAATTATTTGATTTTTTTCACTTCGATGAATTTTGAGATCGTAAAACGAAACGTACATGTCATGTCATTGTCAGTCACAAGTCACATCACATTACACCAATGACATTTAGAAGAAGTAAATAACAACAAGGAAAAGAAAAAAATATTCATTTAACGGTCTTTTTAATTTATGAGTTTTCCACGCCAGAAAGAAAATGTCCCAAGAGAAAAAGAAAAGAAGTCTGTGCCTCGTGGATTCGTGCAAAAATGAAGGCATACATCTTTTTCCTAAAGATGAAAGTCGTAAAGCGCAATGGGTACAAGCAAAAAGGGCACGCCACGATAGTGGCGGTAAGTCCCCTCTTTGAGGAGTGGCTGGAGAGGCGCCACGGCGCCCTCACCTTCCGTCTGACGCAGGTACTCACCGGACACGGTTGTTTCGGGAGGTACCTGCACCGAATCAGGCGGGAGGAAACGCCCGGATGCCACCATTGCATTTTTCGCGTTCATCGCATACAGACGTGCACATCAATGCAGTATAAAAACAAATAATTTAACGTTTGCTATAAATTCTGACCCAGTTTAAGTGATATACAAATCAACATAGTTAGCAATTTTAACTCGAAACAATGGACTAACACAATTATAAAGAGTTACTTTAAATTGAAAAAAAAAAAAAGAATGGACAGCAGCCCGTTTAATCGGAGTAGGATGACGTCACGCAGCCCTCCGCCGACACCAACATCTAGACCACCCCCACAACCCAAGCAGTACCAAGAAGAAGCCGTCGAACCAATTTCTACGCCAGAGATTCAGAATTGGCTGGGAACTATTGATCAGTACCTGTATGAGGTTAGTGCTATTGCTGCTGAGGGAAAGCTAAATTCTGAGCAGAAGCAAAGAATAAGCAATCTCTGCCGAAAAGTTGGACATGGTGTAGCGCAAATGGCTGTTCAGTACCAGTCGATGAAATCTAGAGCGTTACAAGCACATACCGCCCTGAAAACGATGACCGAAGCTCGAGACCTAGCGGACTGTCTTACAGAGATGAACCGCACAATTCAGGAGTCCTGTACTAAGCAAGGTGGCTCTTCAACATCAACTACATCTTTTGCCGATATGGTGAAGAAGGGATCCAGCAGTTTCATTCGTCCTAATAACCTCAGCTCCGTGGCGATTTTTCCATGCGACCTCTCAAAGAGTAGTGATGAGACCAAGAACATGGTACAAAAAATAATTTGCCCTGGTGAAATGAAACTTAAAGTACGAGGCGTACGTAAAATAGGGAAAGGAGGACTTATAATCAGCACTGAGACCAAAGATGACCTAAACAAGCTCAAACAGACAGTCCAAACCGCTACGTCAGGCCTTACCGTCGACGAACCTCGGAAGCGTAAACCTCGCATTATTGTAATCGGAGTTCCCGCAACAATGGCTGAAAATGAGGTTTTTAAATGTATGTACGACCAAAACATAGAGGAAAAACTGCCAATAACCCTGGATTCATTTCTGAGCTCAATAAAACTTAGCCACAAATCTGGTAGAAAAGATGCTGAGACCTGTAATTACATTATAGAAGTTTCAGCCGTCATTCGCAAGGCCCTCATCACACAAGATAGATTATTTATAAACTGGACGTCCTGCCCGGTACGAGACTTCACATTAGTAACGAGATGTTACAAGTGCCAGCAGTACGGTCACGCAGCTAAGACGTGTAAGGTCACTGTCCCGGCTTGTGCCCATTGCGGAGAAGAAGGACACTCCAGCCAAGACTGTGCAAAAAAAGCTGACGACCCAAAATGTGCTACATGCATGCGCTTTAAGAAACAAGCCAACCACAAGACGGGAGATGCAGTTTGCCCGGCTAAGCTAGCTGCCGAATACAGGTACATTAACTCAATTGATTATGAAGGCGCCTAAGAGCGCCACATATTTGTTTAATCTTAGACGTTACTTATTTATTTATTGTTGTTAGTTTTAAATAGAATGGATGTTAATTTAATTACCGACATAGATCACGCATTTTTAACTGAGTCAAAGTCATGTGAGGTTGAGGACTGCAAACAATATCTTTCCCAGTATCAAAAGTCACTAACCATACTAACTCAAAACATACGTAGTATTTATAAGAACATAGATAGCTTTAACATTTTTCTTCATAGACTTAACTTTAACTGTGACATTTTAGTTCTAACAGAGTGCTGGCTATCGAACCGCCACGATAATCTCCCAGCAATACCAGGATACAACATAATGTATACTAAATTTAACCACAATCAAAATGATGGTGTCGTTGTCTTTGCCAAGGAATCATTAAAGGTCAAAGTCGAAGAACCTGATCTACAAGACTGTAGTAGTAACTGCCTTATCATCAAAATTGATACAACCACAGCGATAATTGCTTTGTATAGGTCTCCTTCCGTTAGAAACTTTAACTCTTTCCACAGTTGCCTAAACCGGATATTTCAAGCCCTTAGCCCATTTAAGAATGTAATACTAACAGGTGATATTAACATTAACATTGGCTCGGACAACTGCGATGCAGGGACTGAAGATTACCTTAACATCTGCTCATACCATGGTTTTTTGCCTGCTCACACTTTGCCTACTCATCAGAGCGGTTCTTGCCTCGACCATATGATGATCAAAACTAGCTACTCATATTTTACGCTTGTTACTAACTCAACAATAACCGACCACCATTCTGTCTTACTGGCCGTAAATTTAACGCTGCCTAAGCAAAATCGACTCCAGACAAAGACTAAATTAAACATGAATATACTCGAATATGATTTACGCAACATTGATTTCCGCCCAGTTTACAATACTGCTGACGCTAATTCGGCTTTATCGTACCTAATAAAACATGTCCAACAAGCAATATTGCGTAATACGACATCTGTGACGGTAAATAATCGTCTTCGTAATATTAAGCCTTGGATTACTCCTGGACTAATACGATGTATAAGACACAGAGATAAACTTCATCAGAAAACTAAAAAATACCCTGATAATTTAATCATTGTAAACACCTATAAAAGATACAGGAATTTTTGCAACAATCTCTTGAAGAAGCTTAAAAATAATTACGATAAAAACGAATTAAACAAAGCAGGTAACAATAGCAAGCAAATTTGGAAGCATATCAAAAATGTCACCTATATGACTAAGCAACGTGAATCAAATTCGAGATTATTGCTTACTAATCCTTCACCACACTTATCAGCCAATATAGTAAATAACTTTTTTGTTAATGTTGGAAAAACTTTGGCCGAACAGATTTCGAAACATTGTGCCCAACCAGCTGTCCAAAAATTAAACAACAGCTCTAATCTAAAATCATTTGCGATGTTGGATACTGACGAAGACGAAGTATCCCGAATCATATCTGGTCTTAAAGACGACTGTGCAGTTGGGTGGGATAATATAAGCAACAAGATCCTTAAACTCTATAAGGATATATTGGTACCTCCCTTAACGCATATATTTCGAATCTGTCTTTGCGAAGGAATTTTCCCTAAATGTCTCAAAAAGGCAGTTGTTATCCCTATATTTAAATCTGGAGACAAGGACTTGGTTAATAACTATAGACCAATATCGTTACTCCCCTCAATCTCGAAAATACTTGAGAAAATAATAAACAACAGACTAGTTAACTACCTAGAAAAAAATAAGTTCTTGTCACCTGCTCAATTTGGCTTCAGAGCCAAATTATCCACAGCTGATGCGGTGCATAGCGTGACCGATTATGTCGCAGAAGAGCTAGACAAAGGTAACCAAGTCCTGGGAGTTTTCCTTGATTTAGCGAAAGCCTTTGACACTGTCTCTGTTTCTGTGCTTCTAAAGAAATTAGAGACCATAGGAATAAGGGGAACGACGCTGACATTACTTACTGACTACTTAGACGACCGATATCAATATGTTAAGATTGACGACTTTACGAGCGATGAGCAGAAAAATACTGGATTTGGTATTCCCCAGGGGAGTATACTGGGCCCTACCCTTTTCCTGGTTTATATTAACGACTTGTGTAATCTAAACATAAAGCACGGCAAAATCATTTCATATGCAGATGACACGGTGCTAATATTTTCTGCTAAAAACAGTAGCGAACTGTATGAAAACACTCAACTCGGTTTTAATACTGTAAATGATTGGCTTCAAAGCAATTTACTGACATTAAATGCTGACAAGACAAAATATATACACTTTTCCATTCGCAAGTCTCAACTCAACACCGCTAACTTCCATATATGTGCCCATCAATGTGGTAACCCTTCAGTCAACGTGTGCAATTGTCCTTCTATCCTCAAGACCTGTACTATTAAATACCTCGGGGTTATAATAGACGACACTCTTTCCTTTAGGTATCATATTGAATGTCTGGTTAAAAGAGTGCGCAAATTGATATATGTATTTAAAAAAATACGAACTTTTGCAGACCCCAAATTAATCACACAAGTTTATTTCGCCCTATGTCAATGTGTAATTAATTACTGTATCACTTCATGGGGTGGCTCGTCAAAAACTATCATGCTTCCTCTTGAAAGAGCTCAAAGAGCAATTTTAAAGGTAGCAAACTTTCATCCCTTTTTCTTTCCTACAGCTGAGCTATATAAATCCTGCAACGTGCTGACTGTGCGCCAGCTTTTCATTATGCACTTAGTATTAAAACAGCACACCATGCTCACGTATAATGCTGACAATACTAACAAGAGACGGAATGATACAGTATGCATTTCTAAAGTTAAATCCAAACATGCCTTCGCGGAAAAATTCTTTTCATTTTTAGGCCCATTTTTGTACAATAGATTAAATAGAAAAATAAGTATGTATAAGTTAAACTATTTTAGCTGTAAAAAAACCGTAATTACCTTTTTACAACCTTTATCTTATGCACAGACAGAGGATCTACTTGTTGTCTGCAAATAAACACACACATTGTTTTTGTATCTAGTGTAATAAGTTTTAATTTTAGTTTTTTACCATACACTAAATGTTAATTTATTTTGTTTAAGTAGATATTTATATACCTTGTAGCCTGAAACACAGGTTCAACCTAGTTCAGGCAAAAAAGCAACTGTGCTCTATATTGTAACTGTTATTATTTTACTGTAAATGTGCCCTTTCTTATAAATAAACGATTATTATTATTATTATTGCGAGGATCGGCCGGAGGACACGGTGGAGCACACTGTGGAGGTGTGCCCCGCTTGGGCGGAGCCCCGCCGTGTTCTCGTAGCGGCGATCGGCGGCGGCGACCTCTCGCGTCCGGCCCTGGTGCAAGCCATGGTCCGGGGCGAGGAGGAATGGGACGCCGTCGCCTCCTTCTGCGAAGCAGTGATGCTAGCGAAGGAGGTGGCGGAACGTGAGAGGGAGAGAACCTCTCGTCCCAGCCGCCGCGGGAGGCGCTCCGGGCGTCGGGGGCCACGCGATGGCTTCCGGCCACCGTAGACGCGGGCCTGTGGACGGTGAGTGATGGGTAAGCTCGCCGTCCGTCCGTCTTATGACGACGACAGGCCGTGTCGACGGCGCGTTCGTGTTCCACGCGCGCCTCAAAGAGATGTCAGCAACATGGAAGGGGCCCGCAAGGGCCGACGCCTGTCGAGGCTGCGGGTTGTCCGCAAGGGATACCGCGGCCTCGACATGAAGGGCGAAGAAGGAACATGGGTGGTTTTTAGTCAGTAGAAGTCTGACACTCCCTTTCGCTCTGCCCAAGAGCGGGAGGGGTTATTTGATGATTTCCCACCCCCAAAAAAAAAAAAAAAAAAAGGGTTGTTATAAAAAAACTACAGTTACCTGCAAAAAATGTGCTGTGTATTTATGTTTCACGGCTCAGAGAAACTGTTTTGAAGCTTTTCATAATCCATAAATATTTTCAGAGGCTTTATTTTCTTATTTTTCAATGAGGGATTTTATTTTTATTTTTTTTAAACGCTTCCCTAGTCGATAGATAGATGGCGCTGAACTTAGTATGTTACTGCAATGAACGGAACGTCACGTAATTATTTGATTTTTTTCACTTCGATGAATTTTGAGATCGTAAAACGAAACGTACATGTCATGTCATTGTCAGTCACAAGTCACATCACATTACACCAATGACATTTAGAAGAAGTAAATAACAACAAGGAAAAGAAAAAAATATTCATTTAACGGTCTTTTTAATTTATGAGTTTTCCACGCCAGAAAGAAAATGTCCCAAGAGAAAAAGAAAAGAAGTCTGTGCCTCGTGGATTCGTGCAAAAATGAAGGCATACATCTTTTTCCTAAAGATGAAAGTCGTAAAGCGCAATGGGTACAAGCCATCGTACGTTTTAAGCCTGGACGTACCATAAAAAAGCATTCGCACATATGCTCAGCACACTTTAAACCAAATGATTTTATAAGAACGCCATTATCAGTGTTACAACCAAGTAAGTTCATCATAGTTCAGTATTGTAGACACTTTCATATGTTCTAACCTAAGCAGAGATTATATTTATTCTCTTCTATTTAATCTCAAATTATATTTTAATAATTTACCTATTTTAAGATGTGGCATCAAAAATATTGAAGAAAACAGCCATTCCATCCATATTTCCATGGAAAAATGCATCTCAACCTCCCATAACATTCAAAGATCAAGATTCATCATCATTCACTACTCCAAAACCTGATGATCATCAAGAGTCACTGACTCTCAACTTCTCTCAAATTCAAAAGACATATGCACGCAGTACGCATCTTTTTATATATATTTCATCTTTTTATACATCTTTTTATTTACGAGTATATATATACATTTACTTACTGCACCAAAGTCACAACAATAATAAAATAATATGTAGGTAACATTTCTTCTTTTCTTCAGCTCCTCCAACATCATTTGTAGAAGAGCAAATTTATTTCAATACCATGCCTTATGATGAGTCAAGTGAGGATCCATTAAAATGTGATATTGAAGCCAAGTCTGACCAGCAACCATATTCAGAAGATGTTAGCAATACTGATATAGAAATGGGAGAGTTGAACACCGCAGAATACTTAGAGATTGATCAAAATGAGGAGATAAAAATATGTCAAGAAAGTTCATTGGAAAACAGAGAATGCCATGAGAAATATGTTCAAACCCAGAATATTAGCATTATTACTCAAACCCATGAAGGTTCTACTCAAACAGAAGATAAAGGCATGCTGAGCATTCATTATATCAAGAACAATGACAAAGCGATTCATTTTTATACAGGCCTTGAGAATTTCAAAAAACTGTTGTTTGTTTTCCAAACTTTAGGGCAATGTGTAAATAAATTAAAATATTTTTATGGAAAGCCTCCAAAGAAAGTTGATGGTTTAGAACAATTTTTTATAACTCTTTTAATCCTGAGAAGACATAATCCCTTTGAGGAAATAGCAATGATGTTTGCTATCACAATAAACCAAGTGTATAATATTTTCATAACTTGGATAAGATTTATGTCACTTCAGTGGAAAAACTTAGATCTCTGGCTTGATAAAGATAGTGTCAGAGCATACATGCCTTTAGACTTTCATGATAAGTTTCCATCGACACGGGTTGTTATAGATGCTACGGAATGTCCAATAAAAAAAACAAAACTCCCCTTTGCGCAACAAGTAACATTTTCTATGTACCAAAATAGAAATACCATTAAGTTTCTTATTGGGATTACTCCCAGTGGCATGATAAGTTATGTGTCTCCATGTTATGGTGGATCGGCCACTGACAGGCAAATCATAGAAAGAAGTTCTATACTAAGCAGATTTAATTACAACGATGAAATAATGGTAGATAAAGGCCTAAATGTCCAAGACATTTTCATGCCATATGGAGTTAAGGTTAATATGCCATCGTTTTTCAAGAAAGGGAATCAAATCGGTCCGCAAACCCTTGTATCAAACCGGAAAGTAGCCAGCAAAAGAATTCATGTGGAAAGGATAATTGGCTTATTGAAAACATATAAAATACTATCTCAACCCTTAAATCAGACTGAAACAATGTTGTCCAGTGACATTGTATTCATTTGTGCTATGTTAGTTAATTTCCGCTCAAGTATTGTTAGTAAAAATGCATAAGCTGGCAAAAAATGTATTTTCATTTTATAAATCATAGTAAAGCCCTAATAGAGTCTGGCATGAATAAGGCCTCGCGCAGTCGATGGATTATTACGATGATTACAATTTCTTTTTGTAGTCATTATTTTTTGGAATCATCGTATTAGTCCGTCTGTGCGAGGCCTTAAGCTCTGCACAAACCACCCTGCGCCCCGCATTGAAAACGTTATCGCATTATTGGTATGAATGGTTCCATTTCTACCATACCACACAAGCGTAGTGTGAGTGAATAGCTTATTTGGATAGCTAACCTACCTTTACAGAGAAACTGAATTATCTAAAAAAGAGTTAGATGGGAGGCAAGCTATAAATAGGTAGATCACATTCAGCGATGAATCTGCTCATGAGTAAGAACAACTTTTCATCAGGACTAACTACCTAACAACAAGAAATCCATGCTATACCATTAAGTTTGGTCAAGAAGTTATTGATTTAGCTTTTGTATGGTGGGTAGGTACAGCAGGAAAGTTGGTCTTATAGAAAAAGTAGATTCAACCTTGAAAGTTTGTCAAATGGTGTCGATTTCATCCTGTCGATTGAATAGTTAATAAGTTAATACTTTGGGTGGTAATCTTATGAGAAATTAAAAATCTGTTGAGTTTAATATTTTTTATTGTACAAATCTATCTATAAGAACTTTTTAAAAATGTAAATTATAAAAGTTTGTCAGTTTTTGCAACATTATTGTCATAAAAGTATCATCTTTCTTAATAATAATTATTTTAAAATCTGTAATTGTGTACACACAGAAGTACGCCGTTTGCCTTCCAGTACATAACAACTGGCCTTGCACTTGATAATAATAATTGTGTTCTTCATTAAGTTTCAAACACCCTTCTTTTTCACACAAGTACAAATATGGCACTGTTTCTGGGGATATTTTCTTTTCTTTTGCTGTGTATGGGCATTTGACCTCAAGTACACCGTCAAAGCCTACAAGCCGGTCTGGTGTGCTAGCCAAGAATTGATATTCACTGTGCACAACAATTCCACACCTATCAGTCGACATCTGCAATGTTTCAAATTCACGCACAGCCTCATCTTCATACTTAACCCCATGTTTGATGGATGGGGTTAACAAATCTGAAGCTTTAACAAGAGAAGCAGCAATTTTTTTTTCACCACTGGTTGCTTTGCAAATCCTGCCGAAATTGGAGCTATGGATCCGCATTAGTCGCTCCTTTTTCCATAATTTGTGGTCTTTTCTTGTTTTCTCTTCAAGGGCATGTCTTTCCTCCTCATTTAAATTTCTTTGCTCTAAAAATTCTTGTTCTGGAGTCAGTTGAAGATAATCATGGTCTGCATATATACTTTGCTTATCAGCTGGTTTGATAATCTGTGCTATTGGCATGACGTTAGATTGGTTACTCTGGCCACAGAAGTTGGCGACTGCATTTTTAAAAGTTCTGGTAAAATCTTCTGGAGTTTCAACAATGAGTCTTGGGTCAAAAGATATCATTTCTCTGTACTTTTTATCTTTGACCTTTAATGCAAGATCTTCAGCCTTTACGGGCTCTCCAGTGTGCAGCTTTTTTGGCTGATGGAATGTCTGCAGGCTGGAAGTCACACTTCCTTTGAGTTTGATGCTTTTATTTTCATGCATGTCAATTATACCACAAATAACAACTAAAATGTGCTTGCATTGAGCATATGGCCCCATTCCAGCAGCACATTCACATTGTGCTTCTAGTACAAGGTGGTTTTTTAATTTCACAACTACATTGTACACAATAGTTTTTCTCATTTCTGATGAAACCATACCAGTCACATAGTAATCACCATGTTCTTCAGCTAATCGGCATAACATCAAAAAGTATTCATCATACATATTACGTGAAGTAGTAATATTTTTCCTTTCTGTGAGACGGCAGAACATTTACATTTCCTCACTGTTTAAAGATGGCATTGGTGAACTACTGGTCACATCTTGAAACTGTTGAGGTGGTGGGAGTGCAATTTTATACACTGTTTCTGGGTCAGTGATGAGGGGCCCGAACAGTTTATCGTAATCCTCAAGTCTGCAACAATAAAGAAGTTAGGAGTAAGACATCAAAGTTATTAACATCCATAATATTTACATTTATTTGGATTCTTCTACATGAGTGCTGCAGATATCGTTGCAACCTATTGAAATTTATAACATAAAATATAAAAGGGTTATATGCAGCACAATTAAAGAAGTACATACCTTTGTACGAGAACAGCTTTCTTTCCTGTCAATTTCGCGTTTCTCTTCCGAAGCTCGGATTTTAGGTCCGCCACGGACCAAGAGCCGTAGTCTTTGCTCATGGTGAAAAACCGCAGGCAGGTTTTAACAGTAACAATAATAACAAAGATGATACAACAAAACAAAAACTTAACAAAATTTTAACGAAAACAACGAACAAACAAAACTGAATTTTAACAAAGCGCAAGCGCGAGAACTCTAGGTTATATTCGGAAGCATAATATAAACAAACGAAAGTGTCAGATACTTCAATGATTGACATTTATAAAAGGCAATGTTTTTTTTTGGCACCTAGTAACGTAGTAAGTTCAACGCCATCTACAGAGTTCTTGGAAGCTACTTTTTTTTTTTAATACTCAAAAAAGAAACTTCTCATTATAGCTACGCAAATGGCGTCAATTTTTATTGTTTGTATGCTAGATAGGATTCTATAACTGTTGATGACTGACTTATTGAGACTGATTTTATGTACAATTTAAATTAATAAGTAATGTTATAAAAATATTATCTGTTCAAAATAACGAAGAAGAACGAAGAAGTTAAGTTTAACAATGTGTATGTCTTTTCAATAAAAAATTGAATACTTTATGGGCTTATCTTATTTCATTACACAATAATATACTCACATTGGCTGTAATTGTCTTGTATGCAGAACATAAAATAGTCCTGAAAATATAAGTAGCCTGCATCTGTCCTAGTGGCAGGACATAAGGAAAAACTCTTTGTAACGGGAATAGATTTTTTTCAGTAATTTTTCAGTTAAAAAGTAACCCCTAAACAGCTTAAATCCCGAATATGAATTGAATCTGACATAAAAAGTGGTCCCTGTAGTGAGGAGGTTAGACAAAGTAACTATTTGACCTAAAAATAAAAAAAGATACAAATAGAACTAAATCAAATAGATGTCTTTACAAAACTTTATTGTAATTATCATCATAATTACCTACCTAATTATTTAAATAAATATTTTGTGTTTTTTTCAGCCGTTGAAAAATCTACTCTTCAAATCAAACGAAGGACAGGGCCTGCTAAATTTATATTCAGAACAAGGCAAATTATCAAATAATGGGCGAAGAAAAGTTTGAAGAGAAGTGGGCTAATATCCTCCAGGTGTTACGAGGAATGAAAGACGGTGGCTTCAATTAGTGTGGACTGTATTTTAAGAGGTTGTACAGGAAGGTAAAACAAACGGTTTTCTAAAACTTGATTAGGCGAGAATTGAAGATGCGCTCGGTGGCAAGGACGTTGACGCAGTGGCGAGCCGACCGGTGCGCGCTCGCAGCTGGAGTGCCCGCTCCGCGCCTCAGCTCCCGCCCGCGGTCGCCCGGCGCGGCTGATATTCTCGACATGCTCCCGGCGTTGAAGACTGGTCTTCAATGGTTAGACTGGAAGAGGACAGATGGTGTTGAAAGCACGTCGGACTATGCCCCTTTTCGTCCGTACGTCTGCGACTCTGCTTATCCCGTCTCTCCCAGTTATGAGACGCACGATGCGACCGAGTGGCCACATCAGTGGTGGTGATTGTTGCTCTTTGAGCACCACCAAGGCTCCCTCTTCAAGCACCCCATCGGAGTCCGTCCATTTGGTTCTCTGTTGGAGGTAAAAGATATACTCGTTAGAGAATCTATTCCAGAACTGTTGCTTCAGGTGCTCAATCCGCTGGAAACGTTTCAGGCTGGATATGTTCTGGTTGATGACTTGTGGATGCGGCAGGGATGTGAGAGATCTCCCAATAAGGAAGTGGGCAGGAGTTAACGGGTATAGGTCTGATGGATCAGTGGAAAGTGGAGTGAGGGGACGAGAGTTTAGAATTGCCTCGACCTGAATCAGACACGTAGACATCTCTTCGTAAGTGAGATGTGCGAGGCCTAATATACGTCTGAGGTGATGTTTGGTGGATTTTACGGCAGACTCCCATAAGCCACCGAAGTGCGGGGTGTAAGCCGGAATAAAATTAAAATTGATACCTGTTTCTGCCATTTCTGAAGAAAAGTCCTGTTTTAGTATGCCAGCTATTTCGTTACAGGTGCCAATAAAGGTTGTACCATTGTCTGAGTAAATGGTATTTGGTTTACCACGACGAGCAATAAACCTATTCAGTGCTGCAATAAAGGCATGTTTTGTTAGATCTGAGACAAGCTCCAGATGAACCGCCTTCGTGGCTAGACAAACAAAAACACATATGTATGATTTTACTAATCTACATCCTCTACCTTTGCGGTCAGCTAAGAGGATGGGTCCGGCATAGTCTGTGCCCGTCTCTAAGAAAGGAAACTCTAATTGAACTCGTTCCTTCGGTAAGTTACCCATGATGGGTTGGACAGTTCTACCGTTGAAACGCTGACACTTGACACATTTATGAGAGGTTAATTTGGCAAGATTTCTTCCACCCAAAGGCCAATACTCATGTCGTATTGTGGCTAAGAGTAACTGTGGACCAGCATGGAACAGGCGTAGGTGATAGGTATTGAAAATAAGCTTACTGTAGTTATGTTTACGCAAATAATGATTGGGTGCCTAACATTATAGTCGTAGCAAGAATTGTCTAATCTGCCTCCGACTCGTATAATACCAGACTCCATAAAGGGTGATAATTTCTTAAGGCGATTCTTATTCGGTAATGGTTTACCTGATGAAAGTAGCTCGTACTCTTCAGGGAACATTTCCCTTTGAACTGTTTTAATTATGAAATCAGTGCTGTAGGCCAATTCTGAATTAGTGAGAGAAACACTACGATTATGTACTCTTTTAGCACGATTTATGAATCTAAATACGTATGCTAATAGGCGTTGTAAATGTGAATAATTAGACGAATTATGAATTAAAGTTTGAAATGAATTATTATGTACATTATTAGGATTAGAAGTAAGTAATGATTGATTATGTATGTTAGTGGAATGTGATTTTAATAGTTCAGGTAATATTTTGTTCACATCTGTGTTGGGCATTGAAGGCCAAAGAGCTGGATCTGTAAGTAAGAACGAAGGCCCTGACCACCACTTGGAGGATTGACCTATGAGGTCAGCGCTCAGACCACGGGAGACAAGATCCGCAGGGTTGTCTTTGGTCGGCACATAGCGCCAGGTGTAATCACCAAAGCCTTCCCGTATCTCCGAAACTCGATTCCTAACAAACGGCTTAAGCGTGCTAGGAGAAGCAGACAGCCAACCTAAGACAATCATAGAATCACACCAAAATATGCATTTGTCAGGTCTGAGTGTTAATGATTCTAGTACTTTTGCACACAACCTAGTTCCTAACAGGGCACCACAAAGCTCTAGTCTTGGGATTGTGGTCGACTTAATTGGTGCAACCTTACTTTTGGACGTGAGCAGATGTGTATGAACGGTGCCGCTACTGGCTACTGAACGAATATATATGCAGGCTCCGTATGCCTTTTCCGATGCATTTGTAAAAATATGTACTTCCACAGATATAGGGCTGTCACACACCACCCACCGTGGTATGCTGAGAAGATTAAGCTGTGGTAAAGTCTGTATGAACTTCAGCCATAACTTTTTAATGTCTGCATTGACCTCATCGTCCCAAGCACACTTGTCTACCCATAATCTCTGCATTATTACCTTGACCTCGATAATACACGGACAGACAAGACCTAAAGGATCGAATACTTGCGCTATTGTGGAAAGTATGTGTCGTTTTGTGATTGTAGTATCTGTATATTTCGGTATATGAATGGAGAATGTAAGACAGTCGGTATGACAACGCCAATTAAGACCGAGGGTTTTACTTGGTTCATCAATACTTAAACTGACTGTGTTAGGTATGTCTGAATGTGTGGATGATGTGGTATGCGTGGTTGAATCCTGTGTGTGTGTAGTGACTGCCTGAAGTATTTGTGTGTTGTTAGACTGCCACTTGCGAAGATTGAGTTGTGCAGTCTTAAGTATGTTGGTGACATCCCTACAAAGTGCTATAGTGCTTTCTATAGAGTCACCTCCAGACAGGTAGTCGTCGACGTAAAAGTCGCGTTGTATTGATTGTTGTGTACGTGTGTGTGTTGCCTCCTTTGCCAGCTGAGACAAACATCGTGTTGTGATGAACCGAGCTGATGCTGTTCCGTAAGTAACAGTGTTTAACGTGTATGTTTTAAGAGGTAATGATGGATCAGAGCGCCACAATATCTGTTGTAGATGTCGCTGCGATTCGTCAACTACGATTTGACGAAAGAACTTTTCGATGTCTGACGATATGACGTATTTATGCTGCCGAAACCTCAACAGTATGGATATTAAGTCATCCTGTACTGTTGGTCCTATGCCTTGAATGTCGTTGAACGACTTACCAGAAGTTGTGACGGCTGATGCGTCGAAGACAACTCGAAGCTTGGTCGTTGTGCTGGACTCTCTGAAAACGCCATGATGTGGAAGATAATATGAAAGAGATGAATAAGGTTGAGATACTTCACTCATATGACCTAATGCTTCATACTCCTGCAAGAATTCTACGTAGCGTTGCTTAAGAGTTGGGTCCCTATCAAGCCTACGCTCTAGAGAAAGAAAGCGACGTTTAGCCATCTCAAAGGAGTTACCTAATGCTTCAGCAGGTTCCTTTAAGGGGATGGTGACTACGAAACGACCATCAGCATTACGCCTAGTAGTGTTTATGAAGTTCTGTTCACATGCTCGCTCCTCGGATGTGAAATTAAACTTAGGTGGAATGGAATCAAGCTCCCAGAATCTGGAAAGATCCATTGGTGTTTGTACGTGTGGGGTGTGCCTGTCATGCGCGAACATACACACTGATGAGTAAGTGCTGTTAGGTTGAGGCATGACACCTGATAAGAGCCATCCGAGCTTGGTCTCGAAGAGCGTCGGCATATGTCTACCTAACTGAATACGATTGCGACCAATCACACTCCAAAAGATGTCGGCTCCAACAAGTATGTCGATGGAGGAAGGGACATTGAAAGATGGATCGGCCAGACTTACACCTTCTGGTAGTTGCAAGTCAGTTATGTCTAAGTATGTATGAGGTATATGAGTGGTTATGTCGGGCAAGACAAAACAATCAATGTCTATGTGATGCGACCCATCACACGACTGTATATGTAGCGCACAAGATTGCGTAATGGTAGACACTTGACTGTTTATGCCTGCAACGTGTGAGCTTACATTACGAATAGGTAAATGTAGCTTACCACAAAGGTCCTTGGTAACAAAGTTTGCCGTGCTCCCATTGTCAAGTAAGACTCTGGCGCTATGCGGCATCCCGGATTGGTCCGTGACTCTTACCAAAGCTGTGGAAAGCAATACATGACGAGATGAAAAATCGTGATTAGTACCAGCTAAAGTTATGTGCTCCTTACTAGAGCTAGGATCATCATCATGCGAATGCAACATTGTATTATGCCTCTTTGTACAATACTTGCAGTGACCAAGTTTACAAGTAGTCTCTAAATGACCTGGACGTAAACAATTTGTTTACGCCGTTTGGCTATAAATTTAAATTCACACTCTCTCTGTGGAATTTGTATCCCTTCCTGTCCTTCTCCCACTCACACGCACCACCAAACGCCGAGCGAGAAAAGGACAGAGCTCGCCGTCACCGTGCGACTGCAGCGCCAACAACGCACCTTTAAAAAGGAAGAAGAAAAAAGAACTCAGTGCGAGTCTGGAGTCTTCGCTGCGCGCGCGTCTTGACTATTACAGCGTTAAACTGTTCGGGTTCTGAGTGCTCAATTCTAGTGTAAACATACTAACATAGCCGGCCGGCAGTTAAAACAAACCAAAGTGAGAATTAGAAGCAAGGTCACAGGAAGCAAGCTCCGAAGACTGGTGAGTGCATGAACATCCTCATCTTTCTCCCGCTCCACCCGCTACGCAAATTACAGTCCACACCACCCCGCTAGGTTAGAAATAATTTTCTGACCATTTTTTGGTCCGTTCGAACCGGATAACCTCCCTTTCGCGTTCTCATCTTATTTGGTGTTAACTCTGATAGTTTACACGTATTCAAACCGCTTATTTCATACCGCTTAGGTGCTAAGTTCCGATAGCTTAGTACGTAATCTAACCGCCATTTTTTATTTACCTACACGTGTCGATCTCCCGCGCCGCAAAATAATATTAGGTACTAAATTGTTCTATTTCGCTATTTAGGTAGTTACTCAAGCCAGTTTATCTAAATACTTACTTATTCTGTTGTTTTCACACGCCAATCGTGATAGAAAACGTAGAATTTTACCGCTACAAAAGTACCTATACCTACTTACCTAGCTTACGTCGTATTCTACCTACCATACTTACTTAGTTATACCTACCTACGTGTATTTACTCGAATATTCAGGTATTTACCTATCTAGACAAACTTATATCCGTATTAGTAGGCATAATATACGTCTCGCTAGTGTATACCCACATAATCATAACCGCTCTCTGGCCGCTTAGTAGGTACCTACCTAACCTTGGTAAAGTTACTTATTTAACTATCTTTTCCTACCTACGCATCATTTGCTCACCATGGCAGCTAAAATAGCAACATTACAGGCTAAAAACAATGCAATATTCGCGCGTTTAACTAGTCTCAATGACTTATCGAAGAAAATAAGTTTATCCACCGCAGATCTCCGTTCCTCGGAATCATTTATGGCGGAGACCGAAACATTAGCGGTCATACGTCAGGAATTCATTTCTAATCTAGACTCCATGAATGAGCTAGGCTTTGAAGTTAATCCTAAGTTTACACCTAATTACGAACCTCTCAATGCATTTGAAGATGTTTATACTAGAATACAGAGGGTTCGTTCCCGTATCAGTGAGAATTCGCCTCATCAAAACTTGCACTCGTGCGAAAATAAAGGTGCTTTTCCACCGATCAAATTACCGCCGATAAACATTCCTTCGTTTGATGGAAATATGGATAGTTGGCCCATATTTTATGAATCGTTTAAAGCTAATATACATTCTAACGAGTCGTTAAATGATTCTCAGAGAATTCAATATTTAACAGGAAAATTGACTGGTTCCGCATTAAAAATAATTGCGGGCATCATTCCATCAGGCGAAAATTATTCTTCTGTTTGGGAAAGTTTAGTAGAAAAATACCAAGATAAGAGAGCTTTAGGGTGTCATTACATGTCTATACTTTTTAATATCAAACCCGCGACGAATAATTCCTCGTCTTTAAATACATTCGTTGAAACTTTCGACGCCGCTGTTTCAGCATTGGTGCAATTAAAATTCGACGATTTAAAAGATTTTATGTTATTAAATATTGCAATGCGTAAAATCGATTCTGCCGCCGCACATGCCTTTGAATCTTATGTCAGAGACAAAGAAATTCCTTCTTATAAGAACTTCATAGAGTTTACAAAGAGTCAAGTTAAAATACTAGATCGTACTTCGTCGTCGTCACAATCAAACCGCGGTCCTGCCTCGGCAGTGGAACCGCACCCTAATAGCAAACACAATCGCCCGCGCAATACCTACCAAGCACAGACGTTTATTACGAGTGACGGCAAGGGTGTTGAGTCTTGTTTAATGTGTAACAAGTCTGATCATCAGCAGTTATACAAATGTCCCGCATTTAAGTTGCTTCCCGCCAAAGGTCGTTTCGATTTCGTTAAATCCAAACGAGGATGTATAAACTGTCTAAGTTTATCGCATACCGCTTCGCATTGTAACTCCACTTACACATGCAAATCCTGTAAAAAGGCCCATCATACCTTGTTACATTTAGATAGTAATAATAATAATAACGCGTCGTCATTGCAACAACCGCCTAATCCGCCCGCGCTCGCGGCCGTGCATTTTGCGCAGTCGCTCGGCGCTGCCGCCGCCGCCGACGCCGCGCTCGCGCCGTTGCCGTCCTGCTCGCACTCGCAGGCTTCGGATATGAACAACACCGCTCCCGCGAACGTGTCGTTATGCGCGCGCTCCGATGATACTCCTTTGTTTCATAGTACAAATTCGCCGCGTAATACTGTACTTCTTTCAACCGCTCAAGTAAATATTTTAAATAATGATAAACAAAATATTTCGGTTAGGTGTTTAATTGACAATGCTTCGCAAAATAATTTGATTACGTCCGCATGTTGTGAACAGCTCAAACTAAAACCTATTTCACTTTCAAATTCGTTTATTAAAGGCATCGGGTCCGCTTCACAAACGGTGCATGGATACATCCCGCTACTTGTTACCACGAAAGATAAAAAATATTCTTATAACGTTACCGCGTTGGTAGTTGATAATATTACCGACCGCATGCCTTCCGAATATGTTGACACTTCGGTAGTGCAACATTTGGTTGACTTACCGCTCGCTGATCCGTATTGGCACATTCCGGGCGAGGTTGAGTTAATACTCGGCGCTCAGCTGTTTCCGTACTTGTTATTAGGTGGTAGGGTTGTCGCGCCCCCCGCACCGTCCGCGATTGAAACCGTGTTCGGTTATATTTTAATGGGAGATGCTCCTACTAGTAATTATAATAAAAATAATACCGCTTGCACGTTGCAAAATATAAACACCGCTACCTTCTTCACGTGTTCTAGTGGCGTGAAGATGTGTGATCGCTTCGATGAACTTCATCTTGATAAAACATTGACCAAGTTTTGGGAAATGGAGGAAATGCCTGTCAAGGGGTTTCTTAGTCCAGAGGATAGTCAATGTGAAGACATTTACACCTCTACCGTATCACGTGACGCGACTGGCCGTTACTGCACCGCTTTACCTTTTTGCCGAGATCCATCCGAGTTAGGGGACTCTCGCTCCGTCGCTGTTCGCCGACTGCTCGCATTAGAGCGCAAGCTTCATGATCCTGAGCTGCGAGCCAGTTATAATGAGGTAGTACAGGACTACATAGAGAACGATTATTTGTCCGAGGTCCCGCCTGACAGCGAGGATTATTCGCAAGGATATTTCATTCCGCATCATGCCGTTGTTCGCCGCGATAAAGAGACTACTAAGGTTCGTATTGTTCTCGACGCTAGTGCTAAATGTCATAACGACATTTCACTCAATGATATTCTTCATACAGGACCGAATCTCCAGGCTGACATTTTTGTTTTGCTACTTAATTTCCGCTTGTTTGCGATAGCGCTAGCTGCAGACATAAAACAAATGTATCTCAGAATTCTTCTTCAAACTGAGCACCGCAAATATCAAAAGATTTTATTCCGCTTTGACCCCGCGCAACCAATACGCGAATTTCATTTCAATCGAGTCGCGTTCGGTTTAAAATGCAGCCCTTTCTTAGCTATGCGCACTGTGCGACAGCTAGCGATCGACGAACGCGATCGTTTTCCGCGAGCCGCTGAGGTGGCGTCTCATGAGCTGTACATGGACGACTTAACCACTTCTGTCCCTACTGTGGACGAAGGAAAATCTCTTTCCCGCGAACTCATTGACTTATTTAAGTCTGGTGGGTTTCATTTGACTAAATGGGCCAGTAACTCACCTGAGTTATTAGACGCTGTGCCGCAGTCTAACCGCGCCGCAATAGAATTTACAGATAATGAAAACCTGAAGGTGTTAGGCCTTAAATGGTTACCCGCGCAGGATATATTTACATTTTCAACCGCTCCTATAAAGGAAACATATACCAAACGGACAATTCTTTCAAGCATCGCCCGCTTATGGGACGTACTTGGGTTCGCCGCTCCAGTGATATTATTCGCGAAACTCTTAATTAAAGAGCTGTGGCTACTTAAAGTCGGTTGGGATGATCCCTTACCCGACGATATACTTTCTTTATTTCAAAGGTTTAATGAGCAATTGCCGCTGCTTTCCGCGTGTAAAATCCCACGTCATCTAGGTGTAACCATCGGTTGCTCTACCAACATTGTCGCGTTCGCTGACGCAAGTCTGAGGGCATACGGTTGCGTCGTGTATCTCCACGTCACTGACGGCGAGGGAAATGTGCATGTCAATTTAATATGCGCCAAATCCAAAGTCGCCCCTGTCAAAGTCGTTTCGTTGGCAAGATTAGAATTATGCGCCGCAGTCCTTATGTCGAAACTAGTCCGTCTGATTTATGAAACGTACAGTGCTCGTACAAAAATTGATAATATATTCGCATTTTCAGACTCAAAAATAGCTCTTTCATGGATTAATTCCTTACCGCATAGATGGGATATTTACGTTAGCAACCGCGTCGCGAAGTGTCAAGAAAATCTCGATTCGCGTCATTTCTATCATGTCAGTGGGATAGAGAATCCCAGTGATTGCCTCTCTCGAGGTCTCTTGCCAGAACAATTACTTTCTCATCCGCTATGGTGGCATGGCCCCCCTTGGCTTTGCGCTCCTGTATCAAGCTGGCCGATCACACCTTTCCTTCCAGAGGCATGTGAGACCTTACCTGAATATAAAAGTAAAACATTCGTTTGCTCGACTCCCAAGTCCGCTCCTGGTTTTCTCTATGACCTGACGCAAAAGTTTTCATCCTGGAATAAAATTATACGTATTATTGCATATATTTTGATATTTGTTAAAATATTACCTCGGAAGAATCGAATATCCGCTTCTCAGCTCATAATAGCTGAAAGGTATTTAATCCGCGCTGTTCAGGGTTTTCACTTTACTCAATTACTTCATGACTTAAAAACTAATAAAGTTATTTCCTCACCGCTCAGAAAATTAGACTTATTCATCGATGAACACGGAACTGTACGAGTAGGAGGTAGACTTTCAAATAGTAACTTACCATACGAAGCTCAACATCCCGCATTATTGCCTAAACATGACCATGTTACTCACCTTCTAATTGACTACTATCACCGCATGCATTGTCACACTGGTGCCAATGTTTTGAGTTCTTTATTGCGCCAAAAATATTGGATTTTAGCGTCAAGGAATGTGATTAGGCAACGTGTTCACGTTTGTAATTTTTGTTTTAAAAATTCTCCATCTCACCTTAATACTAAAATGGCTGACTTACCAGCATATCGCGTTCAAGAAACCAAAGCCTTCGTTCATACGGGCGTGGATTACGCCGGTCCCATAAATATTACTCTATGTAGACGTCGAGGTCAAAGAAGCCAGAAGGCTTACATTTGTTTGTTTATCTGCTTAGTAACCAAAGCAGTTCACATCGAACTAGCTTCCGATCTGTCATCTGAAGTTTTCATTTCCGCGTTTAAGCGCTTCATTTCGAGGCGTGGTCCGGTTTCTCATATGTATTCCGATAATGGAACGAATTTTGTTGGTGCTAAGTCTCAGATAAACGAATTACTTACCGACCATCGCATCGAATGGCATATGATCCCGCCCCGCGCTCCTCACTTCGGAGGACTCTGGGAGTCTAATATTAAAAGCATGAAGCTTCATTTATACCGCGTTATTGGATCTCAGTTACTTACCTATGAAGAAATGTTAACTGTTTTGACTCAGGTCGAAACCATTTTAAATTCCAGACCGCTTTGTATTTTATCAGAGGACCCACATCCTGAGCCTCTTACTCCCGCTCATTTTATAATGGCTTCTCCCTTGACATACCTACCAGCCGCGCCTGTTTCTGAGGAAACTAAGACTCTACGTCATCGGAAAGAACTGCTAGATCAAATGGTGCAGAGTTATTGGAAAAGATGGCGTTTAGAGTATCTCAATTCATTACAAGTGAGACAAAAATGGCTTACTAATTCGGATAACGTTAAACCCGGTCTTATTGTATTGATACATCAAGATGATGTTCCCGCGCTTCGCTGGCCTTTGGGCATTATACAGGAGGTTTACCCGGGTAAGGATGGTAGAGTACGCGTTGTCTTAGTCAAAACTGCTTCGGGCACGTTTAAACGACCTATCGTCAAACTTTGTCCACTGCCCTCTCAATAGATTAATAATAATTAAATTTCATAGTTTAGGTAGGTAATTATAATTTAGGTATTTCATAAACTTTATTTCTTTCAATTTGACCGCTTTTTTTCGATAATACTATGTATTATCAAAGCCGGGAAGATGTTTACGCCGTTTGGCTATAAATTTAAATTCACACTCTCTCTGTGGAATTTGTATCCCTTCCTGTCCTTCTCCCACTCACACGCACCACCAAACGCCGAGCGAGAAAAGGACAGAGCTCGCCGTCACCGTGCGACTGCAGCGCCAACAACGCACCTTTAAAAAGGAAGAAGAAAAAAGAACTCAGTGCGAGTCTGGAGTCTTCGCTGCGCGCGCGTCTTGACTATTACAGCGTTAAACTGTTCGGGTTCTGAGTGCTCAATTCTAGTGTAAACATACTAACATAGCCGGCCGGCAGTTAAAACAAACCAAAGTGAGAATTAGAAGCAAGGTCACAGGAAGCAAGCTCCGAAGACTGGTGAGTGCATGAACATCCTCATCTTTCTCCCGCTCCACCCGCTACGCAAATTACAGTCCACACCACCCCGCTAGGTTAGAAATAATTTTCTGACCACAATTCAAACAAAGTTTAAAGTCTTTTACCTTAGATAAGCGTGTAGCGACTGTGAGCGCCTTAAATTGATCACAACTAAATATGTAGTGACTTTGTTTACAAAGAGGGCATGAAATATTAAATTTTCCCTTACTTGATGATACAGCAAAGCTTTTTGGCTTACTGTGCGATGACTCTGGCTTAGGTTTTATGTTCCTAGCCTCCTCAAGCGTTTCTAGAAGATTGCAGCGGTTAGAAATAAGTCTAGTGAACATGTCTAAGGATGGATACTCATTCATAGAGTTCCTATATTCCTCCCACTGTCTGCTAGAAACAGGGTCCAACTTAGATGCCATTAAATGAACAACCATTTCACCCCAATGCTGTACGTGCAACCCTAGTGTTGCCAGTGACCGCAGGTTTTTGCTGGTTACATCAATAATCTGTCGTAAACCTTGGCTACATTCCTTCTGCAGTGGTTCTACGTTAAATAAAGCTTGCATATGATTATTGATCAGTAATTGCTTATTGTCGTACCTTTCACACGACAAATTGCCATGCGTTGTCGTAGTTGTCCCCTCTGAAATCTAAACTTTTAATGACTAGTGCTGCGCTGCCATTAAGTGACGAACGTAGGTAGTGAAATTTATTGATGTTATCTATACTTTTCTCCTCATGAATCAATGAAATATAAATATCTTTAAACTCTAACCAATCCTTATAGCCGCCGCTAAAGTGAGGTAAATTTATTTTAGGAAGTCTAACATTATTATGTCTAGTAACCACAGAAAGTTGCTCATTGGAGCTTACCTTAGACGCCAGTTGAGCGCGATGCTTTGACAGTAGCGCGCGAGCAGATGCAAGCTGCTTGTAGTAGTTGCTCTCGAATTGCTCACGTTCAGAAAATTGCTCGTCGGGCTTGGTAGACAGGTACTCCAATTGACTCTGAAATTGATCATAGGTGGCATATAAGGTAACTATTTTCTCAATTCTTATCTCTAACTCGACAAGCTGTTCCTCACTAAGCTGTTCGCAAGACTTAGTGGTACTTATAAAAGTTGTGAATTGAGTAAGCTGTGATTTAACTGAGGCACGCTTTTTTGTAAGCTCTTTAATCTTCATTTCCTCGGCCATGGCTAAATAAGAAGGTAGCAGTAAGCGCTAAAGGAAATGCAAATAGAAAGGAAAAAATACTAATTAAAGAATAGATGCTAAAAGCACTGAAAAGTATAGTTATGATGCGCCTGTATTAAAACTAAGACACAGCTGATCGAAGAATGTGTTGCTACTAAAAACCAGTAGGCGGTTAAGAAAAAATATTTGAATTCAAATCGAACTGTCAGTGTCAAACTGTGAAGGGAAAAGAAGAAAAAAAACCGAAGATGCTCATAGAACTATGTTAATTGCTATAACTAGATTAATAAGCACTAATTAAGTACCAACTATTAATGGGTAGGGTTCTACTGTGACGGGAAATACACTAAACTACAATATTAAAGGAAATAACTCGAACTAAGAGTGTATGATTGTTTCTACTATGTAAACTAATTATTAACTATATTGGAATGGAATGGGATAATCACTAATACGGATAGATACTACTTTGCATGATTCACTGGTCTAAAGCACTATCTAATACTCTAGTGGAATGAAAGTTAGTATGTGAATTATGTACAATGTTAGTATGAATATGGAAAGATCTCACGAAATCCGTTGACTGCGTGTCCAAAACCAAACGTTTTCTTGATTTAAACGATGGATTGCGATGTTCTTGGGCACTGCTTGGGCTGCTACGCTGCGATGACCCAGCTATGATGACCACTGAAGAACTGCTTGCTGCAACGAATACTCCTCTTCACAAGGGCGATGATGATGAACGAAGACTCGAACCAGGCTCGCACGAAGGGCGAGAGAAGTCGTCTTGATTTGGTTTCCAACGGCCGTTTTCAAATTTTGAAAATCTTCTGCTACTCCCAGTAACTGGTCATTTCACGTCGAAGGACCATGAAGAGAAGTGGGCTAATATCCTCCAGGTGTTACGAGGAATGAAAGACGGTGGCTTCAATTAGTGTGGACTGTATTTTAAGAGGTTGTACAGGAAGGTAAAACAAACGGTTTTCTAAAACTTGATTAGGCGAGAATTGAAGATGCGCTCGGTGGCAAGGACGTTGACGCAGTGGCGAGCCGACCGGTGCGCGCTCGCAGCTGGAGTGCCCGCTCCGCGCCTCAGCTCCCGCCCGCGGTCGCCCGGCGCGGCTGATATTCTCGACAAGTTTGCAATATAATAATAAAAGACCTAATGGAATCAGACCCAAATAAAAGAATAGACAGTTCTATACTACTTACAAAAGCACAAGAAATAACTGAAGTATTCAAAAAGGAAAATATAAGTACATACATATTTCATTCCATACATTAATGATACTAAACTTAAAATAAAAAGATGTGCAAAGGGCAAATTATATGATTGTCTACAAAATAGGCGCCGCGAACTTAGGGAGGCTAAGGTTATTAAAAAGAAAAATTGCAGCAACATCGACAATAACAAGTAGATAGTCTGGTATAATTACGAATATTCAAATATAGTGTTTTCGCACTTTTCCCCCTTTTTTGTTCTTGTTAGTAATGACCTCAACGTGAAGTTTGTCTCTTTCCAGTAAACAACTTTAATAACTTGCAACTTATTTTATTAAATTAAATTATTTTGAAATCTTTATTTTATGATTTTTTATTAGTAAATGTATCTTCCCAGAAGGTGGTACAGATGAAGATATCCAGTGGCTCCAAAACTGTACGGAACCCTGGCATTCAGTGGTAGAGAAGTGGCATAAAACAGCCAAAAATAGATTAAAGGAAATTGTTCTGAAGATATATGTTCGATAGCTGAGCGGGAGAGTCTAATAAAAGTCGTAGACTGATTACAACAAGTGTATTACGTTAAACAATGGAGTTAAACAATATAAATAACCGCGGTATCTCCGCCGGAGTAAAAAGTGAAGTGGCGGGCCGCGGCGCGGTGAGGTTTCGTCCGCGCTGCTCCCGCGCGCCCCACTCCGCCGCGTAGCCCCGCTGCTGGCACACCGCCCGCGCGCGCCTCCTCAGCCGCCGCGCACCTCCAGTCCGTCACAGAGATGTCTTATATAGTAAAAGTCAATAATTGTTTGTTTAAGATATTTATTTAATACTCGGTACGCGTCACAGATACGAATATTATAAAATAGCACACGCAATTCCCAGCTGACGTCCCGCAGGCAACTGTCGGGCGCGCGTGCCAGGAAGGAACATCCCTGTGCGCGGGCGGCCTCAGCCAAAGGATGCCGCGGACCAATCACGGCGCATCGGCGCATCGTACGACTAGTCGCCCGATCTCTTTCAGTCGGCCGTCCTGTTGCTGCTGGGCGTCCCGAACAGCTCCTTCTTTCTTCTTGATGAGCACAGACGACCTCTTAAGGTTTATTATCTTGAGGCCACCTCTTAAGGTAGAATAACTTCTTAAAGTCAAATGGTACCGCCTCTTAAGGCTTACCTCTATCTTAATAGAGAGCGTGCAATTGCCATATAGCTTCAGTGTCCGCTTCTAAAGGCCCACCAATTCATGAAACGGTGGTTATGAACCAATTGAATCTACGCTTTTCACTCACATAAATAAACCAGTATTCAAGACCTCTAAAAGCCAATAAAGGTCCGCCTCTTAAGGCCTACGAACGGTCCACCCATCATATGAGTCTACGTTCAATAGGTCAAGCATTGACTTGACTCTCCTGACCTCTAAAAGTCTGATGGTCCGCCTCTTAAAGCCTTCAACTGCTCTGACGGTCCATCCATCTCACATGGATCTACGTTCAGCAGTTCGGTTCACACTTACTGTATGTAAGGTATCCCCGACAGTCATGGTTCGCTTCACAAGCCTTCATGATTCACCCTTTTAAAGGTGGCATGCATGCGATATAAGGTTTAACGTACGAGCATCTCATGCTGACAATGCTGTGTTAAATAAGACAATTATTTAGGCCATAAACAATATACTTTAAAATCACAGTATGTTACAAAGGTACCATGGTACTTAGATAACTAGGCTATAACTAGTACAATCAGTCCCGACTCTCATAGTTATCTTAATACAACGAGATCAGAATAAAATAAAATTCTTGACAAGATTTCAAATTATCAATTTGAACAAAACATTAGTTATTCAGCTCTTAATCTGAATAAGTTTCAAAATAACAAATAAAATAATAACTCAGCTCTTAATCTGAATAAGTTTCAAAATAACAAATAAAATAATAACTCAGTTCTTAATCTGAATCAGTATCGGACATACAATGGAACAGCTTCAGTTTATCCCTAGCCAGCACATTCTCATAAGAGCGACCAGTTTTATTGCTAGACTTAACAACATATCTGTCATGCGGGAGCACTTTAGTCACAACAAATGGACCATCATAACGTGGCACTAACTTGCCACTTCTAAGCCCCTTTCTAAATACTTTCCGTTGTACTAGAACCAACTGACCGACCCTAAAAGGTGCCTCAGTACGTCTCTTACGATCAAACTTCAGCTTCGACTGATGGGCAGCAGTTTGCATTCTAGTGGTAGCGGTCTCTCGTAAGTTGTCAAAACTGTCTGATCTAACAGGTGTGACTAAGTCACCGACTAAACGAGGCCGGAAGCCGTACAACAGTTCTAATGGCGACTTCCCTGTCGTATTATTAGTATTCGAGTTCAATCCTAATTGAACTTTAGGTAAGTAAATCTCCCAATTATTTTGGTCATCACCGACATAAGCCACGAGTGCATCAAGTATTGTTCGATTATACCTCTCAATTTGACCGTTAGCCCTAGGGCTCGCCACGGCGTTCATTACGTGTTTTATCTGACGTTTAGTACAATACTTCTTGAACTCGTTACAGTCAAAGGCTTTTCCACGGTCGCTAATAATTCTATTTGGCAAACCAAACGTTTTTATAAACAAATCTAGAGTCTTAAGTACATTAGCACAACTAGTATCTCGCACTGCCTCGATCCATATAAACTTAGTAAATGAATCTATGATAGCGAAAATATACATCTTCCCAGAGGGACTCTTGCAAAAAGGACCAAGGTGGTCGACATGCACAGTATGGAAAGGCACTGGTACCTTTTCTATTGGATGCAATAAGCCAACAAGTCGGCCCGTAGGCTTCTTAGCGTTTTGACACGAAATACAGCTGCGTACGTATTTTTGAATGAAACGACGCATGTTACCAAACCAATACTTACTCTTAATTGCATCGTAAGTTTTATTAAAATTGACATGACCATTACTATCATGGAAATTCTGCACAATAGACCAACGGCATTGTTTTGGAACTACAGATTATTATTAATATTTCTAAATAGTACTCCCTTTTCAACTATGTAGTCCGTAGCCAATCCTTTTGAGTTACCGTTTTCTAATTCGCCAGCTAACTGACTAATAACCGCCTGTATGGAGTCGTCGTCGTGTTGCAAACTTTCAATAAGGTCCGTTTTTACGCAACGTAATACATTCCCAACGGGATTTCGGCTCAACGCGTCTACATGACACATCGACTTCCCAGCGCGGTATTCAACATCAAAATTAAAGCCTTGTACCTCCAACCACCACCTCGCGATGCGTGGATTTAAATCCCGTTTCGACCAAGTCCAGCGTAGAGCGTTACAGTCCGTGACTATAACGAACCTAACACCACTTACATACACCCTAAACTTCTGCAAGCTCATTACTACCGCCATGGTCTCGAGTTCGAAACTATGGTATTTTTGTTCAGCGGGCGTAGTTTGCCGACTAGCATACGCGACGGGTTTCCACGCACCGTCTGGCTGCTTTTGGAGAAGAATACCACCCAAACCAAACTTAGACGCGTCAGTATGTATCTGGGTCTCATGCTCCGGGTTAAACAAAGCCAATATAGGCCGGCTAATAAGTATAGTTTTTAGTTTATCAAATGCCCCCTGCTGCTCATCACCCCAAACCCAGGGTTGATCTTTTTTTGTTAATAAGGTAATAGGACGGGCAATTATCGCGAAACCTTTAACATATTTTCTAAAATAGTTAGCCAAGCCCATAAACTGTCTACACTGGTGTACATTAGTCGGTGCGGGAAAATCACGTACAGCATTAACTTTATGTTGCGCCGGCTTAACTTCACCCTTACAGACTTCATGTCCCAGGTATTCAATCCGTGGGACTAAAAACGAACACTTGTCGATTCTAAGCTTCATGTTTGCGGCACGTATTCTTTCTAACACGGCTCTTAAACGTTTCAACGCCTCACAATAATCTTCACTATATACAAGTATATCGTCAAAATATGCGGTGGCGCACTCAAACTTCAACGGACCTAATATGTTATCGATGGCTCGCTGAAAGACAGCAGGAGCATTCACAAGTCCGAAGCTCATACGTGTGTACTGATAATGCCCGTCGGGCGTAACAAAAGCTGTATACTGCTTACTGTCATCTTCCAGTTGTATACAAAAATACGCGGATAAAACATCGAGACAAGAAAATACACGTTGCTTCGCTAGCTTATCAAGCTGATCTTGTATAAGCGGCATGGGGTAACGCTCCTTTTTAGTTATTTTGTTTAACGCCCGGTAGTCGACGCACATACGTTTTTCACCAGTCTTTTTAGGGACTAAAAGAACGGGGCTGGCGTAAGGCGAGTTAGAAGCTTCGATGATTCCCTTCTCTAATAAATCTAGGACAATAGTACGTACGTGTTCACGGTCCGCAATTGACATTCGGTAGGGCCGGTAATAAATTGATTTATTATCTGTAAGCTCTATTTTCATTTTTATGGCGCATTTACCTATTTTTTGACCACACTCAGAAAAGCAATCGGAAAAATCATTTAGTAAGCATTCAAGCTCTAACTTTACCGAAGGCTCCAAATCCGTCCCGATTTCATACCCACACTCAGCGTCGCGGACTGTTATCGCGCGTACCACACACTCACTGCTAGGTAAATTAATTATCTCCGATCCTAAGTTGATCATTTTAACACAGACCCGGCCGTCAGTGACTTGCGCCTTATGTTTAGGTACAATAAATTCAGAACGAGGCTTCAAGTGTTCCGATTCCGGTATCGCAATAGTTCCATCAAAATCCGTGCATGCCAAAACTATTTTATTTATACCAGGTGAAAGCTGCAAGTCCTCGGGTATATGTAATCGGACACGCTCGGCATCCTCAAGAATATCAGGTAAGTGCGATAGGTAATTTGCGTTATACATCTTAAGTGACGTGGGAGTCTTTATAACATAAACATTAGGGTAATCAGTAAGTGGTTGACCAATGATAATGCCTATATCCTGCGCCCCGTCGGGCACTAAGTAAGCCTTAACACCTTCGCACGTAGCCTCGTCGGCTGTGATGGTAACTACCGATTCCGCGAGAGGTGCAATATGCGACCCCCCGAACCCTTTTATAATAACACTGTTACTCGACACACTCTGCAACTCTAAACTCAGCTGTTTTGCTAAAGACTCTGTTATCGTAATGCAAGAACTCCCGAAATCGATAAATGCCTCAGCATTACACCCGTTAACTATAACCGTCATGTAATACTTGGCGCTTGAATCGCCAAAATGTTTAATAACATTTACTTTTTGCGTACACGACGTATTTGCATTACGACTTTTCAATTTTAGACACTCGTCTTTAACGTGCCCTAACTTATTGCAATAAGAGCACTTCCTCATTTTAATAAAACAATTGTTCTCGTTGTGTCCCTTCTTAGTACAAAACGCACATACCGTATCTAAATACGTATTATTATCGCGAGTTTTATATGTACAACGCGCAGCGACATGTCCGCGCCGCTTACACACTCGGCATTTTATCCGATCTTGCGTTTTATTATTAGTAACGGAGTTTACACTTTGTCTTGAACTCACTGAAACCCTCGTATTAGTTTGCAACGACGACAGGTAGTTCAACAATGCGTTGGGGTCGCGGCAACCCGCGGATATCGCGCCAATTTCAATGAGTTCACTACCGATTGTACCTACGATTGCCTCCGTAATTATGGACGGTGCGAGTTCGCACGCGTTACCTAACGCTAATTTATCATAATAAAATTGTATAAAGTCCATATCAGGTGATCGGATAACATTAACTAAATCTCGTAACATATTTAATTTACTTTTATGGGATGGGAAAGCTGTTAGTAATTTAGACTTAAAATCATTCCACGACAGATTAATTTCTTGTAATTGATCATACCAGCGACGGGCATAACCTTTGAGTTTGGAGGAACAATTAAAAACTAAAGTTTTCTCATCCCATCCATACATTCTTGATACGCCCTCGACCTTACGAAGCCAAATCTCCATGGTAATTAATGATGTCTTAGGGTCAAAGTCCGGTATCGGATCACTTCGACCAACATAGCGTAAAATAGTGTTACTAAAAGTATGATCTACATAAGCTAAGTCCAGAGATGGGGATGCAGTGGCGGCCACAGCGGCACCACAGTGCGAATTAACGTTCGGCGCATGCGCGCGCTGCGCGATGCTCGCAGCGTCTTGCGCAGACGACATGGTAGCTGAATGACTCACTGTACCTGATTGTAGCGTAGGTGGGAACCCTGACGGATTCATACTAGACCGTACAACCTGACTGGAAGGCGGAAACGCTTCGTAAGTACTTGAATCACGCGGCAACGGGCAGCCCGCGCTCAAGGTCACCAGCGGCGCAGCGACGCTCGGTGGCGGCGCCCTGTTTCGCAGGATAACGGTCGGTGCCGAAGCACTCGCAGACGCCGATGTCACTTCTTCTGGATAGGGCAGCGGAGGTGTTATGATCCCATCGTCGGTATTACCACTCGTTGGTAAGGGTGCTGCTGGCGCACTTCCCTCCATCGGTGCCGACGCCGGAGCACCAATGTACTTTTCGAGTAATGACACACGTTTCAACAAGCGACGATTTTCAATTTCGGCCATAAGCCGACGCGACGTCGCAACTTGCCCTCACGTTTTTCATTCTTCTTTTTATGCGAACCCATGGTAACTACTTGCACAGCACTTCACACAACACTTAATTTCGTCCCACTACTGAGATAAAAGTCAATAATTGTTTGTTTAAGATATTTATTTAATACTCGGTACGCGTCACAGATACGAATATTATAAAATAGCACACGCAATTCCCAGCTGACGTCCCGCAGGCAACTGTCGCGCGCGTGCCAGGAAGGAACATCCCTGTGCGCGGGCGGCCTCAGCCAAAGGATGCCGCGGACCAATCACGGCGCATCGGCGCATCGTACGACTAGTCGCCCGATCTCTTTCAATAGACAGAAATGGATAAATAAAATAGATTATGCGGGATTTTTGAATAAGTTGTTTTGGAATTATAGTGAGTCTGGCCATGGAAAGGGGGCTGCAGATGGAGTAGGTGCCGTCCTTAAAACAACTGCAGATAGACTAGTCAACTTTGGTCATGATATTGGTAACTTCAACGAATTTTATAGTATTTTGAAGCAAAACATTCCTAATGTAAAAATAGAGGTTGTTAGTGAGACCGTCATTACTGCAAAATCGGAAAGTTAACCTCTTTGCCTACCAACTTTTAAAGACACCCCTGATGTGCATCAAGTTCTATGGGACTTGTTTTGTGGGCAAGACCTAACATTCAGAAAATTCAGCTGTTTTGTCTGCGAGGCGAATGTTCAGTGCGAGCACGGTGCACATCTAGGGTTTCTTAGCGAACCTGATGTAACAGAATTGGTCAAAGTAACAACTTTAGCTGAATCAAGAAATATGATTGCTAATAATCCTATTTGTCTGACAATTGCTAACGCGCCAGATGATTCTCTAATTAATACTGTTTTTACTGAAATGTCTAATATTGATCCTATTATATTAAGTACGCCATAAACATCTAAATCTTGCACGTCTACCTATGATGATTTTGAGGAATTAGTGCCTGCAGCTGCCTTAAGTGGCCTGGCAAAATTCAAAGAAAATATTGAACAACTTCCACTTCAACTTCACTCGAGTAACAGTGCTGAATTGTTGAATTTACATGTCGCCGATTGGGTTTTAATTAAAAAGACAGACAGAGCAAAAAAGCATCAGATAGGTCGGATAATCGGGATATATGGTGATAATATTTCGATATCAGTTCTTAAAAAAATTGTCAGATGGTTTTGGATGGCCAAAGTCACGAAAGAGGGAGGTGATTTCTAGGAACTGTATTAAAGCAGTTCTTCTCGAACCAAATATTGATGCCAAACTTAATTTTCACTTTGAAAATATTGATTTTATACAATTTTAAATCTGTGACTAAAGAATGTGATTACACAACGAAAATTTTTTGAACCACCCATCATTATTTTTAAGGATTCATCATGTTTTAGTTTGTTTTTTTTTTTTGCATCTTTAGTGTTTAGGTCATATGGTTCTTATCGACTAACTAAAAAAAGATCTTATAAAAATGTGTAATTGTATAATGGATAAGCTTTAAATTGTATCTGTTTTTACTCAATTGTAAAAATTACTAATTGTTCTGTGATTATTGTAATAGGTATTTGAGACTGATTTAAACTTAAAAAGTGATTTGTTATTACGAATTATTCACATTAAAGTAAAGTAGTAAAGTTGATTAAATATACCTGTTGTTTTATTTCTATTTTAGTGTTGTTATTTTATCAGGGACAATAAAATACCAATAGGGAATGTTACTGCAATATTCTGACGCCAGAGTGCAGCACTAGCACAGACCGTAAACAAAGGTTTGACAAGTGGTGCGAAGTGTAAAGAAAATTAGTAAATTCTGTAAATGGCTATTAGAGTACCATAAAATATTCATTACAGGTCTGTGCGTTAAACAACAATAATAATACAACTTGATGAGTTTCGCAGAGTGGTTACAGTGAAAGTAACTAGCACAATGATATTTGGCGTAATGACGCTTTGTTTACAGTATGTGCTAGAGGCGCCCTCTGCGCCGAGTTTTGCGTAATCTTCCCTATTATAACTGTTTGATTAACAAAGGTCATTACCGTATTACGTATGTCCTTACCGGTCATTCATTAAGTTATGTTTTGTAGACTTTAAAAATAAATATTTAAGTAACAACAACCTATTTGTGGATTTTCTACTAATTGCAGTTATCTAATTTTAATAATTAAATAATTTTGTCCTTACCGGGTTTTTAGAGTCCTTACCATTTTTAAAACATTAATTAACAACGATTCGTTTGACATAATTAGTGTACACAAAAATTGGGATATTTGTGATTGCAGTGGCTATGCATTACACCTATTTTTAAACAAATATCTGACACTTTTTTCGTATCCGTCGAAAAGCGTGATTTGGCGGAAATGCCCTGGAGTTGTTCTGTGACAGATGTGGCGGACAAAATTAAAATAGCCACATCCTACATTTACTAATTTACTGGTTAGCTAATAACAATAACACAGTTGAAGAAATCACAATAACTTTCCCTGTGCGTATAGTTTCTTGCCGGCAGACCGCATACTCGGTAGAATAGAAAAAGATATAGGGAAAACACCTGTAATTACATACATAGAAATCAAGGAAAAAATCATGACCTTGGCCACACAAACCCTCAATTGGACATTCAAAGATATAAAAATATTAGAGCTAAATTACAAAAAGCTTACAAAAATTTAAACTGCTAAGAGAATTAAAATAAAACAACTGCAAGAACAAACAACAGGCAAAGGTCTTACTGGAAACAAAAAAAGAGGTCACATTATTATTAGTAAAACAATTTGGTGAAGATTGGGCCTCGATTGAAGATTTACAATGGTATGAAACATTCTTCTGAATGAACAAGATACTTAATTTCAATTAGATGGATTGTTGTTGCGTTACTTTGGGAATGAATACATTCCTAGAGCACGCTTCCCGTTGCCTGTCTGTCTCAGGCAATGCTCCAGTATCTGGTTCAATGTCTTATCTGGATGGTTCAGGCGAGCTCTTCCGACTAACTCCGGAGTCAGACCATGATTCCCGTATCGAATTACACACTTAGGTAGTCCAGGGTATTTTGGACTGAGTAAGATTCCGTTTTCCAGTTCCAGGATTGGAGTGTATTGGCTCGGTCCGGGCTTGGGTCTTACCCTCCTGGGTGGGGGAGTCATTTCCGATTGTGATGATGACGAGTACACGTCAGGGGATAAAATATCGTTGGTAACGTGGAACCTAAAGATTCCACGTTTCTCCCCTGTGGTCGTCTCCACTCGGCCTGGGATCGCCTTATATATTTTGATAACTTTCTCTATTATCCCAGCTATTCTGCGCCTATCACTGCTAAGCTTGAGAAAGTTCAAGTCCACTTGTGTTGTCCGGTCACTTAGTTCCTTGACGTCACCCTCGACCCCTCTAAGTGTTTCTCTGACCTTCGCCGTGAGGACCTGAGGTGTATGTATGTGTGCGTGTGACGTGTGTGCGTGCCTGCACCAGTACGAAGGGCCACTGTGCCAGTATTAAACTAGCATCCAACAGCAACGGTAGTTTCATTCGGTAGCCGACAGATCACTGGCGACGAGGTACCCACGTTAATAAAAAAATCAAGTTCGAGAAAAAAATGTCGAATATAATCGGAAACCTTTCGAGTTTCGATCACGACGCCCAAGAGTGGCCTATTTTTAAAGGTCGGCTACTACAGTTTATAAAACTAAACAGTGTTAAAGCCGAAAATAAAAGTGCATTGTTACTGACTCATCTTTCGGACAGCACCTACCGCCTTGCACGGAACTTACTTATAGTGGAGTGCCGTAAGGCATAAATATTGTAAAACCTCGGAATCCAGGGCCGGTCAATGAATCTTCATAAAATTTTTTGGACTGCATTGGTAAAAGCCCAAATAAAGAAGTTAAAAAAAAAAATTTGCGCGCTCTTCTTTTTTTTTTTTTAATTCGTCAATTTACTGAAAAATGATAGGGACAAGGGAAAAAAAATGTTTAAAGCTACTAAATAATATTTTCACCGTGACTTTAATGTTAATTAATTAATATTTCGCAAAAAAGAACGACTTACAGCAAAAAAATAAATAAAACGTATCTGTCTAATACCTTTATAGGAGCAATTCTTGTAATATAGTATAATTTGAATCTCGGTTACGGCTTCAACGATTTTCATGAAATTTATTATGCAGGGGGTTTTGGGGGCGATACATGGGTCAAGCTAGGTTTCATTTTAAAAAAATACGATTTACCAAAACAAGCAAGCAAATTTCGGTCATCCAGGTACGGTACTATACATTAAAATAACATTATTGTTAATTACTGTCGTCGTCATCGTTGATGTGGATTGTTGGTGAAGGATTAGTACCTACAGCTGTCACAAAAGCATTCTAAATTTAAAAAAATCCTGTGGATGCCTTGAGTTTAAGGCCTCCTGCCAGAGGCATATCTTACTTATATTATACGTGTGAAAGTTTGTGAGGATCGATTGATGTTTGTTACTCGTTCACGCAAAAACTACTGAACGGATTTGGATAACGTATATAGATGGTTTATCGAACTCCACGCGGGAGAAGCCGCAGCCATAAGCTAGTAACTGATATAGGTACTATAAGTGACTAATCACTAAGGGCACCTCCTGTGGGGTATGGACCTCAAAGTAGTAGGGAAACCAGTACACTTAGAAATAAGAAATACAAATATCCCGACCCTTGCTAGAGCCAGCTTGCGAAGCTGAGACAGTAGTATTAAACCAGACCCTAAATAATATCTCTCAGATTCAGCCTGTCCCTTTGTTGCCCCCCCTCAGTGACGTCCTAAACCGAGGTCCGTACCCCACAGCAGCTTTCCTTAGCGATTAGTCACTTATTGTATATCAGTTACTAGCTCGATAATTGCCCCACGGGATCATACTACCGAGATAAAATTGTGTCATATGTTTTAATCCAGGTTGTAAACCATCTATCTATTTGCGATATTTAACCTCCAAATCCGTTCAGTAGTTTTTGCGTGAAAAGGGGAACAACCATCAATCCATCCTCACAAACTTTCGCAATTATAATATTAGTAGGATATGCCTCTGGCAGGAGGCCTTAAACTCAAGGCATCCACAGGATTTTTTTAAATTTAGAATGCTTTTGTGACAGCAGTAGGTACTTATCCTTCACCAACAATCCAACTCAACGATGACAACGACAGTAATTAACAATAATGTTATTATGATGTATAGTACATGGATGACCGAAATTTGCTTGGTTGTTTTGGTAAATCGTGTTTTTTTTAAATGAAACCTAGCTTGACCTATGTATCGCCCCCAAAACCCCCTGCATACTAAATTTCATGAAAATCGTTGAAGCCGTAACCGAGATTCAAATTATACTATATTACAAGAATTGCTCTTAAAAAGGTATTAGATAGATTTCGTTTTCGTTTTAATTTTTTTTTTTGCTGTAATTCGTTCTTTTTTGCGAAATATTAATTAATTAACATTAAAGTCACGGTGAAAATATTGTTTAGTAGCTCTAAACATTTTTTTTCCCTTGTCCCTCTCATTTTTCAGTAAATTGCCGAATTAAAAAAAAAAAAAAGAAGAGCGCGCAATTTTTTTTTTTTAACTTCTTTATTTGGGCTTTTACCAATGCAGTCCAAAAGTTTTTATGAAGATTCATTGACCGGCCCTGGATTCCGAGGTATAAATCTTACGGCTCTCCACTATTAATGATTAAACGAACTTACCTGTACGTGAAGTTCTATCATAATTATACAAAGTGCATCGTCCGAAGAGATTAGTAACCTGAAAACGTTGAAATATATGTAGTAACACGTTAGTGTCACCACTCTTACACTGAATGTTTAGAGTCCTGTGCTCTTTTTTTTTTTTTTTTTAACTTCTCGGTCTTTCATTAAGTTTAGAGTTTGAAGCCACCATGTTCCGCTTTTACATTTCTGCAGCAGACTGGGGGGACACTGGGTAGGGTGGGTGTTACTAATCTCTTCGGACGATGCACTTTGTATAATTATGATAGAACTTCACGTACAGGTAAGTTCGTTTAATCATTAATTATACTCGTGCATCGTCCTCGAGATTAGTAACCTGAAAACGTTGAAATATATGTAGACCTTGAGAGAAGGCTAGCTGAGGAAATGTAAAGTACCAAAGGACACTTGTGTATGAATCAACTGCTTTATTTCTAGAATTACTTAATTAGTATCACATTTTTCCTTAATGATAAATCACATTTTTGTTTTGATACTTATAAATCAAATTTTATATCTAAGGGCACTTAATTATGAATCAGATAGCACTGCTGTGGCGAGTGCCGTTTCGTTGGAATTAATAATCGCTCGGTTATAGAATTTTCCAAAAACGTTAGAGCTTCCGCTCCAGCTCGCTGTGTTGCGGATAAGATCGATGGACACGCCGCATTGATTAGCTTTTGAGGTGGCAGCGTGCCTCGTGCTGTGTGCGGAGAACACAGAGGTGTCAATCCCGCTATCTTTAAGGACAGATTTAATCCACCGGCTTAAGGATTGTGTTGTTACTGGTTTATGCGGTTTCCTAAAACTAATGAACAGATTTACGTTCTTCCCACGTATTGGCTTGGTTTTGTTAATATAAGTAACTAAGGTTTTGCAAGGGCATATCTCGGGTTTCGTCTCAAAGAATGATAGGGTCAAGGTTGGTTGTTTTGAGCCCGGCCTGGAAGTTTTAATATGGTCGGGTATCTTTATCGTAATTTTTGTCGGAAGGATTTCTATGTTGTTAATATTGATTTTTGCTAATGTTTGCATACGTTGTGCCGACGTAAGGGCAAGAAGGCTAATACATTTTTTAGTTAATGTTTCTAATGTCAAATTTTCATTTGGAAAGTGTTGGCTTAGAAACTCAAGTACCAGTGAAGTATCCCACGTGGTATTATATTTAGGCCGTGGTGGACGAAGCCGATAAACTCCCCTAAAAAACCTTGTGATGCGATCATCTTTGGATATATGTGGTCCGAGTATAAGGGCCAAAGCGGACCTACTTGAATTTAGAGTGCCATACTGATTTCCCTGATTGAATAAATCTGTGAGAAAATATAAAATTTTAGGGATTGACGCCTCGTATAACTCACAGTTGTTTTCAGCACAAAATTTAAACCATTTCTTAAGTGCTGCGTCGTATTGCTGGTAAGAATTTTCCGACAATGAGCCTATCATGATGTCCACTGTGGATGGCGATACGCTGCGTCGCAGTAGCGCTGTCCGCACAATGCTCCGGCAACCAGGGTAAGGTTGTTTTGTATATTCTGATTGCTGGAATGTGAGATAATAACGTTGTTAGGTTGAAATTCCAGCACTTCGGACACCAGAAGACGTTGGAATATGGGGAACCACGGTTGTGTGGGCCATTTCGGGACCACCATTATTCCTGATGCCTTGTCAGAAATTATTTTTCTCAGAGTTTTTAATATTATTGCGAAGGGAGGGAAGGCATAGAAATGGATTGTTGTCCATTTGATTGTGAATGCGTTAACTGCTAAGGCGTCTGGGTCGCGATGCCAAGACACGTAACGATCACATTTAGCATTTACCCTACTTGCGAAAAGGTCCACTTGGGGCCGGCCGAATTTTTCCACTATTGATTGGAAAGCAGTGTCTGCCAGTTCCCATTCTATATCTGGGTGTACTCGGCGGGACTCTGCGTCAGCGATTTCGTTATCTGCCGATTTAATATATGACGCATATATAAACATATTGCGAGCTTCACACCACTGCCATATCTCCTTGGTAACCTGTGTGAGATGCGGGTATTGGACGCCACCCATGCGATTTATATAAGCAATGGCCGTGGAGTTGTCTATACGAAGAAGAATTTGACAGTTTCTGAGGTTTTTGGCGAATATTTTAAGGCCAAAATAAGCTGCTAGTAGCTCGAGCTGATTTATATGGATTTTCCTCTCATCCCGCGACCATACACCGCTGGCCCTTTCAACCCCGCACGCGGCTCCCCACCCCGTAGTTGAGGCGTCAGTATATATTTCTTTGCAGTATTCATCGATTCTTATTTGTCGGACGGCAGAATCAATCGATTTTAACCACCATTTAAAAGAATCTTGCAAAGAGTTGGGTATATTCATATACTTACTGTAATCCTCATGGTCTTTAAGATTCAGGTATTTACACCTTTCTAATTCTTTAGTGTAAAGTATCCCATATTCGATTGCTGGGCATGCCGATACCAGTAGTCCTAACAGTTGCGCAAACTTTCTAATTTTACACCTTTTGCAATGCATCATATTAATTAGTTCAGCCTTTATGTTTGATCTTTTTTCAATAGGTAATCTGATTTGGAATTGTTTTGAATCTATTATGCAGCCTAGAAACTTACATGATTTTGAGGGAGTGAGTACGCTCTTTTCCTCATTAATAACGAACCCCAGTGATGTTAATAATTTTTTGGTGATCCTAATATTGTCTAAGCATTCTAACCGAGTCTGTCCTAACAAAAAAATGTCATCCAAATAGATTGTTGAGAGATATCCACATGTTCTAAGTAGTTTTATCACTGGTTTCATTATCTTAGTAAATATGTACGGGGCTTTGTTCAACCCGAATGGCAAAACATTGAATTCATATTTCATAAAGTTTTTTATCAAATTCAAACCTGAGGTACTTACGAGACTCAGTGTCGATTTTTATTAAGTGGTATGCGTCTTATAAGTCGAGATTAGCCATGAAGCAATCTCTTGATACCAACTTCACTGCTGTTCTTAGATCTTCTATCTTAAAATGATCTGTATCTATAAATTTGTTAAGTGATTTCAAGTTCAATATGAATCTCATTTTGCCATTCGGTTTGGGACGTAAGAAAACGCTTGAGATGAATTGTCCATCGCATGGTTCACATTTAGATATTGCACCAATTTTTAGCAAGTTATTGATTGCCTCATTGAAATGGACTTTTTCTGTTTGTGAGTGTTGTGTGGCTCTTGGGCAACACATTTGGACTACTGGTTTGTTAAATTGTAGTTTATATCCATTAACCCATGATAATACAGTCTTGTCTTCAGTGATCAGAGACCATTGAGCATAAAAAGAAGATAATTGTCCAGCGTACTTTACCATATTTATCGGCGGCGGTTGAACTTCGACGGATGTCGCGATGCTTTCGACGAGTTGCCTTGCATCGTGTTGCGATTGTATCGCGCCGAGGGGCCCGGCACCGGCGGGGGAGCTGCTTCGCGACCTCGCTGTACTCCTTGCTGTTTGCGCGCTGGGGCCGGGCTTCTCCAGTTTAAATTGCTCGCCGGAGGGAAAGTTTTGGGTTTTGCCCTCGTTTTCATTTCCGTGCCTGACTTGCTTACAGCTTTTGCTGCTCTTATAGTGTCTGAGAGGTTTTCTCCAAACAAGTATTTATCAATTTTAGTGTCTGTCAGGTGATCTTTTAGCTCTTTATTTATTGAGAATATGGCGAAGTTTCGCCTTGTCGTAGACTCAGCATGTTGGATGTTGCATAAAATACGGCATACATCCATGAGCTGTTTCAGACGCTCCTTATTTTTTGTTTTTTCCTCCAGTTCCTCTGTGAGGACTCTGGCTAGCCCTGAAATTGCCGTAGCAAGTTGGCTTTGGCGCCCTTCAATGCCCTTGTCTCGTTTTCCAACGGTCTCTGTCACCGCCGCTTTTATTTCAGCATTTAGTAAGGGTGCTCCAATTAAGACGCAGTTTCCAGGAATGAGGTACCGTTCAGTAAGCTCCTTGCGTGTTTCCTTGCTAAGCCCCTGAGTGGCTATGTGTTGCAGCCTTGTTGCTAACTCCTTGTGGATGTCAGCACCATAGTTAACAACTGCAGAGGGGTCAGATCCAAGAATATCCAGCACTTCCGGATCCACATTTTCAGCAGAAGGGTCCGCTAGTTCTGTTTCATGGTTTACTTCCAAAACCGCCACTTGTGGTAGATCCTCTGAGGTGGATGGCTGTGTGACCTCTTCAATGGGCTTTACGCACGCACTTGGTGGTAAAGCCTCTTCAAGATGTGCGGTACGTGGACTGTCCAACAATACTCCGACTGAAACCAGATAGTTGTCCTAGTAAGGTATTTTTATTGTTATCATTATGGTGTAGTCTCAGGAACTACCCATAAGACATGTCAATGCAGTCCCCCAAAATTAAACTATAGTTATTGCCTAAGCATTAGTGTTTTGGTACCATGAAGCAACCCGGCGATACAGCCCCAAGAGCTGCTCTGATGGGTGTTCATTGTTATAATGAAATTGCATGTCGGCAGGCGACTGGGACAGGTGTTGGTAACACCATTTAAAGGTTTTGCTGATGCATTAAGATTGAGCCAATGAAGCAGTCCCAAAAACTGATCTGGTTGGCAGAAGTGTGTCAGTCTCACAACTGTCTTGAGTAAGTAACCCTGAGACAACCTGGCGATACGGCCCCAAAAGCCGCTCTGATAGGTGTTGGGTACTTCAGTATAATTATGTGCTAGATACCCGGCGAAACGGCCCCAAAAGCCGCACTGATAGGCAGTTAATTGTGGTTTTGTCGTGAATAAGGTAAGTTGACTAACTCTGGTTTATTTATTTACCGGCAATATTGTTCATAATGCCGTGTAAAATGATTATTAGCATCAATCAACTTTCTATATTTGCACACTGCACCTAGTTTGCACAGTTCCACCGTAGCATTTTGACATATTGCACGACATATTGCACGAATTTCGTGGAGAATTTTGCACGACACCACGTGTTGTGCAAAACCCAAGATGTAGGTTATGTTGGTCAAATTATAGAAAACTTGTTTTGTGATTACGATAACACTCTTGATCACTGTATTTTAATATTATATTATGGTTTACCTTGATCTTGATCGTCCTCTTCCGAAATTGTTTCTGAAGAAGCGGCGGGTGATCGGTCCCGGCGCGACCGCTTCCTAAGTTTCTTTTTGAGCTTTTTGATTTTCCAATTAATGTATTCCGCTTCCAATTTCCGTTTTGGCATTTTTATTTGCGTATTTTCACTGTTATACTAAGGTTTTATTTTTGTGAAGAAAAAATAACGTTCGAGTGGTGGCGCACTGTGACGTGAATGAAAGACCGAGAAGTTGGGGTGGCAAGTAAAAAAAAAAAAAAAAAAAAGAGCACAGGACTCTAAACATTCAGTGTAAGAGTGGTGACACTAACGTGTTACTACATATATTTCAACGTTTTCAGGTTACTAATCTCGAGGACGATGCACGAGTATAATTCACCCAGATGTACTCGAGGAAGTTACGTTCGAGGCAACTAAATCTACACCCCCCATATTTTCGTTATATTCTTTGATAACTTCGGGGCGTCTGACACGTTCATACACTTTGTTTTTCTTCGACCATCTTTCACACGCATCTGCATGACTATTAGATAAACGCGTTGACAACATCACCACGGGCTTATTGTCCATCCAACGTGTCACTGCCATCTTGCCATCTACTCGTGTTTTTATTTCCCAATAACCCCGTTGCTTTTTCATAAAACTCTTATCATCTTCCATCATACAGTTTTTGGGCAATCGGTTTCTCATAATTGTTCCAGTCGCGTGAAAACCTTTATTCAATAATTCATCACACAATTTGATAGTGGTAAAATAGCGATCAAAAAACATGTGGTGACCAGGGACAAGTGCTTCGGTCAGCCGAAGAATAGCTACTTCTCCAAAACCAAAACCCATCTGTCTAATTTCTGGAAATGTTGTGTCTCCTTGATATATCTCGAAATCTATAACCATTCCCTGAGGCGTTGCTAAAACAAATACTTTTAACCCTAAGGGATTAGGTTTATTAGGGTTATATTGACGAATACAACATTGACCAGTAAACGGAATGATCATTTCATCAATAGACATTTTTGCTGTGCGAGGTTGAAGTAAACATCCTTGTCGTACTTTCTCGAAAAGGGGACGCACTTTCCATATCTTGTCTTTTTGACGCTCTTCGACGGTAACATCAAGATCATAAACCACTTTTAACGACGTTCTAATTGCGTAAAAACGCAGACGTGTCATAGCTGATGTTATGATAGGCTGTTTCCATTTAGACGACCAATACCTTAAGACTGACCATCGTCCATTACTCTCGATATTCGGTAAAAAAACAGGTATTTCAGTTATGGCAGCATCAAGGTTACAGCGTTATGCGATAATATTATCTGCATATAATTATAACGTACAATATATTAGAAGTGAAAATAATGTCGCGGCGGACTATTTATCGCGCTCGCCTCTGCCTGAACCTGACTGTAGAACGGAAGGACAAAATGATCTGTCGTTCCTTAATTTCTTAGATGCTAACGTAGCACCGCTAACATTTAGCGATATAATGACAGAAACGGGTAAGGACGAAACTTTAAAAATAGTGATTAAATACGTGCAAATCGGCTGGCCGCGTAAGATTAAATGTAGACAAATTCAACCGTATTTTAACTGCAAAACAGATTTAGAGGTAGAAAACGGATGTATTTTTCGAGGGCACAGAGTTGTGATACCAGCAGTGTACAGAAATAGGTTATTACAAGAACTACATTCGAGTCATTTCGGCGTGGTAAAAACAAAGAGTGCAGCTCGTAGTAGATTTTGGTGGCCATCGATAGATAAGGACATTGAGGAATGGGTGGGCGCGTGCCACACGTGCGCCGGCACTCGGGCCGCGCCGCCGCGTGCGCCCCCCGCGCCCTGGCCGCGGGACTCGGCTCCATGGCGACGCTTGCACATCGATTACATGACTATTAACCAACATGTATATTTGATAGTCATAGATTCATATAGCAAATGGTTGGAGTGTTTACGTATGAGTTGCGGTACTTCAAGTCGGGCACTAATAACAGAATTAAAAAAATGTTTTCAACGTTCGGTATACCGAGAGTAATAGTCTCTGATAATGATGTAAAAATTAAGTCGAATGAATTTAAACTATTTTGTGAGATGAACGGTATACGATACATAACGTCCCCAATTTATCACCCTTCCAGTAACGGACAGGCCGAAAATTCAGTTAAAACATGTAAGAAAATGATAAAATGTATTATTAGCGATAACAACCAGCAAAATGTGATTAACGAAAAACTATTAGGATTTTTATTTGATTACCGAAACACACCACATTGTGCAACAGGCGAATGCCCAGCAAAACTCATGTTTGGCCGAAATATAACAACTAGGCTGGACCTGTTACTGGAAGACAGTCATGTCAAAGAAATAAATAATGATAATTTAAAAACAAAAAGAACTTTTGTCATAGGTGATATTGTATGGTTAAAATGGTATGTGTCTAAGAAAGAGATGTGGACTTGAGGCAAAATAATTAAAACAATAGGTAATCGCATGTACGAAATATTAGTTAAAAATAACAATGTAAACTGTAGAAGGCATATTGACCAGATATGGAAATATACAGGTGCAACCGTTACTGATGGAAGCGAGACGGAAGGCGCACGTGCTGATGTCGTGAGCCCCACGCACACAGCGCCTCCGCGCCCGCGCACCCCACTGACGCCGGCGGCACAGACACCACAAATATTACCTCCTGTTATTGAATCGCAAGCTATAGATCGCGAGGAAAATAATATTGAGGAGGAAGATGAGTGGGCTGAGGCTCAAAGTGAAGCCGACGACGCTAGCAACCCTAGTAATGTTGAGACTAATCAACAAGTAGTCGATGATTGTAGCGATCGTCCCATTGAGCCACAGCCAACAAGACCGGCTCGTACTTGTAGACGTAAGATTAATTATAAGGTTTAGGTTATTCCAACTAGTTCTAAGTGTGCCACCTGCCGAGAGTAACGGCCTTTTGTTATTTGTAGTTAAGTTTAGAAGACAAGTAGTTGTAGTTAATAAGTCTAAGTACCTACCTAAGTCTGATCTTCTATTTTGTAGTTAAGTTTAGAAGTTAAGTAGTTGTAGTTAATAAGTTAATATAAGTAAGTCTCATTAGTACTCCTACCAGTGTTATGTATTATATATGTTTGTATTTACTTTTGAAAATAGTGTTGGAGGAGTGAGGTGTATGTATGTGTGCGTGTGACGTGTGTGCGTGCCTGCACCAGTACGAAGGGCCACTGTGCCAGTATTAAACTAGCATCCAACAGCAACGGTAGTTTCATTCGGTAGCCGACAGATCAGGACCCCTATCTGTTTCTCATGTTCAGAGTCCCCTTCCTGATCATAGAGTTCCTCCAGGCTTCCCACATGGCTTCTTATCAGCGGCGAAGTGGAATCTGCTCCGATTTGGTCCTTTGGGTCAAAGCTCTCACCCCTCTTTTTTAGTGTCCCTTCGTCCAGCATACTCACCATGGAATCCTGATATTTCATGAATGTCAAAAAACTGTTCTGAAATAGTGCTAAATAGTGCCCAAAGGAAAAAAATAGTGCTCTTGTACTTGCGAAGTTATAGCCATAGTTCGATGAGTATGCTGGACGAAGGTTTCGCCCAGCATACTCACCTCCGTCCGGAGAATCTGTATACGCTTCAAACATAATTCATACTTCAAAAAATAGTTCCCAAATAGTGCCAAACGGTGCCCAAAAAGAAAAAACAGTGCTCGAATAACTTCGGAGTTATAGGCTTCGTTCAGTGAGTATGCTGGGCGTAGGTTCTACGCCCAGCATACTCACCTCAGTGCGCGAATATCGAACGAGCTATAGGTACAATTTACGTCTCAAAAAATTGTGCTTGAAATAGTGCCCAATATCAGTCCAATTTTTGCTTGACTTTTGACTTAGAAAACCATTAAATTTTAATGTAAACTTCTACATACTAACGTAAAATGGGGTACAGTCGTCGACACATGTTTTTGGACAAAAATATTAAACTTTCTAATTGTAGACTTCATGTTATTGGAAATAATTATGGTATTTTCTCACATGTCAAATGAAGTCTATTACTTCATTGCATTGTGTGTTTGTCTGAATAAAAACAGTCATTTGCAGCCAATAAAATTAATATCTTGAAAAATTGTAAAAAGGAAATTATACAGTTTCTTTTTGTATATATGTTGCAGGCAAAACTTATAACCAGTCAAAACTAGTACTGTGACATAGTTATACAAATTTTTAAAACTCTTTCCAATAGTTTCATCAATGAAAGGTTTAGCAATAAAAAACATTTTTAATTACTTACGTTATTTATTACTATTTAAAGGGCCAAAGTAATCAGAATTCTAGTTAACTAGTTCACAGCTTTTTAAAACTTCTTAAGCATGTCCTTAATTTTAAGTGTACAGTGTCATATTCAACGAAAAAATGAACGTGTTTTTGTAAAAAACAACTCGCTTGCTACCTAGTTTTACAGTGCAATTAATGAATGAGTGTAAAATCAATTTAGTTAAATGCCACTATTATAAATTGAAATATACTTACTGATTTGGGTGCAGCTCCTATATTGATTACGTACTAGATACACAATTTTATATAGGTAAATAATGACATCACCAACACATTGTTTGGTTTTGCAACCCACTATGTAGTCAAACTCAAAAGCCGGCGTTATTATAATGATGTGCGACGAAGTAAACAAACAAAGAAACTGAGAAGCGCTTGTTCGTTTCGATTGCTTTGTGACACAAAATGGACCCTTATCACCTTCAAAATACAGATCAGTCTTGTCTAATAATCGTAAGATGTTAGGGCAGCGCCATCTAGTATTTAAACATAAACATATTCATTTGCGTCGCGGGCGCCGCGCGTCGTAAGCCCCATACCTATTGACCGTACGTGCATCCATTACTGCCACACTATATTGAACTTTATCACATGAGGAATACAGGTCAATTCCGTAAACGTTGTGGTACCGTCCTTGATCCGGAAAATGATTATTTTGAATAATTTTGTCAGTTGTAATGTAAGCATTAATAACAGCAACTTTATTTTTCATGCATGATTTACTTCATTTGATATCTTAATCCTTCAAGCGCCGTGATCTAGACAAAATATATAAAATCATTGTTCCTAGCTACCGGGGTCCCATGCGACGCGCGAAGGCTTAATCATATTATTATAAAGTATTATTAAAATAATGTGTAATTAATAATATTGCGATTCTAAAGTAAATACTCCCTTACATAGACAATTAATAATTTACACAAGACAAAAATTGTTAGAAAGAAAGTTAATAATATTGTATTCGACTGTACTCAATGTAATGTATGTAGAAGTTTACAATCAAATTTAATGGTTTTCTAGGTCAAAAGTCAAGCAAAAATTGGACTGATATTGGGCACTATTTCAAGCACAATTTTTTGAGACGTAAATTGTACCTATAGCTCGTTCGATATTCGCGCACTGAGGTGAGTATGCTGGGCGTAGAACCTACGCCCAGCATACTCACTGAACGAAGCCTATAACTCCGAAGTTATTCGAGCACTGTTTTTTCTTTTTGGGCACCGTTTGGCACTATTTGGGAACTATTTTTTGAAGTATGAATTATGTTTGAAGCGTATACAGATTCTCCGGACGGAGGTGAGTATGCTGGGCGAAACCTTCGTCCAGCATACTCATCGAACTATGGCTATAACTTCGCAAGTACAAGAGCACTATTTTTTTCCTTTGGGCACTATTTAGCACTATTTCAGAACAGTTTTTTGACATTCATGAAATATCAGGATTCCATGGTGAGTATGCTGGACGAAGGGACACCTTTTTTAGACTTGCCATTTAATGCATTTAAAGCCAAAGTGAAATCTAATCTTTGTTCAAAAGCTTACTATTCCATTAACGACTACTTAAATGATAAGAATAGCTGGTCGTTGAGTTGAACACAAGACAATGTTTGTAATTTATGTTCTTTCTCCAAAATTAGTTTACTGATATAATATGTTATGTCTTTTTTATGTTTTATTAATAAATACCTTTTATTATTGATTGTAGTCAATCGTAATATTAACTTACACCACAGTATTGTATCGAGTCTGGTTCTTCTAACCAAACAGACAGATGTGTTGCTGGAGAGTTTGTTCCGCCACTTCTTCTTTCCAGCAAAAACACTAGGAAGTGTCGAAGGGTGGGCGTTTTGGGGGACTGTCACTTGTAAATAAGTAAAGTAAATTTTGACGTTCGAAAAGTGCTGATTATCAGCCTAGTTTGAATAAATGAGTTTTGATTTTGATTTTCATGTCCACATCTTGTACAGTTGCTGCCCATAGATCGTCATTTTCTTGTAATCTGCCCCCGGTGGATCCGATTACTGTTGATTCAGACTGATATTCGTCCTGATCCTCTTCCTTCAGATATTAAGGAAGACTCCTGTCCCAGTTTTCATGTAACGCGTTCTCTTTAGCTTTGGATAAGTCTTGGATCTCCATTCTCAAGAGTTTTTTTCAAGGGTTGTTGATTTGTTGTTTAATTATTCTAAATTAATTTATATCATAATGCTGTATTAGCTGGTGGATAGGTTGTGCGGTGGTATACCTAACACGGCTTATTTGTTTGTTTCCTTCTAAAGGCAACCCTTTAAAGCCGGGGGGAAATGGTAACACCATCTAGTCATCTTGTAGTTAACAATATCTTCACATGACGTAGGAATGAGCGATGGTATGTCCCCCTGCACCCCTCCAAACCTACTGAGGCTCGCCTGCCGAAATTATGACAGCGACGGGTCACTCCACTCAAGGACACCGTTTCGTAAACTCGTAAGCCAGCTTCGCCGCGCGCGCGCCTGCTGGCAAAACCGCTTCGCAGAACCAAAGATCGATCAATATCTCCGTCCCCGGGGTCGCGACAGTAACACCAGGTCACCGTGGAACCAGATAGTCCGCAAAATCAACGTGGACCAGACCACATCGTCGGCGCCAACACGTGTCGGAGAATCTTCTCGAGACAAAAGGTAGGTGGGCCTGCCTCCTAGTACCTGTCCAATTGTCCATATCAATCGCTCAGAACATCCATCTAGGTTCTTTCTAGACGATTACCAGCAAATTCCTAATACAGTCCACAATAAATAAATTCTCAAAAATCGTCTAAAATAAAAATAAATTGGTGAATTTACTCACCACAGGCAGAACTCTTCAAATAGTTTTGCGTCATCTACAGGAATTCCTTTGTCCTTCAAAAACACTAGAGCATCTGTGATTTTTTCAAATTGCAGATCCTTCTGACACATCCATTCCAAGCATTTTAAGGATTGTAAGGGTGTTATCCAAAGGTTTATGTAGTTAATACATTCTTCGTACATTTGTTTTATTTCGCTATTTATTTACAAACACACACAGGTGCGCCCGGCCCGGGCGCACCTGTGTGTGTTTATTACCTACTAGCTGTTGCCCCCGGCCTCGCTCGCCAGCCAACCCCTCTCCTATATAGCTTATTACCGTCTCTAGTGTCCCACCTGTCTGTGTACCAAAATTTATCAAAATCAGCCGTTTTGACATGAAAACGGAACATACATACACACTTACATATATAGGTAGATGCAAAAATACACACTTTTGCATTTATAATACACACATCAACACCGTCTAGGGATATTTTGTATAAAGTTCTTAAACTCAAAAAATACTGGCCACTTTTTAATTCTTTTGAAGAAAGTTTATTTTGTAAGCCTTTTTAAACGATTCTAAATTTGAATTTGAAAAAATACATTAAAAACAAAAGATTTACGCGGCATAATGGTAGCGAAGTCCGAAGGTTTCATTTACCTACAGTAGTTTGTGGCTATTTTTTTTTGTTCAATTTAAGTTTTATAACAAGTTATCGGTTAATTCCGAATTAATGTTATTGTGTGCATCATGCAGCGGCGCCATTTAACTAAAGAAGAAATGTTAAGGGCAGTAGGCATGCTCCAAGCTGGGGCTACTCAACGGAGTATTGCTGAGGAGTTTGGAACAAGACAAAACGTGATATCAAGGTTATGGTCACGTTATCGTGCTACTGGTGAAGTGGCTGAAAGACACCCAGGCGGGAAGCGCATAACCACTCAACGACAAGACCGATTTTTGCAAGTTGCCGCGAGAAGACAACCAAATTTTACGGCCATGCAGTTGGTTCAGAGGCTCCAGTCAGAGCACCAGTTGCTTGTGAGTGACCAAACTGTGAGGAGAAGGCTGCATGAAGCTAACCTTCATGCTCGCAGACCGCTTCGTACTCCAGCACTACGCCGAGGAAATCGTGGACGACGACTAGAGTGGGCTCGTGAACATTTGCTCTGGGAAGAAAACCAGTGGTCTGTAGTGCTGTTTACCGATGAGTCCCGGTTCGGTTTCCATCCCGATATACGTAGAGTGCGTGTTTGGCGAGTTCCTGGTCGTGAGAGCCGTCTGCAACATCCTCAGGAAGTCCATTCATACCACGGCGGGACAATTATGGTTTGGGCGGGAATTCGTGTTGGTGGAAGAACAGACCTCGTTTGGATCAGAAACACCATGACGGCTGAAAAATACCGTAACGAGGTGCTAGTACCAATAATCTACCCCCATCGACTACAAATGGGCCAAGAATTCACGCTCATGCACGATAACGCCCGTCCGCACACAGCGAGAGTGGTGACGAGCTGGTTGCAGGAGCACGACGTATCGGTCTTAGGCTGGCCCACTCAATCGCCTGACCTAAACCCCATAGAACACGCGCGGGACATGCTCCAAAGAAGGGCTTTGAGGAATTTCCCTGCAAACGTTGCGACGGAAAAGCAACTTTTTTTGCATCTTAGCCGGACCTGGGACAATATACCGCAGCAAGACTTGGATAACTTAATCCAAAGCATGAAAAACCGTTGCAGGACCGTTATTAACGTCATGGGTGGTTTTACTGACTACTGATTTTTCACAGAACTGTTAAAAACAAATAATTTTTTCCTTATTTGTAATTTTTTCTTGAGAAACACATTCGTTGTTAGTTTTACCATTATTTCATGTTTTTTCTTTATTTGAATAAAAATTTGTTTACGCAAAAAAACATTGTTTTCTTTTATTCTGGAGTGTAGTCTGATAAATGGGCTTTATAAAAATATTACATGTTGTATGCTATTTTTAATACATTTTGAGTAAATTGAGTAAATCCAAAATATCCCTAGACAGTGTTGATGTGTGTATTAGTAGGAAATTAGGGATCTCTGTTCCTTTCTGCGGATATATGTAGGTAGCTACCTACATATATCCGCAGAAAGGACCCGGTGTCGGACATTGACGTCTCAAGGACGGATTGGATGCACATGCGTGCAGAAATTTTATTTTACCAATACCCACATATTACATAGTAGAATCATAACAGTAGAATAACTTGATAACGTTTTCAGGAACATTTTTTTATTGTTGCAGTGCATCAAAACCACGATGCAAAGGAATGTATGCGTCCAAAAAAAACACAAATATAAAGTAAGTATGTAGTATACCTATCGCAAGGTAAAATGGTACCAACTCCAAGCGAAAAAGCACCCACACAGACATCTTCGTACAACTCACGAGACGACGGGCATTTGTTTGAGATTGTTTGTTAGTTTGAGTTCTATGTGTGCGTGCGTCTATCGCACGTTGTAAAGTCCGCCTTTTGTACTTATGTAGGTATATATTTATTTTGTGTACCTATCCTACTAAGTACTAATCTATGGATAAATTTAATCTATACTAATATTATAAAGAAGTAAAGTTTGTGTGTTTGTGTGTTTGTATATTTGTTAAATTGTAAGGGGTAATCTCGGGATCTACTGAACCGATTTCAAAAATTCTTTCACCGTTGGGAAGCTACACTATCCCCGGGTGACATACTCGTAGGTTACTTTTTATCCCTGTATTTCCACGGGAACGGGAACTACGCGGGTGAAACCGCGTGACGTCCGCTAGTATTTTATAAATGAATTTGAGTCCAGAATTGGAACCGATTTTATTTTTTGCTTCAGAAATCTTAATAGAATGATCTTTTTTCAGACACCACGAAACAATGGCAAGCGCCTGTGCAAGTGAAGTTGATAACACCGACAACTCTCTTGTGACACTTGATCCTGTTGATGCGCAAGCGCAACCCACTGTGTAAGATTTTTTTATTACTTATAAAATTAATTCCCTCATCATTTTTCCTTATGTAATAATCATAAAGTTCCACTGCTGGGTAAATATCACCCCCATACTCTTTCACTGTATATTCATATTCCAAGTATATTTTAATGATTTTGAAAAATGTGGCAGATTAAAATTTAATTTAAAAAAATTTATTTAAGCATTATGGAAGACTTACAGCGAAAACAGACAGTAATAAGTTTCGTTAAAAAATTAACCAAGCTAAAATTGAAACCTCTGTATTCATGTAAGAGTAGAGTTGCTAGTCTAAAGTCAACCCGTGAATTGTATTTGTATATCTTATAAAAGCCTAGGTAATTGTTTTTTATTCATTGTTTCAGTGGAATGGAAGATATTCGTAATACATTTATTGTGGAAGAAGAGGCTAGAAATCAAGATGATTTTCATCCTGTTACAGGACGTCGAATCGTTGATATAAATTTCCTTCTTAAAGGGCGACATAATAATTTATTTGATTGCAAGATGAGTAATTTTCGTATAATCAGCGAAAGAAGTCTAGGGCTTATCTCTGTTTTTAAATTCCAATGCAACATGTGCCAAGAAACTTGTCTGGTCCATTCTGAAGATTACAAGGATCCACAGCAAGTAAATTTAAATAAAGCTGCAACCACGGGAATCATAGCTTCCGGCATTGGATACTCTACCTTTGAGGAATTATGTTCTTCCATGAATATACCGACATTTTCTTCAAAATATTATTTAAAATTGCAAAATGATGTTTATGAGAAATGGGAGAAAACTGCTAGTGAGTCTTTGGCGGCTGCTGCAGCAAAAGAAAAAGCGCTCGCAGAAGGAAGAACAAAGAACGGTTACCCCGTCATTGACGTTGATGGCTCATGGTGTACTAGGTCTTACGGAACAAATTATAAATCTACATCGGGTACGGCAGCAATAATTAGCAGAAAGACTGGCCAAGTTCTATATCTTGGAGTAAAAAATAAATATTGCTTGGACACACCAAGCAATATTTATTTTTCAGAGCCAGAGCGCCGCAAACAGAAACGTCGATCCGAAACAGCATGTCTGTTTCAAAAACTACACAGGTTCTTCAAGCTCAATGGAAACTCAAATTATAGTCGAAGGATTTAAATCCTCGATTCCAATGTATGGACTTATATACGGCAGAATGATAGGAGATGGTGATGCTTCAACCTACGCTAAAATTCTCAACGCCAAACCGTACGCAAATCAGAATCTGACGGTTGAAAAAATCGAGTGCCGGAATCATATCTTGCGTAATTTCTGCAAAAAGTTACGTGGACTTACCACAGAAACTAAATATATGTTGGCACATCGGAAAACGCTGACCAATGTAAAAATAATGTCAATGCGAAAAGCAATTGTGAATTCCATAAAACATAATAAAGTTTCTCAGAATCATAGGCATGTAGCTATATCGTTACTACATAATGATATTATTAACTCTTTGGCACATGCTTACGGTGATCACAGAATGTGCCAGAGTTACTTCTGTGACAAAAAAGACAATTTAAAGGAGGAGTTTAAAAAAATCCAAAATTCGACGTTTGCCTTTAGATTAAATGCAATTATTTCCAACGTTGCTGCGAAATCGCGAAGTCTAATAGAAAACGTAGACACTAATACTGTCGAGTGCTTCAATAACGTAATAGATAAATTTATTGGGGGAAAAAGAACAAATTTTGCATTAAAAGGAGGTTACCAGGGCCGTTGTCACGCTGCAGCAGTTTCATTTAACTCGAAAGCTGCTCTTTCCACTATTCAAAAAGCTTTTACCGAGAAAAGCCCTGGTGGAAAAGTGGAGGAAGTAGAGAAGAAAAGAGCTCTAAAAAGAAAATACAACGTTGAGCATCCCACAAAAAAAAGAGGAAATTAAGAGAGACACAAAACCAAAATGATTATGGGCCAGCTTCTTCAGCACCAGACATGACAGAATCTCAAATGGAGCAAGCCAAAAACGAATACATACAAAATTTAAAAAAACTTACGTCTGATCGAAACTCTATAGAGAGGTTCACAATTTTGCAAAGAGATAGTAGCGAGTGGCTAGAGATAAGGCAGAAGCTTATAACAGCATCTAACTTTGGCTCCATGTGTAAGCGGAAGTTGTCATCCAGTACAGCTCCTTTAGTTAAAAATATACTATATAAAAATAATTTGCCTCATGTTGCATCAATAGCCCATTGTATAGAAAATTAACATCAGGCGCTGCTGCAATTACAGCGACAAGAGAACGTTAATATGTTACCCTGTGGATTATTTATTGACGAATCCCACTGTTATATGGGGGCCACGCCTGACGGGTTGATTGGCAATGATACGATTGTTAAAATTAAGTGTCCAATAACAGCATCAAAACAAGGATTGGCGAAAGCGATTGAAGAAAATAAAATTCAAATAATAAAATATAATAAAAAAACTAAAACCAAAACAATAAAAAAAAACAGTAATTGGTTCTACCAAATCCAAGGACAACTTCATATCACAGGACAGCGTGTGTGTCTCCTTGGGGCAGGAGAGAATGAGCCAATCCACATAGAGCGCATTGAAAAAGATGACGAGTTCTGGAAGAAAAACATGGAGCCAAAGCTGGTACAATTTTATTTGAAATGCTTGCTACCAGAATTAGTGAACAGCAGACACGATCGTGGTATGCCCATTAGAGATCTGACATTGCAAGACAAAGAAAACGTGCAGCCCAATAGATACACTTCGCCATCATTGTGTGAACCACAACCGGGTCCAAGCTCACGCGTGATCAAAATTGATCACTATTGAAATAGATTTAATAGATTTCCTTCAATATTTACTAAATACTTAAATTGCTGATTTAAGAATAATGTACAGTCATTTTGTGTTTATTATTTCATATTGCATTAAAAATCATTTATAAGTAATTCCATGTTGTTTTTTTTTTCCACTTTAAAAAAAGAAGGAAGGTTCTCAATTTGTTTGAGTGAAAAACATTTTAGTTCAGAAAAAAAACAAACTGACATAGAAATATAAACACTACAAAGAGCAAAATAATAATTTCTGTGTCTAAAAAACTTTTTTGCAAAAAATAAAACCGACTTCAAAAACACAAAAAAGTGAAAAACACAAAAAAGTGAAAAATAAACTTCACAAGAAAAAGCAGCTTCTGAAGTCGGTGACATTTTGTTTGTTTGATTTCGTTTTCTTTGCCACCGACTTCAGAAGCTGCTTTTTCTTGTGAAGTTTATTTTTCACTTTTTTGTGTTTTAGAAGTCGGTTTTATTTTTTGCAAAAAAGTTTTTTATTTTTCCATTTTTAGTTGTTCCCAAACAAATAATAGGTTTTATTTATCCCCAATAAATGGAACATTACATAATATCTTACTGTCCAAATCTGGGTGTACACATCTGCGTACCCCCTCAGATCATACAGGCGTGATGTTACGTCATGATGTTGTATAAATTTGTCAATTTGTAATTTGTTTTTTTGTGTTAGTTGATTTGCCGTCTATTTTTGAAGAGTTCTATTGTATATCTCCGAAGATCAGGATCAGATCTTCACCAAATTTAAATGGGACCACCTCAGGAGTATACTCTTTCAAATAAAAAAAGAATTTTGAGAATCGGTTCACAAATGGAGGAGAAATCAGGTAACATACATAAAAAAAAAAAAAAAAAAAACATACACACGAACATATAACCTCCTCCTTTTATGAAGTCGGTTAAAAAGGAAAAACAGAACTAAAAACATCGGCTTTCGAAATTACTATTTTGCAATTTGCAGTGTTTATATTTCATGTCGGTTGATTTTTTTTGTAATAAGTGTTTTTCACTCAACCATAAACACACCATACTAAGAAATGTTATGTACTGACACCACTCGCCTGCACGCACACATTCACAGCGTGTTTTTACACTCGATAACCACAACTGAAGCGCGTGTCGCTTCGTGAAACTAAAATGTCGAATAATTGAATAAAATGTATGTACAAAACCTATTCTAATTCATTTTCGGCCTTTAAGATTACTACGGATGTAATATAACAAGAATAATGGATCAACTCGTTTATTTTATTATTATTTTAAAACAAATTAATGAAATAAGTTGACCTACTGCATAAACGACATGATTACCTGTACTGTGACACTTCGCCGCTCGGCTTTGGGTTCATCTAAGTTCACACTCGCGACGTAAGCGCGCGGCTCACGTCGCGTAAAGATTCGTAGCGTTAAATGCCTACTTTGCTTGGTCTACCTGGCCTTAAAGGAGTAAACGCAGAAAAACACGGGAAGTGCGCAGTGCAGTTGATGAAGAATTGTTAATACATGCTGCTCAGACATGCCTTCAACGTTCGGGAGAGAGAATTGCATCCAGTATTCTAATAATGTTTGTGGAAGCTGATCTTTCAAGGCGACAATATGAAATAATAAGAAACAGCAACAAGAAGTTTTATCCGAGCTACAAATTGTTACAGCAAACTAAACAGACTTGTTATCCGGCGAAAGATGCCTATCGGATAACTGAAACATGTGCTGAAATTAACCCGCAGGATCTAATGGACCATACAGTTAAACGCATGGCAACATATATATTTAGAGGACGTACTAAAGCACTTAAGTCCAGAAGAGCGTCAATCGTTGACCCTAATTTCAAAATGGGGATGTGATGGATCTCAACAATCACAATTCAAACATAAAATGCAATATGGAGACGCGAGTGACAGTAACATTTTCCAAAGCTTTGTTCTGCTACAGTTAGTATGTGGGTCAAACAAAAAAGTGGTTTGGTAAAATCCAACTCCTTCGCCACGATTCTGTCGACCAATAAGGATCAAATTTATCAAAAAAAACAGTGGATATCACTAAGTCTGAAATCGCTAATGTCGAAGAGGCTATAAATGCTTTGAAACCCAGTAAATTCGTACTGAGCGAAATTTTATTAAGTACAAAACACGTTATGACTCTGACTATGGTTGATGCAAAAGTGTGTAACGCTGCAACTTCGACGACTTCAACAATAAGATGCTACATCTGTCGTGCTACATCAAAAGAATTCAGCAATACAGTTTGGCCTGTCTGTGTTGCATGCCAGGATTCGGTTTTTCGAAAGCATACTTTATTTGGCATACAAGATTCTTGTACAAAAATGGCAGTTAATTCGAAAGTTACAAAGGCAGAAAACAAACAAAATTTAGAGAGCAAATGGGTCTACTACACTCGCGAGCAGCCAAATCGACTCAAGCCTAGACGGCGCACATATACATTGATTTTCCTAAAACGATAAATGGTAATTACAAAAGTGATATGTCATTCGAAAGCTGAAGAATTAGGCTTTCAATTAACATCAATACCTTAAAAAAAACTAAGCGCTGATTTATTGACACATTTTAATTGGCCGTCAGCGTAAATTACCTCTTTAGGAATCCACGACTTGCGCTACCTGCTCCCGCTATAAAACCCCCCCACTTCCGGTTTATCTTATCAGTTGCTTGTTACAAGTTGACCGGTACACATCTCCGTAAATTGCATTCCTTGTTTTCGCTAACCCATGGATACCACACCAGAAGAAGCCGCTCAAGTTGTTGCCTTGTTGCAACAAGGGTTAAGTCAGCGAGCAATCGCTGCCCAGCTCCACTTGAGCCAGTCTTCTGTATCCCGAGTATACAGACGGTTCCAAGAGACTGGTGCCTTCAATCGGAGACCAAGAACGAGCCGCCACCGGTGCACTTCAGAGAGAGACGACCGCTTCATTGTCTCAACCTCGCTGCGCAATCGACACCTTACGGGCGTTGATGTGCAGCAAGAACTGAGACGTGTACGACAAGTGGCTGTCAGCGAGTGGACAGTGAAAAGACGCTTGAAGGAAGCCAACTTGACGCCAAAAAGACCTGCGACGGGCCCTAAGTTGACTGCAGGCCACCGACAAGCGCGCCTTCAATTTGCTCGAGAGCATCTCAATTGGAGCGTTGCGCAATGGCGATCGGTCCTGTTTACTGATGAGTGCAGAATGTGTCTGCATGGCAGTGACAGGAGAGGCCGAGTCTACAGGCGTCCGGGAGAACGATTTGCCCAATGTTGTTTCGCTGAAACAGTGGCATATGGCGGCGGTTCCTGCATGATGTGGGCTGGTATCTCTTTAGAGGGAAAAACCGAACTTGTTTTCGTGCCTGGGGGCGGCCGAGGAGGCGGGCTAACAGCTGATCGGTACATCACCGACATTCTACTGGATCATGTTGTGCCCTACGCAGGGTTTGTCGGTGAAGACTTCGTGTTAATGCACGACAATGCCCGCTGCCACACGGCACGAGTCACTCGACAGTTTCTGCAAGAGGTCGAATTACGCACGATGGACTGGCCTGCGCTCAGTCCTGACATGAATCCCATCGAGCACTTATGGGACGAGCTTAAAAGAAGAGTTCGGGCCAAAAATCCAGTCCCTTCAAGCGTAGACGAGCTAAAGACAGCATTATTAGAGGAGTGGGACGGCATTCCTCAAGAAAATGTCAAAAAATTGATAAGGTCCATGAAAAACAGACTGCGGGATGTAATTAGGGCTAGAGGGGGCAATACGAAATACTGATTTAAATGAAATAATTTTATTTTTAATTTTTTTTGTTTAATTTGTCAAATACGAGACACATACCCTTTTTCCTAAATTCCCGTTTTTCCTACTCTTGCATTCAGACATCATTTATTTCAAAAATGATGGATGGATTTCAATGATAATGATATCAAATTAAAGCTGACATCTTAAGCTTTCGAATGACATATCACTTTAATAATTTCCATTCATGATTTTAGTTGTATCAATGTATGTGTGCGCCGACAAGGCTTGAGTCGATTTGGTTGCTCGCGAGTGTAGTTGATGTGTCGAAAGCTGGTTTGGTAAAATTCTGGCCTCTGGGGGCTCCGGAGAAATTCAAATTCAAAATATTTACTGCACCATAATGTTTACAAGTACAAGGTGTTACTGTATATTAAACAGTAAGAGATACCTACAGTAATTGTTACTTTAATAATATAATCGAAGTCAATCTAAACTAATGGGTATTTTATAGAGGAAAGGTAAGATTTTTTGTTTGTTACGAGTACGATATAGCTCAATTTAACCTTTTGAACGCCACGGTTGGGTATAGCCGACAAACGAATACGTGCTCAACACGTCATCGTCGGCTACAGCCGACAAAAACATAATTATTTAAAACTCTGTAACTGCTTTTTTATACAAAATAGTGTCAAATAAGATAAAATAACAATTTTGTAGATTTTTGTGCCTTGGCGTGGGTGGGGCGCGATGCGTTTACACTTCTGGCGTTCAAAAGGTTAATAAGTTGGATAGTCGATTTATCTAGAAAGGTATATTATGTGTTGCAGACGAAGTTGCGCGGGTCAGCTAGTCTACCATAAGACCAAAACCTAAAAAGAGGTCTACGCCACATAGTGAAGAAGCAATACAAATGCTTATGTCTGCTGAGGCTTACATGGCTGAAGAGAATTCCTCAGATGAGGAAACGGCCGCAGAAGATTCTGACAGTGAAATGCAAGGATTAAAATCTGGTGAAGAAATGCTTATCCTTAATTAAATCTTAAAATTAACATCCTTATTTAATCTACATTTCCTAATGGGTCGAGACTGGGGCGGTACAGACGGCGGTGTCGAGAACTCTTCTGCCACTTTATCTCGGTCGATCTGATCGTTTATCTGAAGCACTGACGACGACGCAGGCTCCCGCGCAGGCCACGGCGACGCCACCGAGGTCTCCGGCCGCTCCGATCGGCCTTCATCGGCCTGGCGGGACGAACTGGATGTCTTCCTTGAGAATTGGAGAGACGTTGCACAGAATCGTGACCGTTGGAAAGAATGGAGGGAGGCCTTTGCTCAGCAGTGGGACAACATAGGCTAGCTATAATAACAATAATAATAAATAATTTATATTTTCATGATCAAAGAACAATTTTTTATCAAAATACATCTTAAAACAGCGCCGCATTTTGCAAAAAAATAAACAAAGATTTGAATTTGCCAAGTGTGAGTCGGACTCGCACATGAAGGCTTCTGTTCCATCGTAGTAGGGAAACCCCTTTTAATTTGTATTATTAGTAGCGGCAACAAAATTACACATTCTGTGGTAAGTTTGATTTTCATAGTACCTATTTGTATGAAAAACAAAGTTATACTTGCCATTTTTTAAATGTGCTATATCCAAAAAGCTGCTTACTAAATCTCGTTCAAACTAATTTTGGTTGTAACTTTTCATTGCGATCTACAGCATATATTTTATTAGATTTTTCACTCTCTTAGTTTAAAAGTTAGAGGAGGTGGGGATACATTTTAGCACTTTGGCAGTGTCTATCTTTCAAACGATTGACTTTGAGAAAAAATAGTTTCAGAAACCGCAGTGTCATTTTAAAAGACCTATCAATAGACATCCCACTCAAGTAGGTTCGATGAAAAAAATATTAAAATATATATTCTTGCTTTATTGGTGAATAACTTTTTTCCCCCATTATTCACACATTTACTGATATACAATAAAATGATGAATTTTTTACGTTTTTTCATTTGATATACAGGAGAAAGTGGAATCGTACATTAATGACGTGTACAAAGATTATTCAAAGATATTAAATCACGTCTGGTCTTTCTGCTACCTGGTTTTTCTTCTTTGGTTGACAATAATATCAGGGACAGGATTTTTAATGCAGTTGATAAACGCAGAGAGAACTGCATAAAGCCTATTCATCTAGCAGCCTATATGATAGATCCAAAATGTCAAGGCATCAAACTGAACGAAGATGAAGAAATCATGGCCATGGATTTCATTCATGAGAAAGGAAGGCAGTTAAATTTGGAAGTAATGACAGATTTAGCCAATTACAGAGCAAGAGAAGGCTTGTAGGTAAAATCTTTTGTTTGGGCCAGCCTCCAGAACATGATATTTTTAACTTGGTGGAAAGGAATTTGCAAAAACAAGGCTCTAAGCAAAGTTGCAGCTTGTCTTTTAACTGCTCCTTGTACATCGGCTACAACAGAACGAACCTTCAGCATTCATGGCAATATCCACAGCCTTAATCGGAATAGGTTAACAACAGAAAGAGCTGCAAAGCCTACATATCCTATAACTGGAATTTATTACATAATCAAAAAGACGAAGAAGAAGAGGAACCTATTTAAAGTCCTTTTATGATTAGACCCATTAACCATAAAAAATACTGAACCTCAACCATCAACTTCTGGAAGAAATACAAGACAAATAGAGTTTTGCGATATAACAAAAACATTCTCCGATAACAGTGACTAACTGCCGTACTCAGAGAGCTTTAATGTTTACTTAGGCCTTCACTTAGTAAAGGTTTTGACAGTTTTGTCATACAAAAGTAAGTCAAATCTTTACTAAGTGACGGCTAAAGTAATCATTAAATATCTCTGAGTACCGCAGTTAGACAGTGACTAAATTAGTCTCGATAATATGTTACCATAGAAGAGTATTTAAACTTGATGTGCTAACTACTATATTTTTGTTTACCCATATCCTTGTATTTCAAACCATCATTTTAATATTTACACTAACCTGTTGTTGACTAAATGATTTTAGAGTTGATGTTTTTGTTTTTATTCTGTACTTACCAATTTAATAATCATAGAAATTAATTTACCGGCCGTCTACAGCGGCTGCATCCCGCTCCGCCGCCTCCAAAGCGCCTGCCACAGATACCGCCTTCACGAACTTTATCTTTCCTTCCGCAAACAATCGTTGTCTACTTAGGTCAGTCAAGATACCGCACACGAATTGGTCTCTCAAATTATCGTCCAAACTTGTCCCGAATTCACAATACCGAGTAATCTTCTTTAATTCCGCCACGTAATTTAAAATAGATGATTTAGTTAAATTTTGTTGTGTTAAAGTTTATACGAACGGCTCTCGCCAGCACACAGATAAGCCCTGAGAGGCTTTCGATGTGTGGCTAAAACAAAAATTGTAATTTAATAAGTTTTTTAGACATTAAATAAATAATAATAAAAAATATATTTTCACCGGGTAGTTGTCTTCTTTGTCGAAATTTATAACGTTCTGCCAAAATAGACGGATTTGGTTGTAAATGTTCTTACATGACCTCGACGACTTCGGTAAAGGTCATGTTCGCCGGCTTTTTTGGACTACACAAGTTCACCAATAACTCGTACGCCGCTTCACCCATGAATGCTATTAGCGTCGGTAGTTTAAGGTCTTCCTTCACTGCATTCACCAAAAAATACATTTGCAGCCTATCACAGTATGTCTGCCAGCTCCCGGTCTTCATGTCGAATTCGGTAAATTTCGCCATCCTCGTCGCCAATGTGATATTTGGTATATAATATAATAGTAATCTACATAATTCTTTAAATTACAAATTAAAGGTTTGCTTAGTGTTGTCGTAAAAATAAATTGATTCAGACGAGTTAGAACGCACCTCCACTCATGTCTGATTTGACAGGAGGCGGTTCCGCGGGTATTGCGATTTGTTTTGAAAGATATAATAACTCAAACTATTCCTATTAGTATGTGTTTTTAACGTTTAATTTGGCGAAAGTATTCTTGTGGAGTTTTTGTAATAATTTTATATTTTCATAAAGTAAACTTCTAAACTTCTCAAACGCGTATAAGTGCTTTTTTTACAGTGATGTATCGCGTCGAAGAGTGACTTACGGTCAACTTGAGCAGCTTTGGGAATTTTTGAACCAAAATAAAGCCCTAGCAATGGGCTATAATAAAACATCCCAAGCTAGGGAATTTTCAAAAAATATGTGGGAGAATATAGTACAGAATTTAAATTCCCATGGTGATGGTGCAATAAAAGATTGGAAAGGATGGTGCAAAGTACGTAAAAAGAATATATTAACTAATAATTATTTATTTTTGTTAAAAAAATATTTCTGGGGATTTTTTTAAGCTAATGTATGTTTTTTAGTATTAGAATGATTACAAATCGAAAATAAAGAAATTGGCTGCAGCTGGGTGATTTTCAAAATTTTTGTACAAAAATGAAACAAAAATGAATATCGTTACAAAATTGACCAACGTTACAAAAAAATAACAAAAAGGAAATATTAGGGCAATTTCACAACATTATTAAAACAATGAAATCAGAGCTTAATTATTTATTGATAACATAAGCAGTCTCTTGAATTACAAAATCAGTCTCAGAATAAATTGTGCATTCCGTTTGATCATTAAATATTAATGTTTAGCCTACAGAAAACAAACCATTGGTGATGGAACTTACGGTTAATAATATTAGTAATTACTTTTAATACGTCATTACAAAAATAATAGTAAAGTTAATTATTATTTATCAGATTTTTTTATTAACAATGAACTAGTAATAAACCAATTAAAAAATACTCGTAGTATCTATACGTCACTTATATTTTTTTAGCAAGGAAACTGTAATATCTTTAAGGGTAAATAAAGTAAGTTTTAAACTTTAGAAAACATCATGTAAACTAACAAATAAGGAATCGTAGGAACTGATTACCAGTTTAAACAGTAACAGTAACAGTAGTTCTCAGGCATAAAGTAGACTTTGGCTTCAATTAAAAAATAATATTATAAACTGGAATCTCTCGTAACATAAAAAAATATAAGTCCTCTCTTAATTTCAGAAAATAATAATAAAAATAATCATTGATATAAAAAATATTAGGTAATAAAGTTTTATTTCAACATGTGATTAAAAAATATTCGAATTCGAATCATCGTCACTTTCACTAAGACTAAAAAAAAATATTCTACCACGGTTAATATTATCCATTTCTTGTGATTTAGAGGAACATGGGTCTTTTTCTAGCTTCGTGTTTGGCGTAGAAGTAGAGCCAAACAATTCTGGAAATGTTTTAGTCAAGTCATTTGACGAAACATTGTAACGTTTTGGGTTTATTAGATTTGTTATGTCATCAAGAGAATAATTTACTTTTATATTAGACAAAATAGTTGGCGTGCTTGATTGTGTCATTGTTTTCTTCACATTATTGACAGATTGAGTTTTGGTTTTTTTAACTTGGGCGGTGGATTCCAACGGTAGTTTAGAAGGGTGTAATAATGTGTGGAGGCCAGTGTGAACTTGATTAACTATTCTTGTTAATGGAGCGGTGTCATTTTGTGCTTGTAAATTGGAGTCATCGACGTCTGTTTCGCTAAAACTTTGTAATAATAATCCTTTAGTTTGTTCGTTCTGTAATACTGTGGGTGCCTCAAAGGCAGCTCTGGGTGTAATCTTTTTGACACATGGCAAAATAAAAGTGTCTTCTTCGTCAGAATAAGCGATTTGTCGAGTTCGCTTTCTTTTAGGTGGCATCAACAAGCAATGCTTTTTAATAGAGAAACAGTCGCAAAACCCCCTTTTCTCTGAGCTATTACAGCAACAACTTAGAGTCCTATAATATATATCATTTGTATCGTCATTCATCGCCTGTATTTGGTGTAACTTTTGTGAGTTGGGTACAGGTATTAAAAAATTCAGGTTAGTTTCATTGCATTCTTTGATCATATTAATATGAGTGTCATTGACAATAAAAAGCGTTACTTTACTTTCACCTTTTAGAAGAGCAAAAGCAGTTTCAGCATCTGTCACGTCTCTTCCATGCGATACTTTTCTGTCTAACAGTCGTTTAATAACTCCTCCTACGCCATCTGCAGGTCCTTTGCCATGGTAAGATTCGGAAAAATTCCAAGTTTCTTTAACAAATTCTAAATCACTCAAAGTTTTTTTAAATAGGAAAAAGTTCTTTTTTTGTTTATATTGGGTGGTGGGTCCGTCGGAGAAAACATGCAGAATTATCACTTCTGGATAGTACTTTTTTATATCCATCAAAACTGGATTCAAATGTGCCCAAATGGCTTCTGGTGCATGATTTGTGGAGTTCGAGAAAGTGCAACATAATTATCTAAGTACTTACTCATACACACACATAATTATAAACACAAAGTACAAAACTGTTTCACATTCGTCACTTCACCATGTCAGGGCCAGTTGAAAACCAGCGTCGGGCACTACTGCTCGGCTTTTTGCTGAACTGGTCCTATTTGGCGCAGCCGTGAGATGCACACACTGTTTCAGTTTAGATTGTTAGTTTCTTTTTATATTTTTTATTGTCTGTTGTGTGCACTTGTGGCATGTGCTAAATAAATATGTTTTCTTTCTTTCTTTCTTTCTTTCTTTCAATATGATTTTGGCCTTTTATTTTTTTTGTATACAACACTAGTACGTAGAAAAATTTGGTATTGGGAAGCACCAAAGTGAACGGCTTGAATTTCTTCGCTGAGTTTACATGTGTAGTTCTCCGAAAAATCACAATGAAGAACTACTTCATTATCTTCAAGGTGTTCTTTAAGATGTTTATACGTTTTATATTGGTGGGCAATATTGAAAACATGCATCATGTACTTTTTCAGTTCTACTTCAAATAGACATAAAAAGTTTGCTAATTTATCCGATTTCTTTTCTGTAACTACTCGTTTAGACTTCTTTGTTTCGTTATCTTTTTCGTATTCAGTATTCTTAAAGGTCCACTCAAGCCACGAAATGTTTTCTTCTTTTACTAGTTTATTATAATTCAAAGATATTTTGTTGCACACATCACATTCAGAATACATGCACTCCTTTGATCGTTTGTCACATACTTTAGCTTCTACAAGGTCATTTAAGTCATGAAATGTTAATATTTTTATTTTTTTTAACGCTAGAAATTTAAATTCCATGTTGGCATGGATTTTACAAACACAGGTATCTCGGTCTCTAAGTTGTGGTGTAACAATGTGGAATGGCTTGTGTCTGACAAATGTGACGTAAGATATTTGGATACCTGTATCTTCTTTGAATTTTTTATGCAAATTAATCAAAGTATCAACAAGATAACGCTTTTGCATCTTTATTCTTTTTTTCGTCTTTGTTTCTTTTTTCCCAGAAGAACAGCGACTTACGTCATCTTGTAAATAATATTTGCGGATTTTTTTTGCTAGTATACTGCGTTTACCAGTTTGTGTGTTTTTGTTAAAGCGAACTCTTCCTTTTAAACCAATACACAACCCTAATCGAGATCGTAATTTATATTTTCGTACTAAATCTGAGTTAAAAATATTCTTAAAAATATTTTTTCCTTCATTATTCTTGACAGCCTTATATTGTTCCGCTAAAGCTTCATTCAAGACCATATTTTCTAGAATAACTCTCTTTACTTTATCTCTGTCATTGTCTGTGTTAATACCTAGTTTTTGGACAACTGAATCAGCTTTTGAGTTCGGTGAAATTGGCCCAGGAATTTCAACGCACACCAATTTTTCATTGTTGTCAAATTTTTGACATTTTAAAAGAATGTTTTGTCTGTATATTTTCTTTTTTAGAGCCGCTATTTGCTTCTTTTGTTTGTCTATTTTGCAGGCTTGTTTCTTTAATTTCTTTTTTAATTTATAGTAATTTCGTAAATATACCTTTCGTGATTTTGTTTGCTTTACATCTTTATTAATGTCTTGACATTTTTGTTTCTGATTTTTTTTCAGCCTTCGCCAATTTCTTCTCCTTAAAGCTTTCTGACTATCTGTTAATTTGGAAACTTGGACATATTTACTTTTGATCCTTTCCAAGTTCTTTTGCTTTATTTCTTCATACTACGTTGACTGATATAAGTCCTCGAGACTATATGTCTCGTATCACAGAGCGCATCGACTTCTGGAAGCAGAAAGTGTATGCATGGGCAAACCGTATTCGTAGGTATAAGCGTCGGGTGGAAAGGTACACTCTAAATCGCACCTTCCAAAGCGATGAAAGGTGGGTTTACAGAGCATGGGAGCGACCCGACCAAGGTGTGACTGACACGTGCCTACCGGATGATAGCGCCATGTGTTCGTTTTGGCGCAACATCTGGTCGGTGCCTGTCAGTCATACCGAGGGTGAATGGACTCGGGACGTCGAGCGAGCGTGCGAACCAATAACAGAAATGGGGGCAATTACGATCAGCCCCCAAAATGTAGCTTGTGCAGTTCGTCCGTTGCCCAATTGGAAATCACCAGGGCCGGACGGACTGCACAACTTTTGGATTAAATGGTTCACTAGGTCGCATGCTTGCTTGGCAGCCCTATTCCAGTCAGTGTTAGAGTCAGGGTCGCTACCACAGTTCCTGACGACTGGAATAACTCACCTGCTCCATAAGTCAGGTAATACTGCGGAACCCAAAAATTATAGACCGATTACGTGTCTACCAACGGTCTATAAAGTTCTTACCTCCATTTTGAGAGCTAAAATAAATAAACATATTAACGAAAATTCTGTTATGTCTGCTTCTCAAAATGGATCTAGGAACGGGTCCCGTGGTACTAAGGAGCTACTCGTCATTGATATGGCCATTAGCCAACAGGTTCGTCGTTCCCGAAAGGATCTGTCGACATGTTGGATAGACTATAAGAAGGCCTATGACTCGGTGCCACATACATGGCTCATGAGGGTGCTAGAGTTGTATAAAATTGATGCAACCCTGCGTACCTTCCTGATGTCGTGTATGGGGCAGTGGAAGACAGTCCTTCGCTATCCAGGATGTCGGCAAATCCAGAAGAATAGTGAGACGATAAGGAAAAAGCGGGGAATATTTCAGGGCGACAGTTTGAGTCCACTTTTGTTCTGCTTAGCCTTGAATCCTCTTAGCATGCTGCTGGAGGATTCAGGTCTAGGCTATCGGTTGAAGAGAGGTGGTAAGGTTATATCTCACCTCCTTTACATGGATGACCTGAAACTCTTTGCCCCCAACGATTTGCAACTGATGGAGCTACTGGGCGTAACTGAAACTTTCAGTAGCGCCATCAGGATGGAATTCAGTGTGGACAAATGTGCGGTCATGCATGTCAAGCGAGGGGAGATTGTGGAATCTGTGGGAACCCAGCTTACGGATTCCATAAATCTTAGATCCCTCTCAGCAACCGAAACCTATAAGTATTTGGGTATGTCGGAAGCGCTGGGCATCAATGTTGCTGACATGAAACAATCGTTGAAGGAGCGTTTCTTTGGCCGCCTGAGAAAAGTATTTTATAGTCTTTTATCAGGGGGAAATAAGGTGCGTGCTTTCAACGGTTGGGTCATGCCGGTTTTGATGTACTCTTTCGGCATACTCAAATGGACTCAAACAGAGCTAGACGCCCTGGATAGGCGGGTCCGTATATTGTTGACGGCATATCGAATGCATCACCCACGTTCTTCGGTTATGAGACTGTATATCCCACGGAAGTGTGGAGGTCGAGGTTTTTTAAATACTAAGACTCTCCACAATCGTGAGATATGCAGTCTCAGGGAATATTTCCTGGAAGCCGGCGTGGGGATGCATCGAGATGTTGTCGCGGTGGACAAGGGCCTCACCCCGCTCTCCTTGGCTAAAGAGAACTGGCGCAAACCTGTAGTGCTTGACACTAACGACCGCATGGAGGTATGGCAGAGTAAGGAGCTTCACGGACGCTTTTTCCGAGCCCTACACGGGCCTGATGTAGACTTCTTGGCGTCCGTAGCCTGGCTACGTTCCGGGGAACTCTTCGAAGAAACCGAAGCTTTTGTCTGTGCAATTATGGATGAAGTAATGATGACGAATAACTACCGGAGATTTATTGTGCAGGACGGTACGGTTGACATATGTCGGGCATGCCGCCGTCCGGGCGAATCAATCCGTCACATTATCTCCGGGTGTTCTCGTCTGGCTAACGGAGAATACTTGCATAGACACAACCTTGTAGCCAGGATTATCCATCAGCAACTTGCTCTAAAATACAGCCTTGTGGAATCGGAAGTGCCGTACTACAGGTATGTGCCCGACCCAGTTCTCGAAAATGGCAATATCACACTGTACTGGGATCAATCCATCATCACTGACAGGACTATTATAGCTAATAAGCCTGATGTAGTGGTGGTGGATCGATCAGAGCGGCGCGCAATGATTGTTGACATAACCGTCCCGCATGACGAGAACCTCGTGAAAGCCGAGAAAGATAAGCAAATCAAGTATCTTGACTTGGCTCGCGAGGTTGTCGACATGTGGGGTGTGGACTCAGCGATCATTGTGCCGATAGTCATTACAGCCAATGGCTTAATTGCCAAGAGCCTCGACCAACACCTGAGGAGGCTCTCGTTAGGCGGCTGGATCAAGGGCTTGATGCAGAAAGCGGTACTTCTGGACACGGCTCGTATTGTTAGGAGGTTCCTCTCTCTGGAGCCCTGACCGCCGGTAGCTTGGACCCTGTTCCCGATACCGGTGGGCTACAATTTTTTATATTTTTAAATGTTTTTTTTATTGTTTTTATAAGAAATATTTAAAAATACATAAAGTTTGTTTACCAATAAATAAAGGGAATAATAATAATAAATTTCTTTATTGACATAAGTTACAATAAAATTACAATATTGAATGATCTCATGAGCATTAGATCAGCTTCCTGATTTTATTGAATACCCAGATCCACTCTTCAGGACCGATTACATGGAAGGGTAGATGAAGAAACATTTTCTATCGGTAGACACAGTCCTGAATGAAATTGAGGAGCAAGCTCTAGTAGATTGGCTCATAAATCTTGCGAAATGTGGTTTCCCACGAAAACGCACCGACCTCATTAATACCGTCGAAAAAAATATTAGAGCTGACGGTAGACTGAACGTATTTAAAAACGGAAGACCAGGTGTTAAATGGTACAATGGTTTTATAAAGCGTCATCCGAGCATAAGTGAAAGAGCCCCTAAAGCTATTGTCACCGAAGAATACTTAAGGAAATGGTTTGGTGATCTGGAAACTTACTTAATCGATATTGGAATGCAGGATGTTTTAAGGAAGACCGTCGGAGAATTTTCAACGGTGATAAAACAAGCTGCAGCAAGCAGTATTTGTCCAAAATCAGGCAAAGTTATAGGTCCCAAAGGTTGGAAAAATATTTACGAGTTCAAAAAAGGAAATGAAAAGGAAACAATCACGGTCCTTCTCGTGATTTCTGCAAGCGGTGAGTCTTTGCCGCCTATGGTGATATTTCCGTATGTCCGAAAACCTCCAAAAGGCATTACAGACAGAGCACCGTCGCACGTACGTCCTTTTCATCAATTTATGCGCTCAATATTATTTTACATGATATTTCGCGCAAAAAGCATTCCATTGTTGTATTTAAGAAACCTTATAGTATCAGCAATATAATTTAAGCCAAATGAAAGTTTAGACATGCACGTGGGACTTTGGTCTTCTGTATTTTCCATCTAAAAATTCTAATTTTCTTAAGATGTGTCTATTTATAGGTAAATAAAACAAATTGTAGCGAACAAGAAAGTAGTATATTTTTCACAATTATATAAATGACGAAGTAGGTGTATAGAATGCAATTATAGCGAGTTTACGAAGAGCTAGGGTAGGCTTTTTCTTTCTTTCTTTCTAAACCTAGCTCTTCGTAAACTCGCTATAAGTGGGTCCGATGATATAAGCAGCATGTGCAGAATATCTTTCACATTTTGTCTCCTTGAAAACTTGCGCGCGTGAAATTCGCGATAATTTCTTACATCTTTGTTCCGAGCCTCTTGGGCTTCTTCGGATAGCGACCCTATCGGCATTATCGCTTTTTCCATTATTAAGGTACCGTGGATCAGCAGCTTGTGCACGCTTTGAGGCATATAAAACCAGCTGTACAAATCAGCTGTGTGCGCCGAAAATGCTTCAAATGCAAAACCAGACAGCAAAACCAGAACATATAGTTCGCAAAATCGTAGCGAGTCTATTATTAGCTCCTCATTTACGCCTGTAATTTGTGGAGCTAGTTGTGGATTTTTAACCCTTTTACCAGCAGAAGGATCCAAGTGTAGCAGTAAAATAAAATTTGGGGTATGGTTTAACAAAATTAAACTTTAATTAAACCAATTTTTGTTTTTTTTTAAGTTCACATTTACTATAAACAAAAACATGGTGGTAATATGGTTGCCACTGCTAGCTTGGACATTACCAGCTTGGGCATCAAAAATTTGTCTTAGTAACAATAGAAAAAAGAATATTATAGTATTAATAAAATCTTAGGTACAAAATCAATCTAAAAATTATCAGTCTGAATAATCAGTGAACATTACTAGCTTGAACATCAAAAATTAGTCTTAGTAGCAATAGAACAATTGTATTACTAATAATAAAATCTTAGGTACAAAATCAGTCTAAAAATTATCAGACTGGATAATCAGTGAACATTACTAGCTTGAACATCAAAACTTAGTCTTAGTAGCAATAGAACAATTATAGTCTTTGTAATAATCAAATCTTAGTTACAAAATCAATATAAAAATAATCAGACTGTGAAATTACAATTAGTCAACTCAATCAAAATGAAATTGTCGAAAACAGGGACTTATACATAAAGGAACTTCGCATCTTTCACATATTATTTTTGATCTCTTGTTATTTGTCTTAGTGCTGCATAATCTACAACGTTTGTATGTTTTTATTTCCACTGGCCAATGTTCTCCCAACTGCTCAGTCCTCAGTCCATCTGGAACATTGTGTACTGTTTTCTGTCTCTCGTTACTCTGCTTACTTTTCTTGATGTTGTATTTGGGCATTGAATGAAAGCTTCTCTTTCGAAATGACAGGTTATTGATAAGTTCTTTTGATAGTGTAATCCGGAAATACTTTTGGGTCATTACGTTATGTACTCGTGAATTACTCTTATATAGTATATAAGCATTTGTGATCGCGAGATCAATAAGAAAGTAGAAAATTCTCTTCCACCATTTTTTGCTTTTCCTACCCACAGCATATGGAGTCCTTTTCTGATCAAACCTGTCTACACCACCCATCCGCTTCGTGTACTCAGGTATCATCTGAGGACAATTGTAGGCCATTTTTTTTAGGTGCGCGAGCAAGTCCTTCTTTCTTTTGGGTGAAAAGCAGTACTCAAAACAGTTGCTTGTTTCGTGTCTCTCCATACAGCAAATGCGACATTCCTTTTCACTCTCCACTTCCATTTACCCCTTTTCATCTTTTTCACCCGTGCACTTTGTCTTTTAGAAGCCTCTGCAGTTTTGCTGTCTGCCTCCTTGTCTCCAGTAAGTTTCGGCTTCTTTACTAAAAGAGGTAAGTCTTGCCTGTCACTTCTTACCGTTGCTGTTGAATATATTCCATGATCGAACAAATACTGTAATAAATCAGTACTCGAAAAAAAATTATCAAATGCTTAATGACCACGATAATTTGCTCTGATCAAAGGCTCACACAATGACTTGATTACATTGCTTCCTAATCCTGTCTCCGTCGTATCAGTCTTTCCAGTATAAATACGAAACATGTAAACGTAACCTGTAGAGCTGTCTGCCCTAACCCAAACCTTATAGCCACGCTTCACCGGCTTCATAGGCATATACTTTTTGAGGCCTTTGAATTTGATCATGCACTCGTCTATTGACTGAGAATTTGTTGTAATAGCATTTTCTTGGCACTTCTCATTCAATTTTTCAAGCAGAGGCCTTATCTTGTAGAGTTTATCATAGTCATTACTATCTCTGGATGGCATCTGCAAATTATTGTTGAGATGCAAATGCTTCATGATGTGCTGAAATCTCTTTACGGTCATTGTTTCAGCTATTTCTGGCACTTGCAGTACAGGGTCACTTGACCAATAGTCCTCAATACTCGGCAAAACATGAATACCCATTTGAATGAGAACGCCAAGAAAAGCTTTGATCTCTTCAATAGTGGTTGGTGTCCAACTCCTGTTACCTACTTGCGAAGCGTATAAATTAGTTTGATCTACAATGATCTGTAGTACATCACCACTAAAAAATAAACCAAAGTAGGTCAGTGGTTTCGTCCTGTTTGGAAGTTGTTTTGAAGAGTGAATGTGCGGAGTGTCGAAATAGCTGAGATCTGGATTCTGGGTCCATTCTTGTTTTTTCCAATCAGTCTCATCTATGTCCGAATCTGAATCTGAAGACAAAAAATCTGATAATTCACTCACTCCATCAATCCTATCTGCCGTATGTGGTGATGCTGTTGGTTCTGCGTCACTCGGTAGTCTTGCGACTGAAGGACTTTGACGTTGTAGAGGTATTGGTGCAGAGCTTGAGGCACTCTGAAGTCTTGAAGCTGAAGGACTCTGATGTGGGGTTGCTGGTGTAGATCTTGAAGCGCTTTGGAGTCTGGGGAGTGAAGGACTTTGACAAGTTGATGAGGATGCTGACGATATTGCCGTAGAACTAAGTAGAACATCATCACCTGTTAGTACCCTTACCAAATCTTCTTGGGTACCTTGTTCTGAATCCGATTCTTCCAAATCATCTTCAGAAATCATACCATCTGGAATTCCGAACATTTCTTCCAACTCCTGGGCAATGAGATCATCTGATATGGGTTTATTCCGGCTCATTGTGATTATCTAAACGAAAAATAAGACAAAAATACTTTACCTCCAACTGGCAGTGTACATTATATTGCCACCATGTAGGTAGTTACAAATTGATAGTGGCATATACGTATATGGCCACCATAGAAAAATGGATTCTAAATAAACTACGACGACTTTTTTTGAAAATAATGATACTATCGTAATATACTACCATACTAATTTTTTACGTAAAAAAAGAAGGTCACTTACATTTTTATCTGTAGGATTGATGAGATATTCTTAAATTAATTTTTGAAGTCACGAAAAGCGGGAACTTTTTTTTACCAAGTGTCAAATTTTTTTTTGCATATGGTTGGCACCACTGTTTTTTTTTTAATATAATGATGTACATTCAACTACATATTAGTAACGATTCCAGTATAAGAATGGAATAAACTTCTGGATTTAATACGCCTATTAGATGGTGGCACGTACGTATATTGCCGTCATCAGTAAAAGGGTAAAAACTCTCTTGCTACATTTCCTGTGTTTGAGCTGCCATAGCCTTGCTTAGGCAAGTCGACAAGGAGATTCATTTCTGTTCGAATCCTTTCTTGTATATGTTTCTTTTTCGCATCTGTGGAGGCCTTGTTTTGTGTAGAAATTTGCCACTTTTTTATATCTAACCTGTACGCGATATGCAGAACGCACTCTAAACACTTTATCCAAGCATGTAGGCTAGACATGCCAAGTTGCAGAGAATCTTTATTGGTTGGTCTCGCACGAACTAGGTCTAATTTGTTTATCATGCTTGGAGTGGCTCCACATACATGGCAGTTTTGATTGGCAGTACCTGAAAGTGTGCTGCAGGTTTTGCCATCTATCATAGTTAGCGTCAAAATTGGGTGAACAGTATACTGCTGTCCTTCAATATCTATTTTTGTCGGAACCAACCTATCGATCTGTCCTTTGATATTGGCAACTTCCTGCTTAACAAAGCCTGCAGTCTCCTTATGAAAAATTACTTTAATAGGTCTACAGTACTTTGTCGAAGAGGGTACTGGATTTTGCCATAGAACCACGTCTCTACCAGCTTTGATTTGAAGAGGTACTAACATTATTAAGAACAAACTCGCGTCATCATTGCTGTTGTCTTCAAAAGCTTGATGATATCGACTCTGTCCCGAAGCACCATCACAGCCCCACTTGAATATGACGTTGATGTTACTGGGGTCATATTTGTCTATATTTGCTTTCAACACTTCTTGTAGTACAAAGGCGAGTCTGAGTATAGTGTGATTCAACAGAGACTGAAGTTTCACTGTGCCAGATATTTCAGTGATTTCTATATCGACAGGGTATGTCTCTTTCTTCGCTTCCAAAAGTCTATAATAGGATGGAAATATGTTGGCCTTATACTCTTTAGATGTCTGTTGGATATCTATGTATTGATCTTTAGTTAGCTTATTATCTACGTATGTACATGGCTAAAGCGCGTTCTTTGGTCATCTTGATTGGTAAATTTTCTGACGGAGTAAGGCGTTTTTTTACTTTATTGCTCTTTGAGGTGATGCTGTCGGACTTGAAATGCCTGAAAACTCTTGCAGTATCCCTTTTGCCATCTCCTCTCAGACTCATTTGAGTAGCTGTTGATAGTTCCTGGCTAGATGCATCTCGAACGAGCTTTTGTAACTTTCGCCTTTTCGATGACCGACTGCATTCTTCAAACAATTTTCGTGGGCGTCCTCGCCTCCTAGTCACGTGTTCACCATCACCAACTACATCCGTCAAATATTTCAATACAGCTTCAAATTTTAAAGAAGAAACAGGTTCATTTCGCCAGATGTCGAACAGCTCACTCCGCTTTACTCCTTCAGCCAGGTCTAAAAAGACATAAAAATAGTTACTGTAAGTTGCTGCAGCCAAAACGTAATTTGCCAGAATGTCACTTAAAGTTCATTTCACGAAAGAAGTCCCGAGGACAATTGTGGAACTAAATATAACAGATCGGCCATGTTGTCGTTTGTCGATGTTATCAAGGTGCGTTTGTTGTGGTAGATATTTTGTGAGTTTATTATTGGATTAGTGCGTTATAAGGTTTATTTACGATGCCAAAAGTTGTGAAACAACATTATGTCGCGCGACATACAGCGCTGCGTCTGCGGGACTTCTTTCGTAAAATGGACTTTAGTTACACTACACAATCATACATAATAATTTCAAGACCAACAGCTACCAACAAAAATAGTTGCGGTCCAATAATCATGAAATAATAACTTTTTTTTTACTAAATTACTAGTTGGTTCTATGGTTCCTTTATGTAACTTTAAATGCAAAAATCGAATTAAAAGTTAAATACTGTTGATGCACATACCTTTACGCGTTTGTTCCATGGCACCAGTTGATCACTTCACATTTGAAAGAACCGTTTGGTCGCCTTGAAACAAGTGGACCGACTGACCGACGACGCAGCGTAGCGCTGTGTGCGCGCAAACATGTCGCAACTTGTTTGTTCTTTCGTTCAGTAGCGCGCGAAATGTCAAAACACGGCGTGTTGTGAGTTGCCTGACTATCTGGGTGTTTGGAAAAAAATACTGTAAATAGATCGCATCAACTAAAATTAAAACTTTTTGCGCACGTAGATTGCCAAAAAGGACGTACGTGCGTCGCCACGGTTTATCGGTGTCTAAGATAGCGACTGGATGAACAGCGGATTGTTTTACGAATACGTAGCTAATTGTTTTAATAGTTGGCTTGAAACTAACAATATTTCGAAACCCGTGCTGCTGTTGGTCGACGGCCACAAGTCCCATTTAAAAATACAATTGAAAAATTAAATGAGCAGAAGAGTATGGACGATATAAATAAAATTGCAGAGACAGAATTTAAAACAGCTGTAAAAGTGATAAATCAATACAAACGCAATTGAGAGATGCTGCGGAATTTGAGACGAATGGCGCGTTATGCAGACAACGCGTTTGCCATGAAGCTGAGGATACACATGCCCGTAGCTTGCACACTAGCATACCAGCTCCTTGCACGTGCCAGCTACTGTCATGTGTATACGCTAACTGGCATGCCTGTACCTGGCAAGCAAATAGATTGCACAACAATTGATTTACTTGCATGCCCGTTGAGAGAGGGGACGCGGGGGTTTGCCAAACGGGCACGTGTGAACAGACACGACAGCTACGTAAGTTTCCTGTCACCCAGCTTCTGATAACCAGCCTCCGTTATCCCAGCACAGTGGAAATGTAGTTGTTGATTACAAATAGTGCAGTGGGCCCCATCAGTAAGTGTTTCCTCGCAGGCGCCACACTTGTGTGAGTTCATAATTAACTCGGTAATTCTGTTCCGTATTCACAACTCGGAATACAATATTTTTGAGAAACGCTGGAAAAGTGGTCGAACGCAATAGGTGGGGGGTAACGAAAGTGACCGTATGGCACAGCGCCTACGACGAGGCTGGGATTGGATGATATTGATTTATGCCGTACCACAGCATGGGAGAAATGCAATTGGCACAGAGTGGGTTAGAGGTCGATCGAGGTGCTTGTAGAAGAACTGTGGACAGCTCGGCATCTTTATTATTATTATTTTAAGATGTAAGAACAATGTTTTGACTAAGACATGCTACGTAATTTAAAACCTATTTGAAATTGTATTGTTAGTTAATTAAACAAGTACTAGAGCGACACATTTATTACTTTTATTACTATTCTAATTAAGTACACGTTGCTGTCCATATAGCTCTGTTTACCGCTGCCGATACCGGTGACATTAAGTCAAGGATGCGTTCCAGCATTTCCCTCACTACATTATAACCTTATATTTAGTGCGTTCCATTATTGGTAATAATGACATATGTTACATCTATCCCTTTTTATATAAATAAATAAAGTATTTATTACAATGTTTCATTTCGATTAGTTGTGTTTCTATATCTAGCACTGTTGTCCGCCTTGTTTTATACATAAAAAAATACAATGTTTAACTACTATTGTTAATGTTTCTTTACATCTGTAGGTACTGTGTACTTATTTAAAGATTATACTAACTTATCAACCAATTAATACACTACAACTAGCATTGTTGTCTACAATATCAACTTTCATATTTATGTTAACATACTGTAGCGGCTCATACTTACGTATACTCATTCTAATTAAGAGGAGCGCACACAGCCGTACGCCGCCGCGCACCCGCGCACTATGGCGCATACTGAGGACTGAGCTAGCCGAGCCGAGGCGAAAGGAATACGGACCGGTCGGCTGTACAACCTCAGGCTTGTAAAACGTAGAAAGCGCGGCACACATATTATCATACTACCGACATTTCCAAATTATGTTGGTCCTAAGTTTTCTACATGGACCTTATTTATTTTAATATATGTTAACTCGTAACTGTATACAGGGTGTAAATCAACCCATCACACAGCCGTTAACCAAGCATTCTGTACATCAAACTAAGTACCCCTACGCAAAAATTTTTGCTGGGAAACGATTTTTTTTTTGGGTCAAAAATCACATTTTACGGTAAAACTCAAAGTAGCACTCTTAAAACATTATGCTATTGGATGCTTTGAATAGTACACGGGTCATGGAGGTAATTTAAGTAAAGTTATAACCTCAAAAACTAGTATTTACAAAAACAGCTGTGAAAAATTTGGAACTTTGACCCCCAATATCTCCGTAACTAGGAGGTTCCCAGGTATGGTCTAGACCAGAAAAATGATCGCAGTGGTGGGGAGAACAAGTGCCCTTAGTTTGCGTTAAGGGTACTTTTACACCCTATATAAGGAGCTTTCCTAAATAAATGACACAGATCGTTATTCGCCTTCTTATTCGCAACAAGCCTCAAGTATACCCCCTAAAATACTATTACCATGCTGTAGAACAAAAAAAATGTTTGTCTGGCCTACTTTTTATCCACTGAATCTTCACACCCAGCCCTTGTTAATCAGCAGACTATTGAGGTCGTAGATAATATGAGGTCCTGGTGTACAAACATCCTTCTTTGGTATCTAAAACATTGTATGATCTAAAATTATAATTTTTGACGATTTTGCCTTTTAGCCATTTATTACTTTTAGGTTCTTTTTTGAACCATACCTCTTGTCCTATTGTAAAGTTTTTTTTTTACATTTTCATTATATTTTTTTTGTCATTTCTTAGGTTAACTTTTTTTAAATTGTATCTCTACATTTGTATTTAATTTTGGTTTCAAGTATTGGTAAGTTACTGGTAATTTGGTCCTTAAATTTCTATTCATCATCAGTTGTGCGGGTGATAAATTCGTTCCAGATACTGGTGAAGCTCTATACTGAAGCAATGCTAGTCTAATGTAGGTATCCTTACTGCATTTTGTTAACATTTTTTTTGCAATTTGGACTCCTCTTTCAGCCATCCCGTTGGACTGTGGGTATCTAGGACTTGAAAAGTTAAAATGTATGGAACGTGGTACCCGCTCCAATAGTACAGTAGTTTAAAACCCCATTGCGATGCAAACACATGAAATTCTTTAGAATCAAATGGTACATGATCAGTCACAATCTGTGATGGTACCCGAAACTGAGAAAATTTCTGTTAAGCTATTTATTGCCTTACTCGCTGATTTACTTGTAATTAATTTTAAATCTAACCATTTAGTTGCATAATCATAAATAACTAAGTAACTCTTCTTTCTGAAATCCATAAAATCTAATCCTATTTTAGAGGATGGTAAGTCTGGGATATCATGTGACATTAGTGGCTCTTTTACGTTATTATTTTGGTAAGTTTGACAAATGAAACATTTTCTAACAAATTCTTCAAAATGTTCATCTATCTATATTCTTAATTTTTTTGGTATTATCAATCTGTAGTCAGTCAACTGTGAGAGCCAGTCTGAATGTAAAATAATATTTAATTGCATCTGGTACCTTGTCTACTTTCCCTGGCCACCCATTTTTACACTGTCTGCTAATTGTACTAAGTCCTGATTCTGCAATGTTTCCAATATTAATTTTTCCTTTTGATCCTGTGAACACTGTTAATAGGTGGTGTGATGAATAAAGATCATAGACACGGAGGCAGGCCCGCGCGGGAAAATGTGTCACTGACAGCTGTCACTCGAACCGAGCGGGCTTGCACCCGATTGCTATTTCAAACCACCAAACTATTGTTTTATTTATTAAACCATTTGTGCTTACCCCTGTGACTAGTGGACGTCACAAATGGCGACGAGGTTATGGGTAGGTACACCAAATAAAACAAAAATAAAACAAAAAGAAAAAAAAAAAGGAGTGAACTAACGGGAATTGTCATCCCTTTAAAACCAATATGCTAAGCGGTGTTTACGGGAAACATAGTTTATAGGTACGTAACTTGGATTATTATTAATAACGATAGCTACAAAATAGCTCGTTAGGTGTTTGCCAATATAATTTTCATTATATAATACTAATATGTACTTACTTATGGCAAGTTGTTTGATTGGAAGTTAGAAGGGTAAGTTTTGTACCTTTCTAAAAGAACAACACCACCCACAATGTTATTATTTTTAGCTGTTTACAAGCTTTAAGCGTGGCTAACAAGTACTCGGTTGATACTATGAAGAAATACGTAAGCTATCTATTAGCTTATTTGAGAGACTTAGCTATTATATCACCAAGTACAACTAATAGATGTTTTGACGGATTCATTCAATTTCTGTCACGCATGTCGGCGAATATAAATAAAGAATTGTTTGTTGTGGTTATATCAAACTTGACATAATTTCTGCAACAGCAAAGTAAAGCATGCTATGTTTGATTATGATCTGGAAAAATAATAATTTTTCATACCGACCTAATATCCTAAGCAAGTGGTAATGTGTTATTTTATTCAAGTTCGGTATTGAATTTTATTAATGGGGCACGTAAACACTGCATTGACTTAAATGGAATCACCCTTAAAAAGACTCGAGTAGTAGGTCTATTATAGACCGGTACTAAAAACGCCAAAGTAGTAAACTGCATACTGCAGTTGGTACTAACAATAAATACTTAACTGGCGAAAATGGAAAAGATGTTTCCATAAAAAGTAGTAAGTCGGGTGATCGACTTTCTATGAGGTTCTATGAGTAGTAAACTGACGCGTCTGGTTGTCGGTTGGTACTAACAATATAAAGTTCTATGAATAGTAAACTGACGCATCTGGTTGTCGGTTGGTACTAACAATATAAAGTTCTATGAATAGTAAACTGACACATCTGGTTGTTGGTTGGTCCCAAAGACTATATAGCCACTTGACTGCGCATACAGTGCCCCGATGCTCGAAAACTATTAGTATTTTGTCGCCTATGCATAGGCTACGGTATGAGTAACCGTTTTAGTTGTGACCAAGTCCTAGACCTGTGTGCACGCAAAATTATTACCAATTGTTATAATTTTTTATGCTATTTATAACGTGTAAAAATGCCTTCATGCGCGGTTAAGTGGTGTGGGAAACATTCCAAGACATCAAGTTACAAAAAGGATGGCACAACTTTTCATCAATAAGTAAATATTACGAAAATTATTTTTGTTTTAATCAAATTATGAGCCACCGCAGGGGTCTATTTAAAATGGTAGTTTGGGTGAACGAGCACAAAGATGAGTCTCGCGTTGATGTCTTTTGGAAAAGTCCCTTTCTTTTATTAGGCAATTCTAATAAGTTTGTCCCTTTCTTTCCCTTTGTATTTTTATCGTAAAAATCTGTGCTGTTACCTTTTATGGCAGAATTCTATATCGATAAAAATAAAATTAAACTTAATATAATTTTAATTTAATTCAGATACTGTCATTATCTACTTTTAACCGACTTTAAAAAATGGCGGTAGTTCTCAGTTTTTACATTCTTCTCAACTAAATATTTTATTTAAATGTTAATGTTTCATAAAACCTCGCATCATTTTTATTTTCTTCTTTATAATACTTAAAATACTTATATTTTTCCGAGTTCAACAATAAGGAAGAAAGAAGTAGTAGACCCGGAAATTGTAGACCTAACTCCACGTAAACGCAAAATGAAACGACACATAGATCATCTTCTAATAATTATATTCTCTTAGTAAAAAGAAGAAAGACGTCTTGACGTCTTTCTTATTTAGTATTTATTAAGCCATCACTTAGTAAAGGTTTTGACAGTTTTTTCATACAAAAGTATGTCAAACCTTTACTAAGTGACGGCTTAAGTAATCATTAAATATCTCTGAGTACCGCAGGTAGTCAGTACTTTGCATTACACTCTTCTTATTTTCTATAGCGTCAGTAAGTTAACGCAGGGCATTGATTTAATGTACTTTTTACGAAAGATTCGCCGCAGCCTCGGCGCAAGGGCCAAGAAGGAACGTGGGTGGTTTTTAGTCAGTAGAAGTCTGACACTCCCTTTCGCTCTGCCCAGAGCGTTATTTGATGATTTCCCACACCCCAAAAAAAAATATAGGTTATTGGTTAAAAAAAATGCGAGCCTGAAAGATAATAACAGGATACTTGTTTTTCTTTTTGTAATTGACTGATTTTAATTAAATATTATTTTGTCATTTTTATTGAGTATTTTTTATAATATTAAAATCCATTTTATCGATATCGACTATTTTCCCATAATCAAGTAAGACAATCCTTACTTAGGCATACCTACGCAACTTGACCTTGAACGGACCAATTGCAGCCGCGTATTCTTCCTCATCCCCCGACCCGCGGTAGTGAGTTGTGTACTTAGAAGAAATCGGCTTACACGCTCTCTAGTGGTTTAATACTCTATGGTTGGTCCTAACAATATAAGGTTCTACGAGTAGTTAACTGACGCATCTGGTTGTCGGTTGGTACTAACAATATAAGGTTCTATGAATAGTAAACTGAAACATCTGGTTGTCGGTTGGTACTAACAATATGGTGTAGTTCACCTCGAAATGTCCTATAAAATAGATATGAAACTGCAAACCTGTGAAAACATAAGAAGCGTAAAGGTGTGGCAATGTAAATCATAATGGAGACAGTAACCATTGCTCTGCAAAAAGTAAAACAATATCTAAGACCTGGTTTTATCAGACACTATAAGAAAAACAATCCACAACAAGAAATAGAGTGGCTAAAAAATAAAAATAATCAATTCACAGATAAATCATTCCTATCGGCGACAATTGTTTTTTTAATCTTGGCAAAGAGATATGTGTCTTCACGGTGTCAATATTTTTTAAATATTTGAATTATGTTTATAAATAGAATACCACAAATAAACATAATTATTTTAACCAAATACTTAGGTACTATGTTAATTACATTTATTTGTATTCTTAATTCGAAAATATTTTTATGTTAAAGCTGTTTAGCGGCTTATTATAATTATCTTTGCTTCTCCGTCAACTTGAAAAGCATGGCGGGGAAAAAGCAATTGAATCATAGTTTCCTAATAATTAATGATAAAAACACTTATATCAGAATGTACTATTGTTGCTTACGACAGCAGCACAGCGGGAACAATCAATAAAGTGTGTGGTGCTTTCTTCAAAAGACCATCTCAGACACTAATCTGCATAGTTTTCATGTGAAATTATATCAAGATTATGTCTGGGTCTTAAAAGAGAAAAACCTCTGAGGTTGTTGCTACATATTATAGTAGAAAAAAAAGGAGACTAGTAAAAGTGTTTGTTAAAACCTTTTTGAAAAAAAAAGCATTTGATGCAGATATTCAAGTAGCCGACAAACAGCAGACTGAAACATTCTATGACGTTAAGAACGGCACTCGAGACCTTTTAGGAAAAGACACCGCTATCTCTGTACAAGTACTCAAACTCGATATAGGAATTAATTCGGTAAGCGAGCAAGGTCATAAAAAGAAAAATTAAAGACTTGCAACTTGATATTTCAATCAAACCAGCAGACAGCCGATACCATTTATTTGGAAGAAAAGATTGACAAGTTGGTCAAATAAGGTATACAATAAGGAGCTCGTGGCTTAATAAGAACTGCCACTCGGGTCGATCTTTAGGTAAAAGCTGTGCTTGCCTAGGTCGGTCTGTGGATGGGTGGCGCCCGACATACCTACCGACTTTCCTCCGTGCCTCAGAAAGCACGTTAAGCTGTTGGTCCCGGCTGCCATATGTAGATTTTTGGCAGTCGTTACAGGTAGTCAGTAACCTGAAATTCTGACATCCAGTCTTACCAAAGAGGTATCGTATTACCTAGTATTAACTGGGTTGTGGAGGTCAGATAGGCAGTCGCTCCATTTAAAATACTGGTATTCAGCTGCATCAGGTTAGACTGGAAGCCGACCCTAACTTAGTTGGGAAAAGGCTAGGCAGATGATGACATACAATTATATCCTATTTAAAGGCACGAAGCCTTCAGGATGGGTCTTACCAATAATGCCCGTCCTCAAACCGGACGGAGATATAAGAGTGTGCGTAGTAGACATGTGATACATCAACAAGGCTATAATCGTGACTAATAGTGAGAGAAAACCATCCATACCGACATAAGCTCTAACAAAATTATGATGAATTGATGTTGATGATGATGGATAGCCACTAAAAAAAATAAAAACTAAAAAAGAAAAAAGATCTATCAATCTTTTAATCGCCGAGGTTTAAAGATTTGGCCAGAGCATTCTCAAAAAAAAAAAAAAAAATGCAGAAAGAATACTTCTTTCCTGTGGTGGCGTCGTCGTCGTCAACTTTATTGATGATTTTGTCGTATGGCAACGATGACGCAGAACACAATGCTAGGCTCAAATATTCCTGGTTATGTTTAAAGAATAATATTCTATTAAACCAGGTAAAATGCGTATATAATGTCAAGAGCATACTATTTTGGGACTTGAATTGTGGTCAAAACTATATATGCTCGCCACAGACAACTAATTTATTCACAAACAATGACAATGTTTTGATACATATTCAACACACTCCCTTATAAAACCAAAAAAAAAAAAGAAACTAGCGAATCGCCCCGATTTCGATCCAATGCAATGTGCTACATATAAACCGAAATCTTGAATCATTCTATATTAGAAAGAAAGAAAACATATTTATTTAGAACAATACATGCCACAAGTGCACACAACAAACAATAAAAATTATAAAAGAAACTAAAAAACTAAACTAAAAAAAAAAAGTGTGTGTATCGCAATATTACTGAAAACTACATTAAAATCTGGTGCGTAGTTCAAAAGATTTAAGAGTACAAACAACGGAAGCGATTTTATTTTGTACCATGTAAAGATGACAGTTATAAAAAAAAAAAAAATTGAATGCAACAAAAAGACAATAAATTTACAATGGAGTGACACCTGTTGAACAAAATTATTATGTTTTGGAAACTTAAACTCTTTGTGAATAATATGCTGGCGGCATATTATTTGTATTTAAATACTATATTTTAATAAAATAATTTTCAACCGCAGTTCTCACAAAAAGAAATCATAATGTAAATAATAATATGTTTGTTCTTTTATGGAATACACTGTGTACTCTGGTTGTCAATATATAACAGTACAGGTGACTTATTTCTGCATTTCAGTTCTAATAATAAGTTTCTTAATTATATGGCTTCTTTACTTGCCTCATATAATGCTACATATTCAGCATCTGTACTTGATACAGCTACTGTTAAAATTGTTTTTACACTCAAATGAAATAACACTACTATACATGTAAAAGATAATAATATATCCTGGATAAGACTATAGACCATATGGTCAACACAATCTGATGCCCAATCAGCATCGGCCGGCATATCCTATTAAATCTAAATCATTTTTAGTTTAACATATTGGACCAAAATGCTTGATATTTTCAAGTATGTATTATTAATTTTACATGCTTCCAATATGTTTCATTATAATTGTTATTAAACTGACTAGGATAAAAAAACAGCATAAATTATGTATGGCTGGGTTACCATTGATAAATAAAGCAAACTTACTATTAATTGCTTGTAAGGATGTTAAACTTATTTAACAAATGATCCTGATCTAAAAAAAAAAAAAAAAAATTTTGATTTTCTGCCTCTCATACCTAAATACTATATAATATTTTCCAAGTATTTTAATTTACATTTTAACATAGTCTTATGAATTATGATATTCAGTTACTACGTAAAGAAAAAAAAAAAAAACACCTACAAACAAAGCAATTTATATTTTATTTGGCGGTATCGGTTGTGTAAGGAATACACAAACTTCAGACATGGCCTAGCTGACTGTTTTCAATCCAAAGATAATGTTAAATTAAACATGACTTTTAAATTCTCAGAGTTCACAGACAGAATAATTAAAGAAAAGGAATGGGTTATGTAGATAAAAGAAAACAAATTGACACCTAATTTTGGGCCCACACCACATACGGTTGTTGATTCTAGAGGCTCTGAATATTACAAAACCACAACCGGACCAGAGTAGAAGGAATATTGTCCATTTTGAAAAAAAAACGGAGGTAAATGACAAGAGTATGGGAAAAAACACCTGAATTCACCTGATTCTGATGACACTAGCGATTGTGATTCAGACAACGAATAACTAACCTAAACATTAGGACAAATGTGTTGCTGGGGAGTTTGTTCCGCCACTTCTTCTTCTAAGCTAAAACTTTACGAAGTGTTGAAGGGTGGGCGTTTTGAGGGACTGTCTTTTGTAAAATTTAACCTTCGAGAAGGGCTGATTGTCAGCCTGGTTTGAATAAATGACTTTCTATTTTGAAATTAACAATGTATCAATGTATACACTTCTTTTGTTTATAACCTCTATGTAATCTATTTGATTGTGTTACTAATGAAGGAATTTCAATTGCGTTATAAATGAGTTTAAGTCCTAAGTTTTTACTTAGTAAAAATAATATCTGAAAAATCTATATTTGTAAAAAAAGGAAGAGGTGTGATGAATAAAGATCATAGACACGGAGGCAGGCCCGCGCGGGAAAATGTGTCACTGACAGCTGTCACTCGAACCGAGCGGGCTTGCACCCGATTGCTATTTCAAACCACCAAACTATTGTTTTATTTATTAAACCATTTGTGCTTACCCCTGTGACTAGTGGACGTCACAGGTGGATAAACCTATAAATACAATGCACTATTTGGTACATGTATGAGTCATCATTATCAGTTTCTTCAAGAAAAGATCGAGACAACAAATCCGCAAAAAACATTAATTTGCCCTTTAAATATTTAAATTCTAGATTATATTTTAATAATTTTAATTTCATTATCTGTAGCCGTGTTGATGGTATTTCGAGAATTCCCTTGTTTAATAATGTCTCTAATGGTTTGTGGTCATTTAAAATAGTACATTTCTGCCATAGATGTGTGATGTGTGTGTGTGTAGTAGTGAAACTTTTTTGTTCACCAAACAACGCTCAATAATTCTTTTTCTATCTGTGAAATTTTTTTTTCTGCTTAGTTCAAACTTCTTGAAGCATAACTTACTGGCTTCCCTTTCTGCATCAAGCAACATCCTAAACCATCCTTGGATGCATCACACTGAATCGTTATCTATAACTTATTATTAAAATTTTGTATTACTGGTGCTTGGCTAATGTTATTTTTTGTCATGAGCTTGAGTCCATAACCAATCAATTTCTTTTTTGAGTAGCATTTGCTTTCTTTGATGCGATATATGATGTAGTTTGTAGAAGCATCCAGTTTGTTGTTATCTAATGCCGTAAGAGCACTCATGCTGTCCGTTTCAATAAGCCAGTGAAATGATGCCAGAGTTCTCTTCACTTATGAAATGCAAAGCAGCTGAAATAGCCATCGCCTATAGCCAGAATGTTCATGCAATAACTGGTACACCTTTTCCTTGGGTTTCAAATCATGCTTTATAACAATATTCATATCTATTTCCACCCGCCAAAAAAAAGTGTAATTGTAGTAGAGAAGTCATGAAGTAAATAGGGAATGTTGATATTATTTGAAGGATTATAAACTGTATGAACTCTAGATTGCAGCGTTTTACCGTGATAGGTAGAAGGGGGTGCGGGCGCGCGGGTGGAGCGCGCGCATTTTTGTATTTTGGTAAAACATAACAAACAGCTTTGTTTGCTGCATTTTGTCAAAATAATAATAAACAGCAGAGCCAGCACTCGTCACGCGTATTATATTGCATTATTTTAGTGTTCATCTATCGCTTAAAGCAGTTAAGTGTGTGAATAATACTTAGTTATTAACAAAATGCCGAAATATAAACGCATTAAGAAGATATGCAGTTTGGCAGTGCTTGGAAATAATTCATACGGCAAACAGGTAAGTGTGTGTTCAAATTTATTTATATGATAGGTTTGATAGGTCATCATCATCAGCCTATTAATGTTCCCACTGCTGGGATACAGGCCTCCTTCTCTATGAGAGGGAATGGGCTATAATCCATCACGTGGGCCCAGTGCGGATAGGTAGATGTCACATGTCTTCGTTTTTTTTTTGTTCTAGGACATGCCGGTTTCCTCACGATGTTTTCCTTCACCACCGCTGCTGTCAAAACGCAGCAGCGGTAATTAAATAAATTACATAAAGTAATGCGCCTGCCTGGGTTCGAACCCACGACTTACTGTTCGTAAGTCGGGGCCGCCACCACTGGGCCACCGCTGGTCCGCCTTAGGTAATCATAGTTTAATAACTTGATGACACTTAAGGAGGTAGGTTCCTGCGTAACACCCTATCCTACTTCCTATTCTATCATCATACTTCCTACAGTCAAACCTGAGTAAGTGAGAACTGGGTAAGCGAGAAAACTCTATTAATTAAAGTATTTGCCAGGTCCCGTCATTTTGCCTTTTTAAAGCCTCTATTTAAAGAAAGAAAGAAAAATATTTATTTGGGACAAGCACAGGAACTACAAAAATAATAAAAAAAGAATCTAAAATAATATATTAGAAACAAAATTACCTCACTTATTGGATCACTTCGCGATGTAAGTAAATGTATACCAAAAAACCTGCGAATAAACATTTACAACTCACTTATCAAATCTCATTTGTTATATCTCATAGAAATCTGGGGTAGTGCCAGTAAAGGTAAGATACAGGAACTGCAAAGAATGCAAAACAGGGTTATAAAAATCCTGTTTCGTTATCCATATTTGACACCTACGCACAAAATATATGAGGAAACAAAATTAATCAACATTAAGCAACTTTATATTTATAACACATGTGTCTTAATTAGAAAAATAATGGATGGAGCCATTCACACAAACGTAATATTTACAAAAAAATCGGAAATAACTAAACGTAGTCTTCGTCGACCCAGTCTACTTGTCCTGCCAAAGACACGTACAAATTATGCTAAAAAAAACATCACCTATGAAGGAGCACAATTCTATAATAGTTTACCGTCTTTTATAAAAAAATTAAACTCTTACAACGCACACTGTAAGAAAATCGCAATCTAGCGGTATTTAATTCAAAATCCGAACAATGTTTTATCTACCAATTATTGGTGTCTTTTTATTCCTTACCCTCTAATAAAAACGACACCATATTTTTTTTAATGTGGGTATGTCAACATAAATATTAGAAATGTTCATATCAGAAACAAAACTGAGTCACACTCACTACGTGTTTTGCAGTGTTAATTTGTGCCAATTACGCTTACGATTACGAAGTGATTATTGGGTCAATAGTGTTATTTACTTTATTTGTCGTAGTGTTGGTATTTCATATGTAAGTACATACATATTTTGTTCGATTTATAATAGTAATTATATACTAAAATCAACCATTTCTGTTAGGACACGAAATATACTTCGATTTTTTTACATTTTAAATTCATTAGTCCCGAAAACATATTATATAGCATTATATAGTAAAGTATATACCATCACAGTACAGCTGATAGTTTTAACTAACAGATGCAACTCATAAATTTTGCGCTTTTTTGCGGCACCCATACATTTTTTGTTTTTCAGCATGGCTACCGAAATAACGAAATTGCAAATTTTCGAAATTTGGACTTCTAACAGAGGGAGTGATCGTTTTGACGAAGTTTTTTCATTTTTTATGAATAGATATCCTCGTGTAACTTATTCTGAATATTCTAAAAATAAAATCAAGGGTTTGCTGAGAGCATTATGCCAACAAATTGAAATAAAATGGACTAAATGCCATCGTCATCGGGATCGTTTTTTAGAAAATAATATGAATTGGTTAAAAACAACTATTACTTTGCCTGAAAGTGTTTTACAAGAAATTCCATCATCCTCCTCCTCAATTACTCCAGGAAGACCAGCAAAACGTTTTCAAGACTGTTGTGATAGAACACAAAAACGAAAAATCCAAACACTTATAGAGACGACCAGTCCAGAAGAAATTGCTGTGGCTAATGAATGCAATTTACGCAACGCTGGCAAACGAGATTCTGCAGCCATAGTAAGAGAATTATCGTCTGAGTCCGGTAATAGTGGGACAGTAATCAAACAGGCCCGTAAACGTCTAATTAATGATCCTGTATCTCTATCTGCAGATGAAGCTCTTGGCATGATGATAGATGCTAAATTATCTACTCACCAGTACAATATAATTCGAGAAAAGGTTAATAACCTGGCTAAAAACTTGTTACCTTCTTATGACCAAATACTGGAAGTAAAAAAACAGTGTTATCCGTTAGAGAAGACTGTCACGAAAACAACTGCAGAATGCAATCTTCAATCTTTGGTGAATCATACTATCAATCGTATATGTTTAACCCAAAGAAATGTGTTAGATTCTATTGAAATTTTAAAAGTTGGATCAAAGGAACTAACCTGCCTGATTAAGTGGGGTTGTGATGGAGCTCAACAACAAAGGTATAAACAGAAGTTCACATCAGAAAGTCAGTTTGACGAAAATCTCTTCAGCATTTCGATGGTGCCCATTCAAATGGCTTTGAATACTGAAAAGGAGAATATGGTCGTATGGCAAAACCCTGCTCCCTCGTCTACACGTTTCTGTAGACCTATTAAACTTCATTTCGCTAGGGAAACTACAGAATTGACAAAACAAGAGGTCAGCGCGATGCAACATCAAATAGATACATTATCACCTGTAGAAGTTCATATGGATGACGTTCTTATTTTTGTAAAACCGGTATTCATGCTTACTATGATTGATGGCAAAATATGCACTGCCTTGTCGACAGTGTCCGGTTCCTCTCAAACTTGCTATATATGTGGAGCAAAGCCATCCGAAATGAATAAACCTGATGTTATTTCAAAGAAACCACTCGATACAGCTGCAATGACTTTTGGACTTTCTCCATTACATTCGTGGATAAGATTCATGGAATGTATACTGCACATTGCATATAGACTCGATATAAAAGTCTGGCAAGTTAGAGGTGATCAAAATAAAAATCTAGTCAAAAACAAGAAGGAGCAGATTCAAAGAAGATTCAGAAATGAAATGGGTTTATTGGTGGACATGCCTAATCAACAGTCGGGAAATACCAATGACGGCAACACTGCCAGACGCTTTTTTCGAGATTCCTCAAGAACAGCTCAGATAACTGGCGTGAATTCAGAACTGGTTCATCGATTTCATATAATTTTAGAATCTCTCGGATGCGGGTTTTCGATTGACGTAAATGCCTTTGATTTGTTTGTTAAAGATACCAGGGAACTGTATCTTATGGAATATTTTTGGTACAATATGCCTGTCAGTGTTCACAAAGTTCTTTTTCATGGTAAAGACGTGATATCATCATGTATACTACCAATTGGCCAGTTATCGGAAGAAGCCCAAGAGGCACGAAACAAAGACAATCGTTACTATAGAGAATTCTTTACACGAAAAACTTCGCGTGTAGATACAAATACAGATCTCCTAAATAGACTTTTAATCTCATCTGACCCCTATTTAGCAGGATTAAGGAGCATACCACGAAAAAATAGAAGTATATTGGAGCCAGAAGTTTTGTCATTGCTTTCCCTGCCCACAACGAATGAGTAATATGTTTATTTGCTGTATTTTTCAGTTTTTTAAATTGCAAAAATACAGGAAACAATACAAAATTATTTTATAAAACTAAAAAAACATTTAATTATAACTTATATCAATCAAATTAATTAGTTCCGTATCATAAGAATAAAATCCCGTCAGATTGCGATTTTCTTACAGTGTGCAACGGTTTTAAATCTAAACTATCAAATTATATTATTGAAAGCATGCACAAATAAAGTTACTAACCTACCAGTTGAGATTAAAACCGTTGAAAGTGTATCCAAATTAAAATTCAATTTAAAACAAAATAATTCTAAGACCACTTATTTATTGTATTGTATCTGTGACCGTTACCTAGAATAAGTTTATTACATTATGTTAACATATGTTCTCATGTAAGTGGCTTTTTGTCTTTTTTGAGAATAAAGTATATTAAACCTAAACCTAAAACTAAATAATAAAAAGAAGACCTGTGCGAGGCCAAAAAGGCTTCTATCTCAGCATGGTGCTGCATTATTCGTGAGAAACATAAAACCTGTATAGGTGACAGTCATTTTCCATGCGTGAACTTCTCTGAGTGAGATTGCTACTTGCCTATACCTCTTTAAGCGACAGTTTACTTTTTCTATTTTATGACTCATTCCTAATTTCAAGGGACTCTTGTTTCAATCGAATGACCAAATGTGCGTCCGTTATTGTTTTCTATAGTTATAGAACTTACATTGTATTCGAATGACCGAGTAAGTCATTGTTTTTTTATTATTATTCGTAAAACTCATATTCCTTCTATTCAAACATCCAAATGTGCGTACCGAGTTATTTGTCAGTTCATAAAAGCAGTTGCGAAGAAAGTTCTTGTGTTTCCTCATAATGTATAAACGAAAACTCAATGATAAACTAAAAATTGTGATGGCTTTTGAATCTGGGAAATTACGAAATCAGATACAGAGTGAGTTTGGCATAGCAGACCCCACCTACTATAAAATTATCACTACATATAATATATTGTTATAAAACAAAGTCGCCCGCCGCGTCTGTCCCTAAGTATGGTTAGAACTTTAAAACTACGCAACGGATTTTGATGCAGGTTTTTGCTCCATGCTCCATGAAGACATGTCAGCAGCAGTTCCTAATAACGAAAATATTTTTGAAAACCAAAATTGGCAGCTGGATGAAGTAAATGAAGATATACATACATTGTTTACCACCAACGCATCTACAGCCTGATTTTGTGGAAATGAGAAATGTTACACCTACTAGAATAACAAACAAATATTTAAATTTCCAATTCCAAAATAATAATAACACGATACCCCCTGTAGAAGAACACAATCACTTTAGTTTACAACTGGAAGAGGATAGAATCATTGAAAACGAAGAAATATCGCCCGCAGTTAATTATTTTGAAAATAGTCCTCAAAACCCAAATAGTCAACCGGATGAAGTAACTGAAGATTAAATTATTGAACCGCCACTTTCAAAGAAGAAACGTATTAAAGATCCTGAAGATGGACTAAAAGTTAGCAAAGAGAAACATCCAATGAGCATTACTTGTCAAGATAAATGCATAAGAAAGTGTAAAGTAAATATTCATTAAGAACAAAAACAAACGATTTGGGATAACTACTAGAATATGGATACACAAAGAAGAAGAGATTTTATTTCGCGTAGCGTTGAAAACAATAAAATTGCCATATGGTATTCTAACTCCACCAAGAGAAACCACACCTACACGTGCAGATTACTTAATCATCGTGTATGCAAAACTATGTTCCTGAGGACTTTAGGCTACACTAATGAACAAGCAGTGCTAGCTGTATTGAAAGCAAATTTCAAGATGTCTATAACTCCAGTTTCGGCAAAGGTATCAGCAGCGCCAGATTTGAGAGGTCGACACAAACCAAAACATTATTTCTCAGACGAATATTTAAAAGAGATAGATGACTTTTCATTAAACTATTCCATCTTCTCATTATAAATTAGAGCATGCACCCAACAGACGATATTTGGCAACTGGACTGACGCTCTCTATATTTCTAACACTTAGAATGTTAAAAACAAGCAGTCATATAGCTGGTCTGCATTCCACAAGAGGATTAAAATGAAAAACATTTCCACTCAGCAACCTTGTACAGGATAAATGTCCAAAGTGTGAGGCTCATGATGTAGCTCACTCTAAAACTAAGCTACCTAGAGATGAAAACGTCACGGACCATTCATGCCATGAATGTAATTGTGAAGTTTGCATTCAGTATGCAATAAAAATATTTCAAGAGCTCACATGAATGCGGACAGCAAGGATGCTGAAAAAGAAAACTCGGAGATCGCGATATTTACAGTAGACATGCAAAAATGTATAACCATGCCACAACTAAATAATAAAGATTTTTTCTTTAGTCAAAAACTGAACCTATTCAATAAAACCTTTGTCGGGATAGGTTTTTTTTTTCTTTTTTTATTTGCAATGGGCTTGCTCTTGACCTCAATCTTACCCTAAGGGCAAAGATGAGGTCGACGATGGAACGAGCTTACCCAGAAGCCTATTTACTCGCGACTTAAATAGATTGGGGTTAGAACTCGGGAAAACCGACGCAGGCAGGGAGTTCCACTCCTTGGCTGTGCGCATAATAAAGGACTTAGCAAAGCGCTTCGTTCGAATGTGTGGAACATCGACTAGGTATGGGTGATAACCTGCAGTACGGACGGAAATAAGAAATAAGGAAATAAGACGGCGATGTTGTGGCATGAAGGCGAATCTGGTCGAAAAGCATTTGATGTAGCAACGGCATATGTTCTGTTCCTAAAAATGTATTGCAGAGATTATAAAACGGTTATTTTATATGCAGACAATTGCAACGCGCAAAATAAAAATAAAATTTTATACTCCTTGCTACTGAGACTAATCAACGATTGCTGCAATGAGATCAAAACCATCAAAGTTAATATCTGGAGCCTGATCACACTTACATGTCAACTGACAGTGTTCATGGTGCCCATAACCAATAAAATGAACAAGTCAGGTAATTTATATGATTTAGATGACTACGTTGAGACATTTAAAAAGTCACGAAAAAATTTGACATCTCATGTACATGACTACACAAAAGTTATGCTATTTAAAAGCAAATTGAAATCCGTTTTCCCTAGAAATTACAACATTTCCAGTTTTTAATTGTTAAATTCCGAAGAGGCAAACCTAAACTGTAAAAAATAATTACCAAGATAATGATTTCAAGGAGCTCGATATACTGTCTAAAACATTTAAGAAAGAAATCATGAATACTGTAGGAAAAGAAGTTGACATGTTTTGAATGCAAGAAGAACAGAAGCAGAAGGTATTTCACGAAAAAAGAAAGAAAGAAAGACTTGTTAAAACTATTCAAAATGCCAAAATCCAGGCATCGGTTTTATGAAGATTTGCTAGTGAATGAAAATATCACCGAAGATTATTTAGACGAATCTGCTTCAGAAACTTTTACTTAAGCTATTTTTATTATTACTTTTTACTTTAAATTTCTTTGTCTTTTTCCTACTTTACAATAAATTTTAACGTACTTATGTCCACTTTTTATTTTATTATTTTACCTTACAAATAAGTACCTTTTAGAAAGAGTAATTTTGTTAATCTGTACAATGTCTACAATATTTACTTTTGGTCTGAGTCAATGCAGATTACAATAAAAGAGTAAACAAGTGTATCACTTCAAAACGCAGTAATCAATGATTACATTGTTATGTCACAACAAAGTCGAATATTGGCTAGCTACATGCTGTTGTAACAAAACATATTTTTTTTAATATTGTGAGGTATCGTTATAAAATACGATAATATGATGTTAAAATGAAATGACTACGTACTAAAGATTTGTATAACATTAACAAAATTTTAGGATCAGCATGTACTGAGTAACACAGATTTAAAAAAAATATACGCTTTATTTGCTGTGCCAAGTATGTAATCAACATATTTATTCCATGTAAGGTTGGCAGAAAAAAAATACTCGCAAAGTACTTAAATTAATTAACAATGGGAAGTTCAAAATAATCATAAAAAGAAAACTAAATCAAAATCTATTTCACCAAAAACAACAACTTTGGATTTATCTGGACTAATTTTAACCCTTTTCAAGGTGGTGGCAACTATGTTGCCAACATATTAGCCGTATCATTTAAATCTAGTTCAATCCCGAAATCGAAGTTTTGTACTGGTGAGTTTTTATTATTTTTTCAATATATTGTAGTAATAACAACATTATTTAGCTATAATTTTGAGGTTTGGGTTGACTACTTGTAAAAAAAAAACATGTTTTTCAGGTGGCAATATAGTTGCCACTGCCTTGTGTGTGGTGCATGGGTTGGTGATGGAGTTCGATGTGCTTTTTTCTTTTACAGGTAATAATGTCGCGTTTTTTGAACGACGACAGAATTGAAGAAGAATTACAGCTTTTATTTGGTCTTCTTAATGATCTGAAGACGAATATGAAACGGAACCAGAAACTATTACTGATTTAGATATCAGTAATATATGTATATTGAATGGTGTTGATGACCTAATGCCTCGTTCTGAAGTCGATGCGCAGCGTCAGAATTATGACTCCATTCCATTGAACAACCGGAATACTGAAGAGCCCGACAAGTTCCGCTGGAGATCAACCATTGCCATCAAGTCTTCATTTAGATAGTAACACTGAGTCTTCCTCTCCTGTAGTACTACCGCTTCGCCACGACAGTATCTTGACGTCTTCACCAACACCTCCAGTAGCGAATGCAGCCACAATGTCTGATACAGATGAGTCTGACACTGAAGAACAGGAATGGAAGAAGGTTCTTTATCCACAGCTTCCCGATATAGACTATTTTGATAGTATATATTTAGAGCACACAAAGGACAATGGCGAAATCTTAGCTGAATTTATTTTGAGCGTCTAAAAGTGACTTATATACTATATTCCATTATTTTTCTACGTTTTTTCAAAGTATCACACTAACTAGTTAGGGCCGGATAAAAAAAAAATTAAATGAAAAGTTAATTGATTTTTTCATTGACGTCGAGTGTTGCATATTTATTCTGTCTAGTTACATTAAACTCAGCATTATTGTGTTTCATTCAGTTTTAATTTCTTATTGTAATTAAACTGAGTAAATTAAGTAATAATACTGTTTATTTCTAAGTGGAAGTGTTCCTTGCAGGGAGGTAAAAATATTGTACTGTAAAAATAAATGAATTACTTTCAATTAATGACTGGTAAAAAGACTAATACCCCAAATCTAAAAAAATATAACTTGCGTTTGACAATTGTTGATTACGTTTATGTCACAGACGCCATATTAAGTGTATATTATAATAGAAAATGATATTCCTGGACGGACAGGAATCAATGAGTACTGCTGTAATTGCTTAGTAACTATGGATTTTCCAATGGTGAATACATCACTCAGCTTCAGGGTACTGTTGCGGTTGTCCAGGTTTTGCAGTGCGTCAAGCATGTTTGCGGCGGCACGAACTGACGACTTTTATGCAGTTATAAGGAAAAAGACCGCATCCTTAATAGGCAGAATGAGGGCTAGCCGCAACAGTATTTTGATAACCCTAGCTGAACAGTACGATGCACCGATTTTGAGGCACTGTGTCCGGTCGCTCGTGCGGCAGTGATAAATAATGATGTGTACCTACTTAGTTTATAAATACTAACACTTAGTTGATAAGTTTGTTTGTTTGTACTAACCATTGGACCAATGTTGTCAAATTAAATAAAATATATTATTTTTGTCGGTTAGGTTAGGTTTTAGTGAGCAATTAAGAACGAGCCTTATTTGACTTGCATTGTTTGTGTGTAGGTAAGTAGGTTTGTTTGTTCGGGTCTAAACCTTTTTTTTTTTTTTTGGGGGGGTGGGAAATCATCCCAGATCCCAGGTAAACCGCACATAATTCAAGAAGGCGCTTCGAACGACACTGGTTCCATATCTGTTGGACCTCCCAGATTTGAAAAAAGCGTCTTCAATGGTTAGGTTAGGTTTGGTTGATGTTTTGATGTATCCCAGGTAAACCCCAAATAATTCAAGAATGCCGCCTTAGTAAAAAAAAAACCTTATTGTATAGGCGCTTGGAACGACACTGGTCCCAAATCTGTTGGACCTCCCAGATTTGAAAAAAGCGTCTTCAATGGTTAGGTTAGGTTAGGTTTGGTTGATGTTTTGATGTATCCCAGATAAACCCCACATAATTCAAGAATGTAGCCTTAGTGAAAAAAACCTTATTGTATAGGCGCTTGGAACGACACTGGTCCCAAATCTGTTGGACCTCCTAGATTTGAAAAAAGCGTCTTCAATGGTTAGGTTAGGTTTGGTTGATGTTTTGATGTATCCCAGGTAAACCCCACATAATTCAAGAATGTCGCCTTAGTAAAAAAAAACCTTATTATATAGGCGCTTCGAATGACACAAGTCTCAAATCTGTTGGACCTCCCAGATTTGATAAAAGCGTCTTCAATGGTTAGGTTAGGTTTAGTTGATGTTTTGATGTATCCCAGGTAAACCCCAAATAATTCAAGAATGCCGCCTTAGTAAAAAAAAACCTTATTATACAGGCGCTTCGAATGACACAAGTCCCAAATCTGTTGAACCTCCCAGATTTGCAAAAATGTTGCCATTGGAAAAGTTAGGTTTGGTGGATACGAGTATATTTAAGTATTCCAGGTAAACCCCACGTTTCTGAAAAAACTTGTCATAATAAAAAAATAACTTACATACCAGGCGCATCGAATGGCACTGGTTTCAAACCTGTTGAGGGTGGGGACGCGGTTCATACAAAATCCCCCATGGTCCAAATTTTCAATAAAAAAACAGTTATGAGTTCCAAAATAAATGTCGCTTAATACAAAATGATCTGTATCGCCTTATTTTTAGAGTAAGGAAAAATGATTCAACTTCCAACATTGTCACTAATTAGCAGCAGGCAAAATGGTTTAAGTGACTTTACAGTACTTGTGCAGGAGAAAGCAAAATGATTGAATCGACGTTACTCAATAATAATAGGAATAGGCTATTTTGTTTAACTACCAATTGGGTTTTATTAACGATACGAGCAAGTTGGCGTTGGCACAACACAGTAAATCAAACATAACAAATTATATATTTTTTTAAAAGAAAGCAAAATATTTACTTATTACAAAACAGAGATATGGCCGAAAAATAAAAAATAAAACATAAATTATGGATAATAAGTTAGCATTATTACCAAATCCATTTTCTAATCTAATTCCTCCGTCTCATCTTCAATATCAGTAGTGGATACTAGTTGGTCTTTAGCGTTGTTGGTTTGCAAAGAACAATGCCCACTTTCCATACATTGAAAAACCTGATAATGAAAGTTAATGTATAGTTATAAGGTATAGAGAAAGAGTTTAGTTTAGTTTTCGAGCTAGCTGGCACACTGTTGCCCACTGAGAAGGAGCCCACACTATCGTATTTCGCACGGAGTGCTCAATAGTCGAGTGGATGCTGTCTACTGTCATCTCCGTGTGTCCGGGGAGAAGAAAGTTCATTTGAATAGTTTCTAGATGTTTAGATTGTAACAACGCGTTATGGACGGCAGCAAGGACAATTTTATTCTTATTTTGTCCAGGGCAAGAGTCGGAATATAATATTAAAGTTTTTATTGTGGTTCGGGAATCAACGTCTCTTATGTATTTTTGCAAAATAGTATCAATTTCATTGGCCCCTCTCTTTCCTTCTGTTTCTCCCCAGACAAAACAGAAACCATTTCTTGTTATACTTTCATAAAAGCATAAATTATAAACCGTATATTGTCGGGAGTAAAAAAGCAGCATACTGTTCCCATGGGGAGTGTTGAGAACCTTCTGGAGATCAAAACATGCACACAAAATAGTACGGCTGCCCAAATTCAAAACCTAGTAACAGGTGATTTAAAAAAAAAACGGTTTTTGGCATCTTTCGACTTACTAGACAGTATCAAAATGATGTGGACCTTAAAACACCCAGTTTCATACGTAATTTTAAAAATATAATTTAGCAAGTCTAAGCAATTTGGCATGATTACGAAAATTTCCTTGAAGTACAAATTTTAAACTTAGTATGTCAAAATACAAATTTAAAACAAGCGACTTACTAAGTTATGAATTTGAAATACCAACTTGCTATGTTTTGAATTTGGCGCCGATTGTAAAATAGATGAAATTTCGTTTAGTAAGTCCAGTGTCACCGGCGCACGAGTGTTTCACTCCGTCTTAAAAAATAATAAAATGAGCTACAAGCAATTTTATCGGTCCAGGCGATTAATGCGTGCTTTGCAGAACGTAAACGAATGCAGGTAAGAAATAACTTATTCATTGTAGTTACGAAATTGTAATAGAAACGTGACATAACCTCAAAATAGAATTGTCGTTGCATTATCTTCATAATAAAACTAAAAAAACTAGTATGTTGTGCTGGCTTTCGTGTAATGAATGTGCAAAAGCCGATATTGCTTATTTTAAGGGTATGTTTTGCTAATTATCGACGAAAAGTAGTGGTTCCGGGTTAAGGGGCCTAAGGCGGCGCTAGTGGCACCCGCACTGGTTATAAATTATTACCTCGTAAAGAAAATTAAATTAAAAAATCTGCCACAATGGGCATCTCGGTCATTTTTAATGTGATCCCATATAAGAAGTTTCTAATTAAAACAATAATGTAACATACAGGGTTCTAATTAAAACAATAATGTAACATACAGAGATTATAATTTTAACTAGTGCGGGCGCTACTAGCGCCACTTAAATGCCCTTTACTTTTTGCCCTATAGAACAGAACAGGACTTTACCCAAACAATGAAAGAAAGTTTTAATTTCTTTACCGAAGCTATTTAATTAATACTTACTGCCTTATTATTTACCTTTTTGTTTTCGGTGTTGGTTGCGTGTTAGTTTTGTTCTTTTTTCCGCTTTCAGAGCAAATGATGAAGCTAAAACAGATACTGACCAAAATGTTATCGACTACAACAATCCTATCCCCGGGTCATCAGCCGAAAATGTAACGATCTGTGATAGTATCGTTTCTGATAGTAACCTTGGATTTGATACTGCTTACTTGAGTGATGACTCCGTAGCTGATCCCGATTATATACCTTTGGTAGTACAAAAACCTGCACTACAGTTGTTTGATGATAATTCCGAAGATTGTTTTCAAGATCTCGATCTCCTAGAACCTACGTTTGCCATAGAAAACCTACCCCAACCATCTCCAATGCAATCCCCTGTATCAGATATGCCAATTTTCATTGCTACTTACCCAAATACAATTATTTTCATCGACTCTGAACAAGCAGATGGCTACCGTCCACCAGCTCGGTTCACTACAAATTATCCAGGCCCCATATTTGATACGGGTACATTAATCGAAATTTCAGATAATCCCAAAGAAACAGCAAAGGTTATAAAAAATAAAACGATGCATCCCATGATATCTAAAATGTGTGACGGTAAATGTAGACGACGTTGCAATAACTTCACAGAAAAACAGCGAGAGGATATTTGGAATGGTTACTGGAATCTTAACTATACTCAGCGCCGCCAGTTATTGAACAAATGTGTAAAGATTGCACCGGTCAAAGAGAAATCTGCATCTGTTCCTAACTCAGACAAAAAACACGTAAAAAACGAGTCGAGGTTTTACTAATTTTATCACGGGAATGAAGAGATAAATGTTTGTAAATCATTTTTCCTGAATACTTTGGGTCATTGTACTGATGGTGTTATTACCGAGCTAAGTAGAGCTTTAAAACGGAAACCCTTCTACGAATTAGTTAAAGAAAATCGAGGTGGTAAGAAACCTAGACTATCACGAACACCATATCATGAGCTATAACCCGGCATTGAGCCACTACAGGAGAAACAACGCACCGTTGACACGGTACTTGCCACGAACGCTTACGCTGCAATCTATGCATACTGACTTCATATCGAAGAATCCTGATGTCAAATGTTCCATTGAAACCTACAGAAATACTATGAAATCAATGAAAGTTTCCTTAAAATATCCCAAAGGAGACCAACGTGTTGATTGCGGAGTATTCGTGGAAAAGTTTAAAAATGGAAGTGAGGCTTCAGCTGTGAGGGCACGCCACGACAGTGGCGGTAAGTCCCCTCTTTGAGGAGAGCCTGGAGAGGCGCCACGGCGCCCTCACCTTCCGTCTGACGCAGGTACTCACCGGACACGGTTGTTTCGGGAGGTACCTGCACCGAATCAGGCGGGAGGAAACGCCCGGATGCCACCATTGCGAGGATCGGCCGGAGGACACGGTGGAGCACACTGTGGAGGTGTGTCCCGCTTGGGCGGAGCCCCGCTGTGTTCTCGTAGCGGCGATCGGCGGCGGCGACCTCTCGCGTCCGGCCCTGGTGCAAGCCATGGTCCGGGGCGAGAAGGAATGGGACGCCGTCGCCGCGTCGCCTCCTTCTGCGAAGCAGTGATGCTAGCGAAGGAGGTTGCGGAACGTGAGAGGGAGAGAACCTCTCGTCCCAGCCGCCGCGGGAGGCGCTCCGGGCGTCGGGGGCCACGTGATGGCTTCCGGCCACCGTAGACGCGGGCCTGTGGACGGTGAGTGATGGGTAAGCACGCCGTCCGTCCGTCTTATGACGACGACAGCCCGTGTCGACGCCACGTTCGTGTTCCACGCGCGCCTCAAAGAGATGTCAGCAACATGGAAGGGGCCCGCAAGGGCTGTTCGCAAGGCATACCGCGGCCTCGACATGAAGGGCGAAGAAGGAACATGGGTGGTTTTTAGTCAGTAGAAGTCTAACACTCCCTTTCGCTCTGCCCAAGAGCGGGAGGGGTTATTTGATGATTTCCCACCCCCCCAAAAAAAAAAAAAAGGCTTCAGCTGTGGAAAGTTTACAGAATGATTTCGCTCAACACAAGGTTAAAGCTGAAAAAGCTATAAAAAAAATACAAAGAAGATGCGAAGAAAGGCAACGATACTATGGAACACTATTATTCTATGGATCTTCAGAAAGTGACATTATTGCCAGATATGCCAAAAATTAAGGATTCATTTTTTTTGAGCCGTCTAGTGGCTTTCAATTTAACATTTGCACCACTATGTAAAGATGCAAAGATAAACAGCAAGCGTGTTGTGTGGCATGAAGCAATGATGGGTCGAGATGCTAATAATATAATAGATGCATTGATGGCTTTTCTTATTTCGGAAAGAGATGTGAAAAAATTAACATTGTGGTGTGACAATTGCACTGGACAAAATAAAAATTTGTTTTTATTTACAGCGCTGGTAATGCTTGTTAATTCTGAGTGCATTAATATTGATACTATCACTCTGAGATTTCTCACTAAAGGCCACACCCATATGTCTGCTGACGGCGTACACGGAAATATAGAAAAAGAGATGAGGCGTCGAGATGGAGTTTATGATTACGAGGACTACAAGTCTATTATAGCGAACTGTAGAAAGAACATTGACGTTATCGAAGTGCAAAAATCATACCAATGGGTGAAAAAGAAACGAGTTCCACGGCGTAACACAAATGACGATTCAGCTCTCAGCACCTTTTTGCTAAACCCAGTGGTTGAAGCTAAGTTCCTCAAAGGATCACGAAATCTATTCTATAAAACAGATTTTGATGAGTCTTACCAAGAACTGAACTTCTTGATGCAGAAATTTAATGTCAACACTATTCCCCCACTTTCAAAAACTATCCCCCGAGGGGTGATATCATCGAAGAAAGATGGTATTGTTTCTAAATTGGTCCCCCTAATGCCATTGAACAGAAGAGAGTTTTGGCTGAATCTACCCACGAGTGATAACTCCATTGATTTGCAAACTGATGGTCAAATCGTTACCAATAACAACGAGTAGTTCATTAGTAATAAGAATGATTTTAGCTTAAGTTTTTTTTTTAGTTTTGGTTGACTGTTGAGAATGTGAGTCATGTTTTAATTTAAGAGTCCTTTGAAGTACGTTAATAAATGTATTTTTATAAGTCAACAGGATTTTTATTCAAAATCTGCATTTATAGGCACTTTGGGATAATTTTTTAAATCTTATTAACACTAAAATGTATAGGTAATGAATTTGTTTAGTCTTCACGTTTACCATAGAAAATGAAATTGATAACCTAGTAAGCAGACTTACTAAGTTTTGATATTGTTTTTACATTCATATTTGGGAAAATTCACAAATAAAAATAAAGTATGAGCGATTCGAGTCTATACTCTAAAAATGATTACGAGTATAACAAACTAAAATGTCAACATTATAGCACAACTTTTCGCCAAACATCCAAATCGCTATCTCTTCTGGTATCTTCGGGCGAACGATTTATGAGGCTTATATCATAATAATAATTTTATGATAATGAGTAATATAAACCTAACGAACTTTATTTTATGTTTTTCAGGTGGAATAACCACATTGCGGCTGATACTTGTAAACTACACACATCAACACCGTCTAGGGATATTTTGTATAAAGTTCTGAAACTCAAAAAATACTGGCCACTTTTAAATTCTTTTGAAGAAAGTTTATTTTGTAAGCCTTTTTGAACGATTCTAAATTTGAATTTGAAAAAATACATTAAAAACAAAAGATTTACGCGGCATAATTGTAGCGAAGTCCGAAGGTTTCATTTACCTACAGTAGTTTGTGGCTATTTTTTTGTGTCCAATTTAAGTTTTATAACAAGTTATCGGTTAATTCCGAATTAATGTTATTGTGTGCATCATGCAGCCGGGCCATTTAACTAGAGAAGAAATGTTAAGGGCAGTAGGCATGCTCCAAGCTGGGGCTACTCAACGGAGTATTGAGAGATGATCCCTCAAAATTTCATATAGCGGTTGATAAACTCTATGCCTAATCGTATGAGAGCTGTGGTAGATGCCCATGGAGGCAACACGCGTTATTAAATGAAACCTTTATTTGATAAAACATGTTTTTTATTCAAAAATCAATTGCCTTTAACAAGGCGCATATCCGACTTGTTAGGCGTAGCTCCATGTCGTATGGTATCCTGAATTCAAATTTAAAACAATACGATCGAAAAAGATGGTAAAATGTATCAGGTTTAAAACTGCATTAACAGTTTTTGTTCAATCTAGCAATCATATTTCGGTAGGGGCCATCGAAACCTAAACTCTAAGGTGGGCCAATAGATGTCCAGAAGTGTACTTTAAATTGTTCTGTTTCCCTAGTACGGAGCGCAGGCGACTACATACTGTGTTTATGTGTAAGTCCCATGTAAATCGCTCGTCAATTAGTAATCCTAGGTATTTGTATTTCACCACACGCTCAATACACTCACATTGACAGTTTGCATTGCTATCGTGAAGACATTCGTACGAGTGGCCTTTTATTGAGATACGGGCATTTTTTTTCACATACATACATTACATGAACGCTAAAAACATAACACTCTTTTTTGGGGCAGTCGTGTAAAAAATGACTATTCTGTAACCACTGCCCGCCGATTTGCCCAAATTGAAAATGTTCTGGCATTTTAAGTAAAACTGTAAACATTTTTCGATTGACATCAAATTTCAGTATAATCTAAATTCGCTACCAGTTTCCCTTTATTTATAATGTCGCTTGTATTTAACGTAGTTTATTTTATTTCCCAGGAACATATATGTCGCCGCGAGAGTGTCTATCTGCTGAGATCATTAGTCAATCTAATTAATAACCAGCTTATAATAATAGCTTAGCTTAGTTTTTTATAATAATTGATGAACCTGCCATCTCTGAGATATTTGTACAGTTATTTGGGATCGATATTCAAAGACAGGAGCGACAGTGCCATCTGTTAGCTTTTGTGTTAACTACTACAGAGATGGTTTGTAATTGAATGGTTGACGGCTCGAATAATGATTTATTAAACAGAGGTCTTTAACTAGAACTATAGTTAACATTAAGATAAGCTAATTGATTGTGAATATTGGGATTTTAATGATTGCTCACTTGAAATTAGGCTGTATAAGAGACGTCATTGCACATTGTTGTGAAGATGGCGGCGAATACGATTTTAATAGTCAATAACTCAATTTATAATCTGAAACCACGACTAAATCAGTTTCTTTATGTAATTATAAACTAAAAAGTCATAAGATTATTTTGTAGAGCAATTTATTAGTAGAAAACCCGTTCTTTGTATTAAATCCTTTAATTAGCCGGAAATGGCGTAAGTAACATTCTGTTGTAAAAAGTAATGAACCTATTAATTAGACATTAACTTAATAACGCCTTCGCATCAATATTGGTATTGTTTTATTGTTTAATAATTATTACAATCAATTGTGAATTATTTTAGTATTGTTTATTAGTTTTAACTGATTAAGTAATTAATAACAATACTGAGTGCGTTGTACTTCCGCTAGACGGACTAGAGACGCGTGTGACGAAAGATGGACGCACATTATGTCGCGTTTAGCAAATAATGTAAATAAAAGTGGTTTTTGATGCGACCTATTATTAATTAGTGCAAACGAGAATTGTAACATGATTTAAATGGAGTTTCTTCAACCCATTCTTCTCCATAGTAACAATAATTTATGTGAATGGGTCTCAACCTCTGAAAAGTTTATAAGTGCCTGTAAATGGACTATTGTAAATAAACGTTTGAGTCAAGTATTGTGTGTGATTTCAACTACCCATTTACCCATCTGCCACGAAGAGGAATCTAAGGCGAAGACAATATGGCGGAGGCCATTGATATTTAGGAGCAGCGTTCCTCAAGTGGTTTTCTCGCTCTAACATCAGAAGAAAGGGATTTTATCTGCGCTTTGCTCATGAATATGCGCCGGAACATCCAAATGATGACATACAGGAAAATATTGAACTGAAGACTGATCGTCTAAGATTTGGCTGTATTTTCATCCTAGTGGTTGACAGATACCAACATGATAATTATGGCTTATTTCAACTTGAACACACATGACCCAGTAAGACAACAAGTTCACATAAAAATACTTTTTACATGGGAAAACAAACAATAAAGTTTTATGTGACAGAAAACTTCATAGTCCAATCAAAGTGACAAACATACAGTACAGCACAGAATGACCGAAGCAGCAAAATAAAAGAAACATGAACACTGGGAAAGCATATCAATAAATTAACCTACGGGATGGAACATCAAACCCGGGAAGTATTTTATCTTATTCATTTTAGTGACTGTAGTGGAGTTAACAATATTTTAACTTATCACATTACACACTGGCTAGGTTAATTGCCACCTTAAATTGACACCCGTGGAATTAAAATATTAAGACATCTTTAATCACTCAAGGAGTGTTATGGTCATTACCCGTTCAATGTTATTATTAAAATTTAAACCAGTACTTAATGTGTCAAAAACTGAACACATGAATCAAATGATAGTTAGTTACTTGCGTTCACACATTAATTAATTAACTAAGTATTAAATCTTGTTATGTTTTGATATTATGTCATTCAGAGTAAAACATGCAATAGAAATAATTCCTATTAGAAATCCCTCTTACTTGATATTCAAGTGAGGAATTGCAATTAAGTACTTTGTACAAACTTGTAAACATTTGAATTGGACAACATGTTTCAAGATTCATTAAAAACAAACACAGTTGTCCGTCACTGGACACCCGGCAGATGTGAATCTTTGTATTGTAATGACACAATATGTCATGATAAATATTAAAATACTTAACTGCCTCCTTGGTCTAGTGGTCGCAACCGCAACTGCTGAGCATGAGGTCCTGGGTTCGATTCCCGGGTCGGGCAAAGTGTTATTGGCTTTTTCCATCAGGAATTTATCAGTAACAGCCACGGAGTCTGGATTTGTGCCTGGTTGATGGCAATAGGCTCGCCCCTTATTACATGGGACTTAAACATAACTGGCGAAATGTGGGTGTACTATTAGGTACACCTCCGCCTAACCCTTCGGGTATTACAGGCGTGATGTTATGTTATGTTTAATATTACAATAATTATTTATTTATTCAATATCTATCAATCGAATCTGCATCTGACCTTACTACATCACTAATTGATTAGCTTGAAGTTTAAAAAATAAATAGATAAATAATTGATCCACAATAAACATTATTTTAATGGCGAAACGCAATGATGGCATCATACTATTTCCCATTATAGCATACGAGTTGGATTCAAAGCCATGGTGCACATGTTTCACATAAGTAATGCTTTGTTATGTAAGGCCGCTATCCCACTGGCGTTTTACGAGAGTTGGCGCTTCTCTGACGTCTGCGCAGCGCCAACGTTGCGCAGACGCGACGTTAACTTTGCTAGTTTCTAGTGGTAAAGCGCCAACGTTGCGCCGACGCGACGTTAACGTCGCGAGTTTCTTGCGTTTTTTGGCAACAGGTACAACCACGCCGTCTCGTTCTTTGTATATGTGTGGGCGCGGGTGGGGGTTATGGCAGGCGGCCATTTGCACGGTAGTTGCTTTAGCGAGCGTACGTAGGCACTGGCACGATTCGGAATGCAGTCACTATCAGCAAACGAGTTCGATATCGAACTATTTATAAATGAAATTCAAAATCGACCTGTGTTATGGGATATGTCAAAACGAGAATACAGTGATCGTGTTGCTAAAAAAAAGGCATGGGAGGAAATATGTACTCTATTTATTCCTGATTTCGAATTGAAAACAACAAAGCAAAAAAATGAAGAAGGCAAGTAAAAAACTTTAAATTTTATTATTTTGCCAAGGCAGTGCTCCTTGCCTGGAAAGGAAATAATCGGCAAATTTATTTCTTTCAGAGACACCTCTCGATAAGTGTGCGGTTTCTTGTAGGTCGATATGTGAATTGTCTACAAGTGATGAATCTCGTGGTACGTTAGATTGTTCTTGTGTGTGTTTGTTTTTGCTTCTAACAAAATTGTGCAAGATACAACACGTTTTAATAATTTCCTCACTGAAATCAAGTCCCACATTTAAAGGTCTTTGAAGAATCCTCCATTTGCTGGTCATAATTCCTAAACTGCATTCTATGTAGCGTCTTGCACGACTTAATCTATAGTTATACACTTTTTGCTTGTGTGTTAAATGATTACCCGCGTAAGGCCGTTGCACATATGCTGACAAAGGGAATGCTTCATCACCTACTAGCACGAAAGGAAGAGGGTCGCCGTTTTCTGTTACTGGAGTTGGTGGAGGGATGTCTAATATTCCTTCTTCTAAATCCTTTTTGAAACTACTGTTTAAGAATATCGTTGAATCAGAGCTTTTTCCGTAACTCCCAACGTCTACATAAATGAATTCATAATTTGAGTTACATATTGCTAGTAAATTTATTGAAAAATACTTTTTGTAGTTGAAGTAAAGTGATCCACTCTCGCATGATCTTATTATTCTAACGTGTTTCCCGCCTATAGCTCCTATACAGTTCGAAGAATTGCTTTTATCTTTGAATTCTTTGGCGATATTAATCCAATCTCTAACTTGTGTTAACTTGGTTTGCAGATATGAAATAGGTTAATAATAATGGCTTGGCACGTTGTTCGCACTATACGTTGAATGGTTGAAAAGCCTCTTTTGAATGAGTACTGCAGATCAGTCAATGAAGCCCCAGTTGCCAAATATCTGGAAGTATTTATATGTTTCAGGATTAAAAATACAAAAAAAATGGAAGCATATTAGAGACAACTACACAAGAGACATAAACAAAAAGTCCAAAAGCGGCTCCGGTGCATCCACAAGCAAGGATTACTTATATTCTCATCTGATGGAATTTTTGAATCCTTTATCACGCACACGACCACCAAAATCCCCGACAGAAGGCAAACAATCAGCAAAGGAAAAGGCAAAGGTTACGAGTGAGGATACATTAATTGAAATGTTATCTGAAAGAATGCAGACGAAAAATCAGGATATGAACAGACCTGATTTTAATTTTTTTACGTCGCTTGTAAATGATTTTGCTGGTATACACCCGGATTACAAAATGGACGCCAAGATGGAAATAATGAGCGTCATTAAAAAATATAGACAAATGTCTAAATACTCCTACCAAAACTATAACCAACAGGGGTATTTTACAGCTGTGGAAACATCGTCTGCCTCCAGTTTGTTTCAACCACCATTAACTCAAAGTACTCCAGTAACCTGTGCCAATACTCCTACTCCTAATCATCTGCTGAGCGATGACACTTCACAAGAGTCAGTGTACAGCGACCTATTTACCGATAACTACGATTAACGAAATCAGGTATTGTATACATACGAAAATTTATTTTAAATATGATTCGAAAATGTCTCCGCGGCTGAAATCAGTGTCTAAACAAATATTGATTAATGTAAAACTTACGACAGTGAAATATTGATTATTGTAAAACTTACGACAGTGTCATTGAATAAATATACAGCCTGTATGAGAAATTTAATTGTATTATTTTTCTTACATACCTCAAAGTTATAACAAGATTCTCTTCTGGTGACACTGAATTTCTGAGATTAGTGTCTAAATACTGTATGTCATTTTTAATCACTTCTAAAAGTTCGTTAAATGTAGTCTCCGGCATTCGCAAATATTTATAAAATTCCAATTCATTATTTTTAATATTATTAGAGTACAGTGCGAAATATTCACTTTCTTGTAATAGATTGGACCATAAAGGATTTTCCCAAAATTGACAATGAGACTTTATTTTTCTTTTACGTCGTTTTCGTCGCGCCAACAGTAGTGTTTCCGTAAGTAGCAAAGCCAACAGTAGTGTTTCCTCGTCGGAATCCATTTTGTCTCTGATTACACCGCAAATCACAGCATGTGTGCGACGTTAACGTTGCGTTCAGCGGATGTAACGCTTGCCAATAGAAACTCGCGACGTTAGCGTCGCGTCTGCGCGACGTTGGCGCTGCGCAGAGAAGCGCCAACGCTCGTAAAACGCCAGTGGGATAGCGGCCTAACTGATTCATAAAACAAAACAATTAACAAAACATCAACGTTGTTCAACAAATTGTGACAGTGAAATTCACTGCGATAACCCAACTAGCACACTAGTGGAAATAGCAGCCTATTTTGCAACTTTTAGCTGTACAGTAGCGCTTTATGGGTTCAGACAGTGGTTTTAAGTTCTACTATTGCTTTCGTATCTGCTCATAGCTGTAAATATCACTAGGGGTAGCAGAAACTGAACCAAATGCCACTCTAGGTTTTATAAGAGTTGATTTTACAACCCATTTGCCGTCTATAGCTTTAGAAGAGAGTTAAAACATGTATGTTAAAGCTTAAAGCGGCAAAAAAGCTTCTATTGCTGCTGCTGTACGCTTCAGAACTGCATAAAGACATTAATTTCAGACTTTTTAACGGAACTGTATAAAAGATATATTTATCACTGTTCTGCCACTGATAGTTTCATTGCAAAAGTGATTTGTACTTTTGCGCAGACTTCAGTAGGAATTTGATCGACTGTTTTACTAATAGCGACATTAAGGCTTCACAATAGAAGCAGGAGAGTAATGGACATTGCCTACTCATTTGGATACATTCTGCTATGTTTATTGGAGAAATCACATTTTATAAAATATTTGAGCCAGTTCAATAGAAATATGGATCTGAAAGCATGGAAGTTCAAACAAAGAACTGGTGGATATCGCAAGAAAGTACAGAGAGTTTATCAGAATATGTAGAAATTAAAAAAGGCAACTGTGTGTGAGAATTCTGTTATATTAAATAACACGTAAGTTTTTTTTAACTCAATTACGCGAGAATAATTTAGCTTTTATTTTTAGAACTCTATTCATTTAATTTATTCTTTAAGGGATTCATTGGAAACAAACAAAAATAATGCGCCAAGTTCGAGTTCAACAAACACAAGCGAGGGTCCCGTAGAATTTGTTTTCTCAATTGCTGATAACGGACCAGTTACAGGGGAAAAGTAAGTTATAGCTTGGTGTGGCATATTATAAAAATAAAGTAAAATAACCTTCATTGCGTAATTTTTTGTTTTTTTCTTCTAGACTGGACTCGGACAGCGATTCTGAATATAAACTAGAGTATGTCGAATGTGAAAGAAAATGGAGCTATCGCGAGCAAATACGAATTTGGGCGCTAAAACACAAATGTAGTCATGTAGCTTTAAAAGACTTATTTCAAATTTTAAATCAAATTACTCCTAACGCTATGCCTAGAGATCTACGCTCACTACTTGGTACACCAAGAGAAATTACAGTAAACTTCGTCGATCCAGGTGAATACTGGCACAATAACTTGAAAAATAGTATAATAAAATTTAGAAAATTCTAATATTATACTGGAACATATATCGATTTTAGTAAACATAGACGGAGTACCTATTTACAGAAGCTCCAAACAACAATTTTGGCCTATATTGTGCAGTATTTTTAGGGCAGATAAATATTTTTTAACTATTAAAAAAGAAGTGATGGAGGTGATATGTATCAAAGTTGAAGAAAATCAAATATATATTTATTGTAAGAAATTTGATAATTTAGTAAATGCTTTTGACCTTCCAATCTTCTTCTCTGATCTAAATATTTTCAAAAGCAACTATACATCAGTTATAAGTTCAGAATACGTGTGTTCGCCGTGTGATGTTAAATGTAAACTTGTGGTCACTCGATATGAATCGGATTTATATTTTGTTCCTTTACTACACACATTATAATGAGTACAATCGAATCGCCTCTTGTATAATTGTATTGGTGAATTGAAATAAAAAAATATTTGAGATAAAATCAACTTGTTTTATTGGCAAATTGGCCCATAATTGACATTATTAAATTAGGTAAATTCTAAAACAACAACAGTATAAACAATATTTGCACAAAGACAAATTTAACTAAATCCGTGAATCTTAGCATGTTGCTGTGATTATCTTTGCTTCTGCCAATCTCTATGTTGCCGGGTCGGCTTCATCCAAGTTTCACCTACGGTGGCAGCGTAGCATTTTCTTTTCCATTCTTTGGACTAAAACTCGCCAAACTCCTGTCATTTCCATTGACTACCACTTTCGGACCTGGCTGGGTTTCCAGCTCAAGCCGGTAAGATGCAAAGTTCTTGTTTATTTTGTTGTTCATTATAAGTTTGGATTATTTTGAAAGGCATTCTGAAAACATGGTAAGACATAGTAAGTGTTGACAAACAATTGAAAGAGCGAAAAATATAGAAGCAGCTACAAACGATTATCGTATTTTAGGGTTTTCAGCGAGTTCTACGGATCTCTAAACAAATAACCATTAGTGTGGTTCGATATCTGCAGTAAGTACGAAATAAAAGTGATTGTAAAGACTTGAACTGCATTAGTGGTACAGGTATTACTTGGACCTTCAGAAGAGTGAAACATAGCGCTTTCACGCGCAGAGAAGAAGTATTAAGGTTGAAGTTGCAAGTTAAAGCTGCTTCTCATAGACGCCATGTTTACAAGACAATTATTTATCATTACTTGAGAAATTTATAGGTTTTTATCACAATTTGTAGTAAAATATAACTTAATATAGAACCAGCAACTTACTAAACACAAATGTAGTCAAGTATGTAATTTCAATATCGTGTACCAGCAGATTTAATAATATTTATGTAATAATATTTTACATATTTTACGATATTCTGAGGTAATTTTTGAGGCGCGTTAAAAATACTTCAATAATATCAACTATATGCACGATAAACTGATCTGCGTTTTTAGCCACTTGCATATAATACAAAATATAGCTCAAAAACACTTACCTTCATTTCACTTATTACCTATTTGTATTCAGTAATGTCTGACTCAGGAACAACAGATGTATTTAATAAATGAGAGACAAGGTGAATGATCAGTGATCCTTTATTTGTTCAGTTAAACCTGTCATTCATTCAATAAGCGCCACAAGAGCTTTAGTGTGGTGTTAATTATTAGTTGCAGCTCCTGTACCATTTTTATGCCACTATTATGAAGTTCTAATGGAACTGTAGATTGCAAAAAGTTGTGCCCCTTTGGCTGCAAAGCGGCTGCACAAGGTCTGCAGTGCACGCTCTGGCGCTTGAGCTTGGCGCCTTTGGGAATAATCGGATTAGCTCCAAAGCTCTTAAGCGACAGTTTGTGCTAGTTGGGAATTCAACAGAAAGCAAAGCTTTAAATATGTTAATAAAATGTGAATGTTTCACTAGTACAGTAACACAACCAATAGTGTTTTTAAAGTAGTTTTAATCAGATTAACTTTCTCATCTTAGTTTGATTACCATCTAAGTATGATAACTATTTAAAAACAATTGATTACTATATTTTCATTACAATTTAAACATTTAGTCAGACTGCTTTGTGGGCCTAGTAGTCATGGACCATACAATTAAAGCGTGTGGCCCTGGATTCGATTCTTAAGTCTAGCAAAGTGTCGTTGGGTTTTTTTCATCAGGAATTTCTCAGTAGCAGTCCAGACAATAATATTAATGGCATATAGTATTCCCCTTTAACAAGAGGCTTAGACATTACTGGCAAAGTGATGATGTACACCTCTGCCTAACCCTTCTGGGATAGCAGGTGTGATGTTTACATAACATCTTTTATTGTTCTATTATTTACCTGCATGACTTTTACATTCCAGATTCGAGGCAATTATCTTATAAAAGAGGAAATGATAGTAGAGCAAATTCACTACAAATACAAACAACATCAAGTACTACAGCCTGGTGAACAAATGACCGTGTCGCCAGCTATGAAGCTAACAAATGAGAAACAGCATGAGGACAGCCAACCCAGAATGACTGTTTCAGTGTTTACACACCATAAGTTAACATAAAAGGTGAGAAGTTTTTAAACTACTTCAAACACTTCACCACTGATATCAAACAGTGTTGCATTAAAAGGCTCAATACAATCGCCAATCAACCTACCTACCTACATGATGCTCATGTGTGATGAGTATCAGGTATTCCATTTTCATTATTTTAATGTTTTTGCAATCCTGCCAGTTGTAAGCAACAAGTATTAGTACTAACAGTAACTAATGAAGTAAAAAATAATAATACTCCAAAAAGCTAATGGTATCCGTGGAGGAAACAACTAGCTCAATAAGTAATACTCACAATGAATCACACAAATAATCTATCAGCAGCCGTGGAGGCAACTGGTAAAGAACCAACACATTAAATGATCTATCAGCAGCCGTGGAGGGAACTGATAAAATAATACTCTCATGTTATCCTGCTGGGTCCACGGCGTATTAAACGCCCAGAGCCTGGTTCCTTATATCCTGTCAAATCAAAGACTTCGTGCCTGTCACGGAGCAATGGTCCTAAACTCCTTATCCTTTAATCCTGTCAAACCAAAGACTTTGTGTCTATCACAGAGCGGTGTTCCTGATCCTATCCTTTTATCTAAGACTTTGTGTCTATCACAGAGCATTACCTTCCCGTGAGAATGAACAAATAAAAACATACTACTCACACTACATTTACCAAATACAAATCACAATGTCTAAAGCTATCAATAATTTTATTTAAATCGTATCTAGTAGACAGTAGACCTATTATACAAGGTTGCAAAGTCAAGTCATAGTAAGCAACAATATTATCTGTTTGCTGAAAAAGGAAACAGCTGATCAAACAATATCAATAAAATCAATGTTGTTCGATAATTTTGTCAAAAACATTCTATTTAGCTAGTAGCTAATCAAACAATATTTTATTCAACTAGTAGCTGATCAAACAATATTTTATTTAACTAGTAGCTGATCAAACAATATCAATAAATTTAACTAATGTTGTTGATAATTTTGCCAACAATATTCTATTTAGCTAGTAGCTAATAAAACAATATTCTATTCAGCTAGTAGGTGATCAAACAACATCAATAAATTCAATTAATGTTGTTGAATAATGTTGCCAACAATATTTTATTTAGCTAGTAGCTAATCAAACAATATTCTATTTAGCTAGTAGCTAATCAAACAATATTTTATTCAACTAGTAGCAGATCAAACAATATCAATAAATTCAATTAATGTTGTTGATAATTTTGCCAACAATATTCTATTTAGCTAGTAGCTAATCAAACAATATTCTATTCAGCTAGTAGCTGATCAAACTATCAATGAATTCAATTAATGCTGTTGAATAATTTTGCCAACAAAGTTCTTGTGAGCTAGAAGTTGATCAAACAATATCAATAAACTCAATTCAATTAATGTAATTAAATCATTCAGGCAACAATTGTTTTATTAAGCTAACAGCTTAGCATCCAATAACTTGAATAAAAATTCCAAACAGCTTTATATGTCTGTAACTGTGCATGTGTGTCTAGCAAGGTGATACAAAAATGCATTGAATGTCAGATCTATTACAAGGTTTCTATGTTGAATGAACCTTCCTGTTACTAAATCCTACAATTGAATAAACATTGTAGGATAATAAAAGCAACAATAATCTGCCGACAAAATTTATCTCCACTATTTCAGACAACAACCACGAGACTACACATACGACAACGGACGGACGAGCGGACGGCAACGGCAAGTGCAGAGCGCGCACCGCCGCACAGTGTGTAACTAACTATAGTTCTAGTTAAAGACCTCTGTTTAATAAATCATTATTCGAGCCGTCGACCATTCAATTACAAACCATCTCTGTAGTAGTTAACACAAAAGCTAACAGATGGCACTGTCGCTCCTGTCTTTGAATATCGATCCCAAATAACTGTACAAATATCTCAGAGATGGCAGGTTCATCAATTATTATAAAAAACTAAGCTAAGCTATTATTATAAGCTGGTTATTAATTAGATTGACTAATGATCCCAGCAGATAGACACTCTCGCGGCGACACGGCCATTCTGATCGGCGCACAGTGTGTTAAAAACCCGATTTTTGTGTCATCCTGTTTTTATTTAAGAAATGGATAGTTTCTGTCAATTCTATTACTACAGTCTAACTCCGGCTTCGATACGACTTAAACTTGATTTTTAAAAAAATGACAAAGTTTCGTAATATACGCGACCCGAAAAATGAAAAAAAAATTATAATAAAAAAGCCGAACTAATTTTTAAAATTTTTATTAATTCAAATAATTGTAGGCATAATTACCTATAATTACACAACATTTTGTTGCTCTAGTGCAAATGGATCGCGAGATATGATTTTTTTTTTAATTTTTCGTTTTGATTTTTTTATTCCAGTTTAACAGCGTAGTAGTTCGTAATTCCTATATAAAATTATAGCTTAAACCCCATTCTATTAGCGTTATTAAAATCACAACCTAACTCCTTGTTAATCAGGAGTTATAGATTTTTTTTGATATATCCGAAATATCCGCACTTAGGGTTGTCAGTTTATCTGTTTTAAATATATGTTTTTTTACGTCTTTTTGGATGTGCTAGTGCATAAGATATTAAGTTACTAGATATTATGACTAGTTTGAGTAATGTAATGTCTTCACTTCTATATGTATGAATTTCATATATAGGGTGTAAAAGTAAGGGCACGCCACGATAGTGGCGGTAAGTCCCCTCTTTGAGGAGTGGCTGGAGAGGCGCCACGGCACCTTCCGTCTGACGAAGGTACTCACCGGACACGGTTGTTTCGGGAGGTACCTGCACCGAATCAGGCGGGAGGAAACGCCCGGATGCCACCATTGCGAGGATCGGCCGGAGGACACGGTGGAGCACACTGTGGAGGTGTGTCCCGCTTGGGCGGAGCCCCGCCGTGTTCTCGTAGCGGCGATCGGCGGCGGCGACCTCTCACGTCCGGCCCTGGTGCAAGCCATGGTCCGGGGCGAGGAGGAATGGGACGCCGTCGCCTCCTTCTGCGAAGCAGTGATGCTAGCGAAGGAGGTGGCGGAACGTGAGAGGGAGAGTACCTCTCGTCCCAGCAGCCGCGGGAGGCGCTCCGGGCGTCGGGGGCCACGTGATGGCTTCCGGCCACCGTAGACGCGGGCCTGTGGACGGTGAGTGATGGGTAAGCTCGCCGTCCGTCCGTCTTATGACGACAACAGGCCGTGTCGACGGCGCGTTCGTGTTCCACGCGCGCCTCAAAGAGATGTCAGCAACATGGAAGGGGCCCGCAAGGGCCGACGCCTGTCGAGGCTGCGGGTTGTCCGCAAGGGATACCGAGGCCTCGACATGAAGGGCGAAGAAGGAACATGGGTGGTTTTTAGTCAGTAGAAGTCTGACACTCCCTTTCGCTCTGCCCAAGAGCGGGAGGGGTTATTTGATGATTTCCCACCCCCCAAAAAAAAAAAAAAAAGGGTGTAAAAGTACCCTTAACGCAAACGAAGGGCATTTGTTCTCCCCACCACTGCGATCATTTTTTTGTTCTAGACCATACCTGGGAACCTCCTAGTTACGGAGATATTGGGGGTCAAAGTTCCAAATTTTTCACAGCTGTTTTTGTAAATACTAGTATTTCAGGTTTTAACTTTACTTAAGTTACCTCCATGACCCGTTTACTATTCAAAGCATCCACTAGCACAATGTTTTAAGAGTGCTACTTTGAGTTTTACCGTAAAATGTGATTTTTGACCCCAAAAAAAAAAGTCATTTCCCAGCAAAAATTTTTGCGTAGGGGTACTTCGTTTGATGTACAGAATGCTTGGTTGACGGATGCGTAAAGGGTTCGTTTACACCCTGTATATATACTAGTGGTGGTTAATATAACGAATAACCCCAAAACAAAGTGTTATTTGTTCATAACGAATAACATATGTTATACCGACGCTGCCTACGTGTTATAATTATAATGTCTAACTCAACAACACGCTCAGCGGTTAACAGCGGGGCCAGAACGGGATAGTAAGTATAACAAAATAACAAAATAGCGAGCGGCGCGCGGCGTTGCGGATCGCCGTCGAGTTAAGTAGGGACTTAGCGCAGCCATTTTGGTTCTAAGAAGCATGGTCCTACGGAAACGGTGCATACCGTTTCCGAGTTATGGGCGTTAAAAAATTTATAAAATAATGATTGAAATTGAAATATCTCGAAAACGGAGCGTCCTAGGCAATGGCCTAAATTTCACCCCCCCTGTATAACCCCCGTGATATTCCTAGTTGGTATCATTCCCATGACAAAAAAAAAACAAAAACTGACCCAACTTTACTAATTTAATCAATTGTGTTGTAGACAGTCTAACTCTAAGCCCTGGAGTATGAAGGAAAGTTCATTGATCATTACAAACTATTAATACATAATTATATTCGTTCTTAATAGTTCATAGTCTTAAGTAATGAAGATGAATTTTAACAGTATAACCGCAATAATAAATAAACCGGCCAAGTTCGAGTCGGACTTGCGCACCGAGGGTTCCGTACAAACTTGTAGGTATTTAAGTAAAATATTTTTATTATAATATGATGTACCCAAAATTTTACGGTTTTCGCAATTTTTCCTTTATCTGTCCTATAAGACGTTGCTTCGTACCAAATTTCAAGATTCTAAGTTCACGGGAAGTACCCTGTAGGTTTTGATTCCCTTGAGAGTGTCGAAAATTTGCAGCATAAACGGCTGTATATTTTGGGTGCGATGGCTTAGAAGTTTGATTATTTCACAGCTCGAAGGTATAGACTTGAGTAATTGATATAAATTCCAGCTTGATACGGAGGTATCAAGCTAGAATCTACGCTTTTTTTTAGTCTTGACAGACAGACGGATGGCGGACGGGCAACAAATTGATCCTATAAGGGTTCAGTTTTTTCCTTTCGAGGTACGGAACCCTAAAAAAACAGCCCAACTATTTCAAGATTTTTTTACGTTGACGCATACGTTGTTAGACAACTGTAATAATTATAACTAAAACATACTAAATATTAATTTAAATTGTTGGACAGAAAATAATCATACTTTATATTTTTTCGGATACACACAAAGTGACAAACCTGAAAAATTATAAAAAATATCAATAACTCCTGATTAACAAGGAGTTAGGTTGTGATTTTTATATCGCTCATAGAATGGGGTTTAAGCTATAATGTGGTATAAGAATTACGAACTACTACGCTGTTAAATTCGAATAAAAAAATAAAAACGAAAAATTAAAAACAAAATTATATCCCGGGACCCATTTGCACAAGAGCAACAAAACTTTGTGTAATTATAGGTAATTATGCCAACAATTATTGGAATGAATAAAAATTGAAATAATTGGTTCGCCAGTTTTATTATATTTTTTTTTTAATTTTTCGGATCGCGGATATTACGAAACTTTGACATTTTTTTAAAAATCAATTTTAAGTCGTATCGAAGCCGGAGTTGGACTGTAGTACTAGAATTGACAGTAACTATCCATTTCTTAAATAAAAACAGGATGACACAAAAATCGGATTTTTAACACACTGTGCGCCGATCAGAATGGCCGTGTCGCCGCGAGAGTGTCTATCTGCTGGGATCATTAGTCAATCTAATTAATAACCAGCTTATAATAATAGCTTAGCTTAGTTTTTTATAATAATTGATGAACCTGCCATCTCTGAGATATTTGTACAGTTATTTGGGATCGATATTCAAAGACAGGAGCGACAGTGCCATCTGTTAGCTTTTGTGTTAACTACTACAGAGATGGTTTGTAATTGAATGGTCGACGGCTCGAATAATGATTTATTAAACAGAGGTCTTTAACTAGAACTATAGTTAACATTAAGATAAGCTAATTGATTGTGAATATTGGGATTTTAATGATTGCTCACTTGAAATTAGGCTGTATAAGAGACGTCATTGCACATTGTTGTGAAGATGGCGGCGAATACGATTTTAATAGTCAATAACTCAATTTATAATCTGAAACCACGACTAAATCAGTTTCTTTATGTAATTATAAACTAAAAAGTCATAAGATTATTTTGTAGAGCAATTTATTAGTAGAAAACCCGTTCTTTGTATTAAATCCTTTAATTAGCCGGAAATGGCGTAAGTAACAAATATGTAATAGTAAATACGTAATGAACCTATTAATTAGACATTAACTTAATAACGCCTTCGCATCAATATTGGTATTGTTTTATTGTTAAATAATTATTACAATCAATTGTGAATTATTTTAGTATTGTTTATTAGTTTTAACTGATTAAGTAATTAATAACAATACTGAGTGCGTTGTACTTCCGCTAGACGGACTAGAGACGCGTGTGACGAAAGATGGACGCACATTATGTCGCGTTTAGCAAATAATGTAAATAAAAGTGGTTTTTGCGACTATTATTAATTAGTGCAAACGAGAATTGTAACATGATTTAAATGGAGTTTCTTCAACCCATTCTTCTCCATAGTAACAATGATTTATGTGAATGGGTCTCAACCTCTGAAAAGTTTATAAGTGCCTGTAAATGGACTATTGTAAATCAGGGACTTGAAAACGAAATGAATTTCGTTCCGTTATCATTAATGTTATCATATAACGTTCCAAAATTTGTAACGATACTAAAACTTAAAAATACCAATAACGTTTCAAGAAAGAAACGTTAAAGAATATCATTTTCGTAGAACAAAATTTTAAGTACCGTTACAGGTATCAGTAACATTAAGCTTATCCGCTTGTAATAACGTTACAGGTGAAACGTTACAGATTCATTTGTAACGTTATTCTTAAGAACTTTTCTCGCTGACTACCGCTCCGTCGTCGCCCGGTAGCCTCGGCACAAGCCACCACTGTATTCGTTCGAGAGTGCGCATCTTTTCCCGACATCTGCCTACTTCTATATATTTATGTGATTGTGTCAGCTTTAACTTTTTTTCTGTATAAGTCTCATCGGTGTGTTCTATTACTATTATAATGGGTGAGTATCTATCATTTTCGCTATTTAATAATGAATACAATTGTTAATGCTGTCTCATTGATCCTGCGGTCTATAGATAATAGATATAACGTTTAATAATACATAAGTACAGTTTTATATCTCACGAAGCGACGTGCGCTTTAGAGATGCGCCGAGTACTCATTTATTACTAAGTACTCGGCAATATTCGGCCATTTTATTAGTACTCGTTATCGGCCGAATAACTCGATTTGACTGTCGAAGTACTCGTTACTTACGGGTGTTTAGTTGGAGTCATAATTATTCATTATTTACAGGTGACAGTGACGATGATTGTATATTCCAAGAGAATAGTCAGCCACTTTTTACGGAGGTTCAGAATGAGAATGAGTTTAAGAGGAACGCGTATATCGACAATAGTAATGGTAACTATTTCAATTTATTTAAAGAACCACTAGTACTTAGTGTGATTTTGTGATATCAATCAATCAAGTGATATATTGCTAGTACATATCGCCTGATGTTACGGAATCACACATAGGTATATTACTTATTTGTTTATAGCCTGTAGTTTAGAAAATATTATAGGTTGTATTTCTTTCAGGCACAAAACATTCTTCTGATGAAATATATGACATGTCACAATCTTTATTGCTGCCAACTACTTCTTTAACTAAACGAAGACGTTTACAAGAAAACGATGACCAGGATGTACAAGAGAAGGACAAAATGGATAATTGTGATGGTAATAAAGAAAAAATACCAGACAAATGCGAACAGAATACACAAGATTTATTTGAGAAAGTGAACGAAAAACACAGCGCCAACGAGATAACATTAGAAAATAACTCTGAAGACAACTCTGAAGTTCAATGTATTCATTGCACTTTTGATAAAGAATTAGATAAACGTAATTATTATTTTGGTAATTTACTAATCGGAGAATTACAATTTTTACCTCCATGTATGAGATCTAACGCTTACATCAATATTTTGAGATATATTGATGCACTAAAACATAAGCATATAAATAAACGCTCAGACTATTAAGAGGAAGAAATAATATTCCACTTTGAAAATGCACATAAATGAAGCAAATTTTAGTAATGGTGGTCTTACGTTTTTTGTAATTTGCAGGTCAGTGTCAGGTTGATTCGCGACCGTAACAAATGATTTTACAGAATTATAATCATTAGAATCAGCAATACAACTCCTTAAATTAGAATAATCCTCAAATGTCATGATTTCATGAAATAGTCATTCAATAGGATTATAGGAACTTAGAGAGTTGTATTGATGATTTTTATGATTATAATTCTATAAATAAATATTTGCGGCCGCGAATCGTATTTAGATCAACATACAACTTAATACTGACCTGCAAATTGCAAAAAACGTAAGAACATTTGAAGGGGGTCATCCTTACGCTTTCGCCTTAATAGCATGTGTATTTCAGTATTTCAGGGAGCTTGCCGTTATGATAGAAATTATAAGACTACTACTACTAATCCACTCACGAGATATTTTGAGACTCACAAACGGAATCTTGAGTCATGAGCTGGTTTCGCAGCACAGTCGCGGGTCGAAATGTCTAAGCTAGTTGAGTAGTCCCAAAAATATTCCGTGTGCTGATTTACATTAATTTATAAAATCATTATCATTTGATTAATCAAAGCTTAGTTAAGGGCGATCCGCAGTTGTAGCCCGCGAAATTCAAATTTTCTTACGTTTTTTGCAGTTTGCAGGTGAGTGTCAAGTTGTATCTTGATCAAAATATGATTCGCGACTAAGTTAAACTTAGAGAGATATTTTAATTATTCTAATGATTATAATTCTGTAAATACATATCTGTTATAGTCGCAAATCATATTTTGATCAAGATACAACCTGACACTGACTTGCAAATTGCAAAAAACGTAAGAAAATTTGAATTTCGCGGGCTACAAATAATATTTCTTTTAATTTTAATAATAAATTTTATACTTGGAGAAAAAGAAGATAAAAATCAACCCGTATTGTTTAGCATTGAATTATAATTACTGAATAATCATAATTTCTTATTAATTGTTATATTTTTTGTACAAATGATTACTTCGAATAAACAAAATATCTTCAATAATATCGTCTTTTAAATTTAACCTTAAATCAGACACAACGAATTTCATCGATGAAAACAATCTTTCGACGCTTACTTCAGTAACTGGTGTTGCCAATACAATTTGAGCTACCTTGTACAGTGATGGATATTTTTCTTTCTTGTGTTCCCAAAACTTTAATATGTCTGCAGAACAATCTAACAACGGCTCTTCTAAAAACACGCTGAGTGCCTCTTTAAATTTTTGCACGCATTCATCTATGATGCCTCCAAGTCTCGGTTGCAGTAATGTTGAAATATTATCATGTCTTTCCATGTAACTGGTATTTAAGAAATCTCGTAATTTGGTCTGTACACTATTAATATTTTCTTTGTCAGATTCATATTCATCAGGTGGGTCTGTAACTTCTGTCGTATCTATATGATCACTGCTTTTTTCAAAATCATTAAATTTCAATAATCTAGTATACAGGGACGTAATCTGACTTTTCGCAGCTTGTTGTTGGTCTATTTTCAAGGTGGAGTTTATTCGTGGGTCCATAATCATAGCATTTATAAACGCTTCACTGTTAAAAAGCATACTTTCTCTGTTTTCTATATTACTAGTTATTTCGTTGGCTAATGTAGTATTTAAATCCGATGTCTTAAGTTTGCAGGTCATCCAGGATAAGTAGCAGTCACCTACTGTTAGCTGTTCTGATTGTAATTTTATCATTAATTTTTTCGCTGGTTTCAGTGCAGCAACTATTTCTTCTAAAATTTTCCATGTCACTCCCCCCCGCGGGCTTGCGCGCGACAACACGTACTCACAGTGTGCTCGTAAATAAAAATTCTAAATAGTCACAAAATCAATCTCCGGCCTTGAAATAATATACAGTTGTGTAGCCCAGTTCACAAGCTATCCAGTGCGCGAAATAGTTTTACTTAAATCTCAAGAAAACAACAGTTAAACTCAGTATTAACAAAAATCGCTAGCAGAAATTTTAATTTTACGCTGCGAAGTGCGTGAGTCATCGTGTCATCGTGTCATCGGCAAGCAGCTGAGCGACGCGCCGAGTTCAATGACCGGCCCAGTGCGCGCTATAGCGATTGTAGCCCACTCGGAGATATTCGGTTGACGAAGTTTTACGAAGGCGAGTGCGACACATAGTTTCTACGGCGCGCCAGCGCACAGTGTCTAAGGTGACTTTACACTATTTACTGCTCTGCATGCTATCGTTTATAAAACTACCTGTTTGCTGCGTTGGTGTTAGTCAACTCCTGTGTTTTTGTTTATCGTATACACTGCGAAATAAAAAGAATGATTCGTCGCTCGCCCCCTAAAACTACATCGTCGCCGTCACTACATAATTCTGAGCCTAATTTAACGTTGAGTTCTGACACAAATGAAAGCATCATTCATAGGAAACGCAAACGTGGTGACGATGTGGATCTCGAACGGATGGAAAATATGATGTTGGAAATGAAAAATATGTTTTCTGAGATGGTGTCGCAACAAACCCAGCAAAATCAAAAAATTAATTCTCTACACACCGCTCTCGACAACATTAGATCTCAAAACATGTTGATTACTAATCAGAACTCTGAGATCCGAACACAAAATGATGAAATTAGAACTTCGGTTCAATTTCTGTCAGATAAGTACGACGATGCCATGATGGAACTAAATCACCTTAAGTCTGAGTGTTCTGATAATAATAAAATTATTAAAATATTAGAACTCAAAGTCGACCACCTGGAAAAAAATTTGAAATCAGCAACACTTGAGTTGAATAATATACCCAGCACAAACCCTGAATCTCAACAAACGCTCATGAACTCAGTTCAAAAATTAGGAGATATCGTAAATCAGCCGGTGCTAAATACTGATATTAAAAACATTTTCCGCACAATGGGCAAAAAAGACTCAGTGGGTACAGTGCTTGTAGAATTCACATCTCCATCAATCAAAGAACAGTTCCTGAAGTCGACTAAAAACTATAATAAAGTCAATAACACAAATCGCCTCAATACTACCCACCTGCAACCTATGGGACCAGAAAAACCCATATATGTGTCGGAAGCTCTCACCACCATGACAAAACGCCTTCACTATCTTAGCAGGGAATTCATCAAAAGCAGTGCATATGAGCAGTGTTGGATTGCAAATGGGAAAGTTTATGTGCGCGAAAAAGAAGGTATGCCCAGACGGCTCATAAAAACTGAAGAAGACCTGGCTAAACTACGTCACGAGAAAACGAAATGACTAGTACCTATCCTAACACGTCATACAGTTACCTATTACCGTTTCGCTAAAAATGTCTTTTTAATATGTTGTGTACCTATGTCAAAATCTTTTATTGTTTTACTTGTTTACCTACAAAATTGTCTGATATTATCGCTAGTTCCAAATGTACAAAAAAAAAATACTAACCTACATATTTACATCTACCTACAATCGCATCTACAATACTACACCTACAATATTAATACACCTTCAATACTACTCCACATCCATAACTCACATAAACTAAATCAGCCGACATTCTATTTATATAAAAACCAACTACATGTACTCTCTACTAAATCGCACCTGCTCTGTACCAGTATATTAAACATGATTGTTATGCTATTAAGCAGCGCTCAAAACATAAATGTCAAAACGAAAATTATAAACATTAACATTCGATAACGCACAAAACAACCTAAACAACCTAGATTCTGTGTCTGTGTCGGATGCTTCGACTTGTGACCTGGAAAACTGTGTTCCACCTAATTTCATACCTAATCAAACACTTAAGATCATTACACAGAACATTAGAAGCATAAATAAAAACATAGCGGGCTTTATGACTACACTTGCTCGAACAAAACTTAACTGGGACATAATAGCGTTAACTGAGTGTTGGCTCCCTAACACCCACAATATTCCGGAGTTGCCAAACTACAATCATTATCTAACCAACAATAATCATACACAAAATGAAGGTGTTGTACTGTATGTACATAAAAAACTACAATTAGTTGCAGAGGAGCCGTCATTCTTAGATGCTAACTGTCTAGAATTAAAAATTGATAGAAACACTGTTCTTTTAGCGATATACCGCCCGCCAGGTTACAAAGACTTAGATAATTTTCTAAACTCCTTAAATATTACCCTAACTAGGCTATCGAAATACAACACTATAATTATCACGGGAGACATTAATATAAATATACATGAATATTGCAAGGATTCCGCTAAACATTCCTACCTAAACTTACTGGCTACCCATGGTCTTTTACCTGCTCATACAATACCTACGCGACAACAAGCTTGTCTTGACCACGTCATACTGAAAACTCGACTACCTGCTTCTACTTCAGTCGCACACTCTGCTCTAACTGATCACGAGACAGTAATGCTATTCTTGTCAAAACGAATGCCTAAAATAATTACAAAAAATGGTATCCGTTTTAATCATGTTAAGATAGACACAGACCTAACACAGCTAGACTTTAGTGAAGTATACAAGTCCCAAGATCCTCATGTGGCAGGGGAAACAATAACAAGATTAATAAAACACGTGATAGACTCAAACTCCACATCTGGTAAGACTCCGAACCGTAAGCAAATATTAAAGCCATGGATAACGCCTGGTTTGCTTCGCTGCATGCGGCATCGAGACACATTGCATAAAAAATTTAAACAGGCGCCCCACAATGATATTTTAAAAACTACTTTTACTAGGTACAGAAACTATTGTAATAAATTATTAAGAAACTTAAAAATAGAAACCGAAAAAAATGAGATCAGTGCAGCTGGAAAAAACATTAAACAATTATGGTCGGCTATAAATAATATCACAAACAGGTCGAAAAGGAAAGCCAATACATCATCACAATTATTAGCCTCATCAAATACACCACAAAATTCCGTAAACCATGTCAATGACTTTTTTGCCAAAATAGGTGAAAAATTAGCTAAAAATATAAAGAGTTCACAAACTAAAGCTACAAAGGGAAATCTATGTAACAGAGCGCAATCTATGGTAATGCTCCTAACAGATGAGGAAGAGGTTGCGGGAATAATAATGTCGCTTCGCAATAACTGTGCCGCGGGATGGGATGGGATATCCGGTGACCTGTTAAAAAAGCATGCTACCGTGATTGTGCCTCCGCTAACGTACGTATGTAACCTTGCTCTTTCTACTGGTAAATTTCCTAACGTGTTTAAAAAGGCCATCATACACCCGGTCTACAAGAGTGGGGACGGGAGCCGTGTTGATAACTACAGACCTATATCTGTGTTGACTGCCTTTTCCAAAATACTGGAACGGGTAATGAACAGCAGACTTGTGAGTTACTTGGAGAACTTTGATCTTGTCGCACCAACCCAATTTGGCTTTCGCTCAGGCAAATCCACCTCTGACGCGGTGCATGAGCTAACCGACTATGTGGTCACAAACATGGGTGGTGGGGATAGGGTCATGGCCATATTTCTGGATCTAGCTAAAGCTTTCGACACGGTTTCTGTCCCAATTCTTGTAAGTAAAATGGAGAGCTTGGGAATCAGAGGACTTCCACTGGACCTCTTTAAAGATTATCTTAGTGAGCGTACCCAGAGAGTAAAGATAGATGAATTCATCAGTGAGGAACAAAGAATTGACTACGGCACGCCTCAAGGCAGTGTCCTTGGGCCTTCATTGTTCCTCATCTATATCAACGATCTGGGTATGCTCACTATCCCCAATGGCAAAATCATTAGCTTTGCTGATGACACTGCCCTCTTGTTCAGCGCGAGCTCTTGGGAAGATGTCTTTGAGCGTGCACAACTAGGCTTCAATACAGTATCCAACTGGTTACGCGACAATCTTTTGACCCTTAATACGACCAAAACCAATTACATAACATTCTCCATAAAAAACAATAGATCCTTCCAAACATTACCTAATAATATAATAGCTCACTCTTGCGCAAACCCACCGACCTGTAGTTGTAACTGCGAACCAATCACCAAGGTCGAGAATGTAAAATACCTGGGAATTACAATCGACAAAAATCTAAGATTCCAAGATCACATAACCATTCTTAGTAACAGATTACGGAAACTAATATATGTGTTCAAAACGCTGAGACATGTAGTCGATAAAAATATTCTCAAAACCGTGTACTACGCCCTTGCTCAATCTATAATATGCTACTGCATCACCTCTTGGGGTGGAGCTCCAAAAACTACCCTAATAGAAATTGAAAGAACCCAAAGAGCCATACTGAAAGTGTCAACTTTTCGACCATATCGCTTTCCCACTGAACAGCTATACAAAGAAACTGAAGTCCTGACGGTGCGGCAACTGTTTATATTGCACATTTTACTAAAACAGCATGCTCTCTTGGTCTATAATCCAACGCTGTCCAGGGGGAAAAGACGATATGACCCAGTGGAGCGCCATCATCTACGTCACAAAACTATTTTTGCAAGGCGTTTCTTTTGCTATCTGGGTGGCTACTTATACAATAAAATTCATAAGGTGTTACATATCTTTAGCCTAACAAAGAATAAATTTAAAAAGAGGCTAACTGATTGGTTACTAAAATTAAACTATAATAATACTGAAAATATTCTTAAAATAATGACCTAAGCACACTGTCTCTTACTCTCACACACCCACACACGCATACACCTACATACTCACACACCACACTCGCACACAATCACCCATACTACATATCTACTAACATTCATGTCGCATACTTAACCTAGATTTTAATAATTGTAATAGAAACTATGAAATGCCGTATGATTGATTACTCACTGCATTCTGTCAGCGCGTCTAGTACATAATGTGTAAAATGAAAATGTAAAGGGGTGGGATCCTGGTGTCCTGAAACACAGGCCATGAGCCTAGCTTAGGCACCAGTCTCCCACAATATATACTTACCTGAATTGTGTATCTTGTCGAATCTGACCAATGTTAAATAATTTTTGTATATTGTGGTGAGAAAAATAAAGTTTATTATTATTATTATTATTATTATGTCGAATCAGGTAAAAAGAGATTTCTAGGATCTGAGGAACATATATCTTTAAGGGTAAATAGACTCTCAATCATATCTATGGTGGAATTCCATCGAGTGGGACAAAGTGCCATACTGTAAGTTGGAGTACGTAGTTTTTTTATAATTCTTCGCGCAGATGCAAAAGACAGTTGTATTTCAGGATTTTTGCAGGCGTCATTAACTGCCAATTGCAACGTGTGTGCAGCGCATTTGACAATACAGATATGGGGTCTAATTATTCCAAAACAGTATTCAAAATTTGTGATCTCTTCCAGTCGTGCTTCTATTTCGCTCTCATTAATATTTATATCGCCGTCGTTGTCTTCATCTGATTCCGAAGTCAAACCTGTATTATTTGAAGAGCCTGGGGAAGGATCATCTAAAACATTCATTAATCTACCCATTTTTATCATATTGGCTCCATTATCGGTGGTTATGGAATAAATTTGATTTGTGTCAATTCGGAATTTTGTTAATATAAATAAAAGCTTCTCCTTTAAATATTCGGATGTATGGCTTTGGTGTAACTCAATGAGGCTAATATTTCTTAAAATTATTCTTCCGTTTTGAATAAATTGCAGGTACACCAGGACACCCATAAAACCTCTTGTAGAAATCGATGCGATATCGACTTTAACGCTGATAAATTTTCCACGCAACTCATTTGCTAGTTCCGTCCCTAACTCATATGCAGTTTTGACCACCTGATCTCTAATGTTATAGGAATTAATTTTTTTATTTTCATTTTCGACTTTTACCGGAACTAGCGATAAAATTTTCTGAAAAGCCTCATCATCGATTAATGATAATGGGCGTCCATGAATAGCAATTAATTTTACACACTCTTGAAATAGTATAGTGAGGGTATCTTCAGATTTTTTTAATGGAGTTGAATGGCTACTTGAGCCGCTTTCATTTTGATCGCAAACATTTTTGTACTCCTGTGGATGGTGTATTGATAAATGTTTTGCAAGATTTGCACCGTGTTGTGTCTGAAACAAATAATGCCCATTTTATACATTTTTGGATTTGTGTATTCGTACATTGCAAGGCGAATGAATAAAGTTGCGCCCTAATGAACTGAAGTAAACGGTGTAACTGTAAATGAATGTCCAGTTAAAATATTAAAATCTGTAAAATAAATAAAATGGAATCAGGCGTTACTTTGCGGAAATCCTTGATATACTGATGCTTATACAATTACAAAATCTAGTTTTAATAATTTACTTTAGGTATTATTTATTAAGCTTAAATGCAGTATGCATGCAGCACCGCCCATCCCGCAAATATATCCACATGAAGATTATGCAGAAGGTGGGAATAATATAATGCAACAAACAACCCGAACACAAAACAGAAAGGTACATAAGTCAATCACATGTATGTACTTCACTTTTCATACCTACGCTCGGCGCGGCGGTCGCTCGCGCTAGGATTGTCAACTATGGCTTACGCAAAAAAAAACTACCTATCGTGGTAGGTAGTGGCACTCGTATCTAGTTGTTTGATTTATTGTTGAGAATGAAACAGGAAGAAAGGAAATATAAACTAAACAAAACATATTTTAATTTGTTAATTTTCACTATCGAAAATCCCTAATAACTTCTAAACGGATTACCCTATTTACCCAATTTATTTTGCCCTATCGGATTGAGATCTAAACCTATTAAATGACACTAAAAACAACAAAATATATAAAAAAAATCATGTTTTCAACTTACGTAATATTTGTTGGCGTGAATTTAACAAAAAAGTTACTTCGTTTATACTGATTCAAAATAGGAAACTATTATATAAATCGAGCTTAGATAGCTTTTTTTGTTGCTCCATTTTTGCACTTCACAGACCTACGCGTGTCTCAAGCGGATGGCACTCGCAATAGTTTTTTGTGCATAATCCAAAGTTGACAATCCTAGCGCGACCGCCGAGCGTAGGTACAATATGAAAAGTGAAGTACAGACGCCAGCACATCAAGTTACTACAATCTGTCAAATTTCTTTGATAGATTTTCAAAAAATGGCAAGTAGGTACTTGATGCGCGCTCGCTCGCCGGCCGCACGTTGCAACCAGCGATTTGGCGAGCAGAGCAAGTTTAAACCTGTTTTCGCGCCCAAGACCTGTGTCAACTAAACCGCAGAGTACTCGGTAAAACTTGTACTCGGCGTATCCCTACATGTATTTAGAAAACACTTACGACAAACCTTTTGTAATTGTAAACATCACACACACTGCTATCGCGGACGATAAAATCATCATTCATCTATCAATAATATTAATAAGTAGGTAGTAATATAAGATTTTACTTACCCTAAGAGTTTTATTACAACCCGGAACACCACATTTCGACGACTGTTTGTCGTCGCTCAATGAAAAATATCTGTACACAAAGTTCTTCTTCTTACGGCCCATGATTTAATAAAGAAACTGTCAAAACTCAAACTATACGAATTGAAATCAAATAATGTAAATAAATAAACACAGTGAAATGCTACGTTGCCGTATTGCGCTCGAGAAAAAGGAACCTACTACTAGACTAGACGACAACGACGCGTTTCGTATGCGTGGCCGCACCGCACACAGCATGGTCATGAAGCTGGCAACGTTGCGTATCGAAATGAATGAATAACGTTATTATATCGTTATACGAATAACGATATATTGATAATATTGTTAGTGAACACTTTAAGATTTCGTTCCGTTTGTCAGTATCGTTATAGCCAAGGTATTAATTTTGTTACGATCCTGGTGGAACGGTACAAATTATCGGTACTGGAACTACGCGTAACGTTATTTTGAGTAACGTTTCAAGTCCCTGTTGTAAATAAACGTTTGAGTCAAGTATTGTCTGTGATTTCAACTACCCATTTACCCATCTGCCACGAAGAGGAATCTAAGGCGAAGACAATATGGCGGAGGCCATTAGCCGGGTCCACACCGGACGATCCATCGCGCTCCGATCGCGCGCGGCAGCAGCGCGATCCAAAGATGCAGGCGGTGTGGACGTGCCGCGCGCGATCCATGCGCACGTATTGGAGCGCGCGCTCCCTACCTCGCGCGATCCGTGTGCGGTCGGTTTTTGTGCCAGCCTCAAAGGTGCCTCAGTTGCGTGATGCGCGCGGTGTGGACGGTTGTGTTGGTTCGCGCGATCCACCTCGCCATGGACATCTCAGAAAGTCGCCGTTTGATATCGCTTTATAAAGAATTTAAATGTTTATGGGATCCCAAAGATTCTAATTACACCAATAGAGGTGTTAGAGATGATGCTTGGCGTCAGATTTCTCGTGAAATGGGGAATAAGTCGATCGAGAACCTAAAGAAAAAAATGCGATCTCTGGCGGGAGGCTACAGAAGGGAGAAACACAGAGAGAAGCAAAGCCGTATAACTGGATCCGGTAAGAAAACAAAGCTACTTTTTATCTGTAGGTATTAAAATTATATATTTTATTATAAGTAATTACATCATAATATTTACTGTGGATTTCACGTGATTTCGCTTTTTACATTTAAGCTGTTAGAAATACACGTGGTTATTTTAATGAGTAACTTGTTTATTTCAGGTGCTCAAGATACATATAAATCAAAGTGGTTTGCGTATGATGACTTCGACTTTATGGCGGATAAAAATGAACCCGGAACCACACGCGATACATTGGAACATGTGAGCTATTAGTTTACTGATATTCATTTTGCCAAACTATTGTATGGTTTGTAACAAAGTGTCTTGCTAAGTGGGACCGTATTGTAGTGGCATTTTCTGTTGCTCTTCTTGGTACGACGGCCATCGGTTGTAGCGATTGTGATGGCGGTTCATTTCGCCAGCTTCCAGGTATTACATCTCCATTCTCCTGTACTGTATCAAACGTTCCTGGCGATATAAAGTTAGGATTACTGCGTAAGTAGTTATATAGATGAACCGTTGCCAGCACGACTTTAGTCGCAGTTTCTGGTTCCAAAAGCATAGGTTTACGCAGGACTCTGTTGACAGAACTAAGTACTCCAAACGCGTTTTCAACTACTCTACGTGCTCTTGACAGTCGGTAGTTGAAAATTCTTTCACAAGAACCCCTTTCCCGTGTACCATCGTATGGTTTCATAGTATAATCATTAAGCTGAAAAGCTTTATCACCTAGTATATAATAGGGTACCTCAATTTTATAGGGAACTTGCAATATCTCCGGTGGAGGAATATTTAGCTCTTTTTTTTCAAGTTTTTTATATAAATTTGTGCTTTTGAACACGCCTCCATCTGATATTCTGCCTTTAGTCCCAACATTCACATACAGGAACCTATAATTTGCATCTACTAATGCAAAAAGAACAATACTAGGAAATAATTTGTAATTATCAAAGTCGTTGCCACTATTAAAAGGCGATTGTATAGCGACGTGTTTGCCGTCCATCGCTCCTATCACGTGTGGGAAATTCCACTTATTCTCGAATTGCTGAGAAACTGTACGCCATTCTTCTTTAGTTGACGGCACCTGAAAATAAAGGAGATCTTAATTATAATATAAAGCTGAAAATAAGAATAAGCAGTAAATAGTAATAATAATTGTTGTTACAGGTAGAATCTGATACGACTGAAGGGGAACTTGAAGTTAATACTACAGTGAGCGAAAACGAGAACAGTAACATTACTAGTGACACACAACCGGAGAGAGCCAACCACCACACAGATCAGAGTAGAGAGCAGAATGATCAGAATGCACAATCCAGTGTCCAAACAACAAACAAAAGAACAAAAAAAAGAAAGAAAACTACTTCTAATAATGCAGATGACATATCAGATGAAACTCTTTCAGAGGCTTTCCAACTTCTGCAACAATGTGCTCAGCCACCACAACCGGAAACTGATTCTTACATTGCTTTCGGGCAGTATATATCTACTGAATTGCGGAAATATGATGCAGTAACATTAGTTAATGTCAAAAATGCTATATGCCAAGTTATTTTTCAAGCTGACACAGGAAGATATGGGGATAGCAATTATGGATATTACACTAATTCATATCCTGGCACACCAATAGCATCCACTTCATCACAGTCCCAGTCTCTACAACCTCAAAATTATCCAGCTCCAATTCCACAGACATCACCGTCTGCTCATCTAGCCTCCAATTCATCGCAGTCCCAGTTTCTGAAACCTTAGGATTATTCACTTCCACAGTCACCACCGAATTAAATAAGTACCTACCTATATCATGTTTTCAAAAAATAATTAATAATTGTAAACATGTTACTTCTTTAAATTATGATTGTAATACACTACTTTTTTATTGAGTAATAAAGTATGGTTTTACTTACCTTTACATAATCATTTAACAGGTCAATGATGGCTTCACAAACTTCAGGAATAATTATCGATATAGACTGTTTGGAAATGCGGAACAGATACTGCAAACTGACGTACGAATCTCCAGTTGCTAAAAATCTCAATGTTAGTAATAATCTTTCCTTCACAGTAATGGCATCTCTATAATTTGTATCATTCTTTCTTAGCTTGTTATTTAATAATGAACACAATATCTCAAATTGATTAGCATTCATTCTTGCAAAATTGTGTTCAACTTTATCTGACACTAACTCTGCGTACAGCTGAGTCCCAGATTCCAAGCGATTTTTGTAAATTTGTTTCACCCAAAACCGTCGTTTTCTTTTTTGTGATTTTTTGCGCAAGCATTTAAGCAAAATAAAAGTTACTGCTGCAACGGCAAGACGCCGCCGTTGTACGTGTGACTCCATATCGTACAAGAGTTAGACTGGCTGAATCACGGATCGCCTTAGGATCGCTTGGAGCGCATATTTGGGATCGCAAGTTTCCAAGAGTGGATCGGCCTAACACGATCCACGATCCACGCTCCGCGATCCTGGATCGCGGATCGCGGGATCGATGGATCGTCCGGTGTGGACCCGGCTATTGATATTTAGGAGCAGCGTTCCTCAAGTGGTTTTCCCGCTCTAACATAGAAATATTCAGAAGTGAACTAACTAACCCGATCAATCTCGACAATGTCAGCATACCAGACGTGGAAGATATTTTTGAAACACCCAGAAAAGCGGCACTTAAAAAACGGTTACAGAAAAGGAATAAAGTACTTGTTCAACAAAATAAAAGACAGAAGAAACGAGTTGCCACCGTAGCCGTGATATTGAGAGATTAATGGCCGGTTTTTCAATCGCCAGTTTAAAGTCCATTTCACGAAAGAAGTCCCGCAGACGCAGCGCTGTATGTCGCGCGACATAATGTTGTTTCACAACTTTTGGCATCGTAAATAAACCTTATAACGCACTAATCCAATAATAAACTCACAAAATATCTACCACAACAAACGCACCTTGATAACATCGACAAACGACAACATGGCCGATCTGTTAAATTTAGTTCCACAATTGTCCGCGGGACTTCTTTCGTGAAATGGACTTTACTTTTATCTGACGAATAAGTTTGTCATTTTGACAGTTTTTGTATAGACAATCTGTCAAAACATCACATTTATTCATTAGGTAAAAGTTAACGGACGGTCTTGTTGATTTCGGTATTGATTTTAGCCCCAGCAATGACATTGCTACTCAGGTGTATGTTTTCATTTGATTTGGTCTTAATGAAAGCTGGAAGTTGCCGGTTGCTTACTTTTTTAATAAAAATCTATCAGCAGAAACGCGGGCAAATTTTATAAATACTTGCATAAGCAAATTTTACGATGCAGGAGCTCATAATTATTTGGTTTCTTTAAATCACAGCCTAAAAGTTCATACAATATTATTGTGGCAGTCACATTTGATGGTTTGCCAAGTAACTTAGCTGCGGCTGAACTTTTAGGCTGAGATTTAAAGAAACCAAATAATTTAAAAACGGCTTTTTTTACATCCTGAATGCGGATTGAAGTCGCTGTATTAGACCCATGCCAAATAATAAAATTAGTACGCAACACCTTCGAGGCAAAAAAAGTTATATTTGGGAATAATAATGAAGAAATAAGATGGAGCTTAATTGTAGCTTGAATAAACTTCAAAGCAGTCAAGGATTAAATTTTGCTAATAAACTGTCGCAAAGTCATATTAACTTTCGAAACGAAATAATGAAAGTTAAGTTAGCCACACAGCTATTAAGCAGAAGTATATAGTCCGTGCTTTACAACTATGTGATCAATTAATAGTATCATCCAAAATTAAAAATACAGAAACAACCGTAGAATTTATCTCAATGTTGAATGATTTATTTGATATTTTAAATTCCAGGTCATCAGGAAAATATGATTTTAAAAAACCTATTAGTTTTAAAAAATTCTGCACAAATTTTAAGTTTTTTAGAGAAAGCCGAGGAATATATTTTATCATTACGAATCTACAATCAAACAGGCGCGTAATAAGACACAGAATCATAATTAACATATCCAAAAAATCCATACTTGAATGCAAATGTAAAAGTGGCTTTTTAGGTTTTTAATTTGCATTCAAAGTTTAAACCATCTTTTGTAACTGCAGCTACACTACTTGCAGGATACACACCAGCATTAGCGTACATTGCAACTTACCGGTTAAGTCAAGACCACATAGAACACTTTTTTGGTGTTACCAGGCAACAAAGTGGTTATAATAATAATCCAAACACATAACAAAAAAGGATTGTACAAAAAAAAATCACCTAGAATTACGCAGCTGCTTTAGTGGAAATTGCATTCCTATGGAACATATCCCTATATTTACATGCTCATCATCCGGACACATCGGGACTTCGTGCTTTACATTTAGAGGAAACTGAAGATATGTTAGATATCCCTACATCTTGTGGCAAAAATTGTGAAATGTTGGATAGTGAAAATTGCTCAGAGTAAATTGAACAAATAACAGGTTACATTTCTGGTTGGATTGCACGAAATTGATTAAGTGTAAAATCTGTGTTGATGCTTTATATACCAACGAAAAATTGTGGTTTCACAAATTGGTCACAATCAGAGACATGTGAGGTTTGTGCTATGCATCAGTAAACTTATTTTCGTTGTGTATATAATAAAATCTGAAACAGTTATAAAATCTCGTTTAAATGAAAATGGTGGTCCATTTTGTTAATAACCACGATATTGAGAGACTAAAATTTCATATTTTAAAAACTTTTTGAAATTCTAATATATTTGACTCACTTTTGGAACATTCCAAACACCAAGCACCTGTTTTTAATCATCGCATTCAGTTAATTAAAACCATAATTGATAAACATACAACACAGTTCGCCTCCATTCCGGGTGTAGGAACTACAGTTATAATGCAAGCGTGGCAAAATTCAATGTGCCCCCCGCATACAGGCGAGCGTCAGTCCTCTCCGCCGCGCCATAGCATGAACTTGTGTGTTATCGATATATACAGTAAGAAACGTCACTGTTACATAACTCCATCTATAAATAGACTTTATATCCCTAATACTCTGTGATTTCATTTTACATCTTTCTTCAACCAACTACCGAAGGTTCCAACATTGGTGACCACCCCGACGTGATCTAAGGGAACTGGTTGTGGAGAAGCAAAGTACGGCAGTGATTAAAGTGAACAAACAGTAGACAGTTAAGTGATATTGTGCGGTCGCGCGGCAGACGACTCCCCGTCGACTTGAAACCTATCGGCGGAAATTTCAAGGGTTCTCCAGGATGTCACTACCTCCCCAGCCAGCGGCTCAACTGGCCAGCATAAACGTCACAGACAGGATTCCGCCGTTTTGAACCGACATGCCTCGGTTGTGGTTCGCACAGTTCGAGTCCGCCATGGAACCTCAGAAGCAAGGGGACGCAGCAAAATTCCACTTGCAAGGCTGACCAGAGACGCCTTACAACAGGTTAGCGATTTAATTTTTAAGCCACCTACCTATAACAAATATGGTACTTTGAACAAAGGTTGTTAATGGCCTACGGAGAGAGCGCCGAGAGGCAATTCCAGAAATTGGTCGGAGAAATGGATCTAGGATCACAACGCCCGTCGCATCTGTGTGCCAAGACCAGAAAATAGAAAAACTCGCGGAAATGGCAGATAAGGTAATGGAAAATTTAAACAGTGCAAAGATGGCCACCATATCGTCAGCAGCGTCCACGGCAGCAACGGACATGGCGACCGTAATAAACGGATTTACTACGGAATTGCAAGAACTACGGCGAGAAGTAAATGAGATACGCGGACGTAGTAGGGGACGAGGAAATCGCAGCAACTGGCGCGGATCACAGTCAAGATCGAGAGGCCCACGTCGCACTCCGGTGAGTCTAGAGTGGTTATGCAGCTACCATTATGCGTACAGTAAGGAGGCAAGGAGATGCAACAAACCATGCAACTGGAAGGAGAACTCGAAGTCGGAAAACTGAGCGCAGCATATAAATTTCCTAGTAGATACACAGTAAAATGTGTCAGTGTTACCAATGAACAGTGTTAGAAATTGTGAGCGTATCGGTGCTGTCATTATCAAAGTAGTTAATTGATTAATTATCGCCATGGATATCAAAACTCTAACAGACCAAGTGCCAGTATAAAGTATAAACAGACTCTAAGGGCCGATTTTATCATTTCAATTAAACGCGATCACTTCAAGCTAATCTCAGTTTAGGCATTAAACTGAGTTCAAAAGCCCAAATTGGATTTTACCAACACAAACTAAACTCAGTTAGAGCTTAAACTCGTTTAATTTCTGAACGCCCAATTTTCAACGGTTAACGCGCTTAAACGCGATTTAGGTATATGATACTTACGTCATCTGTCATCGTGTTACGTTGTGGAAAGAATTGGTATTTTCGAAGAAATCGGCTTTTATTAATAAATTATAAGCATGAAAAGGGCTTTAGCGCTTGCATTTGAAACTAACGATGAAAATACTATTCGCCATCGCCGACCAAGATGGATCCGTGAGCGAGAAGAACATTTTGACACCCTTGATGATAAGGATTGGGTACTTAGTCTGAACGGCCCAAATCGAATGGCACGTGGGCCATTCGCACGTAAACAAAAATCGTCTACGTTCAAATGGCCCGGTGGTAAAATGAATTTAAAAATAATTCAAAGTACAGTCGCAAACATTGTATTAGTCACATAGTTTATGAATTTTAACTAAATAAATATTTAATTATTTAAAATCGTCGAAATAAACGGAATACATCTTCATAACCTGTCGGTACGATTTCAGGTAGCTAGATAAACAATGACCCTTTCTTGTCATCCAATCACAAGCAGGATGCTTATCTGTGACGTCAGACGACTGTGGAGAAATATGTTTAATATGCAGCTTAGTAACACCACTGTTAATTTTGCAATTGTCTAATAATGTTGTGCGTTGAATTTTTACTTTTGAAGTTTTGTGTTTTTGTTTACTGTTGGATCCTGGTAAGTTTTTTTTATATAATAATATATTATAAGGCTAATTGCATATACTGCAATATTTTTCTCAAAATGTTTCTTCAGTTAAAGGCGTTTCATATGTACATTATATTCTCTATCTTTTTGGGTCCATGAACATAATATGATCGAATTTAATAATATAAGTATATCTCTCTAAACTCGTTTGCAAACAACATCAATATTCGGGCTAAAGACTAAGCTACCAGATTTTAGAACATAAATAATATATGACCGGGACTAGATTTCGATGCATACAATATACAAATCTGCTGCAATCTACTTTCACACTTCTAAGGCCCATATTGTATATTCTAGGTTTAAATAATCAAAGAAATGGATGACGCACATCCCTCTACATCACAATCTACAAGTGAGGGTAAATCAAGAAAAGGTGGTCGCCTTCTACGTAGAGGTGGTTATGAATATAATTGGAAAAGGCTGAACAAAGACGGAACAGAACATTGGCGTTGTGCAAAAAAAAGTACGTGCAGTGCTTCTATTAAAACCAAAAGTAACCCTTTAACAGTTGTACGTGAAACATCACATAATCATGGACCTAAAGACTTAGAAACAAGGGAAATTAAAGAGCAAATGGAAAAATGTATTAACGCTGTTCAACACGATGTATCTATTCCGATTCCTCAAATATTTAATGAGCACATGCAAATACTTACACAAAAAGGAGTACAAATTTTACCTAAGTTTGAAAATATAAGCAAACATCTATACCAAAAACGAAATAGCTCAATTGGAGCCAAGAGACTTTGCTTAAGAAAAGGAGCTGACGTTATTATCCCTCAAAAATATTTATTTATGTTATTTGCGGATTATCAATACAGACAAAAAAGAATATTAATATTTGGACATAAGGATTTCATTGTTTATTTGAGGCAGTCAAGAAGTTTCTTCTTTGATGGGACATTTAAGATCTGCCCGAATGGATTTTATCAAGTTTTTACAGTTCATGCAGATATCGGAAGCACTCAAGAATTTGTTAACGTGATTCCTATTTTGTATGCTTTACTACCTGATAAGAAGCTTGACACATATCAGTTACTATTTGAATTAATAAAAAGTCAGGAACCAGAATGGAAACCGACTTATGCCACTATGGATTTTGAAGCGGCTACCATAGTTGCATTACAAAATATGTTTCCAGATGTTAAAATAACAGGGTGCAATTTTCATTTTAATCAATGCTTGTGGCGTAAAGCAAAGAAATTAAATTTACACAAGACCCATTCAGGCAAGGCACATATAAAATTATGTACAGCATTATCACACATTCCTCCACAATTCGTTGACGATGGTTGGCTTTATATTATGGCAGAAAGTCCGTGCAGTGATAATTTTACAAAATTCAACGATTATTTTGTTAGCACATGGCTAGAAGATAAGGTGAATTCAAGTATCTGGTGTACATATAATAAATATCATAAAACAAATAACATTGTAGAGTCATGGAACAATAGAATTAGAAAATTCATAAAAGTCAAACCAAATATTGGTCAACTTCTACAAGGGTTGCATAACGACTTCAAATATTATTCAAATCAGATAAGGAAACCTGATGGGATCAAAATTTCAAAAAGGAAACCTGAAACTTTGACAAGAAACTGGAAAATTCAAAGTACAGTAGAAGAATTATTGACTGGACAGATAAGCTTGGGGCATTGCTTAGAAAAATTAAAGTTTTAATCAATAATGTTGTATTTTCTTTTTACTTTGTTGATTTTTTATATTAAAATAAGCCCGATTATAACTAAATCTTATTGTTTAATTGTATTTTTATATTTTGTTGATTTGTTTTTCTAAAATAAGACTGATTTTAGGTAAATCTTATAGTACCTAAATTCTCATATTTTGTTGATCTGTTTCCTTAAAATTGCTGGCAGGTTTTGACTGAACATTGTTGTACAATTATATTTTTATGTTTGTTAATTTGTTTCTCTAAAATAAGACTGATTTTCACTAAATCTTATTGTTTAATAGTAAATTCTCACGAATTGAGGATTTTTATTATTTAAAATTAGGCTGCTTTTAACTAACTTCTTAATTGTATTTTTTTATACTTTGTTGATTGGCCTATTTTGGCTTATTGTTTTATTTTATCTTATTGTTTAATTTTTTTATGTTGATTTGTTTCACTAAAAGTTTTTTTTTAAATATGACTGCTTATACATAACATAATGGCTATATTTAACTTTTGTAAACATTTTATATTGTTGTTGATTGTTTTATGAAGATAATACAAATCTAAGAAAAAAAATTATTTTATTTAAACTTTTTACTTTTGCACCCGAATGTACATAATGTAGTTTATCCATTGAATTAAGATAGATTTTTTAACCAACGGGCCATTTGAACGTAGACGATTTTTGTTTACGTTCGAATGGCCCACGTGCCATTCGATTTGGGCCGTTCAGACTAAGTACCCAAGGATTTTGTAACAAGATTTCGTCTGACGAAACACACAGTGCTAGATTTATTGGAGTCTATTGAGAACAAACTAGAGTTTCCTACAAATATGTAAGTCCTATTTTGTACATAATCTGTTAGTTTTTACATAATTATGCCGATATCTAACTATAATCCTAATGTGTATGTTTTTTAGAAACAACAGTGTAACACCCATCAATCAATTGCTGTGTGCCCTACGCTTCTACGAAACAGGGTGCTATCAAATGACTGCAGCAGATTTATGTGGATTCAGCACTTCTACTGCCCATAGATTTGTGCACAAAGTCAGTGCCGCTATTGCTGCACTTCGACCTCGTCACATTTATTTTCCAGAATTACCAGAAGAGATCCGTCAGACAGAAGTAGAATTTTATAAGAGAGCTAAATTTCCGCATGTTGTAGGTGCTATAGATTGCACTCATGTGAAATTTATGAAATCACCAGGTTAGTTGTTGCTTTTTCATTTTCATGTCTAAGAACAATATTGAAATTCATTATCAAATAGATATTAGTTATTACATTAAAATACACTAAATAATTTTTTTCCAGGTGGAGATCATCCTGAGATTTTCCGAAACAGAAAACAATATTTTTCGCTAAATATACAAGCAATCTGTAACGCCAAATTAGAATTCACTGATGTAGTTGCACGATGGCCAGGTAGCGCACATGACTCATATATTTTTAATAATTGTTATAGAAGGGCTTTGTTCGAACAAGGACAATATGGTAATGCTGTTCTTGTTGGAGATGCAGGCTATGCATGTAACAAATACATGATGACTCCATTAGAACAGTGCAATACTGACGCTGAAAATTTATATAATGAATCTCATATCCGAACCCGAAATTGTGTAGAGCGACTATTTGGAGTCTGGAAAAGACGTTTTCCAGCCATGGCCATTGGCTTAGGAGTGGCAGTAAAACATTCATTTCCAATAATCATTGCCACAACTGTTTTACATAATATAGCCAGACGAAGTGGTGAAGAAACACCACCTAATGATAACGAAGTTATAAATCCAGGATCTTGGGATGCTATTTTAAATCAAGGAAATATAAATCCTGGAAATGGAGATGGAAGACTACAAAGAGCCAATCCAAATCATAGAAGGCGCAATGAATTTGTGACCAACTATTTTGCACAGTAAGACCTTTTTGAATCTATTAATAATTAGATTAATATGATAAGCCATTTCATGAAAGACTAACCAATGCTAAAATCCACATCAATATCTGCTAATTAGGTACCTACTTTTAAAGACATAGGCATAAGGTCTGAGGAAAGCTACTTTATTTTATACTATGCAGAGATAAAATAACTACCGTCCAGCTCTGTCTTGTCAGGGAAAGAATGTCCTATGGGACAATGTTCATATAGAACAGAATGATTTATAGTAATACCTTTTTTATATTTCAGACTAGCTGCCCGTCCCATCTAGACACGGATATCAGAGACATCATCATGAATCACACTATTTGTTGGTGAAACTTCATGAAAATCTGTTCAGTAGTTTTTGAAATTATTGCAAACATATACAAACTGGCAGCAGTGGACTTTGACTTATAATATGTAGAGATAGCAAAATAAGCAAGGAGATAGACTATTCCACTATAATTTACTTTTAACAGCATGTCAAGTGGTTTTATAATTTTTTTATTTTTTATTATTATAAATCCAAATAAATTTGTTTGATATTAAGTTTTGAGAATTAGTACATAGGTACCTTATTATTTATAGATAACTGAATTAAAATGTGTATAAGAATGATTGTTAAATAACAATAAAACAACATATTTTGTAAAATCTATTGTTTTAATTTATCTAATTCTATTTTTAAAATTTCTAGTTTAATTTTTTCTTGTTCAGTTTTAAATTTTTCCTGCTTCAGTTTTTCCTTTTCTGCTTCTTCTTGAAGCTCTAAAATTTTTATGTTTAGTTTATGCTCCTCTTCAGCATTGGCATTTGCAGTCAACAGAGTTTTTATTCGTTCAGTGTTTAAACTTTGCTCCTGGTCCCGCCGTAAAACCGGCCTCCGACGGCTGGTCCTGGCAGAGGTAGTTGTTGCCGAGCGTGGGGCACTGAAAATATAAACAGATTAAATAAATCTGAGAAAACCATACAAGTCTGTGATTATGTTTCTATTACTACAGAGATATAGACTTGACGGAGGACTATATGTAGAGATTGAGATTTACTAACCTCAATGGAGTCTGCACTGTGGTTAGCAGATTTTGAGCCTCAGGCTCTCTTGGTTCCACAGCAGGTGAGGGACTCCGGCCCAGAACAGGATTTATTGGCTCCCTCAACATGCTCTGATTGTATTGTGACCAATCCTGAATAGAAGTGTGATATTATTAACATTTAAGTACACAGTTGGTGGTTTGTTATTGTATTTCTCTTAATATTGCTTTTCCAATTATTATAATTATATTATTTATTATTCACAGTATTTATGTAGATGAGATCGATTTTAAACACCTAAATATTTTTAGTTATGATTCTGCATACTTACAGCAGTAAATGTGTCAGCATCAGCACTCTCCGTTACAACTTCTGTTATAAATTGACATTCTGGAAAAATAAACATTCATCTTTTAACATCTCAACTATATTATGTATTACTTTCAGTCTATTGCATAGGCAGGTACAAACAAATCATGCTCATTCATTGTAATGATAGGTGTAATCTGTACTCATATTCAAGTAAAATAAGTAATCTCTTCATATTAACATAGCAAGTTAAACCTCCCACTTAAAAACAAGAAATCTAGAAACCTAATATTTCAGAAATAGTAAACACATACCATTAGTAAAGGTAACCTCGGCTTCAGCTTCTGCAGTACTGTTATCAGCTTCTGCTGTGCTGGTACCAGCTACTGAAAAATAATGCACATAAGCACAACATCTACACAGTATTACTAACATAATTATAATAAGCTTATTTATTTACTAATAATGAATACCAACCTAGAACAAGAGTACCATCTGAATCAAATTGATTCACAAAGCCGGTCACTCTTGATTGGATCAATTCCAAAACACGTTCTGTGGCCGGATCTTCAACAAATTTTTTTGGGGGACCTCCACCTATAACATAAAAAGAAAATAAATATCTACCTCATAGTTTCTAAGTACATATGTAAGGTTATCAAGTAGTTTGTATGCACTCACCTGTTCCCAAATGATATTGGTTCCGCGTGGTGTTTATTTGCTTCGCCCTTTTTTTCATATTTTCCCAGCATGTTTTTAGGGCTCCAGAATCTCTGGGATGGAGATTCGAGCTAGCATTAAATTCAGTGGCAATTTTTTGCCACTGTTGATTTTTCATCCTTATAGTTACAAAGTCAGTTTTTTTATTTTCAACTATGTTGAAATATTTCTCCACCAACTCTATAATTGTGTTTTTTTCACTCACGGCGAAAGTCGGGTATCGTTTTCGTTTTGATGCCATTACCCAGTCGCAACACAGCAGTGGTCACCAGTAGCTCAAAAATCCAAACAATCTTCAAAATACGAATTACTCACAACACGAAAGTATCACCGGTCGGTAATAATGACAGAAATTAAAATTCCCCGAAAAGCGAGGTTAGTATTGCCAGTTAACAATTAAATTTCCGGAACAAAATATGATTTTATTATTTTAAACTTGAAATTGATAATATAAATGTATAATAATGTTACTCAATACTATAATTACCAATAATAAATATATCTAAAGAGATGTCTTAATATATTTCAATTGAAAATTAATAGAACAGATTTCTAATTTTCCATTTTGTTAAGGAACAATTTTGTAATATTGTAACAAATTGTAATTGTCAAACTATTGTTTATTTTTTTATCGCGTGACGGCTATTTTTCCAACTGTCACTTCAAGTTTTGTCTATGGTTAATGCAATAATTTGCGAGTTTACGTTCCATGTCGACAGTAAACTTGGTTTTCGTAAACGCGATCAAAATGTGGCTGGTAAAATCAATCTGTGCTTGAACCGAGATCGAACGCTTAAGTAAACGCGATCAATTTGAACTTAGTTTTCTTAAACTCCGTTTAATGGGCAACTGGTAAAATCCGCCCTAAATCATAAAAAAGATGGAAGCCAAACTAAGAAGGATGAGGGAATTTGGGATAAATTGACATTTGTATGTCAAAACTTTTGTTAAAACGTCAAACCTTTATTCAGCCAATGATGCAGATTTTTAACCTCACAATAACATTATAATAACAGAAGTGTGGAAAACGGAAGTTAGCGGTGGCGATTATGCTTGTCGTAAGCTGGGTAAAAGTTATAGGTAAGTAATAAATCTATGTAACACATGATTAAAAAATAATCAACCAAAATAAATTATTTGACTTTTGCAAAGATCACCCAAAGAATCCAAAGTCTTTCCATAATTTAATCTTTTCTCAAAAACTTTTAAATGTTGGCACTTTCCGGTTACGACAAAACGGAAGTCAAATTCGCTCATAGCTGGTTTTAATGTCTCTTTCGTTACACACGTTGGTATAATTATAAATAAATAATTAATTATATAATGAATACACAAAAAATATTAGTCTATCGGTATCGGGATTAAGTTAATTACTCGGTTTTATATTGGAAATGAAACATTGGTTTCTGAATATTGGTACTTCAAGTTCTGCCGTTCTGTCAAAAAGTTTCACAATAATGATACTCTGTTCTCTCACGCGAATTAATCACTTAAGTTTGAAATGTCCATTTCACTGGAGTTTTTTTCTGGGTTTCCTATTGTTTTATTAAAAGTAATGGTTGGTTTTTACAGATTGATAAGATTAAGAACATTTTGAAATGGGAAACGTCATAAATAGGTAAGTTCATTGGCAATCATTGCGAACTTTAAATTAATAAACATACATCTTTATTCGTGGTTCACTAAGTTTGAAATTTCAAAGATTCAAGTGGATTTTATGTTTTACAGACAAACCTATCACAAGCGCATCTGATGACCACGGCGGTATGATGATATTGATGGTTTTAGAACGTCTGTGAATGTTTTTGTGGGGAAGTGTATTACTAACATGGTGTGTGGCAGCTACCGGAATATGTTTGAGGCTTTGGGCTTAAGAATGAAAATGCTTAGCGGAATGTGTTTGAAGCTTTGGGCATAATAATGAAAGGGCTTACTCTGATTAGGAGTCTGCCTGTAACATTCTAATTGATTTTCTTCTTGTATGGTTAGAGTGAACTTTTATTTTTTAGCGTCGCTGACTGCTTCCGGGCAGGTGATGGGCGGATGGCGGATGGCTGGAGGACGGGGGGGGATTCTAGCGAGTAAGTATGACTTGTTGATTAGTAAATACTTGTGGGTTATGGGTGCCCAATTATTTTGAGTTGTGTACTTCACACAATGAGGGACTTGTCACACTGGATGCGTTCAGCATCCCTGGTCCGGTCAACTCGAACAAGATTCAATTATAATAGACTTTGTTTTTGCTAAATATGGTTTATCTGCATAATTTTAACTTTTTTAGCTGTGGGCATTTTAAAGCAAATAATAGGAATAATTATAGTTAATTTCATAATGAATGAAAGTCAATGAAAGAGAAGAAATAAAAGAGAGTTAATGAAAGTCTTTGCGGTGTGATCTTAACTTTTTTTTGTTTTAGATCTGAGCCGCTTTTGACCCCGAATGCTGAGTAAGTAGTGCTTGATTTGCTAATAGTTGAGAGTAGTATAGTATAGGTGTTTAATTACTTTCTATATTCCAAGAAGTGTTTATATGAATTCTTACTATGGGCCTAAAATATATCCATTGTTATAAAGCAAAAACCAGTATAGGATTTTCTGTCTAAGGCATCACTTGCCCAATCACTATCCACAAAACCTTGTAGTTCACTATGATCTTTACTAAATTTTGATACAATACTAACACCCCCACTTACCAAAATAACATACATACACACATAACATTACATAGACACAATGCCAAGCAAATTAATAAACTTGTAATGCTTTACATGACATAGACCTTTAGTAAGAACATCAGCAGGCATGTCCTCACTAGGAATATACTTAATTTTAACAAAATTGTACTTTACAATATCTCGAATGTAATGGCAACGTACATCTATATGTTTTGACCTATTGTGACTCTGATTACTTAAAGCTAACTTCAAAGCACTTTGGTTATCACAATACAAATCAATTACATAGAATGTATCAGTAATTTCATGCATTAAATTTCGCAAGTACACAGCTTCTCTAGAAGCTTCAGACAGAGCAGTGTATTCTGCTTCTGTACTTGACAACGATACTGTTTTCTGCTTTCTACTTTGCCAAGAAATAGCTGACCCTGATAGCATAAAGCAAAAACCAGTATAGGATTTTCTGTCTAAGGCATCACTTGCCCAATCACTATCCACAAAACCTTGTAGTTCACTATGATCTTTACTAAATTTTAAACAATAATTCTTAGTACATTGCAAATATCTCAATATACGTTTTGCATGTTTCCAATGTATATGACTATAACAACTATTGAATTGGCTTAGATAACTCACAGAGTAAGCAATATCTGGTCTTGTTAACACTGCCAGGTACATTAAACTTCCAATTAGTTTTTGGTAAGGAACATCAGGTAAACATTTATCAGATGACTTATCTAAATTCAATTTAGGCTCAATTGGAGTACTTTGCGTTTTACAATCAGACATCTGAAATCTAGAAACTAATTGTTCAATATACTGTTGTTGATCAATAGTAATAATTTTTTTATCTCTATCTAAATTTATTCTCATGCCAAGATATTGTCTTACAAGCCCTAAGTCTTTTAACTTAAATTCAGAACCTAACACCTTTTTTATTTTATTAGTTTCAGTGTCATTGTTTGAAAAAATCAGAAAATCATCTACATACAGTGCCACAACAACACAAATTTTACCATCCATTTTTGTAAACAAACATGGTTCATATTCTGAGCATTTATAACCATTTTCAACAAGACATTTTTCAACTTTCTTATACCAGGCTCTTGAGGATTGCTTTAGACCATAAATTGCCTTTTTCAGCTTAAGTACTTTGTTACTATGGTCATTTTGATAATTTGGTAAGCCTTCTGGTATTTCCATATAGATTGTCTCCTCAAGATCCCCGTTCAAGAATGCAGTAGTGACATCAAGATGTGTAACATTTAAACCAAGTTTTACAGATAATGCAAACAATAATCTCAAAGTTGAATGCCTTACCACAGGCGAAAAAATCTCTGTATAGTCCACATTTTGCTTCTGCATATAGCCCTTGGCTACTAAACGGGCACGGTAACGAACACTATTATCACTGTTCATCTTTTTACGCAACACCCACTTACACTTCACTACAGTTTCATGATTCTTTGGCATATCTACTAGCTCCCATGCACGATTTTCCTCAAAACATTTAAGTTCTTCTTTTACTGCTTGTATCCACTGTTCCTTTTCTACTCCTAGTAGCGCTTCTTCCAGACATAGTCCATTAGCATCATCAAACACTTCCTCCGGAATACACATATTTGACATTCCATATCTTGCTGGTTTATTTCTGATTCTGCTGGGTCTGACACGCTGCTCAGGTGAGTCATGAGCATCCTCATACTCACTAGGAACATAAGTAACATCTGAGTTATCTGATGTTTCAAGAAGTGTATCCTCATCCATAGTTGTTTCATCTGAACTTGGTCTGTCCCCCACTGAACATGAGCTTTCAATAACTGGTATATCAACAAGATTCTTTTCTTCTTCTATGACTACAACATCTCTGCTGGTTGTCACAATTTTTGTTCTAGGGTTGTATACTCTGTAACCTTTAATGTCTTCTGGATAACCCACCAGTACATGCTCCTCTGACTTTCTGTCCCATTTCTGGCGCTTCTCTTTAGCCACATGAACCATGACCTTGCTCCCAAATATTCGCAAGTGACTTATGTCAGGTTTGCGTCCAGTCCAGACTTCATAAGGAGTCTTTTCATTCAATGCAGGAAGAACAGTACGATTTTGTAAATAGACAGCTGTGTTGGTAGCCTCTGCCCAAAACTGTTTTCCCATATTTGCATCAAATAATAAGCATCTGGCCTTCTCCACAATTGTTCGGTTATTCCGCTCAGACAAGCCATTCTGTTCTGGGGTATATGGATTACTTCTTTGGTGAATGATACCTTCTTTCTTGAGAAATGAGTCAAATTCTTTGTTACAGTACTCACGCCCATTATCGCTTCTCAATATTTTTATTTTCTCATTAGTCTGTTTCTCAACTTTTGCTTTAAACTCTGAAAAACATCGGAGTGCTTCACTTTTATGTTTAATGAAATACACATGTATCATTCGACTAAAGTCATCTATAAACAATATGAAGTACCTGGAACCTGCTAGCGATTCATACTCCATAGGTCCACATATGTCGGTGTGAATTAAATGCATGAAATTACATAGAATGTATCAGTAATTTCATGCATTAAATTTCGCAAGTACACAGCTTCTCTAGAAGCTTCAGACAGAGCAGTGTATTCTGCTTCTGTACTTGACAACGATACTGTTTTCTGAAATAAACCAGAAATAAACCAGCAAGATATGGAATGTCAAATATGTGTATTCCGGAGGAAGTGTTTGATGATGCTAATGGACTATGTCTGGAAGAAGCGCTACTAGGAGTAGAAAAGGAACAGTGGATACAAGCAGTAAAAGAAGAACTTAAATGTTTTAGTTAAAATGGTCACATCTCCGGAACATATTACTTGCAACCTCTCGCTGTTAGCAACACATATATCCTGCATTTTGTGATATGTAGCATTCTCAATCCATTGTTTATTAGCTGTTAGATGCACGCTCGCGCCTGAATCAATGTACCAGTCATATTTGTTGAATTTTCCATGAAGAAACACCGCACTGAACGCATTACTTTGTTTACGTTGTATTTCTTTCGAATTCGTATTGTTATTATCATTATTTGGACACTGATTCTTGTAATGTCCGGGTTGTTTACACCGGTAGCATTTGACATGACTTTTGGCGCTACCACTGACGTTTGCGTTCCGTTCGTTCGATTGGTATCTCTGCGCGTTGGCCATAGACGATTTATTATTTTTCTTATGTTGTCCTTTCTGCGTACTGCTTGCGAATGCACCACTAACATTTTCGGATTGACCGCTCTGGCTCACTTCCGCTTCCACCATATCCAAGAGTTTCGTTCTAATGGCGTCTGTTGTAATTTGTATGCCCGAATGCTCAATTGCCATTATCATAGGCCAAAACTTTTCAGTTAGCCCCGCTAATAATATACTGCCGATCCATTCATCACTTATATTAAATCCTGTCCCACTTAACTTTTGTCCTGTTTCGACTATTTGCGTTACATACGACTGCATGGAAACACAATTTTCTAGGCGAATCGATATCAAATTACGAAATAGAGATATTCTTCGCGTAAATCCTGAATCGTCGAATAATGCCTTCAATTTGTTCCAAAGCTCCAACGTAGTCTTTACGTCTTTGATGTGTACATATAACGCACTGTCTATCGTCATAATTAATTTTGCTTTGGTCCTCGCGTCTTCTGCGGCTTCTACTTTTTTCCCGGTTTCTGGGTTGATGCAGTGCAACTTATCCTCCAGGATCAGAAAATTCTCCGCGGCGAAGGTCCACTCGTGGTAGTTTGTTGTCATTCTTGCAAACTTTTATTGCAAATACTGGATAACACTTTGCTAACTATGTTTCACTACTTTTACTTGAGAATTAACCACAACTTTTAATAAAACTTAATAGTTTTGGGTGACTGGGCCCATAACCTATAAATCAAACACGGTTTTTCTGTGAGACAGAGAGAACGAATGAGAACTTTATTCAAGAACGAATCCTAGTACAATCAATACATACAATAGTTCAGTAATCATGCAATAGTTCTCAAATAACACTATAGAGGGCATTACTGGTATTTTGATACAATACTAACAATTGTGAATAATTAACTTATTAGGGTCATATTTTCTACCTAACAAAAAGAAAATAGTTGTTTTTGTAAAAAGGCTATGTATGTACCTATACAATAGTGGATTAACTATAGTTTTTATTCCCGCCAGCAGCTCTGAATTCTAAGATAAAAAAAGCTTTATTTCACAGTTGTATGAGGTAGCAGTTAAAAATTATTGTTTTATTTTACAGCATCACCAGGCCACTGCACCATCGCTCCAGTGAGTTGCGGGAGTACTGGCCGCTGGTGGAGCGACTATACCGGGCGCTGGTGTTGGAGCGCCTGTACCAGAGCCTGGGCTTGCCGGAGCTAGACCAGGAGCGGCGGGAAATGGGGGCCAGCAAGCTGGCAGAACGCAGAGCTCGCTGGCGCGCCGCCGTGGCCGCCGCCGAAAGTAGGCTAGACGCCTACCGCCTGGATTAGGGGTACGAGCTCTATACGAGTCTTATTTTAATATCGGTCTTTTTAAAATCCATAATAATTCTGGATCATGGATTTTGAAAAGACCGATATCATAAATCGGACTCGTATAGAGCTCCTACTTTACTACTTTTTACTTTAACTTTTTTTAAATAAATTGGTCCAGTGCTTACATTATGTAGGTAGATAGTTACCGGCAGCCAGGTTTGTCTTTGGTCATCAGTGCTGCCAACCACCAAATGACATGGATATTTTCGTTAAAAATTTTAAAGATATCTCTATTGTCCGTTTTCAAACCGCGTCCGTTTCATTGCGTATTCCTCATAATTCTTTTTTTTTATACGATTTATGTTTAGTGGCTTTTGTGGAAGTCAACTAAATTTTACCGATGTAAAAAGAAATATGTAGGCATTATCATGTAAGGTTCTCTTGGCGTACATAAGTGTTATGATTTTTAAATAAATATGAAAACAAATAAAAATGTATAAAAAAAGAACGTTGCAGTTTATTTTTGTTCCATAAAAAATTCGTCATTCGCCAACCCTACTGTGCGGCTGGCCGGAGTGGGCGTGGCTAAGTGAACTCGACTACCGGGTGCTTGGGCATAGGGGTCCCGTTACGTAACCATCGCGCCGATGGACTCGACTGTCGGGTTGTTATGGATTTGCGAAACAAATTTTATGGCATACGAATTAGCATGCAGATTTTGGACTTGGCAGCGAAAGTGTTTCTAACTAAAAAAAATATGATTCTGTTTAGTCCGTCTGTTAGATTATCAAAAAATATTGAATACGTGTTTTTTGTTTTATCAAATTCATTAAAAAAATCGAAAATAAAACGTGTCAAAGATCGTGAGTGGAGAAAATTCTTAAACATCGTTAGTAAGCTAATGAAATACTTGAAGACATTGTCGACGATTCGAATGTACCAAAATGTACCAAACTGTGACGTCTCACGATTATTTGAAACACTGTATAGTCTTCATTTATTGTTTACGTGAAAAAGGAACATGGATGGGTTTTAGTCAGTAAGAGTCTGACACTGCCTTTCGCTCCACCCAGAGCGGGAGACGTCATTTGATGATTTCCCAGCCAAAAAAAAAAAGCGCAAACAAAGCTGCAGTTTTACACGATCCCTAAGGGCCGAATCTCACTGGGATGCCATGACTGCGCCGCCAGGTCGCGCTGCCAACAAAATGTCTGTATGGTTGCGTAATCAAGCGGACACCAGGTGAGATACTCTGTAGAGAGTTGTATACATTTTGTCGGTGGCGGCGGGCGCTTAGTTCCGCCGCCATGATGTCCCGGTGAAACATAGTCTACGGTGCGGTGGCTTCTAGTGATGTAGTGCTGTGAGTGTATAATAAATCATATCGATAAAAATCAGCAGTTTCATTGCAGAATGTAATCATTAAAATTTAATAAAAATATATCATCACAAACATAAAAATTTACTTAATCATTTATTGTTAAGATCACTGAATAGATCGGTGGATAGTGTGAGAAACTTATGCAAGAGTGCCGACATCATTGCACTCCAGGAGACCTGGATTTGGCCACACGATATAGGATTTCTAGGAACCCTAGACGACAACTTCGCGTACTGTGGCAAGTCAGCCATTGACACGTCTGTCAAAGTGATCACAGGAAGACCATACGGTGGAGTGGCACTGCTGTGGAAAAAATCAGTGTTTCCATCTGTGTCAACAGTGAAGTGTTTCAGTGATAGGTTAGTTGCGATAAAAGTCGAATACGAAAGCCGTCCTATGTTGATTTTTTCAGTGTACATGCCCTACGATAATGGTAAGAGTGACAATTTGACTTTGTTTACAGAGACTTTAAGTGAGATTGTAGCTATAATTGAAAGTCATAGTATTGAGTGTGTAATTATACTGGGGGATTTTAATGCTAACCCGGGCTCGCGGTTTTTTAATGAACTTATTTCAGCTTGTAATGAGCAGACTTGGTTTTGCGCGGACTATGAGCTCCTGCCGAAAGATACACATACGTTTATTTGTCAAGCGAGTGGCTCGCGACGGTGGTTAGACCATTGTTTGATAACAAGTGCAGCCAAAAACTTAATTACTAAAGCAGCAGTCTCATATGGGGTGTACCAGTCTGATCATTATCCTGTTTTGTTTGAATGTAATTTAACTAAAATTAATCAGAAATTACCAGCTCAGAATTGTCTTAGTAATAAAGTGCGCTGGGGTGAAAGAAATGGTGAACAAATTAATAATTATTATGAGTACTGTAATGATAAACTAAAATTAATAGATTTTCCGGACCAATGTACTTCGTGTTCTTATAAAATGTGTAATAATATAGATCATAATTTACTAATAAATCATCTGTATTTGGAAATAGTATCGACACTCCAAGAGGGTGCCCAGTATACACATGTCGGCAGTGATCGCACCAAGAGACAAAAATATGTCACAGGCTGGAATAAATATGTCAGCGACGCTCACAGGGAGGCTCGTTCTTATTACCAACCAGCCAAGTTTGCATTTTCTCATACATAGCCCCCTGAGTGGTCAGGGGGCTATGTATGAGAAAATGCGCGAAACACGAAGGATATTTAAAACTAAATTGAAAATTATCCAAAATAACCAACAACAAATTAAGCTAGATATTTTGGCAAAAAGTCACTCAAAAAAAGAGTTTACTAAGTTTTGGAAATCCACACATAAATTAAATGCCAAACCGAGTCTCCCTGCAAGTGTGGGGGGTCTGAGTGAACCGAAAGATATTGCCAACCTTTGCCAACCTTTTTCAAAGTCATTTTAAACCTAAGGCTCTCTTGCAATTGGACCATAGGGTGTTCGATGAGGGGGAATTGTCGGGGTCTGGTGAGCTTGCCGTAATGTTCACAGCTAAACAGGTTGCTACTGTCATTAAGAGGATGACAAGAGGTAAATCGCCCGGCCACGACGGCCTTAGCGTCGAGCACCTGAAGTATGCGGGGCCACACCTGTATAGGGTTCTTGCTCTTCTGTTTAATTTATGTATCAGCCATAGATATTTGCCGCAGGACCTTATGCGCACGGTGGTGGTTCCTATTATTAAGGATAGGACAGGGGACGCTTCTGGCGTGTCCAATTACAGGCCAATTTCGTTGGCCACGATAGTCGCCAAGGTCTTGGACAGTTTGCTTGATCAGCAGTTGGCTAAACACGTTGAACTCCATGACGCGCAATTTGGCTTTAAATCTGGTCTATCAACGGAAAGTGCCATTCTGTGCCTCAAGCAAACTGTTCAATATTACACTTCTCGAAAAACGCCAGTTTTTGCTTGTTTTTTGGACCTGTCAAAGGCGTTCGACCTAGTCTCGTACGAGGTACTATGGGATAAGTTGCGGAGTGATACAACACTACCGAATGAAATCACATCCTTGTTCCGCTACTGGTACCACAACCAGAGCAATAGTGTTAGATGGGCGGAGGCTCAGTCGGAGATGTACGAGTTGGAATGTGGGGTGAGGCAGGGGGGGTTAAGTTCACCACGCCTTTTCAATTTGTACGTCAACCGGCTAGTCGGTGAGCTTAGCGGCACCAAAGTTGGATGTCATATTGACGGCGTATGCTTAAATAATATTAGTTATGCGGATGACATGGTGCTGCTAAGCCCATCGATTGGCGCTTTGAGGAAACTGGTGGCTATTTGTGAGTCCTATGCAGTGTCCCATGGGCTCAAGTACAATGGTAAGAAGAGCGAACTTATGATGTTTAAAGCAAGTGCCATAAACTACTCGGATGTTCCGGGTATCTCGCTCTGTGGCACTCCTTTAGCATGGGTGACTAAGTTTAAGTACTTGGGTCATTGGGTCACTGATGATCTAAGGGACAACATGGATATCGAGAGGGAGCGCAGGTCGTTGGCTGTTCAATGTAACATGCTGGTTCGAAGGTTTGCACGTTGTACAAATCAAGTAAAAGTGACTCTTTTCAAAGCTTTCTGCCAGTCATTCTACACGTGCAGCCTTTGGACCAGTTTTACGCAGAGGACATACAGCGACCTGCGTGTCCAATATAATAACGCGTTCAGGATACTGTTGGGGCTGTCGTGGTGTTGTAGTGCGTCCACTATGTTTGCGGAGGCGCGCACAGATGATTTTTACGCGATCGTTAGAAAAAGGACCGCCTCCATGTTGGGTCGGCTACGCACCACCACCAACGGTCTTCTGAGCGTGTTCTCAGATCGGTGGGACTCCCCTCTGCTGCGTCATTGGGTAAGGATCCATACCATCTGATTTTTATATATTTTTTTCCTTTTTCCTCATTACTAACCCTAGTCATTAAGTTATTTTGTTGTTACTAACACTATGGACACTTGTCTGAAATAAAGAGTTTTGAATTTGAATTTGAATCACAATAAGGTTCCTCAACTTTAATTTTATCTATCCCCAAACCAATTGTAGGCTGTAGGTTACTAACAAAAGAAATCAGTGTTTTTATATAACATATTATGAATAAATGAAGAGTAGTAAGTTGAAAGGGCCGTAAACGGGCGGCGCGCGCGCCGCACCCTTACCGTTCGTCGGGATATCTCGAGTAACCCGAAGTATGACGAATAAAACCGAACTGTTCCGGAACTTGTTTACATCTTAACTCGTATTGTTTGCAAATATTTTCTATTATTATCTAACGGTGGTGCATTCCGACGTGACGTATAGAGTGATAAGTTTTTTCGTGTCAAAAAATTTACTGTGTGTAATACGTAAATAATAAATAATAATAATAATAAAGTTTATTGGTTCTTAGAAGGTTTACAATATGAAGTAGTGACACTGAATCCCGCACTAGGATACCCTGTGTTGCAGGATCCAGTCTCTTTCGACAGATAATATGAATTATAATAAAAAGGAACAAATGCAACGGTTACAATATAATTAATTAAACTTAGGACTAAAAGGTAATGAAGTTTATAAATGTGTGTATGTGATGAGTGTTAATGTGTATGTAATGAGTGTGAGTGTGTATGTGATGAGTATGAGTGTATATGTAATGAGTGTGAGTGTGTGTGTGATGAGTATGAGTGTGTATGTGATGAGTAAGGGTATGTAGGTTATGAATGAGAGTGTGTATGAGATGAGTGAAAGTATGTGGGTGATGATTGTGTGTATGTGTTGATTGATACATTAATGGTTGGATGCTAAGAAGTTTTCCGTTTCAGAATAATTAAGACCTAGCAGCCAATCCTGTACCTGCTTTTTACACCCAAACCTTGTCAAGGGGAAGATTTGGAGCTTATTGTTAACTTTCTCGTATAGGTATGGCCCAATACGAGAGAAGCCCTTATTGCCAAATTTAAGTTTGCAGAAGATTCTGTTCCACTTAGGTTTTCTGCGTGTGCGTTGGTCTGTTACCTTCGTCACACCTGCAGTTTTGTGGAATTTAAGTAGCACTGATAAAATGTATAGTTGGCGCACCGTAAGCACTCTCGTTTCTCGATATAACATTTCGGTGGGGTATCGAATTCCTAGTCTATGAGAGACCTTAAGGATAGCTCTTTGTGCCCGTTCAGCAGCAATTAAATATGTTTTCCCAGCAGAACCCCAAGTAATAATGCAGTAACTTAACACAGACTGACACAAGGCAAGGTAAGTCACCCTGAGAGTTTCTTTGTCAGCTACAGATCGAAGTTTTTTAAATATGTATAAAAGCTTCCTTACACGCGAAGTAACCGATTCAATTTGCCTTGCCCATGTCAGGTGTTGGTCTATGCAAATACCGAGATACTTGATACTACTGACTTGTTCAAAAATAGGGCAGCTGCAGCTACCCCTTTGACTAAAATTACATTGGTGGGATTTGAGTGCAAGCTGTTTAGGGGCAGCTGTTTTTAAACTAATAGAAAAATTAACCACCTTGGTTTTTTTAACATTAAGAGTAAGTAAATTATATTGCAGCCAACTGGTAACCTTCTGCATACCAGCCTCTGCAATATTGTAGGTTTCCTGCCAAGAGTCGCCATGGAAAATGATAGCTGTGTCATCAGCGTACGCAGATATTAGCGCGTTGTCCAAATTGAGTGAGCAGAGACCATTAACGTACAGGAGAAACAAGGTGGGACCAAGGACACTACCTTGGGGCACGCCATATGCCACGTTTGCAAAGGAGCTCTGAAGATCTCCCAGGCAAACCTTCTGTTTGCGTTCGGAAAGATAAGAGGCAAACCATTCCAAAGCAATGCCCCTGATACCTAAGCGTTCCATCTTCTTGATCAAAATGGGCCTTGACACGGTATCAAAGGCCTTAGCAAGGTCAAGAAAGACGCCAACACATTTTTTGCCTTTGTCAAGGATATCAATGACATGATCCACCAATTTAGAGACTGCGTCCTCCGTTGATTTGCCATTTCGAAAGCCGTACTGGTTGGCCGATAACAGTTCTTTCTTTTCTAAGTACGCCAATAGTCTCTTGTTCACCAACTTCTCCAGAATTTTGGATAGAGACGTAAGAAGAGAAATAGGTCTGTAATTGGATGGGACAGATGCGTCACCAGCTTTGAAGATCGGGCAGATATTTGCTGTTTTCATCTGAACTGGAACTTTTCCTGATGACATGCTCAGATTGCATATATGTGATATGGGACCAGCTAGACAATGTTGAGCTATTTTAAGTACACGATTCGGAATACCGTCCCAACCAGCAGCAGAATCGGTTTTGAGGTTGCCTATGATAGAGGTAACTTCTGTTTCGTCGGTTGGAGTCATAAAGAAAGATTGTGATAGAGAACGGTCAGTGTTATCCAGCGTAAGTGCCAAATTCGCCAGTTCTATCTCTGTAGTATTGAGTTGAGTCAAAGACTGCTCGGCAAGTTGTATTCCCACATCAGCAAAGAAAGTATTAGCCATATTCAGCGAGACTACAGGGTCAGGATTTGCATTAAGTAAAGTTAAGCTATTCGATTTTTTATTCTTAATGTTACAGATTGTTTTAATTGCTGCCCAGGTTTTTTTACTGTCGGCTTTAGAACTGTCTAAGAGGCTTTTCTCATAGGCATTTTTTAGATTTTTTATAATATTGTTGCAGTGGTTTCTATATTTTTTATATTTCTGTTGCAGAGCGTAATTGTCTTTATTTTCGTCTTTTCTTACTTCAGAGTGAAGAGCGTCTCTTTTACGTAAACATTTTAGTAGATTTTGAGTCAACCAGGGTCTCCTAATGGTTTTAGAATTGCGCAAGATTTCATTTTTAGTGTGACGATTTATAATGAGTCGTAAATTATCAGTTAAAATATTCATTGCTGCATTCAAGTCATCGGAGTTTAAAATAGATTTCCAATCGGTTTTTTCGATGTCATTGAGAATGTTGGGGTAGTCATGCTTAAGCTTATACTTTGTCTGCCCAGAGGTAGATATTTGACTTGAGGGATCTTTACTTATTCCTATCAGCACTGTATCATGATCGGTGATAGAAGATTGACATACGACAATTTTTGCTGTCTTTCTTGTTTTAATTAGGGCATGATCAAGGCAAGAATTTTCGCGTGTCGAATATTGGTGCCCTGGATAGAAACCATAGTAACCGGTAATATCAAGATATTCGTTGGCTCGTTTGTCTTCTGTGCCGATCTTGATATCGATATTTATGTCCCCTATAATTGCCATCGATGATGTATTGTTCGAGCTGAGAAGGGTTTCTAATGATTTGCAAAAATTACTGATGTTGTAGACTGAGGGCGATCGGTAGATAGCAAAAATGGTAAGTTCTATTCCAACGTTAATAACCAAACAGTTTGCATCATTAAAAGCCGGCTCGAGTATGGTGACATTAAGTTCCGATTTATAAATTATGGCTAAACCATCGTTCTGGTTTAGGTAACATTGAGAATAATGGCATTCGTAGCCATTTAATTGAACTTTTGGGGTGTGTTCATGTAACCTACACTCGGTCAGTATGATAATATCAGGTAGAAAATGAAGCCGCGACAGGAAAACCGAGAAATTATCAAAGTTTTTCATTATACTTCGAATATTTTGATTAACTATGGTGAGCTGGTTTTTCACGTCACCAAAATCATTCACACATTGTTCTGGGATATTATGTTTAGTGCTAATAAAAATTTCGGTACTATCTATGTCATCAATTAAGTTAATTTGATTAGCCATTTTCAAAACAAGGTAATTTTATGGTTCTGTAATAGTAAGTTCTTGATTTATGGCGGTGGACGAATTTAATTGTGAGATGAATTAGGTGTGAACATGGATGGTGTGAGTGATGTGTATATTTTAAACATGAGTATGTGTTGGTATAGTTTGTAAGTTTTATGTTTTGTGATTTTGTGTAGTTTTGTAATTGTAAGCGGTTTATGGGGCTGAATAAAAATATTATTATTAAAGAATAGTAGAACATAAGTGTGATGTGAGTAAGTGTTGAATTAGTTACCTTAAAGTACAATTTATGACAGAGAAAGTGACTTACATCAAAAAAGTTAGAGTTTATCAAAATAAAAAAGTAAAAACAAGGATAAAAATAACTAAACAAGTGCAATAATAACAGACTACAACTAGTTACCACGCAATTGTACCAGAGTATTCTCACTTTTGACCAGTACATGCTTAGCTCCCTCTTCTTTTCGTAGAAAAATTCTTCCGTTTGCGATCCAGCAAAATCTATATTTTTCAGAAGCCGCGAAGTCACGAGCAAGAAAATGCAGCCGCCTGGATTTATTCGTGAGATGTTCGGAGAAATAAAGGGGTGATGTTGTTCCGGGGAGGCCCAAGTGAGAGGAGTTAAGCCGACATGTACGATGTTCAGAGTTGTACGTTTTCGTACTCCTTAGGAATCGTTCCTTCGCGAAAATATTGGAAAACTCCAGTACGACTGTCGATGTAATGGCACTTGCTTTGTAAGGGATACGATATACATCTCTTATTTCGTTGCCAGATTCCATGCTAATTGTCTTCACGAGATTGTTAGCTTGTTTTAGAAGGTCTGCCTTATTTTCTTTCCTTGCAATCGGAAATCCTCTAATCTCAACGGAGGTTTTCCTAATGAACCGCTCCAGGTTTTCTGACTTTTCCTCAATATCGGCTATGCATATCCGTGTTGAGGCAATCTCGTTCTCAAGTTTACAAATTTTAACTTCAGAATCAACAACTTGACTTTTCAAAAAGCTGAGTGTCTTTTCCATCTCAACGTTAGACGAAATAATATCAGTATTTTGCTGTGTGATATTAATTAAACACTTTTCTACACTATCCAGCCGTGTTATCAGTGGAGTTATCATCACTGTAAGCATTTCCGTGATATCCAACTTGAATTGTTCAAATTTGTCAGTTACCACACTATCTTCCAAGCACGCCCTTTTGAAGTTAGGTCTCACGGTGACGTTGAGGCTAGGGCTGGCATGTGCATGACCTGCCTTATTTAAATTAGAATCCGAGGCAGACAGACATTTTGGAGGTGTGCACTCCATTATCCTTAATTAGCAATGTGGTTATTTACTAGTAAAAACTCACGGTTGTGGTGCGAAGCGATAGTTTAGTGTGAGATGTTTACTTGAACTTTGTACTCCAGTCGTCGTAGCAGGCGCAGGATACAACAAAGAAGCTTAGTTGTGCGTAAGTACGTTCAGTGCATGTCCGATCGACGCGACGAGCGGTCTCAGCGGTGCGAGAGCGGGATGCCAATTATTCACTCTTTCTCGCGGCTCGAGGTACGGGGGGCTCTGACGCGGTCTCCACGGACTACGCGGCGCACTGTTTTTACAATTATGTTATCTATTTAGTAGTAATTAGGGACAACTTTCCCAGTAAGAGTATTATTAGATTTATTAAGAAATTGGTCAAGGCGTCTGCACTGGACAACAGTTCGGACGAAAGAGAACGTGAGTGATAAATTTATGTAAACAATGGAGCCCAAACCTGGTCCAAGTAATAAAAATGCAGCCATAAGCTACACTACCAGTAAAAGAGGTGGGCCAATAATAATATACGAAAATAGACTGTTCAGAAAGTTCAAAAATTACAAAGGAGGTAGTGTATTATGGCGGTGCTTGGATAAATCTTGTCACGGGTTCTTGACAATCAATGGAAATGAAGACATACTAAAAATTACAGAACACTGCTGTCAAACCCAAAACAGCGGCGATATACAAGTAAAGGAAGCCATAAAGGACCTTTACAAAGAAGCTGCATCTACCGATGAGCCTATTCCAACAATTTACAAAAACAAAGCGAATATTTTAAAAGATCGAGGACTCGATTTAGCTACCGATTTGCCTAACTTCCAAAATATAAAATCCAGTCTCTACAGAAAGAGAAACAAGGTTCATGGAGTTGACCGGCTATTTGCAAGATCTGCTGGGGATGTACAAGTGAGTATTTTTTTTTACTTTCCATTTATTAAAACGTTCGTTCAACTTACAAAACATTCGATATTGCGCCTGCAAAATTTGTTATGTGTATTGTTCAATTTTAGGTTTTGATGTCATTTTAATCTTTATTTCAATACACAGAAGCTGTAAATAGCTTCATCAATATTGAACTTATCACATACCTGTTTTTACAGCTTGTATGTATTGAAATAAGGAGCAAAAACCTTAAATGAAAAAAAAAACACATTGGCTTTTGCAGACACTACTACGCCAAAGAGAGAGAGAGAGAGATTTGATTCAATCTTAGACAAAGAAATTTGACGAGTGGCATACCACCCTTACTGTTTTACTTTTGTTATTACGTAATAAACTTGATGAAACACAAATCTTAGGCTTTCTAATGATAATGCAAGCAATTTATTTTGTGACACGTTAAAATTGTACATATAGAGCGACTGTTGTACTGATCCAGAGGACCGCACAGGTTCGAATCCTGCTCGCTTGCTGCATTGTTTTACATGAAGATACAGCTTGGCAAATAAGAGTGTGGAAAAACTGAGGGCGCCTCTTGTGATATAACGATGGCTGTTTCGATAACCGGTCGTCATATCGAATAAATTTTTAGTCTGGACTATCATCGTATCGTACTCTTTTTTGCCAAACTGTACGTAGTTTTAGAATTTTCCGAGATTGTATCAATAGATATGTTTCCTTGCGCTGCTAGTTATGTTTCTCTGAGTTAACTTTAAAACTGATGAAAGTAGTATGAGCAAACATGAATTTCAGTACTCAAAAGTCACGCCGTCTATAAAACAAAAGTAAAAAGTAATTTCTTAAATTACACAACCTTCATTTTCATCAGTTGCATATTACAAATTATTATTATCATAACTTTTGTAGGTATATCTTATTTATTTTATTATAGGTACCCAAAAAATATTTGGACTTCCTGTTGGCAGACTATGACGATGGTGGAAGATCACGGATACTACTGTTTGCAACTCAAAAAAGCAAGGCAGAACTTTCAAGAACACACCATCTATACTGCGACGGTACATTTAAATGCACGCCAAAGCCGTTTCTCCAAATTTATAGTATGCATGGTGAGATTGATGGTGTCGTAAAGCCAATTTTATTATAGGTACCCAAAAAATATTTGGACTTCCTGTTGGCAGACTATGACGATGGTGGAAGATCACGGATACTACTGTTTGCAACTCAAAAAAGCAAGGCAGAACTTTCAAGAACACACCATCTATACTGCGACGGTACATTTAAATGCACGCCAAAGCCGTTTCTCCAAATGTATAGTATGCATGGTGAGATTGATGGTGTCGTAAAGCCATTAGCATATATGCTTTGCTTTTAGACAAAAAAATTACTACATATATTACATTATTCCAATTATTAAAATCGACAGAACCAGGCATATGTGTGGATTTTTTCACTAGTGACTTCGAAGAAGCCGCAGTCAGGGGCGTTGAGGCTGTGTCCCAAATGTAGCAGTATATGGATGTTACTTTCATTTTAAAAAAGCCTTGAAAAAGAAAGGAAAGGAATAAGGGTTGAATGAAAACAGTATCTGTCGAAAGCACGTCGTTTTATGTACCATGCTACCCCATCTGCCACCCGAAGCTATAGATGATGCATGGCTATACATAATGAGTGAGAGTCCACAAGGCGATAACATCAGAAGCTCACTAAAATGTTTTTTTAGAGAACGTATGTTAGTATGTACTAAACTAAAGTTTTGATTATTATTCCACGTCGCTATCCAATTGTCTATGCTGTTCACTATTGACGCATCGATTGTGTTATCACTAATTACGTTGATACCGTCTAATAACGCCGCGAATTTGATGAATAGTTAAAGCACAATAAAAACACTTTATTTGTGGACGGTAGATTCACTTTTTGATGATCTCTTCGAGGTCGCTCTCTGCTCTCACCCACACTGACTTATCACCATCATTCTTTTTCGCCAGAATCTTTCCATTGGAAACCCAGACGTATTTCCATAGCCCATGCATTCGTTTCTTAGTATTCCACAACAACTCTTTAGCAGCTTTAGTAAGATCTTCGTTTATGAATACTTTATTTTGCACAGAACCTCCGGTGATGACATCGCTAGTGAACTCCTTCAAGTTGCGCCGCTGTGCGATCCAGGTGTCACGCTCATTGGCGCCGCGGTTTATTCCCGCTGTCCCCGTACACCGTGTCCCCGTCCTACGGGGACAGCGGTACTTCAATTAAATATTTAAAAATACTTCCCGTTGTCCCCGTACACTGTCCCCGTCCTACGGGGACAGCGGTACTTCAATTAAATATTTAAAAATACTTCCCGTTGTCCCCTCCCCGTACACTGTCCCCGTTAATATAGTTGAATAAAATAAGTAAAAATTATTGCCCACAGTCCCCGTTTTTTCATTTTTCTGTAGTATTATGAATGTGTGCGTTGGCATCTTTTACCCAACAAACAAAGTGTATGGAAATATTGGTAGATTGGTCTTGGTACGCGGTAGATTAATATTAGGGATTTAGACCTTGTTTTCAAGTAGTATTTTTTTATAAAAATAATCGATTTAATTACATGTTTATTGTTTTAAATGTATCGTACATTCCAAATTAAGTTTTCTAGTAACTATGATAAACGGAGCGACCTTGAAAAGGATGCGCCGGCGGCGGCGCGCGGCGTCGCGCGCGCCCTTGCAGCTGCGGAACAAAAGCGCAGATAACATTGTTTTTGTCGAGCTCTCATTGGCTCATGCAAAATCCCACTCCAGAATTCGACAAAGGGATCTACTTAGTTATTGTAGTTGCTTGTGAACTTCATATTGAGAACTGGTGATGTGTGATAGTGTAAATGGGAGCACATGTAAGTAGTTTATTTTTAATATCTAACTAAAAGTGTCACTGACTCTGGCAGAGCCACCATCAGGGATTTTCATTTTGAAAACACAAAAAAATTGTCGCTAATTAGTCGAAATTTGTCGCCAAATATCAGAATTTGTCGGTCACTGGTTCAAAAGATATAAGGGTTTATAGGTGGCCGATCTGGAGAGAGTCTCCCCAGCAGGGCCACATTTATATCTCAAAAACTAGGGCACCTAGCAAATATCTCTTTTCTCCCATAATTTGTCGCCAATTAGTCGGAATCAGTCGCCAAATATCAGAGTTTGTCGGTCACTGGTTCAAAAGATACAAGGGTTTATAGGTGGCCGATCTGGAGAGAGTCTCCCCAGCAGGGCCACATTTATATCTCAAAAACTAGGACACCTAGCGAAGATGTGTTTTCTCCCATATTTTGTCGCCAATTAGTCGCAATTTGTCGCCAAGTCACAGATTTAATCGGATCTTAGTTTAGGAGATATAATGAGTTCAATTAGTAAGGTATAGTCCAAGAGCTAGGTCGAAGAGTTCACGAAAAATACCAAGAAAAAAATATTTCTATTAATATGTGTAATATACTTCTAGTTTTATCGGTCTATAGTCTTTAGAAATGTCCGAGAGAGATAAATTCTCAATTTAATTCATGTTTTTATGTTTTAAATTACTAGGTTAGAGTGGCTTAAACTTCTTTGAAAACATTAAACCTTGCTCTTGGTCTATTTGGTGAAAGATGTACAGTCGCATGCAACTGTTTTACCACTTTACAATGTTAAGCTCTAATTAACTTTAGAATAATAAATAAATGTCGTACCTTTAGTAAAATGTTTAAAATACTTAAACGTTGAAAAAGTATTGTCAATTGTAATCAAATTTTATTATATAAAAATGAATTTCCATAAAGTTCGTTTGATGTGTGTTGTGTTGGTGTGTATTTTGAGGTGATTGCGAGTGTTGTGTTGTGGGTATGGACGGGTTGAGTTTTTATTTTATCTTAATTGAGGTTAGAATAATAAAACTTCTGTTGTCGAAATATAAAATGATTTATTACCTTAAAATTATTGTACTTTCAGAAAATGTTACAAATAGGTATTTGTAACATTTATAAGTAGGTACTTATTCAATATTATTAACAGATACAGTTTGTGACTTTGGATGTTAGGGGTAATCTCCGGTAAAACTGATCCGATTTTGAAATTTTTTTCACTTTTAGTCTAGGCTAATAACATTATGACCGATAATATTATGACGTTATGACCAATAGGAGCGGAGCCTCAATGAAAAATGTTGCAAAAACGGGGAAAATTATTTCTTTGGCTCTATGTCTCTGTGACGCAGACGAAGTTGCGCGGGTCAGCTAGTTAGGTACCTATATATGGATTATATCTCTCAATAAAAATTTCAATGGGTGTTTCTTCATTGGACGACTCTGCTTGAAACCAATACCTATGCCGATCGATACCTTCCTATCTACTCGACGACACGTCACCGACAGCTACATTCTTCATTTCGCCACCGACACGACCGCGACCGACCCGATACGACGTCATTAGCTGTATCTACTACAAGTACCGTAGAAACTCAATGAAGTCCAATTACGTTGTTTTATATCCACATAATTACATGAAGTTACAGTCATCGTACCTACTATTATTGCTGTATTATTTAGGTAAATTTCTACCAACCCTGATTATTAATTATAATGATTTGCAGGTAACAATTAAATACTATAATTAACAATAATAACAAAAAATAATTTCTACTCTTTGCACTAACCATGCCAACAACATAAACAATATCAAATATATCAATAACAGTACGACATTTTACACATTTTTAGAAAATCCTTACAATTATACATTTATCGTGAAATTCTAATTACAATAGACTATATAATATATACTAGTATTTTGTACTCGCTTGTACCACTGTATGGGGAAATTGAATTCTTTAATATCTTTTTAATTACACACCGACTAAATCTGTAACTTTGCGACAAATTGCGACAAATTGGCGACAAAATATGGGAGAAAACACATCTTCGCTAGGTGTCCTAGTTTTTGAGATATAAATGTGGCCCTGCTGGGGAGACTCTCTCCAGATCGGCCACCTATAAACTCTTGTATCTTTTGAACCAGTGACCGACAAACTCTGATATTTGGCGACTGATTCCGACTAATTGGCGACAAATTATGGGAGAAAAGAGATATTTGCTAGGTGCCCTAGTTTTTGAGATATAAATGTGGCCCTGCTGGGGAGACTCTCTCCAGATCGGCCACCTATAAACCCTTATATCTTTTGAACCAGTGACCGACAAATTCTGATATTTGGCGACAAATTTCGACTAATTAGCGACAATTTTTTTGTGTTTTCAAAATGAAAATCCCTGATGGTGGCTCTGCCAGAGTCAGTGACACTAACTAAAACAATAATATTTTATGTACAGCATTTATAGGATGTTTAGAATGTTAAAAAATAATTAAGTATGTACTTGCAGAAAAACTAATAACCATTAGGGTAGAGAGAAAAAAATGTTTGGAAGTCATCAATTTAATGTTTCGTTTTTTCCAATAGTGATCAACAATGTCCGGAAACTCTCAGCCAGGTCCTTCAGGAAGTAGTGATTTAAAACAAATACACAGAAAGGGAGGCACAATACTTCTACATGCTGGACACCAATTTACAAAAAAGTCTACGTGTAAAAGTGGAGCAGAAGTGTGGGAATGTCACTTGAGAAAGAAAAATAAGTGCCCTGGAACCATAAAGATTAAAGTAAGTAATTTCAAAAAGTACTTCAGAATATCGATTTAACTTCTAAGTTACAATCAGGAGGTACTTAATCAATAGCAACCACTTAGATCAAATCAGAAATGAAATCATCTGTCCTAAAAAACAAAACTCGTTCCTATTGATTGCGAGCAACCCCGAAGTATCGTATCTAGAAGTAGATTTTTATTTGTCGCATTAATCTCGCTTTATTTTATTTTTTCCGATACTCGCAAAAATATTATAGGTATATCTTTATACAAATACTATACATTTTTTTAAATTCTTTGCTAGCATTATCATTTTCGATGTTCGATGGTTAAAATTATGTTTTTTTTTTATATTTATAGGATAGTCAGGTTTTAAGGGAGACTTCCCACGCTTGCACTCCAAATTTTAATAAAAACCTACTTGATTGTTATATGGAAGACTGCAAGAAAAAAATCATCTCAGCTGATGTACCTGCCATACCCACAGCTTTCAGTGAAACAATAACAGAAATTAAGGACTTAGGACTAGACAAGGTAATTTCAATTCCTACATTTGAAAATAAGAAAAGTTCTTTGTATCGTCACAGAAATTCATCTTTTAGCGTTGATAAAACTGTTTTTGACGAGGTGAAAAATGTTAAAATACCTCCAAAATTTGAAAAATTTGTGCTGGCGGACTATTGTGAGGGTAATAGACGAATTATCCTATTTTGTTCCGAAGAGGCAAGAAATAAAATTACAGTTTTTAAGGATTATTTTGGTGATGGAACCTTCAAAAGTTGTCCAAATTTATTTAGCCAGATTTTTACAATCCATGCCGATTTAGGAAGCAATATTAACAGCACTGCACTAACTCCCTTAGTGTAAAAAAACAATACTATATTAAGGAACAAAAAGACCTCCTAATCCTATTGATGGTCCAACCGATTAATCTCCAAAGAAAGCTCCAGTCTTTGGTAATAGTTATTTTACATATGATCTGTCCACCCTGTGGCTCAGGTACACGTCACTCCTCTCTTGACGAACTCTGTTTTGCCATATTACTAGTAGGTGCAGGACTCACTGCAATCATGTCAGGAATCTCGAATATCTCCGTAGATCCCTCCCGCTCCACAGATGGGGAAGACCTGATGAGGTCAATGCCAGATGTATCCGATATACAATCTCATCTCACTGGGCAAACCATTCAACCTGAATTCGAAGGTATGAATGCAGGGCAAGTTCTCTCTCGAATTAAAAGGGCAAGGCACACTCTCCCTCTTGCATCAGCCACCGCAGATACCAACCTCTACGCTCAAGGGTATGATCAGGATGATTATATAAACATTCCGAATTGCAATCCCCTGTCCTGTCATCCTATGGAAGGGTGCTTTCGCCTAGCTGACCTATTAAAGAATAACCAGGATCCTATGGATGATGATTTGCTCAGCTTGATTGATATGATAGGAAAGATAAACCTGATTCAACCTAAAGAGTTAGGAGCACAGTTCAGACTTCTCGCAAGATCCGCATCCCGTGATTGGGCTATTGTAAAGGAGAATATATCCGAGGCTTGTCTGACAGGATATGCCACCTTGCTCTCCACCATAAAGGGGATGAATAAAATTTATCAATTATCACACTCAAAGGCGTTCAATAATAATATTCTTGTTTTAGGTCAGTTAGTGGACCAGTTTAAGGTCCAATCACAAAGAACAAAACAACAAACCGAGATGGATAAGGAATTCAGTGAGGGATTAACTGTTCAATTAAATACCTTCACGAAGGCCGTGGCAGGGTTAACTGAGAAAATCGAATCCAAAACATTAGAAATGTCCAGACCCTGCGTTCGCAAGGTGTCATATGCTAGTACCCCTCCCACAGCTGACACGGCAAGTTCGTCCCAGACCCCCATTCCTGGAAGGATAGAACTAATACCATCCACCACATTTAGGTCCACTCTCCTCACTGCCACTCTGTCGGCAAACAATGATATTACTCTCGCCCCGACAGCTATCCGATTTAAGCCTCTAGCCGAGATCGGAACTCTTCGGATCCAACCAAAAACCTTGATAACGATATTGAATCAAGATCTAACTTCCGTCCTGTCCAGGTTGATGACACACTCAGATTTTATCACCAGATTTAACAATATGACCAGTACCAAGGAGAAAGTCTTGGAGATGAAGAAGATGTTTTTGGATATCCCAGATAGAGACGACCAATGGATCTGCTCCCATAACCCCTAGACACGGCGTCTTCCTCAAGACCCTCTCAAACTCACGACACCCACCTGTGTTAGCTCAACCGCACTATCAGACATCTGATGCCCCGCCCTCAGTTAGAATAGACACTTATGCCTTAATGACAGACAGAAAAAAAGAGAGCTATGAAATTCTTTACAGTCTAATTAAGTCTCAAATTCCCGACTGGAATCCATCTTCTTTCACTTGTGATTTTGAAGAAGCAACCATGTCTGCAATAATGGAAGTTTTTCCAGAGGTAGATCTCCATGGTTGTTATTACCACTTTAATAAAGCTGTATGGAGGAAGGGACGTGATTTAGGCCTTACTAAATCTAAAATCCTGCGCCGTCAGGTCGCCCTTAGTGCAGTACTTCCGTTACTGCCCGAGAACAAAATAATTGAAGGGTGGTTTTATATTGGCGATCAAAGTCCTGATGACAGTAAAAGTGCTCAATTTAAGAAATACATGGTCACAATGGCTTCGACCGAAGTTTATTAAAGTATGGTGCAGTTTTGGCAAACGTCACCGAACTAACAACTTCGCAGAAGGTTGGCACCATAAATTAAATAGCGCAGTAGGCAGAAAAAAGCCCACCATATTGAAACTCCTTACAGTTTTACATCAAGATGCCAATTTATTCAGCGTTAAAGCTGACCAGCCATCAAAACGCCGCACCCAAAATTCGATTGAGATCGACGATTTTATTAGGGAGTGCCAAATGAAACTTACTAACGGCGAAATTACTGTAGGACATTTTCTTGAAACAATGCGCTAATAAATTCTTCAATTATTTGTTTAAAAGTACCATGTTGATTATATTGGAGTATAATATAAGTAAATTTTTGTAACGTATTTTGGAGGTATGAAACTATTTACTGTGTTGATCATTTTTTAGACAAGTGATTGTGATATTTTTTGTAGTAAGATGTATGTAGCTACTTACCATGTTGATTTTTTTTAGGCAAAGACAAAAAAGCTATTTACTATGATTATTATTTTTAAGCAAATGATTGTGATATTTTTTGTAATTACATATGTATCTATTTACTATGATTTTTATTTTTAGGCAAATGATTGTAATATTTTTTGTAGTAAGATGTATGTAGCTACTTACCATGTTGATTTTTTTTAGGCAAAGGCAAAAAAGCTATTTACTATGATTATTATTTTTAAGCAAATGATTGTGATATTTTTTGTAATTACATATGTATCTATTTACTATGATTTTTATTTTTAGGCAAGTGATTGTGATATTTTTGTTGATTTTTTTTTTGTAGTAGTAGTAACTACTACTATATTTATAATGCTCAAGTTGTGTTATTTGTGTAAATTTAATAATTGTTTTTTTTTACCTCAAATTAAAATTCGAATACAAATAAATAAATTTTGTTTTATTCCCCTTTTCTTTTTCCCATGCTAAAAAACTAAGCTTAAACAATGCAGATTTAAGAGGACAACGACTCGTGAAAAGTTTACTTCCCGTTGTCCCCGTTAGCCGAATGTACGTTACGGGGACAATTGGAAATAAATTTTATCACGTCCCGCTGTCCCCGTGACGAGGATATGGCATACGGGGACAACGGGAATAAACGCAATCAATTTCCGTGCTGCTTACGTTGATGAGTTGGCCAGTTTTGGTCACAACTTCGCGCAGATTCTCTCCCGGCAACTGTTCCACGCCTACAATCTCGAGGTTATTTTTGCGCAAGGCATATTCCTGAACCTTCTGTTCCAATGCAGAGTTACATTTCTCTAGATATATAATCTTGTTATTTATGTTTGTGACGCTCTTTTTGAGCTCTGTTATTTTTTGTTTAGATTGCTCGTGTTCCGCGATAAGCGTATCATATTTATCCGAGAGCATACTGTTACGAGCTGGGTATGGGATAAATAAAAACACTACCAAATAAACACACGAATTAACTTTATTAAGCACAAAACACTTAATACACAATCGCAAAACACTACTGAACACTTTATCGCACTCGATATCTCTTCGAACCTTCCGTTGTCTCGCTTTAAAAGTAGACTGCCTGCTCCGACCTCTGTTGGTCCTTTTATACTCAAACACACAAAAGAAGTTCGAGAAAATTCCCTATTATTAACAAAAAAATGAATACAATATTCACAAAGAAAAATAACTAAAAAATAAACTTAAAGATAAAAGAACCAACAAGGAAGAAGTTACGTTACGCTCTCGGCATACGGTCGAAATTACAATGGCAATTATGTCGCCGACGCCCGCCGTGCTGACCTTGTAAACATAATGGAATTATACCTATAGAATGTACTGGAGTGTTTTAGACACTACACAATTATAAGCGAGGTTTCTTGAAGTTTCTAGATGACCGACGTAACACTGCCCCCTCCTTAGACATGCTCGTCCCGAGCATCATTAGTCCCGTAGTATCGCGCCAATCGGTCTACATGCACAATCTTAGGCGCACCTCGCGGACCCTTCTGTATTCGGTAGGTGACGTCGTTGATCCTGGTCACAACTCGGTATGGTCCATCCCATTTTGCTTGCAATTTCGGAGACTTTCCCTTGCTCCGCACTGGGTTATGCAACCACACCAGCGAACTTTCGTCGAAACCACTACTGTTTGCCTTCCGGTCATAACGAGTCTTCATCTTCTCAGACATCTGTTGTCCGGATTGCCTGATATGCTCATACACATCATTTAACTTGTTACGCAGGTCATTCGCGTAATCCGTTACACTGCGTGGGACATCAGGGGGAGTTCCAGTGATTAAATCTGCAGGCAATCGTAATTCCCTTCCAAAGTTTGCGAAAGCTGGAGTTACGGTCGTACTTTCGTGAACTGCACTCCGATAGGACAGAAGAAACGGCTGTATGTGTTTGTCCCAATCCCTTTGCCTGCTTTCCACAACTTTTGCCAGATATCTTTCCAACGTCTGGTTGAATCGTTCCACCATTCCATCAGATTGTGGGTGGTAAGAGGTGGTTCTGGTTTTGTGTGTACCCATCAATCGACAAGTCTCCTGGAAAACTTGCGATTCAAAATTCCTTCCTTGATCGCTGTGAATTTCTAAGGGTACTCCAAAACGACAGAAGACTTCTTGAACCAATTTATCTGCGACTGTTGTAGCTTCTTGGTTAGGAATGGCGAAGACTTCTGGCCACTTTGTGAAGTAGTCCATGACAACCATGAAGTACTTGTTTCCGCTATCACTTTCTGGAAATGGTCCCGCAACGTCCAGCGCTATTAGGACAGTGGTTCTTGGGAGCCATCACGATGCGCATTCGATCCCGCGAAGAGAAGGGGCTCTCATTAAAGACACTCCTCTTTGCACTCGCGTGGATAACGAAGGCGATGGCAGACGAGAAGGTACTGTGCATTCACGCGAGCGGTGTGGCCATTTTTACGTGGATCACGTCTTCAACATGCGATGATTGCATGATAAAAACGCTGATGAATACTTCAAATGACACAGTATTTGAATATAAGTTTCACAGAGGTGATAGTTTTAGTGAGTATTTCCGATTCAGTTGTGGCCTTGTTCGTTTGCACTTTGGGTCATGCGGTGAATATAGCAGCATATCGAGTGCTTCCCGATATCTTCAGCCCGATGCTCTGAGGACTATCGGGAGGCACTCTTTCCTCACATCCGCGTCCGCGGGGAAAATGATCTGCGTCGAGGTGCGTGTGAGCGAGGACGCTGACTTCATCTCTTATAGAATGACGGAGCGTCAGGCCCATAGCCTACTTAGCGTACTCGAGCTTCACGCGCGCGTGTTGAAAGGGTACGCGTGGAAAACAGAATCCAGTATATACGATTCATGGATGTATGAGAGAAGAATTGACCTCGCCGCGCATGCTGATGATCTCACACGCGTATTCGCAGTCGATTTAAAACATATACTTCTATGTAACGCCAACTTATCCACTATGGTGGGACACCTGTTACCGCTTCTTCTCACCAAAAGTCTCTCCGTTACTCTTGTTTCGGCTATGCACGTGAGTCGGCGCGCGCATGAGGATGCTCACGCCTTCTTAATACGGCATGTGTTCACTACAGCTCCGACGCCGGACGAGCAAGCTTTAGCCGAGAGCTTGCTTGATGACGTAATTCATCGCCCCATATTTATCAAGGCGGATCTCGCTGGAAAGATTAGCGACGCTCCTCCTTCAAAAAGAATGCGTCTTTCAGAGGATGACGTAAATCTCGCTGAGGTATGGAAAATCGCAAATGTAGAAACTGACGCTATTGACGACTTCTACAATGGCGATGAAATAGTCTTCAATCGCACTGCTATGGAAGAGATCCCACCAGTTGAGGAACTCGCTACTAGCGACTCCGCCATTTTAAGAAAATATGACTTTAATGCCTGTGCAGTGCCCACTGACGCCGGCTCTTGGAGACCGAGAACACCTTCCATTGCTTCTACCCCCTCAGCCAGTACACCGGGAAGTAGCGTACACGATGATGCCTTCGACGATAAGTTAGTTGAGTCTATAACTGCGATGTTAGACCAAAGTTTCCGGGATGTCGATTCCCGGGGTCCCATGAGCGCAGAGCCATCATCAACTGATGGCTTCGTCACTCCCACGAATTCGATTTCCACTGTCACGTTACTTCAATACTCTCCTGAAGATGAGTAATTCCACCTATTCATTGTGTGTGTTTTGGTTATTGTTAGTTATTAGAGAAGAAAAATAAAAGTTTGAAAAAGCAAAAAAAGAAGTACCGCTCCCAGGGGGCTCCAACGTTGTACACTTTTAATGCACCTCTGCTACGTGTGTGGGGTCCTTTCACAGCCGCACAACTGGTACATTTGCGACACCAGTCCTCCACATCATCTCGACAGTGGATCCAGTAAAAGCGCTCTCTGATCTTCAATAGAGTCCTTTTTACTCCCATATGTCCTCCTGAGCATCCATCATGGTAGAGCCGTAAAACATCCGGTACCTTAGCTTTAGGGACAACCATTTGTAGATGACAGCTGTCCCCTCGAGCGTTTTCCCATTTACGGCACAAGACTCCATCCTGGATCTCCAAACTGTTCCATTGTGCCCAATAACTTTTCGTGATGGAACTCATTGCAGCCACATCACTCCACTTGGGCTTCGGAGCACCATCTTTAATCCAGTCGAAGATTGGCTTGATGTCCGGGTCATTTTGTTGAGCCTGTTGTAGGGTCTCCTTCCATTCATCGCTGAGATCCGTTCTAAGCATCCTCACGGGCACTACTTCCTTAGTCTCTTGCCTGGCACAGTGCTTGCAGTCTTCAGGACAAGGTCTTCTTGACAAGGCGTCTGCGTTACCGTGAGTTCTCCCACTGCGATGTTCAGTTACGAAGTCAAACTCTTGCAGTAGTTCAATCCATCTCGCCACTTGCCCCTCTGGATTCTTGAACTGTAATAGCCACTTCAATGCAGCATGGTCAGTTCGTAATTGAAATTTCCGTCCCAACAAATATTTACTGAAGTGCTGCAATGTCTTCACTACAGCGAGCAGCTCTCGTCTCGTTACGCAGTAATTTCTTTCCGGTTTGGATAAAGACTTGCTGAAGTAAGCAATAACAACCTCCTGATTCCCTTTCCGTTGAGATAACACGCCCCCAATTCCAGTATTACTTGCGTCTGTGTCGACTATAAAGTCATTTTCAGGGTCAGGATATCCCAAAATAGGAGTATTGCACAGACGTCCCTTTAATTCTTGAAATGCGGCGTCGCAGTTCTCGTCCCAACAGAATGGTTGCTTTTCCTCAGTGAGTTTGTGTAGAGGTTTCGCAATGTCGGCAAAATTCTTCACAAACCGGCGATAGTAGGAGCACAAACCCAAAAATGCTCTGACCTGTGTCTTGTCTTTCGGCACTGGCCAATCCTTGACGGCGACTACTTTCTCTGGATCTGTTTGAACACCTTCCCCAGAAACTATGTGTCCTAAAAAGTTCACTTGTTTTCTGAAAAACGAGCACTTCTTCGGACTCAACTTCAGGTTTGCTGTTTGGATCTTCGATAGCACTCGGTCGAGGTTTTTAAGGTGATCTTCAAACGTACGGCCCACAATGATTATGTCGTCTAGATAGACAAGACATGCATCCCCAATCAATCCGGCAAGTACTTGCTCCATCAGCCTTTCAAACGTTGCAGGAGCATTACACAATCCAAAAGGCATAACTTTAAACTGCCACAACCCTTTTCCTGTTGAGAATGCAGTCTTTTCTTTATCCTTTGGGTCTATTTCTACCTGCCAGTAACCACTTTTCAGGTCTAATGTGGTAAACCACTTCATTCCCGTCAGCGTATCCAGTGTGTCATCGATCCTAGGCAGTGGGTAGCTGTCTTTTTTCGTGACGTCGTTCAGTCGTCGATAGTCCACACAAAAGCGCATACTGCCGTCCTTTTTCTTTACCAGGACCACAGGAGAACACCATGGACTGGATGAAGGCTCTATAACACCGTCCTTCACCATTCCCTCAATCATGGTTTCCACTTCTTTTTCCCGTGCAACTGGCAGTCTCCTTGGTCGCTGACGGATAGGTAACTCGTTGCCTGTATTAATTCTGTGCTGAACCAGTCCAGTTCTCCCTATGTCAGCATCATTCGTAGAGAAAATACCGGCGTACTGCAGTAACATCTTCTTAGCCTTGTCCATTTCTCCTTCAGTTAAATGACAGTTTTCTAAAAGCGTTGACACGTCAAATTTTGCACTAGTAGTTTGATTTCCGGTAGGTAGATCTTGCAATTGACGCATCCAAGCTACTTTCTCGCAAGTGCCGATCAAAGTGCCCTTCTTAATCACTTGCTCCTTGTCACTTGGATTCAGAATGCGTACAGCTGAGATGTTGTTAGCCTTTACCAGAGTTCGTGCCATCTTCCATGAAAACTCATTGTTAACCCTTTCTATCAGAACACTTCGATCTTTGTGTCCAGAGTTCTGTGGTAACTTGACTGGCACGATCGTTTCTGATCTGCGAGGTAGAACAATTTCCTTCAAGCAGTACACTTTCCCTGATGGTGCACCTTCCATGAAGACTTCCTCGGAACCACATTTCAACACTCCTTGGTCAATGTCGATCTCACAACGATATTTCCGCATGAAGTCCAAGCCCAAGATGCAATCGTCAACTATGTCGGCCACGATGACATTGTGCCGGTAAATTCTATCACCCAATTTTAACTCCACCTCCTTCTTGCCTCGGACGGTTATGTGCTGACCGGTTGCTGTTAGTAATTGTATACGGTCGTGGTTATTGAAGTAGTCCCCAAGAAACCGATTTGCTAGGTGTGAATTGACGACCGTGTGAGAAGCTCCAGTATCCAACGTCAGTTTGCATGGAGTTCCGTTGACTTCGCCCTTAATGGTCAGGCTGTTCCCGTCATGTGCTTGTGAGATCGAGATCCTCGGGGCTCTTTCAAAACCAGCCAGCACCCGCCCCCCAGTCCTGGCATTTACTCGTTTCCCTGCTGTGGCTGTGCAGTCACTTCAGCCACCTTTCCCTGCTGGGGTTGGTCTTCTCTTGGTGAGCTGCGCTTAGGACAGCTTGATCGAAGATGACCCCTTTCTCCACAAGTGTAGCACCTAGGGCTGTATCCTTGCGGGCGGTCGCGTACAGGTGACGCTACAATCTCTCTGACCCGGTGCGTACGGTGGTCCTGCCTTACTGCCTCTACTTCTAAGGCATGGGCCAAGGCGTCTTTCAGCGTCTCATGATGCCCAAGTCGCACAGCGGCTCTGACTTCTAAATCGCGTATTCCATCTATGAACGCCTGTACCAGATTTCCATCAATAAGTGCAGGGGCGGACTGGTATGCTTTCCGAACCAGCTTTTCAACTTCCAGGGCCCACTGCTGTAAGTTCTCGGCACTACGTTGAACGCGATCCCTTAATTTAGCACGAAAGACGTGCTCCAGGTGCGCGTCACCATATCTGGACTCTAATGCCTCCAGCAGCTGTTCGTAGGTCACATCCTTGCCGAGGGCCTCAAGAATGGTTAGGGCCTGGTCTCGGAGACCCAAAGTGAGCGCGGTCATGGCTTGCGCTTTGGTCCAACCGTTCACTTTCATAACGGCCTCAAATTGAATTTTATAGGCCGACCACGAAGATGTTCCGTCGAATGGCGGCACTTTAAACCCGCGCACCGAAGGTGCAGCAATCACTGAAGTCACAGCCCCGTCTCCAACCTTAATTTCACTCAAGGCCTTCTTCACATCGGCGATCTGAATTTCGGCCTTTGCGATACGGTTGTCGTGCTGCTGTACCTGCTCCTTCATCACGCTCAGCTCTTTGCCAACTGATGCGTGAAGATCTTTAATCAGGAGCATCTGTTCCTCTTGACGGCGAGCCTGTTCCTCTTGACGGCGAGCCTGTTCCTCCTTATCCCGTTGCAACTGTTCCTGCAACTGGCGAGCCTGTTCCTCTTGACGGCGAGCCTGTTCCACCTTGTCCCGTTGCAACTGTTCCTGCAACTGGCGAGCCTGCTCCTCTTGACGGCGAGCCTGCTCCTCTTGACGGCGAGCCTGCTCCTCTTGACGGCGAGCCTGGTCCTGCAGCAGCGCCATTAACGCAGACAAGTCAGGCGTCGCTAATGCTGGAGTAGCTCCAGATGGGCCAGCGACTGGCTCTGATGTAGGCTGGACACCGCCCGGTGTCTGTGTCGGGGAGTCTCCAAATCGCCTCTGGTCCATACCCTGCTGTCTCTGACTCCTCGTACGGATACTATCCGTGTCGTCCTTTGGTAGAATCGGCATTATTTATCCCTCACTTCTGACACCAAATTGTTACGAGCTGGGTATGGGATAAATAAAAACACTACCAAATAAACACACGAATTAACTTTATTAAGCACAAAACACTTAATACACAATCGCAAAACACTACTGAACACTTTATCGCACTCGATATCTCTTCGAACCTTCCGTTGTCTCGCTTTAAAAGTAGACTGCCTGCTCCGACGTCTGTTGGTCCTTTTATACTCAAACACACAAAAGAAGTTCGAGAAAATTCCCTATTATTAACAAAAAAATGAATACAATATTCACAAAGAAAAATAACTAAAAAATAAACTTAAAGATAAAAGAACCAACAAGGAAGAAGTTACGTTACGCTCTCGGCATACGGTCGAAATTACAATGGCAATTATGTCGCCGACGCCCGCCGTGCTGACCTTGTAAACATAATGGAATTATACCTATAGAATGTACTGGAGTGTTTTAGACACTACACAATTATAAGCGAGGTTTCTTGAAGTTTCTAGATGACCGACGTAACAATACTCATACTAGTACTTATGGATTCGAGTTGACTTTTTAATGTGGGTATTCCACTGACCTTTATCTGGATATCCTTCAGAATTTTCTCGAAATCCTTTTTATCTCGTCTTGTTCATCATCATCAGTTCGGGAACCCGTTTCACAGATATTACAGTAGGTTCTGCAGATACCTGCTCGAATATCTGCAAGAAGTCCTTTAATGCACCCTCTATGGAATGTTCCAAAACATGCTTGACACTGAAAGTGCGATCCATTTTTGGATAACACTTTATTGCACTTAGCGCACTCCATTTGCAATAATTTTACACACGAGGAATTAATTTTATCGTGTAGGCAGGTATGCAGTATGTACGTAAACAAAATTAGGTATAAACGCAGAGCTCGGCGCATCGACTGTGACACGCGCGCACTCGTTAGCGTTCCACGCGAGACTCCAATGATATTGTAACTAAAAAACATAAACATAGAAATCATGACCTACTGGACACCCCAATACTCGCGCGCGTTTTTATTTGACTGTGTGTAGTCGTATCCAGCGTTCGAGCATTGGCGAATCCCATCGGTCCGACAATACGCACAGGATGCTGTTGGAACTAGTACGCATGCGTGCTAGAACCGACGTGCAACGCTTACGCATGACTGCAGCAAAGCTGTCTACGTGGGCCTCAGCAAACATGCCAGAGGCACTGCAATACCACCCATCAGCATAATAATATAATAATTTTCTATAAATAAATAGAACCAGTACATCATATAAAATGGGCCATAGGACTCCCTTTCCTAAACTAGGCAGAAAATCTGTCTGTATCTTAAGAAAGAGTATCCATTCACAGTGAGTCTTATTACGGTTACAAAAATATTGGAACGTGCAGTAGGCGAACAAAGTACTTATATTAAATTAAAGTATAACAATTAAAAGAACAAAAAATTAAATGAAAACGTGTGGGTATATGTGTGTGTGGGTGTATGTGTGTGTGTGTGGGTGTATGTGTGTGTGTGTGTGGGTGTATGTGTGTGTAGGTGTATGGGCGTGTGTGTGTTAGGGTGTGTGTTGGTGTATCGTGTGTTTGGGTGTATATGAGTGTGTGCGCATGCGTGTGTATGTGGGAGTTCTTACATGCCTGTGTGTATGAGTAGGTGGATATGTTGTGTTCTGTGTGTAAACCTATCTCTTTACTGTACAGTGGTTAGAAGCTCTTCGGTATCACTATATGTCAATGTCTGTAACCAGGAGTTTAGCTTGTTTTTTAACTCGCCCTTAGTCAAGGCGTAAATATTTAATTGTTTGTGGGCTTTATTATACAGCCTAGCACTTAGGCCATTAAATTGACGTCTTGCGAAGGCAGTCCTGCAAGAGACAGCAGGACATAAAGGAAAGCCACGACGGCGCTGACTGACAAGCTGCTTATTGAACGGGATCAACGGGAAGCATCCTGAAAGCATTGTTGTACTGTACTCTCAGGTCACTGTATGCCCTCTGCAAATAGTCAACCCACAGCCTGCACGTGTAAAAGGACTGACAGTATGCTCTAAACAACGTCACTTTCACTTTTTTTGTACACCGTGCAAACCACGCTATGCACGCTCCCAATATCTCGAGTAAAATATGTTAATCCATATAAATTAAAAATCACTTTTGACAACGAAACCTTTGCCGAGAAAATGCTAATTGCAAAGTATTTTATGAAATGGGTAGGCGCGCACAAAAATCATGGGAAGTCGGAGTGTCATATGGGGTAATTAAGGAACTGGACCTGACTATGGAGGAATTTATCGGTAATGTTTCCTGTTATGTGGAAATTTTGTCAGCAAGACGTCTTGATCGAAAATGTAAGGATCTGGAAAATAATGTTGATAATTGAAATGGATGGATTGCAAGCGAGTCTATTTGCGTTTGTTTTAAAGGGGCATTCGCATGTAGATATATACGGCATGAGAGCCAACGTTGAGAGATATACATTCCCCGTAACACAATGCTCCAAGTGTTGGAGACATGGCCATGTTGCAAAAATATGACTTGACTTAATGTCCTATGTCCCCTAGATGGGGCAGAGGGCGTCGATAGATGTCCTCCATCGCGATCGGTCTTGAGCTTCACGTTTCATCTCACTCCACGTCATTCCGATGTTCGCTGCTTCTGCCAACACTGCGGCGCCAGGTTTGACGAGGACGGCCACGCTTACTTTTCCCTTGGGGATTCCAGTCCAAAGCTTGTTTGCGTATGTGTTCGGGGGTCCCTTCGGAGCGTGTGGCCGATCGAACTCCACTTGCGACGCTTGACGCTTGCACGCTTGACGCTTGCAAAAATGTGTAAGTCTAGTAAAGTTACTTGTCCTAGGTGCGGGGGTTAACATGATCGGTGTGAGAAAACTACGTTTGTGTGTGTAAACTGTAAGGGCAACCATATAGCCTTAGACAAATCGTGTCCAATCTATATCAAAGAGAAAAAGCTACGCGACTTGATGTTCGAATTTAATTGTACATACCGTAAAGCTTTGTTATATGTACCCCCATCTCCTCCCCCATATCTCAGGAACAAAATATTGTTGTGATTGAGAGGATGAATACCACACAACAAAATTTTACGCAACAAAATTCTACACAACAAAATACTTTTTTATTAGACGTAAATGAGAATCATACAACATACGCTGATAAAGTTAAGGCAAATGACACTTCGTCTTGACAAAAGCAGGCATACGGAACGGGAAACGAGGCAGAACTCAACACAACATAAAAAACGTCGGCAGTCTCGGCCGGCCGCTAGCGTTATGGAAAGGTCGGAGAATGTGAACCCGCGTCGTCGCCATCTGATTTATCACGGAAATCTAGTGATCGTCATAAAAAGGACACTACTTTTGGTAATTTAATTAGTAAAATAATGGACAGAGTTCTACAGAAAGGTACAATTATGGACAAAATACACAGTGTGATTAAAATAATCGTAGATTGGTTAGTATTAATAGTTTTCAATAATATGTCGGATAATTCAATGTTAAGTAAACTTTTTAATGGATCGTCATGATAAGTTGATTGAACTAAATATTATATATCACTCATTTCCGAATTGCAGAAAAATGTTTTGGTTGTGGATTTCCCACCACATTAATTCACAAACCCACTTTATTGTATACGATAACACTAAAGTAAAGAATTTAATAAGTGTTGACTTTTTTTGGTGTCAGCAATGTACATTTTAAGCAATATAATGATCATTATTGTGAAGATGAATGTGATTATTGTGAATAATTTTTAAACATACTGTTGAGAACCTACGGTAATATTATAATAACGTACCAGCCAATTTGGGAGGTACATTATTATTACTAGGATGTAGGCTCATTGGTCAGTAATTCTCGTCGTATTTGTATACTAAATTATACAATATTCAAAGATACTTTTTTCACTTTAAAGATGCCGCTTACGCCAGCCGAAAAAAATGAGAAGATATCGGGAAAAATTAAAGAAAGACCCCGAAAGGTATGTAGAGTATAAACAGAAAGATTTAAAAATAATTAAATTAAAGAATAGAAAAATAACAGAGTTATCAGAAAATGAGAAAGTAGACCAGAGGCAAAAATAAAGAGAACAGAAAAAAGACAGAAAGCGAAAAAGACTGACAGTGAATACAACAAAACTAAGAATAATGAACCTACATCCTCCGAAACACCTAATATTGAATCTATGAACAAAAAGCATTTAATAACTATTAGGAGATTGCGGCGTATGTACCAGACTGCTATTAATAATAATAAGTGTAAAACTATTCAAAAAACTAGGAAACAAATATATCGTTTAAAGGTTGCAAATAGAAAACAGATCGACAGTTTGAAAGATAAAATCATAAAAATGAAAGCAAGAAAAGAAGTTATGGAAATTGCTCTACGCTCAGCATATAATAAAACAAAAAGCCAAGCAGATAAACGCGTACTAAATAGTGTTGCTAATACCGTTGTAGTATAGAAAAACAAATGTAAAACATACGTTGGAAAACTCTTAGGATTACATGGGCGTATCTCTTATACGCCCATGTAATCCTAAGAGTTTTCGTAGTACTCTTACTACGACCGGCTCAAAACTAGCGAAGAAGTAAGATTGCAAAAGAGTTGAAATTATTTTTTATTCGTGATGATGTAAGTCGAAGCACAAGTGGGAAGAAAGAATGTAAAACAGTTGGTAAAGAAAAACATCCAATTCGTTATCTTACTGATCAACTTTTCAATTTGTTCAAAATTTATAAGAATGAGTATGGACGATTTAGTTTCGCAACTTTTTTTAGATATAAACCAGCATTTATGTATGTAACGGCGGGAAAACCACTTGAGGAACGCTGCTCCTAAATATCAACGGCGTCCGCCATATTGTCTTCGCCTCAGATTCCTTTTCGTGGTAGTTGAAATCATACACAATACTTGACTCAAACACCAAACGTTAATTTCCAATAGTCGATTTACAGGCACTTAGAAACTTTTCAGAGGTTGAGACCCATTCACATAAATCATTGTTACTATTGAGAAGAATGGGTTAAAGAAACTCCATTTAAATCATGTTACAATTCTCATTTGCACTAATTAATATTAATCACATCAAAAACCACTTTCATTTACTTAATATTGCAATTACACACATCAAAAGTGTCTAGGGATCAAGCATTTTTATGCGGATTTCTTGAGATTGAGATGTGGCTTTGTAATAAATTTATGATTTTATAAATTTATATGGATCCTTTTTGGTGCATTTCATAATTTGAATCAGGAACTGTGAATCAAATTCGAGTAAAAGATGAAAATCAGCTGTCAATATTTTCCCTATAAAAACATACAACGCATTGAAGACATTATTAGTGCTACTGTTTCCCTACTACTGATTAAAACCAACGTTATTATGGAGCGGCGACGTCATTTAAGCAGGGAAGAAATGCTCAGAGCCGCGCCGTGGGAATGATAGAAGCTGGTTCCCGGCAACGTACTGTGGCTTTAGCTCTGAATACAAGTCAGAGTGTTATCAGTCGACTTTGGACACGTTACCGAAGCACTGGTACCGTGGCTGAGCGCCATGGAGGACGGTATCGCTGCACCACACGGAGACAAGACCGATACATTCAAATCTTAACTCGAAGAGCTCCAACAATAACCGCCATGATGTTAGCCGTGAGGCTTCATCACTCTTCAGGGAACTTAATTAGCGACCAAACAGTCAGAAACCGCTTGCATGAAGTGAACCTTCATTCCCGAAGACCGCTACGGGTACCACCTATAGCAATGCACAATCGTAGGATTCGATATCAATGGGCTCTTGAACACAGAAATTGGGCAGAAGAACAATGGCGTTTCGTGTGCTTTTCTGATGAGTCTCGTTTTGGTATGAGACCGGATACAAGACGTATACGACACTGGAGAACCCCTGGACGCCAACAGCGATTAAAATCCTGCCAGGAAGTCCATCCTTATAGTGGTGGAACCATCATGGTATGGGCGGGTATTTGGATCGGCGGAAGAACTGAGTTGATTTGGATCAGAGGCAACCTCAACGCTCAAATTTATGCTGAGACGATTGTATCAGACGTCATCGTTCCTCTACAAGTGCAAATCGGTCCCTTATTTCAGTTAATGCATGATAATGCACGACCGCACACCGCAAGAGTTGTAAGACAGACTCTCGCCGCAGCTAACATCAATGTCCTGCCCTGGCCTGCTCAGTCGCCAGACTTGAACCCGATTGAGCATGCATGGGATATGCTACAGAGAAGAGCTCTGCCGAATATGGAGGGTATCCAGTCGCAAGAAGACCTTTTTTTGTTGTTGCAACGAACATGGGCGGCCATTCCACAGCGTGATTTGGATGAACTCATTTTGAGTATGCCAAACCGATGTTCTTGTGTTGTTAGTGTTCGCGGTAGAAACACGGATTATTAATTGTTAAAGTTACCCAATAAAATTTTAAAGAAAACTGTTATTTCAGTCTTTTTTTCGAACTTTAATGTTAGTGGTTCAAATGTCAAAAATCCCTTTATTAGGAAAATGGCAAATTTCTTTATTAATGCCAAGGTGACTTGGTTTATCGTTACTGTGACAAACGAAAACACTTTATTTGATGAATCCTTAAAGAAAATTTTAATTAATATCAATCAGGAGAAAAGTTATTGCAAAAATATATGTTGATCCCTAGACACTTTTGATGTGTGTATTTTCATCGATTTTACCAAAATCGATATTTTTTCATGGTAATTTTTTGTACGTGCAACATAAGGATGAATTAGTGAACATTAAAAAAAAACGAATTTGACATTGACATCTGCTTAAGTGTCATGGCGGAAACAGGACGTTGAAAATATAAAGTCCATTTCACGAAAGAAGTCCCGCGGACAATTGTGGAACTAAATTTAACAGATCGGCCATGTTGAGGTTTGTCGATGTTATCAAGGTGCGTTTGTTGTGGTAGATATTTTGTGAGTTTATTATTGGATTAGTGCGTTATAAAGTTTATTTACAATGCCAAAAGTTGTGAAACAACATTATGTCGCGCGACATACAGCGCTGCGTCTGCGGGACTTCTTTCGTGAAATGGACTTTAGCTGATTTTTTACTCTGAAAGTAATCTAAATAAATCTACAAATTTTACTTCTGGGTAAGGTCGTATTTGTATTTATTTACGTTTTCGTATTATTTGTTGTTGCTAAAAGTGTTTTATTTCCTGAATTTAATTGTAATCTTGCTTACTAAAAGGATTTTTTATGGTGGAAAAAATACTCCCTATGCCTTTGACGGTGTCGCATTGTTTATTTTCAGGTTATATAAAAATATCACGACGTATTTTGAATGACTTTGAAATGGAAGAAGCTTTGAGGTTGGTTATTGGTGTTCCTGATGATGGATGTTCAGAGGATGACTTGGAGTCTGATGAAGGAGAGGAATTTGATGTCGAAACGATACAACACATTTTAGAAGAACAAACTGGTTCAGGTTCTACGGATTCACCTCTCTCGCAAGAGGTAAGCACATCTAATTACACTGACCCCGTGCCAAGCTGTTCTGGTATTCATCATTCTTCAACACAAGAACAAGAAATGCAAGTTCTTCAAGTGAAGTAGATGAATCATCTGAAGATGAGGATGATGACTGGAAGAAGACAAACTGGACTGACAGACCAAATGTTGAAATATTTGATCAGAAACTGTTACGACCTAAATATTTTTTGAGTAGTCGAGCAAGACCAGTTGCTCATTTTGATCATTTTTTCAATGATAAAGTTTTTGATTTGATTGTGTCGCAAAAAAATCTTTATGCAGATCAAACTAAGCCTAGTGGTTGGGTACCAGTGACTAAACCAGAAATACGAGCGTTTTTAGGAATATTGATTATAATGGGGTACCATGTCTTACCAAGTATTGACCTGTACTGGTCTACTGATCCCGGTTTTCGAGTAAACGAGATTGCCGACGTGATGCCTATCAAACGATTCAAAAATATTATGCGCTCACTTCACTTGAATGACAACAGTCAACAACCTGCCAGAGGCAGTCATGATTTTGATAAACTTTACAAGCTGCAACCACTTCTATCTTTGATCAATGAATCTTGTGAAAATAATGCTAAAAATACTTCTTTACAAAGCATTGACGAATGTATGATATTATTCAAAGGCAGGTCTTCCCTCAAACAATACATGCCACTCAAGCCCATAAAGAGGGGCTACAAAGTTTGGTGTCGATGTGACAGTACAACTGGATATTTGTATGAATTTTTAATATATACTGGTAAAACTGATACAGGTACTGAGGAGGGTTTGGGGGCAAAGGTGGTAAAAAGTTTGACAAGTAAATTGATTACGGAAGATTTCAAGATACATGTAACATTTGACAATTTCTTTAGTGATTCTTCTCTTTTGAATTATTTATATGAAAAGGGTTTATATGCTACGGGAACGGTAAGAAGGAACCGAGTGGATTTACCAAAACTCGTCAAAAAAAAAACAGGTGAGGGTAGATTCAAAACCATAAAAATATTTGAAAGCGAAAAAGCCAACTCCGTAAAGCTGTTAAGTTCTTTAATGGCATTGCTGCGTTCCGTATGCCAAAGAATCATATTGCCAACTGCGGCAACAACAGACAAAGATTTTATCAACCTTAAAATAAAAGATCACCTCAATCCTGTGCCTTACCTCGGATATCTTTTTGAGTTGGAAGTTCAAAAACTTCCAGAATCCCATACTGTGAACATTGCTGTGATAAGATCGCGCTGTATTGCTTTTAATATGAAACTAGGAGAAGAACTACAAAAACGACTTCCAACCAACTATGAAGCCCTACAAAAAATTACACTCTTGAGCGAAGAAGAAACTTTAAAACAAACAAAAGACACTTCCATAACAGTCCTTGCGAAGGAAGTGAGGCTGACTGAAGAAAAAATTGATAAAATCTTACAGCAATGGCAGACCATTCACTTTGTGGATTGGTCTCCTTTAAACGGTGATCCTGTTAGTTTTTGGGCAAAAGTATCTGCATACAAAAATGCTATAGGAATAAATTCATTTAAGGATTTATGTGATTTAGCTATCACAATACTGTCACTTCCGTACTCAAATGCAGAAATAGAAAGAGTTTTTAGCACCATGAATGTTGTGAAGAGCAAACTCAGAAATAGAATTTCAGAACAAACTTTAAACTCCATTCTACTCATTAGAAACCAACTAAAAAATAAAAATAAAGATTGCTCGAGTTACGATCTGCCAGATGAAGTAATTAATCAAGTCGGAAAACCAATGCCCAAAGAAGCTGGTGTAGGCATTGGAGAAGCCTCCACTTCCACTGATACTGAATATCCGGTTGACATATGTTTTGATTTTGAAATATAGGTAATAAATTATGTAATTGTTAGTATACGTAACAGTTTCAGATTTTATTATCCAGAACATTTGCTGTGATTTTTTGAATAAATATTTTGAATTTGTTTTTTTGTTTTGCAAAAAATGAAAATATTTGCCAAAATTGGACGATCGGCCCACTCTAAAACCCCAAGTTATGAGGCGCGGACTTCAAGAATAGACTTGAGCGTGTGCGATACGATTTAGCGACTTCTAGCGGTTTTTTTTTAAATATATTTACCAATATCTACTTAGCGGATTCTTTCATATTACTAGGGACTTTTAATTTGGTAGAACGGCAACACTGTTTGGTTTACGTATGTAGCAGTCACACTGCCGGCGAGGCGTGAGCACGTCGCGTCGGACGGTACGGAGCGTGAATGTGATTTTGTATCGTTTTACAAAAATGGATGTCGAAAAATTTGTCGAATGTGTTCGTGCTCACGTATGTTTGTACGATTTGGGCCATAGGCAGTATAAAAACACTGTTCTTAAAAATGAACTTTGGGAATCTATAGGAAGAGAGTTGAATCAAAGCGGTAAGTGACAGTTATTATATTTCTGTGCCTCCTGTGATAAGTGATATAACTCGAGTTGTACCCTTTTTGTGATTTTCACATGAGCATTATCAAAAAAAAATACGTCTTTTTTGGTCTAACTCACGTTCTTCTATCTGCTATAGTTTCGGAGATAATTTTGTGCAAAGTGATACAACTATAGGGATTTTGGCAAAAAATTCGTTACAATCGATATTTGTCAAGATGTAACCCCAAAATCGGTCACTTAACACACAATTTTTCGTGCTTCGTGATTTAAATGCTATTGTATTTAACTTCACATTTTATTTTTCAGTTCATATATCGTGAATTTTGATGTGACTAGAGTAATATCCCTTTAAACTAATTCTTTCGATATGCCTCTAGGATACAAATCGACATGTATCTACAAATCTGAATGTAAGGTATGCTCTTTTTTGTGAAAAGTGATACAACTTGACTTAAATCATTCTACACAAATCTGTTTTTATGTGTAAACAGATATAAATGTAGTTGTATCTAAAATTCCAACCAATTGTAAAAACATGGTACAAAATAATAAATGTGCTAAGTGATACAAGTGCAGGTGGCGGGGGTTCGAGGGGGTAATCGGAGGTGCGCGGGACGTAGAACCGTATTAGCTCACTCGTGCGCTTCGCACTACTCCGCAGTAGAGATGGGTCGTCGACGTATTTTGCGTCAACGAAACTAGACCGTCCAATTTCGTTCATCAACTAGTCGATAAACTAGTTGAATTCGTCGACTAGTTTACGCGTTAACTTGGTAAACTTTACGGCGTCGACTCGACGCGCGACGGCGACGTAGGCGATAGATTTTAGACTAGTCTCCCGCGTGCCATAAGTACCTATTAACTTGAACTTCCCTTCATACTTTTCCAGGCTTAGGACTGGCTGAATACCTAGTGAATAGAGTTAAACTATTTATTTACAATTTTACAAATATTTACATTAATTAAATATATACAAAACCAGTTAATCATTGAACTCGTAAACATTCGAAAACGGTTGAACTCTGACCTTGAGCGCGAGTAGTCACACAATGAATTTTATAAATCAAAACTAGATGAACTACGTAAACAACAACAAACAAGTAAAAACTGGTTTGTCTCGCACCGTTCGACCAGTCCATCGCCTTTCTCTTTCGCACACGCGAAACTACCATACACCGCATCCTTTTCTTCACAATGTCATTCGACCCGTACAAATATGAACTCCTTTTGAATAGATTTAGATCACAAATTTGTTTGCACGATAGTTCAACGGACGAATGAATTTGTACGCGCATCGTCGATCGTCGCGTAAGTCGCGTTGCGAGTTTCAGTTTAGCCGTCTGAGGCGTCTACGGATTCGACTAGTCCATCGTTTATCGGTGAACCGTCGATTCGTTCACAGTACGTGGACGGTCGAATCAACTAGTTCGTTCATTCAACGACCATCACTACTCCGCAGTGTCGCTGCGACTGTAATGGAGTGTGTTCACGTCCGAATGCGCCATGGATCGATGCGTAAGTTGATAGATGTATCATTTTACACGAAATTCAATAATATTGAGATTTTTGTTATTGTATTGAATTAAATCACCTTACACCAAATAACGAAAAGTTGACACAATAAAATATTATGTTGCTAAGTTGTAAGTATTGTTTTTAAGTAGGAGGTCAAAGTAATTTTCCCTCGTTGTAATAAATCTAGACATTTAATTTTATTATATGATATTATTTAAAGAATACCTATGGTTTTCTTACTCTTTATTTTTTTTTCAGCTTAAATCTCGAATTGATAAAATAATGAAATTGGCTACTAAATCGGATATTGAAGAAAAACATTTTGATACCCAGGAAAATGGCTGCGAATCAAGAGAGGAGCAAGAAACAAGCAAAACGGTTGACGGGTCATGGCACCGAGGTCCAGTAGTTGCAGAAACGATCACTGAAAAAGAAGAACCTAATGATATCCAGGAAGAAGGTAACGAGTCAATAGAGACGCAAGAAGGAAAAGAACCAGTTGAAGAATCGCGGAACCCTACAATTGTTGCGGAAACAGTTTTCAATAATAATAAGACGAACAAGACTCAAGAAAATTCTTCAAAAAATCTACTCGATGATTTGAGAATTTCAGAATCATCTGATCATGGCGATTTTGGATCTTCTAGCAGTGATGAATATATTTGCAATACTGATGAATTGTGTTCATCCACTGATGATGAAAGAGTACCGGTTAAAAAAAAATAACTGCTACGTCGTCATTGATGAGACAAACCTCCAATATTACGATTCCAGAAACACCACCGTCACCCATGAGCACATCAGAGAATTCCGTTCCTGGTTGCTCTTTCTGGGAACGCAACGGATTTAACAGTGCCGGAAAAAAGAAAAAAACGAGAAAAAGTGACAAAGAGAGAAGACAGGATAGAGCAAAGAGAAAACTATTTCGTAATACTGACTTAGAATATACAACTTTATCAGGGAAAACAAAGGAACGTCGGCAACTTCGTGAACTTCAAAACTGTCGTCAAAAATGAAAAGATAGACTACCACAGGATTTCAGGAAGAAACTTTTTGAACAGTACTGGAGTCTAGGCAATTACGAAAATAGAACGAATTATATTTCGAAATGTATTGAAATATGCCAAAAAAAATCCTCGAAGACTTCCCCAAAGAAAAAACGAAGCGTCAGCTTTCGTTACTTGTTTTTGCTGTCCTGTAAAATGACGTTTTTCGACTTGTATCACTTATCACAGGAGGCACAGATTTATTCTATTACATTAATTATTCTATTATTATTAAAATAGGTGACAAACTTTTCCCTCACACCGAAAGCTGCGTTTGGAGATCTTTGATTTGTGGGTCTTACTGGAGTGAATGCCCTTGGATCACTCTGTATTTCCTTTAGATCAATAAAAAATGTTTCTCCTTTCACTCTGATGAAATTATGTAAGCAACAGGCGGCTTTTACAATATCTATTGCGGTTTCAACATGGGTTTCTATGTGTCCATTGAAAATTCTGAACTTCTGTGCCAAAATTCCAAAACTGTTCTCAACAACTCGTCTAGCTCGACAAAGTCAAGATTTTTTTCTGTTGTCATGTACAACGGCTGCTCTAGGAAAAGGCCGCATAAGATATTCTTTCAAAGCAAACCCCTCATCTCCTATCAAAACATGTGGTGTGGGATCTTCATCTCCTGGTAGAGGTTTTGGCGGTAGTAGTAATTTTCCGTGTAAGTACGCTTGATAAAAATTTGAGTTTTCGAATATTCCGCTATCACTCATTCGACCATAGCTACCGATATCCACAGTAATAAATTTATAAAATGGATCTACGATTGCTAACAAAACGATAGAGAAGTAATTTTTGTAGCAGTAGTAATGTGTTCCGCTATTTGGAGGACATTTAATAGCAATGTGCTTCCCATCTATACTGCCCACGCAGTTGGGAAAATTCCATAATTCTCTGTATCCAACTTCTGATTGCCTCCATGTTTCCTCTGATGGTGCTGGCATATACGTTGGTTGCAATGGTTTGATAAGAATCACCGGTTGTTAAATACCTTAAACAAAGAAATAAGGTTATTATTTATGAGGAATAATTTGTTATGTTATAATACAATGCAATACAAATATATTCATTAAATAAAATAATATAATTCTTTATTTTTAATTATTTATTTTAAAGTTTGATTCTATTCTATTCTTGTAAATTTTATCATTACCGCAGGTGAAGCAGTAAAACACAAATGGAAGACAATCAGAGACGGCTACACTAAATATAAAAAACAGCTCAAAGGAACAACTGGTTCTAGTCGTAGAAACGTAAATTACACATGGGCATCACAACTGGCATTCTTGGACCATTTCAATGCGCCTCGAGAATCCCATTCAAACGTTCCTGTTGAAATATCACCAACATCACCACCTTCGCCTCAAAGTCAACCACCTGGTCATACACCTGGATACGATAGTATAACTTTCCAATCACCGGTCCCCTCACCTCCATCGCAGATTTCCCAGCCACCAATGCAAGCTACCTCATCAACATCGCAAGCCACCCCGTCATCATCACAGGCACCCCCGTCATCATCAAGCATTTCATCTCGAAAGGCTAAACGATCAAGAGGACATCCAGGAAGTGATGATGATGTAGGGAGAGTGATACAGTTTATAAATTCTAATAAAAATAAGAAGGAACTCGACGTTACTGACAATTTATTTCTTAGTTATGCCGATACATTCAAGAAATTTCCGCCCAGAGAACAAGCCATTGTTTCACTGGAAATGGCCAAATGTTTTCAAATATCGAACTCCGTCTGCTCGATTCTACATCATATAATCCACTCCATACGAGTATATCGATGGCATCACCAGCTTACTCTAATATAAGTTCAGTTAACAACACAAACCAGAAATCGCCAGCTCCTCAACCAATTAATCTATCTGGAGACAATAATGCCAATGTGGGAGAAGAAAATTTTATATTCGAATTTTTTTGAGTGAGTTGGGACCCCGACGTCAAAATGACCAAAAACACGGAGTCTGCAAAAGAAGGAACAGCAGAGACGTTCAGAGTTGGCGTGAGAGTACCACCATTCAACCCGGATGACCCAACTCTATGGTTTGCCCAGATCGAAGGTCAGTTCATGTTATCTAATATAGTGCGTGATAAGACGAAATATTATTATGTGCTAGCACAGCTAGAAACACAATACTCCTCTGAAGTGCGGGATATAATAATTAACCCTCCCGAAACCGGTAAATACGCCAAGCTGAGGGAGGAACTAATTAAGCGGTTATCGGCATCGCCGGAGAAGAGCGTTCGGGTCCAGACCAACATCAGGTGCCAGCGGCAGTCAAGAAGACAAGGAGTGGACGTATAGTTAAATTCCCGGATTACTATCGCCCGTAGACACGGTCTCAGCGGAGTAGTGTAGCGTCCAAAACCGCTACGACATCCGCTGCCGCTAATGAGCGGTGGGACCTCAGCAAGAAATCACGCCACCGCATACGTCATATCGTATGATCCTTTGTTAACACCAAGCGGCCAGGTAGCGAGCACCTAAGTAGTTACCTTTTTGAATGTGTGTGATTTTTAGTGTAAAAAGCCGCGGACTAGCAATGTATCGACTCACTTGATATATTCGCTTTGCTTGCTTGTGCTTTCTCGCTAATCTATTTCTTTGTTTACTTTTTATATTGTCGTAGTAAATTGTTATTTAAAGATTAAAGTAAGTTCGATTAGTGCCTCTGTTTTGATTTCAACAATCGACACTATGCTGATAGTGTACCAAACATAGGAAGTGGCTCAAGACTACATAAGAATCGAGCCCCTTCAATATCATTTCAAAAATTAGCTTAGGTACTGTGATGAATAAAGATCATAGACATGGAGGCAGGCCCGCGCGGGAAAATGTGTCACTGACAGCTGTCACTCGAACCGAGCGGGCTTGCACCCGATTGCTATTTCAAACTACCAAACTATTGTTTTATTTAATAAACCATTTGTGCTTACCCCTGTGACTAGTGGACGTCACAAATGGCGACGAGGTTATGGGTAGGTACACCAAATAAATCAAAAATAAAACAAAAAGAGAAAAAAAAAATACAAGAAAAAGGAGTGAACTAACGGGAATTGTCATCCCTTTATAACCAATATGCTAAGCGGTGTTTACGGGAAACATAGTTTATAGGTACGTAACTTGGATTATTATTAATAACGATAGCTACAAAATAGCTCGTTAGGTGTTTGCCAATATAATTTTCATTATATAATACTAATATGTACTTACTTATGGCAAGTTGTTTGATTGGAAGTTAGAAGGGTAAGTCTTGTACCTTTCTAAAAGAACAACACCACCCACAATGTTATTATTTTTAGCTGTTTACAAGCTATAAGCGTGGCTAACAAGTACTCGGTTGATACTATGAAGAAATACGTAAGCTATCTATTAGCTTATTTGAGAGACTTAGCTATTATATCACCAAGTACAACTAATAGATGTTTTGACGGATTCATTCAATTTCTGTCACGCATGTCGGCGAATATAAATAAAGAATTGTTTGTTGTGGTTATATCAAACTTGACATATTTTCTGCAACAGCAAAGTAAAGCATGCTATGTTTGATTATGATCTGGAAAAATAATAATTTTTCATACCGACCTAATATCCTAAGCAAGTGGTAATGTGTTATTTTATTCAAGTTCGGTATTGAATTTTATTAATGGGGCACGTAAACACTGCATTGACTTATATGGAATCACCCTTAAAAAGACTCGAGTAGTAGGTCTATTATAGACCGGTACTAAAAACGCCAAAGTAGTAAACTGCATACTGCAGTTGGTACTAACAATAAATACTTAACTGGCGAAAATGGAAAAGATGTTTCCATAAAAAGTAGTAAGTCGGGTGATCGACTTTCTATGAGGTTCTATGAGTAGTAAACTGACGCGTCTGGTTGTCGGTTGGTACTAACAATTTAAAGTTCTATGAATAGTAAACTGACGCATCTGGTTGTCGGTTGGTACTAACAATATAAAGTTCTATGAATAGTAAACTGACACATCTGGTTGTTGGTTGGTCCTAACAATATAAGGTTCTACGAGTAGTTAACTGACGCATCTGGTTGTCGGTTGGTACTAACAATATAAGGTTCTATGAATAGTAAACTGAAACATCTGGTTGTCGGTTGGTACTAACAATATGGTGTAGTTCACCTCGAAATGTCCTATAAAATAGATATGAAACTGCAAACCTGTGAAAACATAAGAAGCGTAAAGGTGTGGCAATGTAAATCATAATGGAGACAGTAACCATTGCTCTGCAAAAAGTAAAACAATATCTAAGACCTGGTTTTATCAGACACTATAAGAAAAACAATCCACAACAAGAAATAGAGTGGCTAAAAAATAAAAATAATCAATTCACAGATAAATCATTCCTATCGGCGACAATTGTTTTTATAATCTTGGCAAAGAGATATGTGTCTTCACGGTGTCAATATTTTTTAAATATTTGAATTATGTTTATAAATAGAATACCACAAATAAACATAATTATTTTAACCAAATACTTAGGTACTATGTTAATTACATTTATTTGTATTCTTAATTCGAAAATATCTTTATGTTAAAGCTGTTTAGCGGCTTATTATAATTATCTTTGCTTCTCCGTCAACTTGAAAAGCATGGCGGGGAAAAAGCAATTGAATCATAGTTTCCTAATAATTAATGACAAAAACACTTATATCAGAATGTACTATTGTTGCTTACGACAGCAGCACAGCGGGAACAATCAATAAAGTGTGTGGTGCTTTCTTCAAAAGACCATCTCAGACACTAATCTGCATAGTTTTCATGTGAAATTATATCAAGATTATGTCTGGGTCTTAAAAGAGAAAAACCTCTGAGGTTGTTGCCACATATTATAGTAGAAAAAAAGGAGACTAGTAAAAGTGTTTGTTAAAACCTTTTTGAAAAAAAAAGCATTTGATGCAGATATTCAAGTAGCCGACAAACAGCAGACTGAAACATTCTATGTCGTTAAGAACGGCACTCGAGACCTTTTAGGAAAAGACACCGCTATCTCTGTACAAGTACTCAAACTCGATATAGGAATTAATTCGGTAAGCGAGCAAGGTCATAAAAAGAAAAATTAAAGACTTGCAACTTGATATTTCAATCAAACCAGCAGACAGCCGATACCATTTATTTGGAAGAAAAGATTGACAAGTTGGTCAAATAAGATATACAATAAGGAGCTCGTGGCTTAATAAGAACTGCCACTCGGGTCGATCTTTAGGTAAAAGCTGTGCTTGCCTAGGTCGGTCTGTGGATGGGTGGCGCCCGACATACCTACCGACTTTCCTCCGTGCCTCAGAAAGCACGTTAAGCTGTTGGTCCCGGCTGCCATATGTAGATTTTTGGCAGTCGTTACAGGTAGTCAGTAACCTCCTGAAATTCTGACATCCAGTCTTACCAAAGAGGTATCGTATTACCTAGTATTAACTGGGTTGTGGAGGTCAGATAGGCAGTCGTTCCATTTAAAATACTGGTATTCAGCTGCATCAGGTTAGACTGGAAGCCGACCCTAACTTAGTTGGGAAAAGGCTAGGCAGATGATGACATACAATTATATCCTATTTAAAGGCACGAAGCCTTCAGGATGGGTCTTACCAATAATGCCCGTCCTCAAACCGGACGGAGATATAAGAGTGTGCGTAGTAGACATGTGATACATCAACAAGGCTATAATCGTGACTAATAGTGAGAGAAAACCATCCATACCGACATTAGCTCTAACAAAATTATGATGAATTGATGTTGATGATGATGGATAGCCACTAAAAAAATAAAAAAGAAAAAAATAAAAACTAAAAAAGAAAAAAGATCTATCAATCTTTTTATCGCCGAGGTTTAAAGATTTGGCCAGAGCATTCAAAAAAAAAAAAAAAAAATGCAGAAAGAATACTTCTTTCCTGTGGTGGCGTCGTCGTCGTCAACTTTATTGATGATTTTGTGGTATGGCAACGATGACGCAGAACACAATGCTAGGCTCAAATATTCCTGGTTATGTTTAAAGAATAATATTCTATTAAACCAGGTAAAATGCGTATATAATGTCAAGAGCATACTATTTTGGAACTTGAATTGTGGTCAAAACTATATATGCTCGCCACAGACAACTAATTTATTCACAAACAATGACAATGTTTTGATACATATTCAACACACTCCCTTATAAAACAAAAAAAAAAAAAAAAAAAAAAAAAAAAACTAGCGAATCGCCCCGATTTCGATCCGATGCAATGTGCTACATATAAACCGAAATCTTGAATCATTCTATATTAGAAAGAAAGAAAACATATTTATTTAGCACAATACATGCCACAAGTGCACACAACAAACAATAAAAATTATAAAAGAAACTAAAAAACTAAACTAAAAAAAAAAAGTGTGTGTATCGCAATATTACTGAAAACTACATTAAAATCTGGTGCGTAGTTCAAAAGATTTAAGAGTACAAACAACGGAAGCGATTTTATTTTGTACCATGTAAAGATGACAGTTAAAAAAAAAAAAAAAAATTAATGCAACAAAAAGACAATAAATTTACAATGGAGTGACACCTGTTGAACAAAATTATTATGTTTTGGAAACTTAAACTCTTCATATTATTTGTATTTAAATACTATATTTTAATAAAATAATTTTCAACCGCAGTTCTCCCAAAAAGAAATCATAATTATGTAAATAATAATATGTTTGTTCTTTTATGGAATACACTGTGTACTCTGGTTGTCAATATATAACAGTACAGGTGACTTATTTCTGCATTTCAGTTCTAATAATAAGTTTCTTAATTATATGGCTTCTTTACTTGCCTCATATAATGCTACATATTCAGCATCTGTACTTGATACAGCTACTGTTAAAATTGTTTTTACACTCAAATGAAATAACACTACTATACATGTAAAAGATAATAATATATCCTGGATAAGACTATAGACCATATGGTCAACACAATCTGATGCCCAATCAGCATCGGCCGGCATATCCTATTAAATCTAAATCATTTTTAGTTTAACATATTGGACCAAAATGCTTGATATTTTCAAGTATGTATTATTAATTTTACATGCTTCCAATATGTTTCATTATAATTGTTATTAAACTGACTAGGATAAAAAAACAGCATAAATTACGTATGGCTGGGTTACCATTGATAAATAAAGCAAACTTACTATTAATTGCTTGTAAGGATGTTAAACTTATTTAACAAATGATTCTGATCTAAAAAAAAAAAAAAAAAATATTTTTGATTTTCTGCCTCTCATACCTAAATACTATATAATATTTTCCAAGTATTTTAATTTACATTTTAACATAGTCTTATGAATTATGATATTCAGTTACTACGTAAAGAAAAAAAAAAAAAAAAACACCTACAAACAAAGCAATTTATATTTTATTTGGCGGTATCGGTTGTGTAAGGAATACACAAACTTCAGACATGGTTTAGCTGACTGTTTTCAATCCAAAGATAATGTTAAATTAACATGACTTTTAAATTCTCAGAGTTCATAGACAGAATAATTAAAGAAAAGGAATGGGTTATGTAGATAAAAGAAAACAAATTGACACCTAATTTTGGGCCCACACCACATACGGTTGTTGATTCTAGAGGCTCTGAATATTACAAAACCACAACCGGACCAGAGTAGAAGGAATATTGTCCATTTTGAAAAAAAAAAGGAGGTAAATGACAAGAGTATGGGAAAAAACACCTGAATTCACCTGATTCTGATGACACTAGCGATTGTGATTCAGACAACGAATAACTAACCTAAACATTAAGACAAATGTGTTGCTGGGGAGTTTGTTCCGCCACTTCTTCTTCTAAGCTAAAACTTTACGAAGTGTTGAAGGGTGGGCGTTTTGAGGGACTGTCTTTTGTAAAATTTAACCTTCGAGAAGGGCTGATTGTCAGCCTGGTTTGAATAAATGACTTTCTATTTTGAAATTAACAATGTATCAATGTATACACTTCTTTTGTTTAAAACCTCTATGTAATCTATTTGATTGTGTTACTAATGAAGGAATTTCAATTGCGTTATAAATGAGTTTAAGTCCTAAGTTTTTACTTAGTAAAAATAATATCTGAAAAATCTATATTTGTAAAAAAAGGAAGAGGTGTGATGAATAAAGATCATAGACATGGAGGCAGGCCCGCGCGGGAAAATGTGTCACTGACAGCTGTCACTCGAACCGAGCGGGCTTGCACCCGATTGCTATTTCAAACTACCAAACTATTGTTTTATTTAATAAACCATTTGTGCTTACCCCTGTGACTAGTGGACGTCACAGGTACATTGCCACTATATGCTATCTGTGATTAAAAGATGTGAGTAATTTAGTATAGTATTATATAGATACATCATTATTAAAAAAAATTGCTATTTGTTATTGATTATATATACTGTTGATGTTAATTATTGAAAAGACTGTGATTTTGAGACTGTTGTTAATTAAAGGTTAAGCTAGATTTATTCATATTTTATGTTAAAAGTCATAAAGAAATAAATAATGAAGACTGGTGTTAAGTAGTAAGAGATTTAGTTATATACTTTATATAAGCTGTTTGTGATCTGAAGTATATAGATTTGCAATATTTAGTTTTCTGGTTAAAAAATGATTCTAATTCGTAAAATAAATTCTAATAATTTTCAAAATATGAATCAATCAATGAAAATTGAAAAATTTAGTTAGGTTACTTTCATTAAGCTATAATTGTGATTATAAAGAATGTTGATAATTTTAATTACGCTGGATATATTTAATTTGGTTTTCTGCTCAAAAATGTTAACAAGTGTTAATTATATAAATAAAAAGGTTACCTACCTCAAACAAATGGCCAGCCTTTCTCTTGAACTGATTGATCTCCTCCAATTTGTGTCCAGTTTACTTATCGTATCACATAAAATACTATGCAATGAGGAGAAAAACTCAAAGGTCGACATAGATGTCGCTGGCATCGACTCTGCCTTGCCATCTATTATTGTTGACGTTACGAGTGAATTTGTTTGCTGTTTTCGGATAATTTTATGTATATATGTAATGTATTCTTTTTGGCCTGTTTCGAAGTTAAAAGTGGAGTTACGCAAAAGAAATGCATCAACAGCAGGAAAAAAAGCAGTTTTGATTGAAAGGTAATCAATAAATCATTTTAAGGTTATATTGATAAATAATCGATATTGAGAAATCATCGAATCTAATAAGATCTATGTACATATATGACTTTCAGATTAGAAACATACGACCGACATTTTAATTTTAATGACAACCCAGAGCCTGGCACATCTCTCAGTGACCCACAATATCGGTGCCCACCAACTTCTTCCTACAAAGACATCAATGCCGATTCGCCGATTCCTGCTCTAACTAGGCAAGAAATACAGTTGTACTTCGAAAGGTGAGTTTATTTATAAAATCCCTTGTAGCATCTCTCTAATGATAGCTTTATATTTAGACCTTAGGACTAAAATTATAGCAGGTATCTTCTCCTATGTTACATGACTTACCAAAGTGGCTAAAGCGCTATTCTATTTCTTTCAGATTCAATGCTCAGCCAAAAAGACAGGCTATGTACGAAGCCAGGTGTTTATTGACTGCACGGTATAGCATTGAAGGTGACTACACCTACATACAGGGCCAATGCAAGGCCCAAATGAAAAAAGTTGTCTATGTTGTGAATGTTCTGTTGAACAATGAAGGCAACATTGAACAATGTTATTGTGAATGTGCTGCTGGGAGCGGTATTGAAGCACACTGCAAACATGTTTCAGTGCTACTTTGTGCAATAGAGCATATGGTCCGATCTAAAACTATTATTCTACATCAGGTTTCTACTCAAACTCTAATGAAATTCAAAAAACCAAGCAAGGTGTTTTATAGATCACCCATTCAGGCTCAACATTTGCCGTCAGTTAGGAAGAAAAAAGGGTCAATGTTAACTTTGATCCATTGTCTAAGAAGGATGAAATAAAAAATTACAATGATTACATTCGCAATTTAGCAATTAATTTTGGAGACACAACAATGCCTATATTACAGACATTTGGACCAGCTAATCCCTATGGTCTGGAACACGATCATACTTATGCAAGTAAAGATTGCAAAGATAATGTTCTTGACAGTTTATTATTGCAAAATGTGACCGAAAAGCAAATTATTGATGTGGAGCTATTAACAAGGGCTCAAGATAAATCCATTGATTGGCATAAGTGGAGATCATATAGGGCCACAGCAAGTATGTTCTATGCGATTTGCCATGTCCAAACTGGGAAAAAACACTTGATAAATAAAGTATTAAACCCAAAGAAAATTTTATCTCGCTCTATAGTTCATGGCAAAACTAACGAGCCTATTGCAATAAAAAAAAATGAAAAGGAATTTGGGTTAAATGTACAAAAGTGTGGTCTCTTCATATGCTTGCAATACCCCTTCCTTGCAGCTTCTCCAGATGGGCTCATAGGTGAAGAGTCTGTTGTAGACGTCAAGTGCCCCTATACTGCAAGGTTCATGCCAATAAACACAATTACTGTACCATATTTAGAATACAGTAATGGACAATTATCTTTAAAAAAAAACCATCCATATTATGCACAAATCCAAGGACAATTATTGTGCACAGGGAGAAAATATTGTAATTCTATTATTTATACTTTTAAAGAAATCCAGGTGTGTTTTATCAATAGAGATGATATTTATATAGAGGAGATGGTAAGAGGACTAGTTAATTTCTATGAATGTGATTTAAAACCAGAAATCATTAACAAATACTTTTATAAATATTATGGTTCTATAATAAAACTACAGTAGAATATTTTTTGTCTTTTATTTTTTAATAATACTCTCTCTAAAATTACAACACATGACACAAATAAAAAATATTTTACTAGCTATGGGAATATAATTGTGATCTATTTCACTTTTGAGCATTTTATAGGTTTTAGTAAGACCAATCAACCTTTCAATGTGCACTCTTTTACTTGCCAAATACTGTTAAGCCTGGCAATTGGGTCTGACCTTTTAAAAATGTTGGAGTATTAATAGTAACACGTAGCTACTTTACTTCAGTCAACCGTGCAGAAACATAAAGTCAAGCGTCGTCTTGCTGAGTCATTCAGGAACTCACCGCTTAAGATGCCAAGCTCACCTAGTGAAAAACTTCATGCTGACACTCACTCACTGGTCCAACAAGAAAAAAACCAAACTAATTTACCTACCGCAGAAACGGGATGTTTTGAGCAAAGTGATACTGCATCAGTTTTTACTCCACAAAGCAGACAATCATTCGAACACAGTATAGAGATCCCATGTGCTCAAACTTCGTCAACCCTACTAAATAAAAGTGATCACCAACGCTCGCAAAATTCAACAACAACCTGTGTTCCAAAAATTATTATTTTAGGAGACCAACAAGTACGGGGTCTTGCTAGTCAAATAAAGTTGCAGAGGGATGCCAATAAGTGGAATAACGTATATTCTGTGTCAGGAGTGTCAAAGCCAAACGCTACTAGTACACAAATATTGTATAAAATAGATGATTATGTAAAAACATTGCGCAATGATGATATAGTAATATTGGGCTTAGGAAGCAATGACAAAAACCCGTATAAATTTCTGTCAGAGTTGATTTCGACCCTTCATAAACTAAGAAATAGCCAAATATTTGTTCTAAATATTATTAATAATCCCTATTTAAATTTTAATTTATTGAACCAAAATATAAAACTATTTTTACTTAATTTTCCTAACTGTAAGTTCATTGATACAACTGAGAATATATTTAGTCATAATCATTATAAATACACATTCAAGGAAATATTGTGTTATAAAATAAATATAGAAATTGATAATATCAATTTTAAGAAAAGTATAGGCACAGCTTGTTTATAAAAACACACGAGCACGTCAGCGAGCTCAAACATAAATACTCGTAGTAATCACATAAAAGGAACAATTCCATATTATTTTAAGGTACAAATAAAGAACCCCCACCAGCCAATAAAAGCTAATAAAGCCACTGTACCTACACCAAACCCCGATGATCCTAACAAATCCATTTTTTTTCGATGTTAAACGTAAATGTACACTATTTCATCAAAATATTGCCGGTATCTTAAATAAAACAGATTTATTACAAATAACTTTACAAGAACTGCATTCAAACGGTACAATTTTTGATATTCTATGTTTTTCTGAAACTTTCATAAAAAAAGGATCCGAAAGTAACTTAATATTAAAAAATTACAAGCTAGTCTCATCTTTTTCAAGACCTCACCAACGGCGAGGTGGAACCTGCATAATGGTTAAAAAGGAACTTGAATGCAAACATATTCCTAACTTGGTTACGCCTTTAATAAATGATTTCGAATATTGTGCAATAGAAATTATCACGCTTAAAGTCATTGTTATCTGTATTTATCGTACTCCAAACTCAAATCTAAGTCTGTTTTTAAAAAACCTTGAGGCTATTTTAAAGAAAATAACGAAACGTAATAAAAATAAAATAATACTATGTGGAGATTGGAACATTGATGCATTAAAGCGTAACAATAATTATAAAGAATTAGAATGTATCTTACAGAACTATAACATTTCTAACCATATTACTAAACCAACAAGAAAATCATCATGTTTAGATCTCATCGCAAGCGACATACCTAATGTCCAGCCCCAAATACATTCCCTTGCATTATCTGATCATGAGACCGGGCAGTCAGTCCAGTTTGGTTTCAAAAGAGAAGAGATCTAAGTCAACAAAATATAGAAAAGTTTGTATCATGCATATCGTCTCTTTCCTTTTCGGAAATATACGAGTTAGATAATACTGACATAGCATTCAATCACTTTCATGACACACTGTCCCTTTTTTATAATCTCTGTTTCCCCATTCTCAAAGTAAAAATTACAAACAAACCGCCGAAAAGTAAATGGATAACAAAAGGAATAAAAAGATGTTGTGTCAAGAAACGAAGTATGTACCTAAAACATAGACTTTTAAATTCTAATAAAAATCGAAACTTACCAAAATTATACAAGAATACTGAGACGATGTATATTACATGCTCAAAAAATTTATAATACCCGTTATATCCTTCAATCAAACAATAAATGTAAAGCCGCCTGGGACATTATTAAAAAGAATAGTGCAGATAGCGATAATAATGCTGAAATTACGTCTATCATAGATGATCAGGGCACTTACACTAATGCCGATATAATTGCCAATAAATTTAATGACTTTTTTATAAACATGACTAACAAGCCTAATTAAACTAATTCTCAAAAACACATTGACTACAAACATACTATCACTGACATACCAAATACCATTTTCTTGACTCCAACTGACGAAGATACTGTGTGTAAAATTATTAATTCTTTAAACTCAACAAATTCAACCGGGTATGACGATATCAATACGAAAATCCTTAAACGTTGCTCTAAATATATGTATATCCTTTCCGCTCGCTCACTCAAACTCATGTGGTGTTCCCCAGGGCAGTATATTGGGTCCCTTTTTATTTTTGCTCTATATCAATGATTTGCCCAACGTAACCCCATATTCTTGCATTCTGTACGCCGACGATACAACTCTTAGTATTGAACTCACCGATGACAATATCACGAAATACGAAAAAGAGATTAATGACACGTTAGACAAAATAATAGAATGGCTAAAAGACAACAATCTACACGTCAATATTAGTAAAACCAAGTTTATACAGTTCCAAACTTACAATAGCAAACGTCAACAATTAAAAATTAGATATGCAAATAACGCTGTAGAAGAGGTTGAAAGTGCTACTTTTTTGGGAATAACATTAGATAAATATTGCAACTGGAAAATACACATTGACAAATTATGTACTAAGCTGCAAAGATTTGTATTCGTTTTAAACCGAATTACTCGCGTAGCTGGCATCAATGCAGCACTTTATGCTTATCATGGTTACGTAGCATCAGTTCTCCGCTACGGTATCATTATATGGGGAAATTCTGTTGATACCATTAATGCATTTCGAGCTCAAAAGAAATGTATTCGATCAATGACTAAAGCCCAACCATTACAAAGCTGTGTCCCAATATTTAAAAAATTAAGAATATTACCACTCCCATCTTTATATATATTCGAACTCTGTATCTTTGTACGTAAAAACTTAGCATTATTTCAAGTACGCAATGATGTTGTAATAAGGAAAAGTCGAGACATTCATAAATTATGTGTACCCCCACAAAGAATTAAACTATTTTCGAATAATGTTTACTGTATGGCAATTCAAATTTATAACAAATTACCTAATGTTTTTAAAAGTCTTAACATCACAACATTTAAAAACAAACTATTTAACTTTCTATTGCAAAAGTGTTACTACTCAACGAATGAGTTTTTAAATGAAAAATTTGATTCGAAATTTAAATTAGACGACGACTTACCTCCTGATTGAATGGAATTTCATTTCTAGGACATTGTATTGAAATCTTTATTATCTTCTTCATTGTATTTAATAATTCTTGACATTATAATTATAAACCCTGACAATGTATCTAATAATTCTTGACATAATAGTTAATACACCCTGACATTGTATTTAATATTTAATAATTCTTGACATTATAATTAATAATTCTGACATTGTATTTGATAGTAGTTAACGTATTCTTTATTCTTGACATTGTGTGGTTCATTTGTATTAATTCTATTGTAGGAATGTCAATTTTAATGTTAAATTGTGAATGTTAATTTTTATTCTTTATTATAAATTCATTACAATTATTCTTTAAAACATTTGTACGCTGGAAACAGCTGAATATTATGAACATCAAATTATTTGTAACACCTATAGCAACAATATTCTGACAAATAAATTTATTATTATTATTCCTTTATTCATTTTCTTTTCTTACTAAATACATTTTTAAATATTTCTTAAAAAAAAAGATATAAAAAACATTTAAAAATATAAAAAGTAGTAGCCCACCGGCATTGGGAACAGGGTCCGAGCTACCGGTGGTCAGGGCTCTTGAGAGAGGAACCTCCTGACAATGCGCGCCGTGTCCAGAAGTACTGCCTTCTGGATCAAGCCCTTGATCCAGTTACCAAGCGAGAGCCTCCTTAGATGTTCGTCGAGGCTCTTGGCTATTAAGCCATTGGCAGACACGACTATCGGCACAATGATTGCTGTATTCACGTGCCACATGTCGACAACCTCGCGAGCCAGATCTAGATACTTGAATTGTTTATCTTTCTCTGCTTTCACGAGGTTCTCGTCATGCGGGACCGTTATATCAACAATCATTGCGCGACGCTCCGATCGATCTATCACCACAATGTCAGGCTTATTGGCAACAATAGTCCTGTCAGTGACGATAGGTCGATCCCAATACAATGAAATATTACCATTTTCGAGAACTGGGTCGGGCGCATACTTATAGTATGGCACTTCTGTTTCCACAAGGTTGTATTTCAAAGCAAGTTGCTGGTGGATAATCCTGGCAACAAGGTTGTGTCTATGCAAGTATTCTCCGTTAGCCAGACGAGAACATCCAGAAATAATGTGTCGGATCGATTCTCCAGGACGGTGGCATGCCCGACATATGTCAACCGTGCCATCCTTCACAATATATTTCCGGTAGTTGTTCGTCATCATAACTTCGTCCATTATTGCACAGACAAAACCTTCGGTTTCCCCGAAAAGGTCACCAAAACGCAGCCAGGATACGGACGCTAAGAAATCTACATCGGTTCCATGTAAGGCCCGGTAAAAGCGTCCGTGCAGCTCCTTGCTCTGCCATACCTCCCTGCGGTCATTAGTGTCTAATACTTTAGGTTTGCGCCAGTTCTCGTTAGCCAAGGAGAGCGGGGTAAGGCCCTTGTCCACTGAGACCACATCTCGGTGCATCCCCACGTTGGCTTCTAGGAAGTATTCCCTGAGACTGCATACCTCACGGTTGTGTAGGGTCTTAGTATTTAAGAAACCACGACCCCCACACTTCCGCGGGATATACAGTCTCATCACCGACGACCGTGGGTGATGCATCCGATTTGCGGTCAATAGTGAGCGGACCCTCCTATCCAGGGCATCAAGTTCTGTCTGAGTCCATTTGAGTATGCCGAAAGAATACATCAAAACCGGCATGACCCAACTGTTGAAGGCGCGCACCTTGTTTCCGCCTGACAAAAGACTGCTCAGGACCTTGTTCAGGCGGCCAAAGAAGCGCTCCCTCAACGATTGTTTCATGACGGCAATATTGATACCTAATGCTTCCGACATACCCAAATACTTGTAGGTTTCTGTTGACGAGAGGGATCTAAGTAGTATGGAATCCGAGATTTGAGTTCTCACGGATTCCATAATCTCCCCTCGCTTCACATGCAAGACTGCACATTTGTCCACACCAAATTCCATTCTGATGCCACTACTGAAAATTTCTGTTACCTTCAGTAGCTTCATCAGTTGCAAATTGTTGGGGGCAAAGAGTTTCAGATCATCCATGTAAAGAAGGTGAGATATAACCTGACCACCTCTCCTCAACCGATAGCCTAGACCTGAACCCTCCAGCAGTGTGCTAAGAGGGTTCAAGGCTAGACAAAACCACAACGGACTCAGACTATCACCCTGGAATATACCACGCTCGATCCTTATCGGTTCACTGTTCCCTCCGATCTGTCGACATCCTGGATAGCGAAGGACCGTTCTCCAGTTCCTCATACATGACATCAGGAAGGTACACAGAGTTGCATCTACTTTGTACAATGCCAGCACCCTCATGAGCCATGTATGAGGCACCGAGTCATAGGCCTTCTTATAATCTATCCAACATGTAGACAAATCCTTTCGGGAGCGGCGAACCTGTTGGCTAATGGTCATATCAATGAGGAGCAGCTCCTTAGTACCACGGGACCCGTTCCTACATCCATTCTGAGAGGCAGACATGATAGAGTTACTTTCGACATGTTGGCTGATTTTAACTCTCAAAATGGATGTAAGAACTTTATAGACCGTTGGTAAACAAGTGATTGGTCTATAATTTTTAGGTTCCGCAGTACTACCTGATTTATGGAGCAGGTGGGTAATTCCTGTTGTCAAGAACTGGGGTAGCGATCCTGACTCTAAGGCTGATTGAAACTGAGACGCCAAGCGAGCGTGCGATCCTTTAAACCACTTGATCCAGAAATTGTGCAGTCCGTCCGGCCCTGGAGATTTCCAGTTAGGTAACGGACGGACTGCACAAGCTACGTCTTGGGGGCTGATGATAATTGCCCCCATTTCTGTTATAGGATCACACGCTCGTTCAACCTCCCGGGTCCAATCGCCCTCAGTGTGACTGACAGGCACCGACCAGATGTTGCGCCAGAACGACGTCATGGCGTCATCATCCGGCAAACGCGAGTCAATCACACCTTGGTCTGGTCGTTCCCAAGCTCTATATACCCACCTTTCATCACTTTGGAAAGTGCGGTTCTGTGTATACCGCTCCACTCGTCGCTTATACCGACGAATACGGCTCGCCCATGCATAGATTTTCTGCTTCAGGAAGTCGATGCGCTCTGTGACGCGGGACAAATAATCAGGAAAACTAATATCTGTTCCCGAGAACGCCCGCCTCACAAAACGCATCACTCTAGGGCGAGTATTGCCCTCCCTGAAGCAGATCAACTTGCCGATGAGTGCTCTAGCCTCACCGATACGCCGCTCAATCCTGCACTGCCAGGCTGGAACAGCTAACTTTGGTCGTGCAGCTCTGTCTTTGTTAGGAAATTTAACATGAGCCACACGACATGCCGCTACAGCTGCACAATACAAAATTGAGTGGGTATCGGCGAGGTCTTTGCTACTGTCAAAGCAATCTGACAGTTGCGAATCTAGAGCACACACCAGCGCCTTGTTTTTCTTGTGCATGGGCAAACGAGGTAAACGTGGTCTAAGTTCAGGCGGTGTGGAACGGTACTCCCGGAATGCACCCTCCAAAGCGCCCCTCAATTGAACATTGCATTGGGTACTCACGGATATAACTTCGTCATCATCCTCTTCACCACCACGTTCGGATCGCGGCGGAGCACTGGAAACATTTTCCAGTTGCACTGCGACCACTGGTGAAGCCGGTGTGACTGGGTTACTCCGTGATTCAGAGCGTAGTCGATCAAGTACAGTGTCATCCAACATATGGTTATGCTGGATGACCCGCACCTGATCCGACAATCGTTGCGCCGACACGCTGATAGCTGGCTCAAGCACCTGAAACAGAGAGAGCATCCGACTACGGTACGCAGTCAAGTTACTTCCCCCCTCAGTAGCCCCATAATATGCGCGCATGACACTCTCGTTTATGGACTGAGTCCATCGCATGCGCGGCACATTTCCACCAGCAGCGGGGACCCTGTTCGGGGCCGGTTGGCCTCGAGGTCCTAAGCCCGCTGGTGGCCGTCCTCTTCCTCGTCGTTCGCGTCGCGGTGGTGATGGCGGCGGTGATGTTGATGGCGTTGACAACGGGGAGAAAAATTCGTCGCTGGAACTCGACGCAGCTACAGCTACCGGAGACACGGCGCCCACGGATGTGGCGCGTCCCGGTGGCTGCGAGGCGGAGTTTAGCGACGAGCCCGGAGATGGTGGGTGTGCTTGCTGTCTTTCTATTTTAGCCCGGCTTCTGGTCAGCATTGTTGTTTCTTTGACGTATTGACATTTACTTCGTTCTGCATTTTTCTGAATATTTCATCGTTATTGGTCCAAATTATTATGTATTTTGATTCCGGATTTTTTTTTATTTTTTTTTTTATTATTATTATATTATTAACATTACTTTCAGCAAACATATCTTGAATATTGAATCCACGATCTGCCAGAATAACATCACCACTTTCACACTTCTGTAATAAGTCACTTCTTTCCACGGTTTGCCTGTCACTTACAGATCCTGCATATGCAGGAGAGCAATAAGACAACAGGCCCCCTGGAGTAGCACCAACAAGTATCTTCAGTGTGTTCCCATGCTTGTAGCTACTCCATGATGCCTGCTGAGCAGTAGGATGTTTTGGTTTCTGTACATGAATTTCTGTACCATCTAAGATGACCCTAACATTAATATTGTATTTTTTTAAATGATCTGGCATGTAATACTGAACCAAATCTTTATGTGGCCATATATTTATTTTTGACCAAAGTTGATATATAAAATTAATCCAAGTTATAAATATATTTGATACAGTTGTGGTGCTTACGTTAAAAAATCTACTTAATTCAAATATACACTTGTTTTGCCTTTATTTTATTAAAGTTAAAAAGAACTGATCTTCAGTGCTAAGGTTGATAACTTTGCTGCCAAAATAGTTTATTTTATGAGCTACTGGGCTCAAGGTAGAATACACAAAATAGAATTTCTTATAAGATTAAAATCCTGTGTAAAATTTTATAGCTTTATCATCAGTTTTATATCTATTAATTGTCCCATACATGTGTTCAATATCACATTGTGTACCTTTAGTCAAAAATACACGTTCAGGTGGTGATAGTGTTATCTCCTCACTCTCTGTACTTATCTCCACTTCATTGCATGATTCTATTTCCATATAAAAACTGGATATACAAGTTGCATTGCTTTCTTGAGGGCTTGTAGGTACATCAAGCATTAATTTCCTCCGGGACCTTTATACTAAACGTTCTAAATGCTGTTTTGCGGATGTTGATTCTACTTTTGTTTTTGTAAAAGAAAAGATTGAAGGCACTGCAGTTTTCTTAAAGAATTTAGCCTTAGGCTCATACGCTGAAATAAATAACATATTATATCATTACTTTCTATGCAAAATGATCTACTATTATCCACGAGTTATTAAGAATCAACCACACTTACCAGTATATTTACTTTGGCCAAAATAATCATCAGCTATAAAATGAGTAGAGCACAATACAGAGTGCTCGGTTGCTTTAAAGTTTTTGATTCTCAACGCTTTTTCCTAGGCTTTTCGGCGTTTTGGATCTTTTGGAAATAAATGTCGCCCTTGATTTTTGCAGTCTGGAGCACAACACTGCGTCATATTTATAGTATTTAATTATTTTCGATATTTGTTTACATAAAAATCGTAAATTAGTATGGATTTTGACAGGTGACCGGACAAAACAGCCAAGTTGATTATGCGACACCTGGTGGGATAAAAAGGCAGTTTTTCACCCCATTGTTCAAAACACTCTTGCGTCATTTTGAAGTAGGCGTAAAACTTATCTTCGTGGGATAAAATTTCGCGGCATAGTCTGTGATACTCCCCATAATTACGACGGTTTTGATTTATTTCATGCACCCATTTCCGTTTACGTTGTTTTTTCTTAGCTAGCGCAAATAAGAGCAAGAGCGTTTCCACGTCTGAATCGCTCAACATCTTTTTGATGAATGAATAGCGTCGCGATACGGTCGGCGTAAATGGGCGCGGCGGGACGAGACGTGATCGCGCCCGCAGTGTGACCGATGCCGCCGTGCCAGCGCCACGCCACGCCGGCTGTGTGCAGAGACCTTGAGATGACGGCTGAGAGCTGATTGACATGTATAATAATAATACGTTTATTTCTGACAACACAATCCATAGGCATAGTTACAAAGAATAGAATAGCCAACTCATAGACAGATACAAAATTCAACACAATACAAAAATTTAATTAAAAGCATAATAAAATTCAAAAATATTAGCGTACATGTGTTACGAACATAGTTTTAAGGTTTATGTTTTACTAACAATCTATGGATGTTTTAAATCTGAAATAAATGATAATAATATAATATTAAAAAAACATATACAATATAATGTGAAAACAGATAGTATTGAAGGCTTCCAAGACCATGGTGTGCAGGGTAGAACTGCACAACTAGTGTCTTATGCACTAGTATTCATGGTTGCTGGGATTAGAAAAAAAATAAAGCATCCCATAGCCTATTATTTATCGGGCTCTTCAGTCACTGCTGATAGATTCAAAAAATAATACTATTTTGTACCCATACAAATCATCAGTACTATCTTAATGGTTTTGTTTCCCGGATTAATCAGAAGACTTCATTCCATCACAATAATCCTCCTAAACTTACTCCATTCAAACACCAACACTCTTCCAGCCTCATCTGTGACCGAGTTTCCATATCTTGCTCTCATTTTAATTAGTCTAGGAGGAGGTCTACAGAATCCAACCATTAAGGACGCGTTTACGAATTCTCGCGGTTCAATTTTAATTTTTGAGTCTTACTACTACAAATATTTTGTGTTCGTAGAGCTATCTTTTTCAACACGAGATCCAGCAAAAAACGACACAGGGTCCACCCACGACGGCGGCCGAGCGCAGACTAATATTAAATTACAAAATTTTTGTGTAATAAATCAAGACAGTGACAAGTAAAATAACCCGTAACTCAAGCCTATAAGATTCACGCGATTAAGCAAAATTTGTAGAAAATGTAGATGCGATTTTATTTTTTTTCTGAGTTGGATTGTAACATTTTGATATTTTTTTTAATACCATTTCGAGTTGAATTATATTCTTACATAAAATATTTTTAAATATATAAATTTATGTTATTAAATAGAAGAAAACTGATCCTAAACTCAACACGATATCGTTAATTTTGTGTGGAGAGGCACCGGAAATATTTTTTTACAGTATCATAAACCAACATTTTCGAAAAAACAGCTAATACCATTTGAAGATGAAGAAGTAATCTATATGTGGTAATTATTGGTTGCATTTGGTTTTGTTTCATTTTGCCGCAACAGCAACCGAAAAACTACTTATTTTTTAAAGTTTTAGTCAGATTTGTAAACGCGTCCTTAAGGGAATGAACAGGGTTTATCAGATTTCCCATGCCAAGACTTTCAATAATAACATCTTAGCATTAGGTCAATTGGTTGACCAGTTCAAAATACAATCACAGAGGGCAAAACAGCAGGCTGATATGGATAGGGAGTTTAATGAGGGTCTTACAATACAATTAAACTCCTTTACTAGTGCCGTAGCTGGACTCTCTGAAAAAATTGAGTCAAAAACTCTGGAACTCTCACGTCCGTGCACCAGAAGATTCACACAGGTCTCCACCCCTCCAACAGCTGATTCAATAAGCTCTTCACAGACTCCAATCCCCGGGAAGATAGAGATCATTCCCTCCTCAACTTTTAAGTCACCCTTTCTAACTGTCACTTTTTCATCCAATAATGACATAATTATAAATCCTACGGGAATAAAATCTAAATCTCTTGCTGAGTTGGGCACTCTGAATGTTCAAACTAAGACATTGATCAACATACTCAATCAAGATTTAACTTCTGTATTAGCCAGACTAACTACCCATCCCAATTTTATCAAAGAGTTTAACACTTTAACCACAAAGGATACAAAAATCCAGAGACTCAAGGATATGTTCCTAACTATACCAATTAAATTAGATCAGTGGTTTCATGTTCCTCATCAATTTTAATACTGTATGATCCATAACATCCCCTCATCCACCTGTACTCAAAAATAGACTGACATCCGCCACAAATTTAGGTTAAGAACTGACAATAAGAAATAAGGTTTTCCAAAACATAAAAATTAATGTAATTATTATAAGGAATATTATCATTATAGATTAGTAGTCCTAATCAAAGAGGTACGTGTAAATAGTTTACAGTCACTGCGTAAAAGTACAATGTTAATAATATACTGACTATGGTGCAGTTGCCTTGCATAAACTTTATCAATATATCAAAATATGAAAATCAAATTACATTTATTTTTCAGGTGCTTGAACAATATCATGAACATGGCATTAATGTAGCAGCCAGTGTGTGTGACATGGATGGAGTCAATAGAAGGGCTCAAGTTCGCTGCCACCCCCGCACCGGTGCGGGGAGGGGTGTCCATGCGAGAGGCCGACCACGCACCGGTGCGGTCTCGCGCCTTAGTAGATTCATACACTCAGTTTGGCGCCGGCACTGGGCCAAGAACGTTGTGTTTGAAGCGGCACTGCGCTTGAAATTTTAAATTTTCGTAACGTGTTTTTGGTTTTTTCGTATGTTTGACGGTTGAGTGTTTATGCAGAAATAAATATCAAGTAAAATGGATTGCGAAGAAGGCCCTTCTAGGCCTAAAAGGCAGCGAAAACAATTGTTTTCTATTATGCACGACAGTGATATAGAAGAGGTATTGTTTTCTGATAATTCTGAAGACGATTATCAGCCTGGTGACGAGGAGTCAGCATCAGAGAGTGAAGGTGAGGAGCACCCCTTAGATATCGAATTACGCTCTCCAGCACGTCAATTAGTGTCACCTACAGCTCAGGATCAAGACCTGCAGCCAAACTCACCATCTGTATCAGACACTCAAGGTCAAGCCCAGCTGAACCAACCCTCTGCAGTAGGCTCAACCGCTGAATGGACTACAACTGGCGAGATGAGAGAAATTTATTTTACAAAATCAAACGAATTTTATGGTGAAATTGCAGGAGCAAATCCTATTGATTATTTTAATTTTTTTTTTACTGAAGATTTTTTGACGATGATTTGTACTGAGACAAATGCACAGGCACAGAGGTTGATAAGTAGACATAATCAGGAAGTTTCAAGCAGACGAAGTAGAGATTTTGCCAGGATTTCTGGATGGAAACAGGTCACTGTCTGCGAGCTGAAAATTTTCCTTGGTTTGCTGTTCCACATGGGAACTATCCCTCTCAGTCGTTTACAGGATTACTGGAAAAAAGATAGGCTGTTTTCAATTCCAATTTTTGGGAAACAAATGAGCAGAAACAGATTTCTCCTCATACTGAGATGTTTGCATTTTACCTCAGAGGAAGAAAGTGAGGATCCAATTTTCAAGGTTAGAAGTGTCATTGATTACTTCAACAACAAAATGACTGAATGTTATTATCCTGCAGCACAATTATCTCTGGATGAAAGTATGGTGCTATGGAGAGGGCGACTGAGTTTTCGGCAGTTCATCAAAAATAAACGCCACAAATACGGCATATAAAGTTATATATGCTAACTGAACCAGATGGATTGGTATTGAAGTTCCGTGTTTATGCAGGTGGAAAAGATACAGACGTATCTGGGAAGGGTCACGCTGAGAAAGTTGTCATGGAGCTGCTTCAGGGAAAACTAAATAATGGCCACGAATTGTACATGGACAACTTTTATAATAGTTTTGGTTTGGCGAAGAAGCTGCTTGATCACAACACCTATTGTACGGGCACTCTACGTAAAGACTTGAAAGAAAATCCTCAGGAAATCAGGAAAAAATATATTAAGAAAGGAGAAAATATCTCAATGTTTCGTGAAGGAGTGCATGTTGGCGTGTGGAAAGATAAACGCGTTGTGACGTATATTACTACCCAGTATAAAGACAGAATGGTTCCAGTCCAAAATAAACGTGGCCAAGTTACTCAAAAGCCAGAAGCTATCTCGAAATATAACGATTACATGTCAGGAGTAGACATGCAAGATCAGCTTCTAGCGTACTATCCTTGCGAAAGAAAAACTTTACGCTGGTATCTGAAATAAGCCATCCACACATTCCAATTACTTTTCTTGAATTCAATGAAGATGTACAATAAATATTCAGGGCAACGTAAAATGTCTCTCTATGATTATCGCATGAATGTCATAAATGCTCTACTGCCCGAAAATGTACCAGGAAATAGACCTTCAAATACCCAAACTCATAAAATAAAGAAAGCCACTGAAACTACTTCAAATGGGCGTCTCAAACGAAAGACATGCCGTCAGTGCACCAAGAATAAAAAGCGTACTGACTCTCCTTGGTATTGTGACACCTGTCCTGACAAACCTGGACTTTGTGTGGAATGTTTTGAAAATTACCACTCAGAACTTCCTCTGTAAATGTTATAATTCATGGTTTTATAACTTTTTTAAATATGACATTGTTGATTGATAATTTCTGCGTTTTTCTCTGATTGTTTTTGTTTTATAAGATATTTTATTCACATTGATGCCAAAGTGTAATGCCATTTCTAAGTAAAGTTCAATTAGAAAATATTTATTTGTTTTACTTTTCTCTAAATTAATGTTGATTTTGCAGTTTATTTCATTACAAAAATGCAAGAAGTATCTAATATAAACCACATTTAAATAAATAAAAGCGTATTATTCCTAATTAACCATAAAAACGTAATAAATTCATAACCCGCACCCGTGCGTTCTTTGGCACTGAGAATGAAAATTTCATTCCCAGTGCCTAGCACGCACCGGTGCGGTGTAGTTGCCCTCCTCATTTAAAATACTGTAAAATATCATATAGATAATTAAGTATAATTACAATCTTATATAATCACTTTTAAAGTCGATCAAACAAAAAAAAATATTTGGCCTCCCGGTGACCTTCAATTTTTGCAAGTGGCAGTCAACCTGTTAAGCATTTTAGGGGCAACTGCTACCTGTCCACAATATGAAATAAAAAATAAAAAAAATAAAACACTTTTTGATCCACCTCATCTAATAAAGTGCTTCAGAAATTTATTTTTGAAGTATGACATACAATGCTCAACCAATATAACATCAGATGATGGAAACCAGGGAAAAGGTAATCATTACATTTTATACAAATAACTGGAATTATGTATATTCAAGAAGAAACCTATTCAAAGTGACAATGTATTAAAACTGATGGTAATTATATTGTTTCACGTGTAGCCAAATGGAGTCACATTGTCAAATTTTATGAACTGGACAACTCGAATCCAAACTTTGTGTTTGCACCCAGTCTCAGACAAGAACATCTGAATCCCAATGCAAAACAAAAGATGAGGGTAAAACAAGCCGTTCAAGTGCTGAGCCACACAGTTGCAGCTGGCATGTTTGCTAAAATATCACAAGGTAACCTAATTTATTGCAATTTATCTAAGTAAAGGATTCCTAGATATTTTTAGAGTTCCGTCGCTTGAAACGGCAAAAATGGAACCTAAAAACGGAAATTATAATTTCGTTCTGTCCATAAGTCAGTTCTTTGAGACTATTGGCATTATATCATTTGTAAATCATCTTAATAAAATGGAATAGTATGTTCTATTACAGGTGCATTAACTGCTGACGCGATTGTTACGGCGGATATTATACACAGAATGGACATGTTGTTCGACACTAATCAGCGACACGGTGGATCTGCGGAGAGGAAAACCGTTCGCGACCAATTTAAAAATGTCATCTCCTCATCTTAAATTTATAAGTGAAATGAAATTGTTCTTACAATCACTCAAGTTTATAGACTCTAAATGCACACCCGCCATCGCAAATAGGTTGGCTGTGGACACTTAATGGAGTTGAAATGTTGTGGGAGAGTTTGCGGCAAAAACATAAATCTATAAAAAGTCTAGCGACTCGAAGGCTACAAGATCCCTTAGAATATTTATTTGGGTGCATTCGAGGAAATTGTGGTTTATCGTATTACTTATCCCTAACAAGTAAAAGAGGGTAAGTAAATTAACAATTGAATTTAATAAAGAGATAAGGGGTAGAAAATAGTGATATCTACAAAACACGGACCTACCTATCTCACGCTCTACAGAAGGTAATGTTAGAGGAAAATTTAAAATACAGTAGGTATTTGGAAAGACGTCAAGTCAAGGTAACTTCCAGTCAGGCTCCGAGGTAGGTCAGCTCTGCAGAAAGGCGAGAAGAAAAGCTCTCAGGACAGGTCAATCCTGCAGCCAGGCGAGCAGATCACGGGCGAGTCCTTTAGGGAGGCCCGGAGAATTCGTAGGAGGTAGACGTGGCTCCAGTGCTTGTAGAGCTCCTGGAGAGTTTAGGGTCACGTTAGCACGTCAGAGACCCTATTACTGTTCACTTTTGTAGATGAACTCCGCGCTCTCACACTCGCGATGGAGAGGGTTCTCAATAGGAACTCTTAGCAGACTTTACGCGACGGCGTTGGCTATTTTAGAGAGACCAGATGACTTCGCGTCGCGATGCTTCTTCTTCAGAAGTCAGATGTTAACTTTTGTAGACGCGATGATTCTTCTTCAGAACCCAGATATCAACTCAAGGGAATGTTTCAGAAATCCCTTTTATAAGACAATCTCAGCGTTTTTTCCACCCAATTATTTCATTTTCATTCTTTTATTCTTTCTAGAATTTAAGTTCTTGAAATCAAAAATTGTGAGTTGCCTGTATTTAAAACGGCCTGTATTATACAGTCAAAAACTTCCTCAAAGAATTCTGTGAGCGTGTTAGTTAATTTTATAAGCGTAAGATAAGATACTGTTAATAGAAATTATCATACTACATTATTTGAGCTAACATATTAATCAAAATAAATTAAATTACATAAATCAAATGTAACCTTCATAGTTCTAACCACTATGAAAAACTATGACACAAAATAAAAGAAAAAGTGAATGACAGCTTGACAACTGACTTAATGTCAGACGAAAAGTAAACATTGAAAAATTATTAGATTTAATATTTTATTACAGCAAAATCAAAGTTAATAAATCGAATAAGATCGATTATAAGACTGCCAACAAAAATAGTTGCCGCCAAGGCGCGACATAAGACATTAAAGGACATTTTATAAAAGATGAGAATGACTGGTAAAAGTGTACGTATAGATACTATAGGTTCAAACTGCAGTCCTACCACTGGCCAGTTTATCGCAGGCTTAAAAACATCTATTTTAAGTAACCTTTCTCACATTGGTGGTGGAAACTGTGAGCTTGACAGCAATGATGTCATTATTGACAATTTTAAAATGTTTTTTGGCAATAATAATCGGCCTGAATACCATACCGAAGTGACTTCAGCCTCATCTTCGGTATGGAGATTAAATGACGACAACATTTACCAGGAAGTATTTGAGGAGAATGGTGAATCACAAGCATGTGCTTATGTGTGTGTGGATTTTTGATTAAAAATTTAAAAAATGACTGTGAGAAATGTAACACAATATTTACAACATAGGAACGAACAGTTGTGCATTCTTTCATTAAATTTAAAGAATATAATGATTTTAAAGAATCTTTAAATTACGCAAGTAAAACTTTGTTTTCTGTGTGGAATTTTGTGCCACCACTACCAACAATTATTTGTCAAATAATGCACATAAAGAAGCATTAATGCATGAATTAATAAAAATTTCAAAAGTCTCAATCAATTTTAACTTTTTAAACGATTGCACGGAGCACAAAGAGGATAATATAAATTATAATATAATTAAAAGTGTATTTCATATAACTATTAAAAGCTTTTGTACAAAAAAAATAGATCTTTGTCTCAAGAATCTGCCACAATAGCACGTAAGAAAAAAATTAATTTATTGAAACATATGTAATACGAGTAGCATGGTAGGTAGAAGCCATACCATACTGCTTTGTAAAATCCAACATTAAAATATAGTAACAAAAAGCTTCGGTCCACTGAATGTCTTTTGTCTTCTTTTTTCTCGTGTGGCTGATTGACTTGTTTGCTTATGTTATTAATATAGGATTCATGTCATGTATGTTACATTGTAATAAGTATTTTGGGCACTTGTCAAGCACAATTTAGGTGGAATTTATAAACATCACCCTTATTTACATAATTATGTTATCTTGTTGGGTAATAGATATAAATTCGGCTACCCATTTTAAAAGTTTTTAGGTATGCAAGTGTAATTTATAATAAAGTAATCTGTACTAATATTATAAAGCTGAAGAGTTTGTTTGTTTGTTTGTTTGAACGCGGTAAACTCTGGGACTACTGGTTGGAATAGAAAAACTCTTTTTGTGTCGGATAGTCCATTTATCGAGGAAGGCTTTAGGCTATATAACATCACGCTACGACCAATAGGAGCGGAGCTTAAATGAAAAATGTTGCAAAAACGGGAAAAGATATTCCTTTTTGAGAGCTTCCGTTGCGTGCGCTGCGAAAACGGTTTAAGTTACGCAAATACCATGTATGAAAGAATTGTTCCTCTTTAAAAGTTCTAAAAAAAAGTCCGCGACAGCATATGTCTATCTTTTAAGATTAATTCACTGTAACCATTTTTTACTATTAAAATGTTAGGTTAAAAATAATGATATTTTGCGAAGCTTATTTAACCCATATGGTATTAATCTATATCTAAATAAATGTGTTTGTTAGCACAGAAATTTAATATAGAATATTTGTGCCATTTACTCTATACAGTTTAAACAAATATCTTAGAAGATATCGCAATGTAAAAATATCCGCGCGACAAAATAATTAAGCGCGCGGCAGTCATTCGGTCCGGTGCGGTAGGTTAGTGGGGATTCTGGCCTCCGGGGACTCCGGAGAAATTCATATTCAAAATATTTACTGCACCATAATGTTTACAAGGTGTTACTGTATATTTAACAGTAAGAGATACCAATAGTAATTCACACTTTAATATAATCTAAACTAATATTATAAAGAGGAAAGATACGATTTTTTGTTTGTTACGATTTAACTCAATTTATGTTGAAATTTTGTTATAAGCTATATTATGTGACGCAGACGAAGTTGCATGGGTCAGCTAGTTCTGACATAAAATACAAACTACTGTTTTTATTATAAAAAATACTATGAAGCTTTGACTTTTACAAATAAACCACAAACTTGTTATTTTTGTCAAAATTCAAAATTTTCTCCAACTTAAAATTGTTTCATAATTACCTTTTAAGTTAATTTAAACAATAAGGCTGCTTGACCACAAAAGCGGAGCTGGAAAATTGTGATCAGTGAAATTGCACACTAATTTAACACTGGTTACAGTTTCCCAGTACTGCTTTTGAGGGCAAACCATTAAAACATTATCTCAAAGAATTCGAATTTTGAATTCCCCGCTTTCGCGAGTTTTCGGGGGCACCCACCAGGAGGCGCCAAAAACCGTGCCATTTTATTTGTACGTACTTGACATTCTTCTCGCTAGAGTATATATGTTCTGTGGTACGGACGTAGCGCCAAGGTTAGGCATGATAGGTTACGTATTGCTTCAACTACTGACCTTCGTTGCCAAATACTGACTATCCGGAGCTTCTTTCAAAACGTTTTCAACTTCATTTGGAGACAATACTTTTAATTTTTGTCCAATATATCCGGCGGAGCGTCTTTTTAGAAATGCAGTCAGGTTGCAATATGTTCAGGGCACGCCACGATAGTGGCGGTAAGTCCCCTCTTTGAGGAGTGGCTGGAGAGGCGCCACGGCGCCCTCACCTTCCGTCTGACGCAGGTACTCACCGGACACGGTTGTTTCGGGAGGTACCTGCACCGAATCAGGCGGGAGGAAACGCCCGGTTGTCACCATTGTGAGGATCGGCCGGAGGACACGGTGGAGCACACCGTGGAGGTGTGTCCCGCTTGGGCAGAGCCCCGCCGTGTTCTCGTAGCGGCGATCGGCGGCGGCGACCTCTCGCGTCCGGCCCTGGTGCAAGCCATGGTCCGGGGCGAGGAGGAATGGGACGCCGTCGCCTCCTTCTGCGAAGCAGTGATGCTAGCGAAGGAGGTGGCGGAACGTGAGAGGGAGAGAACCTCTCGTCCCAGCCGCCGCGGGAGGCGATACGGGCGTCGGGGGCCACGTGATGGCTTCCGGCCACCGTAGACGCGGGCCTGTGGACGGTGAGTGATGGGTAAGCTCGCCGTCCGTCCGTCTTATGACGACGACAGGCCGTGTCGACGGCGCGTTCGTGTTCCACGCGCGCCTCAAAGAGATGTCAGCAACACGGAAGGGGCCCACAAGGGCCGACGCCTGTCGAGGCTGCGGGATGTCCGCAAGGGATACCGAGGCCTCGACATGAAGGGCGAAGAAGGAACATGGGTGGTTTTTAGTCAGTAGAAGTCTGACACTCCCTCTCGCTCTGCCCAAGAGCGGGAGGGGTTATTTGATGATTTCCCACCCCCCAAAAAAAAAAAAAAAAAGGTTGCAATATGTTTTTATATTAACACCGTGATTTTGCAGAACCGTGCTTTTCAACATAGAATATATACACCACAGCGTGCTAGGCTTATATTTAATGGCGAGTTCATTGAAATATGCCAAAAATACTTGCTCCGAAAATGACGACGCATTTTTTGTGATTTTCCACTGAAGAAAATTTTCATATATATTTCATCTTAGATTTCCTCAATCACAACATCTGGCGGAGTACCATATGAAGAATTCTCTTCAAAAATTAAATTCGACATTTTTTCGCAAATAACTTAAATTATTAAGACAAACTGCGGTACTCAGAGATATTTAATGATTACGTAAGCCGTCACTTAGTAAAGATTTGACATAATTTTGTATGACAAAACTGTCAAAACCTTTACTAAGTAATGGCCTAAGTTATCATTAAAGCTCTCTGAGTGCGGCAGTAAGTTTTCTTTTTTTCCCGCGCTTTATTATTTTTTTTTTTTTAAAACGTTGCCCCCACACTTGGAATTTCTCCTGTATCGTGAACATATAAAGTCACATACACAAATACCCAGACCAACTATCTGCAGGCCATACAAATATTTGTTCCGTGCGGGAATCGAACCCGCGACACGCAGCGCAGCATTTATGTTTGCAGGTTAAAAGAGAAGCAAAGGTATGAAGCCGCTAAACAGCCTCACAGGAAAAAATTAATATAAAATTCAAATATTTTTTAATTAAGAACACAAATAAATGTTGACTTGTTCATAAAAGTAAATATTTTTTTAAAATAATCATGTTTATTAATAGTATTCTTTTTACAAACACAATTTAATATTCAAAATATATTTATGCTGTAAAAACGTAAATCAAAATGACGAAATTAAAAAAAAAAGCACTGCCGACTCTATAGTCGGGCGTGTTTTTTTTTTAATTTCCTATGTTTGAATCGTAGACAGAGAAAACTATAGACAAATTGATAGCATTGGTCCCACTCACACAAGAAAAAGAGGGAGTTACGCGTTTAACGTGTAAAAAAACGAGACAGAATGATAATATCTTTTGTTTCGCGACGCGTGCCAGTTTTTTCAAGGTCAGCACAGTACTGTGCTAAACAATCTTGACAGCTGAGAGTCGCTTGTTTTCTTGTCAGAGTGTTATTTTGTTTAATCTAAATTAAAACGTGCACAATTCGACGATATAACTTATTGTGAACAATTAGTGCATTGTTAATAATTGTTATTTTATGAAAACATGGTGCGTTGTAGTGTTTTGGGGTGCAAAAGCGACAGTGAAAGAAAAATACCGGACTTGTCCTTTCATTCGTAAGTATGCCACATTAATGCCAATAATTAACCTTTCAGTATATTAATTGAGTGTGTCTTAAATATCTAGCATCACATCAAGTATACAATTATCGGTAAATAAGCCAAAATGTTAAAATAAATAATTCATAACCTAAAAATTCAGTGTTGCCGGCTTTTGCATATTTATTCTCCCACTATTGTGGTAGTTACATTTTATTTTGATGTACTATATACAACTTGTTATTAAAATAATCGAGTAGAATCGATTCAACACTTTTTTTCCCTTTTTAATTTTATTTAAAGGTTTGGTAGGTCATGACATTAATAGGTAGGTAGGTAACATCAATCAATATGATAGGTTCATTGATTAGCATTACGCATGCCATTTCCTTCATGCGCACACGAATATCTTGGAAGTTTCTTTAATTTTTATTTAATTGAAATTCAATTTAATATAAAATAAATTAGGTAGTGGGGGTGTATGGGCTTTTCGGTTATGGCAAAAACACGATGTTTGTGTGGTGAATTAAAAAGTGTTTAAATGACTCGTTTCAGTTTTCCGGATAACGACAAAATATGTCAAAAGTGGATAGAAGCAACGGGACGAACAAATTGGACTGCAAAAAAGTCATCTAGAATTTGTAGCCGGCATTTTGAACAAAATGTGTTAGTTAAAAAGAAGAAACTAACTGTTCTTCTTCCGAATGCTGTGCCATTATTGGTAAATAGGAATTAAATTTTTCTTATTTTTTATTTTGTCTTTGTTTTTAATGTCTTGAATACGTAATATATCTAATAGTTAGTATGTTAAATAATATATATATATGTATTATATTTTATATATTTATTTAGGTATATATACCTATATCATCATCATCATCATTCTCCTGCCCTTATCCCAATTTATTTGGGGTCGGCGCAACATGTCTTCTTCTTCCATACTTCTCTATTTCTCGTCATGTCAGCAGTCACCTCCTTTCTAGCCATATCATATATACCTATATATGATTATATATTTTTCTATTTATGTAGGGATTTCGAAATAATTATGTATTATAATATAATTAAGTAGTTATTTACTCTAGTTAATTAGTAAGTAGGTACTGTCTATTGAACCTTTGTGTGTGCACGTCTTTTCCGCATTTCATTGTAAAATTTCTCTCTTTTAGGTCTGCTGGAATAAATTTTGTTGTAGAAATAAGCAGTGCCTGTTGTGTCATGTTTCTTTTATGTATTGTCCTAAGTTTACTTTCTGTGTGCAATAAATGGTTAAATAAAAATTAACCTTATTTTTAAAATAATTCATTTGTCAACTTTTTATTTTCAGGAGATTGAAACATGTTTTCCAACGACATCTTTCTCCGTCAGCTCACATATAGATGAAAATATGGAAGTTGATGATGATTTACAAGCCCAAATTGACTTTGTAAGTAGAATACTTTATGTATAAAAACTATTTAAGTTATTTCTAGGAAAGTGTCTCGTTTTTGATAAACAATCCTGTGGATGGCGGCTACTATCAGGGGAAACGTATCTACTGTATGGTGATAATAGGTATCGAAGTGCAGCGGAGGCACTTCCTATTTTTTACATTATTACCATTATTTGTTAATTGTAATACTATAGCTTTTTTTTTCAGCCAAGAGAACAATCCCCTTTTGAATTAATGGAGGACAGTCTACTTCTTCACAATGTTACTGAACCTAAAACTACTACTAACTAGATCTAAAACGAAATCCAAGTGCAGCGGAGGCACTTCTTATTTCTTATATCATTGCCATTGTTTGTTAAATAAAATAATATAATTTTATAATTTCAGTCAAAAGAACAATCACCTATTAAATTAATGGAGGACAGTCTACTCCGTGACAATGCTACTGATATTGAACCTAAATCTGTAAGTAGATCTAAAATGAAATCAAAAAATATATAAAAAGTATTTGGGGTGTAATTTTTGATACTTTTGTAGGCTAAGTCGCCAAACTACACACCGCGGACGATGCGAAAGAAGTTGGAGCGGACTCGACAACAATCCGCAGAGAGGCTAAAAAAATTGAGGGCTCTTCGAGAAAAAAGTCGGCGGCTAACTAAGAAGGTTGCAAATTTGGAGAACGTGATTGACGAACTCAAAGCAAAGTCTTTTGTAACAGAAGAAGATGGAGAATTGTTAAAATTCATCGATCCTTTCAACAAAGATTTTCTGTCAAAATTTTTTAATTCTAGTGGAAGTGGAAGAAAATTTTCACCTGCTTTGCGCAAATTTGCGCTGTGCCTTAATTTTATAAGCCCGCGTGCATATAAATATGTAAGGCAACACTTTAAAACTTGTTTACCTCATCCGTCCACTCTTACAACATGGTACAAATGTTTTGATGGCCGTCCAGGATTTACTACAGAATCATTAAATTGCATTAAATTACTTGCTAAAAAGGATAAAAAATTGTACTGTGCCGTTACGATGGACGAGATGGCAATAAGAAAACATGTTCATTGGGATGGAGAAAACTGCATTGGTTTAGTTAATTATGGAGAAGCGTTAGATGGCCATAGCATTGCAGAAGCTAGAGAAGCCTTGGTATTTATGGTGACATCAATCAATGATGGGTGGAAAATTCCTGTAGGTTATTTTTTAATTAACGGGTGCACCGGGGAGCAAAAGGCTAACTTGGTAACGCAATGTATAAATTTGTTATTGGACTGTGACATTATTATATCATCTCTGACATTTGATGGGTGCCCTGCAAATTTTTCGATGGCCAAAAGTTTGGGTTGCAGTTTGGACTCGACTAAAAATATAACACCATTTTTTGTAATTAAAGGACATGAGATAGTCATTATTCCAGACCCCGCTCATATGTTGAAATTAGTTAGAAATACTCTCGGTCAAAAAAAAGAACTTACTAATACAAAAGGGGAAAACATTTCATGGCAATTTATCGAAAAATTGAATGAATTGCAAGACAGGGAAGGCCTACACTTAGCAAACCGCCTCAGAACACAGCATGTTAATTTTACGAAACAGGTAATGAAAGTTAAATTAGCTGCTCAAACCTTTAGTAATTCTGTAGCCAATGCTATACAGTTTTGTGATCAAACTTTAAAATTGCAGGATTTTTTGGGTTCAGATGCCACTGTTGAATTTATAACTACAATCAATAATTTGTTTGATATTCTTAACAGCCGAACTCTTAATGCTTACGGTTTTAAAAAGCCAGTCTGTGAAAAAAATGGTAAAGAGGTCCTTGAATATTTAACTAAAGTTGAGATTTACCTCGAAGGATTGAAATTAATGGGCAAACCGATTTTGGATACTAACAGAAAGGTTGGATTTTTTGGCCTACTAATCTGCATAAATAGTTTGAAAAAGATGTATACTGATTTAATAATAACAAAAAAATTAAAATTCCTGCCATTTTATAAATTAAGTCAAGACCACTTAGAGTGCTTTTTTAGTGCCATTAGGTCAAAGGGTGGTTTTAACAACAACCCGACGGCTTTCCAATTCCAAAGCGCCTATAAAAGGCTAGTAGTGCATGGCGAGATCAAAAGCATAGAATCTGGAAATTGTATTCCCTTAGAGGAAATAAAGATTCTGACTCATACGGAAGTTAGATATGAAGCTAAAATTAATAAATATGCTAACCTTAATATTATAGATATGGATGATCAAAATCTACAAAGTTCTAGCCGTGATATTGACGACGATCATGATTATATAGCTGATCCAAGTAAATTGACCATGTTTACAGAGGAAATTATTCCGTACATTGGTGGTTTTGTCGTTAAAAAAATAAAAAAATCTTTGAAATGCGAAGATTGCCTGCTGGCACTTGTCAGTATAAAACATCCAGGGCTTATATTAAGTAGAGATAAGGGGGGGCTTATTTATCCGTCTCATGATGTCATTAAAATTTGTACTTTGGCTGAAAAAATTATAAGACGACATTTACACGAGGGAATTTCATTTTTTGCAGAAAAGAATATAATGCCACGACTCATACTTGCTACTCTAAAGGGGTGCCAATACGTGTTTATGAGAGAACATTTTGATAGACAGCCACTTATTGGTAATCACCGTATCCTACTAATTAAAGCTATAGCAGCCCGTTACTTAGAACTCCGAATATATCACGCCACAAAAGTATTCGAACCGAAGGAAAAAATAAGAAACGTTCATAATAAACTAGTTTTATTTAAAGGGCAGTAGCAAAAATCTTGTAATCCTGCAAAAGTGTGCAAAGCGTTAGATATAGAGTATCTAATACTTTGCAACTGTCTTATTAGTTTTCGTCTATATTTTAATCCCATTCAGTGAAAAATAATGTTTTCAACATCACGAAACTTCTCCATTGGCATTAAATATTATAAGGTTAATAATACCTCCTGGAAAACTCCTCATTGCTATTAATTTGTCTATAGTTTTCTCTGTCGTCTAAGATTTTTCCTTGATATATTTATGCATAGGCTAGTTATAATAATAATATTTATATATAATAATAAAAAGAAAATGTTTGTCCGATTTGTGTGATTTTATTTACTAATAATCTTATACGAGTTAGCTAAATAATGCCCAACCTTTCGGGCGGTGGCTCAGTCATGAAACTCAACAACTTTTGTTCCAGAAGTTCCACAAAATCTCAAAAAGTTTTTTGACTTTCAATACACTGATCAGCTAACAAAGTCAATTTGTATGGAATTTCAAAAAATGATTTTGCGTAGGTATTTTAAAAAGTTGTGGAACAACCACCCGAGATATTTGTCGTAAGGTAGGGTAAAAATATACAGGTGTGGCAACACTCCCTATTCAATCGTTCTATCTCATGTGGCCATGCTTACCAGTTGTCTATAGTTTTCTCTGTCTACGGTTTGAATCGATTTGGACACAATATATGGCATAGTTACTCGTATCTGTGGTCATTTTATTTCCCGCCCTTGGTTGCGGAAAATAACAAATAGACATGATCTACGGGCAACTGAGATACAAAATAAGGGTAAAAATGCCACGCGAGTCTGTAAATACTCTTTGACTTCCTAGTGAAGGCAGCCAGAGGAGTAGAAGAGCTCCTGGTGGAAAAAGAAATGCCAGAAGAAGGGACAGGGAAGGTAAAAGAGACAGAAACGGCACCATTTAAAAAGAAGCGTTGCACGTACTGTCGATTACCTGGACATGCAGTTGAGACATGTCGGAAGAAGGAGAAAAAGGATCTCGCTTCTGGTGATGGTACTTCTGCCACGAAGCCTACGTCTATGAATGCAGCTATAGGCACCCAAGCGCTATCACCCTCCGCACCAACATTTGCCTGTTACGGATGTGGTACACCAGGAGTGATTCGATCAAAATGCACAACCTGCGCCGCCAAGACTGTGTCAAACGTAGTGAAAACGGAAGTTTCTGTTCCTTGAGTATTCAAGCAGATGTACGCCCTAGACCGGTTATTGGTATTGCCATAGGCAAAATAACTGGTGCCGCCTATGTGGACACTTGCGCAAAAACAAGCGTTGCATCATACACGCTGTACAAATGTCTACGAAGACTCGGATTTGCATTCCAGACGCAACAACTTACAGTGAAGCTGGCTGATGGGACGAAGAGGTCGAGAGACGTTTTGACCGTGAGAGCACCCGTGTCAGTATCTGCTACCGTGTCGTGCAAACGACCTTTATCGTGTTCCCGGAAGCTCGAGAGTCGCGCACACTGTTAGGCGTCAGCATCCGATGCTAAGTTAGTGCTGAACGTTACCCAGAGAAACTGGTATTTTGAAGATTACCCTGCTGACATCTTCGACCTTCAAATCGAAGATGATGAGGAAATTTCTATGGCCCAAGTAGAGGCTACGCCCGTTTATTTTAACCCTCAGTTACGGACTATGCTGAAAGATGTCGAGATGCTAGAGTTTGTTTCGCCTCTATCAATAACTCCACGAGACGAAGGCGTACTGGAACCAGCGCTGCCATAATCTAGTGCATGCACCTCAGCCACGAGCAGTACATAGTCAAGAGGAGAACCAGCACTCCCGGAAATGAGTACTTGCAACAAAAATGCGATGCCATATCGTGTAGTACCCATCGAGTTATCCCCTGCTCCAAGGAATCGATCCCGACCAATATTCAATGGATATTCTCCAAGGTTCGTCGACTTTATGGTCCGTGATGCCCAAATGCAGCTTCACGATGCTCCATGTGAACTGTGGGCGACCACGGCGACAAGCGTCTCGCCCAGCTTCGTCGGTGGAGCATCTATTTTGACTGATCACTCGTCGGGGCGACTTTGTGACTAGAGTGGGAGCCTGTAGCACCACCGAGTGCCTACATCCACTCGCCACACAAACACCGCTGTGTCGGCACGTCACTCACGCTGCACGCATACAACGATGGGCCACCTCGCACCGCTGCCGCCCGCCGCCGGTCTCGCCTTTCACCTATATAAGGCAACGCCGAGCATCAGTCTGCGCTAGCGCGCCGCTGTATCCACCGATTGAAAAAGCTTCTTGATGCTTGCCAGTGTAACGTGGTGATTTTCAATAGACCACAATTTGAATTTTCGCGCCTTATCGCAATTAGGACTCGGTTCAAATGTCAGATCTGGGGGTCCGCCCTTTTCACCCTATTGGTTAAAATTTTACAATCACAGCAAATAAATATAGTGTTCAAACCAGGAAATAATTTACACCAGGGTGTTGAAACTATACCTGAATTGAAATCCACAACAAGACTATCAAAGATCCCTGTAGTTCTTCGGGAAACGAGAATTAACCGGAACGCGCCAAGTCCATCCGCCAATGACATGCTTGTCCAATCACAAGCATCGGATTGAGTTACTGTGTTGCCAGGCGAAGGTTGGTTTCTCTAACATTGCAAATGTTCCAAATTTGAGGAAATACTTGTTGTGAATTCAAACGTCGTTTAGTGTTTAATATTCCAGCTAGATTCTTTGTAAGTTACTCAGTAATATTATTTCGACTGAGTAAGCTTTATTTGCTGTGGTATGTGTTCGCTTTCAAAATTAAGATTGGGAAGAATTCCTATATTCCGGGAGTTAGGTCGGAATTGGTAAGCGAGGCGGGTAACCCCAAGCTCTTGACAGGTTGACGTGTAATTTTCGAAGACTCCGTTTTGGGAGAAGGATTATTTTATTTTTCATTTAACGACGCTAGTCGTATTCCCTTTATGAGTTTTGGTTTTATCGTAAGGTGAGTTTCTTTCTAAGATTACTCGTGGAAATCCCGGACTAGGGAGTTTTCGCTTCGTTGGCTCAGTGTTGATTTTGTTTCCAGGTTACAATAGAATATTCACGAGCCTAGGAATTTTCCGAAGGAATCCAGGTGGACCCTAGGCCTGATTTTACAAAAGAGTAACAGGGTTGGCGGGGTCAGACATCTGAACGTATTCCAGATTCTGGAACAATCTCGATGATCTGGTGAGTGGTTTGTTTTGTCTTTTCCACGCCATGTGCCTACGGTCATAGACGGTTTTGTTCTTTCGATATTTTATAGATACTCATTAGACCCGTGTCATTTTCAGAACGGGAATTTATGAATTCAAGAACGTAAGAATTTAAGACTATATCTTAACCTCTGGGAGGTTATTCAGAATTTTGGAAGTCCAGAAGCGGGGGTCACCAGTCCATGTTGGCTGACTGGCGAGGGACGTGCTGGACAATCTGCCACTGATTGCATCGGCGGCGCTGTCCGGGTTGCTAGCTCGTTGCCTGAGCGGAGCAATCAGTCAGGCCAGCGGGTTTTTCACTAGAACGCAGCGGACGCGACGAGGTCGGTGCATCTTTTCTGTCAGATTAATCTTAACAGTGGTATTGTTCTGTAGGGACTTGTGAAACTTTGTGAACGTTTTAATTAGGGAATCCACCCCCACACACCATAGAACCCATTTTGTTTTAAGCGACCCCTTGTCGCTGAGTTAGTTTATTTTATTTCTATAAAGTTATTTCTTGTATGTGTAACTTTGTTTTATTATTACACAAAAATAAAGAAATATCCAGGGCATAATTTAGAGAGGTCTACGTGACACCAGGCCAGTGGAAGGTTCCAGTGAGTCGGAACCGAATGCCGCACAGTTCTCGGTGAGTCGGAACTGTCTGCGGTGATGCCCCAGTGAGTCGGGGTGATGCTGCATTATGCTCCAGTGAGTCGGAGTGATGCAGTGCTGCATAGTGGCTGGCTGCTGCGTCGACCAGGAGAGAAGAGCGTCTCTGCTAGCTGACCGGCCGAAGTACGACTGTAATCCGTGTTGTGACCATTGTGAATGTGCCTGTCTATCCATCTGTACTCCTTCTTGTGTTTATGTTGTGCGTGTGAACTTTGTACCCGATTACAACCGTGAGTACTAAACAAAGGCAGCGGCTTTTTAACAGACTTCAAAAAAGGAGGAGGTTATATGTTCGTGTGTATGTATTTTTTTTTACTTACTCCCTTGCCTACCACACTGATACGACATACCTCTAAATGTTTATCCTCCCTGTAGGTTTGGCGAGACTTTAAAAGCCGGGCCTGCAGTAAAGCTGCACAGCTGAAAAAAGAAATTCGGCAGACAGGGAACCGAGCCGTGACCACTGTTCCTCTGACGGAAGTGGAAAAAAGAATTGTGTCCCTTGTTGGTGGTGACTATAGTTACGGTACTGACTGTCCAGACTCCATGCCGAAGGAGTCGGTGAGTTTTGATGATAATTTGTAATGTGTCATACATTATACACACTTCCCGTCCTTCCAAAGGGTATTGAATTTGCCTATTTATTATGACAAGACAGTTGCTCCATGTCAAATAGGCAGATACATGATTCACAACATTTTAATATATGTTGTAATGTAGAAAAAAACTTAAATCAGATACCTTTACTATCATTGACAGATCATGCTAGAACCAACTAGTGTTAGTGCCAGTGAGGTCATCACTTCTGAGTTGTTACCTGTCATTGAAAGCAAATTTTTGGCGGACTACAATTATGCATTTTGTTTTATTTTTTTTATTTAAATTATAAAAAAACATTAATTGAAACAAATTATTATTAATTTCAGACTATGAAATTCAAATGAACATAATGGAGGACCCTAGTGGCAGTAGAGCCACCGTCATAGCTGGTGCACCATCACCACCACCTCCACCACCACCAACACCAACTGAGATCAACTCCACACCACAAATACGTAAGTTTGAGTTTTTTTTATTTTTAATATACCTACATATCTCATCAACTGCCTAGCCTTTTCCCAAGTACGTTGGAGTTGGCATCCAGTCTAACCGGATACAGCTGAATACGAGTATGTTACATGGAGCGTATCTCACCTCTGCAACCCAGTTAATACTGGGTAATACGATGGGTAAGACTGGTTGTCAGATTTTCAAGTCACTGACTACCTGTCACCATCCACAGGTGAGAGTCAAAATGGCGGGTGTACTATAGCGAATCAAATCATACTACTTACCACAAAAATGTACCTAGCTCTAAAAATCTGTACCTCCTTCAGAACGGAGTTATTTCAAAATTAAGGTTTGAACATCGGTTAAAAATTTAAACGTTGGTGAACTCGGGTCTTAGAAGTAGCCACTATAACAGAGCTTGCAACATTGGGTTTTGATAATGTAAAATTATCTGATGAGCAGAGAAGAGAGACACATCAATGTGAAGAATTCAGGAAATTAGTACCGGATAGCTATGGGACGTTAAAAAATTGTGCACACAGCACACTAACTCATGATACTGTTTGCATCAACATACCTGAGTGAATCTTCATTTTTAAAAACGAAATTGCGAAAAATGTCTACAGATCTCGGCTTACTGATTCGCACCTAGACGATGTTTAGAGGATAGCAATGATAGCATGTGGTAATTACGTGCCCGATTAATCAAAAATTGTCAAAAAATTGTTAGTGTCAAAAATCACATTAATTTAAAATAAATGCTCTAATAATTATAACCTTGTTTACATGTGAAATACAACATGACAATAGTTTCTTATCAACATCTTTTATACAGGATGGTGCCGACAATACGACAATAAATGAAACCACTGGTAGTTCTAGTTCATAGTAACAGTATTGAGGTATCAAATAAATCTAAAAAGATAGAAAAGAAAGAAAAGAAAGAAAGAAAGAAAACATTTATTTAGCACATGCCACAAGTGCACACAACAGACAATAAAAAATATAAAAAGAAACTAACAATCTAAACTGAAACAGTGTGTGCATCTCACGGCTGCGCCAAATAGGACCAGTTCAGCAAAAAGCCGAGCAGTAGTGCCCGACGCTGGTTTTCAACTGGCCCTGACATGGTGAAGTGACGAATGTGAAACAGTCAGAAAGAATTAAGTTTACATGTAACCTAGTTATGAAGATATCAAATATAAGTTGAAACCTATTTGTATTACCCTAAGGATCCACAATGTTTATGTAAGTTATTTGATATTATGCTATGATTATTACTGATTACTATGTGTTAGAAATATTTACTATAATATGGTTAATATTGCTTGTTGTTTATGTACACTGATAAATTGCTATAACTTGGGAGACGGTCCAGGACAATGTCAGGTTGTCCTTGCATAATACTTTAAAAGATGTTCCCGTGGAGTTTCTTGTCCATTCTTCTCCACGAAGACTTAGGGACCTAGTGAATGAAATCGAGTTTGATTTGTTGACAAGACCAAAAGTAACGAAATGAATAGTCTTGTCTTTCGTGCTTTTACTTCATACCTGTTCCCTACACACCTTTTTAAAGATACTTTCAAACACAGTAAATAACGAGTAATCATCTTGACACTTTAAGTTTATCAATTGGTGGATATTAATACATATAGATTTACATATATAATGTTAGGTAAGTAGGTAGATTATTGCGGCCCGCCATATTTGACAGTAGCAATTATGTGGCCCAAGGTAAATAAAGGTTGAGTATGGCATACTTAATTCATCTAAGTTGTTAAAGAAATATCTACTATGACAGATGATTGTTCGGAATTTTAACCTCGAAATTGACGAACCTAAAAGCTTTACTTTTTTAAGCTACCTTTTGATTTTCGTTAGTCATTCGAAAGTGTGGATTTTGTTTTATATTTGCTTGAAATGGCTGCAAGAATGCTCTTAATCAAAGCTGCTCTACGTGAAGAACGTTTAGAGCGTAGAAAAAACCGGCGTCGCCTGCGCAATTAACTTAATATATTGATTTGATTTTAATGCATGCTTGCTAACCAGTGTTTTACATGTAAGCAAATTAATAGATAAATAGAAAGAAAGAAACAAAAAAGTATTTATTGGTCTCACATAGGACAAGAAATTATGTACTAATAAAAATATGAAAAAAAAAGAAAACATGAGAAACACTTAAAAAATATAACAGAATTAAAATAAGTCCCGTACGAGGCCAAAAGGAGACACTTTTGACAAATGTCACAGCGCTGGTATTCTGATAGGACCGGCCCCCAGGTGACGCCACGTTCACAGAAATAAAATATAACAAAAACAATATTATATGATATGCGAGGATGCATATGTACTTAACTAATGTATTATAAATATCAAAATAATATGTCACATCCAACGAGCTACAGTATTTGTATATGCCAAGAGTGTAAATGGCAACACTGACAAACGAACGGACGCCGCCGGCGCGCGGCGCAGCATATTATTAGAACAAAAGGAACCCTATTATTGTCTGAGATTTTGCCCTTAATTTCCATGAAATTAAGCTACTGACAAATTTTGGCTAGTTCTTTTTTGTTCCACTATTTAAATTCACCTTGTTATTAATATTTTAGAGATCAACTAAACAACTACATCGGCTCTGGCAGAACATAAAACAAAGACAGAGGGAGGTGTTGACCTTAGAACGCCAACACCGCTTGGCCACTGGAGGAGGGCCATCAATAAGTGATACTACCATTGACCCTGATGTCGCTGAAGTGGTCCCAGCGCTTTTAGTTGGGATAGATACTGCAATTGATTCGGATGGCAGTTCTTGGTAAATATTATACCTCCAATAATAAAACATCTATTTTTTATTAATATAATACTTACATTATTATAAATTTACTTTGTTATACACCTCATAAGTCTCATAACAAACACAGGAAAAACATTTATATAGCTTTTATTACATAATGCATTAAAATTATTGTTTTTCGGAAATAACAGGCGATCTCATGGTGCAACCCGTCTACATAGAGGAAGTGACTGCGGCTGCACCTCTTGACCCAGTTCAAGTGGTCACAGAAACTCCTCCGCAGACATCCACATCTGCCCCTGTGTCAGAAACTGCACCAAACGGTACTAGTTAGAAGACCAACAGCGCTGACAGGTCAGCGTCATAAAGACTCCATTTTGGAGAGAGAATACTAAGATCGACGAATGAGGGCAAGTGAAAAACACGTAGTGGAAATGAAAATTCTTCACGAGCAGCTTCGTAAAGCTATAGTGCAGACATCCAAACCTGCCTTTATGATAGAAACTGCACCAACGGTACTAGATAGAAGACCAACAGCGCCGACAGGTCAGCGTCATAAACACTTCATTTCGGAGAGAGAATACAAAGATCGACAAATGAGGGCAAGTGATAAACACGTAGTGGGAATGAAAAATTCTTCACGAGCAGCTTTGTAAAGCTAAAGTAAAAGCTGATCTAGCTGAGCTGATCCTTCAAAGATCCGTTGTTTACTTACAACTGTCAACTGAGTTGAAGTGTGAGTATTATTTCGTAGTATGTACGATATCTATGTGTGCGCGCACTTAGCTAAGTAAGCAACTTTTCTACATATTCCTTTTAATGTAATTACGTCTTAGTCTAATAAAAGACACCAAACTATAAAGTGTGTTTTCTTTTACTAAACACCAAGGTTCCAACATCACAGAGTCTACTAAAAGCAAAAGCAGCAAAATCCACTTTTTTTCGAAATTGCCTTTTTGATGCCGCCATATAGTTCGTCAAATTGGTTACAACATCATAAAATAATGTTTATGCAAAATTAGCATTATCCGCTAGAAAAACTGGTACCAAAATCGACTGTAGCAGCAATATCCTCTAATGTCAAGTGCACAAGAAGCAATATTCAATCAGCCAATTACAGCACACCATTTCTCCTACATTTAATATGGCCGAATTTGTTGTAGACCGTTGAGCACGTCTCCGTTTTTAATTATTTTTATGGTGATTTTCAATAAATTTAGGTCAAAAAAGTGAAAAGTTAGAACTATGGATTGTTCTCCTAGGCCGGTGGATAATAAGTTGGCCCGAAAACGAGTCGCTCAACCGGAAAAATGGCAGAGAAATGTGGCCAAAGTGGAGAGGTATGTATGCGTTGATTTAACAGTGTTGATACTTTTATTCAACCTACAGTACTTTTCGATTATAATATTTTTTACACTTTTTTATGTACGTTTTGTTGTATGTATAGGTAAATTTTGTTGTAATACATTAATTAAAGGTTGAGCCATGCAATATAATACCTTATTTACCTAGAGTGGATATGCAAATATAATTCGACCAAATCCATACATTTATAATAATAAATGTGAAAGTAATTCAGTCTGTCCTCTTCACGCCTAAACGGCTCAACCGATTTTGAGGAAATTTGGTACAGAGATAGATTAGACTAGGGAAAGACATAGGCTACTTTTCAACTCTGGTGGATGCGATATAACGAATCCCACGTGGATGAAGTCGCGTGCGCGGGTAGAAAGCTAGTATTATAAATGCGAATTGTCTGTCTGTCTGTTACCTCTTCACGCCTAAATGGCTGAACCTATTTTGATGAAATTTGATGAGATACCTACATTAGATTAAACAGTCACGTTATTATCAAATCTTTTATTGTCGATTGTTTCAGATATTCATTAAAGAATGCTCTCGTGAGACCTTTACGCAATCACAAAAAAAAAATTTAGTGCAGATCACTTACATTGCAAGACATAAAAGCATTTCATGACGGATTTTACAAATTCAAAGAAAAAAGCAAACAAGACGCGTACATACTGAAACATTGCACGACCAAACCAGTAAAACGACGTCGTCCAACCACTAACAAACACAAACCAAAATCTATGCAAGTGTCGTACTATGTTCGTAGTATTTCATTGAAAAAACGCATGCCTGTGTGTCAAGCGTTTTTTTTTTAAAGTGCTACAAATAAAGAAGTACAGGGTACAAACCGTTATGAAACCCTGTTATAACAAGGGCACTCTTCTTGAAGAGTACAGAGGAGGCGATCACGTTTCGTACAAAAATATTAATAAAAAACTTGCAGTAATGAATTTCATCCAAAAATTAAACTGCGAAGAACCGCATTACTGCCGCGGTAACACTAAGAGATTTTACTTAGCCGCGAAATTAAGTATAAACAAACTATGGCGAATAGATAACGCACAGACAGAACAAGACTTAAAAGTCAAGAATTCATATTTCCGCAGCGTGTTCACAAGAAACTTCAATTTAGGCTTTAGGACGCCTCGAACGGATGTCTGCTCAGTTTGTTTGCAATTTGACGTAAAACTGAAAACGGAGAAGGATACTTGTATTCGAAATGAGCTGATAATAAAACAAAGAGTTCACAAGTTAAAAGCAAAAGCTTTCTTTGATTTTGTCAAAGAAAACTCTCCAGATTTATTAAAAAAACTTATGTTTGCCTAAAACTCCGGACCAGTCAGCGTATTATTCACGACTAATAATTTTTTTCAATTTTACAATTGTGCAAGGGTCATCAAAAAGCAAACTGAAGCCGTCTAATGTATTCGCGTATTGTTGGGCAGAAAACAAGTTTCCCAAGGCCTCAAATGAAGAGGCTAATGCGGATGACCTGACGACCAGACCTGACTACGAGGAACACCTATACTCAGCTCATCCGCATGGCATCGAATGGACTGTGCGGTTATGTTGACATCGCCACAATGATACTACCATGGCATGCGTGGGATGAGGACTGTACGGCGGAGTACTACGGCATCGACCCCTTTACGGAGTCAGATTGGTTATCATACCATCCGATGCCTGTAGTGCTCACAACTCAATGGTCGAGAAAGCTTAGCCTACCGGAGCCGGATGCACCTCAGAGGGGTGTGTTTAGATACGACCTACAGCACAGGAAAGGGCTGCTCATCACCCATGAAAAATCGGGATCAAAGCTCGAAACGATTGGCACAATCGATTTCTCTCGATACGCTCCAATAGTGGTGTACCCTGACGAGGACAACGAGAGACTGCGCGCGATAGGCATGTGGGTAGACTGTGATGCGCACATAACCAACAGGATGACACAAGCACATGCGGCCCAGCCCAGCACAGTGTTTATGAGCGGAACACCTGCTATGACAACACAGTCACTAGCCACGGAAGTTATCGAGCCCCGAAGGTTGTATGTCTTGTACTCGCGAATGGAGGCCGGTAACCATGACATGACGGCTATAAGAGTCACCGACATACAGTACCCCGACCCAATCACACTGGATTCGATAATAACAGCAGCAAAAAACTATCTGCTGTACCCAGCCCTATCAGCCGTGCTGGGTTTCATGTCGGGAGGGCCGACAGAGGCGGTGGTGGCCGGGACGAGCCACATAATAAACCAGGCTGTGAAGGATTTGGTCCCAAAGGAGCACACCGACGTTGTAAGGGAAGTTCTCGACAAGACGAGGGAGAAGGTCGGAGAAACTACGGCGTCTGGGAGCCAATGACAGGTGGACGTAGGAGAGAGAAGTTCGGCACGACGGTCCTCAGCGGGACCCTGCCAGCAGCGTTTCAGCGGGAGTACGACTCAATCTTGGATAGTGGGATCCTGGGTGTTATCACATGCCCAACAGACCTGCGGACCTGCGGTTGGACCAACTGAAACGGCTGCGGGGAGGCGTCCCAAGGGATTGGCCTGTGCCGGCGCACGTCTCGTGCGCTTGGCCGCTGTATTTTTACTATCGGTGTCTGAAGCAGATAGGGCAGCGGACGAGCGCAATGGACCTGCGATACATACTCGGCCTCAAATGAAATCATGTCGGCTATTTATTATAGACTAAAAAATACGGACTTCACTGGAATCAAGACTCTACGTTTAATTGCCGATGGATACGCAGGGCAAAACAAGAACACCACAGTATTAGGAATGTATTCAAAGTGGCTTACTGAAGCGCCTCAGCATGTAAAAAGTGTGGAGATTATCTTTCCAATAGTAGGCCATTCATTTATTCCACCAGACCGAGTTTTTGCACAAATTGAAAAGGTCATCCGCAAAAGGGAAATAATAGAAAATTAAGATGAGTATTATGATATAATAAAGGAACATGCGACAGTAACAAGTGTAGGGAATGACTGTATGGTATTTGACTGGAAAACTGCTACTGCAGAAGTTTTCAAGCCTGTTGGCAGATGGCATTTCCAATTTAAAAATTCGAAAAGATTTATACTAAAACGGAGTAAGGCAGGTAATATTCTCATTAAAGGTAATGTAGCGCGTAGGCATATTATACGAGTACATCTTTATTCTTAGGCATTGTATGACGTAGCTCGTAAGTTAGATTTAAGTCCTCTCTACCTCTGTACACCACCAGTCGTTCAGTACACCTTCAACTGAGAACACGCCTTTCATTTGCCCAACCTTCTGATACACACGCACACATAACTCCTATCTCCAGTTAGGCAAAGTGGTGACACCCCTTACGTGTTCGCGCGCGTATCGAGTTCCAAGTTATCGTAACTAAGAGACCATAGCTCTACCGCGCGTAAAAATGAACGACCCACGTTACCAGGCCGCAGCTCTCCAACAACCTGCAGCCATGTCAACCCCGGAGCAGCCACAACCGCAACAAATGACGGCAGTTTCCATCACACCGAGGATACCGGACTTTTGGCGAGACCGACCAAGGCTCTGGTTTTATACATCTTTATTCTTAGGCATTGTATGACGTAGCTCGTAAGTTAGATTTAAGTCCTCTCTACCTCTGTACACCACCAGTCGTTCAGTACACCTTCAACATCAAACCTTATTATTATGAGGTCCAAGAAGGGGTGGCTCCTGTTTTAAAAGCTGAGAGGGTGTTAAACCCACGTGAGTCATCAATTCTACTCCAAATGAATATCTTCCTCAGCCACTCCCCCAAGGCATCATTGCTAACACACACTGACCCTACCTTGTTCGTGACACAATATTGGGGGTTACGAGAGATAAATCCTCTTTTGTCGGTAGCGGATGCTTTTGAGCTTACTTTCTTAATTGTGGTAGGAGCCATCCAGCAATAATCAGAACCAAAAACATACAATTGACATCAATCTTGACTCCCACGAGAGACAACTCAACGCCAAATAACATGAACTCAAAGAGACGACTGCTTCCCGATTCATCCTTCTACAAGAGACCACTTGACAAGGACTCAGAGCTTCTCCCTCTTCACGACCTGGAGGATATCGGTAAAGGGGGCCTGGGTTACGAGGGAGCCCTCATCGCCAGCATGGGAACAAACATCCTACCACCAACCTCAACCCCCCATGAGTCAGAAGCACCAGGGCACAACGGGACACCATCTCAATCAGAACCCCCGTCGAGGCTACCCAGCCAAGATATCCCGCCCAAGCTCCCAATATGCATTGCATAAACCACTTCAAAGCCTTGTGGGGAGGGTTAAGAAAACAGTGTGCCGACCCCAAAACCACCAAAAAAGTTGTGGAAACTATGAGGACTGAAGTGTTGATGACTCTGCAAACCTCCCAAGTAATTTCAGACTCTGTTGCTGAAAATCTTGATTCCAACTGGGATCTGTTAGGTACTGATAAAGTGTATCAGTTTGTTACACACTTCTTGACAAGTCCTCTAGATCATGATATTGTTTTTGGTTCGGGACCAGCCGCTTTTTTGAAGGGAATGTGCGCAGCTCAGAATATTTCGAACAAATCTACTGTGAATACTCTCTTCGAACAACTGGCAGGGATGACAGCAGATCTAAATTTGACCACAGAGACAATAAGATCTTTTGACAACTCCATTTCCAAAGCAGAGAGAGCCTGGAGAGCCCAATCTTCCTGCACCTCTGAATATCTGGCAGGGATAGAAGCCTCTGTCAAGAATCTAATGGTAGTAATAGAGGAGGCTACCATAAAGAAGAAATCAACATCTGATGATCTTGTGAAAGAACGGACTGCTCCCACGCCATGAGACCCAAACAACACCACCCGACACCGTCCCACATCCGGCGACCGTTGTGACTTCATACGACACCTCAAGCACTACGACACCGCCGGTTACAACGAAATCGGGCCGCATCGTTAAGAAGACCGTGAGATTCGACATGTGAGCCGCCGTCACCAACGTCGTTATCAGCTCTATACGAAACCGTCACACGTCAACAAGCGCTCACTATCGCCACACTCATACCACTCAGCAGTCAGACAGCAAGATGACCATCGTTGCGCAGAACAGCGCAGCCACCGGCAACAAAGCCTTGGTGGAAGATGAAACCCTGAACATCACCCACAAGCCGCAGTCATCCTAGTCAGCACAGCGGTAACTCTATGTCTCTATGTATACTCTACGTGGGGTGGTGTTACTGCAGGCGCCGCATCGAAGCCGCCGTCGAGACAAGAATCAGCCGCGCCATCACACAACCTGCTATCTGCGTACCACCAGGGGTGCCCAACCTACAAGCAAATATCGCGAGTGCAAACCTCAAACAAACTTAACCTGAAGGTAAGTATGTTTCAACTTCCGAGTGGTTTTACGTGTGCTTGTAACGGTTTTCGAATTTTGTCAGAATGCTTTTGTAATTTATAAAATTTTAAGACCAGTTCTGTATCCAAAGTAATAGTTATCGCATTGAATATTTAATCGACAATAGTTTTCAGTCAAAACATATACAAAAATAGTAAATTTAAGTCAAGATTACCAGTTTTGTTCAAGCTAACCTTGAAAAAATTAAAAAGTAAACAAACAAAAATGGCGGTTGGCGTAGTTCAAAGATAAAGCTTGGTATACACAGGGAATCTTTTGCCGGTCGAAATTTTTTAAATGAACTGTTTTTTTTTAATAAAATTATCGTGTATTATCGTGTCTGCGCGCCGCCAAGCCGAACACCCCGGTGTACATCTCTCGCCTGCATTACACCACTGAGGTAGAGGACATCGAGGAGTACGTGCGCCAAAGACTGAAATACACGCCAAGAGTTCAGCTGCTGGAGTCGCGTCGCAACGTGAATTTCAAAGCGTTTGTGGTGCGCATTCCAACGTGCTATATCCAATCGGTGATGGAAGAAAGTTTTTGGCCGCAGGATGTGGTGTTCCGTCGCTTCCGCGGACTAATTCCACAAGATCGCACTAAGTATCGTGCAAGTGAAGTGAAGTGATACTAACATAGTTTTTAGTTATTTATACTAACACAAATGTTATTAGTATGTATATTTAGGTTAAGGTATTTGTCTATGGGTCTTTGTTACCTGAAAATAAATGTATTCTATTCTATTCTATTCTATTTGAAATATCTTTAAAAATAAGTTATTAATAATTAATATTTTGAATGATTTTTCGAGTTATTGTTTTTTTTTTATTTTGGGTATTTTATAGTTTTTGAGCTTTACTTTTAACAATTTAGATGATGGAAGCTGATCGCTCTCGTGGTGCAGAAGGGAGTCGTGGTCGTGGACGTGGGCGTGGGCGTGGGCGTGGGCGCGTCGTCGCACGATCCCTGGATTTTGATTTAACCATGTTTGTTCCTTTTTCATACTTTTTCCATTATATTTAATTACGAATTTTATTTTGCTTTTGCTGGGTTATTTTAGATCCTTACCTAAATTTTGCTTAATTTTGAAGGGAACAGTCAACACCTGTTGGGCCGTCTGCAGCATCTGCTGTTGCGGGACCTTCGCAGTCAACGACGTAAGTAAACATTTATTTGAAATTTAATCACTATTTAACAAAATACTGTAAGTTTTTTTTTTCATTTTTGTTCTGGTGATTTCAACCTAAAACTAGAGATGGCGAAGGTCCACCGAAGAGGAACATGGCGCGGCTAGACGCTGATCAAAGGGCACGGCTCTTGGAGATGAGAGAGAGGAAGAAGGTTGGGCATTTTTTGATGCCCGATGCTCCTCCCAACAAAAAGCGGAGGTAAAAAAATATTTAGGCAAATAATATTCTACTGCTAAAACATTTTACGGTCACAAATATTTTATTTATTTCTGTATTTCCAGAATCTCGCCCGTTAGAGTGCCGTGCCCTTTAATACCGGGCACTCCGGAAGTGCCGCCCGCGCGTGTTCCTCAAGCGTGGGAATTGGAGAAGTCAGGTGTGTAAATTGTCTGCTGGATATCGTTAGTCATATTAACTGATCCAACCTAACTTATTTAATTACTTTCTATCTAGCGCTGGATGAAAGTGGGCCTTCAAGGGTGAGCATCGAAGAGGATGCAGCCACGCCGCCTCCTTCGATGTAAGTTTGAACTTAATCTCTGTCTTAAAGATACAAAAACATTCAAAAGAAATCCAAATGTTATAATTTATGTTATTTCACAGGGAACATCAGTTAATTTTCACCCCGTCCACGGGGGTAATTGGAGTGCAGGAGGTGGACGAAACACGTGTGGTTGACGCAACTTTTGAGATGGTTGGGTTTTCGCCGAGCACTTCGTTCTCAGCAGAGCGTTTCACACTGCAGAATTTCTCACCAGGTCCATCGACCGCAAGACCAGGTATGTTTTATGTTTAATTCTCGTCTGTGATGATAATCTGGATGGGGGATTCAAAGCAGCTGATAGTTAAATATAGGTTCATAATAAAATAATTTTGTTTTAGAACCTTCGATTTACGAGGAGGAACTGGCGGACGAAATTCTGCAGTGGGAACGCTCTGCTGGTCTGAATCCTGGCAGCGATGTCAAGGATGAGGATGCCGTGGACGGTGAACTCTCTCGCAGGAGGCACGCTGGAGAATTCGCCGTGGATGAGTTGTCCAGCGAACTCCGCGAGGTGTTAGGGTCCATCGACGCGCAGGACGATCGTGCTCTGCGAGAATCCAGTCAGGAGGATTTGCTGCATTTCGATTGGTCTCACGATCCCCAGGTTTTTACTGGGGAGCGGGAAAAGTTTGTCGGACCAGCTGGGCCTACTTTTCCGGTCGAGGGTATGTCTCCGTTCCAAATCTTTTCGAAGATTTGGGACGAAGATATATTCAAATTGATCGTAACTGAGACCAATAGATATGCGGCAAACCTGTCCTCAGAATCATTGCCCAGTCATTCCCGCTTGAGGAAGTGGGTGCCAATGACGCCAGAAGAATTGTGGACGTTTTTCGGCATACTGATGCTGCAAAGCATTTGTCCAATCCCTGTGGAGAAGGAATATTGGTTTCCGTGTTTACCTTATTTAAAGATGGGCAAATTCGGCGACATTATGTCGTATCAGCGGTTTTGCCTTATAAAGCGTTGTCTGCATTTTGTGGACAACGTCTTGTGTGCCAGAGGTATCCCGTCTAAGTTGACAAAAATTAAACCGATAATTGACCACCTGAACAACAGATTTAGCTCTTTATACCTACCTGAGCAGGAAATCGCTATCGATGAGTCGCTGATGCTGTGGAAAGGGAAACTTTCCTTTTCACAGCTGATAGCGACGAAAGCTGCTCGGGTAGGTATAAAGAGCTATGAGCTTTGCGAGTCCAAGACGGGATATCTCTGGCACATGATAATTTATACGGGAAAAAGTGAACGGCATAATGTCGAGGCAAACGAAAACCCGGCTGAGCCTGAGGGTGCGACATCAAGGACTGTTTTGAAGTTAGTCCGTCCATTGCTCAATCGAGGGCATACCCTTGTGATGGACAACTTTTATAACAGTCCTTTGCTGACCCGCACCCTCAAGGCTCAGAAAACAGACGTAATAGGAACATTGCGTCTGAACCGGGAATTCGTGCCTGAGAGTTTGCGCCACAAAAATAAGGGAAACATGCGGACTGGTGAAGTGGGGTTTAGCCAGACAAGAGATATGACGATCACGGTGTGGAAGGACGCGAATGTGGTGTCACTCATCTCCACGTACCACAAAGTGGAGGTCGGCGGAAAAGCTAAGTGGGGCTATTATCGCTACAAGCCGCAAGTCGTGCTAGATTATAACCTTTCTATGGGAGGCGTTGACAAAAAAGACCAACTTTTGCAAGCGTTTCCCATAGAAAGGGTACGTAATCTAGTGTGGTACAAAAAGCTTTTCCGCCGGCTTCTCAACGTGTCCGTCCACAACGCCTTCGTCATGTCCTCGAAGTCAGGCTCAACCAGGATGGCGCAGCGGCAGTTCCGGGTTCTATTAGCGGACGAAATCGTAAAAAGATTTCGCCCGCCACAAATAGCACCCCCGCTGCCCGCATCCGGCCACTTCCCAGCCAAAACTAATACGAGAAAGTCACGTTGCAAGTGGTGCGCACTTAAAAAAGTTGATGCTTGCACAGCTTATAAGTGCGACACTTGCAACGTGAACCTCTGTATAATCGGTTGTTTTAAAGATTATCACATTTCTCGGGGACTGGTACAGTGATAATGTTTAAAGCAACCGATTTTTTTTTTTTTTTTTTTTTTTTCCCCGACTGCCAAAGTAGAATCATATTTTTGAAATAATCGTTCAAAACCCTTTAATTTGATACCAAACTCGATAGGTTCTGTTTTTTTTCCTCGCTATGCGGCGCCTGAATTCTGCCATTTTGTTTTTAATTTTACTTAATTAACTGACCCAGTTACATTAGGCTACATAAATAAATATTACGACATATAATTTATCAAAATCTTCTCATCTTTTTAGCCCATAGACGGTAATAACGAATATTACCTACAAACATTCGAAAAACATTACCCTCTTTTTTTGGCAGTCGGGTAATAAAAATCATAACCATTATTCTTTGAAACAGGGATTGGGACCTATTTATTTATATTTGTTTTTATCACACGTATAAATAATAAATTTTACACCCGGATATGCACTTCATGTAACCCCGGCTTTATGGCACACGTGTTTCGTCCATTGTTCCGATTTGTGTTATTACTTTACTTGTATTTTTTTTCGATGGCTATTGAATAACAAGTGTGATACATCATTGAAAAGAGTATTTCTTGTAGAAAACAGTAACATGTAATGTATTTTGTTTACTCAAACTTCACTGAACAAAAATAGACAAGAAATGTCGAGTGCGTTTTTACGTAAGAGGGAATGCCTTCATTCAATTCCATATTTTACTGTATTGTGTAAACCTATCAGCATAATATTTACATGTAAGTTACATTATTAAATTCTCTTTCAGATAGTACCGATATTTTTAATTTAAGTGAAAGATTATAGTTGTAATAAATTATTTAATTTAAGTGATTAATTATTCACCGTCGGCAACAAAACCTGGCTGGCTAAAGCCCGTAAATAAATATTTTTATACTGTCAAGTATGTTTTTTTTTATTTTATCGTACGTAAATAGAACCCTTCCAACTATAAAAGCCATAAAATATATGTGTTACCGATTTACTTTTTAAAATAATCCTTGTAGTACAAGTTCACATATTGTTTTTTTCAACTACAGTCAATGTTTATCGCTAAGTATAATAAAGGAGACTGGTCATCTGAGCCCCAGGCCCGGCACAAATGAACTTATGTCAGAATTTTCGTAAAATTAGGTAAAGTAAATCTAAAAAGTCCGCGTGTCCGAAATCAGTGGCGAACATATTATAATTGCCCAGTGTTTATGATAAGGCGCAGTATTTTATTTTGCATACATTTTTTTAAGTTTTTGTTAATTTTTTATGCTTTAACATTGAACACAAGTAATGTAATGTGTGTATTATTTTTATAAACAGACAAGCAAAGCATTCTATGCGGCGCACACTGGTCCACTTTGGCAAAACTATGGACACGGGAATCGATGTGAGTCAGTGTGTATATTTTGTGTTGATTTTTTTTTTACGTATTCCTCTTTTGATTACAAACAACTTTCTGTAATTCCGTTTTTTAAAAAAAACTTACTATTTCCGAGAAAAAAAATATTTTGTGTTTTTTTTGTATGGGGGAGGGTATGTAATGCGTGCGTGGGTCAAAATAAAACTTAGTAGGTATTCAAGAACACGTCATTCTCAAACAGAAATGACATAGAAATGTTATTGTATCCCTGCCGCTTTTCGAGCTACGGGCTCTCAAAGATTAGAAAAAATAAAATATTTTGTTTCCATTTTAAAAGACTTACTTACAATTAAAATATCATAAGCCGGGTCCACACCGGACGATCCATCGCGCTCCGATCGCGCGCGGCAGCAGCGCGATCCAAAGATGCAGGCGGTGTGGACGTGCCGCGCGCGATCCATGCGCACGTATTGGAGCGCGCGCTCCCTACCTCGCGCGATCCGTGTGCGGTCGGTTTTTGTGCCAGCCTCAAAGGTGCCTCAGTTGCGTGATGCGCGCGGTGTGGACGGTTGTGTTGGTTCGCGCGATCCACCTCGCCATGGACATCTCAGAAAGTCGCCGTTTGATATCGCTTTATAAAGAATTTAAATGTTTATGGGATCCCAAAGATTCTAATTACACCAATAGAGGTGTTAGGTTAGTTAGTTTTAATTATGATGCTTGGCGTCAGATTTCTCGTGAAATGGGGAATAAGTCGATCGAGAACCTAAAGAAAAAAATGCGATCTCTGGCGGGAGGCTACAGAAGGGAGAAACACAGAGAGAAGCAAAGCCGTATAACTGGATCCGGTAAGAAAACAAAGCTACTTTTTATCTGTAGGTATTAAAATTATATATTTTATTATAAGTAATTACATCATAATATTTACTGTGGATTTCACGTGATTTCGCTTTTTACATTTAAGCTGTTAGAAATACACGTGGTTATTTTAATGAGTAACTTGTTTATTTCAGGTGCTCAAGATACATATAAATCAAAGTGGTTTGCGTATGATGACTTCGACTTTATGGCGGATAAAAATGAACCCGGAACCACACGCGGTACATTGGAACATGTGAGCTATTAGTTTACTGATATTCATTTTGCCAAACTATTGTATGGTTTGTAACAAAGTGTCTTGCTAAGTGGGACCGTATTGTAGTGGCATTTTCTGTTGCTCTTCTTGGTACGACGGCCATCGGTTGTAGCGATTGTGATGGCGGTTCATTTCGCCAGCTTCCAGGTATTACATCTCCATTCTCCTGTACTGTATCAAACGTTCCTGGCGATATAAAGTTAGGATTACTGCGTAAGTAGTTATATAGATGAACCGTTGCCAGCACGACTTTAGTCGCAGTTTCTGGTTCCAAAAGCATAGGTTTACGCAGGACTCTGTAGACAGAACTAAGTACTCCAAACGCGTTTTCAACTACTCTACGTGCTCTTGACAGTCGGTAGTTGAAAATTCTTTCACAAGAACCCCTTTCCCGTGTACCATCGTATGGTTTCATAGTATAATCATTAAGCTGAAAAGCTTTATCACCTAGTATATAATAGGGTACCTCAATTTTATAGGGAACTTGCAATATCTCCGGTGGAGGAATATTTAGCTCTTTTTTTTCAAGTTTTTTATATAAATTTGTGCTTTTGAACACGCCTCCATCTGATATTCTGCCTTTAGTCCCAACATTCACATACAGGAACCTATAATTTGCATCTACTAATGCAAAAAGAACAATACTAGGAAATAATTTGTAATTATCAAAGTCGTTGCCACTATTAAAAGGCGATTGTATAGCGACGTGTTTGCCGTCCATCGCTCCTATCACGTGTGGGAAATTCCACTTATTCTCGAATTGCTGAGAAACTGTACGCCATTCTTCTTTAGTTGACGGCACCTGAAAATAAAGGAGATCTTAATTATAATATAAAGCTGAAAATAAGAATAAGCAGTAAATAGTAATAATAATTGTTGTTACAGGTAGAATCTGATACGACTGAAGGGGAACTTGAAGTTAATACTACAGTGAGCGAAAACGAGAACAGTAACATTACTAGTGACACACAACCGGAGAGAGCCAACCACCACACAGATCAGAGTAGAGAGCAGAATGATCAGAATGCACAATCCAGTGTCCAAACAACAAACAAAAGAACAAAAAAAAGAAAGAAAACTACTTCTAATAATGCAGATGACATATCAGATGAAACTCTTTCAGAGGCTTTCCAACTTCTGCAACAATGTGCTCAGCCACCACAACCGGAAACTGATTCTTACATTGCTTTCGGGCAGTATATATCTACTGAATTGCGGAAATATGATGCAGTAACATTAGTTAATGTCAAAAATGCTATATGCCAAGTTATTTTTCAAGCTGACACAGGAAGATATGGGGATAGCAATTATGGATATTACACTAATTCATATCCTGGCACACCAATAGCATCCACTTCATCACAGTCCCAGTCTCTACAACCTCAAAATTATCCAGCTCCAATTCCACAGACATCACCGTCTGCTCATCTAGCCTCCAATTCATCGCAGTCCCAGTTTCTGAAACCTCAGGATTATTCACTTCCACAGTCACCACCGAATTAAATAAGTACCTACCTATATCATGTTTTCAAAAAATAATTAATAATTGTAAACATGTTACTTCTTTAAATTATGATTGTAATACACTACTTTTTTATTGAGTAATAAAGTATGGTTTTACTTACCTTTACATAATCATTTAACAGGTCAATGATGGCTTCACAAACTTCAGGAATAATTATCGATATAGACTGTTTGGAAATGCGGAACAGATACTGCAAACTGACGTACGAATCTCCAGTTGCTAAAAATCTCAATGTTAGTAATAATCTTTCCTTCACAGTAATGGCATCTCTATAATTTGTATCATTCTTTCTTAGCTTGTTATTTAATAATGAACACAATATCTCAAATTGATTAGCATTCATTCTTGCAAAATTGTGTTCAACTTTATCTGACACTAACTCTGCGTACAGCTGAGTCCCAGATTCCAAGCGATTTTTGTAAATTTGTTTCACCCAAAACCGTCGTTTTCTTTTTTGTGATTTTTTGCGCAAGCATTTAAGCAAAATAAAAGTTACTGCTGCAACGGCAAGACGCCGCCGTTGTACGTGTGACTCCATATCGTACAAGAGTTAGACTGGCTGAATCACGGATCGCCTTAGGATCGCTTGGAGCGCATATTTGGGATCGCAAGTTTCCAAGAGTGGATCGGCCTAACACGATCCACGATCCACGCTCCGCGATCCTGGATCGCGGATCGCGGGATCGATGGATCGTCCGGTGTGGACCCGGCTATACACACATTTTAATGAGTGTTAGGTGCTGCGATGTTTAAAATTAAACTTATCTTGAACGTCATTTTCAGATTTCATTGTCAGTAGGTCTTTTAAAATGGAAACAAAATATATTTTTTTTTTCTAATCTTTGAGCGCCCGTAGCTCGAAAAGCGGCAGGGATACAACAACATTTCTTTGTCATTTCTGTTTGAGAATGACGTGTTCTTGGACACCTACTAAGTTTTATTTTGACCCACGCACGCATTACATACCATCCCATACAAAAAAAACACAATTTTTTTTTTTTTCGGAAATAGTAAGTTTTTTTTAAAAAACGGTATTACAAAAAGTTGTTTGTAATCAAAAGAGGAATACGTAAAAAAAAAATCAACTCAAAATATACACACTGACTCACATCGATTCCCATGTCCATAGTTTTGACAAAGTGGACCAGTGTGCGGCGCGATGATTCCTGGAACTCGTTTTGTACTTTTTAACCTGCTTGTTGTCGCGGTCTCACTTGCGCTTAGCTAAAACGAGCGAGAACGATATAATGACTAGGCAGTCATTATGGCGTTCTCGCTCGCACACTCGTAGGCACAATAAGATCCATCGGCAGCCCGCAGCGCGCGTGCGTTCACTCTTGCTTGCTTTGCTCGTTAAGTGTGATCGTGCGCATTTTTTCTCTTCCTGATTTATCTAACGACGATTTAGCTTACTCTTACCGGACTTTGTACTTTAATTGTGATTGGTTTTGTTGATATGGGAGACCGAGACAGTCATTGTGTTGTGTGTGAGCACTCACTTCGCCGTCGTCGGAGACATGTACTTCATGAAGGGTTATTGGAAACCCGGCGAGACTTAGTGGTACATCTGTTACGTGCTATAGAACCACATAGTGGTATAGTGGCAGATTTCCCTCGCCTTACCATTGAGGAGATAATTCTCTTTTCAGTTGGTACGTACCATGTTAAAATAGCACGCTCCTATTGTAGTGAGCATCTGAAACGCACTGGCGTTTACGAAATGGAGCTTTACAGACATCCAGACATAAATGATAACGATATTTTATTAAGGTGCCGGATACATTCAAGGCACACCACTTCAAAAACCTACTATACATATATTTTGTTCAACGCTATGTCGGAAGGAAGAGACGCTATTACAGGATATTACTGTTCTTGCATACAAGGCAGAAGAACATTAGGTAGTTGCGCCCATGTCATAAGCATTATATACTATTTGGGGTGGGCCAGACACCACGAGGAGTTTGACCACCCTGCATTAGGTATGGATGATGTTCTCATTATTGAAGAATAATATTGTCAATTATTTATGTAATAAAAATAAATACCTAGTACATTTTTTTATTTTACGTTATTGTTATATTTTATACATTATTTTTGATAGTCAAGTGTATATTTCATAATTATCTATAAAAAAAAAACTTTTTCTAAAGATATGTTAAAATGAAAAAAGTCGCCTAAACAAAATCTGTAAGCAATTTTTCAAAGTGTTTGCCTCTGATTTCGGAGTTGAGGACTATTTAGAATTACTTTACCTGATTTAACAAAAAATCTGAGATAACTTTCTTTAGCGCCGGATCTGGGGTAATTTTCTATGGGTCATGACCAGTCTCCTTTGAAACGAAATACTAACAAACACTTGACACCACTTGAAAGAGTCATTCATAGGCTTGAACAAAAACATTACTCGAAGCGTCCTTTGTTTATAAAACGTCAACAAAAAAATAATTTATGAGCCCGGCCGTACGGCGCGCGGCGGGCCGCCGTTTTTTTTCGAACGCTGAGCACTTGTGACGTAATCGTGACTCACTTCAAGCAACGCCAGCGGTTAAGAGCCCTCGCCGGTGAATCACATATAAATGCTCTTATAGTAACTTCAATCGTCTTTTGCTCTCCAGTCAAAGTAGTAATTCTCAAACTATTTCCAAATTTGCTTCATTTCTTTGACAAAAGGATTTAAATATAAATTTAAATCTGAAGGTTTTGATTTTCCTTCATAGATTCCCACCACAATGGGTGATATTTTTTTTATTTCAGTAATGTTGCACAGTATTGGCCAAAGTTGATGATTCGAGCTTTTATGTATTGGCAAGCCATCGATATTAAAATTCAAGCTTATTTTATTGGGCACTTCATGGAGCTTTTGTAATTTTTTTTGTAATTGTGAAAGTAATCCATTGTGCCAATAATGTCCAGTACCGATTTCAGTAATACATATTTCTACTTTATTTGTTTTGAGCAATGTACGTGCATCCAGTGGCATCTTGTGCGGTAATACGTTATATAATATTTTTAATAGATCACTCAAAGCCATATGAGAAATATTATTTTTTACTGCCCAGTCTCTGATATCACCACAAATATCCATCTTATTCAACTCTTCAACTAAATTTATGTCTACTTCACTACCGCTACTGTTATATTCTTCCTCACTGATTTCCTGCTCTTCGTTGTCATCTTCCATAAAATCATTTACGGAACCCTCAAGTGATTTGTTGGTATCACCTTGGTCATTTTGAAGTATTATACTCGTAGCAGTAGAAGTGGAGGGTGTATTGTTAATCATTTTTTCGTAAACTTTTTTAACTTTTCTTCTATAGCCACCACTCCTCTTAAACTTCTTCCAATCTTGTGAATCCATTTTTTATGTTATTGTAACAGTAAACACCTCTGTTGCATTACCAAAATGGCCAGAATATGACAAATCTAGTTAGATAAAATATTTTAATATGACCATCTAGAGAATAATACCTTTTTAATGACTATGTAACTGAATATGGATTGCTTTCATTCTTATAAAGACCATATAAAATGCTGTAATTTTTTTGTTGGGTAGACATCTTATAAAATGCTCCTATGAGTTTAAAAGTATTATAGTTAGCTTATGCATTACTATTATAAGAATAGTTAGCCAAATGAAAAGCTTTTATATGGCTTTTAAAAGCATTGTAAATGCTCTTATAAGAATAACACATTTTCAATCCTTATTATAACCATGTAATTTGGACTTGTTATGGTTAACCCAACCAAATTTAAGAATAAAGGTAATATTAGCCAAATCTTCTTATATCGTGCAATGGCACGATATAAGAAGATTTGGCTAATATTACCTTTATTACCTTTTTTACCTTTATATGGAACATTGATATAATGAAAGCGATTATAAAACCACTATAAGAGATTACACCTTAAACATATAATTTTATAAGAGTAGTTTGTTTGTTGGGTAGTTTCACAACTATCAATTGAATTTGTATTCTTTGAGCTTATTTAAGAAAAAAAATATCAAAATAAGATGCACCCAACATGTATTTATGTACAGACGCCAGCACATCAAGTTACTATTTATAATATGTCAAATTTCTCTAACAGATTTTCAACTTTATTTAAAAAGCATTAGGTTCAAGATTGATTGGGAAAATTTGACAGATTGTAGTAACTTGATGTGCTGGTGTCTGTACCATATTATTATGCCATTACCTACAATATACCTATACACTATTTCTTTTTTCAGATACAATTCTTGGCAGGTATTGGCGGTAAAAACCTCCGTTCTTTCGCCACAAACATGCTCAGAAGAATACTGCTGGATGAAGTAGCTGAGCAATATTCTCTGACGGGGAAAAAAATGAAAAATTCGAGCAGGAAATCATTTCTTGACACAGAAGCTTGCAAATTAATATTTCGTAAGTACTATTGTAATTCAGTTTTTTTTTTGTTATTGTTTTAATTTCTACATAACCAACAGTCACATTACGAAACATGCCGCTTATGGTCAATTAAAGTACAAATAGTAATGTGCTGTTTTATTTATATTTTCAGAAATGTGTAAAAAAGTGCATGGAACTGCCACCGACGATATGCTGAAAGAAATAATCAGTGATTGGCTAAACCAAGCCAAAGTAAGATTGTCAAGAAGGTAAAATTACTCTTTTATAATAATAAGGTACAGGCGCCGTATAAGGCCCACCTCCTATCATGGCCCACTTAAAAAATACTTAAGTTTCGGTGGCCAGAACAATTTAAAATTTCGCGGGAATCTTGTGAATGCGTTCCTAGACGAAAGGCAAACGTCATCACGCCAATCACGCGCGGCCATTTTGAACACTATTGTCAGTTGTCAGTGACGCGTCAAGGCAGTGCACGTGTTATAACCTTACTCACGTAAGTATATTTATTTTTTTACAACAAAATACAGTAATATCGCGTTACACCTTGATAAATCTTAGTACTAACAGTGTTAAGATTAAATCAAAGTAAGTTTTAATATTCTAATGGTGTCACTTAATTTTTAACATGATTTTTACTGCCATAAGGCAAAGTTCCATAAGATAGCCCACTACATGACCCCCAAATAAGGCCCGGGCCTTCTTTGGACTATCGAATATTACATTTGTAAATTGCAATAAAAATAATATTTTGAAGTTTACATATAAGTACATACATTTCTATCTATGTCTAATCCTTTTATTAAATTTGCTTATGACAAGAAAATTTCTTTGAAAACTTTTCAATTTTTGTTATTGTTAACGTAGTTTTTCTTCCATAGGCTGGTATTCAACAAAATGGCGCCAACTGGGAAAAAACCTCGAGGCCAGTGGTCAGAATGTCAGCTAAAAAATGCCATAAAGGCAGTAAAGAGACGTGAAATGTCACAACGAGCAGCTGCTGAAGCATTTTGTATCCCAAGGCGTACATTGCGAAACCACTTAATATCCGGAAAAACAGAAAAGGTAACTGGTAGACCACCTATTCTGAATAAAAAACATGAACAGGACTTAGCAAAACGGATAATAAGACTTGCTCACGTAGGTATGCCGCTGACCCCCAAACTTGTTCGGAAACAAGCGTACGAGTTCTGTAGAGCAAATGGCATATCAAACATGTTCAGTGAAAAAACAAATATTGCAGGGAAGAAATGGCTGAAAGGTTTCCTCAAACGCAATTCGGAGATATCACTTCGTAAAGCTCAGTTTATGAATCCCGGCAGAGCACAAAAACTTAATAAGCACATCGTTCAAAAACACTTTGAAGCTGTCAAAAAAATATATAGCGAGTTGGATATATCAAATCATCCAGAACGTCTATATAATATGGATGAGAAGGGTTGTAGATTGAACCTTCATCATCAGCAGAAAGTTTTTGCTGAAAAAGGTTCAAAAAGAGTGCATTTTATAGCTAATGAACATGCAGAAAATGTGACAATCGCGATGTGTGTGAATGCAACGGGAAATGCAGTGCCTCCAATGATCTTATTCAAGGGCAAAAGATTAAAACCAGAATTTTGTGACAATTTTCCTGCTGGAAGCTTAGTAAAGATGGCACCCAAGGGAAGTATGACGACCGAACTTTTCGTGGACTTCATCGAACATCTGGGTCAGTATAAGTCTCCAGGAAAATGCTTATTAATTTTTGATGGCGCTTCTTGTCATTTGGATGCCAGGATCGTAGATGCAGCAGATGAACACGACATCATATTATACTGTTTGCCCTCAAACACAACGCACGAGTTACAACCCCTTGATAAGTCAGTTAATAAATCGTACGAGCATCATTGGGATGAGGAGCTATTATTGTACGCATATCAATATCCAGATCGCAAACTTACAAAACAGCGCTTCAGTAAGATTTTTACCAAAGTATGGCCCAGGTGCATGACCCAAGAAAATATAATTAACGGATTCAGAGCCACCGGACTCTACCCTTATGATCCCAATGCAATTCCTCAAGAAGCTTACGCGCCTTCAGCGCTTACACAATTACCTGGTATACAACATCAAAACGACTCTCAAATGCAACAAGCTACTGATTTCGGAGATTTAGTGGTCTCCCCACGACGACACAATAACTTTGAGATAGATCATGTCACATACAATGAAGATAACTTGCGAGATTTGTCACCATCGATTTTATCCCAGTTTCAAGATGATCTCCCAGAAAATGAACTTGCAGAAAGAAATATATTAGATATTCCAAAGTGTTCAACTACTACTCGTGGAAAGTTAGTTGACTATAGTTCCTCGTCCGAATCTACCATTGAGGATTCTCAACATCAAGAACAGCATCGTAGACAGCCCCTTTTGAGCATTCCGTACGACAGGAATTCTCAGTTTTTATCACCTATTCCTTCCACCTCCGGTATAAATAGTATGCACCCTCAACGACTGTTAGATTTTTCTACGTCAGACGTGTCCGATCAAGAAGATTTTGATCAAAATATATTGAATTTCACCCATGCACAATATCCTGGAAGAAATATTAACATTTATACGTCGTCATCTGAGTCGGAAGAAGAAAATATCAACCCACAGTCGAGAGAAAAATACAGTTCATTTGCTAAACGTGATCAGGAAAGATCTGAGGATTCTGATGATAACGTACCACTTTCTAAAATTAAAGAAACTTCAGGCACTTCAGGCGCTAAGACACCATTTCATAAACAAATTCCTACGCCAAATTTCGCAACAATAAAGAATAAACCAAGGCGTAAAGCTTTAAATTATATCGGGCAAAAGGTTACCAAAGACTTATTTGACGCTGCCAAAGAAAAAGGCTTACAAAAACAAAAGAAAAAATCAATTCCTGTAAAAGGACAGCTAAAACAAAAAAAAACGAACGGTAAATCTACAGAAAAAAAAAATGCTAAAAAACAGAAAAAAGTGGAGACTGAAACTGCTGAAAATGAAGTGTGGTTTTGTCAAGCTTGTGAGATGGACAGGGTTGCCGATATGCGTCAATGTAAAGTGTGTTTGGCGTGGTACCATGAGGATTGCGTAGGTTTGACAAAAGAAGACACCGATATTTTCTTATGCCCAATGTGTAACTAAAAAGTCTGAGCAATATAATTGGTCTTGGAAGAGTCCTCTCTTCTACCTGCAATTATAAGGTTCAGACTTTTTTATTGTTGATTATGTTATTAGTTTAAGAGAAAATGAAAAATATTGTTAGTGAAAACTTACTGTTGATTACGGTTCTGTTTTTGTTTTAGATTTTTTATTTTTGTATAAGTTTTTAAGCTAAGTATACGAACAGTATACCTTTTTATTAAAAATAGTTTTCAATATACCTAATATGGCCCACAATTGAAAATAAATGACCTATTAGAGGATATTATAAGTATTATTTAGTTACGAACAAAGAAGATGGATCTCAAAATATACGCCATTATTAGTTTAAGTGTTGATTTTTTGTTTTAAGGCCATTCCAAGTTTCTATAGACATAAGAAGGCCCAATGTCATTTTTTTTACTGATTAATTAATCTAAAACACTTAATATTAAATAAAACTGCATATTGAATTCAGTTTGTGAAAAAATAATTTTGCTGGTCTTAATATTACATAGATATTCCTTAATTCATAACGGGCTTTCTTGGGCTACTATGTTCCTAAGATGGCCCATTCACTATGTTTTAAAAAAACGATTTTTCTCTGTTGTGATGGTACAAAAAGAACTTGTATTTATTTAAAATGTGTCATTAATAAACATGTTATATGTTTTTCCTAATCTCTTTTTTTTTACAGTTTTACAGTGATTTTTACAGTGATTTAAAATTAAGTGGGCCATACACGGCGCCTGTACCTTAGTCTGTAGAGCGGGTGTAGATATAGTCTAGTGGGGCCTACAGGTACTGGGTTCGAACCCCGGCGCTGATACCAATGACTTAAAAGTTGTAGCATACATTTATTTATTTTTTATAACAAGATGGCTCGTTCAGGGGTGACTAATTTATTGTATTTCAATGGTACCATTAATTTGAAAGTTAGTTTTGCAGGTGTTTATTGACTAACAGCCATTTTATTTCGTTGTTTCAGGACCGAGAGACAAAACAAAATCAACCATGATGGAGTCGTCTAGAATGAACAGGCATCTTCTGGGAACGCTCGTTCCATCATAGACCAGGTCTACAGCGATGGATAACCATCGCTTTCCATCAGGCGTGATCAAGACCAAGAGCAGGCCCAGTCAACAATAAAAAAGTCCCATTGTGTACCTACTACTTTTTTTTATAAGTATTTTTTTCTTCTTTTGACTAATGTTTAAGATTGTTTCTCTAACTGTTTACCCAGGCTGTATAAATAAATACCCTTTAAGTGCAATGGTGAAATAAACCCATTCAATTTTAATTTCAATTGATTTCATTTCATACTTTAAAAGTTTTTTGTTTCTTCATGAGGCCTACTCGCAAACGACGACACATTTTTTTTATTTTTGTCGTAGTAAGCCTCCTGAAAAACACCAAAACTTATCCCTTTGTGGCTTAATAATAAGTATCTGTCGTAGCAATAAACCATTGATTACAATGTATGCAACAAACAAGCAAGTACTTTTGTGACAACATTGTAGGTAATTTGTCAAGACAAAGAGTTGGCAAGTTTGAATTGGCACACATTATGCAAGTTTGATGGGCGGAAACTAGAAATTTGATATAAGTTTGATATAAACTTGCCACAAGTATGTCCTTTGACTCGTCAAACTTTATGCAAGCTTTCACATTTGATATTTAAAACTTACTGCAAGCCTGAAACAAGTTTAAATTGCTATCTGGGTTTATTCTTAGGCATTGTATGACGTAGCTCGTAATTTAGATTTAAGTCCTCTCTACCTCTGTACACCACCAGTCGTTCGACTAACGATAATAACACAATCCTTATAACAAAAAACCCTTTCCTTATCTTGGGAAATAATGAGTTCGCATATCCCCACGAGCCATGCACCAAAATAGGAGAAGACGAAGTCATCTGCAAGCATCTAGAATGAAACAACCTGCTGCACTCAAGTGACTGCATAGCTCAACTCATACAACATCAAGAACCACACAATTGCACATATGTAACTGCAACATTTCAAAACAACATCATCCAGCAAATCAAGGATAACAGCTGGATAGTCATCATGAAGCAAGAAGAAGTCATTAAAACCACCTGTGGGAATGACGTACAATATCAACGTAATAAGGGCGTTTTCCTGATAACAACAAAGAATAACTGCAAGGTACAAGTTATGGATAGAACTCTGACAACACATCAGCGGTACATCAACATCAAAGAAACCATACCACTACCACGTGCACACCAGACACCAAAAGCCCTACCTATCAAAATAAAGCTAGAAAATACTAAACTAGATAACTTGAAGAAAGTATTACAGCAATCAGAAGAAATTAGAGACTCAATAATAGATCCAGTAATCGTCTCAAGCACACCTAGCTGGTCATTTATTTATTTGATTATTGTTCACAAAATCCACAGCTCTTTGAAATTTTATCTTAAAAATATAAACTTATCCTACAGCCAATTACAGATTTACAATTTAATAGCTATACATTTACATTGCTAAGAGTACAGCATGTATGAGTGTGTAAGTACAGTGTGCCTGAGGAGTGTAAATAGGTGTGTGAGTATGTTATAGTGGTGTGGTAAGTGTATGTGTACCATCTGCTCAATTATATGTCATCGATATCACTGTACATCTTAGTACTTGCAACAGGAATAGGAATAGCAGCATACAAACTCTGGTGGATACCCAGGTCGGCGCGCACTTCAGTCCTGCAACAACCTGAAGCTGAAACACTGCAACTTCAGTCACAGCCTTCGGCGCGCCTCCATCTTAAGGGTTACGCTTATATAACTCCTCCCGAGTTATATACTAATAAAAGTACTTGATTGATATATGTTTTTTTGACTTTCTAATTGCATAGCCTATAAGTAAAAAACCTAGTTTTGAAAGTCTCGTTTTCCCCGGGAATTTCTAGACCACACGTAGTCTCGTTTTTTTCTTCCCGGGACTCGGAAATGCATCGAGACTGAAAGCCCTAGTGGACACACACAATACCCAGTCTGTGTGGGTGTTCACGGACGGGAGCAAGATTGCGGGCAAGGTCGGAGCAGCACTGTCACTTTGGGGCGGTGAGGCCGAGATCAAGTCCTTCAAGCTTAGCTTGCCGTCCTACTGCACGGTGTACCAGGCGGAACTTCTGGTCATATGCGTAGCCACGCGCGAAATCCTCAGGCGCAAAGAGGGAACCTTCGGTATCTACAGTGACTCAAAGGCCGCACTCCAGTCAGTCACAAACCAGGGTTTCCTCCACGCCCTGGCCGTGGAGGCAAGAGCAAACGTGGGCGCGGCCTTATCCCAGAGCAAAGATGTATCTTTGTTCTGGATAAAGGCACACGCCGGATTAGAGGGCAACAAACGCGCGGACCACCTAGCGAAGGAAGCTGCACTCCGGTCTAAGAAGAGGCCAGACTATGACCGCTGCCCGGTTTCATTCGTCAAGCGACAGATCCGTAAGGGGTCGCTCGACGAATGGAATCGGAGGTACCAGAACGGCGAAACAGCCTCCATATTTAAAATGTTCCTTCCCGATGCGATCGACGCCCACAAGATTGTGCTAAAATTGAAACCAGCCGGAAAACTTACACAAATTTTGACGGGACACGGTGGGTTCTCCGTATACTTGCACCGCTTCAAGTGTAAGGAGAACCCATGGTGCATCTGCGAGCCGGGTCAAGTGGAGTCGATCGCACACATCTTGACAGAGTGTCCAGTTCATGAAGCGGAACGCTACGATACTGAGCAGAGAATGGAGACTGCAATCAATGTTAATAATTTTAAGATAATAATGTTGGAAACCAAAAAGAGAAAACTGTTCGTAGAGTACTGCCAAAATATTGCAGCAATAGTCATAAAACGCAACAAAGTATCTTAGAACTATGCTTTTCCAACTATAAAGATTTTCTAAAATGGAAAAAGATATTTGGATGAAAACATAGAACAAGCAATATTAAACAAAAAAACATGGAGTCTACAGTTATCAAAAACATTCTTTTGTTGTTCAAATATTAAAGTTCAAAATATTTTGTAAAATTTCAAAAATTAAATTATAAACTAAAAGCAGCAAAAATTTGTCAAGTCTCTAAAGGTCTCTGACCACGTCAGGGGGACACTGGCAGGGCAGGAGTGTGGTTTTAACCGGTTCGAGTCCGGCACTACCTCGACTATCTCACAGCCTGTGAGTTAGTCGAGGTGTCCGTGGGGATTTTCCACTCCTCCCAAAAAAAAAAAAAAACCAAGGTAGTTTTTGATAAAACATTGATATCTACAGTTTTCAGTGCGCGATATTTGAGCTGTTTTCAGCGTATATCGACTGGAGTAGTGTTCCGCCTACTCCCTGACAATTTTGACACGACTGTACGCACAAAAAATTTTTGCCCTTCGACACTTAAAAAAATTTTCAAAATTTATATAGGAAAATCGTTTATCATTAATTAAATTCTAAATTTTCTTGTTTTAATTTGACAATTTTATGACATACATTTTTAATGGGACAGACGTTTTAATATTATTCTAAAACGTTTTTAATTGTTATTTTATCTATACCTTATAATTTAGATTATATTCCATATTTTAATTTGATTGTTATGTATTTTTATACTGTGTTCCACTCTTTACAGGGACATAATTATGTACCCAGTGTCTCAAAACTTCTCTTCTCTTGGGCGGATAGTCTTTGTTTTGATCCCCTCTATACAGGATTCAAATTGATTATATCCGCTCAAAGAAAATCACTATGTTCCGCACCCCATCTAGCACCGTGAGATCCCAGTGCTCCAGTGGCTCGCCGCGATCGGCGGAGAAACCGGGGCCCACGACTCTTGACGCGAGGAGCAAAATTGATTTCGGAGAAGATTCACCCCTCGCGTCCAAGGAGAGCCTAGCTCACCCGTCGACGCGCCGAGCCGCTGTCAATGCTCCAAGACCGCTCAAGAAACCGGAGGGAGAGCACCGCAGTCGCACTGCGGAGGCGCGAGCTTGCTTAAATAGGGCTAAGCTTAATTTGGGCAACTTGCCCAACCTTAAGGCCGAAATTAAGACTGCGGTACTCCAAGCCATAAACCGGCTCTATGAGCAGGTGAAGGAGTCGGAGCAGGACAGGGCTCCTCCCGCACCTGCACCCGTGCCGGAAACCGCGCCCATCGCTGACTGTGATCTCCAGTCTAATCTCGAGAGTCTTGCTGGCCAGACTGAGCTCACCAAGACTATGAAGGAGCGCATTTCCTTAATAAAAGAAAATTCCGAGGAATTGGTCAAATTGCGGGCCAGTCTGGCTAGCAATGAGTGTGCTGCTTCTGTCGAGGGGAAGAACCTACGCGAATGTTGCTGGGTCCAAATACAAGAGCCACACTGGGGCACAAGCCCCGGAGCGAACAACGCTGCACTCCGTGGTTGTTTCCTCGACGGAAGACATGGATACTAGAGATGAAATCCTGGAAAGGATTAGGAAAGCGGTGGATGCGAAGGAGGGTTGGGTGCGGGTCGAGAAAGTGAGGAAAGGAAAAGACAGGAAGATAATTATGAGTTGTGCTACAAAGGAAGAGGCAAAAAATTAAAGAAAGACTGGAAGACGCCGGAGGGAACCTTGTCGTCAAGGAAGTGACAAACCGGGACCTGCTTCTGGTTCTGAGGGACGTGCTGTCGGTACATACCGATGACGAAGTACTAAAAGCCCTTAAGAACCAGAACCGAGAGATTTTTCACGACCTCGGCGTCAGGGGAAATAGGATGTCGGTGAAGTTCCGAAAAAAGTCCCGTAACCCTTATGTATGCAGCATTGTGCTGAATGTTACCCCAGCAATCTGGAGGCGGGCGGGCACTCGCTGGAGGCAAGCTACGGATTGACCTCCAGCGAGTGCGCGTCGAAGACCAAACGCCTCTGGTGCAGTGCACCCGTTGCTTGGCATACGGCAAGCGCCTGTGCACGGAGCTTGCCGATATGTGTAGTCACTGCGGTGGTCTGCACCTTAGGGTGGACTGCCCTGACAAGCAGATCGGCAAAGCAGCGGTGTGCGTGAACTACACCAGAGCGAAGCTGGGAGAACACTCGCACAATGCATTCGCAGAGGAATGCCCGATACGCAGAAAGTGGGACGCATTCGCCAGAGCATCAATAGCGTATTGCTAAAGTTGCCGGTGCGCCCACTTCCGCGTACATCAACATGGCCACGACGACACAACCAGATCGCAGAAGCATTGAGCGAACCACTAGGTTTGGCTTGATGGACAATGGTAATTGGAGCCACTTTCATGAGAAAGTGGTTGGAATTATGCTGAACCGTAAGCCAACCCTAGTGGAATTGACAAGTTGTGTAGAGGTGGACAGAAAACTCTACAGTCGATTCAAACTGCTGACATATTATTCAAGCCATAAAATAACTTATCTGGTTAACAGATATGATATACAACTATATAGTTACTATATATAAAGATATCATAAAAATTAAGCCGAAGATAATTACAAAAAAGAAGGTAAATAGTTAAGAAATATATCAGTAGTCACATAAATAGTATATTAGTAGAAAAATGTATAAATACTGTTTCTTTAAAAAATAATAATCATAATATATTTAGTAAAATCTTAGTGTAGGTATCGTATAATAGCGTAATTAGTGTTGGAATAGAAACAATACCACGGATACAACTTCTACACAGAGAGTGGTCTCCTCGGCCACCAACAAACAAATCAGTCGCAAACAAGAATAAACCCAAGTTACCAAGGGCTCTGACCACGGAGGGACACTGGTGGGGCAGGAGTGTAGTTTTAGCCGGTTCGAGTCCGGCACTACCTCGACTATCTCACAGCCTGTGAGGTAGTCGAGGTGTCCGTGGGGATTTCCCACTCCTGCCAAAACAAAAAAAAAAAAACCTAAGTACCTAATAATTCACTATGATTTCAAATTAAAGTACAACTATAGTGATGGACAAGTACTATCATAAAAGGAAGAAACTTTACAATTATGTTTCCAGGTAAAATTGTTGAAAAAGCAACAGAGGAAAGCTCCTTGGATATTCCTGAAGCAGACATCCAACAGTCTACATCTGGTTAAACAAAAAAAGAACTCACCCTTTCATTTGCCATTAAAAATTACCATCATTACCAAAACAAAACTTGAATATGCTTGGGCCGGAACTATGTTAAGCGACATTGTTCATAGTATTGTGCATTGGGCGTTTAGGTCATGTTGCGAATTTTAGCCTGGACCTTACAATGTTTAAGTTAATGGGGTTGTTCTTATTTGCTTTTTATAGTTAATTCGTTTGCTATTTAAATTTTGTAATTAAAAAGAAAATTAAATGTTAAATATTTCCAAAATTGTACTTACAATACAATTAAGTTTTCACGTTATTTATATAACAATGATGGTTGATACGATTATTGCATTTTACAGGTAAGAATAAGCTTTCGTCAGAGAATTCTAAGAAATGTATTATCTACCAAAGAAATATAAAAATTTAACAAGACATGTGTCGTCTTAGGAAGCGGGGAATAGGCAAACATTTTCACCAACTTGCAGTATATCCAAGAAAAAAAAAACATTGCGGCGTTAAAACGGCGTTTTTCTTATGAAGAGAAGGTTTTTTCACTTTCACTGTATAAAAAGAGTCTGAAATGTTACGGCTTTATGTCGAAATATTTTGTACTACATTCGACAAAATCTTTAAAGCGATTGTTAGCTCTTGATTAAGGCATTCATAAAATAATATTTGACAAGCTCAAGAAGACAGTGTTTAACTTGGATACCGAAGACAGACTGTGTACCCTCATATTAGATGAGATGCCCATAATGCCACTAATACATTATGACTTGTCAAATGATGAATTGAACGGATTTACCCGTCATCGAAAAAACCAGATTGCAAGCCATGCTCTGGTTTTTATGGTTAAGGGTATAAAAAAGCATTACAAACAACCTGTTGCTTATTTCTTCACCAACGAATAAAATTGAATTAAAATCAATAATAAGGGATGTTATTAAGAATGTTCAGGAAAGAGGTCTAATCATATTAAGCACAGTGTGCGACCAAAGTACAGTTAATGTGAGCGCCATAGGAGGAGGCTTAATAAATGATACAAAAGCAAAATATTTAAGAAAAGAGAAGGAAATGCCTCATGATGTATTCGAGGTAAATAGAAGGAAAATTATTCCCTTATTGGTGTTCCTCATTTGTTGAAAGGTTTACAAAACAATCTTCTCAATAAAACCATGACATACGAGTATGTTGATTATGAAGATGAAAATAAAATTAAATCAATAAAGTGGGAATATTTCTAGCAATTATATGCTGCAGATATTTATCTTGTGGAGAACTGAGCTGCCCCCATAAGTTGACAGAAGAACACGTCGCACATTGGTACAAGGGCGGAAAAAAGTCCTTTGTTTCAACCTTGTTTAAAATGTCTACAATTTGGTACGGGTCCTTCGCTGTTTGACACCATGAATTTTTGACACCACGGTGTCAATCGCAGAAGAACGTTTTTTGAATTGGCTGTTTGGGACCACGGTGTCAATCGACGAATACCTTATTTGGCTTCGTTGATTGACACCATGATGTAAAACAGCAAAGGACGGCCCATTGGCATTTTTATTATAACATAACAATCATGCACAAAAGTGTTTACACGATTTTTATTTAAATTATACATTTTTTCTTAAAGTGCTTGGAATGGCAAAACTGTTTAGTTACCCATAAAAAAAATTCCGATAGTAACTACTACGTTTTACTACTACATCTCTTGAAATTTAATTTTGATGTTCAAAATATCAGCAGGCAAAAAATAATTAAATAGAAATGATTATTACTTACATGCCCTTAAAAATGTTGGTAATAACGTTTAACCTCTTGAACGTCCGCTAACATTGCTTGAATGTCTTATGATCCACCGGGTGCTCATAAGGACGCTCGAGGACTTAAAAAAGGGTAGAAGTACCTGAGTTAAAACAAACAAAAATCTCAGGTAAAAGCAACCCTTTTGTAAAAAATTAGCCAATCAGCGATCAATATGTCAACCATCCGTAAACAATACGTTCCTGATTGGCTAATGCTAACTGTATGGTTATTTGCATGTCGTTGAGTTACGAATCTTAAGGTCACAGTAGGACGTTCGTGCGTTGAAAGTGGTACAGTGTATGTGAGGTGTTGTTCTTGTTATAAGTATTTGGTAAGTACATTTCGCAATATTTTGTTCATTATCTTCTCATATTATATGTATGAGTAGTGTTAAGTAATTATTAGACTTAGGAGTTGTCGGGGCAAAAGCTAGTGATAAGATAACCTTATTGACAAATGCATACTTATCGATAATTACAGTGGTGTATATTGAACACTTATTATTTCAAGTTCAAGAGTCATTTGTGGATATACTAATACCTTAGGCAATACGTGTTTTTACTCATAGTACAAGGCATTCTAATTATATCCCTAGTTCGTGCCCCGACAACTCCTAGGTCTGGTAATTATACCAAGTTTAAGTTAATAAAGTAATTCATTTAACTTAAACTTGGTATTTACAACTGGTTAGGTATGTCTTTTAATTGATACTAAGCATTTTTAAATGATAATTTGTAACATTAAAATTGCTCACTTCAAAATGGATGGTTTGGATTTGTTTTCACATTGAAATTATTAGTTTTAATCTTAAGGCCTTGAAACTTCCAGGTAATAATATAAAATCAGTTAATTTAAAAGGTGAATTAAAGTTTACTTATTCCTATTTCGAAGATAATGTTAATTGTATTTTATTGTAGGGCACATTCATTTGCATTTCATATATCATAAAGTGCAAATGTAAATAAATATAAAGGCGGTGTTTCAGAAATGTATAGAACCTGGGCTAGGTCTTGTACAATACATTTTTATGTGTTTTTTGTCTGAAAACATTGTGGATGCTAATATCATAAAATTATAATATAATTGACGAACCAAACATACTGTAAGATTATTCCACGAAACTAAAAACGACCACTTTTGGCTTTTGTTTTTGGTCTGTTGAAATTTCGAACTGCATTCGTTCAGAAACTCCAACTGCGCTTACGTAGCCGGAGCGGGCCCTGTCACGTCGTGGCGTCCCATCGCTTCATTAAGCGCCAACACAGTAATTCATTATGAATATCTGTAGTTTATTATTATAACTAATGTCACAGGGGGAACACTCCATAGAAACGACGCGGTATAATTAACTATTACAACTAAACTGAAGAAATGACGTTTGTACACGCTGCGAATGTGTGCGTGAACATTATGGATGAATGAATAGGTCACCCATGCTTCTCTCATGCATGCGTGTTGATGATGTTGCCTGGCGGTATCGCGGATCGGTGGGGGGCGGAGAGTGGCCCTTCTGTACGTTAGTACTATATAAATTCTTTGCTAATGTTCTAAAATGATAAAATACTGTGAGTCTGTAGTCATTTCATTAAGTCATTATTTCAATGTATGAACAGTATTGCACATAAAATTGTGTTGCTAATCAAATTTTTTAATTTTATTTTGCGCTGGCGATTCCGCAAATGAAAAATAAAACTGTAGTTTTCCAAGAACTACCGATTTTTTCTCTATATTTCTGAATGGTGTACAAGACCTAGTCCAAAATGAAACAAATTTACATGTTACGAAAGCTGAAATTTTAACGCTTACTTTTTTATTTTAAGGATTGGTGTTAAAATGTCTGAACACCCGTCAACCTCACATGGTTTTGACAACTTAGAATTTCAAAGAACCAAGAGAGGACACCGAATGCTTTGTCGAGGTGGATACGATTATATTTGGAAACGAAATAACAAAGATGGCTCAGAGATATGGAGATGTACAAAGAAAAAGACCAAGTGTAATGCAATACTCAAAGTGAGCCCGCCCCCTTTTACAATATTACATGAAACTATCCATAACCATAGTTCAAAGGATCATGCAGTGATTGAAATAGAAAGGCAGATGCAATTGTGTACTGAAGCTGTTAAAAACAATATCAATAAGCCTGTACCGAAAATTTTCGAAGAATCAATGGAAGCTCTTGCCGATAAAGGAATCAATTTATTGAGTCCATTACCTAAATTTAATAACATCAAGAACAAACTATACAATCAAAGAAACAAAGCACTAGGTGCTAAAAAACTTAACTTCAAAAACGCCACAATTCTAGAACTACCTAAAAAATACGAAGATTTATTATTCGCTGACTATACATACAAAAATAAGCGCATAATAATTTTTGCAAAAAAAGAAATGACCAAATATCTAAAAGAATCAAAACGATTTTTTGTTGACGGCACTTTTAAAATTTGTCCCAATGGTTTCCATCAAGTATATACTTTTCATGCGGATATAGGCAGCAATGAAGAATACGTCAACATAGTTCCCGTGCTGTATGCTTTACTTCCTGATAGAAAACAGGTCACTTACGAGATTTTATTTGAAATGATAAAAAGTCAAGTCCAAGAATGGGAGCCCACACACATTTCAATGGACTTTGAAATGACTGCGATATTGGCTATAAAAGGTCTATTTCCAGAAGTGAAAATAGTTGGCTGTTTTTTCCATTTTAGCCGCAGCTTGTGGCGTAAAGCCAAGCAGCTTGGAGTAATAAAATCTAGACTGGGCAGGATCCATGTGAAATTATGCACAGTTTTGTCACATTTGCCGCTCAATTTATTAGATGACGGCTGGCTGTATGTGATGGGAGAAAGTCCAAATAACGCTGAAATCACGAAATTCAATGACTATTTTGTCCAAACATGGCTCCAACACCCTGTTCTATCTAAAGTATGGAACACTTTTAACGAAAGTCATAGAACCAACAATATGGTAGAGTCGTGGAATGGAAGAGTAAAAAAAATAATGCCCTTAAAACCAAATATTGGTCAATTTCTTAGTGGAGTGGAAAAAGACGCCAAATTTTACTATAATAAAATTAACCAATCAGGACCTATTCAAATTTCTAAAAGAAAAAAAGAGAGCATGCAAATCAATGATAGAATTAATAACACCATCCAAGAATTATTGACTGGTCAAACTTATTTGCTTATTTGCTTTTTTGCTTATTTTATTTTTTTTTTTACTTATTTTTTTTTTAATTTTTATCTTAATTTTTCTAAGCAATGACCAATACTTATATTGGTCATTGCTTAGAAAAATTAAGATAAAAATTTTAAATAGTAATATAGTCTAAGCAATTACCAATTATTGGATGATGATAATGATGATTGTGATCTTTAATTTTAAGTTATATATAGAGAAAAATATTTACCCAAAATCATGTTTTATATCATTATTCATGTTTTATATCTTTATTTGTTATTAGTAAAGAGGTAATTTACCTTTCCTATCTGTGATTTTTTATTGTTTATTAGAACTTTTTATATTTAAGGCAAGATGATTATGTGATTTTTAGTACTTAGTTATTAGTAAAAAGATTATTTATCTTTTCTATCTGTGATTTTTTATTGTTTATTAGAACTTTTTATGTATATTATGTGATTTTTAGTAGTTAGTTTTTAGTAAAAAGGTAATTTACCTTTTCTATCTGTGATTTTTTATTGTTTAGTAGAACTTTTTATATATAAGATAAGATGATTAAGTATGTGATTTTTAGTACTTAGTTATTAGTAAAAAAAATAATTTACCTTTTCTATCTGTGATTTTTTATTGTTTATTAGAACTTTTTATGTATATTATGTGATTTTTAGTAGTTAGTTTTTAGTAAAAAGGTAATTTACCTTTTCTATCTGTGATTTTTTATTGTTTAGTAGAACTTTTTATATATAAGATAAGATGATTAAGTATGTGATTTTTAGTACTTAGTTATTAGTAAAAAAAATAATTTACCTTTTCTATCTGTGATTTTTTGTTGTTTGTTAGAACTTTTTATTCATACAAGATTCCATTAAAAATTTGATTGTAATTTTTGTTTTAATAACCGTTTTCTTTTCGCCAGTACACAAATCACAGTTGACCTTTAAATTGTTGAAAGTGGTCCAAATCAACAGTTTTATACCATGGTGTCAATCGACGAAAACAAAATAAGATATTCGCCGTTTGACACCACGGTCGCAAATTATTATGGAAATGGTCCTAAACAGCCAATTCAAAAAAGTTCTTCTGCGATTGACACCGTGGTGTCAAAAATTCATGGTGTCAAACAGCGAAGGACCCTTTGGTACACACATACTAGAATGTTAGTAGAAACAAGTCCTAAAATTAATACGGATAAATAATTATACAGTATTTAATTATATGATGCCAAAGTAGGGTGATCGAGAATTTACAAATTTCGTGCAAAAAATATTGTTATTTCAAGTATGAATAGAACCAAAATACTATAATTATCAACTTTCATTTTTAGTTTAGTCATAAGTTTATTGTGTGTACTAATAAAATAGTAAACATAATGTTATAATATAATGAATAATTACTTACTATTACATTTTTAGTGAAGAAGGTCATTTGGAACCTTTTGTTTTCAATCATGAGATCATAACTAATCTCCGTTATCGACCGATACGTAATAATATACTTTCGGAGATTAATTAGACCCTATAGATTAAGAATACATTAGTTTTGGCTGCGATAACCTGCGATCTTGGAAATACCAGGTCCTTAACTAATGACGCTCTGTAATTAAGAAAAAGTGCATTATATTAATAAGTGTTTCTAATGAGGGTAATTAACATTTTATCATATCGTGTAAGTATAAATAGCATTGAATGGTAGTTTTAACTTCACTTACAATTATTTTCTCTTACGATAACAGTGTTATTATAGTGATGGATAGCTTTACTATTGTCTATGCCGATTTAGTGGAAATCATAATATCAAGTAATCGTGAGATACATAAATGCCTCGAAAATTTAAAACTTATGTATCCACAGCTTACAGAAAGTGTTTGGAATCAAGTTTATGAAAAGTTAAGCCGTAATTTTCTACCCGTATTTACAAAAAAGTGGCAAACTGCAGCGAGAAATAAAAATGCTTTTATGGCAAAAAATGAACAGTGGCTGAAAAATATTTTTACCGTTGAGACATCTTCGGTGCAGACTGATGTGGTGAATTGTGACAGTAATGTTCCAGGGCCATCAAAACGCTCTCATAGAGGACGACCAGAAAAATCATTTGATGAATGTTGCGATCGAACAAAGCGATATAAAGTTAAAAGATTGTGTGAAAGCGTTCCTGAAGAAATGATTAAGAAAGCTGCCTCTAAGGTACTCGTACAAGAAGGATCATCGGATACTATCAAGTTTACTCCAGAAAAAGCGTTGGCATTATTACTTGATGCATCACTTTCGAAACATCAATATCAAGTACTGAGAAATGCAGCAAAAAGTATTGGTTGTGATATTTTTCCCGATTATCATAAAGTACTTGAAGTAAAAAGGCAATGCTACCCCACGGATATTGATGTAACGGAAAGCTACGCTTGTGTAAGTTTGCAGTCATTACTGGATCACACAACCAGAAGATTATTTGAAGTAATGTCTGAAGACGACCTTACACAGATTAGTGTAAATTCAACGTTTTTACACAAGTGGGGATGTGACGGATCATCAGGTCATGCTGAGTACAAACAGTCATTTATCGACGAAAATGTGTCAGATTCATATATGTTTTTGACATCATTAGTTCCACTGCGTCTGTATGAAAAGGAAAATAAATCTGTTGTGTATTGGACAAATGCAACTCCTTCTTCTACAAGGTGTTGTCGCCCGGTACAATTCCAATTTCAAAAAGAAACTACAGAATCTACGAAAAATGAAATTGCTAGAATGGAGTCTGAAATAGCAAACTTAAATGAAACTGTTATTAGTTTAAAGGAAAAGACTTACAAAGTCTACCATAAACTTGTGTTCACAATGATAGATGGCAAAATAGCGCAGACAGTTACGGACACATCATCATGTGCAGTGTGTTTTATATGCAAGTCAAAGCCATCAGAAATGAATAACCTTGACCAAGTGCGAAATAAAACTGTGGATACGGAGGCTCTCAAGGTCGGTTTATCCCCGCTTCACGCACGGATTAAATTTATGGAATGCATATTACATATTGCGTACAATATGTCATTTACCAGTTGGAGAACGAACGCAACTACCAAACAACAAAAAGATGAAGAGAAGAAAAGAATCCAAAGTGAGCTGTTTCAACGTTAAGGTCTAAAAGTGGATTTTGTAAAGCAAGGAATGGGAACATCTAACGATGGAAATACGTCTAGAAGATTTTTCAATAATGCAGACATTGTAGCTGAAGTCACAAGAGTCGATAAAGAACTTATTCATCGGTTTGGTATAATATTGCAAACAATTAATTCTAGTGCATTAGTTGATTCGGATAAGTTTGGTAGTTATTGTTACGAGACTGCTGAACTATACGTAAGCCTGTACAGCTGGTATAATATGCCAAATACTGTGCATAAAATCTTGCAGCATGGCAAAGAAATAATAAGTGTTGCTGCCTTACCTATTGGGATGTTATCTGAGGAAGCTCAAGAAGCGCGAAATAAAGATTACCGCAATTATAGGTTAGGTCATTCAAGAAAATGTTCTCGTCTATCATGTAATGAAGATGTTATGAATATGCTCTTAGCTACCTCAGATCCCCTTATCAACAGTTTACGTGCAGTACCGAATAAAAAATACTATCCTCTTCACGATGATGCCAAAGCTTTATTAGTGGATAGCACCCATCTCTCAATCAATGTCTTCTCTATTTAATATTTAGTTTATTAATATTTATTTATTTAAAAATGCTGATTTAATTATATGAAATTCATGTGAAAAAATTTGATGAATATTTTCATGTTAATAAAAAAAAAATACGTGTTATATCTTTCTCTTTGTAAACTGGTACATCCATTATATCATTTTAATAAAGTATTATGAAGAAACGCAACGTCTTTTCATTTAAAAATAATATTTTCCGCATGCCCGTACTACCTGCACCACTGTGCGTCGTTCCAAACAAAATAAAGAAAATGCGTGTGAAGACTGTAAGCTTAGATTTTTTGCCATAGTGTGGCGGGCGGGTACCACAGATCATTTAACGGCTAGAGGAAAGTTACCCGAAACGTGTCGAAATCTTATTCCAATTACTTTGTTAGTGGATAAACTATTTGATAGCCTTAATTGTAATACATTCGAAATACCGAATGGTAAAATTCATATAGGACCTGTAAGAAAAAAATCACCGCACCAGTTGTGGCTAAAAGCAAAAAAGTATCAGCTAATAAAAAGTATGAAATTTCAAACTAGCAAAAAGGTCCAATCATGTTCCTGCCCTTATCCCATTCTATTTGGGGTCGACGCAACACGTTTTCTTCTTCCATTCTTCCCTGTTAGACGTCAAGGTGGCATTTACACCTTAAAAATAAAAAATATAGCAATAAAATCCGAAATGACATGACCAAAACCAGTACCAAGAAGACATGTTACAGTGTGACTCGTTGAGAAACACAAGCCACAGGAGTATTCAACTATCCCGCTATAAAAATGTATTGGGAAACCAACTACGGAATTCGCCTTTTTACAGAAAACAACCACAGACCAACTTCATTATGTATTGTATCCCTTCCTTCACCCAATGTTCAATTTTCTGTTTCTTTGGACGCAAAAGAAGTCAAATGCACTTTCGGTTCAAAAACATATCCTATTGTTCAAAGTATGGGTGGATATCTTAATCAATTTATATTGGAAATGCAAATTGGAGAGGCCCTTGGCCACTTGATTCACGATCAATTCGTGTGAATAGATTTGCGAAGCCTCCATTGCGGAGTGATCACAAATCAACAAAAAACCAAGAGGTTTTTCTGAAGAAATTTGTAGTACTGATGGTGATGTTACTATGGTCAAATGGTTAGATTACAAGCCAGCTCATTTAGCATCAAACTTTATTGGTATAGGAGAAAAGGATGTTATGAAGAGATGGTCTAAAAAAGATAAAAGGTTTGTTGATATAGAGAGACCTGAAATTGTGAAAAAGTATAACCATGCAATGGGAGGGGTTGATTTGCTTGATCAACTTATGAGCTATTACAGAACCTTTATAAAATCGAAGAAATGGACGTTGCGAATGATCTTTCTTGCTTCGGATCTGGCAGTTGTTCAAGCCTTTCGAGAATACGACATCGACAATGACTTGCTATCAATCCCCAAAAATAAACGGCTGACTCTTCCACAGTTTCGTCGACGATTGTCTGAAAGTTTGGTTTTGCGCAAGAAGATTGCAAAAATGGCGGGTTTATTACGTATGAAATAGCGATCAGCAAAAATTGCGCAGCTATCGCGCAATCATCGCGTGATCAATTGCTGATTGCTTAAAAAATCGGTATTAACTAAAAACCGATTGCTAATCGCTCGCTGTTTGCTAGTATGCATTTATCGCAATGATACTAGCGCCACAAACGTTTTAGTAGCAATCACGGTACTAATCAGGTGTCAAACAGATGCACAGTGTTTTTTGAGACTCAAAAAAGTGACATCAGCTTTTTATTGAATATTTTACCTCAATAGTTCATTACAAATGTATGAAAAGAACTCCCATGTGCCAATTTTGAATATTTTTTTTTTAATCTTAAAATTTTTGTGACCTTTAAAGTGAAAATACTGAAAATAATTCGTCAAAAAAACAACTGTATATAATTGAGTTTTGTTTGTATTGAACATTTATGAAGCAGGCCTAGGCGCATATTTTGTTGGCTTTCATTTAACCAAAAATGATAACAGAGCGTACAAAAAAAATATTTTACCAAAATTTGTATTTCTTTTTTTAATTTTCTAGCTCGAAGTAGAACCTGTGTCTGGTACTAATAGATTCCTTATGCTAAGGGTTATTACGTTCAACTTGAGCGTAGGTTTCGAGAAAATGATTTTCGAAAATTTGTGTAAGGGTTGTCACTATTCTGACCTTTTGTGACTTAATGTTTTTATTACCTAAAATCAGCTGCTTGTTTTCTGAAATTCTTAATAATACTAACAATTCATATTAAAACACTTTTTACGAAAATAGGTGGACTACTGTCTGATAAACCTGTAATAATTATGCCAGTGAAACATATCAAGCGCATACACATGTTAAATTATTATTAAAGATCGGTTAATCGGATGCATATTTAGGCTACGTACCCGTTCGACCTCCAAGATTCGACCCTCTCACAAAAGTACCCGTTCGACCTCATTTTTAGGTTCCACTGGACCTCCATCAAAATATAATAAATCAATGTGCCCACTCGACCTCTTTTTCAGTGCCCGTTGGACCTTCAAAATTAAATCAAATAAATAAAGGCTCCGTTGGACCTCTTATGTAGTGCCTATTGGACCTCCAAAAAATATGTGTTCATTTATTATTCGTTGGGTGTTATTTTAATAAGAAAAGGTACAGTTACGTAAAAAAATGTTAATAGGAAGTCCATTAATTATAAAACTGATAGGTGAGTTCTTATATTTATTTTATATTTTGGAAAGCATTGTGTATAAACATACATAACTTCCGAAATTTTTTACGTATAAAGACAGTGTAACTTTATCAAAAAAAAGCTTTGGTCGCTGACGCAACGCAAGGCAAACTCGCGTCTAAGCTCAACTCTAGGGCTCTAGGGCAGCGCAGTGATTTGTGTGTAGTAGAGAGATGCGGGGCGCGGGGTGAGGGCTAGAGGGATCTCAGGCCAGCAGCGAAAGGAAACGAGTGACAATTTGCATATTACGAGTAGCTTACAATTAGATGAAGCGCTAAGTTGTTGACATAATTATTGTGTGCCGTGTGTGGTAAAAGTGTTATAATCAAAAAGCATACGGATATAAGGAGAAGTTCGATATAGCTTGTAAGTATTATAACTTTATTTTTTACATGTATATTTTATCTTTTTCTTTTCTTTACTCTAAAAACTTCATACTTGCTGCATGGGATGACTGGTCAATCGTGACGTGATTTATTTTCGAACAATAAGAAATTAAGCTTAATCTGGTAGCTTCTCACTGTGTGATATGATCGCTGAATAATTTCACTCATTTGTTCATAACAAGTGAGGATATCACATCATGACATCGTTTGGTTTAATAAACTATTATTTTTTATATTATTTTATTACATACTTACTACATAATGTATTTTAATTGATTCTTGATACCGTATCTGACCTTGCTTTATAACCTTGTAACTCATATTATGTAATTGTATTTATTCAGCGATTTAAAAGAGTGGCCTAAATTTCTTGCTCTTTCTCTACTTTTGTTAGCGAATTTAATGTAGGCAAATTACGCATGTTCATAAGTGTCATGTACATGATCTAAATGAATAAATAAGTTTGAGTTGACTTTTACTTTGACAAATAGTTTTATTTTGACTAGACTCATCTATGTTTCAATAATGATCCATTTTAGTCTTTATTTAAGTTAGTTATAGATTATTTGAGAATTTTCTTTTTCTGTTCGCTTGGTTTACTTAATTTCCCGCTTTTTACCAGATAATAGAGTTACTCACTACTTATTTCTTGTAAAAAGAATAATAAGTTTATTGGCCTTTTTCAGATTAATGAAAAATAATTGTTAATTAACAATGTCTCAAGTAGAACCAGTCCCTTCAACAAGTCAACATAATAACGTAGATAAAACACAAGAACTTTGTTTTGTGACATCTGAAAGAGGTGGTGAGATTCTGCTAAATGATGGTTATCAGTACTACAAAAAAAGAAATAATAAAAATGGGTCCTCACGGTGGAACTGCAAACATAAATCGAAGTGTCGCGGCACTATAACAATTAAAGGCAATATCATTGTGAACAAAGTCAATCATACTAACAATTGTGAACCCGATCATGCTGGTATTGAATTAAAGAAAGAAACCAACAAGTGGAAAGTTGAATCAAAAGAAGGGGCTTTGCCTCTACAAACCATATATAATGAAGGCGTAAACCGATTGAAGGATAGAGGTATTAACTTATTGACCCGGATCCCTGATTTCAATAACGTGAAGCATGGACTATATAATAGTCGCAGAAAGGAATTTGGCATCTGTAATATAAGACCAAAAACAGTTAATGATTTCGAAGTTCCAATAAAATACGACGACTTTTTAATGGCTGACTATCAGCAAGATGCCCGAAGAATTGTAATATTTTCATCAAAGGAAGCAAGAGAAAAATTGAAAACAGTGAAACATTTTTTCGCAGATGGGACTTTTAAATGTGTAGTACCACCGTTTGTACAATTGTACAGTATCCATGGAGATCTCGGTAGCACCAAAAAAAGTACCCATATTTTGCCTTTAATATATGCTTTGGTTAGTGACAAAAAAGAAGAAACATATCAAATTATGTTTCAATTAATATTATCACAAAATCCACTTTGGAAGCCAGAAAAATTTACAACAGATTTTGAAACTGCGCCAATGAACGCGATTAAGGCTGTTTACCCTGAAGTGGAAATTAAGGGATGTTTTTTTCATTTTACTCAAGCTATTTGTAAGAAAGCAAAGAGTCTCCACATCCTACAAAATCGTGTGTGTAAGCGACATGTTGCTTTATGTGCCGCTTTAGCATTATTACCAAATCAAGCTATAGACGAAGGTTGGTTTTATATAATGGAGGATTGGACAGAAGAAAATGAGAATTTGGTTAAATTTAACGATTATTTTACAAACCAATGGCTGCAAAAAGAAGATTTACGAAGTACTTGGTGTTTCAACAATGAAAGACACCGTACAACAAATAGTGTCGAAGCATGGCACTCGAATTTGAATAAAAAATTATGTGGTGTTTCGAAACCAAATATTATAAAATTTTTGAGTATAATCAAAATGGATGCATCAGTGACCAGTGTCACTATTGCGAAACTAGACAATGGACATGAACTAAATAATAAGCGTAAACAGTATATTGAAAAAGATGAAAAAATTACATATATTCTGAAGCAACTAGAAAACAATCACATTAATGTAGGTCACTGCTTAGAAAAGCTGCTTACGTATGTTTTTTAGATTTGTAACCTTAGCATTCTTCCAATAATTTAATTTAGGGTTTGGCCATTTGAACTTCATTTGATATTTATGATGTTATCTATACACATATTATATACATATTAGGTTGGATGCATTTTTATGTTTTAGATCCAAATTTTAAGATGTTACTGTGATTTTAATAAGTGATCTGTGATTTATAGCCTATATATTATATACTTGTTTTTTTTTTAATTCTCATCTTAGGGGATTATATTGTTATTTTATTGTAATTAATAACGGAATATTTGACTTTAAATCATAATAATGATTATTTTATTACCTTAGTTTATATATAGTTTATTTATTTTATATTTATTTATTTTATATAGTTTTTTCTGTGATTTATAGCCTATATATAAATTAAAAAAAATTTACTTGTTTTCGTTTAAAAAAGCTTACTTTAAACCAATATTGTTATTTTATTGTAATTACTTACGGAATATATGATTTAAAACCATGTTTAAGAGAGATTTTAATATTTGATCTGTGATTTTTATACTCAATTATACTCATAATATACTTTTATTTATGCTTACAAACATGATCAACGAAAATATATGAGTAATTTTACAATGTTAATGAAAAGGGTTATCTTATATTTACGATTACAAAAATTAACCAAGTTGTAACATGTTTGTAAGCACTCTGTTTTAAACGGCATAAGCATATCTATTATTTTTTTTTTTTGTAATAAAACATTGTTGTTTTTATATTTTTGATTAAAATATTGATTATTACATTTTAGTGTTTTATTTTAGAAAGTGTTTCACTTTTGTGCGTGATTGTATTTTAACTTTTTTAAATGAGAAATGAGGTCGAATGGAACTCGTTGTTTGACAGAGGGTCTAATGGGCACTAAAGTAAAAATGAAATCCAAGATTGAGGGTCCAATTCTAACATGGAGGTCCAATGGATCATATTTATAGATGAGGTCGAATTTTGAGGGTCCAGCAGGTACGTAGCCCATATTTATCTATAGATGTGGTGATGGCTATTATGGTATGGAATGCACTTCTGCATCTGCAATCTTGTGATTCCAGAATTGACTAATTATTATATTACACATATAATTATTTCCGATGAAGGGTTATGTGTGGCGCGGGAAGCGGTCCACCCTCGATAAGCTGTTGCTAAAACCCCGCGCTAATATACGTGATCTGGAGGGACGGGGGCGAGGGACCATGGAGCCGTTACAGACCCATGGCGCCACTTCGCCTCAGCAGGGGCTTACCCTACCTGCTGGGGGATGTCCATCCGGGCCCCGACCGGAAGACTTACTGCAAGGGGGACATGAGGGCGCCAACCCTCATGTTGGTAGGCGAGTGGCAAGTGAAGCTGTGGAATGCGCCACAGCCGGTACCTCACGACCTCCGGAGGTATCCGCAAATAGGCAAGGAGGATACAGTCGTCTTCATATATACGAATGCTTTTCCGAAGAAAGCAAAAAACTTAAACGAAATGGATCACCTGAAGATTTACCTTACTCAGATTTGCTAAATATAGTTCTGAGGGAAATTGGGCATAATTTAAGAACGTTGTCGTCTGTTGACAAGAGTAGACTTACTAACAGTATCAGCTTCTTCCTAACAAAAACAATGAAGATGTTCAGGGGCTGCAAAAGCAACAAAAATCTTTTTAAGAGAAGACACAAATTGTATTTAGAAAAGTCTTTTCTTGACGACCTACCTGACGATTTCAAAATCAATTTACTAAATCAACCAAGTGGTGCCAGTACAAGTGTAGAACTGTCTACTTTTTCATCGGAGCCTGAAGATAGTGTAGACAGTTCAACTTTGAGTTCAGATAGTCACAGTAAAAGTAAAAGTTTAAGTTACAGGCAGGAATTACGAAAAAGAAAACGCCTACAAGAATCTTTTGAAATTCAGCCACCATCAAATATTATAAAATCTTTAGTTTCAACATTATCTAATGAAAACATAATAGCACCTAAAGCTGCGAAAGACTTGGAAGCAATTATTCAATCATGTCTTGCATCTCCTACTCGAGCTTCCAAAATTAAGAAAAAGCTAGCCATGTAGCCACAGCCCTATACTGCCGAAGAGGCTTTGGGGGTCAATTTAGTGTCGAGACTTACAAAGACAGACAGCAAGACCTAAACAGTCGAGGTTATGCTGTTTACCCACCATATGCCCAACTGCTTCTTGCAAGAAAAGCATGCTACCCTGCAGAAGAAATTAGAGTATCGGATGTTGAAGCATCAGTTTCTCTAAAAGGATTGCTGACACATACTTTACAAAGAATAATACAAAGTAGCGAAGAGAGCTTTCTCGAATTTTGCAATCGCAAAGGAACAAAGGAGTTGAAATGTATATTTGAAGGGTCCTGGGGATTTTACGGTAGTACTGGCCAGTCATTTTATAAACAGAGCTTTGATCAGATGGCACAGGATCCTTTGATAAATGAAAATAGCCTGTTCGCTACCACATTTGTACCTTTGCGTATCCAAGCTGATAAAAATTATGTTATCTGGCTCAACCCAACACCCCAATCTTACCGTTTTTGCCGCCCCATACACATACAATACAAAAAGGAAACAAATGACCTCATCCTTACAGAAAAGACTCGGATAGAGGATGAGATAAAAGATTTAAATTCAGATCCTAAAATTATACAAACCACTAAAGGACATACCATAACATTCATTTGTGAGTTGACTTTTAGTGTTATTGATGGAAAGGTGTTGAATACAATTACCGGAACCTCGTCCCAATTGCGATGCCCTTTTTAGGGTTCCGTAGTCAACTAGGAACCCTTATAGTTTCGCCATGTCTGTCTGTCTGTCTGTCCGTCTGTCCGTCCTCGCTTAATCTCTGTGACCGTTAGCACTAGAAAGCTGAAATTTGGGACCAATATGTGTATCAATCACGCCGACAAAGTGCTAAAATAAAAATTGGAAAAAAATGTTTCATTAGGGTAGCCCCCCTATATGTAAAGTGGGAAGTGTTTTTTTTTTTAATTTTAACCCTAATGTGTGATATATTGTTGGAAAGGTATTTAAAAATGGGTAATAGGGGTTTACTAAAATCATTTTTTGATAATGTCAATAATTTCGGAAATAATCGCTCCAAAAGTAAAAAACAAAGCGTCCCCCCCCCTCTAACTTTTGAACCATAAGTTTAGAAAATACGAAAAAAATCTGAAAAGTAGAACTTTATAAGGACTTTCTAGGAAAATTATTTTGAACTTGGATGGAAACAACAGATGGAAACTGCAGTTAACCAATATAATTTGGTCCCTGAATCGTATGAGCGCCTATACAATCCAGAGGTCAAGTTTCATTTGCCCGTATTTTTTTTTTAACTTCGTTTACATAATATTTTATTATCCTGAACGTATCTTTTTTCAAACAAAAAAATAATTATTAAAATAGGTTCTCGCAATTCAAAATTACCATCGAAAACTTCTGGCACGTCTATGTATTAATTAGTAACCCAATTCATGAATTTATAGTTTTCAAGAACTTTATCATTATGATCAAGAATGAGACATGCAACGACATCTATCAAAGGAATATGGTACTTGGTACTTATTAATAAATGCCTTCACAAGATAACTTTTAAAAGTTGTGATAGCAAAAGGTAGAAATGGTTTTAGTAAATCGAAAATATTTAAAAAGAAATTGTAAGGGTGCTACTTAAAGTATAACCAACAGACAATGACCAACAGACGCATTTTCAGCATTCTTGGAATGGCTGTCTGTTGTCTCTTTCGATAGATGGCGTTGTGCATCTGTCGTCATTTTCCTGAATCGCGGTGTTAAGATTCTCCGTGACTGAATGACCCTCTCCCATGTTTGAAATCAAAGCGGGTTAGATTGAGTGTTGAAATTGAAAGTATTAAAAGTACTATTATTTATACTGAAAACGGGATATTTACCATGTTTACTGTTTGTCTGTTTGTTTATCCGTGATCATGGTGCTTGTAACAGCGCCGAAATATCGGGAACTCGGAAACAAACAGTAAACATGGTAAATATCCCGTTTTCAGTATAAATAATAGTGCTAGTGACCATGTCAGTTTAAAAAGTATTAAAAGTGTCGTTAAAAGTCTTGATCGTTAATCGTTTGGTTGGAAGATTTGGTTTCGAACAATTCGAACTTTGATTGAAAATTTTGAAGTACGAGCACGTACGAGGTAGTAAAGGTTCTAAAGGACTTATTTTAGACGCATTTTAGTTTTCGATAACCACGCGAACGAAGTCGCGGGCACAGCTAGTCGTAGTCTTAGGAGTCCTAACTAATATTATAAATTCGAAAGTAACTCTGTCTGTCTTTCTGTCTGTCTGTCTGTCTTTGCTTCACGCCTAAACTACTGAACTGAACCGATTTGTCTGAAATTTGGTACAGACATAGTTTGGAACTTGAGAAAGGACAGGATAGTTTTTTTTTTTTTTTTTTTCGCGAGATAAACCAAAAATCTGCCGGAAGTCACTATTCCACGCGAACGAAGTCGCGGGCAAAAGCTAGTAATATAATATAATTACTATTAATTACTTATTGTCCGGTATTAAAATGTTCTCGTATATTTTGAACAGTAATCATCATGTTGAGGACGACGCTGTGCGCGCCTTTCATGATTTGTTAGCCCAACACACATCGTTTCGGCCTAGAGAAGTGTCTCTTTTTCTTTATCCGGAACTAATAGGATAGTATGGATACCCACCTTTAAACTCATAAGTGGGAACACTTATTGTGACGGACGGGAAACTACGGAACCCTACACTGAGCGTGGCCCGACACGCTCTTGGCCGGTTTTTGTAAGTTGACAGTGAGCAATTTGATGACGGCACGGTTGGCGCAGTGGCTGAGCGATTGGATTGCTGCGCTGCGTGTCGCGGGTTCGATTCCCGCACGGAACAAATATTTGTATGGCCTACAGATAGTTGTTTCGGGTCTGGGTATTTGTGTATGTGAGTTTAAATGTTTGTGAACGCACCCACGATACAGGAGAAATTCCTAGTGTGGGGCAACGTTTTTAACCTTTTGAACGCCACGGACGTTTATAGACGTCTAACGAAATCGTGCCAAACACGCCACCGACGTCTATAGACGTCAAGAAAACGACATTTTTTAAATACAAAATAAATATACTAAATTAAGTTTTCTGTGTTTCTTTTTCCTATTATTTCAAACTACTTTAGTGAAATATTGTAAATTGACACAAAGATATATTCATTATTTGAATTCACAAGAAAAAACAATCGTCAAATATTGCTAATCGAAATCCGTAAAATTGTGTATTTCCCCACGCCACAGACGTCAAGACACGTCAGCTAGTGATGGGTAGGTAAGGTAACTTATATTCCAAATTTATGAAATATTTTATTGAAAGTAGCTTACTATTACTTTGACAATTACTTTTTACTGACAAATATTCGTATCTGAATATTCCTAATGTATAATATTTAAAAAAATGTGGAAAAGAACTTATAATTGATATCCTTAAATCGATAGTTTACTGTCCACTCTCGCGCATCCCTATGTAAGAGCTCATAGACAGTTACCTGTACGCCACAGACGGGAATGGACGTCAAGCGGTGACGTCATTAGCGCTACGGGAGTCTGCTAGTGCTTTACTACATTTATTATTATGATCGGTGGTAATATTAAAATTTGAAGCATTATTATTGTGCGAGGCTATATTAAAAATGGCTGACAGTCAAATGACTACTGAAGAACTCCTTCGTGTGTTAGGAAATGTAGAAGAGGATGACGAATTTTCCGAAGCAATATCTCTATACGAGGACGATTTAGAGGTAAGTTTTATTTATGATCAAACTTTTCATATATAGATAGGTACGTAGTTTTTGTTTAATATTAAATGATGCGTTAGGAAAACAAAAGCGAATATAAAATATTAAAAAGGTAAATGGTTCCGTCTATTACTTTTAACGATACAAATTATTATACCTACTTACATTTATTTTGTATATTTTCTCTTTTAATTCCATTTCGAATTTAGCTAAAAAAAGTAGGTATACTTATACAAAGTAAGTATTATAGGTAGGTACACTAATAAATATGAAACCGGCACCTAAGGCACAGTAAAAAGGGGAATATGCATGTATTTTTTTTTTCATTTAGAACAATGAATACTGTCAACTCAAAAAAATTACAAAAACTAAGTTTAACTATTGCTTGTTTCAAACACATCTGATATGGTAGGTATGTACATTTTAGTAGGTATATGTTTATTGTAACACAGAAACCGCTACCTAAGCCGTGGGGAGGCAGCTGACACGTTTTATTATTTTTATTTTAATCATGTTATAATAGTTATTTATTGAGTTGGACTAGAGAGCTTGTAATGAGCGATAACTATAACAAGTATAAGTACCTATTTGTAAATAAATTTAGCCAAAATATTATATTATGTGCCTCTGTCGTCGTAAATAGTAATAAGCACTTCGCTTTTGTTTACAGTCTATCACAGATCGTCAAGAACAAGTCAATGACTCACCTGTTTTGCCCTCAACATCTCACACTACTCAAGAAACACCTGACAACAATTGGGCCTCGACATCTGCATCAGCATCAACATCCCGCCGTGACCCCCGTCGAAGACAAACGGAGCCGTCCTACCAGTGGACTTCAGTACCACACGTGCCTGCATTAACTAGCTTTGATGAGTTTACGTCAGGTCTCCATTTAGAAGTAACAGAAAATATTACTGAATTCGATATATTTCAAAATTTTTTAGATTTAGACTTTATGTCGTTCATTGTAGATATGACAAATTTATTTCACTCACGCTTTGTACTAAACGTAGACCTTTGTATGCATTCTCGCCTACAACGGTGGCACGATGTATCCATTCCAGAATTGTACATATTTTTTGCTTTATTAATGTTAATGACTCGAAATCGACATTTGACTTTAGAAGAGCACTGGAGTACGGATGTGTTGTTATCATCGCCGATTTTTTCCAAACTAATGCCTAGAAATCGCTTTTGCACAATTCTAAGCATGCTACATTTTTCTCGGCATAGTGAAGAGACTAACGTATTATCAAAAGTCGACACTTGCATTAATCACGCTAGGGAAAAGTATAAAAAGCTTATGACACCCTATAAAAATCTGTGCATAGACGAGAGCATCGTTCCCTTCAAGGGGCGATTATCAATAAGGCAATATTTGCCAAAGAAAAGGAATCGTTTTGGAATAAAGTTATTTGTAATGTGTGATGTACAAACCGGCATTATCATAGATTTTATTGTTTACTGTGGCGCAGCTACTGAAATAATAGATCCTTGTAATTTAGGTGTCGGAGGCGCTGTTGTTTCAACTTTAATTAGGGATTTTTTCGGTTCAAACCGTCATTTATATGTTGACAACTGGTACACTAGCCCGGTATTGTTGGATTACCTGCACAGGAATAATATATACGCGTGTGGTACTGTAAAAAAAAACAGAGTCGGTATGCCACGCTTTAATAATACTATTAAGCGTGGTGAAATCCAAGCTAAATATTGTCCTCCAATGACAGCTCTAAAATGGCGAGACAAAAAAGATATATTTATTTTGTCAACAATTCATAGTGATATCATGGCGCCATCGTTGAAAGAGGATAGAGCGACGGGGCTACCAGTTATGAAGCCACAAGCAGTTTTGGACTATTCCAAAAATATGGGAAGCGTTGATACGGCTGACATGTTACTGTCTTCAATACAGTGCATAAGAAAAACCATAAAATGGTATAAAAAGTTGTTTCTCCACATAATTGATATGCACGTATTAAATTCTTTTTTCTGTTATAAGGAAATAAATAACATGCCAAATTTACATTTTGCAAAATTTCATCTGTCTCTTATTCGCCAAATTATAGAAAATTTTCATAGTCACAATACACTACCTCAGTCCATAAGCAGTAGTCATAACCCACTTCGTATACTGTCGAAAAATAACAATGATCACATGCCGACCCTTATGGGCAAATACCGACGTTGTAGACAATGCGCAGTTATAAAAAAAAGAAAAGAAACAAAGTACGCTTGTAAAATATGCAAGGTCTATTTGTGTGCTGCGCCATGTTTTGAAAAATATCACTCGAGTGATAATTGACCAATGTACTTTTTGTAGTAAAAAGTACATTTGTAAAATATCACTGTTAATTTAAATAATGGTGTTGATTTTTTTTCATATGATTTTTTTATTTATAAATGACAATTTTTTCAATACTTTTTTATATTTTTATTTTAAGTTTGTAGGTATATTACAAAATTGTATGTTTATATCAATGTTACATTTTATATTTACCAATGTTTTGTTGATTTGCTGTGATATTTAAAGACCAATTACGTAAGTAAATATTATATTATAAAAACCTTTGTTTTAATTATTATAATTTTGAAGAGTTTTTGATTTTGCTGTGATATTTTAAGACTAATTAACAATTACGTAGGTGCATATTATAATTATTATTAAAACCGTTTTAAGTATTATAATTTTGAAGAGTTGTTGACTTTATTGTGATATTTTAAGACTAATGATGTTTGTATACTTATCTACTCAATTATAAAAACTGTCGTCATATAGGATGTAAGGGACACCGATGCGAAAACGCTTACCACATACTCAGTCCATCAACCCGAACAACAGAAAATTGTCGTCAGCAATTTAAAAAAAAACAGCTGTCCCATAAATTTTGACCATAAATGTTGTTTTGCAGTTTTGTAGGGAAAAGCTGTTTTTTTTTTTAATTTATTATGTGGGGTTCAGAATTATTATGGACTGAGTATGTGGTAAGCGTTTTCGCGTTGGTGTTACACCCTGTATAATTTACAATATTACAGTATAATATTAAGGTGAAGACTCAGTTGTAGCCCGCGAAATTCAAATTTTCTACGTTTTTTGTAATTTGCCGGACAATGTCAGTCTCTTTATTAACCAAAATATGATTCGCGAGCGTAACACGTACGCATTTAAAGAATTAAAATCATAAATACAACCCTCCTAGTTCTTAAGCCCAATGATAGTCCGATTCATGAAAATATTATGAATCGGACCATCATTGGGTTAAGAAGGTTGTTTTGAAGATTCTAATGTTATAATCATATAAAGGCATACGTGTTACGATCGCGAATCATATTTTGGTTAATATATATCCTAACACTGACCGGCAAATTACAAAAAAACAAAGAAAATTTGAATTTCGCGGGCTACCCTGACGTTATCACCTTAAGTGTTTTGATTACCTGTGACTAGTTTCGACGCTGAGGTCGTGCTGGCACAAAACAGTATCCATAGAGATTAGCACTCACTACTGATGCTTTATTTTTTTAAATAATATTATTAGTAATTCCGAGAATAACACAATTAAAAGACTGATTATTTACTTGTATTTTTTTTTTTCGTTTACTAACTAGTTTAATTTCAGATTCAGGAAAATCTTAATTGAATGAAACTTATTGCATACTAGCTTACATCTGCAGCAGATCCTTTCCATAAATTATATTATGTAGTGATTTCATTCGTTCATTATATTTTTTTCATTTTGGTTGGCAACACTAAAAAAGATAGAATACTAGAAAAGTTTTGATCATAGAGTAATCATAAGGGTCCGTGGGTTACGCCCCCGGTGTGTTTTGCCCCCGTGGTGGAAGCCCCCGATTTTAAATTAAGTTATTATAGTTGATTTCGCCGAAATAAAAATATTTTTTACTAGATACAGACGATGAAAAAAGTGTTTCGGAACCAAATACGTAGACAAACTTACTAAATAAGTATTCCAACTAACACAATATTGGATACTATAAACATGCTACAAGGATATTCACTTTATTACTATATTACAATTATTTACTTTAGATGCATTACTTTGTACTTTGTCTAAACGAGGCGCCCGTGCCCGGCCAAACTGGTTTTACACAATAGCCAGATCGAATTCTAAAAGAAAGAGATAGGTAGTCAAAGAAAGGGAAAGATAGGGTTGAAAACAATAGAGTCCAGGGTGACGGACAGTGAAAATAGCAAACATAGCGATGGGCACTATTTCTATCCCTTTCCCACATAGTTGCAATATGTTACTGATAAGAAAGTTTAGTCGGTCATGTTAACTCAAAATGGCAAGTCCAGGTCCTTCACGGGGTTTAGCACAAACCAATTACAAAATAATTTCAAATAAACTAGGTGGAAGAACGTTACTACATGTCGGATTTGCTTATAATCTTCATAGGAAAAATAATAAATCGAGTGTGTGGACATGCGTAAATAAAAGACATGGCAAGTGTAGTGGTTCTATAAAATTAAGTGAGGAAAGTGACAATGTACAAATCCAAAAGTGTCATAATGCTGAGTGTCAACCTAACTTAATGAAAAATGAAGTTAGAGTTGTTATGGAAAAATTAAAAAAGGAAGTGAAAACGAGTTTCTCGAGCTCTATACAACAAAAATTTGAAACAAAATTTGCCGAGTTAAAAAACACAGACACAGCCTTCGATGAATACATACCCAAATTCAATAATATCAAGCAACAGTTATACAACTCTCGAAAGAAAGCCTTAAATGTAGAAAAGACACAGTTTCGTAATCCAGCTGAAGTCATTATACCTGAGATTTTTCAAAAATATCTATTAGTTGATTACTGTGAGAACGACAACAGAATTATAGTATTCGTATCAGCACAGGCTTTAAAACACATCAAAAATATACAACACTACTTCGGGGATGGTACATTTGATTGTTGTCCAGGTCCATTTTACCAAATATTTACCATTCATGGAGATATGGGAAGTGATGCACAAGCAACCAATATTGTGCCTATATTTTATGTGCTACTAGTTAATAAAGAAAAAAGTACATATGAAGTCATGTTTAAAAAAATTAAAGAAGCTGTGCCGGACTTCAGCCCCATGAAATTCACTGTAGATTTTGAATTAGCTACAATGCTGGCAATAAAAGAGGTATTGCCAGCGGTCACAATACATGGCTGTAATGTTCACTTCCAAAGAGCCATTTACAGAAAAGCGAAGTCTTTAGGTTTATTGGCACACGAAGAAACAACATTGTATGTGAAACTGTGCACCTGTCTAGCATTTCTTCCTAAAGAAGATATAGAGGATGGTTGGCTTTCCGTAATGGAAAACAGGTAATTTTAATTTTCATTTTATTTTAAAGTTTTAACAGCTCATAGATTGTTTTTATAAGTACGCAAAAATAAAAATAATGCTTAGGTATATACGACATGTCATATATATCATAATTTTTGTTTTCAGTATTCCCGATGAAAAAGTCACCCAATTCAACGATTATTTCGTTGAACAATGGCTTGAGCCTCCGGGGATGATCTCAAAGTGGTGTTGCTATAAAGAACGACATAGAACCACAAATTTAGTGCAGGCCTGGAATCAACGGCTTCAGTGCTATCTGGGCCGAAAACCATCATTATTATCGTTTTTGGAAATTATAACAACTGATATTTCTACGTATAGCACAGGTCAAGTGAGGTAAAATGCTGATTACTTACATAACGCTTAATATATCAGTAATTCATTTTTTTTACTCTTAGTAAATAATCTTTATCTTATACTTTCAGATTACGAAGAAATGACAGTCCTATATGTAAAAGGAAAAAATCTTCAATAATCAATGACAAACTCATTGCTAAGCTGACAGACAAATATGAAAAGAAACAAATTACAATTATGGAGTTTTTGGAACAAATCCGTCCGTATGTGCAAGTCAAGCAAAAATAATCACCTACTTACTTAGCTTAAAAATAATGATTTTGCATGTTTATTGTTACATAATTACTACATTTTAATTTTATATCTATATCAATGTTGTAACCTCCATAGTCACTGCATATAAATGACTTAAATTACATAATTTAATTACAAAGTTCAAATCATCCTAATATTTTTACTATGTTTTTCTTCTTTTGTTACTTTTGTTATCTGTGATTTTAAATGTTAATTGTTTTTATTATATTTTAGTGTTTGAACATTCTGTTACCAATCTTCTAAATATTTAAGTAGATGCCTACCTATATACTTAGTACGTAAATAGTATATAAGTACTTAAAATAATCCTAATTTTAAACTGTGATTTTTAATTTCGTATCTGTGATTTTGCATGTTATTGTTGCTTTATTTTAATGTTTGGTTTTATTTGTTATCAAAGTTGTATTTACGTAGATACCTATTATTATTTATTAGACATTTAATTTAATTTTTATTACATATTAAGTACCTACGTATTACCTATTATTACCCATTAGTACCTATTATTAGATAAGCAAACGTTTGTTACACCGACATTGTTAATAAAGATTTATAATAATAAACTATGATTTTGATTTTAATAATGAACCATGACTTAGACATTTTTTATAATAGGTTACACTTTGCTATCTGACTGTACTTTTGATAAAAATATTTAACTAATAAATATTATAGTACTAAAACGAAATCGGGGGCTTCCACCACGGGGGCAAAACACACTGGGGGCGTAACCTACGGACCCAATCATAAAGTAGGTAGTTGCCGTAATTACAAGTTACGACAAGTTAAAAAGTTTGTTAAGTTTATAAAAGTGATAATTATGTCTTCTCCTGAGGATATAGCTGGACCTTCCTCACCAAGCATAATAAGTGACCTAAGTCGCAAAAGGAAGGCATCTTCAAATGAAGAAACGACAAAGAAAACTATAAAAATACAAGTTTCTGCAGAAGATATAACGAGTGCAAACACTTATCAACGGAGCGTATGGGGGACGCAAATGAATTAAGGTGTGACGTTTCTAATTTACCTCCGTTGGATTTTGCCCAACCAGGACCTAGCGACCCACGAAATGCGGCGTTCGCAAGACTGGTCGCTTTTGAATTGGATCGAGTGCCAGAAGAAAAACGGTCAGTCACATATGTCAATATACTGAACGTAATAAGAAAAGTAAGACAGCAAAAGGACTTGGATGACATAAGTTTGCCAAGTTTCGAAGAATCCGACTAATAATTATATGTAAAATGATTAAATTGTTTTAAATAATAAAATATTATTATTTTTTATGTACCACAATATCACATGATCACATCCCTACTCGCATGCGAGAAAGTTGTCAAAAGTCGTGCCAGCCACGCCAGAGACGTGTCTTCACGTCGGCGGATGACGTCACGAACCAGATTAGTGATGTACTATCGCGGGCGAGTGCCCGCGATAGTACATCACTAATCTTGGTCAATCTTGGTGGTAATCTTGGTGGTCAGGCGGGAGTCCGCCTGACCACCACTAAGCTCATATTTGCTTGCACTTACAACATGAAGCGCTCTCTAGCTCCGCCCCGCCTTTGTATAGAAATAATGAATGAAATACAATACCGTTCCACCGCACTGACGAGACCGACGCACGCCGAACGAGAGTTATTGTTATTTTTAAACTGCCATTATTAGAAAAAAAACTTTAACTGAATTTGACTTTCGTTACTAATGGTGCGTGTGTGTTGGTTTGGTAATTGTAAATTAAAAACTCAATGATTTCTGTGAGTAATTTTAAATTTATTATAAGAATCTTATAAAATCCCATGCTATTTAACAGGCAATTGTAAGCGTGTTCTCTAAATCGGCTTTAACGATTTCGATAAAATTTGAAATAATGGGGCTTTAGGGCGGTGAAACGTTGATCTAGCCAGCGGGCCTAAAATGGCCGCTTTTGCAGAACATAATATGAATGACATTCAAAATTTAAAATTCTTAAAATGGACTTTATGTTTATGAAAATAAAGTCCATTTTAAGAATTTAAACATTTTAATGTGATTCATATTGTTTTTTTTTATTTTGGGACTCAGCTCAGCGATTTGACTGATGTTAAATCCTTGTCCATGCAAAATTATAATTTCATTTCGTTCTTCTTGTATGAGATTTCTGGAAGACATTATGCACAAAATGTTCTAGCACAGGTTCTCAGGAGTCCAATATTATTGCACAGGTTAACGTTTAGTCAATCAAAGGTCAGGTAAGCAGAGCAATGGTCAATGTTCAAAAGGTCCGGGAAGCGCGCCAAAGTTCGTCCGTAAAATTCGCAAAAGGTGTACAGAGGATACGTCACTAAGCTGCGCAGTGCAGATTGCAACTAATTACGTTGACGCTTCTCTAATAGGCCTAAACTTTGAGGGGGCGGGGTTTGGCGCCTACACATGATTTATGCGAAAAAAATTTTAACTGGGCAGGCGGAAAAGCTTTCGACTGTACCTTATTATTGATTTATTCGTTTGTAGTTCTAATGTTTGCTTTTAGGTTGCTTAGAACTTAGTAACTGCTGTTTAATGATAGTATGATACCAAATAGGGTCAAGTTAAATAAAAGACCAATGCAACGAATAATATTTATTTAAAAAATATAGAACGAAAAGCACGGATTCATTGGTTATCGATAACTTTTCGTTAAGATGTTGGGAATCACTATTTTTTTTTTGTAGGTTTTTGTACTGAATTTGTGGCTTGGCGTAGAAGGGGCGCCGATGTGTTTACGCTCTGGCGTTCAAAAGGTTAAAAAAAAAAAAAAAAAAAAAAAAAAAAAATCAATAATTTGGAGTTATGTTATTCAAAAGATTCCATAAAAGAAAATTTGAAATACGGCATAAATCCACTGCATGCGTGGATACGTATTTTAGAGTTTTTATTACACCTCGGATATAAGAATGATCCATCTGTGCAAAAATGGCGTATCAATCAAAATACAGAAGTACAACCGCATACTCGTATTACAACGAAGAAAAGAGCGTATCCAAGCCGAAATTAGGAACAAAATGGGGTTGTTAGTTGACGTAGTAAGGCCAAAATGCAGGCACCACCAACGACGGCAATACTGCGCGAACAGCGCTATCAGATAAATACTGATAATATGTTTGCTGATATTTTAGGATTAAATTCATGCCTATGAGATGACTTATATAATATCCTGGTCACAATCAATTGTGAGTTGCCAATAGACTCCACTAAATTTGGCATCTACTGCAGGGCAATTGCAGAAAAATATGTCGCAGGGTATGGGTGGCATCCGATGACGGTGACTGTTCACAAAATTCTAGTGCACGGTCAAGAGATCATCGATTCCAATCCCCTTCCGGTAGGTATGCTCTCGGAACAAGCAGCCGAATCTAGAAATAAGTTTTGGCGTAGAGACAGAGAGCTACACTGCCGGAAAATGGACAGGAAAAAAACCATGATAGATCTCTTCCACCGCGCACTAGAATCATCAGATTCAGCAATATCACTACTTCGTCTCCATCGTCGACAAAAGTTTTCTAAAAGTCTTCCTCTGCCAGCTGCTGTGCGAGATCTACCGAAGGCTGTCGATGAAGAAAGTATCTGGCATGCAGATGAAAATGTACCGGTAGAAAATGTGCAAGAGGAGCAACAGTGCTCGCAGGATGACAATAGTAAGGGTTCAAATGTAGATCCAATAATTTTAAGCAACGAAGTAAATTGATTTGAGTAATCGGCTACCTACACCTACAAACTTTATGTCACGTCTACCTTACCGATCCTAGCTTCAGTGTTTGCGATTCAACAAACTACATATCGCAACATGTATCGTGATTGATTTCATTGATATCGCTGACTAAAATTTTAATTATTTGTACTTAATCATAAAACAGCCAATTCACCTTTTTGTGACAACCCTAAATTTGGAGTTTTGACCAGGTGACAACCCTAAATTTGGAGTTTTGACCTCATTACATAAAAAATATTTTTTCGAAACCTACGCCCAAGTTGAACGTAATATTTTTGTGGGTGATAAACCTTAGCATAAGGAATCTATTAGTACCAGACACAGGTTCTACTTCGAGCTAGAAAAAAAAAAATACTAATTTTGGTAAAATATTTTTTTTGTACGCTCTGTTATCATTTTTGGTTAAATGAAAGCAAACAAAATAGGCCTGCTTCATAAATGTGCAATACAAACAAAATTCAATTATATACAGTTTTTTTTGACTAATTATTTTCAGTATTTTCACCTTGAAGGTCACAAAAACTTTAATTTTTTTTTTTAAATAAAGTATTTAAAATTGGCACATGGGAGTTCTTTTCATACATTTGTAATGAACTATTGAGTTAAAATATTTAATAAAAAGCTGATGTCTTTTTTGAGTCTCAAAAAACACTGTGAGATGTGACGAAAGTTTTGTTTACTACGTTGAAAAAACTTATTAACCACTTGAAATTTACTAAAAAATAGCTTGGCGTCGGTTTTAAGATGGTTTCAAGTGCACGAAATCAGTGTTTCGTTGGATTCCAAGCGATATTCGGCTGTTCTCATCTCAACAATTAGTAAGTTAAACTGCCGGTTTCTGAATTGAGTATTTGAAGTTGAATACGTCTCAATCTATACTTAAGTACTACTTAAACATTTTTCCGTTTCTGAATTGAGTTTTTTTAAACTCTGATCAAGATTTGAGTAATCTATCATCATTTATTCAAATTTGACAGAAAGCATGCTTAACTCATGCTTAAGACCAACACTTGCGTTTCTGAAATGAGAAAAACGTGTTTGACTATACTCAAAGCATTATCAACGTCAAGATAAGTAGTTGAACGTTGACACACCAATTTCGGCTACTCAAACTGTGCTCAGTATTATTATCTAGTGATTTTGTAAGTGATTTTGATCGAAATGAGTTACGACGATACTTCCCTGTCATCTCTGGAGATGCCTCAACGCAGACAACCGCGCCTAAGAAGAATAGCAAGACATCGGCCTTTTTTTTTTTTTTTGGGGGGTGGGAAATCATCAAATAACCCCTCCCGCTCTTGGGCAGAGCGAAAGGGAGTGTCAGACTTCTACTGACTAAAAACCACCCACGTTCCTTCTTAGCCCTTCATGTCGAGGCCGCGGTATCCCTTGCGAACAACCCGCAGCCTCGACAGGCGTTGGCCCTTGCAGGCCCCTTCCATGTTGCTGACATCTCTTTGAGGCGCGCGTGGAACACGAACGCGCCGTAGACACGGCCTGTCGTCGTCATAAGACGGACGGACGGCGAGCTTACCCATCACTCACCGTCCACAGGCCCGCGTCTACGGTGACCGGAAGCCATCACGTGGCCCCCGACGCCCGGATCGCCTCCCGCGGCGGCTGGGACGAGAGGTTCTCTCCCTCTCACGTTCCGCCACCTCTTTCGCTAGCATAAGACATCGGCCTAACTTGTTCATCACGCTAAGCGATGAACAATTTAAGAGTCGGTTCCGCTTCACGAAGGGGTCGGTTAGGTTTATTTTTAACAAAATAAAGCCTAAACTGACCTGTCGTATTCAACGGCGAGACTGCATTTCTCCCATGTTGCAGTTGTTAATAGCTCTCAGATTTTACGCGACTGGTAGCTTTCAAGCTGTTGTGGGGGACACTGTGAATGTGAGCAAGGCGACGACGGTGTGCCACGTGGTAGAGAGGGTAACTAGTGCGATAGCGTTATTGAGACGGCAATATGTTCGAATGCCCACTGCACAGGAGAGACCATCAGTAGCGGCACGATTTTTTGACATTGCTGGATTCCCGAGAGTTATAGGTGCTGTTGACTGCACACATGTGAAAATAAATTCACCAGGAGGGAATAGAGCTGAACTGTATAGGCACAGGAAAGGTTATTTTTCTGTTAATTTTCAAGCCATCTGTGATGCCAACTTACAAACAACTAGTGTCATTGCACGTTGGCCAGGCTCCGTGCACGACACTACGATTTGGAATGACTCACCGCTTGCAGCTCAATTTGAAGCTGGCAGATTTGGGTCATACCTTACTCTCGGAGATAGTGGTTACCCATGCCTCAGATATCTACTGACACCCTTTTTGAACCCTGCCTCTCCATCTCAAGAAGCCTACAACAGAGCCCAGATATCAACACGGAACACAATTGAACGGGGTTTTGGTGTTCTGAAAAGAAGATTTCCATGCCTACATTCAGGAATGCAACTGAAACTTCGAAAAGTGTTGAAGGTGATTGTGGCGTGTGTTGTCGTTTATAGTTTATAAATCGTGATCTATAAGTTTTATGCTCACATTCTCATTTGCAGAACCTTTTCTTGCACGATGCTTAATATTATTATAAAAATGTTTAAGCATTGTTTTATCCCCAGGCCCAGTCATGCAGAGGCTATTATAATCTTTAGCAATGGACTTCCAGGCTTCCTGTTTCTTTTGAATATAGTAAGCCCCTGTCCTTTTGCACTCTATTACATTTTGGTATCTGAAGCAATAATAATCATAAACATCTGAATACTTATATAATGTGTAAGTGTATCCAATGATAAGCATAAAATTATAAAATAAGGTAGACATTACAAGCTAGTAGGTACTGTTTACTTTGCTATTATTGAAAGAAGATTTTCTTTCTCCTCTAAAGTATAGTTTGGCGATCTCTTTTTCTTATCTTTATCCATATTAATGAGTAGGTACAATGGGAAGTTTAAATAAAAATATTATCAGAATTCCAATAAAACTTGTGTCTATTTACTCACTAGCACTCTAGCAGTTCCTTGACAAATTGACAATGACATTCACCGATTCACGATTCGGTTCATGCAAAGACATCAAATATGAAATTGCTAAAATGTCCATAATGCAGTTTTAATAACATAAATTTGTTAATGTTAACGCTGTTATTTAAAATTAGTTTACTTTATGAGTCTGTTTTAAATTTATAAGAATAAAATAATTTAATATTATGAGTTTTGGAAAAGCACCGGTTTTTTAATGGGAATTGGAACGTGTTAGATTTGATCAGGAATACTTAAGTAAATGATCAGTTGATTAGGGTTTGACGACAATCGATTTTAACTTGTGAAACGTCAAAAACTTAAGCATATACTTATCTATTTGAGAATACTCAGTTGAGATTTGGTACTTTTCTCAAATCAGAAACCGGCAGAAAATGTTTTATACTTAATGCATCTATGTAAAAGTTTTGCAGTAGCAGTACATAATAAAACATTCTCTTTCAGTATAAAATGGCAAATAGAGTCTCCAATGAGCAACTGGAAGAACTCCTCGAGTTTCTGGCCGGGCATAGGACTTTAGCCAAAGGCGTTGGTCTTGGAGCAAGATCAAAAGAAACTTGTGACAAGCTGTGGAATGACCTTGCCTTGAGGCTCAATTCTTTTGGCTCTGGATCGACGAAGACTGGTCAAAGGTGGAAAAAGGTAAATAGAGTGTTTAATTTGTATGATTTCAAACGGTTTCCAATAACTTTAATTGATAGATGTACTAAATAATGTATTTTTTTTTAATTTTCCAGTACTAGTTTGATTTAAAATTCAATTCCAAGAACAGACTAGTTAGACGGAGACAGGATGCTCTAGCCACGGGTGGTGGTCCAACTAGCCAAGAGGATCTGTCCGATTTAGACAAAAAAGTCTTGGATATCATCGGGGAGCAAGCAATATATGGTGACATTGAACATAGAGTTCCTGTATTTGTAAGTTACTTATTAAAATGTAAAAATATAATTATACAGTTTGAATGATTGTTTTTTAGAACATTCAACCTGAAGTGGCAGTTAGTGCTCCAGTGCAACTAGCAGACATTGTGGTGTCAGAAGAAGTTATCACATCAGGTAAATTATTAAAATTTATTTTATCATTTAAATGCATAATTTTATTTCTAGCACTAATTATAATGCACAAATAGCACTTCTAACAATATACTTGTGTACATAGATTAGATTAATATGTTAACCATACCATACTTAACTTTGGTTTTTACTTACTTACAGACACTGCAGAACTTCCTGTGCCTGTTGACAGCCAGCCTATAAGCACCAGCCCAGAAGTACCAGATATACCAGAGATAGCACAACAAGTGCACGAGAGAAATCAGACATGTAATAATAGCTAGAATACCTCAATGAATAAGTGTACATTATATTAGATTTATTTTTTTGATAGTGTTTCTTTCTTGTTGTGTTTGAGGGAACCTTATGTACTTTTTTAAAATACTAAGGGCGGATTTTACCAGTTGCCCATTAAACGGAGTTTAAGAAAACTAAGTTCAAATTGATCGCGTTTACTTAAGCGTTCGATCTCGGTTCAAGCACAGATTGATTTTACCAGCCACATTTTGATCGCGTTTACGAAAACCAAGTTTACTGTCGACATGGAACGTAAACTCGCAAATTATTGCATTAACCATAGACAAAACTTGAAGTGACAGTTGGAAAAATAGCCGTCACGCGATAAAAAAATAAACAATAGTTTGACAATTACAATTTGTTACAATATTACAAAATTGTTCCTTAACAAAATGGAAAATTAGAAATCTGTTCTATTAATTTTCAATTGAAATATATTAAGACATCTCTTTAGATATATTTATTATTGGTAATTATAGTATTGAGTAACATTATTATACATTTATATTATCAATTTCAAGTTTAAAATAATAAAATCATATTTTGTTCCGGAAATTTAATTGTTAACTGGCAATACTAACCTCGCTTTTCGGGGAATTTTAATTTCTGTCATTATTACCGACCGGTGATACTTTCGTGTTGTGAGTAATTCGTATTTTGAAGATTGTTTGGATTTTTGAGCTACTGGTGACCACTGCTGTGTTGCGACTGGGTAATGGCATCAAAACGAAAACGATACCCGACTTTCGCCGTGAGTGAAAAAAACACAATTATAGAGTTGGTGGAGAAATATTTCAACATAGTTGAAAATAAAAAAACTGACTTTGTAACTATAAGGATGAAAAATCAACAGTGGCAAAAAATTGCCACTGAATTTAATGCTAGCTCGAATCTCCATCCCAGAGATTCTGGAGCCCTAAAAACATGCTGGGAAAATATGAAAAAAAGGGCGAAGCAAATAAACACCACGCGGAACCAATATCATTTGGGAACAGGTGAGTGCATACAAACTACTTGATAACCTTACATATGTACTTAGAAACTATGAGGTAGATATTTATTTTCTTTTTATGTTATAGGTGGAGGTCCCCCAAAAAAATTTGTTGAAGATCCGGCCACAGAACGTGTTTTGGAATTGATCCAATCAAGAGTGACCGGCTTTGTGAATCAATTTGATTCAGATGGTACTCTTGTTCTAGGTTGGTATTCATTATTAGTAAATAAATAAGCTTATTATAATTATGTTAGTAATACTGTGTAGATGTTGTGCTTATGTGCATTATTTTTCAGTAGCTGGTACCAGCACAGCAGAAGCTGATAACAGTACTGCAGAAGCTGAAGCCGAGGTTACCTTTACTAATGGTATGTGTTTACTATTTCTGAAATATTAGGTTTCTAGATTTCTTGTTTTTAAGTGGGAGGTTTAACTTGCTATGTTAATATGAAGAGATTACTTATTTTACTTGAATATGAGTACAGATTACACCTATCATTACAATGAATGAGCATGATTTGTTTGTACCTGCCTATGCAATAGACTGAAAGTAATACATAATATAGTTGAGATGTTAAAAGATGAATGTTTATTTTTCCAGAATGTCAATTTATAACAGAAGTTGTAACGGAGAGTGCTGATGCTGACACATTTACTGCTGTAAGTATGCAGAATCATAACTAAAAATATTTAGGTGTTTAAAATCGATCTCATCTACATAAATACTGTGAATAATAAATAATATAATTATAATAATTGGAAAAGCAATATTAAGAGAAATACAATAACAAACCACCAACTGTGTACTTAAATGTTAATAATATCACACTTCTATTCAGGATTGGTCACAATACAATCAGAGCATGTTGAGGGAGCCAATAAATCCTGTTCTGGGCCGGAGTCCCTCACCTGCTGTGGAACCAAGAGAGCCTGAGGCTCAAAATCTGCTAACCACAGTGCAGACTCCATTGAGGTTAGTAAATCTCAATCTCTACATATAGTCCTCCGTCAAGTCTGTATCTCTGTAGTAATAGAAACATAATCACAGACTTGTATGGTTTTCTCAGATTTATTTAATCTGTTTATATTTTCAGTGCCCCACGCTCGGCAACAACTACCTCTGCCAGGACCAGCCGTCGGAGGCCGGTTTTACGGCGGGACCAGGAGCAAAGTTTAAACACTGAACGAATAAAAACTCTGTTGACTGCAAATGCCAATGCTGAAGAGGAGCATAAACTAAACATAAAAATTTTACAGCTTCAAGAAGAAGCAGAAAAGGAAAAACTGAAGCAGGAAAAATTTAAAACTGAACAAGAAAAAATTAAACTAGAAATTTTAAAAATAGAATTAGATAAATTAAAACAATAGATTTTACAAAATATGTTGTTTTATTGTTATTTAACAATCATTCTTATACACATTTTAATTCAGTTATCTAATAATAAGGTACCTATGTACTAATTCTCAAAACTTAATATCAAACAAATTTATTTGGATTTATAATAATAAAAAATAAAAAAATTATAAAACCACTTGACATGCTGTTAAAAGTAAATTATAGTGGAATAGTCTATCTCCTTGCTTATTTTGCTATCTCTACATATTATAAGTCAAAGTCCACTGCTGCCAGTTTGTATATGTTTGCAATAATTTCAAAAACTACTGAACAGATTTTCATGAAGTTTCACCAACAAATAGTGTGATTCATGATGATGTCTCTGATATCCGTGTCTAGATGGGACGGGCAGCTAGTCTGAAATATAAAAAAGGTATTACATATATCATACTGTTCTATATGAACATTGTCCCATAGGATATTCTTTCCCTGACAAGACAGAGCTGGACGGTAGTTATTTTATCTCTGCATAGTATAAAATAAAGTAGCTTTCCTCAGACCTTATGCCTATGTCTTTAAAAGTAGGTACCTAATTAGCAGATATTGATGTGGATTTTAGCATTGGTTAGTCTTTCATGAAATGGCTTATCATATTAATCTAATTATTAATAGATTCAAAAAGGTCTTACTGTGCAAAATAGTTGGTCACAAATTCATTGCGCCTTCTATGATTTGGATTGGCTCTTTGTAGTCTTCCATCTCCATTTCCAGGATTTATATTTCCTTGATTTAAAATAGCATCCCAAGATCCTGGATTTATAACTTCGTTATCATTAGGTGGTGTTTCTTCACCACTTCGTCTGGCTATATTATGTAAAACAGTTGTGGCAATGATTATTGGAAATGAATGTTTTACTGCCACTCCTAAGCCAATGGCCATGGCTGGAAAACGTCTTTTCCAGACTCCAAATAGTCGCTCTACACAATTTCGGGTTCGGATATGAGATTCATTATATAAATTTTCAGCGTCAGTATTGCACTGTTCTAATGGAGTCATCATGTATTTGTTACATGCATAGCCTGCATCTCCAACAAGAACAGCATTACCATATTGTCCTTGTTCGAACAAAGCCCTTCTATAACAATTATTAAAAATATATGAGTCATGTGCGCTACCTGGCCATCGTGCAACTACATCAGTGAATTCTAATTTGGCGTTACAGATTGCTTGTATATTTAGCGAAAAATATTGTTTTCTGTTTCGGAAAATCTCAGGATGATCTCCACCTGGAAAAAAATTATTTAGTGTATTTTAATGTAATAACTAATATCTATTTGATAATGAATTTCAATATTGTTCTTAGACATGAAAATGAAAAAGCAACAACTAACCTGGTGATTTCATAAATTTCACATGAGTGCAATCTATAGCACCTACAACATGCGGAAATTTAGCTCTCTTATAAAATTCTACTTCTGTCTGACGGATCTCTTCTGGTAATTCTGGAAAATAAATGTGACGAGGTCGAAGTGCAGCAATAGCGGCACTGACTTTGTGCACAAATCTATGGGCAGTAGAAGTGCTGAATCCACATAAATCTGCTGCAGTCATTTGATAGCACCCTGTTGCGTAGAAGCGTAGGGCACACAGCAATTGATTGATGGGTGTTACACTGTTGTTTCTAAAAAACATACACATTAGGATTATAGTTAGATATCGGCATAATTATGTAAAAACTAACAGATTATGTACAAAATAGGACTTACATATTTGTAGGAAACTCTAGTTTGTTCTCAATAGACTCCAATAAATCTAGCACTGTGTGTTTCGTCAGACGAAATCTTGTTACAAAATCCTTATCATCAAGGGTGTCAAAATGTTCTTCTCGCTCACGGATCCATCTTGGTCGGCGATGGCGAATAGTATTTTCATCGTTAGTTTCAAATGCAAGCGCTAAAGCCCTTTTCATGCTTATAATTTATTAATAAAAGCCGATTTCTTCGAAAATACCAATTCTTTCCACAACGTAACACGATGACAGATGACGTAAGTATCATATACCTAAATCGCGTTTAAGCGCGTTAACCGTTGAAAATTGGGCGTTCAGAAATTAAACGAGTTTAAGCTCTAACTGAGTTTAGTTTGTGTTGGTAAAATCCAATTTGGGCTTTTGAACTCAGTTTAATGCCTAAACTGAGATTAGCTTGAAGTGATCGCGTTTAATTGAAATGATAAAATCGGCCCTAAGTGTATTCAGAGCAATGGTCACCTCTTTTACAGCTTTGGATACACTGGCTTGGCTGAGCCCATGCATATAGCCCATGCTCACAGGTTTTTGATATGACCCCGTAGCATAAAATGAAAGTGCTGTTAGAACCTGTAATATCACAATATTCTTAATATATGTACATTACTAGTTAAGGTACAGGGGTACAGTAAAAACAATGTTTATTTATGTAAGTACTTACTTTACATTCTACAGTAACTTTTGTTCTCCTCCTCGTTTGCGCCATTAATGGTCTTATCTCATTGCACAAACACTGAAATAGCTCTTTCGTGAGTCGGTAGTGAGCTTTGAACTCAAAATCAGATAAGTTCAAAGCATTGGCTTCATTTCGAAGGCTTCGCCGCAACCGTGCTGTGTTACGGCTTTCAATTCTTCTGGCTTCAACCTCAAGTGCTTCAAGTAAGAGAACAGCACGAGCCATCCTTCATCAATCGTCACGATCACAATGAAAACACAGTATTTTAGTGTAAATTAACACACGACACACGACGGAGATATTAGATTTAAGTAAATGTTTGGTGAAATACTAATTTATTGGACTAATGTGTAAAACTAAATGTCTAAAGCAATTTGAGTGCGATCGGCAATCGATCTGCATGTAGGGAAAAGATCATCGCAATCTGACAGTTAATTTTGTCTGTCGGTCGCAATCGCTTTGCTGTCAAAAACCATACGTAATACGAAGTAATCGCTTGTCAGTAGAAATCCATGCACTTTTAGTTTACCTATTGCTCCATAGAGGCAGCACCATCGCAGGATTGCTAACGTGTTGCTATCGCTGGTACATAACACGGATTTGCGATTATTGTGCAATTATTGCGCAATTTTTGCTATCGCTACGCTTCTGCAAGATACGTAATAAGCCCGCGGCGTTGCACCTTCGCGCACCCGCAGCGTTGCCTTGCCTCCACTGTACCGGCCCAACCCACCGCTGAACACCTCCTTAAACCTGTTTAAGAGATCATTAATTTCATTAGACATATTGATTTCTTTCCACTTTACGTTATTGCAACTACTGAAGACTGGAATTTTTATTTCTAACTCTGCTAACCACTGACGGCCGAGCAATGAGGTGGTACCCCCCTCGATTACAAATAACTCTAATTGTTTACTATAATCCCCGTAACGAACTACCGGTTTCATTACTCCCATGGGTTTTATTTTTGTACCATCATAAAAATTTAATACAAGATCACTTACTTCTAATTTGTGAGCGCTGAAATATTTATTATACGTTCGCTCACTAATGCATGATACCGCTGTACCGGTATCAATCTCCATTTGTATAGTGACATTATTAATACATATAGGCAACTCTACCGCTCGATAATCGTTTAAGCACAGATGATGGAAATCTTCTTCCGGCGACGCCTCCTCGCACGGTAGATTTTCCCTCGCCTCTCCGTAGTTCACCGTGGAGCGCCTGACCCCGGCGCCTCCTCCGTTCGTCGCCCTGTTCGGGCACACACGTCGCAGGTGTCCCGGTCGTCTACAACTGCTGCACTCGTAGTTACGGAACCGCCAACTAGCGTAAGAATGTTCCGTTGCCCCGCATCCCTCACAGTTGTGACGACGACCGGCACCTGAGCTGCCACCGCCAGCATGCGCTCTCGAGCTAAGCGAAGTGTTGTGACGCGCTGTTGCCACTCTGGTACCGCCCGCGCTGCGGCCAGACCACGCACCACGTGGCGCTTTCCGCTCGGCGCCGCCGTTTTCCCCGCCGCAGCCGCTGCCGAGCGCATGCACCGCCTGCGCCGCCGCCCGCGGCGTCCCGCTGCGCCGCTTCTAGTGAGCTCGCCAACCTTACAGCATCCGTAGTGAGCTCGCCAACCTTACAGCATCCGTGTATGATACTGTTTCGGCCTCCGCAAATAGCCGTTGGCGGATTATTTCACTCCGCAGCCCGCTGACAAACTGGTCACGTAGATTTTCGTTTAATCCGTCTTTGAACATGCAATGTCGGGCGAGTTTCTTGAGCTCGGCTAGGTACGAGGCCACGTTTTCCTCGCCGGACTGTCTCCGTTGTCTAAACCGATAACGTTCTGCGAGTACTGACGGCGTCGGTTCCAGATGTTTCCGTAAAAGATCAACCGCCTTGTCGAACGTTAACTCCGCTGGCTTTTGTGGACTAGCAAGATTGCACAATAGTTCATATGCCTCATACCCCATTATGGCTATTAGGGTAGGCAATTTAGTGTCATCACTGATTTTGTTCACTTTATAGTACATGTCTAACCGGTCCACGTACACTGACCACGTGCCCGACTTTACGTCGAATTCCTTAATTTTGCCTATGGACATTGTATTTTTGGTTCGTTCACACACACGACAATGACCGCGAATCACTCGTTTAACACGCGTTTAGTTCTGAATTTAAAAATCCTCGTCGCCACTGTAATGTCTAGGGGTCAGTAATGAAACACGCACATCTAGAAGACTAGAACCACCGATATAATTGCTGCCGTCCCAAAGCTTGAACCTACCCACTAGTTCTTAACTAATACAATTATGAATGTACCTACATTACGGCGTTACTAAGGACAAGAGTTCCAAATATGTGTTTTCATCCATACGCAAATAATTGTGCCAGTCCTTCGGAGCGAATTTCAATTCATTTAAAAGGTTGGTGTGGGAATACATATTTCTTTTCAGTAACCATTCTTTAGACCATACAGAACATTTCTTCTTACACTTCTCTTTTTTCTTAATAGCTAGCACCAAACCAACAATAGCCAAAACGTCATCATTTGTGGGTGACGCCGTCTTCCGTGATCAACAGTATCAAAAGCCTTTGAAAATGATTGATTGCAAAAAACTACCAACGTAGTAAAAAAAATGGCTCGTCATGTTGACTCGAGCCTTTTATAAAAGGTAGCGCTAAATGCTAATATTATGAGTAAAGGTCATCCGTAAAGATGCATTTGAAAGATCTTGATTCACGTATCGTTAGCATCTTAGTTCTATAAAGCATATTGTAGGTACTTATGTTGCGTAATGAAAACGTGACTCTTTTTTCGGAGATTCTTTTTTTCGCGTTCATCGCATACAGACGTGCACATAAATGCAGTATAAAAACAAATAATTTAACGTTTGCTATAAATTCTGACCCAGTTTAAGTGATATACAAATCAACATAGTTAGCAATTTTAACTCGAAACAATGGACTAGCACAATTATAAAGAGTTATTTTAATCTGAAAAAAAAATGGACAGCAGCCCGTTTATCTGTGCCTTTTCTAAAGTGGCACCGCTATAGCGGGAGACGACATCACACCGATTCCGGCCTACATGTTAACCATCTTCGAGGCCACAATGACCCTCTGGCGAAGCCACCCAGAGATGACGCACATGTCGAATGAGTGGATGACCACCTTACTCCTCATGAACAGATCTGTTGGCGGTTTTATACCCTCAGTTTGCGCTCAGAGCTACACAAGATACCTCCGTAGAGACATACCAAGACTTCCAAGACTATGTAGAAAATGCCCCTCGTGCCCTCAGCCGTTACATGCCCCCTAAGGTAGTACATACAGAGGAGGGGAGCGGCCCTGGGGACCTGGATAGATGAGGCGGCTCTTCTCGACACTATTAACGGTTTAGAACAAAGAACATCTAGATATTATCTTAGACCTAAGCACAAACCCTTCACAGCAACCTTAGAGAACAGACCGTGTGTGACAACTCTTGCCCAACATTTGAGAGAAGTATTATGGGGAATGTCCCTTGAGGGCATAACCATGCCTACCCCTACAGATAAGTTAGTTTTAGTACCTTGGTCACAGATAACAGAGGAGATGGTGCCATCCTCTATCATGGTTGGTTGGTCTGGCACCGCAGATAAAAACTGTATGTACGAGAGAGGACCCAGAACACCCTATATAGGATCACAGACCAAAGTGAGAGCTAGGCGAGCAGCATTGCAAGTCCTAGAGGTAGGAAGCATGATAGAGAATATAAAGACCATCCTGGAATTGAGAAGCTGGGTCAAAGGAGGAGGAGAGTTGTACCTGGCGTTAACTAAATGTGTGGATGCTGGGTTTCTGGATGTCGTGGCAAAAGGCGCCTATTTGACCCCTGACAACGCTGAAAAAATCTATCCGCGCATGATCAAATTAGTTCTCCATCTCATGGGGGAAACCCTCACTCCCCTCCTCCGTAGAGACATACCAAGACTTCCAGGACTATGTAGAAAATGCCCCTCGTGCCCTCAGCCGTCACATGCCCCTGAGGGTAGTACATACAGAGGAGGAGGCTCTGGGTCTTCTACCCGAAAGGGTCTTCTACTGACTAAAAACCACCCATGTTTCTTCTTAGCCCTTCATGTCGAGGCCGCGGTATCCCTTGCGAACAACCCGCAGCCTCGACAGGCGTCGGCCCTTGCGGGCCCCTTCCATGTTGCTGACATCTCTTTGAGGCGCGCGTGGAACACGAACGCGCCGTCGACACGGCCTGTCGTCGTCATAAGACGGCCGGACGGCGAGCTTACCCATAACTCACCGTCCACAGGCCCACGTCTACGGTGGCCGGAAGCCATCACGTGGCCCCCGACGCCCGGATCGCCACATCTTGAGAAGGCCATCATCGAAAGGCCACATCTTGAGTAACACGTAGGTTCTTTGCTGGTGTTCAAGCAACAGAGACAGCATTCGAGTGCGACATGCACGATATTCGGAGAACAGAGAGAAGCCAGGATACTTTTTATCGTGGATCCACGCGTAACAATCGCATGAAAACCAGGCTGCGCACATGTCTGCAAAGCATAGGATCATAGTGTAAGGAACTAAGAAACACGTCTTAGAGGTGACTTTGACAAGGCACAGCTCTGCCTCAAATATAATAGTAATCTTTCCCACGGTGACCTCCTGTCGGGGATTTACGGACTGTGCCGTTGTAAGTCAGCGCCATCCGAGATGAATAATCTTGACGAGGTGCGAAGAAAGGCAGTAAATACAGAAGCTTTCAAGGTGGGTTGGGTTTATCACCTCCTCGTGCTAGGATTAAATTTATGGAGTGTATTCTTCATCATGCTTATAATAAAACATTTGCAAATTGGAGGACAAATAGAAATACCAAACATGCCAAATGGCCACTTCCCTTCCAGTGATGGTACAGTGCGCAGCTAATTATTTCGCTCGCGATTATATTTACGATTGTCGTGTTCCGCGCTCGGTTCCTGGCTCGTGAATTGTCCCTGAGTTTGTGATTATGTGTGGAGTGCTGGTATTGTATAGTTTTTTTACCTTTTTGCATCGGTTTTATTGGTAATAAGTTAATTTCGTTGACTATCGGTGAGTACAGTTACTTTTTTATTTTTTTGGGTGTGTTGGTAGCTACCTCGAATAAGTTTCATCATAGTTTAATTTCCTTTTTTTTATTACCATTTAATACGTTTCTGTTTTGAATTCCATAATTTATAACATGGTGTCAAATAATGAAGACCCTCCAGATAGGGGGAAAGACCCACCGCGCCGTAATAATAACGCAACCAGGTCACCAACTACCTCCGCCAGTTCCAAAAGATTGTTCAGTGAAATGTCTCCTTCTTATATTTCGCCCGAGGATAGATCGAAACGGGTTCAAACATCTGATTCAATCGAAAAATCGTCACCGGTATTAAACGTCAGTCCGACCGCGAGCAATGACGACTATAATTATTGTGATTTAGTTTCACAGGGGTCTGCATATTTAAGCAAAATTAATGAACTTGTGAGTGATCTAGGTTCCCGCATTAATGTAGCAAATAAATCCGCTATCATGGACATGACTCAGCGCGTAACGACCATAATTTCGCTGTTGGCCATAAAGTCATCCTCCAACGAAACAAAATTAGCCAATACGGAACGCGAATTGGATAAAATTAAATTAAATTCAAATATCAATACAAGTGAGTGTAACAAACGTTCGTATTCCGATTCATTAAAACTTCTTCTACCAAAGATTGTGCCTGTTGTAGAATCACGTGCTCCATTACCGTGTGTTGTCGCGTATCCTATCCCGGAGCGGGAGGCGGAGTACTCATCATCATCCGCTACTAAAAACGCGCTTATGAAGGTAATTAAACCTAGTGACGACGGGTTTCAAATTGTTGGCGTTAAAAAACCGCTAAATCTGGTGTTGTACTACATGTCGCTAATGACAACCAACTTAAAAAATTACACTCGGTCGATGCCATTAAGTCCGCGGGCTTGCGACTTGAAAAACCGAAAGGCCGAAGGCCACGTATATTAGTTAAAGACGTCCCATCCTCAATGGAAGACAATGCTTTTTTGCACGCGTTTTACTGCCAAAACATCAAAGACGAGCTGCCAGTAAATGAGGATGATTTTATTAAATCAACCAAAACTTATCGTAAGCGTTCTCTGGACAACGGTCGCAAGTGGATAGGCGTTGAAATCGAGCCCACCGTGCGTAAACATTTAGTGTCCACTAAGGAAAAGTTATTTATTGATTGGGCGACTTGTCGGTTTATTGATGATATCGATATAGTCCGTTGTTTAAATTGTCAACAGTTCGGTCACGTTAAGAAATACTGCGTTAACAAGTCACCTACCTGTGCTAATTGTTCCGAAGCACATGGAACAAACGACTGCCCGCGTAAGGACAATTTAAATTTTAAACCAACTTGTGTGGCGTGTAAGCGTTTTAAAAAACCATTTGACCATCGTTGCGGGTCACAAGAGTGTACAACGTATAAACTTAAGCTCGAACAGTTAATCCTCAACACAAACTACTAAAATAATGGATAGTTTAAATATAGCACAATTAAATCTCCACAACGACAGGGTAGCGACTTCTGAATTAGATAAATTAATTATCGATTACAGCTTAGATGTAGTACTCGTTCAAGCACAATATCAAAGCGCACACTTACGTCACAAAGTAGTTCAGCTGGATTCAAAGTCACGAGCCGGAATTATTTATTTGCAAATTGGAGGACAAATACAAATACCAAACATGCCAAATGGCCGTCAACGCGACGGTGGAGGATAAAGCTGCTGAACGACCGACTGCGGAAAGAGGTCACAGCCCTCCGTCAAGAGATGGTGGCCATCCGAGAGGAAGTCGTGGGCCTCCGGGTTCGGCCGGAGGGCAAATACAAATACCAAACATGCCAAATGGCCGTCAACGCGACGGTGGAGGATAATGCCGAGGTGCTTGCCAGCGCTGAGGTTGCTTTGATGAGTTCTTTCACCACAGCCGCGGAACTCTAGCTAAGGGCCCTTTCGGACATAGAGGTGCCACTCGAAAGTACAAAAACTTGAAGGGCACGTGCCAGCGCGCCATTAACGAGGCAGCAGAGAGGGCCCGATTGACCATAGCTCGCCAGCAGGAGCTCCAGCGAGGAGACCGAAAGGCTTCAGCTGCTGAACGACCGACTGCGGAAAGAGGTCACAGCCCTCCGTCAAGAGATGGTGGCCATCCGAGAGGAAGTCGTGGGCCTCCGGGTTCGGCCGGAGGGCAAATACAAATACCAAACATGCCAAATGGCCGTCAACGCGACGGTGGAGGATAATGCCGAGGTTCTTGCTTGCCAGCGCTGAGGCGGCTTTGATGAGTTCCTCCACCACAGCCGCGGAACTCGAGCTAAGGGCCCTTTCGGACATAGAGGTGGTGTTGGACACCACTCGAAAGTACAAAAACTTGAAGGGCACGTGCCAGCGCGCCATTAACGAGGCAGCAGAGAGGGCCCGATTGACCATAGCTCGCCAGCAGGAGCTCCAGCGAGGAGACCGAAAGGCTTCAGCTGCTGAACGACCGACTGCGGAAAGAGGTCACAGCCCTCCGTCAAGAGATGGTGGCCATCCGAGAGGAAGTCGTGGGCCTCCGGGTTCGGCCGGAGGGCAAATACAAATACCAAACATGCCAAATGGCCGTCAACGCGACGGTGGAGGATAATGCCGAGGTGCTTGCTTGCCAGCGCTGAGGTGGCTTTGATGAGTTCCTCCACCACAGCCGCGGAACTCGAGCTAAGGGCCCTTTTATTTTCCTTTTTTTTTTTTTTTTTTTTTTCTTTTCGGAATCGACGACCGATACGGCCGCGCCTGAGAAGACACTCGCATCATACTAAGCAGCAAGCTACTTTTCCATCAAGATGACTGACACTCAGGGAAAAGATTATCCTACTGACAGCGTCAATGAGAAGAAGTCTCAAAACAAGCACAAGACCGGCAAGAACTCAAGGAAGATGCGGACTGATAACTTTCGTTTAGATAAAAATCAGAAAACCGCCGACTCCATCATGTCTGGTATCTTTGCACGTTTGAAGATATCTGATCCGACGACTGTCTCCTCCGCCCCTTTGGCGAAGGAGGCCCACCCTGTTGTGGCGCCAATTGGCATCAAGACGTTGCCCCAATACGTAAACCGTGTCTGGGACACTATGGAAGCCATCGGCACTAGGCCATTCGGCCAGCTCAACAACCCAGGGAACAAGGCCACCTTCATAAAAGGTGCGTTAATATTAGCTGAAGCTAAATTATCCTTCGCTCAACGCAAGACCCCAGCAACTCCGGACGACGAACTTCCGGCACGAAAACTCTACACTGAAGAGGAACTTAACGATTTGAACCAGATGGCAAAATCCACCCCTTTGCCCTTAGCAATCTACATAGAATGTATCGGCGTGACAAAAGACGCAGACCAAACGATAACTCCAATCGCCGCTATATCCAATGAACAGCCTGCTTTATCCGGTGCAATCACGTGGTTTCCACGTCAATTGCTCCCTCTTCTACGTATGTTCCGTGATGGCGTTCCAATCAATGGAGCCGCCCATGCTGTCGCTGTACAACTGAATGGATTACCTGGCTTTATGCTAGAGGAAATAATTGGACCAGGCCTCGCCCCCGATCACCCACCTGACATGGTGCGGTTAACACGGGCATCAACCGAGTTCTGGCTCACTGGCGACACTATCCGATGGACTGATCAAGATTATCGACTCTACTACTAACAATCTCAGTATGAATCTCTCCTGTGGTAGAAGAGCCCGCCTGCGTAAGCATATGGCTGGGTTTCCTCTGTTACAAGAAAAATCGGGAAACGAAACTCTGTGTGATTTGATTAGCCTTGTGATAGTTCTTAGAAATCCGCTTCTGAACAGCACGACCCAATGTCTCATGCTCAATAGTCGAGATTACTAGCACTCGTCTAAGGAGTTCCCCTGTTATAAGAATAGTTAAACAATAGAATTATTAATATATAAAATAATAATGCTACTTACATTTTAAATAGTGCAGCGAAGTTTTGATGTACGATGATGATGCCACTAGCTCTGGAAGAGGTGTTTTGTGGTTGAACTTCAGCAGCGGGACGCTTAAATAGTGATAAATCTACGTCATATTATCCCAAATTTGGGGAAGACGCACGTGTATAGTAAATGCTGTGTCAGTTGTCTGCATCCAAATGCAGGAAGTGTACATTTATATTTGACTAGATATATTAACTACATTCCAAGTCTTACATACTAGTTGAATACCGCGACTTCGTTTATACAATATTTATTTAATTTTATTACAACATTACTAATTTACAACAACATTACATTATTATTAATTTATTACTTGGTACACCTCTGCCTAACCCTTCGGGGACTACAGGCGTGATGTTATGTTATGTCTATACTAATATAACACAGTAACTGCCATACTCAGATATATTTAATGATTACGTGGCCATCACTTAGTAAAGATTTTGACACATTATTGAAGGTTTTGTAAGTCAAAACTTTACTACGTGACGGCCTAAGTAATCATTAAATATCTCTGAGTACGGTAGTTAGAGTATTACCCGACTGCATCAAGCAATACAATACCGGTTACCGGTTACCACTGACATTGCTGGTGTAAAATTATAAGTTTAAAGAATGAGATAGTAAATAAATAGCAGGTAAAACTAGGAGTAACGATAGTATGTCAATATTTCTATTTTGTTTTGATTCTATCTCCTTAAATAAAATTAGAACTTACATTGCAAATTAGACATACTACTTACATGCCATGGTTTCGCTTGCCGAATATTCTCATTAAAATGTATGAAAAAATTACGGTGAACAAACGTACCGCAGTGTTTATTTTATCGATATATTTTTATTGTAAACATTAATATAATTGGCGCCGTGATGTTCTGAGGTTTCAATTTCACCATACTATATTTGTCCGGGATATCAACATCTATCAAAAATGTACGACTTTGAACTCTATAGATTAAAATTAAATTTTATATAAATTGAGAGAAATTAATTAAAATCGATCATTTTTTTTCTGCATGTGCCTGGATAGAACGTTAATATCGTGAAATATCGGTAAGTGTTACTAATATATTATTATAACTACAAATAAAGCGTTAATAGGCGAACTTTATTTAGGTGTCTGGTACACCACTGTCATTAATTATTTCTACATAACACTATGTTTCAATAACAAATTGTTGTTTTCAGAAAGTATAATAAAATGAAATATTAATGTAGACTTTTTTCTTTTTTTCCAGGTGTGTAAAAAAGTCTGGACATATAACTAAATATGTCAATCTCACCATTCCCTCTCAGCAATGTATGTATCTAAGTGACCATCGATGTTAACAACTGAATTTAAAATATTTGGTGCCGTTTAATGACACAAAATCATTCATCAATATCATTTTTTTATTTCAGAATTTGATAGATAGCTCTGATCCACTTCTAAATCCATTTTACTATGCTCAAGACCAAGAAAACTGGTACACTGAAGTGGCAGCAAAAGCGTGTGAAGAGAGTAGACAGCAAGAAATAGAAAAGAAAACATTCAAAAACAAGAAGAAGAAAATAAAGAAATGTAAATCTTTTAAAAACACATCCTTTATCATGTGTAAAGAGCCCGGGCGTGTTCAACGAATAATCAAAATAATTGTATATGATGTGGATGGTAGTCATAATACGGAAGAAATAGACAGTGACTCTGATAATGCAGGCGTGAAAATACAATATTTAGTACGAAGTGATTCTGATGAAATCATGAGTGAAACTGAATGTTTAGTTAATAACATTGTTAAAAAGTTAAGTTCAACTTAATGTAATTGATATTCAAATATAATCATTCTAAATATTATTTTGCATTTTATTTCTTCGTCAGAAAATTTAAAATAAATAACCACTGCACGACATAATATAAGGCAGCGCGATGGATAGCAGCGAGCGCATTCCATTTTCGTTAGACTGTCGCGCATGTCGTGTCGAATAGACTGTACCGACTGTTGCTCGAATTTCATGCGCGTGTCTTTGAATACTTAGTTGAATGAGTGTCATAATTTAACAATGAACAATTAGAATGCACATAATTATGAACGTTACCATTTAAAGATACCTGATAACTGTTGGCTTTAGGATTAATCTGAATATATAAATAGTGAATAATACATAAAATTGAATGAATGAAATGATGACTGAGTGAAAAGTAGGTTGAAATTGCGGGTTTTCAGATCTTATCTGATCTGGAAACCCCAATGGTAATAATTGCGGGTTTCCAGATCTTCTTTGATCTGGAAACCCCAATTATTACCTACTGTCGTAGGCGTGATATTAGTAGTGTTATGTAACTTACTTCAGGTTAGGCAGTTGAGCAGTGGAGATGGTGGGCGGAAACTTTAGTCAGCTGCGCCTCATTCTCCGGTGGGTTCAGAATAAGTTGTTCAGGGAAGTTGAGAGGATAAGGTCGTTTTCACAGCTTCGTATGGGAAACGATGGCATGCACCTGTATTTCCGTCAGAGGCGGCCCCTACGTGGCAGACGGACACCCGGGATCTACGGGCTCCGACTGCCGCGGACCCTCCGGCCGAACCCGGAGGCCCACGACTTCCTCTCGGATGGCCACCATCTCTTGACGGAGGGCTGTGACCTCTTTCCGCAGTCGGTCGTTCAGCAGCTGAAGCCTTTCGGTCTCCTCGCTGGAGCTCCTGCTGGCGAGCTATGGTCAATCGGGCCCTTTCTGCTGCCTCGTTAATGGCGCGCTGGCACGTGCCCTTCAAGTTTTTGTACTTTCGAGTGGTGTCCAACACCACCTCTATGTCCGAAAGGGCCCTTAGCTCGAGTTCCGCGGCTGTGGTGAAAGAACTCATCAAAGCAACCTCAGCGCTGGCAAGCACCTCGGCATTATCCTGCACCGTCGCGTTGACGGCCATTTGGCATGTTTGGTATTTGTATTTGTCCTCCAATTTGCAAATAATTTATTATAAGCTTCTTCCTTCTGGGCCCTGAAAGAACATATGAAGGGAAACCTTCCAGTATCACTGAAAAGAAAACTCGTTGACATTTGCATCCTGCCCGTCTTAACCTACGGTGCACAAAGTTGGTCACTTACTGAACAGTCAGAACAGAAGTCCAAACTCAAGATTTGCCAGCGAGCAATGGAGCGCAGCATAATAGGTGTTAGGCGAACAGATCGCGTTAGAAACACCACCCTGCGCTCCATAACTCAAATAGCTGATGTTGGAGAAAAAACAGCCAGGCTGAAGTGGGAGTGGGCAGGCCACGTAGCACGGATGCACCCGGAGAGATGGGCAAAGGTCGTCACACACTGGACGCCTGAGGCAGGACAGCGCCGTCGAGGTCGACCGCGGCGAAGGTGGCGTGACGATCTGATCATGTTTGCGGGGCTAACATGGCCAGAGATCGCACATGACAGAAAGGTATGGAAGGAGAAAGGGGAGGCCTTTGCTCAGCAGTGGGACACAACGTAGGCTAACAAAAAAAAAAAAAAAAAAGCATTATGAAGAATACACTCCATAAATTTAATCCTAGCATGAGGAGGTGATAAACCCAACCCACCTTGAAAGCTTCTGTATTTACTGCCTTTCTTCGCACCTCGTCAAGATTATTCGTCTCGGATGGCGCTGACTTAAACACACTGCATTAGAGGCTGTATTCGTGACTGTTAGAGCTATTTGGCAACTCCAATATTCTGAGAGCTATGTCGTAGGCGTGATATTAGTAGTGTTATGTAACTTACTTCAGGTGAGGCAGTAGAGCAGTGGAGATGGTTGGCGGAAACTTTAGTCAGCTGCGCCTCATTCTCCGGTGGGTTCAGAATAAGTTGTTGTTCGGGGAAGTTGAGAGGATAAGGTCGTTTTCACAGCTTCGTATGGGAAACGATGGCATGCACCTGTATTTCCGTCAGAGGCGGCCCCTACGTGGCAGACGGACACCCGGGATCTACGGGCTCTGACTGCCGCGGACCCTCCGGCCGAACCCGGAGGCCCACGACTTCCTCTCGGATGGCCACCATCTCTTGACGGAGGGCTATGACCTCTTTCCGCAGTCGGTCGTTCAGCAGCTGAAGCCTTTCGGTCTCCTCGCTGGAGCTCCTGCTGGCGAGCTATGAACAATCGGGCCCTCTCTGCTGCCTCGTTAATGGCGCGCTGGCACGTGCCCTTCAAGTTTTTGTACTTTCGAGTGGTGTCCAACACCACCTCTATGTCCGAAAGGGCCCTTAGCTCGAGTTCCGCGGCTGTGGTGAAAGAACTCATCAAAGCAACCTCAGCGCTGGCAAGCACCTCGGCATTATCCTGCACCGTCGCGTTGACGGCCATTTGGCATGTTTGGTATTTGTATTTGTCCTCCAATTTGCAAATAATTTATTATAAGCTTCTTCCTTCTGGGCCCTGAAAGAACATATGAAGGGAAACCTTCCAGTATCACTGAAAAGAAAACTCGTTGACATTTGCATCTTGCCCGTCCTAACCTACGGTGCACAAAGTTGGTCACTTACTGAACAACAGAAGTCCAAACTCAAGATTTGCCAGCGAGCAATGGAGCGCAGCATAATAGGTGTTAGGCGAACAGATCGCGTTAGAAACACCACCCTGCGCTCCATAACTCAAATAGCTGATGTTGGAGAAATAACAGCCAGGCTGAAGTGGGAGTGGGCAGGCCACGTAGCACGGATGCACCCGGAGAGATGGGCAAAGGTCGTCACACACTGGACGCCTGAGGCAGGACAGCGCCGTCGAGGTCGACCGCGGCGAAGGTGGCGTGACGATCTGATCATGTTTGCGGGGCTAACATGGCCAGAGATCGCACATGACAGAAAGGTATGGAAGGAGAAAGGGGAGGCCTTTGCTCAGCAGTGGGACACAACGTAGGCTAACAAAAAAAAAAAAAAAAAGCATTATGAAGAATACACTCCATAAATTTAATCCTAGCATGAGGAGGTGATAAACCCAACCCACCTTGAAAGCTTCTGTATTTACTGCCTTTCTTCGCACCTCGTCAAGATTATCGTTCAGGGGCAAAATGTCCAATTCTCAAAATGTCCAATGGTGTCAAAATGTCCAAATCCCAAAATGTCCAAATCCCAAAATGTCCAATTCCCAAAATGTCCAATTCTCAAAATGTCCAATTCTCAAAATGTCCAATTCCCAAAATGTCCAACTCCCAAAATGTCCAATCTTTGAGAATGTGGTTAATTTGTTCAATAACTCCTCAAAGCGCTTTATTAATATTAAACAATATATAAAATACTGAAAGAATCAAAATATGTTTTATTTATAAGTAACAGATTTTTTTTTTAATATTGTGCACTACTCGAGTATTATTAAAAAATTATTACGCCGTACGTCAATTATTTTATTAAATGTAAGGTAATGCCTTGATGTAGTATCTACGTGTTTATTGCCTTAAACAATAAAACCAGTTGTCATAATATTGTATTTGTGGTATTTGTGTTCGTGTTTTTCACGTTCGTATATTTTCGAAATCTAGAATGACCGAAGTACGGCGTAATAATTTTTCACAAATACCCACATTGAAGCAACTTTTACTTTTATCTCAGGATGCGTTCAGTTTATGCATATTATTTACATTTTCTGTTTTGGTTCTAATTAACTTATAAAATTAATATACATAATTGAATATCGCAAGTACATAAATGAAAACAGATTAAAAAAATATACAATAACAAATTAATTGAAAAACCAGAAAACTTGGGAACAAAATAGCTTGATAGATGGCGTTGTTCTAACGTTACGCGTTAGATCGCGATGTGTTTTTGGTTGCTATGGAAACATTAGAGAAACAACGATGTCGAAGATAATTACATATTTATTATATTTTAAAAATAAATTCACATAATTCTTTATCCTTGCGTGTTGTTATTTAATAATACTCGAGTAGTGCACAATATTAAAAAAAAAAATCTGTTACTTATAAATAAAACATATTTTGATTCTTTCAGTATTTTATATATTGTTTAATATTAATAAAGCGCTTTGAGGAGTTATTGAACAAATTAACCACATTCTCAAAGATTGGACATTTTGGGAGTTGGACATTTTGGGAATTGGACATTATGAGAATTGGACATTTTGAGAATTGGACATTTTGGGAATTGGACATTTTGGGATTTGGACATTTTGGGATTTGGACATTTTGACACCATTGGACATTTTGAGAATTGGACATTTTGCCCCTGAACGAAGATTATTCGTCTCGGATGGCGCTGACTTAAACACACTGCATTAGAGGCTGTATTCGTGACTGTTAGAGCTATTTGGCAACTCCAATATTCTGAGAGCTATGTCGTAGGCGTGATATTAGTAGTGTTATGTAACTTACTTCAGGTGAGGCAGTAGAGCAGTGGAGATGGTGGGCGGAAACTTTAGTCAGCTGCGCCTCATTCTTCGGTGGGTTCAGAATAAGTTGTTGTTCGGGGAAGTTGAGAGGATAAGGTCGTTTTCACAGCTTCGTATGGGAAACGATGGCATGCACCTGTATTTCCGTCAGAGGCGGCCCCTACGTGGCAGACGGACACCCGGGATCTACGGGCTCCGACTGCCGCGGACCCTCCGGCCGAACCCGGAGGCCCACGACTTCCTCTCGGATGGCCACCATCTCTTGACGGAGGGCTATGACCTCTTTCCGCAGTCGGTCGTTCAGCAGCTGAAGCCTTTCGGTCTCCTCGCTGGAGCTCCTGCTGGCGAGCTATGAACAATCGGGCCCTCTCTGCTGCCTCGTTAATGGCGCGCTGGCACGTGCCCTTCAAGTTTTTGTACTTTCGAGTGGTGTCCAACACCACCTCTATGTCCGAAAGGGCCCTTAGCTCGAGTCACTGTCCGCTTCGTGTTCATCTTTATCCATATGGGGACCTTCATCGTCAGTCTCGCTATCCATGTTCTCGCCTCTTCTTCTTCGGAGTTGGTATCCGAAAGACTAGTTAGTTCGTCTTCGTCGCTTAAGGAGACTGCTTCGGAGTCTTCGCTATCGGATGACGGTAAAAAGTTGTTGTTGGAAACATCTTCATGGCTATGATCTTCTTCTTCAGAAACGAGCGGTTCGCTTCCGGATTCATAGTCGGAAGCTGTAAAGTACAAAAAATTATTAAATCCAGTTTATCACTTGAAGGGGTCAGGGAAAAAACAGCTTTTGTCACCTAATAAACAAACGTGAGATATTACTGGGTAATTAAAAGATAAGGTTTTAATAAAATGCTGTCATTTATACCCAAATAAATAAGAAAAGCTTTCTTTATTGAAAGAATGTTTATTGTTAATGTAATTATTTTATTTTAACTTCACATCAGCTATTCCGCTTAGACAAGAAGCCGACCCCAACATCGTTGGGAAAAGGCTAGGCAGGTGTTGACTTCAATAATTATGTTTTTATAATATTGTTTTGTTTTGAACACTAATCTCTTGTCCGTGGCATGTTGAATCTCTGCTTCCTCTTTAATAGCGCGCTGGCACTTGCCCTTCAAGTTTCTGTACTTTCGAGTGGTGTCCAACACCACCTCTATGTCCGAAAGGGCCCTTAGCTCGAGTTCCGCGGCTGTGGTGAAAGAACTCATCAAAGCCACCTCAGCGCTGGCAAGCAAGCACCTCGGCATTATCCTCCACCGTCGTGTTGACGGCCATTTGGCATGTTTGGTATTTGTATTTGCCCTCCGGCCGAACCCGGAGGCCCACGACTTCCTCTCGGATGGCCACCATCTCTTGACGGAGGGCTGTGACCTCTTTCCGCAGTCGGTCGTTCAGCAGCTGAAGCCTTTCGGTCTCCTCGCTGGAGCTCCTGCTGGCGAGCTATGGTCAATCGGGCCCTCTCTGCTGCCTCGTTAATGGCGCGCTGGCACGTGCCCTTCAAGTTTTTGTACTTTCGAGTGGTGTCCAACACCACCTCTATGTCCGAAAAGGCCCTTAGCTCGAGTTCCGCGGCTGTGGTGAAAGAACTCATCAAAGCAACCTCAGCGCTGGCAAGCACCTCGGCATTATCCTCTACCGTCGCGTTGACGGCCATTTGGCATGTTTGGTATTTGTATTTGCCCTCCGGCCGAACCCGGAGGCCCACGACTTCCTCTCGGATGGCCACCATCTCTTGACGGAGGGCTGTGACCTCTTTCCGCAGTCGGTCGTTCAGCAGCTGAAGCCTTTCGGTCTCCTCGCTGGAGCTCCTGCTGGCGAGCTATGAACAATCGGGCCCTCTCTGCTGCCTCGTTAATGGCGCGCTGGCACGTGCCCTTCAAGTTTTTGTACTTTCGAGTGGTGTCCAACACCACCTCTATGTCCGAAAGGGCCCTTAGCGCGAGTTCCGCGGCTGTGGTGAAAGAACTCATCAAAGCAACCTCAGCGCTGGCAAGCACCTCGGCATTATCCTGCACCGTCGCGTTGACGGCCATTTGGCATGTTTGGTATTTGTATTTGTCCTCCAATTTGCAAATAATTTATTATAAGCTTCTTCCTTCTGGGCCCTGAAAGAACATATGAAGGGAAACCTTCCAGTATCACTGAAAAGAAAACTCGTTGACATTTGCATCCTGCCCGTCCTAACCTACGGTGCACAAAGTTGGTCACTTACTGAACAAAAGAAGTCCAAACTCAAGATTTGCCAGCGAGCAATGGAGCGCAGCATAATAGGTGTTAGGCGAACAGATCGCGTTAGAAACACCACCCTGCGCTCCATAACTCAAATAGCTGATGTTGGAGAAAAAACAGCCAGGCTGAAGTGGGAGTGGGCAGGCCACGTAGCACGGATGCACCCGGAGAGATGGGCAAAGGTCGTCACACACTGGACGCCTGAGGCAGGACAGCGCCGTCGAGGTCGACCGCGGCGAAGGTGGCGTGACGATCTGATCATGTTTGCGGGGCTAACATGGCCAGAGATCGCACATGACAGAAAGGTATGGAAGGAGAAAGGGGAGGCCTTTGCTCAGCAGTGGGACACAACGTAGGCTAACAAAAAAAAAAAAAAAAAAGCGTTATGAAGAATACACTCCATAAATTTAATCCTAGCATGAGGAGGTGATAAACCCAACCCACCTTGAAAGCTTCTGTATTTACTGCCTTTCTTCGCACCTCGTCAAGATTATTCGTCTCGGATGGCGCTGACTTAAACACACTGCATTAGAGGCTGTATTCGTGACTGTTAGAGCTATTTGGCAACTCCAATATTCTGAGAGCTATGTCGTAGGCGTGATATTAGTAGTGTTATGTAACTTACTTCAGGTTAGGCAGTTGAGCAGTGGAGATGGTGGGCGGAAACTTTAGTCAGCTGCGCCTCATTCTCCGGTGGGTTCAGAATAAGTTGTTCAGGGAAGTTGAGAGGATAAGGTCGTTTTCACAGCTTCGTATGGGAAACGATGGCATGCACCTGTATTTCCGTCAGAGGCGGCCCCTACGTGGCAGACGGACACCCGGGATCTACGGGCTCCGACTGCCGCGGACCCTCCGGCCGAACCCGGAGGCCCACGACTTCCTCTCGGATGGCCACCATCTCTTGACGGAGGGCTGTGACCTCTTTCCGCAGTCGGTCGTTCAGCAGCTGAAGCCTTTCGGTCTCCTCGCTGGAGCTCCTGCTGGCGAGCTATGAACAATCGGGCCCTCTCTGCTGCCTCGTTAATGGCGCGCTGGCACGTGCCCTTCAAGTTTTTGTACTTTCGAGTGGTGTCCAACACCACCTCTATGTCCGAAAGGGCCCTTAGCGCGAGTTCCGCGGCTGTGGTGAAAGAACTCATCAAAGCAACCTCAGCGCTGGCAAGCACCTCGGCATTATCCTGCACCGTCGCGTTGACGGCCATTTGGCATGTTTGGTATTTGTATTTGTCCTCCAATTTGCAAATAATTTATTATAAGCTTCTTCCTTCTGGGCCCTGAAAGAACATATGAAGGGAAACCTTCCAGTATCACTGAAAAGAAAACTCGTTGACATTTGCATCCTGCCCGTCCTAACCTACGGTGCACAAAGTTGGTCACTTACTGAACAACAGAAGTCCAAACTCAAGATTTGCCAGCGAGCAATAGAGCGCAGCATAATAGGTGTTAGGCGAACAGATCGCGTTAGAAACACCACCCTGCGCTCCATAACTCAAATAGCTGATGTTGGAGAAAAAACAGCCAGGCTGAAGTGGGAGTGGGCAGGCCACGTAGCACGGATGCACCCGGAGAGATGGGCAAAGGTCGTCACACACTGGACGCCTGAGGCAGGACAGCGCCGTCGAGGTCGACCGCGGCGAAGGTGGCGTGACGATCTGATCATGTTTGCGGGGCTAACATGGCCAGAGATCGCACATGACAGAAAGGTATGGAAGGAGAAAGGGGAGGCCTTTGCTCAGCAGTGGGACACAACGTAGGCTAACAAAAAAAAAAAAAAAAAAAGCGTTATGAAGAATACACTCCATAAATTTAATCCTAGCATGAGGAGGTGATAAACCCAACCCACCTTGAAAGCTTCTGTATTTACTGCCTTTCTTCGCACCTCGTCAAGATTATTCGTCTCGGATGGCGCTGACTTAAACACACTGCATTAGAGGCTGTATTCGTGACTGTTAGAGCTATTTGGCAACTCCAATATTCTGAGAGCTATGTCGTAGGCGTGATATTAGTAGTGTTATGTAACTTACTTCAGGTTAGGCAGTTGAGCAGTGGAGATGGTGGGCGGAAACTTTAGTCAGCTGCGCCTCATTCTCCGGTGGGTTCAGAATAAGTTGTTCAGGGAAGTTGAGAGGATAAGGTCGTTTTCACAGCTTCGTATGGGAAACGATGGCATGCACCTGTATTTCCGTCAGAGGCGGCCCCTACGTGGCAGACGGACACCCGGGATCTACGGGCTCCGACTGCCGCGGACCCTCCGGCCGAACCCGGAGGCCCACGACTTCCTCTCGGATGGCCACCATCTCTTGACGGAGGGCTGTGACCTCTTTCCGCAGTCGGTCGTTCAGCAGCTGAAGCCTTTCGGTCTCCTCGCTGGAGCTCCTGCTGGCGAGCTATGGTCAATCGGGCCCTCTCTGCTGCCTCGTTAATGGCGCGCTGGCACGTGCCCTTCAAGTTTTTGTACTTTCGAGTGGTGTCCAACACCACCTCTATGTCCGAAAGGGCCCTTAGCGCGAGTTCCGCGGCTGTGGTGAAAGAACTCATCAAAGCAACCTCAGCGCTGGCAAGCACCTCGGCATTATCCTGCACCGTCGCGTTGACGGCCATTTGGCATGTTTGGTATTTGTATTTGTCCTCCAATTTGCAAATAATTTATTATAAGCTTCTTCCTTCTGGGCCCTGAAAGAACATATGAAGGGAAACCTTCCAGTATCACTGAAAAGAAAACTTCAGTGGACGCTTCAGTAGTTGATATCTCTACAGTTTTATCAGGTCCATTTCCGTTTGAGTCACTTGAATGACTGTCCGACGGGTCCCTGGTGGGACATGGTCTGGCTGCTGCTGCAGGATTGCGGAGCCGGTCGATGAGAGTGTCACTATTCCTGATGATATCGAGAATTCGGCATCTGGAGGTGACGTCTGCGGCGGAGATCCGTTCACGTTGATGTTGCGGAAGCAGTTGAATAGCCTCTTTTCGGCTAAGACGAGCAGGCACAGGAAAGTGGCCACTAGTAGAAGGACTACCAATAGCACAGTGCCGATCACTGCTAAGATGGTCGTCGCGGACGACGTCTCGACGTTGATAGTCGGTGAGACGGTTGTCACGATGCTGATGGTCGGAAGGAGACACTGGTACGTGTCGTTCCAACACATGCTCTTTGTGCAGGAAAGGGACTCTAGGCCCGTGCAATGTTAGTATGTGTAGTAGACCCCCAGTCTCCTTAAGCGACGAAGACGAACTAACTAGTCTTTCGGATACCAACTCCGAAGAAGAAGAGGCGAGAACATGGATAGCGAGACTGACGATGAAGGTCCCCATATGGATAAAGATGAACACGAAGCGGACAGTGACTCGATCTAAGGGCCCTTTCGGACATAGAGGTGGTGTTGGACACCACTCGAAAGTACAAAAACTTGAAGGGCACGTGCCAGCGCGCCATTAACGAGGCAGCAGAGAGGGCCCGATTGACCATAGCTCGCCAGCAGGAGCTCCAGCGAGGAGACCGAAAGGCTTCAGCTGCTGAACGACCGACTGCGGAAAGAGGTCACAGCCCTCCGTCAAGAGATGGTGGCCATCCGAGAGGAAGTCGTGGGCCTCCGGGTTCGGCCGGAGGGCAAATACAAATACTAAACATGCCAAATGGCCGTCAACGCGACGGTGGAGGATAATGCCGAGGTGCTTGCCAGCGCTGAGGTTGCTTTGATGAGTTCTTTCACCACAGCCGCGGAACTCGAGCTAAGGGCCCTTTCGGACATAGAGGTGGTGTTGGACACCACTCGAAAGTACAAAAACTTGAAGGGCACGTGCCAGCGCGCCATTAACGAGGCAGCAGAGAGGGCCCGATTGTTCATAGCTCGCCAGCAGGAGCTCCAGCGAGGAGACCGAAAGGCTTCAGCTGCTGAACGACCGACTGCGGAAAGAGGTCATAGCCCTCCGTCAAGAGATGGTGGCCATCCGAGAGGAAGTCGTGGGCCTCCGGGTTCGGCCGGAGGGTCCGCGGCAGTCGGAGCCCGTAGATCCCGGGTGTCCGTCTGCCACGTAGGGGCCGCCTCTGACGGAAATACAGGTGCATGCCATCGTTTCCCATACGAAGCTGTGAAAACGACCTTATCCTCTCAACTTCCCCGAACAACAACTTATTCTGAACCCACCGGAGAATGAGGCGCAGCTGACTAAAGTTTCCGCCAACCATCTCCACTGCTCTACTGCCTCACCTGAAGTAAGTTACATAACACTACTAATATCACGCCTACGACATAGCTCTCAGAATATTGGAGTTGCCAAATAGCTCTAACAGTCACGAATACAGCCTCTAATGCAGTGTGTTTAAGTCAGCGCCATCCGAGACGAATAATCTTGACGAGGTGCGAAGAAAGGCAGTAAATACAGAAGCTTTCAAGGTGGGTTGGGTTTATCACCTCCTCATGCTAGGATTAAAGGGAAATGCCCAATTTTGGCCATGAAACGCCCAACAATTTGCTTTTGTTAAAAAAAAACATCTTTTTTTATGGTTATTAATCACGGTACTCATTTATCCAAACAAGATTGCGACATTTTTGCACAAAAAAAAAGTACTGTATCTGATTTAAATCCGTAATTCCTTAGTTTGTGACAACATACAAAGTGTTGCCAATTACTAGTCAAGTTAAAAAAGAATCGATTCTCTTTTTTTTATCGATTTTTATGGTGTCATTATTAGAATGCTAATAATTTTTCGATAATTATTATGATGTTATGATAATTAAACAAGCGAATACAATTTAAATAAATAAAAGAAAATATATTTTACAAGGCGTGCAGAACTTAAAGCACCTCAAAGATTATTTTTTATTTAGGAAATGTTGAAGATTCTTGATGTCTGAGGGTTCTTAATTGAAAAACTAATATGCACCAACACGAACTGTTTATTGTTAAACATATATAAGCACTGCACAACCGTATTTACTTAGTAAAACCACAGCTTTTAAATTATAATATACAGAGCGCGTGTGACACGAAAGACAGTCACCGAGAGAGAGAGAGAGTGTGAGTGAGAAAGGAACAGATTGATGTGTAGATATAGATATATAAATTAGTATGATAATACTAAACATTCTCACGCCTTCTTTTAACAAAGCTGCACTACTTGATAGGATGACAATGCTGGCAATGCAAGTTAATTTAGAGAACAGGTAAATAATTTCACAATTTAAGGTAAGTTATTAATTAATTATGTTAAGCTAAGTTATCCATTAAGTTACAGGTTCCATTTCACTATACTTAAAATATAAGTACAAACAAATCTTATACAGTAAAAATTCTTAAACTAGCTACTGTTGTTACACTGTTGTAACAAAATCAACTTATGTATGGGCCTAGTATAATCACCCTTAGATGTATGAATGGTTACAGATCTTATCAATTTGTCATTTTTATTTACATTAGTTGATATAACTTTGCCTAAAGGCCACAAGGCAGGAGGTGTACATTCATCTTTAATTATTACAATGTCTCCTATTCTTAAGTTTTTCTTAATGTCTAACCACTTATTTCTATTTTGTAACTCAGAAATATATGTAAAATAAAATTGTTTCCAAAATCTTTGTTTTATTAACATAATTTTTTGGAATATACTTAATCTAGATTCATTTAAATCTAACACACTAGGCTCTGGGATGTCTGTTATAGAAGCTCCTATAATAAAATGGGCTGGAGTTAAACAGATAACATCATCTGGAACATCAGCAATTGTACATAACGGTCTTGAGTTTAATATGCCCTCTATTTGGACTAAAGTAGTATATAATAATTCGTAAGTTAATTTAGTAGAAACTAAATGTCTTTTAAGTAAAGACTTTACTGACTTTATTCCAGCTTCATAAATACCACCCATATGACTGGCAAGAGGTATTGTAAATTTATAGTCAATAGAATTACAAGTGCAAAAATCAATTATTTGGCTGTATGACTTATCTGACTTAAACATTTTATAAAGCTCATGTAGTTCAGTTTTAGAACCTCTAAAATTAGTAGCATTATCAGTATACAAACATGTTGGAGTACCTCTTCGAGATACAAACCTTTTCAAAGCACAAATAAATGCCTGGGAACTCAAATCAGTAACAAGCTCTAAGTGTATAGCTCGAGTCGCCATACATACAAATAGACATATGTATCCCTTTGTGTATTTACAGTTTCGAGTCATTGAACTCCGGATAGCCATTGCACCACTGAAATCAATGCCTACATGAAGGAACGCTCTTGTTAGGGTTACTCGGGGAGAAGGGAGATTAGCCATTTGCTGGCCACAGGTTTGTGCTCTAAATCTGATGCACTTAACACAAGAATGAATAATCTTTTTGACTTCATTCCTACCATGCATAATCCAGTATTTTAATCTAATATTATATAAAGTGTTTTGTATTCCAGAGTGTAGCAATTTTTGGTGATAATGTTGAACAATTAATGATGTTATGTAATCTTTAGCGGGTAGTATAATGGGGTGAGCTTGACTATAGGATATGTCTGAATGCTGGATACGACCTCCAACTCTGATGAGCTGGTCTTGATCTAGGAAGGGATTTAGTTTCCTTATAGGACTGGATTGAAATGTATATAGTTTTCGTTTAGGCAAGTCTGCATTATTTGATTGACTGAGTGATGATAATTCTAAATATTCTCTTGAAAATGATTTAAGTTGTGTTATTTGAACAATGAAATTCGTAGCTCTGTTGAGTTCTTCTACTGTTAAATAAGGGGAATAGTTTTGACCCTTGTTTTTTAGTTTATTTAAGAATCTAAACATGAATGCAATAATTCTTGTTAACTTTGTGAAGTTAGAAACTTTAAGAAACAAGTCATAAAAATATTCATAATTTATAGAAATTTTATTAAATGTATCTGTGGATGTATGGTATAGTTGTGTACATGTGTTGTGGACAGGAGTTATTACTTGAGAAGTAACTACTTGGGGCACTGAAATAGGCCATGTAGATTTATCCTGTTTAATCCAGGTAGGGCCTTGCCACCATAACTCACAAGTGGACAATTGTTTGGGCATAACCCCTCTAGTTATTAAATCTGCTGGATTTTGTTTGGTATTTATATAATACCAATCATCCGTGGCAGTTAAATCGATAACCTGCATTATACGATGAGAGACATAAGTGTCATGTTTATGTTTGTAAGGGGATTTAATCCAGCTTAGAACAATGGATGAGTCTGTAAATAGAAATTTATGATCAATTTTTATATTATTTTTTGTAGTGTTAATAAACCTATCATATATTTGTGATAACAATAATGTCCCACATAGCTCAAGTCTTGGAATTGACTGTTGTCTTTTAATAGGAGCTACTCTAGACTTGGCCATGATCAAGACGCAAGTAGATTCTTTATTAGGATAATTTGCTTTCAAATATAAGCAAGCACCATAGGCTTTCTTAGCTGCATCACAAAACCCAATTAGGATTATATCAATAGGTATATCAGTAAAATACCATCTTGGAATCTTAATTGACTTTAAGTAATTTAATTGATCAATAAACTGTTGCCAATGATCTTGTAAATGGTTAGGTATGGGACTATCCCAGTCAATCTTTTCTTTCCAGATGTCTTGCATTAAAACTTTGGGAATAATTACTGTAGGCGCTAAGATACCTATTGGATCAAACATCTGTGCTATCTGTGATAATATAGATCTTTTAGTTTTACAAATGCTTGTGATTTCAGGTATGTGAGTATGGAGTATGTCATGTGTAGGCTGCCACATCAAACCCAACGTCTTAACGGAGTCTGGCTTGTTAAAATCATAGGAATTGTTTTGAAAACTAGAATTATTTTGTGAATTATGTTCACTATATGTGTCCATAGTTGGACTTGCAATTTGTGCTAAAATATGAGTATTGTTTGAAGTCCATTTGTGCAACTTGAACCCGGCTTTATTAAGCAGATCTTTTAATTGTAAACAGAGTTCAGTACACTGTTCAATGGTCTGTTGACCAGATAGATAGTCGTCCATATAACTGCAAGTTTCTATGCATTCTGCAGCTAGACCATGAGTTTCTTTATTTTTGTAAGCTAAATCTAACATAGTGCGGCATGCAAGATAAGGTGCACACTTAGTGCCGTATGTAACTGTTGCTAATTCTATGCATTTGAGTGGATCAGATTTAGATTCTCTCCATAAAATCCTTTGATATGATCTTTGCTCTGGATTCACAAATATACCTCTGAACATTTTAACTATATCACAAGAAATGGCATATTTGTATAATCTGAATTTCAAAATTATGTTAAGTAAGTCATTGTAAATGTTTGGACCTTCATGTAGAATATCATTCAAGGATGTGCCTGTTGATGTTTTGGAACTAGCATTAAAAACAACTCTCAACTTAGTTGACCTACTTTCAGATTTTATGACAGGTAAGTGAGGTAAGTAATATGTATTGTTTTGTGTAGGTGAGAATTCCTTTACATAATATGCATGACCCAATGCAATATACTCATTGATAAATTCTTTATATTGAGTGAATAATGCAGGATCTCTTTGAAATCTAGACTCTAATTGTAATAAGCATCGGTAAGCAGTATTAAATGAGTTACCTAAATCTAGTAGCTTGTCTGTGTGTAGGGGTAGATTAACTGTGTATTTACCCTGGTGATCTTGTATTGTTGTAGATTCATATAATGTTTCACAATATTTATCTTGAGGAGATATTAATTTTTGAGGTGTGATTTCCTCTTGTGGTCTTGTGTCGGTATTACTGTTAAAACTACACATGTGTCGTCAACCTCGAGATCTCAAATAAATTGTTTACTATTCAAAGCATCCACTAGCACAATGTTTTAAGAGTACTACTGTGAGTTTCATAAAATGTGATTTTACACCCAAAAATAGAACTAGTTTCCCAACAATATTTTTTTGCGTAGGGGTACTTAGTTTGATGTACATAATGCTTGTTGACGGTTTCGTGAAGGGTTCGTTTACACCCTGTATATTATTAATGACTATAGATATTTACACGTCCGGCGGCAGCCCCCCATCCATAGTCATGAGCATCTTAGCCAGCATCGCCCTCAGGTTGTTGTTATTCGGAGACATACTATTTAGATCCAAGTTAGGCGGCTCTGGGGCCATTTGCATCTGCATTTCTTGAGAATTGGGGGAGGGAAGTTGCTCGCGTCCGTAGGATTTACCATCTTTTCCTAGACCCACCCTACACGTCTCCCCCGGGTGGTGCCAAACGAGCAACAACGCCGAGCCTTGGGCGGCGGTTAACAATCCTGACCAGATGGGCCTAACCAGTTCATCAAGTTGAAAGGAGGAAATGCCTTTTAACACCCGTTACCTTGCGGACTTGTTCCGTGAGGCCGGGGTCCTTGGCTTCATCGCCCGGGACTAGAGGAAGAAACCCTCAATAATAAATCACCCCTAATCCCAAGGTGTGGACCGCGCCGAGGGGATGAATGACTGGGGGGCATTCCAGCCACTAGCGCCAACCATGGTGGACATGGCAAACATCATGAGTATCGCCTTCAGGTGAGAATGGGCGTAACCTCACCTGCGACCTTTTAAATCGACCCTTCTCGTGGGAACAAAAATGAGTGAACAATCAAATGAAATATTAAATATATCTTTATCTTCCTCGGAAGAACAACCTACTGCAGTGGGAAAGCCAGCTCCAGCTCTAGAAAACTCTAGTGGCCGAAAAGTGCTTGTGCAACAGGCATTCCATCCTGGCCTATTTCTACAAAGACCTAGATCTGCATCAATTGGAAGCTGTCCAACACAACCATCTACTGAAGACATGAAATCCAAAGATGCACCTTTGACACCTACAGATTCACCGCGTCCACCTCCGTGGCAGAAAGTGCCCTGCAATAGCCATAAGAAAAGAAAGTTGTCTACCAGCCCCCCTGTAGATACAACCAAAACAACAAATCGATATGATGGACTACCTGTGGATATAACTGAAGAAACGGATAAACCAACGAAACAAGTTAAACCACCACCAATCATCCTCTATGGAATTGAAGACCTAAAAGAGCTAACAAACCTCTTAGAAACAGCAGCCAACAAAGACCAATTCTCATATAAAATTGTGAACAAAACTCAACTTCGGATCAGTACTGCAGATATAGACACCTACAAAAAACTTATCTCCCTGGTTAGAGAAAAGGGCCTTATAGGACACACCTTTAACAGGAAAGATACTAGATGCTTCCGAGTTGTATTAAAAAACTTACATCCATCTACACCACTTAACATAATAAAAGAAGACATAGAAGCAACGGGAAACATGGTACTTGGCGAGATAATAAATGCAAGGTATGGACCAAACAAGAATCCGACATCTACCTTCTTTGTTAATCTGGTTAGTGGTCCCAACAATAAGGCTATTAAAGACCTTAAATATATCTACCACCAAAGTGTCACCATAGAAGAACCAAGAAAACGGAAAACAATAGTTCAATGCCAGAGATGCCAACAGTATGGCCATACCAAGAATTATTGCATGAGACCATACAGGTGTGTGAAATGTGGGCAATCACACAAGACTTCCGAATGCCAAAAACGTGACCGGAGCAGTCCAGCCTTATGTGCCCTTTGTAATGGACCACATCCAGCTAATTACAAGGGATGTGAAGTTTATAAAGAAATCCAAGCTAGGAAACAAAAAAATTACATCCCTCCGTTAGGAAACAAATCAGCATCTAGAACACCTAAGAAGAATGAGATGAATACCAGTACAGAGCCAAAGAATCGACGACAGAGTTTGTCCTACGCAGAAACAGTAAAATCAACAAAAACAAACACCGCTTCCCAGAACAGTTTTGATAATGCTCACACCTCAGGTCAATTAAACGGGACCCTAGAACAAATAATTATAAAACAAACAGAAAAGTTTGATATCATCCTCCAACAAATGAGCACTCTTATGAGTCTCATAGCAAAACTCGTCGACAAACTGACAAAATGACTTCACTACGGATTGCGACCTGGAACATCAATGGTCTTGCTGCGAATAACCATGAAGTTACACTGTTCATGTCTCAACATAAACTGGACATACTGCTTATCTCTGAGGCCCACTGTAAAGTAAATTCCATAGTAAGGTTTCCAGACTACCACTGCTACATTACAAACCACCCAGACGGTACAAGCCATGCGGGATCGGCCATTATTATAAAAAAGTCTATCAAACATCACCAAATGCCTAACTATGAAACTGAGCACATTCAAGCAACTACGATAACTGTGCATGACAAAACAGGAGACATCAATGTGGCGGCAGTGTACTGCCCACCTAAACACAACATGACTGAGTCAATGTACACGGATTTCTTTGCCAGTCTGGGACACCGCTATATTGTAGGCGGAGACTGGAATGCCAAACATACCTCCTGGGGCTCCAGATTAACGAATACCAGAGGCAAACAGCTAAAACTGAGTGTAGACGCAAACAAACTTAGCACAATATCCACAGGAGAACCTACTAATTGGCCAACTGACACCAAGAAGGTGCCAGATCTTATAGATTTCTTCATAGCCAAAGGCCTAACGAAGTTGTATATGAAACCTGAGTCTTGTTATGACAGTTCTTCCGATCACACTCCCGTGCTCTTGACTATAAGCACCAACCTTATAGAGGTGTCAAGAACAATAAAGCTGAGTAATAAACTTACAGACTGGGACACATTTCGAGAGCACATTGATGAATCAATAAACATGAAAATGGCCCTTAAAACACCTGATGATATCGATGAAGCCGCTAAATATATAACGATGCTCATACAGGAAGCATGTTGGATAAGTACTCCTGAAATCCAAGGCTGTAATGGTAGTGGAGTAAGTAACTATCCTCTAGAAATAAAAAAGGCTGTTCTAGAAAAGAGACGACTTCGAAGAGTCTGGCATTCAAGTAGGCTTAGTGTAGATAAAACAAATCTCAACAGAGCTGTAGAAAATCTAAAGACACTATTGGAAAACTGGCATGATAACTCATTCCAAGAAAAGCTAGAAAACCTTACTGCTACAGAGGCTACAAACTACTCACTCTGGAAAATAACCAAATGCTTTGACAGACCGCAAGCTGCTAAACCACCTTTGAAGCATGATGGAGGATGGGTGAGAAAACCACAACAAAAAGCAGACATATTTGCTGAACATCTAGCAAAAGTATTTCGCCCAAATGATTCGATGAATGATGAGTTTGATGACCAAGTGGACGCAACTCTAAATCAAGACCTCCAAATGGACCTACCGCCAAGACCTGTATCGGTAAGGGAAGTGTGGAGAGTAATACAGGAGCTGAAGGATAAAAAAGCACCGGGTTTCGACCTAATAACTAAAGAAATTGTTCGGAAATTGCCCCGAAAAGCTATTATCTACATCACTACAGTATGTAATGGGATATTAAGAGTCCAGCATTATCCTACAATATGGAAAGTGTCCCAAATAATCATGATCTATAAAGATGGAAAACCACCAAGTGACGTCACATCCTATAGACCTATAAGTTTGCTCCCAATACTCTCCAAAATTTTTGAAAAGCTCCTCCTTCGGCGAATCCTACCAATCCTAACAGAAAATGGCATCATACCCAGCCACCAATTCGGCTTTAGGCAGCAACACTCCACTGTGGAACAAGTCCATAGAGTCTGCGATAAGATTAGAAGGACACTTGAAGAAAAAGAATACTGTTCTGCAGCTTTCTTAGACATACAGCAGGCTTTTGATAGAGTCTGGCACAAGGGCCTGCTATGCAAAATTAAAAGCTGTCTTCCACATAGCTACTTTCTCATACTTAATTCCTACCTCTCAGGAAGACTGTTCCAGGTCAAAGAAGGAGAAACTACGTCAAAATTCTTTGAAATACAAGCTGGGGTACCCCAGGGGTCAGTTTTGGGCCCTGTACTCTACACTATCTTCACAGCTGACCTCCCTTGCTCGAATGCCATAACCACAGCTACGTTCGCCGATGATACCGCTATCCTGGCGAGTCATAAGGACCCAGAAATAGCCTCCAAAATCTTACAGGAAGGCCTAAACGAAACAACCGAGTGGCTTCGAAACTGGCGGATTAAAGCTAGTACTTCAAAATCAGTGCAGGTTACTTACACGCTACGCAAAGGCAATTGCCCCTCGGTGAAACTAGAAAACGTCACCCTTCCGCATCTAAACTCTGTCAGATACCTTGGTCTCCATCTCGATAGGCGTATGACATGGAATGAGCACATTAAGAAGAAAAGAGATGAACTCAAAATCAAATACAAAAGCTTCCTGTGGCTGCTAGGCCGAAACAGCAAACTGTCAGTGGACAATAAACTTCTGGTATACAAATCAATCCTAAAACCTGTATGGATGTATGGCCTTCAGCTGTGGGGTAGTGCTTGTAACTCCTCCATCATAAAGATACAAAGAATGCAGAACATAATCCTCAGAACAATCAGTAATATCCCCTGGTATGTGACTAATGCTGAGATCCATGAACACCTGGAAATGCTCACAGTGAGAGAAGAAACAACCAACCTCAATACTAAATACAGGGAACGGCTGGAAGCCCACCCCAATACCCTTGCACGACAGCTCACAATTCGCAGCTATGCTAAACGCCTTAAAAGAAAAGATATATTAGGAAACTATGAGTAGATGTTCTTGCTGGAGGACACACTCAGAACGAGAAGACCCTACAACACATCTGCTAAAAGTGAATGCACTGATTGCAGATGAAAGAGGAAAAAAAAAAAAAAAAAAATTTCTTGAGAATGACTTGGTACATTCGTCTTCAGAAGGTTAGTAAGGACGCTGGTGATGAGTTTGGTCTTCCTGTCAAGCTCAGTTATCATTTCCAACCGCTCCTGGTTGCGGCGACGGGTCTGCTCCAATTGGGCATCTAGCAGTCGCTCACTGAGCTCTCCTGCAGGGCAATTGGTGCATTTATTAGACATCGGCTCACCGGCATCGTGCATCTCATGCATGGGACTATTAACCAAAGTTGGTACCCAGTCCCATTGTCTACTTACATTCAACGAATGGGCTAGCATAGATTCTCATAGTCACCACAGTGTAGGTCCCTGAAGACAGTCGTCGCCGCCGATGCCGGCTCAAGAAGAGGGCTGAGTTGGAGTCGATCCTCACTTCTTCCATGTCGGTCCACTCAAGATTGGCCCCGGTAACGTTGGGATCTGGTTGCTGTTGCTGTTGTTGTTGCGGTTGCAGTTGCTGTTGCGGTTGCTGTTGCGGTTGCAGTTGCTGTTGCGGTTGCAGTTGCTGTTGCTGTTGCTGTTGCAGTTGCTGTTGCAGTTGTTGTTGCAGTTGCGGTGGCAGTTGCTGTTGCATTGCGAACATGTCCTGTTCAGTGGGCATGCTCAGACCGGTTTCCGGATTGTATCCCACGATTTGATTGGGTCCCACGGGCGGGATACCTTGGGGATGTTGCATGGGGCCTTGCATTGGGCCTTGCATCGGGCCTTGCATTGGTCCTTGCATTGGGCCTTGCATTGGGCCTTGCATTGGGCCTTGCATTGGGCCTTGCATTGGACCTTGCATTGGTCCTTGCATTGGGCCTTGCATTGGTCCTTGCATTGGGCTATGCATTGGGCCTTGCATTGGGGGTGGCGGTGGTGGAGCATTGCAATACACTTGGGGTTGCTGCTGCTGTTGTTGTTGTTCGGAGACATACTATTTAGATCCAAGTTAGGCGGCTCTGGGGCCATTTGCATCTGCATTTCTTGAGAATGACTTGGTACATTCGTCTTCAGAAGGTTAGTAAGGACGCTGGTGATGAGTTTGGTCTTCCTGTCAAGCTCAGTTATCATTTCCAACCGCTCCTGGTTGCGGCGACGGGTCTGCTCCAATTGGGCATCTAGCAGTCGCTCACTGAGCTCTCCTGCAGGGCAATTGGTGCATTTATTAGACATCGGCTCACCGGCTAATTCTATGCATTTGAGTGGATCAGATTTAGATTCTCTCCATAAAATCCTTTGATATGATCTTTGCTCTGGATTCACAAATATACCTCTGAACATTTTAACTATATCACAAGAAATGGCATATTTGTATAATCTGAATTTCAAAATTATGTTAAGTAAGTCATTGTAAATGTTTGGACCTTCATGTAGAATATCATTCAAGGATGTGCCTGTTGATGTTTTGGAACTAGCATTAAAAACAACTCTCAACTTAGTTGACCTACTTTCAGATTTTATGACAGGTAAGTGAGGTAAGTAATATGTATTGTTTTGTGTAGGTGAGAATTCCTTTACATAATATGCATGACCCAATGCAATATACTCATTGATAAATTCTTTATATTGAGTGAATAATGCAGGATCTCTTTGAAATCTAGACTCTAATTGTAATAAGCATCGGTAAGCAGTATTAAATGAGTTACCTAAATCTAGTAGCTTGTCTGTGTGTAGGGGTAGATTAACTGTGTATTTACCCTGGTGATCTTGTATTGTTGTAGATTCATATAATGTTTCACAATATTTATCTTGAGGAGATATTAATTTTTGAGGTGTGATTTCCTCTTGTTCCCAGAAGCGTTGTAGAAGCTGATCTGTTGACAATAAAGATACATACATGCTAATGTGAGGGTCAGGACTGCTTGTCTGTAAAGAGGTGTCACTTGTGAGTGCGCCTGATACAATCCAACCAAATACTGTATCAATCATGACCGGTAGGTTGTGACCTAACTTTATGCGGTCTGTTAGCAAGAGTGAATAGAAAAGCTCTGCCCCTATGAGTATGTCTATAGTGCTAGGTATAAAGAATGTGGGGTCAGCTAGTTTGCATGTAAGCTTGGGAGGTATGTTCCAGTTGTGTGTAGGTATGTAAGTATGCGGTAGTGGCACTGTAATGTTGTTCATTACTACAAATGTTAGATTAGAGTTATAATCATTGTATCGAGAAGATATATTAGCATTTATGCTTAATTGTGCAAGGCTGTCTTTGTTTCCTACTCCTTTAATTGTGCATGCATGGTAGCTGTATGGAAGCTTTAAAACGCCTGCAAGCCTGTGTGTAATAACACTAACTTCACTGCCCGAGTCTAATAGTGCTCGTGCGTTTACCCAGTTTCCCATAGCATCCCGTATTTTTATGATAGCTGTTGATAGCAAGGTAACATGATGTTGAGTGTTTGAGACAAGAACCGCTGATGGGTTAGTTTGAGAGTTTGTTTCGCATTGGACATTTGGATTTGTAGTATTGTGCTGTTGCACGCAAGAGTTCAGTGAGGCAATAGTATCAGGTAGCTTGACATCTGCTGTGGCGGGACTTACTTGGCTAGAACGATCCATATGTATACTTGTATGATGTTTGCGATGGCAGGACAAACACTTCAGTTTTGAACACTTATGTTTTGCATGGTAAGGCTGTAAACAGTTAAAACACAAAGTTTTAGACTTAATTAAGTTAATACGCTCAGGTACACTCAGTTCTATATAATTAGGACACTTGTGCAAGTCATGTTTTTGTTGACATAGTAAACAATTTATTTGAGATCTCGAGGTTGACGACACATGTGTAGTTTTAACAGTATTCCTATCCGAAGGCTTGTCATTGAGTAATTCAAATGCTGATCGCCTTAAGTTTAAGAAATCTAGTAACTCAGATAATGTAGCGAGAGTACTTTCTTTTCTGTTTAGTTCCCATGCTGCTCTCAGCGAGTTGTCCAGTTTATGTGATATTAGGAATACTAATAGGTCATCCCAACTGTCTACAGGCAGCTTAATAGCCTTAAGGGAATCTAGACTTTGCTGTAAAGTTACTAGAAACTCTTTTAAGTTATGTTTATTAACAACATTGTAATTAGTAATAGCCTTTAAATGAAAATTAACAATCATAGTTTGGTTCTCATACCTTTTAGCTAGTATATTTAATGCCTTACTGTAGTTTTCCTCAGTTATGAGAAGTGAGGTAATAAGCCCAGCCGCTTCTCCTGATAGGGCTGACTTCAGATATTGAAGCTTGTTCACTGTCGGAAGGTCCACACTGTCAACAGAGGCGTAGAATATATTCTTGAATGCAGGCCACTCGCGGATATCACCGTCGAACTTTGGAAGTTCCAATAATGGCAGCTTGACACGTGGCTTCCTTGTCGTGCAATCATGTAATGTCGTAGAATTTAAATGGGATTGCTCCATAGTTTGTTGCGAGCCTCCAGTAAATGACGCAATTTGTGCTTTAGTAGCATAATATTTCGCTTCGGTTGTCTCCCGATCCTGTTCGTTGACTTGTTGCCGGTCGGGCAAGTCCAACCTCTCAATATTGATTTGGATTTCGTCGTATCGATCCATTAGTTTATTTAATTCCTCTGATCTGACCTGTAGGTCGCGTTTAGTAGATCTTGCAGGATCGTAGTTCTGCACGTAGTTGGTAATTCTTGTAATTTTACCTTTTATGGCGGCACGGGTCGTGCGCAAGTTTTCTATTTCTTCCATCTTGTGTTGTATGGAACCACGAGATTATAAAATATATGTACAATTTATTGTAACTTTGTAAGATGCTTGTGAGCTGTAATGCTGAAAAGATGTTTCTTGTAAATACTGTTGTAATTGTTACTCGATTCACGTTTCACGTTTTACGACGTAGGCGTCGGTCGAACCTTTTTTCCGGAAAAAGTAGCAAAACACTCGGAAACACTCCACAGATTAGTTATAGCAGCGGGATTGGTTGAATCCATGTATGTATGTCTGTTTTATCGACAACTTAAAAATGTCGATTGCCTATTGGCTGCTTCTCTCCGGCCCTGTCGGTAAAACAGTACTTAAATCTTCGTAAGTGGCGCTGGCGATGTATGCCGAAGAGGCACGAGGTGGCACGATGGGACCCGAAGCTAGGCGACTTTCGTCGATCTTGTCGATGACTTCCTGCCGGTTTGGCGCAAGCCACGTGATCACGTCCGCGAACCACGCAAAAAATGGCGAACGAAGGACCAATTTTATGTTGAAGATTCTTGATGTCTGAGGGTTCTTAATTGAAAAACTAATATGCACCAACACGAACTGTTTATTGTTAAACATATATAAGCACTGCACAACCGTATTTACTTAGTAAAACCACAGCTTTTAAATTATAATATACAGAGCGCGTGTGACACGAAAGACAGTCACCGAGAGAGAGAGAGAGTGTGAGTGAGAAAGGAACAGATTGATGTGTAGATATAGATATATAAATTAGTATGATAATACTAAACAGGAAATTCAAAGTCAAATAAAAAATCGATATTGATTTATCGATTTTATGTCTGTTAAGTGGCAACATCGAATCTGTCAGCTAGGCTCCTGTCATGTGAAATGAAATCACAACTAAATAATCCAAATCAAATTCGTTTGCCTTTGTATTATTTTGTTTGTTTTCCTGCGGATTTGTTATCTAAGCAACGAGTAAGCTTTCTAAATGGACTCCGACAATTCTTCTCACCCTACTGACCGACAAATGATGAATAAGATTATAAAAAACTTATTGTTAAAAAACTGTATAATGTGAAAATAAAAACCATTATATCTTAAAAATCCGGACTTTTTTTAAACCAATTCCTTAACCATTTCATTCTTTTAATTGCATATTAACATTTCCATATGCTTTTATATGTGTGCACCCATGGCCGAAGTGTCTATGAACGGTGGGCATTCCCCTTTATGGAGTGTATTCTTCATAATGCTTTTTTTTTTTTTTTTTGTTAGCCTACGTTGTGTCCCACTGCTGAGCAAAGGCCTCCCCTTTCTCCTTCCATACCTTTCTGTCATGTGCGATCTCTGGCCATGTTAGCCCCGCAAACATGATCAGATCGTCACGCCACCTTCGCCGCGGTCGACCTCGACGGCGCTGTCCTGCCTCAGGCGTCCAGTGTGTGACGACCTTTGCCCATCTCTCCGGGTGCATCCGTGCTACGTGGCCTGCCCACTCCCACTTCAGCCTGGCTGTTTTTTCTCCAACATCAGCTATTTGAGTTATGGAGCGCAGGGTGGTGTTTCTAACGCGATCTGTTCGCCTAACACCTATTATGCTGCGCTCCATTGCTCGCTGGCAAATCTTGAGTTTGGACTTCTGTTGTTCAGTAAGTGACCAACTTTGTGCACCGTAGGTTAAGACGGGCAGGATGCAAATGTCAACGAGTTTTCTTTTCAGTGATACTGGAAGGTTTCCCTTCATATGTTCTTTCAGGGCCCAGAAGGAAGAAGCTTATAATAAATTATTTGCAAATTGGAGGACAAATACAAATACCAAACATGCCAAATGGCCGTCAACGCGACGGTGCAGGATAATGCCGAGGTGCTTGCCAGCGCTGAGGTTGCTTTGATGAGTTCTTTCACCACAGCCGCGGAACTCGAGCTAAGGGCCCTTTCGGACATAGAGGTGGTGTTGGACACCACTCGAAAGTACAAAAACTTGAAGGGCACGTGCCAGCGCGCCATTAACGAGGCAGCAGAGAGGGCCCGATTGACCATAGCTCGCCAGCAGGAGCTCCAGCGAGGAGACCGAAAGGCTTCAGCTGCTGAACGACCGACTGCGGAAAGAGGTCACAGCCCTCCGTCAAGAGATGGTGGCCATCCGAGAGGAAGTCGTGGGCCTCCGGGTTCGGCCGGAGGGCAAATACAAATACCAAACATGCCAAATGGCCGTCAACGCGACGGTAGAGGATAATGCCGAGGTGCTTGCCAGCGCTGAGGTTGCTTTGATGAGTTCTTTCACCACAGCCGCGGAACTCGAGCTAAGGGCCCTTTCGGACATAGAGGTGGTGTTGGACACCACTCGAAAGTACAAAAACTTGAAGGGCACGTGCCAGCGCGCCATTAACGAGGCAGCAGAGAGGGCCCGATTGACCATAGCTCGCCAGCAGGAGCTCCAGCGAGGAGACCGAAAGGCTTCAGCTGCTGAACGACCGACTGCGGAAAGAGGTCACAGCCCTCCGTCAAGAGATGGTGGCCATCCGAGAGGAAGTCGTGGGCCTCCGGGTTCGGCCGGAGGGCAAATACAAATACCAAACATGCCAAATGGCCGTCAACGCGACGGTGGAGGATAATGCCGAGGTGCTTGCCAGCGCTGAGGTTGCTTTGATGAGTTCTTTCACCACAGCCGCGGAACTCGAGCTAAGGGCCCTTTCGGACATAGAGGTGGTGTTGGACACCACTCGAAAGTACAAAAACTTGAAGGGCACGTGCCAGCGCGCCATTAACGAGGCAGCAGAGAGGGCCCGATTGTTCATAGCTCGCCAGCAGGAGCTCCAGCGAGGAGACCGAAAGGCTTCAGCTGCTGAACGACCGACTGCGGAAAGAGGTCACAGCCCTCCGTCAAGAGATGGTGGCCATCCGAGAGGAAGTCGTGGGCCTCCGGGTTCGGCCGGAGGGTCCGCGGCAGTCGGAGCCCGTAGATCCCGGGTGTCCGTCTGCCACGTAGGGGCCGCCTCTGACGGAAATACAGGTGCATGCCATCGTTTCCCATACGAAGCTGTGAAAACGACCTTATCCTCTCAACTTCCCCGAACAACAACTTATTCTGAACCCACCGGAGAATGAGGCGCAGCTGACTAAAGTTTCCGCCAACCATCTCCACTGCTCTACTGCCTCACCTGAAGTAAGTTACATAACACTACTAATATCACGCCTACGACATAGCTCTCAGAATATTGGAGTTGCCAAATAGCTCTAACAGTCACGAATACAGCCTCTAATGCAGTGTGTTTAAGTCAGCGCCATCCGAGACGAATAATCTTGACGAGGTGCGAAGAAAGGCAGTAAATACAGAAGCTTTCAAGGTGGGTTGGGTTTATCACCTCCTCATGCTAGGATTAAATTTATGGAGTGTATTCTTCATAATGCTTTTTTTTTTTTTTTTGTTAGCCTACGTTGTGTCCCACTGCTGAGCAAAGGCCTCCCCTTTCTCCTCCCATACCTTTCTGTCATGTGCGATCTCTGGCCATGTTAGCCCCGCAAACATGATCAGATCGTCACGCCACCTTCGCCGCGGTCGACCTCGACGGCGCTGTCCTGCCTCAGGCGTCCAGTGTGTGACGACCTTTGCCCATCTCTCCGGGTGCATCCGTGCTACGTGGCCTGCCCACTCCCACTTCAGCCTGGCTGTTTTTTCTCCAACATCAGCTATTTGAGTTATGGAGCGCAGGGTGGTGTTTCTAACGCGATCTGTTCGCCTAACACCTATTATGCTGCGCTCCATTGCTCGCTGGCAAATCTTGAGTTTGGACTTCTGTTGTTCAGTAAGTGACCAACTTTGTGCACCGTAGGTTAGGACGGGCAGGATGCAAATGTCAACGAGTTTTCTTTTCAGTGATACTGGAAGGTTTCCCTTCATATGTTCTTTCAGGGCCCAGAAGGAAGAAGCTTATAATAAATTATTTGCAAATTGGAGGACAAATACAAATACCAAACATGCCAAATGGCCGTCAACGCGACGGTGCAGGATAATGCCGAGGTGCTTGCCAGCGCTGAGGTTGCTTTGATGAGTTCTTTCACCACAGCCGCGGAACTCGCGCTAAGGGCCCTTTCGGACATAGAGGTGGTGTTGGACACCACTCGAAAGTACAAAAACTTGAAGGGCACGTGCCAGCGCGCCATTAACGAGGCAGCAGAGAGGGCCCGATTGACCATAGCTCGCCAGCAGGAGCTCCAGCGAGGAGACCGAAAGGCTTCAGCTGCTGAACGACCGACTGCGGAAAGAGGTCACAGCCCTCCGTCAAGAGATGGTGGCCATCCGAGAGGAAGTCGTGGGCCTCCGGGTTCGGCCGGAGGGCAAATACAAATACCAAACATGCCAAATGGCCGTCAACGCGACGGTGGAGGATAATGCCGAGGTGCTTGCTTGCCAGCGCTGAGGTGGCTTTGATGAGTTCTTTCACCACAGCCGCGGAACTCGAGCTAAGGGCCCTTTCGGACATAGAGGTGGTGTTGGACACCACTCGAAAGTACAAAAACTTGAAGGGCAAGTGCCAGCGCGCTATTAAAGAGGAAGCAGAGATTCAACATGCCACGGACAAGAGATTAGTGTTCAAAACAAAACAATATTATAAAAACATAATTATTGAAGTCGACACCTGCCTAGCCTTTTCCCAACGATGTTGGGGTCGGCTTCTTGTCTAAGCGGAATAGCTGATGTGAAGTTAAAATAAAATAATTACATTAACAATAAACATTCTTTCAATAAAGAAAGCTTTTCTTATTTATTTGGGTATAAATGACAGCATTTTATTAAAACCTTATCTTTTAATTACCCAGTAATATCTCACGTTTGTTCATTAGGTGACAAAAGCTGTTTTTTCCCTGACCCCTTCATGTGATAAACTGGATTTAATAATTTTTTGTACTTTACAGCTTCCGACTATGAATCCGGAAGCGAACCGCTCGTTTCTGAAGAAGAAGATCATAGCCATGAAGATGTTTCCAACAACAACTTTTTACCGTCATCCGATAGCGAAGACTCCGAAGCAGTCTCCTTAAGCGACGAAGACGAACTAACTAGTCTTTCGGATACGAACTCCGAAGAAGAAGAGGCGAGAACATGGATAGCGAGACTGACGATGAAGGTCCCCATATGGATAAAGATGAACACGAAGCGGACAGTGACTCGAGCTAAGGGCCCTTTCGGACATAGAGGTGGTGTTGGACACCACTCGAAAGTACAAAAACTTGAAGGGCACGTGCCAGCGCGCCATTAACGAGGCAGCAGAGAGGGCCCGATTGTTCATAGCTCGCCAGCAGGAGCTCCAGCGAGGAGACCGAAAGGCTTCAGCTGCTGAACGACCGACTGCGGAAAGAGGTCATAGCCCTCCGTCAAGAGATGGTGGCCATCCCAGAGGAAGTCGTGGGCCTCCGGGTTCGGCCGGAGGGTCCGCGGCAGTCGGAGCCCGTAGATCCCGGGTGTCCGTCTGCCACGTAGGGGCCGCCTCTGACGGAAATACAGGTGCATGCCATCGTTTCCCATACGAAGCTGTGAAAACGACCTTATCCTCTCAACTTCCCCGAACAACAACTTATTCTGAACCCACCGAAGAATGAGGCGCAGCTGACTAAAGTTTCCGCCCACCATCTCCACTGCTCTACTGCCTCACCTGAAGTAAGTTACATAACACTACTAATATCACGCCTACGACATAGCTCTCAGAATATTGGAGTTGCCAAATAGCTCTAACAGTCACGAATACAGCCTCTAATGCAGTGTGTTTAAGTCAGCGCCATCCGAGACGAATAATCTTGACGAGGTGCGAAGAAAGGCAGTAAATACAGAAGCTTTCAAGGTGGGTTGGGTTTATCACCTCCTCATGCTAGGATTAAATTTATGGAGTGTATTCTTCATAATGCTTTTTTTTTTTTTTTTTGTTAGCCTACGTTGTGTCCCACTGCTGAGCAAAGGCCTCCCCTTTCTCCTTCCATACCTTTCTGTCATGTGCGATCTCTGGCCATGTTAGCCCCGCAAACATGATCAGATCGTCACGCCACCTTCGCCGCGGTCGACCTCGACGGCGCTGTCCTGCCTCAGGCGTCCAGTGTGTGACGACCTTTGCCCATCTCTCCGGGTGCATCCGTGCTACGTGGCCTGCCCACTCCCACTTCAGCCTGGCTGTTATTTCTCCAACATCAGCTATTTGAGTTATGGAGCGCAGGGTGGTGTTTCTAACGCGATCTGTTCGCCTAACACCTATTATGCTGCGCTCCATTGCTCGCTGGCAAATCTTGAGTTTGGACTTCTGTTGTTCAGTAAGTGACCAACTTTGTGCACCGTAGGTTAGGACGGGCAGGATGCAAATGTCAACGAGTTTTCTTTTCAGTGATACTGGAAGGTTTCCCTTCATATGTTCTTTCAGGGCCCAGAAGGAAGAAGCTTATAATAAATTATTTGCAAATTGGAGGACAAATACAAATACCAAACATGCCAAATGGCCGTCAACGCGACGGTGCAGGATAATGCCGAGGTGCTTGCCAGCGCTGAGGTTGCTTTGATGAGTTCTTTCACCACAGCCGCGGAACTCGAGCTAAGGGCCCTTTCGGACATAGAGGTGGTGTTGGACACCACTCGAAAGTACAAAAACTTGAAGGGCACGTGCCAGCGCGCCATTAACGAGGCAGCAGAGAGGGCCCGATTGACCATAGCTCGCCAGCAGGAGCTCCAGCGAGGAGACCGAAAGGCTTCAGCTGCTGAACGACCGACTGCGGAAAGAGGTCACAGCCCTCCGTCAAGAGATGGTGGCCATCCGAGAGGAAGTCGTGGGCCTCCGGGTTCGGCCGGAAGGCAAATACAAATACCAAACATGCCAAATGGCCGTCAACGCGACGGTAGAGGATAATGCCGAGGTGCTTGCCAGCGCTGAGGTTGCTTTGATGAGTTCTTTCACCACAGCCGCGGAACTCGAGCTAAGGGCCCTTTCGGACATAGAGGTGGTGTTGGACACCACTCGAAAGTACAAAAACTTGAAGGGCACGTGCCAGCGCGCCATTAACGAGGCAGCAGAGACGGCCCGATTGACCATAGCTCGTCAGCAGGAGCTCCAGCGAGGAGACCGAAAGGCTTCAGCTGCTGAACGACCGACTGCGGAAAGAGGTCACAGCCCTCCGTCAAGAGATGGTGGCCATCCGAGAGGAAGTCGTGGGCCTCCGGGTTCGGCCGGAGGGCAAATACAAATACCAAACATGCCAAATGGCCGTCAACGCGACGGTGGAGGATAATGCCGAGGTGCTTGCTTGCCAGCGCTGAGGCGGCTTTGATGAGTTCCTCCACCACAGCCGCGGAACTCGAGCTAAGGGCCCTTTCGGACATAGAGGTGGTGTTGGACACCACTCGAAAGTACAAAAACTTGAAGGGCACGTGCCAGCGCGCCATTAACGAGGCAGCAGAGAGGGCCCGATTGACCATAGCTCGCCAGCAGGAGCTCCAGCGAGGAGACCGAAAGGCTTCAGCTGCTGAACGACCGACTGCGGAAAGAGGTCACAGCCCTCCGTCAAGAGATGGTGGCCATCCGAGAGGAAGTCGTGGGCCTCCGGGTTCGGCCGGAGGGCAAATACAAATACCAAACATGCCAAATGGCCGTCAACGCGACGGTGGAGGATAATGCCGAGGTGCTTGCTTGCCAGCGCTGAGGTGGCTTTGATGAGTTCCTCCACCACAGCCGCGGAACTCGAGCTAAGGGCCCTTTCGGACATAGAGGTGGTGTTGGACACCACTCGAAAGTACAGAAACTTGAAGGGCACGTGCCAGCGCGCTATTAAAGAGGAAGCAGAGATTCAACATGCCACGGACAAGAGATTAGTGTTCAAAACAAAACAATATTATAAAAACATAATTATTGAAGTCGACACCTGCCTAGCCTTTTCCCAACGATGTTGGGGTCGGCTTCTTGTCTAAGCGGAATAGCTGATGTGAAGTTAAAATAAAATAATTACATTAACAATAAACATTCTTTCAATAAAGAAAGCTTTTCTTATTTATTTGGGTATAAATGACAGCATTTTATTAAAACCTTATCTTTTAATTACCCAGTAATATCTCACGTTTGTTCATTAGGTGACAAAAGCTGTTTTTTCCCTGACCCCTTCATGTGATAAACTGGATTTAATAATTTTTTGTACTTTACAGCTTCCGACTATGAATCCGGAAGCGAACCGCTCGTTTCTGAAGAAGAAGATCATAGCCATGAAGATGTTTCCAACAACAACTTTTTACCGTCATCCGATAGCGAAGACTCCGAAGCAGTCTCCTTAAGCGACGAAGACGAACTAACTAGTCTTTCGGATACGAACTCCGAAGAAGAAGAGGCGAGAACATGGATAGCGAGACTGACGATGAAGGTCCCCATATGGATAAAGATGAACACGAAGCGGACAGTGACTCGAGCTAAGGGCCCTTTCGGACATAGAGGTGGTGTTGGACACCACTCGAAAGTACAAAAACTTGAAGGGCACGTGCCAGCGCGCCATTAACGAGGCAGCAGAGAGGGCCCGATTGTTCATAGCTCGCCAGCAGGAGCTCCAGCGAGGAGACCGAAAGGCTTCAGCTGCTGAACGACCGACTGCGGAAAGAGGTCACAGCCCTCCGTCAAGAGATGGTGGCCATCCGAGAGGAAGTCGTGGGCCTCCGGGTTCGGCCGGAGGGCAAATACAAATACCAAACATGCCAAATGGCCGTCAACGCGACGGTGGAGGATAATGCCGAGGTGCTTGCCAGCGCTGAGGTTGCTTTGATGAGTTCTTTCACCACAGCCGCGGAACTCGAGCTAAGGGCCCTTTCGGACATAGAGGTGGTGTTGGACACCACTCGAAAGTACAAAAACTTGAAGGGCACGTGCCAGCGCGCCATTAACGAGGCAGCAGAGAGGGCCCGATTGTTCATAGCTCGCCAGCAGGAGCTCCAGCGAGGAGACCGAAAGGCTTCAGCTGCTGAACGACCGACTGCGGTAAGAGGTCATAGCCCTCCGTCAAGAGATGGTGGCCATCCGAGAGGAAGTCGTGGGCCTCCGGGTTCGGCCGGAGGGTCCGCGGCAGTCAGAGCCCGTAGATCCCGGGTGTCCGTCTGCCACGTAGGGGCCGCCTCTGACGGAAATACAGGTGCATGCCATCGTTTCCCATACGAAGCTGTGAAAACGACCTTATCCTCTCAACTTCCCTGAACAACTTATTCTGAACCCACCGGAGAATGAGGCGCAGCTGACTAAAGTTTCCGCCCACCATCTCCACTGCTCAACTGCCTAACCTGAAGTAAGTTACATAACACTACTAATATCACGCCTACGACATAGCTCTCAGAATATTGGAGTTGCCAAATAGCTCTAACAGTCACGAATACAGCCTCTAATGCAGTGTGTATAAGTCAGCGCCATCCGAGACGAATAATCTTGACGAGGTGCGAAGAAAGGCAGTAAATACAGAAGCTTTCAAGGTGGGTTGGGTTTATCACCTCCTCATGCTAGGATTAAATTTATGGAGTGTATTCTTCATAACGCTTTTTTTTTTTTTTTTTTGTTAGCCTACGTTGTGTCCCACTGCTGAGCAAAGGCCTCCCCTTTCTCCTTCCATACCTTTCTGTCATGTGCGATCTCTGGCCATGTTAGCCCCGCAAACATGATCAGATCGTCACGCCACCTTCGCCGCGGTCGACCTCGACGGCGCTGTCCTGCCTCAGGCGTCCAGTGTGTGACGACCTTTGCCCATCTCTCCGGGTGCATCCGTGCTACGTGGCCTGCCCACTCCCACTTCAGCCTGGCTGTTTTTTCTCCAACATCAGCTATTTGAGTTATGGAGCGCAGAGTGGTGTTTCTAACGCGATCTGTTCGCCTAACACCTATTATGCTGCGCTCCATTGCTCGCTGGCAAATCTTGAGTTTGGACTTCTGTTGTTCAGTAAGTGACCAACTTTGTGCACCGTAGGTTAGGACGGGCAAGATGCAAATGTCAACGAGTTTTCTTTTCAGTGATACTGGAAGGTTTCCCTTCATATGTTCTTTCAGGGCCCAGAAGGAAGAAGCTTATAATAAATTATTTGCAAATTGGAGGACAAATACAAATACCAAACATGCCAAATGGCCGTCAACGCGACGGTGCAGGATAATGCCGAGGTGCTTGCCAGCGCTGAGGTTGCTTTGATGAGTTCTTTCACCACAGCCGCGGAACTCGCGCTAAGGGCCCTTTCGGACATAGAGGTGGTGTTGGACACCACTCGAAAGTACAAAAACTTGAAGGGCACGTGCCAGCGCGCCATTAACGAGGCAGCAGAGAGGGCCCGATTGTTCATAGCTCGCCAGCAGGAGCTCCAGCGAGGAGACCGAAAGGCTTCAGCTGCTGAACGACCGACTGCGGAAAGAGGTCACAGCCCTCCGTCAAGAGATGGTGGCCATCCGAGAGGAAGTCGTGGGCCTCTGGGTTCGGCCGGAGGGCAAATACAAATACCAAACATGCCAAATGGCCGTCAACGCGACGGTAGAGGATAATGCCGAGGTGCTTGCCAGCGCTGAGGTTGCTTTGATGAGTTCTTTCACCACAGCCGCGGAACTCGAGCTAAGGGCCTTTTCGGACATAGAGGTGGTGTTGGACACCACTCGAAAGTACAAAAACTTGAAGGGCACGTGCCAGCGCGCCATTAACGAGGCAGCAGAGAGGGCCCGATTGACCATAGCTCGCCAGCAGGAGCTCCAGCGAGGAGACCGAAAGGCTTCAGCTGCTGAACGACCGACTGCGGAAAGAGGTCACAGCCCTCCGTCAAGAGATGGTGGCCATCCAAAAGGAAGTCGTGGGCCTCCGGGTTCGGCCGGAGGGCAAATACAAATACCAAACATGCCAAATGGCCGTCAACGCGACGGTGGAGGATAATGCCGAGGTGCTTGCTTGCCAGCGCTGAGGTGGCTTTGATGAGTTCTTTCACCACAGCCGCGGAACTCGAGCTAAGGGCCCTTTCGGACATAGAGGTGGTGTTGGACACCACTCGAAAGTACAGAAACTTGAAGGGCAAGTGCCAGCGCGCTATTAAAGAGGAAGCAGAGATTCAACATGCCACGGACAAGAGATTAGTGTTCAAAACAAAACAATATTATAAAAACATAATAATTGAAGTCGACACCTGCCTAGCCTTTTCCCAACGATGTTGGGGTCGGCTTCTTGTCTAAGCGGAATAGCTGATGTGAAGTTAAAATAAAATAATTACATTAACAATAAACATTCTTTCAATAAAGAAAGCTTTTCTTATTTATTTGGGTATAAATGACAGCATTTTATTAAAACCTTATCTTTTAATTACCCAGTAATATCTCACGTTTGTTCATTAGGTGACAAAAGCTGTTTTTTCCCTGACCCCTTCATGTGATAAACTGGATTTAATAATTTTTTGTACTTTACAGCTTCCGACTATGAATCCGGAAGCGAACCGCTCGTTTCTGAAGAAGAAGATCATAGCCATGAAGATGTTTCCAACAACAACTTTTTACCGTCATCCGATAGCGAAGACTCCGAAGCAGTCTCCTTAAGCGACGAAGACGAACTAACTAGTCTTTCGGATACCAACTCCGAAGAAGAAGAGGCGAGAACATGGATAGCGAGACTGACGATGAAGGTCCCCATATGGATAAAGATGAACACGAAGCGGACAGTGACTCGAGCTAAGGGCCCTTTCGGACATAGAGGTGGTGTTGGACACCACTCGAAAGTACAAAAACTTGAAGGGCACGTGCCAGCGCGCCATTAACGAGGCAGCAGAGAGGGCCCGATTGACCATAGCTCGCCAGCAGGAGCTCCAGCGAGGAGACCGAAAGGCTTCAGCTGCTGAACGACCGACTGCGGAAAGAGGTCACAGCCCTCCGTCAAGAGATGGTGGCCATCCGAGAGGAAGTCGTGGGCCTCCGGGTTCGGCCGGAGGGTCCGCGGCAGTCGGAGCCCGTAGATCCCGGGTGTCCGTCTGCCACGTAGGGGCCGCCTCTGACGGAAATACAGGTGCATGCCATCGTTTCCCATACGAAGCTGTGAAAACGACCTTATCCTCTCAACTTCCCTGAACAACTTATTCTGAACCCACCGGAGAATGAGGCGCAGCTGACTAAAGTTTCCGCCCACCATCTCCACTGCTCAACTGCCTAACCTGAAGTAAGTTACATAACACTACTAATATCACGCCTACGACATAGCTCTCAGAATATTGGAGTTGCCAAATAGCTCTAACAGTCACGAATACAGCCTCTAATGCAGTGTGTTTAAGTCAGCGCCATCCGAGACGAATAATCTTGACGAGGTGCGAAGAAAGGCAGTAAATACAGAAGCTTTCAAGGTGGGTTGGGTTTATCACCTCCTCATGCTAGGATTAAATTTATGGAGTGTATTCTTCATAACGCTTTTTTTTTTTTTATTTTGTTAGCCTACGTTGTGTCCCACTGCTGAGCAAAGGCCTCCCCTTTCTCCTTCCATACCTTTCTGTCATGTGCGATCTCTGGCCATGTTAGCCCCGCAAACATGATCAGATCGTCACGCCACCTTCGCCGCGGTCGACCTCGACGGCGCTGTCCTGCCTCAGGCGTCCAGTGTGTGACGACCTTTGCCCATCTCTCCGGGTGCATCCGTGCTACGTGGCCTGCCCACTCCCACTTCAGCCTGGCTGTTTTTTCTCCAACATCAGCTATTTGAGTTATGGAGCGCAGGGTGGTGTTTCTAACGCGATCTGTTCGCCTAACACCTATTATGCTGCGCTCCATTGCTCGCTGGCAAATCTTGAGTTTGGACTTCTGTTGTTCAGTAAGTGACCAACTTTGTGCACCGTAGGTTAGGACGGGCAGGATGCAAATGTCAACGAGTTTTCTTTTCAGTGATACTGGAAGGTTTCCCTTCATATGTTCTTTCAGGGCCCAGAAGGAAGAAGCTTATAATAAATTATTTGCAAATTGGAGGACAAATACAAATACCAAACATGCCAAATGGCCGTCAACGCGACGGTGCAGGATAATGCCGAGGTGCTTGCCAGCGCTGAGGTTGCTTTGATGAGTTCTTTCACCACAGCCGCGGAACTCGCGCTAAGGGCCCTTTCGGACATAGAGGTGGTGTTGGACACCACTCGAAAGTACAAAAACTTGAAGGGCACGTGCCAGCGCGCCATTAACGAGGCAGCAGAGAGGGCCCGATTGACCATAGCTCGCCAGCAGGAGCTCCAGCGAGGAGACCGAAAGGCTTCAGCTGCTGAACGACCGACTGCGGAAAGAGGTCACAGCCCTCCGTCAAGAGATGGTGGCCATCCGAGAGGAAGTCGTGGGCCTCCGGGTTCGGCCGGAGGGTCCGCGGCAGTCGGAGCCCGTAGATCCCGGGTGTCCGTCTGCCACGTAGGGGCCGCTTCTGACGGAAATACAGGTGCATGCCATCGTTTCCCATACGAAGCTGTGAAAACGACCTTATCCTCTCAACTTCCCTGAACAACTTATTCTGAACCCACCGGAGAATGAGGCGCAGCTGACTAAAGTTTCCGCCCACCATCTCCACTGCTCAACTGCCTAACCTGAAGTAAGTTACATAACACTACTAATATCACGCCTACGACATAGCTCTCAGAATATTGGAGTTGCCAAATAGCTCTAACAGTCACGAATACAGCCTCTAATGCAGTGTGTTTAAGTCAGCGCCATCCGAGACGAATAATCTTGACGAGGTGCGAAGAAAGGCAGTAAATACAGAAGCTTTCAAGGTGGGTTGGGTTTATCACCTCCTCATGCTAGGATTAAATTTATGGAGTGTATTCTTCATAACGCTTTTTTTTTTTTTTTTTTGTTAGCCTACGTTGTGTCCCACTGCTGAGCAAAGGCCTCCCCTTTCTCCTTCCATACCTTTCTGTCATGTGCGATCTCTGGCCATGTTAGCCCCGCAAACATGATCAGATCGTCACGCCACCTTCGCCGCGGTCGACCTCGACGGCGCTGTCCTGCCTCAGGCGTCCAGTGTGTGACGACCTTTGCCCATCTCTCCGGGTGCATCCGTGCTACGTGGCCTGCCCACTCCCACTTCAGCCTGGCTGTTTTTTCTCCAACATCAGCTATTTGAGTTATGGAGCGCAGGGTGGTGTTTCTAACGCGATCTGTTCGCCTAACACCTATTATGCTGCGCTCCATTGCTCGCTGGCAAATCTTGAGTTTGGACTTCTGTTGTTCAGTAAGTGACCAACTTTGTGCACCGTAGGTTAGGACGGGCAGGATGCAAATGTCAACGAGTTTTCTTTTCAGTGATACTGGAAGGTTTCCCTTCATATGTTCTTTCAGGGCCCAGAAGGAAGAAGCTTATAATAAATTATTTGCAAATTGGAGGACAAATACAAATACCAAACATGCCAAATGGCCGTCAACGCGACGGTGCAGGATAATGCCGAGGTGCTTGCCAGCGCTGAGGTTGCTTTGATGAGTTCTTTCACCACAGCCGCGGAACTCGCGCTAAGGGCCCTTTCGGACATAGAGGTGGTGTTGGACACCACTCGAAAGTACAAAAACTTGAAGGGCACGTGCCAGCGCGCCATTAACGAGGCAGCAGAGAGGGCCCGATTGACCATAGCTCGCCAGCAGGAGCTCCAGCGAGGAGACCGAAAGGCTTCAGCTGCTGAACGACCGACTGCGGAAAGAGGTCACAGCCCTCCGTCAAGAGATGGTGGCCATCCGAGAGGAAGTCGTGGGCCTCCGGGTTCGGCCGGAGGGTCCGCGGCAGTCGGAGCCCGTAGATCCCGGGTGTCCGTCTGCCACGTAGGGGCCGCCTCTGACGGAAATACAGGTGCATGCCATCGTTTCCCATACGAAGCTGTGAAAACGACCTTATCCTCTCAACTTCCCTGAACAACTTATTCTGAACCCACCGGAGAATGAGGCGCAGCTGACTAAAGTTTCCGCCCACCATCTCCACTGCTCAACTGCCTAACCTGAAGTAAGTTACATAACACTACTAATATCACGCCTACGACATAGCTCTCAGAATATTGGAGTTGCCAAATAGCTCTAACAGTCACGAATACAGCCTCTAATGCAGTGTGTTTAAGTCAGCGCCATCCGAGACGAATAATCTTGACGAGGTGCGAAGAAAGGCAGTAAATACAGAAGCTTTCAAGGTGGGTTGGGTTTATCACCTCCTCATGCTAGGATTAAATTTATGGAGTGTATTCTTCATAACGCTTTTTTTTTTTTTTTTTTTGTTAGCCTACGTTGTGTCCCACTGCTGAGCAAAGGCCTCCCCTTTCTCCTTCCATACCTTTCTGTCATGTGCGATCTCTGGCCATGTTAGCCCCGCAAACATGATCAGATCGTCACGCCACCTTCGCCGCGGTCGACCTCGACGGCGCTGTCCTGCCTCAGGCGTCCAGTGTGTGACGACCTTTGCCCATCTCTCCGGGTGCATCCGTGCTACGTGGCCTGCCCACTCCCACTTCAGCCTGGCTGTTTTTTCTCCAACATCAGCTATTTGAGTTATGGAGCGCAGGGTGGTGTTTCTAACGCGATCTGTTCGCCTAACACCTATTATGCTGCGCTCTATTGCTCGCTGGCAAATCTTGAGTTTGGACTTCTGTTGTTCAGTAAGTGACCAACTTTGTGCACCGTAGGTTAGGACGGGCAGGATGCAAATGTCAACGAGTTTTCTTTTCAGTGATACTGGAAGGTTTCCCTTCATATGTTCTTTCAGGGCCCAGAAGGAAGAAGCTTATAATAAATTATTTGCAAATTGGAGGACAAATACAAATACCAAACATGCCAAATGGCCGTCAACGCGACGGTGCAGGATAATGCCGAGGTGCTTGCCAGCGCTGAGGTTGCTTTGATGAGTTCTTTCACCACAGCCGCGGAACTCGCGCTAAGGGCCCTTTCGGACATAGAGGTGGTGTTGGACACCACTCGAAAGTACAAAAACTTGAAGGGCACGTGCCAGCGCGCCATTAACGAGGCAGCAGAGAGGGCCCGATTGTTCATAGCTCGCCAGCAGGAGCTCCAGCGAGGAGACCGAAAGGCTTCAGCTGCTGAACGACCGACTGCGGAAAGAGGTCACAGCCCTCCGTCAAGAGATGGTGGCCATCCGAGAGGAAGTCGTGGGCCTCCGGGTTCGGCCGGAGGGTCCGCGGCAGTCGGAGCCCGTAGATCCCGGGTGTCCGTCTGCCACGTAGGGGCCGCCTCTGACGGAAATACAGGTGCATGCCATCGTTTCCCATACGAAGCTGTGAAAACGACCTTATCCTCTCAACTTCCCTGAACAACTTATTCTGAACCCACCGGAGAATGAGGCGCAGCTGACTAAAGTTTCCGCCCACCATCTCCACTGCTCAACTGCCTAACCTGAAGTAAGTTACATAACACTACTAATATCACGCCTACGACATAGCTCTCAGAATATTGGAGTTGCCAAATAGCTCTAACAGTCACGAATACAGCCTCTAATGCAGTGTGTTTAAGTCAGCGCCATCCGAGACGAATAATCTTGACGAGGTGCGAAGAAAGGCAGTAAATACAGAAGCTTTCAAGGTGGGTTGGGTTTATCACCTCCTCATGCTAGGATTAAATTTATGGAGTGTATTCTTCATAACGCTTTTTTTTTTTTTTTTTTGTTAGCCTACGTTGTGTCCCACTGCTGAGCAAAGGCCTCCCCTTTCTCCTTCCATACCTTTCTGTCATGTGCGATCTCTGGCCATGTTAGCCCCGCAAACATGATCAGATCGTCACGCCACCTTCGCCGCGGTCGACCTCGACGGCGCTGTCCTGCCTCAGGCGTCCAGTGTGTGACGACCTTTGCCCATCTCTCCGGGTGCATCCGTGCTACGTGGCCTGCCCACTCCCACTTCAGCCTGGCTGTTTTTTCTCCAACATCAGCTATTTGAGTTATGGAGCGCAGGGTGGTGTTTCTAACGCGATCTGTTCGCCTAACACCTATTATGCTGCGCTCCATTGCTCGCTGGCAAATCTTGAGTTTGGACTTCTTTTGTTCAGTAAGTGACCAACTTTGTGCACCGTAGGTTAGGACGGGCAGGATGCAAATGTCAACGAGTTTTCTTTTCAGTGATACTGGAAGGTTTCCCTTCATATGTTCTTTCAGGGCCCAGAAGGAAGAAGCTTATAATAAATTATTTGCAAATTGGAGGACAAATACAAATACCAAACATGCCAAATGGCCGTCAACGCGACGGTGCAGGATAATGCCGAGGTGCTTGCCAGCGCTGAGGTTGCTTTGATGAGTTCTTTCACCACAGCCGCGGAACTCGCGCTAAGGGCCCTTTCGGACATAGAGGTGGTGTTGGACACCACTCGAAAGTACAAAAACTTGAAGGGCACGTGCCAGCGCGCCATTAACGAGGCAGCAGAGAGGGCCCGATTGTTCATAGCTCGCCAGCAGGAGCTCCAGCGAGGAGACCGAAAGGCTTCAGCTGCTGAACGACCGACTGCGGAAAGAGGTCACAGCCCTCCGTCAAGAGATGGTGGCCATCCGAGAGGAAGTCGTGGGCCTCCGGGTTCGGCCGGAGGGCAAATACAAATACCAAACATGCCAAATGGCCGTCAACGCGACGGTAGAGGATAATGCCGAGGTGCTTGCCAGCGCTGAGGTTGCTTTGATGAGTTCTTTCACCACAGCCGCGGAACTCGAGCTAAGGGCCTTTTCGGACATAGAGGTGGTGTTGGACACCACTCGAAAGTACAAAAACTTGAAGGGCACGTGCCAGCGCGCCATTAACGAGGCAGCAGAGAGGGCCCGATTGACCATAGCTCGCCAGCAGGAGCTCCAGCGAGGAGACCGAAAGGCTTCAGCTGCTGAACGACCGACTGCGGAAAGAGGTCACAGCCCTCCGTCAAGAGATGGTGGCCATCCGAGAGGAAGTCGTGGGCCTCCGGGTTCGGCCGGAGGGCAAATACAAATACCAAACATGCCAAATGGCCGTCAACACGACGGTGGAGGATAATGCCGAGGTGCTTGCTTGCCAGCGCTGAGGTGGCTTTGATGAGTTCTTTCACCACAGCCGCGGAACTCGAGCTAAGGGCCCTTTCGGACATAGAGGTGGTGTTGGACACCACTCGAAAGTACAGAAACTTGAAGGGCAAGTGCCAGCGCGCTATTAAAGAGGAAGCAGAGATTCAACATGCCACGGACAAGAGATTAGTGTTCAAAACAAAACAATATTATAAAAACATAATTATTGAAGTCAACACCTGCCTAGCCTTTTCCCAACGATGTTGGGGTCGGCTTCTTGTCTAAGCGGAATAGCTGATGTGAAGTTAAAATAAAATAATTACATTAACAATAAACATTCTTTCAATAAAGAAAGCTTTTCTTATTTATTTGGGTATAAATGACAGCATTTTATTAAAACCTTATCTTTTAATTACCCAGTAATATCTCACGTTTGTTTATTAGGTGACAAAAGCTGTTTTTTCCCTGACCCCTTCAAGTGATAAACTGGATTTAATAATTTTTTGTACTTTACAGCTTCCGACTATGAATCCGGAAGCGAACCGCTCGTTTCTGAAGAAGAAGATCATAGCCATGAAGATGTTTCCAACAACAACTTTTTACCGTCATCCGATAGCGAAGACTCCGAAGCAGTCTCCTTAAGCGACGAAGACGAACTAACTAGTCTTTCGGATACCAACTCCGAAGAAGAAGAGGCGAGAACATGGATAGCGAGACTGACGATGAAGGTCCCCATATGGATAAAGATGAACACGAAGCGGACAGTGACTCGAGCTAAGGGCCCTTTCGGACATAGAGGTGGTGTTGGACACCACTCGAAAGTACAAAAACTTGAAGGGCACGTGCCAGCGCGCCATTAACGAGGCAGCAGAGAGGGCCCGATTGTTCATAGCTCGCCAGCAGGAGCTCCAGCGAGGAGACCGAAAGGCTTCAGCTGCTGAACGACCGACTGCGGAAAGAGGTCATAGCCCTCCGTCAAGAGATGGTGGCCATCCGAGAGGAAGTCGTGGGCCTCCGGGTTCGGCCGGAGGGTCCGCGGCAGTCGGAGCCCGTAGATCCCGGGTGTCCGTCTGCCACGTAGGGGCCGCCTCTGACGGAAATACAGGTGCATGCCATCGTTTCCCATACGAAGCTGTGAAAACGACCTTATCCTCTCAACTTCCCCGAACAACAACTTATTCTGAACCCACCGAAGAATGAGGCGCAGCTGACTAAAGTTTCCGCCCACCATCTCCACTGCTCTACTGCCTCACCTGAAGTAAGTTACATAACACTACTAATATCACGCCTACGACATAGCTCTCAGAATATTGGAGTTGCCAAATAGCTCTAACAGTCACGAATACAGCCTCTAATGCAGTGTGTTTAAGTCAGCGCCATCCGAGACGAATAATCTTCGTTCAGGGGCAAAATGTCCAATTCTCAAAATGTCCAATGGTGTCAAAATGTCCAAATCCCAAAATGTCCAAATCCCAAAATGTCCAATTCCCAAAATGTCCAATTCTCAAAATGTCCAATTCTCATAATGTCCAATTCCCAAAATGTCCAACTCCCAAAATGTCCAATCTTTGAGAATGTGGTTAATTTGTTCAATAACTCCTCAAAGCGCTTTATTAATATTAAACAATATATAAAATACTGAAAGAATCAAAATATGTTTTATTTATAAGTAACAGATTTTTTTTTTTAATATTGTGCACTACTCGAGTATTATTAAATAACAACACGCAAGGATAAAGAATTATGTGAATTTATTTTTAAAATATAATAAATATGTAATTATCTTCGACATCGTTGTTTCTCTAATGTTTCCATAGCAACCAAAAACACATCGCGATCTAACGCGTAACGTTAGAACAACGCCATCTATCAAGCTATTTTGTTCCCAAGTTTTCTGGTTTTTCAATTAATTTGTTATTGTATATTTTTTTAATCTGTTTTCATTTATGTACTTGCGATATTCAATTATGTATATTAATTTTATAAGTTAATTAGAACCAAAACAGAAAATGTAAATAATATGCATAAACTGAACGCATCCTGAGATAAAAGTAAAAGTTGCTTCAATGTGGGTATTTGTGAAAAATTATTACGCCGTACTTCGGTCATTCTAGATTTCGAAAATATACGAACGTGAAAAACACGAACACAAATACCACAAATACAATATTATGACAACTGGTTTTATTGTTTAAGGCAATAAACACGTAGATACTACATCAAGGCATTACCTTACATTTAATAAAATAATTGACGTACGGCGTAATAATTTTTTAATAATACTCGAGTAGTGCACAATATTAAAAAAAAAATCTGTTACTTATAAATAAAACATATTTTGATTCTTTCAGTATTTTATATATTGTTTAATATTAATAAAGCGCTTTGAGGAGTTATTGAACAAATTAACCACATTCTCAAAGATTGGACATTTTGGGAGTTGGACATTTTGGGAATTGGACATTTTGAGAATTGGACATTTTGAGAATTGGACATTTTGGGAATTGGACATTTTGGGATTTGGACATTTTGGGATTTGGACATTTTGACACCATTGGACATTTTGAGAATTGGACATTTTGCCCCTGAACGATAATCTTGACGAGGTGCGAAGAAAGGCAGTAAATACAGAAGCTTTCAAGGTGGGTTGGGTTTATCACCTCCTCATGCTAGGATTAAATTTATGGAGTGTATTCTTCATAATGCTTTTTTTTTTTTTTTTTGTTAGCCTACGTTGTGTCCCACTGCTGAGCAAAGGCCTCCCCTTTCTCCTTCCATACCTTTCTGTCATGTGCGATCTCTGGCCATGTTAGCCCCGCAAACATGATCAGATCGTCACGCCACCTTCGCCGCGGTCGACCTCGACGGCGCTGTCCTGCCTCAGGCGTCCAGTGTGTGACGACCTTTGCCCATCTCTCCGGGTGCATCCGTGCTACGTGGCCTGCCCACTCCCACTTCAGCCTGGCTGTTATTTCTCCAACATCAGCTATTTGAGTTATGGAGCGCAGGGTGGTGTTTCTAACGCGATCTGTTCGCCTAACACCTATTATGCTGCGCTCCATTGCTCGCTGGCAAATCTTGAGTTTGGACTTCTGTTGTTCAGTAAGTGACCAACTTTGTGCACCGTAGGTTAGGACGGGCAAGATGCAAATGTCAACGAGTTTTCTTTTCAGTGATACTGGAAGGTTTCCCTTCATATGTTCTTTCAGGGCCCAGAAGGAAGAAGCTTATAATAAATTATTTGCAAATTGGAGGACAAATACAAATACCAAACATGCCAAATGGCCGTCAACGCGACGGTGCAGGATAATGCCGAGGTGCTTGCCAGCGCTGAGGTTGCTTTGATGAGTTCTTTCACCACAGCCGCGGAACTCGAGCTAAGGGCCCTTTCGGACATAGAGGTGGTGTTGGACACCACTCGAAAGTACAAAAACTTGAAGGGCACGTGCCAGCGCGCCATTAACGAGGCAGCAGAGAGGGCCCGATTGACCATAGCTCGCCAGCAGGAGCTCCAGCGAGGAGACCGAAAGGCTTCAGCTGCTGAACGACCGACTGCGGAAAGAGGTCACAGCCCTCCGTCAAGAGATGGTGGCCATCCGAGAGGAAGTCGTGGGCCTCCGGGTTCGGCCGGAGGGTCCGCGGCAGTCGGAGCCCGTAGATCCCGGGTGTCCGTCTGCCACGTAGGGGCCGCTTCTGACGGAAATACAGGTGCATGCCATCGTTTCCCATACGAAGCTGTGAAAACGACCTTATCCTCTCAACTTCCCCGAACAACAACTTATTCTGAACCCACCGGAGAATGAGGCGCAGCTGACTAAAGTTTCCGCCAACCATCTCCACTGCTCTACTGCCTCACCTGAAGTAAGTTACATAACACTACTAATATCACGCCTACGACATAGCTCTCAGAATATTGGAGTTGCCAAATAGCTCTAACAGTCACGAATACAGCCTCTAATGCAGTGTGTTTAAGTCAGCGCCATCCGAGACGAATAATCTTGACGAGGTGCGAAGAAAGGCAGTAAATACAGAAGCTTTCAAGGTGGGTTGGGTTTATCACCTCCTCATGCTAGGATTAAATTTATGGAGTGTATTCTTCATAATGCTTTTTTTTTTTTTTTTTTGTTAGCCTACGTTGTGTCCCACTGCTGAGCAAAGGCCTCCCCTTTCTCCTTCCATACCTTTCTGTCATGTGCGATCTCTGGCCATGTTAGCCCCGCAAACATGATCAGATCGTCACGCCACCTTCGCCGCGGTCGACCTCGACGGCGCTGTCCTGCCTCAGGCGTCCAGTGTGTGACGACCTTTGCCCATCTCTCCGGGTGCATCCGTGCTACGTGGCCTGCCCACTCCCACTTCAGCCTGGCTGTTTTTTCTCCAACATCAGCTATTTGAGTTATGGAGCGCAGGGTGGTGTTTCTAACGCGATCTGTTCGCCTAACACCTATTATGCTGCGCTCCATTGCTCGCTGGCAAATCTTGAGTTTGGACTTCTGTTCTGACTGTTCAGTAAGTGACCAACTTTGTGCACCGTAGGTTAAGACGGGCAGGATGCAAATGTCAACGAGTTTTCTTTTCAGTGATACTGGAAGGTTTCCCTTCATATGTTCTTTCAGGGCCCAGAAGGAAGAAGCTTATAATAAATTATTTGCAAATTGGAGGACAAATACAAATACCAAACATGCCAAATGGCCGTCAACGCGACGGTGCAGGATAATGCCGAGGTGCTTGCCAGCGCTGAGGTTGCTTTGATGAGTTCTTTCACCACAGCCGCGGAACTCGAGCTAAGGGCCCTTTCGGACATAGAGGTGGTGTTGGACACCACTCGAAAGTACAAAAACTTGAAGGGCACGTGCCAGCGCGCCATTAACGAGGCAGCAGAAAGGGCCCGATTGACCATAGCTCGCCAGCAGGAGCTCCAGCGAGGAGACCGAAAGGCTTCAGCTGCTGAACGACCGACTGCGGAAAGAGGTCACAGCCCTCCGTCAAGAGATGGTGGCCATCCGAGAGGAAGTCGTGGGCCTCCGGGTTCGGCCGGAGGGTCCGCGGCAGTCGGAGCCCGTAGATCCCGGGTGTCCGTCTGCCACGTAGGGGCCGCCTCTGACGGAAATACAGGTGCATGCCATCGTTTCCCATACGAAGCTGTGAAAACGACCTTATCCTCTCAACTTCCCTGAACAACTTATTCTGAACCCACCGGAGAATGAGGCGCAGCTGACTAAAGTTTCCGCCCACCATCTCCACTGCTCAACTGCCTAACCTGAAGTAAGTTACATAACACTACTAATATCACGCCTACGACAGTAGGTAATAATTGGGGTTTCCAGATCAAAGAAGATCTGGAAACCCGCAATTATTACCATTGGGGTTTCCAGATCAGATAAGATCTGAAAACCCGCAATTTCAACCTACTTTTCACTCAGTCATCATTTCATTCATTCAATTTTATGTATTATTCACTATTTATATATTCAGATTAATCCTAAAGCCAACAGTTATCAGGTATCTTTAAATGGTAACGTTCATAATTATGTGCATTCTAATTGTTCATTGTTAAATTATGACACTCATTCAACTAAGTATTCAAAGACACGCGCATGAAATTCGAGCAACAGTCGGTACAGTCTATTCGACACGACATGCGCGACAGTCTAACGAAAATGGAATGCGCTCGCTGCTATCCATCGCGCTGCCTTATATTATGTCGTGCAGTGGTTATTTATTTTAAATTTTCTGACGAAGAAATAAAATGCAAAATAATATTTAGAATGATTATATTTGAATATCAATTACATTAAGTTGAACTTAACTTTTTAACAATGTTATTAACTAAACATTCAGTTTCACTCATGATTTCATCAGAATCACTTCGTACTAAATATTGTATTTTCACGCCTGCATTATCAGAGTCACTGTCTATTTCTTCCGTATTATGACTACCATCCACATCATATACAATTATTTTGATTATTCGTTGAACACGCCCGGGCTCTTTACACATGATAAAGGATGTGTTTTTAAAAGATTTACATTTCTTTATTTTCTTCTTCTTGTTTTTGAATGTTTTCTTTTCTATTTCTTGCTGTCTACTCTCTTCACACGCTTTTGCTGCCACTTCAGTGTACCAGTTTTCTTGGTCTTGAGCATAGTAAAATGGATTTAGAAGTGGATCAGAGCTATCTATCAAATTCTGAAATAAAAAAATGATATTGATGAATGATTTTGTGTCATTAAACGGCACCAAATATTTTAAATTCAGTTGTTAACATCGATGGTCACTTAGATACATACATTGCTGAGAGGGAATGGTGAGATTGACATATTTAGTTATATGTCCAGACTTTTTTACACACCTGGAAAAAAAGAAAAAAGTCTACATTAATATTTCATTTTATTATACTTTCTGAAAACAACAATTTGTTATTGAAACATAGTGTTATGTAGAAATAATTAATGACAGTGGTGTACCAGACACCTAAATAAAGTTCGCCTATTAACGCTTTATTTGTAGTTATAATAATATATTAGTAACACTTACCGATATTTCACGATATTAACGTTCTATCCAGGCACATGCAGAAAAAAAATGATCGATTTTAATTAATTTCTCTCAATTTATATAAAATTTAATTTTAATCTATAGAGTTCAAAGTCGTACATTTTTGATAGATGTTGATATCCCGGACAAATATAGTATGGTGAAATTGAAACCTCAGAACATCACGGCGCCAATTATATTAATGTTTACAATAAAAATATATCGATAAAATAAACACTGCGGTACGTTTGTTCACCGTAATTTTTTCATACATTTTAATGAGAATATTCGGCAAGCGAAACCATGGCATGTAAGTAGTATGTCTAATTTGCAATGTAAGTTCTAATTTTATTTAAGGAGATAGAATCAAAACAAAATAGAAATATTGACATACTATCGTTACTCCTAGTTTTACCTGCTATTTATTTACTATCTCATTCTTTAAACTTATAATTTTACACCAGCAATGTCAGTGGTAACCGGTAACCGGTATTGTATTGCTTGATGCAGTCGGGTAATACTCTAACTACTGTACTCAGAGATATTTAATGATTACTTAGGCCGTCACTTAGTAAAGTTTTGACTTACAAAACCTTCAATAATGTGTCAAAATCTTTACTAAGTGATGGCCACGTAATCATTAAATATATCTGAGTATGGCAGTTACTGTGTTATATTAGTATAGACATAACATAACATCACGCCTGTAGTCCCCGAAGGGTTAGGCAGAGGTGTACCAAGTAATAAATTAATAATAATGTAATGTTGTTGTAAATTAGTAATGTTGTAATAAAATTAAATAAATATTGTATAAACGAAGTCGCGGTATTCAACTAGTATGTAAGACTTGGAATGTAGTTAATATATCTAGTCAAATATAAATGTACACTTCCTGCATTTGGATGCAGACAACTGACACAGCATTTACTATACACGTGCGTCTTCCCCAAATTTGGGATAATATGACGTAGATTTATCACTATTTAAGCGTCCCGCTGCTGAAGTTCAACCACAAAACACCTCTTCCAGAGCTAGTGGCATCATCATCGTACATCAAAACTTCGCTGCACTATTTAAAATGTAAGTAGCATTATTATTTTATATATTAATAATTCTATTGTTTAACTATTCTTATAACAGGGGAACTCCTTAGACGAGTGCTAGTAATCTCGACTATTGAGCATGAGACATTGGGTTCGATACCCAGGAAATTAAGGCATAATGATATCTTCTATGTAATTATTCTAATATTCATTCTTATAATGTATGATTGTATACACTATTCTATGTAATTATTCTAATATTCATTCTAATAATGTATCATATGTATACACTATTCTAGTGTATTGGCACGGAAAGCCAGGATTCCAGGTTCGAATCCTGCTTATAAATTGATTAAATAGCATAATTAATAAATTAATTTTATATTATTTCAGGTCGCTAGAGAACGCAGAGACTCTCTTCCCGTCTGACGACGAAGTGCAACCTCCAGTCGCGAAAAAGACGAAGAAAAGGAAGCAGGTGCCAACTCAAACGAAGGAGCCGGAGGCGGCAGCGCGGACTGCATCACATTCGCCATCGAGAGCAAGTCCGGCCCCGAGTACGTCGCGGTCAGCTCCGAAGAAGCCGTACTTCAAGCCAATACCACCAAAGAAGGCTACAGCGTACGACCTCTTCGGGACTGACAGTGAAGATGACGAGAAAGAAGATGTCGCTGTTCCCGGTAAAGCTCCAATACAATTAACTTCGTATTTAACTCGGCGCCTTGCTAACGGTCATTCGCGCCAGACGTACGAGCATAAGCCCGGTACGCACTATATAGATTTAAAAGTGTACCGGTGCGATGAAATTAAAAACATTCAACCAATTAACAGATGGCGCCAAGCAATAGTTACTGTGAAAAACCAAACATCTGAAAACACAGATGCATGGCAGCACCTGACTAATTTTATTATGGCAACTAGAAAAGAATTTGTAAAGTGTCCACCAACATTTGTTAGCAACTATTACTAAAATATTAGTATTCCATTACAAATATCTAATTACTATAAATACTATTTTTTCACCATGAGTTACTTGCTTATTTACAACATTTAATTTTAATCATTATCTCAATATTACGAAATGATTTTTATGTACTAGTATTCTGTTTTAATGTCTTTTTAGGTTTATATTATGATGTATTAAAGAAATATATTCAAGAATTAAAAATTCATTGTTTTGTTTTCTTACAGTTTCACCAATTCCTGGAAAAATAACAAATTATAATGATATAATGAATTGTGAAAAATGTCATATTGAAATACCGAAAAATGAATATCACTATCATGTGAGAACGAATTTACACAAATCTAATTGCATAATAAAAACCAAATATGAAAATATTGATATTATTGCTACGGCTTTTAGAATGAGAATAATAAGTTACAAACTGAATCCATCGATGGAGTACCTTACACCTGAGGAATTCCTAATGGATAATCAGCATCAAGTCATAAAACTAATTAATGCTTGTCTAAATAAACATAATTGTGTTAAATTAAACTTCGAGCTTTATGCTTACTTTATTCTCCCAAAATCTGGTGAGCAACAGCTTAAGTCATTTAACACAAAATTTAACATTATATACAAAAATACTGATATACATGAATTTTATTTGAATACAATAAACACATTTGAGAGGAAACTCTCAGAATTCCAACACCGTGAATCTGGTTGGTCCTGTTTCTGTATAAGTCACCTGGAAATTAATATAAACAAATATTCTCCTTTAAAAGGCGGTACTTACATAGATTTGCCGCATGTTATAAAAAAAACGAGAAGTTGCTTAAATATAAAAAACCATGATAACTATTGTTTTTTGTGGTGTGTTGTTGCAGCATTATATCCAGCAAAATGTAATGTTTGCAGAACAAGTTCCTACCCAATTTTTTCATCAGTCTTAAATATAAATGGTCTATCATTTCCTCCATCGTATAATGATATTAAAAACTTCGAAAAGATAAATCCTACTATAAGTATAAACGTATATGGATTGGATGATAAAAACGCAGTCACTGGTCCCTTATATGTGACAAATTTAAGAAAGACACACCATGTAAATTTATTATATATTGAACGAAAAGGCAATGGACATTATTGTTTAATAAAAAATCTGTTCAGATTAGTTAGACGTCAAATAAGTAAACATAAAGGTAAAATGTATCTATGTGAGACGTGTTTACAAGTTTTCTCGAGTGCCACAAAATATAGTGCCCATACTACATGTCCTAATATATTAACAGTATTACCTGAAAAAAATAGCATTCTTCAGTTTAAAAACTTTGAAAGAAAACAAAAAATTAATTTTGTTATTTATGCAGACTTTGAGAGTATTTTGCTAAACTGCAACATAAGTAAAACTGAAAATACCCGAACATATAAGGTTCACGAACCTTCATGTTTTGGATACTATATTTGCTGTTCACATAATTCGGAGCTAAATAAATATGTAACATATAGAGGGCCCGACTGTGTGGAAGTATTTATAAAATATTTACTAAATGATGTAGATAACAATAACAGCATCTTATCGAGTAAAATGCCTGTGGCCCCTTTAACCACAGACCAAAAAAACGATTACAAAAATGCTACAAAATGTCACATCTGTAACGATCTGCTCTTTGATGACAAAGTAATGGATCATGATCATATTACATCTCAGTACCGAGGCGCCGCACACTCCCATTGTAATTTAATGTTTAGAGTTTGCCCGTTTGTGCCTGTTATTTTCCATAACCTAGCTGGTTATGATTCTCACCTATTTATTGCAGAATTAGCAAAATATGAAGGTGCTTTTAAAATTATACCTAAAACCAAAGAAAAATATATGTCTATCACGAAATTATTCCACAGAAAGAACAGTTCAAGGCCTATTCAAGTTAAGTTTATAGACTCATTTCAATTTCTTAATTCAAGCTTAAACATATTAGTCAACAATTTGTCTGAATCTGATTTTGTTAATTTGTCAAAAGAATTTTCAGATGTTAATTGTAATAAGTTAAAACTACTACGACGAAAAGGAATATACCCCTATGATTACATGGATGCAATCTCAAAATATAATGAGAATCGACTACCACCTAAATATTGTTTTTACAATAGTTTGACATGCGTACATATTAGCGATGATGAGTATAATCACGCTCAATATATATGGCAAACATTTAATATAAAATCGCTTGGAGAATATACAGATTTATATTTAAAAACCGACGTGTTACTACTTTCTGACGTTTTTGAAAAATTTAGACAAACTTGTTTGCATCATTATCAGCTTGATCCGGCCTACTATATTACTGCACCTAGTTTAAGCTGGGATGCGATGTTATTGTATACCGGTATTAAATTAGAATTAATTAATGATGTGGAAATATACGAGTTCCTGGAGAAGGGCATTCGTGGAGGTTTGGCACAATGTTCTCTTCGCTACGCTAAAGCAAATAATAAATATTTACCTAGTTACGATGCTTCTCAAAGGTCAACATATTTAATTTATCTTGACTGTAATAATTTATACGGTTATGCGATGACAAAAAAAATGCCTATTTCAGAATTCCGCTTTTTATCAATCGATGAAATAAATACTATAAACGTACTATCAATTTCGGATGATTCTGAATATGGATATATTTTAGAAGTAGATTTAGCCTATCCCGAGAATTTACATAATAAGCACAGTGATTTACCGTTTGCTGCAGAGAAGTTCAAACCTCCTGGAGGCAAAACACCTAAATTAATTGCTAATTTATATGACAAATTCAACTATGTAATACACTACGTTCACTTAAAAGAATGCTTACTGAATGGACTTATTTTGAAGAAAATTCACCGTATCTTAACTTTTAGACAGGAAAACTTTTTACAAAAATATATTGACCTAAACACAAGCTTACGCCAAGCTTCAACAACCGTATTTGAAAAAGATTTTTTTAAACTCCTTAACAATGCTATATTTGGCAAAACTATTGAAAATCGACGCAAACAGGTTAATGTAAAATTAGTGACCAATTGGGACGATTATTATAACAAAACAAATAAGCACCTCAGTGCGGAAAAGTTAATAGCGAAACCAAATTTTAAAAGTATTAAGATTTTTTCTGAAAATTTTGTCGCTATTCAATTGAGTCCTGAAAAAATTATTCTAGACCGACCTATCTATATCGGGTTTTCAGTCCTAGAATATGCCAAACAACATTTATATAAATTTCACTACAATTATATTAAAAACAAATATAAAACTCAGGCAAGGCTGTGTTATACAGACACAGACAGCCTTCTTTATTTTATCAGCACTGAAGATTTTTATGAGGACATAAAAAATGAAGTTGGACAATTCGACACAAGTAATTTTGAGACTAATAATTGCTACAATATACCGAGAGTAAATGCAAAAATTCCAGGACTATTTAAAGATGAATGTGGAGGTGAAATCATAAGTGAATTTGTAGGGTTGAGAGCTAAGCTTTATTGCATAAACAGCCTAAAAACTTGCATTACAAAAGCAAAAGGAATATCGAAAGCTGTAACTAATCGATTAAAACTATGCCATTACAACAGAGCTTTAACAAGTGATACAAGTTTTAAATGTAAAATAAATATAATTAAATCAAACAATCATGTACTGTACTCTCAACAAATTCATAAAGTAGTATTGAATAAAAATGATGATAAGAGGCAGATACTTGCGAACCAAACAGAAACTTTACCATGGGGTCACTGTGAAACCATATTTTAAAAATATTTTTTTTCAAGATTAAAATTATCTCACTATAGTAAAGCTTTAACAAATAATGTCAATTTCAAATATAAAATGAATATAATTAAATCACTCAAGCATGTACTGTAACTCTAAATAAATTCATAAAGTAGTATTGAATAGAAATGATGTTATGAGACAAATACTCACGAACCTTATTGAAACTTTACCTTTGGGTCACTATGAAACTTTATTTTGAGAACTAATTGGCGTCAAAATAAAGAAATACAAAAATGTTTATGTAAATAAATTGTAATATTATTGTAACCTTTGTTTATAATTAGTATAAGTATACCATACATTATTAATTTAGTGAGTGGTAGTGTTGATTGTTGTTTTTATATTTGTAATATCGAAATAAAATATTATTTATAACTGATGCATGTTTTTTTTTCTTGTTATGACCTTACAGTCTTCTTCATTTTAATAATCTATATGATCACTGAGCACGAATATAAATACCATACTAATTAATTATTATTTACAGCAGAAATAAACATAAAATGGTTAAGCACTTTAAGTAGGTATACATTTCGCTTTACATTTGACATGACAACTTTAAACCAATCTAAATCATTTGTTTTTATTATACTTATGCTTTATATATCTATGTTTGGGTGAAATTGAATTAATAGTCAAAATGAAGTTGATCAAACAACACACATCACTTAATGTTAATCATATAAATCTTGGTGACTCTGATAACCACATTAGGCATAGCATTCTGTTACCGAATACGATTCGTTGTATTATATGTGGTCCCTCGAATTGTGGAAAAACAAACGTCGTGCTTAGTTTTTTGTTACATGAGAATGGTCTAAAATTTCAAAATCTTTACCTGTATTCGAAAACTAACTTTCAACCAAAATACAACTTCTTACGAGAAGTTATAAAGAGAGTGCATCAAGTTAAGTTTCATGAATTTACTGATAATAAAGAAGTCATAGCCCCAGATGAAGCACTAACTAATTCAGTATTTATTTTCGATGATGTGGCATGTGAAAATCAAATAAACATTCGTAATTACTTCTCTATGGGTAGACATAAACATATTGATTGCTTTTATTTATGTCAAACATACTCAAAAGTTCCGAAACAGTTGCTGCGTGATAATGCAAACTTTCTCATAATATTTAAGCAAGACGATGTTAACTTGAAACATATTTATGAAGAGCATGTTAGTTCTGATATGTCCTGGAATCAATTCAAGAAGATTTGTAATACAGTTTGGAGAGAGCCATATAACTTTGTTACTATTTGCAAAGACTCGTCTTTAAGCAATGGAAGGTACAGGCAGAATTTAGACAGCTTTTTTAAATTTTAAGCAAATAATGTGTAATTATATAAACCAATAACAGACAAATATAACTTAGTAGTATATTTTCTTTGGCTGAATACACTTGTCACAATACGACATGGAAAAGAATATTAAAGTAGAATTAATGAAGTCTGTGGAATCCATAAAGACTAAAATAAAACAAATGAAGAACCAGGAACACTCTATGAACTTGTCACTTGATAAAATGCTAAAAACCGTCACGGAACCCCTTAACGCACTAGTCGATTCGAAAATATCAATGGAAAAAATAAAGCATTCACAAAATACACCACTCCCAAATTCTGACGACATTGAATTGGATGACATGGATACTAGTTCATCTACAAAGTTTGAAGACTGCTACGATCCAAAAGTGAAGTCTGCACAAATACTTAAAAAGTCTCCTACAAAACAAATACTGGATGATTTAGAAATTTCGCTAGAGGGTCGTGATATCCATGATATTTATGACGGTGTAAATATACCGTTTGGAATAAGAAGTGTAAATAAAACATTGCTAATGGGTAATTCTATAGTCTCATTTTCTAAAATCGATAGTTTGAATGACGACAGTGTCATTTTAATTAAAGTTGGTGACAAATCCTATAATTTTACCCCCGGATTGAAGGAACTTTTACTTCGAAGAAAACCTGATTTAAAATTAATATCGAGCAAAGATAGACTTGTCTACAAAGACATGCTGCATTATACAAATGCTCATAAGAGAGATTTTAATCCTGGAGGGCAAATAAGAGGTGATAAGGGAATAAAATATCGTGACGTAATCAAACCATTATTTTCTGAATCAGTAAATGAAAATTTTCACACTGGAGGAAGCCTACCAACTCTAAAAAAATACAAAAATAACACTGACTTGGTATATTGGGATGACCCTAACGAACTCGTTGAGAGATTGAAACTATTACTTGCTTCCAGAGATGCTGGCAACACAAATCATGATAATGAAATTTTGTCGATCGTTGAAGAATTGAAAGAAGCTGGCATAATTAAAGAATAAATACTCAGCACCATAAAATTTTCATTCAGTATTGTAGACGGATTCAAAACAAACGTATGTACTGAATTGTAAACATGAGCAAAACCGACGTGGTTAACGAAATTCATAAAAATGCGAGGTTGAACTTTCCACGTAGATGTGTTATCATGAAAGATATAGATGACCTGTGGCAAGCAGACTTAATCGATATGCAATCAATTTCAAAGCAAAATAAAAATTACAGATTTATTCTTGCTGTTATTGACACATTCTCAAAATATGCTTGGACTTTTCCTCTAAAAAGTAAAACCAAAGATGATGTATGTAACTCTTTTAAGAAATTATTGAATAAGGGGCGTGTTCCTAAAAATCTACAAACGGATAAAGGAACAGAATTTTACAATAATGAATTTCAAAAGCTTATGGAAACTTATCACATTAATCATTATTCAACGTTCTCAACAAAAAAGGCTTCAATAGTTGAGCGATTTATCAGGACATTGAAATCGAAAGTCTATAAGGAATTTAGTTTAAGAGGCAGCTACAATTGGATAGACAACACGCTTAATAATGTTATTAACAAATACAATCACACTTATCATCGGACAATTGATGAAGTTCCCGCTAATGTGGATAACATTAATAAAAAACATATATTAGAAAGGTATTCAAGGTTGGTGAAAAATCATAATATTAGAAGAAAATATAAAATTGGTGATTATGTGCGTATCAGTAAGTACAAAGGAACATTTGAAAAAGGTTACACTCCCAACTGGTCTACAGAAATATTTAAAATTCGAATGATACAAAATACAAATCCTATCACCTATTTAATAGAAGATACAATCAGAGGTCAACCCATTTTAGGTGCATTTTATGTACAAGAGCTTCAAAAGACGAAAAATCCTAATTTATATCTTGTTGAGAAAGTTCTTAAAAGAAAAGGAGATAGAGTTTTAGTAAAATGGTTAGGTTTGCCTTCTTCTGAAAACAGTTGGATTGATAAATCGAATATTTATTAAGTATTCTGTCCAAAATGGATCAGTCTTATGATGTGTATTGAAGAGAGTAGTCTTCTCAATTGGATTATAAATCATTTACCATTTGAATTACATTTACCAGGATACAATTATTGTGGGCCTGGCACTAAATTAATTAAAAGACTTACACGTGGAGATAAAGGTGTTAATAAATTAGACGAATATTGCAAACAACACGACATTGCCTATCATAAGTCTTCAAACTTAAAAGATCGCCACAAGGCAGATTTAGTTTTGTTAAATATGGCTAAAGAGCGAGCACTTGCCTCAGATGCTAGTGTAGGGGAAAAACTAGCAGCGCGCTTAGTAACCAGCGCTATGTCAACAAAAATTAAAACTGGTTTTGGCCTAAAACAAGATAGCAAAAAGTGTTCTCCTAAAATTAAACCTGGAAAAGGATTAAAAAACAAATTTAAAAATGTTATTAGCAAAACGAAGAGACATATTAAAAAATTAAAACCAAAATGCAAGAAAGTGGCAATAAAATTAGCAATGGCCGCTGCCAGAGAATTAGCTGATGATACATCCATTAAACTTCCTCGTGTTATTCCTATACCAAAAACTGGTGGAGTATTGCCTTTGATTCCGATTTTTGCGGGATTATCAGCGGTAGGGGCTTTAGCAGGGGGTGCAGCTGGTATTGCTAAAACCATTAATGAATTCAAGATAGCTAAAAAGTTATGGACTGAATCGAAGAGACACAATGAAAAGATGGAAGCTCTCTGTATCGGAAAAGGACTACACCTTAAACCACATAAAGATGGGCTCGGAATTTTTGTATCAAAAGAAAAAAACTAAGATATCGGCTACCCAAACGAGCCTTGACTAATTTAGACATTTTGAAGTATGGAAATAACATTCCCTATTTCAGAGGTGTCTTTATGAGAGATAAGCTCCCTAAACACCCTTTTAAAAAAGAATGTGGAGTTATAAATTTGGATAGCTCTAAAAATCCTGGTTCTCATTGGGTAGCCTATGCCAAATACAACGATTATATCGAGTATTTTGATAGTTACGGCAATCTTAAGCCTCCAAAAGAATTTATAAAATACTTGGGGTCCAAAATTCACTATAATTATGATAATATTCAGCGTGATCACCCTTTTAATTGTGGACATCTATGTTTAAACTTTTTGAAGAATTTTTGGTGTAGTGAAGGAATATAATAAACAGGATCTTCCGAAAGAGGCCAGTATAGAAGCATGTCTGCTACGGTTACCATCTCTGGAAATAAATCGGAACTGGTTTCATACTTTCAACCACCACTGCAGTTGGCAGATCAATACGAGTGCGGTTTGATATACTTTTCAGTATTAAAATCAAGACCAAGTATCCCCGTTACTAACAGAGGTCTGTCTGTAATCAGAATCGAATGTGATCTTGTTCACGGTTCGTACTGCAACGGATTACCAACTCATTTTATTCATGAATTTGTGTCTGATACTACTCCAGGTCATCAGTGCATTGAAATACCACAAAATGTTATTTACTTTCCAGTAAACAAAAATATAATTTCACAGGTATCTGTTAAGATTGTAGATCAATTTGGTCACTGTATTAACTTTGGGGAGGAACAAGTTCAGTTACGTCTTCATTTAAGAAAAACAAAATGATAGTTTATTATAAAAATACCCCAGCGATTGAAAAACATCTTAGTTCTTCTGCGATTGCTAAGGTGCAAAGACGTAAGAAAACAGTTAAGAAATTGACTAAAGTAAATAAAGATTTTCTTAAGGCCCTAGGGTTTAAAGTATGAATATACTACAGATTACTGAATTACCGCACTTCGACACTTCGATCGAAAGTTACGAAGTCCATTCATACAATCCCTACAATAGCAGCTTTAGAGAAAACGATGAAATCAGAATTCCCATCCACCAGCAAGACATATACGTCCTACCATCAGCCAGTTCAATTTACGTCGAAGGACAAGCGAAGTTTTTCGGGAAAGATGGGAAACCAATCAAGAAAACTGTTACGTTCACTAATAACCCTGTTATGTCTTTGTTTCAAGACATCAGATACGAAATGAATGGTATTGAAATAGACCGTATAAAAAATTCTGGAATAACGTCAACAATAAAATCATACATCTCATTAAATGAAGCAGAAAATAAAGTTGCTGCCCTATGGGGTTGGAGTTTGCAGGGATTTCAAAGTGATGGAAATTTTAGTGCTGTGATACCATTAAATAAAGTTTTAGGGTTTGCAGAGGATTACAATAAAATAGTGATAAATTGCAAACATGAACTTATATTGAACAGAAGTAACACTAACTTAAATAGCGTTATCCTTACTGATGATATTGCTCATTTTCAAATAGACATAGAGAGAGTTCAGTGGAGGGTGCCACACATAAAAGTATCAGACCGAGAACGACTGACACTTTTAAAACATTTAGAAAGAGATAAACCTATTCAGATAGCGTTTAGAAACTGGGATTTATATGAGTATCCGTTACTACCCCAAACCACAAAGCATTCTTGGTCAGTTAAAACTGCTTTACAATTAGAAAAACCCCGATATGTAATTTTTTGTTTACAAACTAATCGAAAAAATAATCAAACTAGAGACAGTTCAGTATTCGATCATTGTGAAGTAACAAACGTTACGCTCTTTTTGAATTCACAATATTATCCCTACGAACCTTTAGGTTTAAAGTTTTCTGAGAACAAATATAGTATATTATATGAAATGTTTGTGAAATTTCGTCAGTCGTATTACAACTGTCCAGTAGACCCGTTGCTTGACCTAAAGGAGTTCAAAGAAAAAGCCCCTCTCTTTATCTTGGACTGCTCAAGACAAAACGATAGCCTAAAAACAGGTCCAGTGGATGTGAGGTTGGAGATTGAATGTTCTACAGCAATACCAGATAAAACAACTGCATATTGTTTGATTATAAACGATCGACTTGTGGAATACAAACCTCTCAGCAACATTGTGCGCAGGTTATCATGACTGCCATTGTAGATGTTCAAGGTTTTAAAACAGAAACAAATGAATTTATCATTAAAGAAATTGCTGTATTATGGAATAAAAAAATTCACGTGTTTTTAATTAAGCCACCATTTCCATTTTACGATTTGACGAAATCAGAAAAACGGCAAGTCAGTTGGATTGAACGTAATAGAAAGATATACTGGAAAGACGGATTTGTGCCTTATTAAAATCATCAGAATTTGATTGTAGATATTTTAAGAAATAATAGTGTTTATACCAAAGGTTTAGAAAAAGTGTTGTGGTTAAGAAAAATTTTAAATAATAATAATATTCATAATTTAGAAGATGAAGGTTGTCCTAATTTATTAAGCTTGTACAATAAATATGAACATTCTCATGATGTGTATAGTTGTATTTATCATGATACAATATGTGCTTTAAAAAATGTAATATGTTTAAATAAATGGTGTATAGATAATAAATTTTTGAAATAAATACTTACTTGTTTAATTTTTCACAATTAGTAATAGGTAACTGTTTCCTATCCCTACTAATCCCCCAATGTTAATCGTTATAAATTGCCGGTAACACCTGTGCGATGTCATTATACATTTATAATTAACCGTATCAAGAACTAGGAAGTGAGTATGCGACATTCGATTCCTGAAATTGTAGTTAAAAGGTTGAATCACAGACTAAATTAAACAAATTTAAAAATAAATTATATTAGCTACAATGCAAGATTCAGTAAAATATACTTCTGAAGGCATTTGTAAAATTATTATTCAGAACGCTAATGGTGAGGCTATATTTGTCCGTGATATGCAGCCCGCTCATAAAAAATCGAGCGCAGATTCATCAAAACCTCAAGTCAGAGAAACAACACAAGAAGATTTATTCTGTCAAAACATGCATGATGCATATTCGGAAAACATTCAAAAACTTGTCTTTAAAAGCGGTAATAGAAAGCTAATATTCTTCCGAGTTAACGATATGCAGATTGGTCCTGAAAAATTGAAAGCGGGTTCAGCAAAGTGTCGGGTCACCGGCACATCGTCAATGAGGAGCACAATGCGTGAATTAGTGATACCTGATTCAGAAGACGTTATATGCTACCAGATTCTACCGGAAGATGAAATTCCTTTTATTTAAATCAGTTTCAAAGTTATTTTCAATTAAATATTGAATAATATAAAATTGGTGAAAATAGCGGCTTTCCAGATCTTTCTAATGTGCCGAATGAATGAAATGATGAATGAGGGGAAAATTGCGGGTTTCCGGATCTTCTTTGATCTGGAAACCCCAATGGTAATAATTGCGGGTTTCCAGATCTTCTTTGATCTGGAAACCCCAATTATTACCTACTTACGACATAGCTCTCAGAATATTGGAGTTGCCAAATAGCTCTAAGGCGATCTTCACACTGCCCCGCATCATGCTGCATATTGCGTGTCGACGCACCTGCGCGCGTTCCTGCGGGAGTGCAGATCTGCATCATCGTGCGGGTTTTTTGCGCACTCACGCGCGTAGGTGCGTTTTGTAGATTTACGCACGGCGGCTCTCATTTATTCGCCGTTCTCTGTGGTGGTCGTGCAGTACTGAGCATCACGATAGTTTTCCATTCAAAATCACGCGCGGCACTGCGGGATTCGGTGTGCCATACCTTGCGTCTCGCCCCGCACCTACGCGCGGGGGTGCATGTTTCTCCGCGTGTATGCGCGTGATCCGCATGAACGCGCGTGGATGCATTTTCTGTGTGTTAGACTGTGCGTGTTTTCCATACAAACGGAGATACTTACAAGCAACGGTAGAACACGCATCCACGCGCTACGCTGCATCATGCGGGGCAGTGTGAGAATCGCCTAACAGTCACGAATACAGCCTCTAATGCAGTGTGTTTAAGTCAGCGCCATCCGAGACGAATAATCTTGACGAGGTGCGAAGAAAGGCAGTAAATACAGAAGCTTTCAAGGTGGGTTGGGTTTATCACCTCCTCATGCTAGGATTAAATTTATGGAGTGTATTCTTCATAATGCTTTTTTTTTTTTTTTTTTGTTAGCCTACGTTGTGTCCCACTGCTGAGCAAAGGCCTCCCCTTTCTCCTTCCATACCTTTCTGTCATGTGCGATCTCTGGCCATGTTAGCCCCGCAAACATGATCAGATCGTCACGCCACCTTCGCCGCGGTCGACCTCGACGGCGCTGTCCTGCCTCAGGCGTCCAGTGTGTGACGACCTTTGCCCATCTCTCCGGGTGCATCCGTGCTACGTGGCCTGCCCACTCCCACTTCAGCCTGGCTGTTTTTTCTCCAACATCAGCTATTTGAGTTATGGAGCGCAGGGTGGTGTTTCTAACGCGATCTGTTCGCCTAACACCTATTATGCTGCGCTCCATTGCTCGCTGGCAAATCTTGAGTTTGGACTTCTGTTGTTCAGTAAGTGACCAACTTTGTGCACCGTAGGTTAGGACGGGCAAGATGCAAATGTCAACGAGTTTTCTTTTCAGTGATACTGGAAGGTTTCCCTTCATATGTTCTTTCAGGGCCCAGAAGGAAGAAGCTTATAATAAATTATTTGCAAATTGGAGGACAAATACAAATACCAAACATGCCAAATGGCCGTCAACGCGACGGTGCAGGATAATGCCGAGGTGCTTGCCAGCGCTGAGGTTGCTTTGATGAGTTCTTTCACCACAGCCGCGGAACTCGCGCTAAGGGCCCTTTCGGACATAGAGGTGGTGTTGGACACCACTCGAAAGTACAAAAACTTGAAGGGCACGTGCCAGCGCGCCATTAACGAGGCAGCAGAGAGGGCCCGATTGTTCATAGCTCGCCAGCAGGAGCTCCAGCGAGGAGACCGAAAGGCTTCAGCTGCTGAACGACCGACTGCGGAAAGAGGTCACAGCCCTCCGTCAAGAGATGGTGGCCATCCGAGAGGAAGTCGTGGGCCTCCGGGTTCGGCCGGAGGGTCCGCGGCAGTCGGAGCCCGTAGATCCCGGGTGTCCGTCTGCCACGTAGGGGCCGCCTCTGACGGAAATACAGGTGCATGCCATCGTTTCCCATACGAAGCTGTGAAAACGACCTTATCCTCTCAACTTCCCCGAACAACAACTTATTCTGAACCCACCGGAGAATGAGGCGCAGCTGACTAAAGTTTCCGCCCACCATCTCCACTGCTCAACTGCCTAACCTGAAGTAAGTTACATAACACTACTAATATCACGCCTACGACATAGCTCTCAGAATATTGGAGTTGCCAAATAGCTCTAACAGTCACGAATACAGCCTCTAATGCAGTGTGTTTAAGTCAGCGCCATCCGAGACGAATAATCTTGACGAGGTGCGAAGAAAGGCAGTAAATACAGAAGCTTTCAAGGTGGGTTGGGTTTATCACCTCCTCATGCTAGGATTAAATTTATGGAGTGTATTCTTCATAACGCTTTTTTTTTTTTTTTTTTGTTAGCCTACGTTGTGTCCCACTGCTGAGCAAAGGCCTTCCCTTTCTCCTTCCATACCTTTCTGTCATGTGCGATCTCTGGCCATGTTAGCCCCGCAAACATGATCAGATCGTCACGCCACCTTCGCCGCGGTCGACCTCGACGGCGCTGTCCTGCCTCAGGCGTCCAGTGTGTGACGACCTTTGCCCATCTCTCCGGGTGCATCCGTGCTACGTGGCCTGCCCACTCCCACTTCAGCCTGGCTGTTTTTTCTCCAACATCAGCTATTTGAGTTATGGAGCGCAGGGTGGTGTTTCTAACGCGATCTGTTCGCCTAACACCTATTATGCTGCGCTCCATTGCTCGCTGGCAAATCTTGAGTTTGGACTTCTGTTGTTCAGTAAGTGACCAACTTTGTGCACCGTAGGTTAGGACGGGCAGGATGCAAATGTCAACGAGTTTTCTTTTCAGTGATACTGGAAGGTTTCCCTTCATATGTTCTTTCAGGGCCCAGAAGGAAGAAGCTTATAATAAATTATTTGCAAATTGGAGGACAAATACAAATACCAAACATGCCAAATGGCCGTCAACGCGACGGTGCAGGATAATGCCGAGGTGCTTGCCAGCGCTGAGGTTGCTTTGATGAGTTCTTTCACCACAGCCGCGGAACTCGAGCTAAGGGCCCTTTCGGACATAGAGGTGGTGTTGGACACCACTCGAAAGTACAAAAACTTGAAGGGCACGTGCCAGCGCGCCATTAACGAGGCAGCAGAAAGGGCCCGATTGACCATAGCTCGCCAGCAGGAGCTCCAGCGAGGAGACCGAAAGGCTTCAGCTGCTGAACGACCGACTGCGGAAAGAGGTCACAGCCCTCCGTCAAGAGATGGTGGCCATCCGAGAGGAAGTCGTGGGCCTCCGGGTTCGGCCGGAGGGTCCGCGGCAGTCGGAGCCCGTAGATCCCGGGTGTCCGTCTGCCACGTAGGGGCCGCCTCTGACGGAAATACAGGTGCATGCCATCGTTTCCCATACGAAGCTGTGAAAACGACCTTATCCTCTCAACTTCCCTGAACAACTTATTCTGAACCCACCGGAGAATGAGGCGCAGCTGACTAAAGTTTCCGCCCACCATCTCCACTGCTCAACTGCCTAACCTGAAGTAAGTTACATAACACTACTAATATCACGCCTACGACATAGCTCTCAGAATATTGGAGTTGCCAAATAGCTCTAACAGTCACGAATACAGCCTCTAATGCAGTGTGTTTAAGTCAGCGCCATCCGAGACGAATAATCTTGACGAGGTGCGAAGAAAGGCAGTAAATACAGAAGCTTTCAAGGTGGGTTGGGTTTATCACCTCCTCATGCTAGGATTAAATTTATGGAGTGTATTCTTCATAATGCTTTTTTTTTTTTTTTTTTGTTAGCCTACGTTGTGTCCCACTGCTGAGCAAAGGCCTTCCCTTTCTCCTTCCATACCTTTCTGTCATGTGCGATCTCTGGCCATGTTAGCCCCGCAAACATGATCAGATCGTCACGCCACCTTCGCCGCGGTCGACCTCGACGGCGCTGTCCTGCCTCAGGCGTCAAGTGTGTGACGACCTTTGCCCATCTCTCCGGGTGCATCCGTGCTACGTGGCCTGCCCACTCCCACTTCAGCCTGGCTGTTTTTTCTCCAACATCAGCTATTTGAGTTATGGAGCGCAGGGTGGTGTTTCTAACGCGATCTGTTCGCCTAACACCTATTATGCTGCGCTCCATTGCTCGCTGGCAAATCTTGAGTTTGGACTTCTGTTGTTCAGTAAGTGACCAACTTTGTGCACCGTAGGTTAGGACGGGCAGGATGCAAATGTCAACGAGTTTTCTTTTCAGTGATACTGGAAGGTTTCCCTTCATATGTTCTTTCAGGGCCCAGAAGGAAGAAGCTTATAATAAATTATTTGCAAATTGGAGGACAAATACAAATACCAAACATGCCAAATGGCCGTCAACGCGACGGTGCAGGATAATGCCGAGGTGCTTGCCAGCGCTGAGGTTGCTTTGATGAGTTCTTTCACCACAGCCGCGGAACTCGAGCTAAGGGCCCTTTCGGACATAGAGGTGGTGTTGGACACCACTCGAAAGTACAAAAACTTGAAGGGCACGTGCCAGCGCGCCATTAACGAGGCAGCAGAAAGGGCCCGATTGACCATAGCTCGCCAGCAGGAGCTCCAGCGAGGAGACCGAAAGGCTTCAGCTGCTGAACGACCGACTGCGGAAAGAGGTCACAGCCCTCCGTCAAGAGATGGTGGCCATCCGAGAGGAAGTCGTGGGCCTCCGGGTTCGGCCGGAGGGTCCGCGGCAGTCGGAGCCCGTAGATCCCGGGTGTCCGTCTGCCACGTAGGGGCCGCCTCTGACGGAAATACAGGTGCATGCCATCGTTTCCCATACGAAGCTGTGAAAACGACCTTATCCTCTCAACTTCCCTGAACAACTTATTCTGAACCCACCGGAGAATGAGGCGCAGCTGACTAAAGTTTCCGCCCACCATCTCCACTGCTCAACTGCCTAACCTGAAGTAAGTTACATAACACTACTAATATCACGCCTACGACATAGCTCTCAGAATATTGGAGTTGCCAAATAGCTCTAACAGTCACGAATACAGCCTCTAATGCAGTGTGTTTAAGTCAGCGCCATCCGAGACGAATAATCTTGACGAGGTGCGAAGAAAGGCAGTAAATACAGAAGCTTTCAAGGTGGGTTGGGTTTATCACCTCCTCATGCTAGGATTAAATTTATGGAGTGTATTCTTCATAACGCTTTTTTTTTTTTTTTTTTGTTAGCCTACGTTGTGTCCCACTGCTGAGCAAAGGCCTCCCCTTTCTCCTTCCATACCTTTCTGTCATGTGCGATCTCTGGCCATGTTAGCCCCGCAAACATGATCAGATCGTCACGCCACCTTCGCCGCGGTCGACCTCGACGGCGCTGTCCTGCCTCAGGCGTCCAGTGTGTGACGACCTTTGCCCATCTCTCCGGGTGCATCCGTGCTACGTGGCCTGCCCACTCCCACTTCAGCCTGGCTGTTTTTTCTCCAACATCAGCTATTTGAGTTATGGAGCGCAGAGTGGTGTTTCTAACGCGATCTGTTCGCCTAACACCTATTATGCTGCGCTCCATTGCTCGCTGGCAAATCTTGAGTTTGGACTTCTGTTGTTCAGTAAGTGACCAACTTTGTGCACCGTAGGTTAGGACGGGCAAGATGCAAATGTCAACGAGTTTTCTTTTCAGTGATACTGGAAGGTTTCCCTTCATATGTTCTTTCAGGGCCCAGAAGGAAGAAGCTTATAATAAATTATTTGCAAATTGGAGGACAAATACAAATACCAAACATGCCAAATGGCCGTCAACGCGACGGTGCAGGATAATGCCGAGGTGCTTGCCAGCGCTGAGGTTGCTTTGATGAGTTCTTTCACCACAGCCGCGGAACTCGCGCTAAGGGCCCTTTCGGACATAGAGGTGGTGTTGGACACCACTCGAAAGTACAAAAACTTGAAGGGCACGTGCCAGCGCGCCATTAACGAGGCAGCAGAGAGGGCCCGATTGTTCATAGCTCGCCAGCAGGAGCTCCAGCGAGGAGACCGAAAGGCTTCAGCTGCTGAACGACCGACTGCGGAAAGAGGTCACAGCCCTCCGTCAAGAGATGGTGGCCATCCGAGAGGAAGTCGTGGGCCTCCGGGTTCGGCCGGAGGGCAAATACAAATACCAAACATGCCAAATGGCCGTCAACGCGACGGTAGAGGATAATGCCGAGGTGCTTGCCAGCGCTGAGGTTGCTTTGATGAGTTCTTTCACCACAGCCGCGGAACTCGAGCTAAGGGCCTTTTCGGACATAGAGGTGGTGTTGGACACCACTCGAAAGTACAAAAACTTGAAGGGCACGTGCCAGCGCGCCATTAACGAGGCAGCAGAGAGGGCCCGATTGACCATAGCTCGCCAGCAGGAGCTCCAGCGAGGAGACCGAAAGGCTTCAGCTGCTGAACGACCGACTGCGGAAAGAGGTCACAGCCCTCCGTCAAGAGATGGTGGCCATCCGAGAGGAAGTCGTGGGCCTCCGGGTTCGGCCGGAGGGCAAATACAAATACCAAACATGCCAAATGGCCGTCAACGCGACGGTGGAGGATAATGCCGAGGTGCTTGCTTGCCAGCGCTGAGGTGGCTTTGATGAGTTCTTTCACCACAGCCGCGGAACTCGAGCTAAGGGCCCTTTCGGACATAGAGGTGGTGTTGGACACCACTCGAAAGTACAGAAACTTGAAGGGCAAGTGCCAGCGCGCTATTAAAGAGGAAGCAGAGATTCAACATGCCACGGACAAGAGATTAGTGTTCAAAACAAAACAATATTATAAAAACATAATTATTGAAGTCGACACCTGCCTAGCCTTTTCCCAACGATGTTGGGGTCGGCTTCTTGTCTAAGCGGAATAGCTGATGTGAAGTTAAAATAAAATAATTACATTAACAATAAACATTCTTTCAATAAAGAAAGCTTTTCTTATTTATTTGGGTATAAATGACAGCATTTTATTAAAACCTTATCTTTTAATTACCCAGTAATATCTCACGTTTGTTCATTAGGTGACAAAAGCTGTTTTTTCCCTGACCCCTTCATGTGATAAACTGGATTTAATAATTTTTTGTACTTTACAGCTTCCGACTATGAATCCGGAAGCGAACCGCTCGTTTCTGAAGAAGAAGATCATAGCCATGAAGATGTTTCCAACAACAACTTTTTACCGTCATCCGATAGCGAAGACTCCGAAGCAGTCTCCTTAAGCGACGAAGACGAACTAACTAGTCTTTCGGATACCAACTCCGAAGAAGAAGAGGCGAGAACATGGATAGCGAGACTGACGATGAAGGTCCCCATATGGATAAAGATGAACACGAAGCGGACAGTGACTCGAGCTAAGGGCCCTTTCGGACATAGAGGTGGTGTTGGACACCACTCGAAAGTACAAAAACTTGAAGGGCACGTGCCAGCGCGCCATTAACGAGGCAGCAGAGAGGGCCCGATTGTTCATAGCTCGCCAGCAGGAGCTCCAGCGAGGAGACCGAAAGGCTTCAGCTGCTGAACGACCGACTGCGGAAAGAGGTCATAGCCCTCCGTCAAGAGATGGTGGCCATCCGAGAGGAAGTCGTGGGCCTCCGGGTTCGGCCGGAGGGTCCGCGGCAGTCGGAGCCCGTAGATCCCGGGTGTCCGTCTGCCACGTAGGGGCCGCCTCTGACGGAAATACAGGTGCATGCCATCGTTTCCCATACGAAGCTGTGAAAACGACCTTATCCTCTCAACTTCCCCGAACAACAACTTATTCTGAACCCACCGAAGAATGAGGCGCAGCTGACTAAAGTTTCCGCCCACCATCTCCACTGCTCTACTGCCTCACCTGAAGTAAGTTACATAACACTACTAATATCACGCCTACGACATAGCTCTCAGAATATTGGAGTTGCCAAATAGCTCTAACAGTCACGAATACAGCCTCTAATGCAGTGTGTTTAAGTCAGCGCCATCCGAGACGAATAATCTTGACGAGGTGCGAAGAAAGGCAGTAAATACAGAAGCTTTCAAGGTGGGTTGGGTTTATCACCTCCTCATGCTAGGATTAAATTTATGGAGTGTATTCTTCATAATGCTTTTTTTTTTTTGTTAGCCTACGTTGTGTCCCACTGCTGAGCAAAGGCCTCCCCTTTCTCCTTCCATACCTTTCTGTCATGTGCGATCTCTGGCCATGTTAGCCCCGCAAACATGATCAGATCGTCACGCCACCTTCGCCGCGGTCGACCTCGACGGCGCTGTCCTGCCTCAGGCGTCCAGTGTGTGACGACCTTTGCCCATCTCTCCGGGTGCATCCGTGCTACGTGGCCTGCCCACTCCCACTTCAGCCTGGCTGTTATTTCTCCAACATCAGCTATTTGAGTTATGGAGCGCAGGGTGGTGTTTCTAACGCGATCTGTTCGCCTAACACCTATTATGCTGCGCTCCATTGCTCGCTGGCAAATCTTGAGTTTGGACTTCTGTTGTTCAGTAAGTGACCAACTTTGTGCACCGTAGGTTAGGACGGGCAGGATGCAAATGTCAACGAGTTTTCTTTTCAGTGATACTGGAAGGTTTCCCTTCATATGTTCTTTCAGGGCCCAGAAGGAAGAAGCTTATAATAAATTATTTGCAAATTGGAGGACAAATACAAATACCAAACATGCCAAATGGCCGTCAACGCGACGGTGCAGGATAATGCCGAGGTGCTTGCCAGCGCTGAGGTTGCTTTGATGAGTTCTTTCACCACAGCCGCGGAACTCGCGCTAAGGGCCCTTTCGGACATAGAGGTGGTGTTGGACACCACTCGAAAGTACAAAAACTTGAAGGGCACGTGCCAGCGCGCCATTAACGAGGCAGCAGAGAGGGCCCGATTGACCATAGCTCGCCAGCAGGAGCTCCAGCGAGGAGACCGAAAGGCTTCAGCTGCTGAACGACCGACTGCGGAAAGAGGTCACAGCCCTCCGTCAAGAGATGGTGGCCATCCGAGAGGAAGTCGTGGGCCTCCGGGTTCGGCCGGAGGGTCCGCGGCAGTCGGAGCCCGTAGATCCCGGGTGTCCGTCTGCCACGTAGGGGCCGCCTCTGACGGAAATACAGGTGCATGCCATCGTTTCCCATACGAAGCTGTGAAAACGACCTTATCCTCTCAACTTCCCTGAACAACTTATTCTGAACCCACCGGAGAATGAGGCGCAGCTGACTAAAGTTTCCGCCCACCATCTCCACTGCTCAACTGCCTAACCTGAAGTAAGTTACATAACACTACTAATATCACGCCTACGACATAGCTCTCAGAATATTGGAGTTGCCAAATAGCTCTAACAGTCACGAATACAGCCTCTAATGCAGTGTGTTTAAGTCAGCGCCATCCGAGACGAATAATCTTGACGAGGTGCGAAGAAAGGCAGTAAATACAGAAGCTTTCAAGGTGGGTTGGGTTTATCACCTCCTCATGCTAGGATTAAATTTATGGAGTGTATTCTTCATAACGCTTTTTTTTTTTTTATTTTGTTAGCCTACGTTGTGTCCCACTGCTGAGCAAAGGCCTCCCCTTTCTCCTTCCATACCTTTCTGTCATGTGCGATCTCTGGCCATGTTAGCCCCGCAAACATGATCAGATCGTCACGCCACCTTCGCCGCGGTCGACCTCGACGGCGCTGTCCTGCCTCAGGCGTCCAGTGTGTGACGACCTTTGCCCATCTCTCCGGGTGCATCCGTGCTACGTGGCCTGCCCACTCCCACTTCAGCCTGGCTGTTTTTTCTCCAACATCAGCTATTTGAGTTATGGAGCGCAGGGTGGTGTTTCTAACGCGATCTGTTCGCCTAACACCTATTATGCTGCGCTCCATTGCTCGCTGGCAAATCTTGAGTTTGGACTTCTGTTGTTCAGTAAGTGACCAACTTTGTGCACCGTAGGTTAGGACGGGCAGGATGCAAATGTCAACGAGTTTTCTTTTCAGTGATACTGGAAGGTTTCCCTTCATATGTTCTTTCAGGGCCCAGAAGGAAGAAGCTTATAATAAATTATTTGCAAATTGGAGGACAAATACAAATACCAAACATGCCAAATGGCCGTCAACGCGACGGTGCAGGATAATGCCGAGGTGCTTGCCAGCGCTGAGGTTGCTTTGATGAGTTCTTTCACCACAGCCGCGGAACTCGCGCTAAGGGCCCTTTCGGACATAGAGGTGGTGTTGGACACCACTCGAAAGTACAAAAACTTGAAGGGCACGTGCCAGCGCGCCATTAACGAGGCAGCAGAGAGGGCCCGATTGTTCATAGCTCGCCAGCAGGAGCTCCAGCGAGGAGACCGAAAGGCTTCAGCTGCTGAACGACCGACTGCGGAAAGAGGTCACAGCCCTCCGTCAAGAGATAGTGGCCATCCGAGAGGAAGTCGTGGGCCTCCGGGTTCGGCCGGAGGGCAAATACAAATACCAAACATGCCAAATGGCCGTCAACGCGACGGTAGAGGATAATGCCGAGGTGCTTGCCAGCGCTGAGGTTGCTTTGATGAGTTCTTTCACCACAGCCGCGGAACTCGAGCTAAGGGCCTTTTCGGACATAGAGGTGGTGTTGGACACCACTCGAAAGTACAAAAACTTGAAGGGCACGTGCCAGCGCGCCATTAACGAGGCAGCAGAGAGGGCCCGATTGACCATAGCTCGCCAGCAGGAGCTCCAGCGAGGAGACCGAAAGGCTTCAGCTGCTGAACGACCGACTGCGGAAAGAGGTCACAGCCCTCCGTCAAGAGATGGTGGCCATCCGAGAGGAAGTCGTGGGCCTCCGGGTTCGGCCGGAGGGCAAATACAAATACCAAACATGCCAAATGGCCGTCAACGCGACGGTGGAGGATAATGCCGAGGTGCTTGCTTGCCAGCGCTGAGGTGGCTTTGATGAGTTCTTTCACCACAGCCGCGGAACTCGAGCTAAGGGCCCTTTCGGACATAGAGGTGGTGTTGGACACCACTCGAAAGTACAGAAACTTGAAGGGCAAGTGCCAGCGCGCTATTAAAGAGGAAGCAGAGATTCAACATGCCACGGACAAGAGATTAGTGTTCAAAACAAAACAATATTATAAAAACATAATTATTGAAGTCAACACCTGCCTAGCCTTTTCCCAACGATGTTGGGGTCGGCTTCTTGTCTAAGCGGAATAGCTGATGTGAAGTTAAAATAAAATAATTACATTAACAATAAACATTCTTTCAATAAAGAAAGCTTTTCTTATTTATTTGGGTATAAATGACAGCATTTTATTAAAACCTTATCTTTTAATTACCCAGTAATATCTCACGTTTGTTCATTAGGTGACAAAAGCTGTTTTTTCCCTGACCCCTTCAAGTGATAAACTGGATTTAATAATTTTTTGTACTTTACAGCTTCCGACTATGAATCCGGAAGCGAACCGCTCGTTTCTGAAGAAGAAGATCATAGCCATGAAGATGTTTCCAACAACAACTTTTTACCGTCATCCGATAGCGAAGACTCCGAAGCAGTCTCCTTAAGCGACGAAGACGAACTAACTAGTCTTTCGGATACCAACTCCGAAGAAGAAGAGGCGAGAACATGGATAGCGAGACTGACGATGAAGGTCCCCATATGGATAAAGATGAACACGAAGCGGACAGTGACTCGAGCTAAGGGCCCTTTCGGACATAGATGTGGTGTTGGACACCACTCGAAAGTACAAAAACTTGAAGGGCACGTGCCAGCGCGCCATTAACGAGGCAGCAGAGAGGGCCCGATTGTTCATAGCTCGGCAGCAGGAGCTCCAGCGAGGAGACCGAAAGGCTTCAGCTGCTGAACGACCGACTGCGGAAAGAGGTCATAGCCCTCCGTCAAGAGATGGTGGCCATCCGAGAGGAAGTCGTGGGCCTCCGGGTTCGGCCGGAGGGTCCGCGGCAGTCGGAGCCCGTAGATCCCGGGTGTCCGTCTGCCACGTAGGGGCCGACTCTGACGGAAATACAGGTGCATGCCATCGTTTCCCATACGAAGCTGTGAAAACGACCTTATCCTCTCAACTTCCCCGAACAACAACTTATTCTGAACCCACCGAAGAATGAGGCGCAGCTGACTAAAGTTTCCGCCCACCATCTCCACTGCTCTACTGCCTCACCTGAAGTAAGTTACATAACACTACTAATATCACGCCTACGACATAGCTCTCAGAATATTGGAGTTGCCAAATAGCTCTAACAGTCACGAATACAGCCTCTAATGCAGTGTGTTTAAGTCAGCGCCATCCGAGACGAATAATCTTCGTTCAGGGGCAAAATGTCCAATTCTCAATATGTCCAATGGTGTCAAAATGTCCAAATCCCAAAATGTCCAAATCCCAAAATGTCCAATTCCCAAAATGTCCAATTCTCAAAATGTCCAATTCTCATAATGTCCAATTCCCAAAATGTCCAACTCCCAAAATGTCCAATCTTTGAGAATGTGGTTAATTTGTTCAATAACTCCTCAAAGCGCTTTATTAATATTAAACAATATATAAAATACTGAAAGAATCAAAATATGTTTTATTTATAAGTAACAGATTTTTTTTTTTAATATTGTGCACTACTCGAGTATTATTAAATAACAACACGCAAGGATAAAGAATTATGTGAATTTATTTTTAAAATATAATAAATATGTAATTATCTTCGACATCGTTGTTTCTCTAATGTTTCCATAGCAACCAAAAACACATCGCGATCTAACGCGTAACGTTAGAACAACGCCATCTATCAAGCTATTTTGTTCCCAAGTTTTCTGGTTTTTCAATTAATTTGTTATTGTATATTTTTTTAATCTGTTTTCATTTATGTACTTGCGATATTCAATTATGTATATTAATTTTATAAGTTAATTAGAACCAAAACAGAAAATGTAAATAATATGCATAAACTGAACGCATCCTGAGATAAAAGTAAAAGTTGCTTCAATGTGGGTATTTGTGAAAAATTATTACGCCGTACTTCGGTCATTCTAGATTTCGAAAATATACGAACGTGAAAAACACGAACACAAATACCACAAATACAATATTATGACAACTGGTTTTATTGTTTAAGGCAATAAACACGTAGATACTACATCAAGGCATTACCTTACATTTAATAAAATAATTGACGTACGGCGTAATAATTTTTTAATAATACTCGAGTAGTGCACAATATTAAAAAAAAAATCTGTTACTTATAAATAAAACATATTTTGATTCTTTCAGTATTTTATATATTGTTTAATATTAATAAAGCGCTTTGAGGAGTTATTGAACAAATTAACCACATTCTCAAAGACTGGACATTTTGGGAGTTGGACATTTTGGGAATTGGACATTTTGAGAATTGGACATTTTGAGAATTGGACATTTTGGGAATTGGACATTTTGGGATTTGGACATTTTGACACCATTGGACATTTTGAGAATTGGACATTTTGCCCCTGAACGATAATCTTGACGAGGTGCGAAGAAAGGCAGTAAATACAGAAGCTTTCAAGGTGGGTTGGGTTTATCACCTCCTCATGCTAGGATTAAATTTATGGAGTGTATTCTTCATAATGCTTTTTTTTTTTTTTTTTGTTAGCCTACGTTGTGTCCCACTGCTGAGCAAAGGCCTCCCCTTTCTCCTTCCATACCTTTCTGTCATGTGCGATCTCTGGCCATGTTAGCCCCGCAAACATGATCAGATCGTCACGCCACCTTCGCCGCGGTCGACCTCGACGGCGCTGTCCTGCCTCAGGCGTCCAGTGTGTGACGCGATCTTTGCCCATCTCTCCGGGTGCATCCGTGCTACGTGGCCTGCCCACTCCCACTTCAGCCTGGCTGTTATTTCTCCAACATCAGCTATTTGAGTTATGGAGCGCAGGGTGGTGTTTCTAACGCGATCTGTTCGCCTAACACCTATTATGCTGCGCTCCATTGCTCGCTGGCAAATCTTGAGTTTGGACTTCTGTTGTTCAGTAAGTGACCAACTTTGTGCACCGTAGGTTAGGACGGGCAGGATGCAAATGTCAACGAGTTTTCTTTTCAGTGATACTGGAAGGTTTCCCTTCATATGTTCTTTCAGGGCCCAGAAGGAAGAAGCTTATAATAAATTATTTGCAAATTGGAGGACAAATACAAATACCAAACATGCCAAATGGCCGTCAACGCGACGGTGCAGGATAATGCCGAGGTGCTTGCCAGCGCTGAGGTTGCTTTGATGAGTTCTTTCACCACAGCCGCGGAACTCGAGCTAAGGGCCCTTTCGGACATAGAGGTGGTGTTGGACACCACTCGAAAGTACAAAAACTTGAAGGGCACGTGCCAGCGCGCCATTAACGAGGCAGCAGAGAGGGCCCGATTGACCATAGCTCGCCAGCAGGAGCTCCAGCGAGGAGACCGAAAGGCTTCAGCTGCTGAACGACCGACTGCGGAAAGAGGTCACAGCCCTCCGTCAAGAGATGGTGGCCATCCGAGAGGAAGTCGTGGGCCTCCGGGTTCGGCCGGAAGGCAAATACAAATACCAAACATGCCAATTGGCCGTCAACGCGACGGTAGAGGATAATGCCGAGGTGCTTGCCAGCGCTGAGGTTGCTTTGATGAGTTCTTTCACCACAGCCGCGGAACTCGAGCTAAGGGCCCTTTCGGACATAGAGGTGGTGTTGGACACCACTCGAAAGTACAAAAACTTGAAGGGCACGTGCCAGCGCGCCATTAACGAGGCAGCAGAGACGGCCCGATTGACCATAGCTCGTCAGCAGGAGCTCCAGCGAGGAGACCGAAAGGCTTCAGCTGCTGAACGACCGACTGCGGAAAGAGGTCACAGCCCTCCGTCAAGAGATGGTGGCCATCCGAGAGGAAGTCGTGGGCCTCCGGGTTCGGCCGGAGGGCAAATACAAATACCAAACATGCCAAATGGCCGTCAACGCGACGGTGGAGGATAATGCCGAGGTGCTTGCTTGCCAGCGCTGAGGCGGCTTTGATGAGTTCCTCCACCACAGCCGCGGAACTCGAGCTAAGGGCTCTTTCGGACATAGAGGTGGTGTTGGACACCACTCGAAAGTACAAAAACTTGAAGGGCACGTGCCAGCGCGCCATTAACGAGGCAGCAGAGAGGGCCCGATTGACCATAGCTCGCCAGCAGGAGCTCCAGCGAGGAGACCGAAAGGCTTCAGCTGCTGAACGACCGACTGCGGAAAGAGGTCACAGCCCTCCGTCAAGAGATGGTGGCCATCCGAGAGGAAGTCGTGGGCCTCCGGGTTCGGCCGGAGGGCAAATACAAATACCAAACATGCCAAATGGCCGTCAACGCGACGGTGGAGGATAATGCCGAGGTGCTTGCTTGCCAGCGCTGAGGTGGCTTTGATGAGTTCCTCCACCACAGCCGCGGAACTCGAGCTAAGGGCCCTTTCGGACATAGAGGTGGTGTTGGACACCACTCGAAAGTACAGAAACTTGAAGGGCACGTGCCAGCGCGCTATTAAAGAGGAAGCAGAGATTCAACATGCCACGGACAAGAGATTAGTGTTCAAAACAAAACAATATTATAAAAACATAATTATTGAAGTCAACACCTGCCTAGCCTTTTCCCAACGATGTTGGGGTCGGCTTCTTGTCTAAGCGGAATAGCTGATGTGAAGTTAAAATAAAATAATTACATTAACAATAAACATCCTTTCAATAAAGAAAGCTTTTCTTATTTATTTGGGTATAAATGACACCATTTTATTAAAACCTTATCTTTAAATTACCCAGTAATATCTCACGTTTGTTCATTAGGTGACAAAAGCTGTTTTTTCCCTGACCCCTTCATGTGATAAACTGGATTTAATAATTTTTTGTACTTTACAGCTTCCGACTATGAATCCGGAAGCGAACCGCTCGTTTCTGAAGAAGAAGATCATAGCCATGAAGATGTTTCCAACATCAACTTTTTACCGTCATCCGATAGCGAAGACTCCGAAGCAGTCTCCTTAAGCGACGAAGACGAACTAACTAGTCTTTCGGATACCAACTCCGAAGAAGAAGAGGCGAGAACATGGATAGCGAGACTGACGATGAAGGTCCCCATATGGATAAAGATGAACACGAAGCGGACAGTGACTCGAGCTAAGGGCCCTTTCGGACATAGAGGTGGTGTTGGACACCACTCGAAAGTACAAAAACTTGAAGGGCACGTGCCAGCGCGCCATTAACGAGGCAGCAGAGAGGGCCCGATTGACCATAGCTCGCCAGCAGGAGCTCCAGCGAGGAGACCGAAAGGCTTCAGCTGCTGAACGACCGACTGCGGAAAGAGGTCACAGCCCTCCGTCAAGAGATGGTGGCCATCCGAGAGGAAGTCGTGGGCCTCCGGGTTCGGCCGGAGGGCAAATACAAATACCAAACATGCCAAATGGCCGTCAACGCGACGGTGGAGGATAATGCCGAGGTGCTTGCCAGCGCTGAGGTTGCTTTGATGAGTTCTTTCACCACAGCCGCGGGACTCGAGCTAAGGGCCCTTTCGGACATAGAGGTGGTGTTGGACACCACTCGAAAGTACAAAAACTTGAAGGGCACGTGCCAGCGCGCCATTAACGAGGCAGCAGAGAGGGCCCGATTGTTCATAGCTCGCCAGCAGGAGCTCCAGCGAGGAGACCGAAAGGCTTCAGCTGCTGAACGACCGACTGCGGAAAGAGGTCATAGCCCTCCGTCAAGAGATGGTGGCCATCCGAGAGGAAGTCGTGGGCCTCCGGGTTCGGCCGGAGGGTCCGCGGCAGTCGGAGCCCGTAGATCCCGGGTGTCCGTCTGCCACGTAGGGGCCGCCTCTGACGGAAATACAGGTGCATGCCATCGTTTCCCATACGAAGCTGTGAAAACGACCTTATCCTCTCAACTTCCCCGAACAACAACTTATTCTGAACCCACCGGAGAATGAGGCGCAGCTGACTAAAATTTCCGCCAACCATCTCCACTGCTCTACTGCCTCACCTGAAGTAAGTTACATAACACTACTAATATCACGCCTACGACATAGCTCTCAGAATATTGGAGTTGCCAAATAGCTCTAACAGTCACGAATACAGCCTCTAATGCAGTGTGTTTAAGTCAGCGCCATCCGAGACGAATAATCTTGACGAGGTGCGAAGAAAGGTAGTAAATACAGAAGCTTTCAAGGTGGGTTGGGTTTATCACCTCCTCATGCTAGGATTAAATTTATGGAGTGTATTCTTCATAATGCTTTTTTTTTTTTTTTTGTTAGCCTACGTTGTGTCCCACTGCTGAGCAAAGGCCTCCCCTTTCTCCTTCCATACCTTTCTGTCATGTGCGATCTCTGGCCATGTTAGCCCCGCAAACATGATCAGATCGTCACGCCACCTTCGCCGCGGTCGACCTCGACGGCGCTGTCCTGCCTCAGGCGTCCAGTGTGTGACGACCTTTGCCCATCTCTCCGGGTGCATCCGTGCTACGTGGCCTGCCCACTCCCACTTCAGCCTGGCTGTTTTTTCTCCAACATCAGCTATTTGAGTTATGGAGCGCAGGGTGGTGTTTCTAACGCGATCTGTTCGCCTAACACCTATTATGCTGCGCTCCATTGCTCGCTGGCAAATCTTGAGTTTGGACTTCTGTTGTTCAGTAAGTGACCAACTTTGTGCACCGTAGGTTAAGACGGGCAGGATGCAAATGTCAACGAGTTTTCTTTTCAGTGATACTGGAAGGTTTCCCTTCATATGTTCTTTCAGGGCCCAGAAGGAAGAAGCTTATAATAAATTATTTGCAAATTGGAGGACAAATACCAAACATGCCAAATGGCCGTCAACGCGACGGTGGAGGATAATGCCGAGGTGCTTGCCAGCGCTGAGGTTGCTTTGATGAGTTCTTTCACCACAGCCGCGGAACTCGAGCTAAGGGCCCTTTCGGACATAGAGGTGGTGTTGGACACCACTCGAAAGTACAAAAACTTGAAGGGCACGTGCCAGCGCGCCATTAACGAGGCAGCAGAGAGGGCCCGATTGTTCATAGCTCGCCAGCAGGAGCTCCAGCGAGGAGACCGAAAGGCTTCAGCTGCTGAACGACCGACTGCGGAAAGAGGTCACAGCCCTCCGTCAAGAGATGGTGGCCATCCGAGAGGAAGTCGTGGGCCTCCGGGTTCGGCCGGAGGGTCCGCGGCAGTCGGAGCCCGTAGATCCCGGGTGTCCGTCTGCCACGTAGGGGCCGCCTCTGACGGAAATACAGGTGCATGCCATCGTTTCCCATACGAAGCTGTGAAAACGACCTTATCCTCTCAACTTCCCCGAACAACAACTTATTCTGAACCCACCGGAGAATGAGGCGCAGCTGACTAAAGTTTCCGCCAACCATCTCCACTGCTCTACTGCCTCACCTGAAGTAAGTTACATAACACTACTAATATCACGCCTACGACATAGCTCTCAGAATATTGGAGTTGCCAAATAGCTCTAACAGTCACGAATACAGCCTCTAATGCAGTGTGTTTAAGTCAGCGCCATCCGAGACGAATAATCTTGACGAGGTGCGAAGAAAGGCAGTAAATACAGAAGCTTTCAAGGTGGGTTGGGTTTATCACCTCCTCATGCTAGGATTAAATTTATGGAGTGTATTCTTCATAATGCTTTTTTTTTTTTTTTTTTGTTAGCCTACGTTGTGTCCCACTGCTGAGCAAAGGCCTCCCCTTTCTCCTTCCATACCTTTCTGTCATGTGCGATCTCTGGCCATGTTAGCCCCGCAAACATGATCAGATCGTCACGCCACCTTCGCCGCGGTCGACCTCGACGGCGCTGTCCTGCCTCAGGCGTCCAGTGTGTGACGACCTTTGCCCATCTCTCCGGGTGCATCCGTGCTACGTGGCCTGCCCACTCCCACTTCAGACTGGCTGTTTTTTCTCCAACATCAGCTATTTGAGTTATGGAGCGCAGGGTGGTGTTTCTAACGCGATCTGTTCGCCTAACACCTATTATGCTGCGCTCCATTGCTCGCTGGCAAATCTTGAGTTTGGACTTCTGTTGTTCAGTAAGTGACCAACTTTGTGCACCGTAGGTTAGGACGGGCAGGATGCAAATGTCAACGAGTTTTCTTTTCAGTGATACTGGAAGGTTTCCCTTCATATGTTCTTTCAGGGCCCAGAAGGAAGAAGCTTATAATAAATTATTTGCAAATTGGAGGACAAATACAAATACCAAACATGCCAAATGGCCGTCAACGCGACGGTGCAGGATAATGCCGAGGTGCTTGCCAGCGCTGAGGTTGCTTTGATGAGTTCTTTCACCACAGCCGCGGAACTCGAGCTAAGGGCCCTTTCGGACATAGAGGTGGTGTTGGACACCACTCGAAAGTACAAAAACTTGAAGGGCACGTGCCAGCGCGCCATTAACGAGGCAGCAGAGAGGGCCCGATTGACCATAGCTCGCCAGCAGGAGCTCCAGCGAGGAGACCGAAAGGCTTCAGCTGCTGAACGACCGACTGCGGAAAGAGGTCACAGCCCTCCGTCAAGAGATGGTGGCCATCCGAGAGGAAGTCGTGGGCCTCCGGGTTCGGCCGGAGGGTCCGCGGCAGTCGGAGCCCGTAGATCCCGGGTGTTGTCCGTCTGCCACGTAGGGGCCGCCTCTGACGGAAATACAGGTGCATGCCATCGTTTCCCATACGAAGCTGTGAAAACGACCTTATCCTCTCAACTTCCCTGAACAACTTATTCTGAACCCACCGGAGAATGAGGCGCAGCTGACTTAAGTTTCCGCCCACCATCTCCACTGCTCAACTGCCTCACCTGAAGTAAGTTACATAACACTACTAATATCACGCCTACGACATAGCTCTCAGAATATTGGAGTTGCCAAATAGCTCTAACAGTCACGAATACAGCCTCTAATGCAGTGTGTTGAAGTCAGCGCCATCCGAGATGAATAATCTTGACGAGGTGCGAAGAAAGGCAGTAAATACAGAAGCTTTCAAGGTGGGTTGGGTTTATCACCTCCTCATGCTAGGATTAAATTTATGGAGTGTATTCTTCATAATGCTTATAATAAATTATTTGCAAATTGGAGGACAAATACAAATACCAAACATGCCAAATGGCCGTCAACGCGACGGTGGAGGATAATGCCGAGGTGCTTGCCAGCGCTGAGGTTGCTTTGATGAGTTCTTTCACCACAGCCGCGGAACTCAAGCTAAGGGCCCTTTCGGACATAGAGGTGGTGTTGGACACCACTCGAAAGTACAAAAACTTGAAGGGCACGTGCCAGCGCGCCATTAACGAGGCAGCAGAGAGGGCCCGATTGTTCATAGCTCGCCAGCAGGAGCTCCAGCGAGGAGACCGAAAGGCTTCAGCTGCTGAACGACCGACTGCGGAAAGAGGTCATAGCCCTCCGTCAAGAGATGGTGGCCATCCGAGAGGAAGTCGTGAAATTTGAAATTTACAAAATTGAAGTAGCAATGAATGGGTTGAGTGTATCTTTTTGCTGAAATTGCACTTTTTACAAAAAACTTGATCACATGTTCTTTTATTTGTCAATTTTAATTTTAAGACTTTTGCATTACAAATTAGCCAGCTAATTCAATTTAATTATGTATTGACCCTCAAACCCAACATTTATTAGAATACAGAAAATACATGGTGGCCCTGATTTTGTTTTGAGTAGTATGTGTTAATTATTATTATGTTCTAGTGGTGATTTTTTTTAATCAATATTGCATTGTAGTACACCTGATTATTATAATTATGTAGGTATCCTACAAAATAAACCTTCAAAATACCACAGAAGTCATTTATGCCATTTCACTGAATTAATTTTGAAATTTGTTCAAATCACTACATTTCTTTAGATGGATTTGTCAAATCACCAGATTCGCTTAGGGAAATGATAAAATCGTGTTGTTATTTTAACATCCTCTGTGATTTTATCAAATCCCTGTTTTTATCATATCCCTACGACATACGCCACACATCTACAGTCAACAGATCAGACCTACCACTCCAAAAACATGAATGTACCAAGAAACAAAAAAGTATCTTTGGCAAGAGGTGATTTTAGATGGCGAACTTAAAATAATGTGGCATTTGCCATGTGGCAAGACACAAAACTTGTTACACTTCTGACCACTGCCTTTCATTCAAAAGGAAATAAAACATTCCATGGCAGAACTCGGAAATATGGTTCCAAAAAGGCTATTCAATGTCCACTAACCGTACTGCAGTATACAGAGCGCATGGAGTAGACCAATTTCATCAGAAGCGAAGCACTTACGAAGTTGGCAGAAGGAGCAAGAGGTGCTGGCTTCAAATTTTCTATTTTAGTGTGGACTTGGAGATAGCAAATTCATTTTTGCTCTACTCTAGAAACAAAAACGAACATAATGCACTTTCACAACTGCATTTTAGGTTGTGTCTGGCCCGTGGTCTCATCAACAATTATGGGCAGGTTTGTTACTAGGCAAACATGGACAATCATGGACATGAGCATGGTGACACAATACATACACACATTTTTCTCATTTAATTCCATCTCCCCCTTCACATAATAATGCAATCTATCTTTTCAAAATTATTATTTTTTTGAAGAAAATATAATGTATACCTTATAATTATTATGATATTATGTATAAATTCTCATAAACTCAACTAAAATTTTTATTTTTCCAGCAATTCTGCATACAATGACATATTTTGCAAACTTGATCATAAACCTAGAACTGCATAATATAATGCCATATCGTCGGCCTAATTCGTTAACCTGCTAAATCCATTTTTTGGCAAAATTTACTTTTTCTGCCAGTCAAAAAGTTCAGTCTAATATCTACCGTAACGTTTAAGTAATAACAGCGATATTAGCCTAAAAAGGTGACAAATGCTATGCCCGAAAAACTGCTTTCTGACCACCAGCTAATCTCCACAATGCAAACCTGCTAAATCCTATTGGGGCCTCAGTTTTGTACTGACAACGTTCCCAGACCCACGTGCCGTTTGCGACGCGTCAAGATTTGTCGTGTTTTCGTCAAATATTTGAGGATGTAAACAACTAATTATAAACAAGGTAAGTTTATATTGTTTTATCTATAAGTTTTTTTTCGTTTAGTGCGTAAATCAAATGTTTTTAATCACATTCAACTCCTAACCTAAACTTTAGGGACTTAACAGGTTTACGCATTATATTGTCTTATTTGGACACGGATTTAGCAGTTTATCAATTTAATATTTTTTTATTAATTTATTGCTTAAAAAGATAATTTCGAAGATGTTACTTATTAAATAAATTATAAAACAAAGTATGTATGTATGTCATGTACAAATAAACATTCAAGTTAAAAGCTGTTTTTAGGTCTGTATAAATGTTAAATTCCATTCATTTTGTCATAATTTTATTCTTCTTCTTCTTAAATTTTATTAAATTAAATCTTTACTTTTTTATATTTTCAAAATGCATCGGGGAAAAAAAATTGTGGCTTTGGTTTCTGAGACTTGTGACTTACAAGATAGACCTGAAAATGTAGCTCCGAAGTCAGATTATGATCCAAATAAAGCAATACACGTTTTAGAAGATATTCAGTTACAATATTCAGAATCAAGAAAGTTTATACCAGGACATTCAGATTTAGTTGCTAACAAAACTTATTATGAGATAAATGACGATGTCAATATAACATCGCTGACTGATCTAGATCTACCAAGTACTTTTATCACAGAAAATAAAGATCATACAACTTGTTCTGACATTACATTTCCCAATACTACATTCAGTGACGTGCCTTCAGACGATAAAATTTTGTCAACAGTTTATGAAGTTTACAATACTTTCATCACAGACGAGAATTTGATTATAGTACCATCACAAATTGAAATAGAATCACAAGCAACAAATATTTTGATCTCGGATAACATAAACAGTTCCAATACGCATACCATAATATCTCATGAATCAAGTACCAGTCCTATAAAAATTATACCTCATGTTGGAAACACACATCATGTTGTACCTAATCCGCCGATATCGGATGATAGTGATACAGAGAAAAAGCTTGTGCCTTATTCTGATTCTGACTCAGATTCGCTTGCTAAAATTAAAAAGAGCAAGAAACGAAAGAAACGTTTTCAAGTTGATAAAAAAGAATGGATTAGTGAAAAGAATAAACAAAGAAGACAAGGTAGGGTAAGTGCTCCAGTGAATGAACACCCCCCAGTGAATGAACAAAACGCAGTTTTATCCAAAAAATAAGAAATCTGAACGTTTCTACCGTGTGTAGTATTTTTTTTCATAATTGCAACCCTATTTCTCATTTAAGTGGTCACATTCACGTTTAATGTCATAATTCATTTCAAAATGGCGAGTGGTTAAAGTTTAAGTCGATAGTGAAATTTTTATTTGTTCGGGCTAGAGTTTAGGACTGAGGTAAGTGGAATCTTTTTTGATTTGACATTGTAATGTAAATAACGGTATTTTTGATGGGTTATTTATTTATTATCGTAGGATAACAGTTTAATATTGTGTTTCAAATCCATTTATTTGCGATTTTTGTCAGTTATATTAAATTATTAAGTGTCCCAGCATTGGATCAAAAAATCGTTTAAATTCCAGTGAATGAACGGGTGTTCATTCACTGGGTAATCGTAAAAATCACGTTTTGGTTGAAAAACATAACTTACGCTAATGCTATAAGGTTCATGTTTTGGGAGCTATTTCTTAAATAGATTTCCGATCTTTTGGCCAGTATTGGGACAGGTATGTTCATTTACTGGTTCATAAAATCCAGTGAATGAACACTTCATATTTTAAGACAGATTTCCCAAGAAATTTGGTATTTCTACCTACCTACAGGTAGTAAAATAATATTGCAATCGTTTAAAATTGTTCATTTTTCTCTTGTCCATTTAGATTACCATGGATCACAAAAAGAAGTACAATAGGTTTCAATACAGTCAACAAGCACTTGAAGCAGCTCTTAAGTCAATTGCTAATGGAGAACTAAGTATCAATAAAGCAAGCAATGTGTACAAGATACCAAAATCGACTTTACATAATAAAATCACAAACAAGGTACCTTTGCAAAGAAAAATGGGCCCTCAGTCCGAGCTTACTGTAGATGAAGAAGCTAAGATTTCTGACTGGATTATAAATAAAGCTAAATTAGGTTTTCCAATGCACCCAGATGAAGTTTTCGATACTGTTGAAAATTTTATGACCACTAATAATAGGAAAAATAAGTTTATCGGGAATAGACCAGGAAAAAAGTGGCTTAGTTTATTCTTAAAAAGGCATCCTGAGATTACAAAAAGGAATGCGGAGATTATATCCAAAGGCAGAGCCGCAGTTACTGAACAAGCTATCAGAGCTTGGTTCAAGGAACTTGAAGAGTTTTTAACAGAAGAACAAGCATTGGATATAAAAGACGACCCTAGTCGCATATTTAATGCCGACGAAACAGGTGTAATGACCTGCCCGAAAACCGGAATAATATTGGGGCCCAAAAATTACAGAAACACTTACGAGATTTCGGGTGGGAAAGAAAAAGAATCACTTACAGTTCTATGTAACTTTGCAGCAGATGGGAGAGATGTTCCTCCATTTGTCATATACCCTTACAAACGAATGCCTCCGGCTGTGATACAAAATTTTCCAGATACCTGGTTTATGGGGCGATCAGACAGTGGATGGATGGTGTCCAACACTTTTTTTTCATACATACAAATGTTTTACGATTGGCTGGTTCAGAATGAAATACAATTACCGGTTTTACTTTTTCTTGATGGCCACAAATCTCATATAAACCAGGAAATGTTTACGTTTTGTCAGGAAAAGCGAATATTAATATTCTGCTTATATCCGAATGCCACGCACATATTACAGCCCTGTGATGTCGGCATTTTTGGACCCATAAAAAAGTGTTGGCGGAAAATCGTGCGCAAAAATAAACAAAATTCTACAGCATCCATAACAAAACATAATTTCGCAATAAAATTTAAAGAAGCCTACACCAGTGGATTAAAAGTTGAAACCATAAAACATGCTTTTAGGGCATGTGGACTATATCCTTTAAATGCAGACGGAGTTGAGTATTCAAAATGCATTAGCACTCGACGAGAGGAAATTAATGGGCAAATTGCTCTTAATCGTAATAATTCTAGAGGAGAGAAAGGACGATATGAGGAGCACTATTAAAATTATTGAAACAGAAGTAGGTCAAAGTATCAGAAACGAATTCGTTCAGGCTTACTTGACCAAGAATACGCATCAGCATGCATATTTTTCACTCTGGTTCAAATGTCGCAAAGAACTCGATGGTGTTAGAGATGTGTCTAGAGGACCATCAATGGATGCACCAGATGCTAACAATTCCTCCCAAAATGCTCCTCTCGATTTATCCAATACGTCGACTTCTATACTTCAATCATTATCTAACACACAATTATTGGATGGAGACATACAACCCGTCATTAATTCCGAAGCAGACCCGTGCTCCATCACATTTCATGACCAAGATTTGACAAATTTTATCGTTCCTAGTCTGACGGATTTTAATAATATTTCTAATTGTTCAGAATATCTTAAAGACTATACGGAAAATCTAAATGAAACCACCGAAATAGTAGAGTTTATAATTAATAGTGAATTGAATCCACCAACCGTAATTCCTCTTCCATGGTATGATACTCCACAAGCTGGTACATCGTTAGACATTAGAACAGAATTGTTTCTAAGCGATGGACCTTCTACATCTTCTACTCCTATATTATTTATTGAAAGTAATCCAGAAATTGAAAACAATAGTTCTATGAATGTGTGTACAATCACGGAGGACGATATTCAGCCAGTTGTTAACTCAAATAAAATCGACAGCTTTCTGGGGTATCCAAAAATCGCTTCGGAAAAAAAAGCAGCCAAAGTAAAAAAACCTAATCCCATGCCGTTTGGATTAACAGGCCAACGATACAAAGCGTATGTAGAAAAGATACAAGAAGAAAAGAGATCAAAAGAAGAAGATAAAATCAATGAAAAAAAAAGGAAATTAGAGGCAAAAGAAAATGAAAAACGAAGAAAACTGGAAGAAAAAGAAAACAAAAAGAAGGATAGAGAAGAAAAGCTTTCACAAAAACGCAAAGAACAGAACAAAACTGAGAAACACTTACAAACACCTAGTCCGGTAAATGAAGATAAACAAAATGATGAAATTGGAATGAATGACTTACCAGGGTCAACTAAGGATCTTCACGGAAAATATGTTATGGCCAAATTCAAAACTGATAAAAGAACACGTCACTATGTAGGCAAAGTCCTTATGGTAAACGATCAAGAAAAGAAATGTAAGATAGATTTTCTAAGAAAAAAAGCGGTATGTGATAACATTGTTAGTTTCGTAAAACCAAATGTACCTGATGTGTCTGAAGTAGATTTTGAAGACATAGAACGTGTATTAAGTGAGCCTGCTTATTCCAGACGTGGATTGATCTCTTTTAATAATGTAACATTTAGCGATATAGAATAAGTAAAATAATCAAAAGGATGTCTAAGGAATCCTAACGTCAATAAAGTTAAACGAATTAAGACTGTGATTAGCTTATATTTCGACTCACTTATTGTGATTTTAGTTACGTACTTGTTATTTACGCAAAGTTTCAGTACTTCGGTGAAGTTAGTTTGTACCTGATTATTTAAATTGAAAACTGATTAAAGTTTAAATTTGTAAACAATACATGACCAAGAAGTTTTTAGTTACCTAGTTAATTAGGTATTAGCTAACTATTGTTTTTACTTTGTAATAAAAGATTTTAACGTGCCTGAGAGGTCTATGAATGTCTGTAGAGTAATTAAGGTAAGATTTAGAGGTTTTGTTTTGAGAAGATTTTATTTTTATTTTTTCTATTAAGACATTGAAGATTTTTAAAGAAATGTTGATTTTTTCACCGCATTTATTGCAATAATAAGACTGTAATAGTGTAATTAATAAACGAAGATTTCTGTTCATTCACTGGTTTCATTTCGTTCATTTACTAGAAAACGCCGTTCATTCACTGGAGTTTAGGGGTATTTTCCGATTTACTGCTTATTATAATAAAACTGTTAATGTTATGTTGTAAAACGTACCTAAAAATAATTTTTGAATATATTCTTAACACTGAAAACAAATTTCGGCCGCTTTCATTAGTAATAACCCACAGTAAATATTTTTTAAAGTTCGCAAATTGCTTAAGTGTTCATTCACTGGTGCCATTACCCTAAAACATATTTTGGGAGAGAGAAAAAACAAGACTGTTGGAATTATAATAAAACTAAAGAAGCACGTTTCATTAAATCAAGGTGCTCCTGTAAAATTGGGAAGTACAGTACTTTAAAATGTGAAACAGTAGATGAAGGTGTAAGAAGAAGCATTTTTAATCGATTTTGGAGTCTTACTTGGGGCGAAAAAAAGACCCTTGTTAACGAATGGGTAACAACTATTCCGATTGTCCGGCCACGAAAACGAAACACCGAAGGGACAACCAAGAGGGCTAACACCTTTGTTTATCATTTAAAAGTAAATGATCAAAGTGTCAAAGTATGTCGAAAGATGTTTTTGAACACTTTGGATTTAGGAAGATGGACGGTTCAAAATTGGAAGCAAGAGTTTTCAATGCGGCCTCCTAGTACACTGAGACGTCCAACACAATTATCTGAATCTGCTTCGAAGCCGAAACAATCACTTATTCAGTTTTTGGAGTCTCTTCCCGTAATGGAATCTCATTATTGTCGAGCAACGTCACAGAAGTTATATTTATTGCCAGAATGGAATTCTAAAGAAAGCCTCTACCAATTTTACGTCAACGATTGGTGCAAAGAGCGAAATATAAAAGCTCTATCCATAAGTTTGTTTTCGAATTTATTTGAAGACAAAAATTTGGCCCTCTTTAAGCCGAAAAAAGATCAATGCGAAAAATGCGCCTGTTATAAAGTTGGAACAGTTACAGAAGAAGAATACAAAGAACATATTGAGAGAAGTAAACAAGCAAGAGAAGAAAAAGATGCGGATAAGAAGGGAGAAAATTACGTTTTCACAGTGGACTTACAGGCTGTACTAATGGCACCAAAATCGAATGTTAGTACGCTATACTATAAAATGAAGCTACAAGTTCACAACCTTTGCTTTTTTAATATAAAAAATAAAGATGGCTTCTGTTTTATATGGAATGAAGTAGAAGGTGGACTTAATGCTGAAGAATTTGCCTCCATTTGGGTTGACTTTTTAGAAAACAAAATAATACGTCCAGAAGTTAATACTGAAGAGGGGAAAAAAACAATTATAATTTACAGTGACGGTTGCACTTACCAGAATAGAAATTGTATTTTATCTAACGCTCTTTTGAATATTGTCATGAGGCACAAGAATATAGCTATCGAACAAAAAATTTTAGAGGTCGGTCACACCCAAATGGAGGCCGATTCAATGCATTCCACTATAGAACGTCACCTAAAGAACAAAGTCATAAATGTGCCCGCTGAATACATATCTATTGCTAAGTATGCTCGTAAATGCCCAGTACCCTACTCTGTAACTTATTTGGACCACACTTCAAAAAATTCGACAAAATTCAGTTTTATAAAAGTATTCGTCCAGGAAGATCCAAAGGGGATCTTAAGGTAACTGACATCCGTGCACTACGTTACGAAAGCAATGGATCAATTCTTTATAAAACTTGCCATAAGGATGAATGGCAAAGTTTACCACAAAGGCGATCTCTGCAATGTAATCCTTGCGAGATTAGTGAACTATCCCAATTGCATCAGAACCGACGTAAAATTACTGCACGAAAATTTGAAGATTTGCAGCAAATAAAAAAGACCCTTCCTTCTGATTATCATAAATATTATGACGATTTACCTCATGAGTAGAATAAGAAGAGCCAATAAGTAGTATTTAAGTCTAATTACAACTTTACATTTTACCAAAGATTCAGATTGATTTCTAAATATTGTTAAGATTTTTTGAATATTGTTTCTGTTTCATAGTATTATTAATATTAATTGATTGTGATACCTATAGTCTGTAGTAAAACAATATTAAATGGCTGTCATTAGTTATAATATAATACTTAAGAGTACAACACGTAATAACATAATAAACCAACATATAATAACGTATATTAAAAATATTACAGACTGATTACATAAAAAGTCTATCTTAGATATTTTAACCCTGTTTCCTATTGAAGAAGACTGATTGTTTAATTTTTAATAATAAATATTTTGATTACAGATTCAATTCGTTTCACTGCACAATTAATTAATCTATACACCATACTAAATTTAAGTCAAAAACTGCTATGTCCTCAAGCAAATTGAATCTTCACCTTGAAAAACTGCTAAATAATTGTTTTATCGAATTTTATAAAATGTGTAAAAGTTATGCTACTAATTATATTGCTAAAATATCAAGAAAAATTATAGAAACCAACGGGATTTTCAGAATTTTGATTGCTAAATTAATATAGATATTATTCAGTTTTTTCTTCGTCCTGTAAACTATGAAAAAATGGACTTAGGAGGTTAACGAATTAGTCCGACGATATTTGGTATAGAAAGATTTTGGTAATATTTTTCAAAATTCTACAGTAAACCTTTGTAGGGTGTCTTGGGGTCATACTAAGTCATTATTTTCATCATATTCAAACAACCATGCAGTAAGGGGTTAAAACTTTAGTTGTCAGACAACTAAGTAGCCCTATGAGTCAGCAGATCATGCCGTATCTATATTTAGTGCAGCACCCAAATATGTTTTTGGAAACATGATAGGGACACAAGAAGAAAAAGAAATCCCATCAGGGCGATGAAGTTTCTCTTTAGTTATCGAATCCAGTAATTTCGTTTGTAAGCAAAAACTTTTGACACTAAAAAAGGGCAAATTAAGCAATTTTACGGAAGCATTTTTTTTTAAACCTACGATAAAAAACTATCTACTGCCATGAAATATCATAGAAATATTATATAAATATATACATAGATCACTAGTCGACCATCCCTAGAACGAATGTTTTGTTGGATTCGACGAAATAAATTTACTAGAATGATTCAAAGAAAAATTAAAAAGCGCCCCTAAGACGACCCACTGACCAAGATCTGTAATGTACACGCTTTTCAACGTAATCCAGATAAAACCAAGACATGATGGATATTCATTAAAGCAGAAACGAAACAACAAATACCTACGGAACCAAACATAAACCACTATGACATAAAATAAATTCTGTACCCATCAACGAATAGAAAACTTTTTTCCCTTGAAACATTTTGAAAGGGATCAATCATCAAGTAACCAACTCTAGCCACCATTGAAGAAATCAAGAAACACAGAAATCACGTTACAACAAGAAAAGAAAGCCTAGACCCCAGATATGAAGAACAGTGCAAATAGTTGAATACCTTTTAAACTAAAATGTACTCTAACTGAGAGACTGCGGACACTGGACACAGATGAATAATCGTAAATCGATCGACCCCGTGAAAAGAAGAGCGAGAAGTGAGAACAAACAAATTGCAGTGTTGCCAGAAGGCAAAGTCTGTGGAGCACTAAAAGCGGTGCGAATTGCACTAGATCTGTGGTATTTTTAACTTCAAAGCACTGTTTATAATTGGCATGGATTTGAAAAGAAAGACATAAAATTCAAAACTTAGTTTTTAATGTATTTTAATACTTAACTACGACATTAAATCAATCAACTTACAATTGTGTTGTACTTAAACGTATGTACGTACGCGTAAGGAACGAGTTGACCGAATACTGAAAAAAAACCATAGTTAATCGTACGTAAAGTCCATTTCACGAAAGAAGTCCCGCAGATGCAGCGCTGTATGTCGCGCGACATAATGTTGTTTCACAACTTTTGGCATCGTAAATAAACCTTTTAACGCACTAATCCAATAATAAACTCACAAAATATCTACCACAACAAACGCACCTTGATAACGTCGACAAACGACAACATGGCCGATCTGTTAAATTTAGTTCCACAATTGTCCGCGGGACTTCTTTCGTGAAATGGACTTTACGTAAGAATTTACTTCAGGGAAATTCCATGGCCACTGTCTCTCTGCTGTCACCAGTCACCATACTGGTGACATCTTCGATGTTCAACTCGTGTAAATGCGAGAGATAGCGTGTGCGGTGAAATATTCCAGAAAAAGGCCGCTATATCAATCTATACTAATATTATAAAGCTGAAGAGTTTGTTTGTTTGTTTGAACGGGGTAAACTCTGGGACTACTGGTTGGAATAGAGAAACTCTTTTTGTGTTGGATAGTCCATTTATCCAGGAAGGCTTTAGGCTATATAACATCACGCTACGACCAACAGGAGCGGAGCATAAATGAAAAATGTTGCAAAAACGGGAAAAGATATTCCTTTTTGAGAGCTTCCGTTGCGTGCGCTGCGAAAACGGTTTAAGTTAAGTAAATATCATGTATCAAGGAATTGTTCCTCTTTAAAAGTTCTAAAAAAAATTCGCGACAGCATATGTCTATCTTTTAAGATTGACTCACTGTAACCATTTTTTACTATTAAAATGTTAGGTTAAAAAGAATGATAGTTTGCGAAGCTTATTTAACCCATATGGTATTAATCTATATCTAAATAAATATGTTTATTAGCACAAAAATTTAATATAGAATATTTGTGCCCTTTACTCTATACAGTTTAAACAAATATCTTAGAAGATATCGCAATGTAAAAATATCCGCGCGACAAAATAATTACGCGTGCGGCAGTCATTCGGTCCGGTGCGATAGGTTAGTGGGGATTCTGGCCTCCGGGGACTCTGGAGAAATTCAAATTCAAAATATCTACTGTTTACAAGGTACAAGGTGTTACTGTATATTTAACAGTAAGAGATACCTATAGTAATTCACACTTTAATATAATCTAAACTAATATTGTAGAGAGAAAAGATACGATTTTTTGTTTGTTACGATTTAGCTCAATTTATGTTGACATTATTTGTTATAAGCTATATTATGTGACGCAGACGAAGTTGCATGGGTCAGCTAGTTTATTTATAATTAAAGAGCAGACATGAAAAAAGCACTAGAAATAGCACTAGGCACTAAAAATTTTGGATGCGCACTGAACATACCAAAAATGCACTAGATTTAGTGCCGAAAGCACTAAAATGGCAACACTGACAAATTGACTATTGAATTGAGATTCATTGTTTTGTTCATGAGCATTCGATTTATTTGCAGTGTTGCCAGTCGGGTCTTGTCACAAATAACCTGAAAATAGCTATGCATGCGAGTCGGCAAAAAAAGCTGCGGGGACGCGCCTTTAGAAGCTGACAGTGTTGAAGAGAAGTTTTTCGACACCTTTAGTTTGTTGTTAGTTTAGTTAATATATATTTTGTTGATATAAAAAGTAAATATGTAAATCCTGTTTAATGAAATCAAATACGAATAGTTGTAAAAGAAGTAATACTGATTGAACTAGATGGCGAATTGATCATCTACGGTTTTCTTCACCTGAGTCAGATTTGGTGGGCACTAGACTAAACCCATAGACATATATTTCTAACTCAATGGCACTAACCCATAGACATATAAAAAGTATGGACTGGACATACCTACAAAAAAAAAGGTGCATACCTACAACCTAGAACGGTACTCAAAATGGCTGCCAATGCGAGGGTTGTGTCAATCAATTCATGGTACATAGTATTACTGTAACGAGTATCGATAGTAGTACTACTTAATAGTATAACGAGCATTAGTATAAATCTTGGTTGAATTATAATGAACAGTCCGTTGTAACAGAAAACCATGAATAAATTTACTTTCCTTCTGATACCTGGGAATAAAATTAATTTTAAGTGGTTTTCTGAACTAAATTAGAGAATGCTTTTTACATTTGCGCTTTCAATTATATCTGCAGGTCAATTGCGTATCTTTTTAAATGTTAAAGTCTGTTTTTTAATCCCTGAGACTAAATTGACACATGCAAATGTCAAACTTACAAATAATGCTGCCAGCTCTTTTGTTTAGTGTTGTACCTACGATACCGGTTTGAATCGTAACTTTTTATATTTATAAGACGACTAGAAAAAAAAAAAAATGCTATCAGTGTTGTTCCCGTACACGATACAACGGATATATGAACCATTTTCTCATAAAAAGGCAGCACTTTTGAAAAATACGGCAATTATTGGAACTTGACACTATACAAACAATTGCAATTCTAAAAATAAATATGATAATACGGCAGTTAGTGTGTGATTTCAAGTGTTCGAATACGCCCGTTGTGTCTATTGCGATACACTATCTAGTGTTTTTTGTTATATTTTCGTTGAGTTTGTTTCTGTTACTTTGTTATTTTTTTGTGTTAAGTATTGTGGTTTTGTTACGTTTTTTGTTTTCGTTGAACATTTATCATGGACGCTCAGCCTTCTACTTCGTCGCGTAGGCGTGAAGAAGAAAGTTTATGGCCAAGAAAAAAACGTAAGCTCATATCATTTAGCCAAACAGGAAAAGACATGATCATGAACGCTTACAAATTGCAAATATGTTCGTACTGAAAAGAAAACCGAATCTATAACCGAGATGCCGAAAAAAAACGAATGTGTTTTAAAAACTGCCGAAATCCTGAACATATCCAGAGCTACAATCTACTGGGTGCTAAAGGAGCACAAAGAGAATGAAAATTTAAGCTCTCCGAAAATACCTGGCCGTAAATGAATGGCTGAAAAACAATTTACTAACATTAAACACCACCAAGACTAACTACACATGTTTTAGTGTTAGTAACCGGACACAACCCAATGAAGACCTCAATTTGAGGGTACACACATGCGGAAATCTAAACAGTATAGACTGCAATTGTTCACGTCTCAATAGAGTCTCTAAGACGAAATACTTGGGCGTGATGGTTGACCAGTTTCTGTCTTGGTATCCTCACCTTGAGCAGGTGATTGCCAGGGTCAGAAAGCTTACTTGGATCTTCAAAACATTAAGACACGTGGCTCCGACTAAAATGTTTCGGTGTGTTAAGCGACCTAGAAATCTCCTTAATGAAATTTATTTTGCTCTAGCACAGTCCGTCCTTCTGTATTGTATCCCCATTTGGGGTGGCGTAGCTAAAACTAGATTTTTGGACGTGGAACGTGCACAACGAGCACTTATAAAGGTTATGTATTTTAAAAATAAAAGACACTCTACTAAAAATATATACGAAATCAGCAATTTACTCTCAGTCAGAAAACTGTAATAACTCAAACGGTTCTAAGAAGGCATAAAACCCTTCTTTATCATCTTTATCATATGAATAAGAAACACAAAAGGAGAAAGGATATCATTGCAGTAGTTCCTCCATGTAAAACCAAATTTAGTAGCAGACAATTTCACCATCTCTCAGCTCAATTATACAATAGAATTAATAAATACATATATATACACAATAAAAACAATCACGACTGCAAAAAACTTATAACAAACTGGACAAAGTCTCTTAGTTATGAGGATACGGAAGCTCTTCTGATTTATCATGAGTAATATATTCACACACCGTAACGACACAAACCTTACTGTACTCCTTACACTACACTACTCTACACCTCACCACACCACACTACACGACACTACACCACACCACACCACACCACACCACTCTACACCACCCCACACTACACCACATCACTCTACACCACACCACACAGCACCACACACCACACCGCACTACATCTTACACACGCGCCACGCCTAACTAAAGCACACCACGATTCACGTGATACATAATTCAAGATGTTAGATTAAGAAAAAACAATAATTATGCTGTAATATAATCATGTAACAATAATATATCTAAGATATGGAGGAGCGAGTGGAGACCGCGAAACGGCAAGCGTAAGGTGGGACGCCCTCAGGCTCGGTGGAGCGATGATCTTCGCAGAGTGGCTGGTAACAACTGGATGAGAGTTGCCGAAAATCGAGTTGACTGGCGCAAGATTAAAGAGGCCTATATCCAGCAGTGGATTGCAATAGGCTGATGATGATGATGGAGGAGCGGAGTCTCCTAACACAGGCATTGTTTGCCTAAAAGGAGGCTCCAAACACAAATCATTGTATATGAAGCATTTTGTTTAAATAAAAATATTTTTCATTTTTCATTTTTTTCAAATTAAATTTCAAAGACAAATTGGACGATTTCACTCTTTCGGCTATACATCGAGAAGTTAAATTTTTTTTTTTTTTAAACGTTGCCCCACACTAGGAATTTCTCGTTTATCGTGGTTGCGTTTACAAACACTTACAACTCACATACACAAACACACCCAGACCCGAAACAATTACTATCTGTAGGCCATACAAATATTTGTTCCGTGCGGGGATCGAACCCGCGACACGCAGCGCAGCAGTCCAATCCCTCAGCCACTGCGACAACCGTGCCGTCAAATTAGAAACGAATCACGCTTGCTATAAATAATAAAACCTTCAAATTAAATGAACTACGAAGTCTTTTTGAAGAAGGACTTCGTCAAGTGACCCCGCAGCGGTGGAAAAACTGTGTGGCTCACGTTATTAAAATTGAAGATGAAATGTGTCATATGGGCCATATGGTCGAAGACAGTATAATATTGTACTGATCGATTTATAATAGAAGTAGCCAGCGACTCTGACGATTCTGACATGGAGTCCTGACCTGGTTAATCTAGAAGTAAATCTAAGTAGCTATAGTTGCTAATTTAGAGTAATATTGCATAGCGGCAATGTCGTTAGCTGGTGCTTGTAGATATGACGCTGTAATGATAGAGTTGCGTATGGGGCTGCGGGTTGTTCGTAAAAGATACCGCGGCCTCGACATAAAGGGCTAAGAAGGAACATGGCTGGTTTTGAGTCAGTAGGAGTCTGACACTATGATAGCCACTGACATTTAAAAAGATACGCAATAGCCCTGCAGGTCTGTAGATTATGGTAGGTATGCAGATCCTAGTGAAAAACAAATTCTTCTAATAAGAAGACGATTATGTTTCTATTATGATTAACATACTGACGTGTAGAGTAAAATAAAATAAGAATGATTTTTATTAAATCTGTTTATTGGTGTGATAATTATGATTAATGATGTTTATTTTGCAAATAGGTTTGTACATACACTTTTACAAGTCACTTTTTATTAAAACTACATGGGGCCGGTGTTTCGTTCCTGACTACTCAGAGAAGAAACTTCCGAAACAAACTTAGAGGTCATGGTCCCTTTTAAAGTCCAAACATAATCTTGCTATACACACATGAAGACTATGCATGTATATCTATGTCCAATCGGTGCAAGCATGCTGATGTCTTATTTTCAGATCACGTATAACAATCTTATAAGTCTGTGGGACGGTATCTCGGTTCTGTGAACCACGGGCCAGAGCACGGTCACTCGAACAGATATCGTTTCAGCGCAGCGAAGGAACTGGTACCGGACTTATACGGCAACGGTACAGCACTATTCATGTTTGTAAATAAACGAATGAAATTATGAATTAACAACAAGGTCTCTGGGACGGAAATAAACCCAAACATTAACATTTAAGCGATAAATTTATGATCGCTTAGCATTTTTTTCATCGAAAGTGTATTACTCCTAGATGCATGCAAACCGGCTTCTAACCTGTGCCCCGACAATTGAGGTTTATTTTCCTTCTTTCTTGCACCACACTTCACAATACAACACGCAGGCATATTGAATTACTGTTTTCTAACATGTACATGCAGTTCTAAAGGTAAACTCCTCATAATTTTCTCACAAATCTCAATAAAACAAAAAGTAAACAACCATTTGACAGCAGAACTACCACGAAACTCGCCGCATAACATGGCGGAAACGGCACCTACCTACTATTGTGTGACTCGTAACACCAAATGTTGCCATTATGAGCAACAACTGAAACATTGTTGTCTCTTTCATCAAATACGATTACTGCATTAGAAAGAACGAAACAAAACGATATTTCACATTCTGTATCCTATTTCACTCATATTTGTAAGCAAATGTATCTATAGAATATCGCGGCGTATCTATGTTTTTTCTATCTCAATGCTCTAACCTCACTTCTAACCTTAATATGTCATATATTTTGACGTAACATTTGATTGCTGTCATTGTCATTTAAAATTTATTTTCTTTGCCCGGTTCAGTCAGTCATCTCGTTTTAGCTGGCCGTTGAAAATTATCTCATATCTTGGTCACATTTAAATAAAAACCATCTGCTATAAGAATAATTGCAACAAGTGAATTACAAATATGGAGGTTACAGATGAAAACTTAGCTACCTTAGCGAATTACCTTCAACAGACGCTTAACCCGGACACCAACATAAGACGACCGGGTATGTAAAAAATATTTGTTTTTACCCAAGCATTACCTGTTATGTTTCTAATATTGTCCTGATTTCATTCTAACATTATTTACTGGTTAGGTTAACAATGTGAACCAACAATATTCCCGGTAATTTGTGCCGTACTGTAATATTGTTTATCGATAACCTCAAAGCCTAACTCAGTAGTGTTACTCACGATTTTTTTGATTTTTTTCATTGAATTTTAAAGTAGTTATTTTAATAATCCAAAGAACTATATTTATTTGTAAACATTAAAATATACCGTGTATAAGTGCCCATAAATGAGTCTTTTCTCTGTTGAATGTTTTTAATGTTTGTAAGCAACATGACTTATATTTCCTTTTCACTAATCTTACAATGTCTTGCGTCAATTTTATTTAGATTGCCATCAACATGCTATTTAAAGGACCTTTTTTGCAATTTGCCGGTCACTGTCAGGTTGTATGTTGATTAAAATAGGATTCACGACTGTAACAAATGTGACTTTTCTGAGTAATAATGATTAAAATCACCAATACATTGATTATATCTCTATAAATACATACGCATTATGTGTGCGAATCATATTTTAATCCACTTAAAACCTAACACTGACCTGCAAATTGCAAAAAACGTAAGAAAATATTTGAATGTTGCAGGCCACCTTGGAAATTTCACCTTAATACAAATCCTTATTGATATATTTAAATAATTAATTTTGTTGATTAATGCTATCAATCTGGTTTGCAGCTGAAAAGTTTTTGGAAAGTGTTGAAGTAAATCAGAACTATGCTATCTTGTTGCTGCACCTGATTGACAAAGAGACTGTGGACCTCACTATCAGGGTGGCCGCTGCGATTGCTTTCAAGAACCTCATCAAACGAAATTGGCCTGTTGTAAGTATGAACAACTGTGATATTTAATATTAACTTGCTTCTGTGCACTGCTTTGCCTGCATTGTACCTGATTAGAAAGTTGCCTGTCCATTGGGAATAATTTGAATTTTTTTTATTGGCCTTTTTGTTATTGTAGGAAACCTCCTAAAATCCATCTCATTCGTGAGACATCCCCAAAACCTTATCACTCTGCCTGACCTAGGAATTGAACCCAGGACCTCTTATTCCACAGTCGCTAGACAGATGAGATAGCATAAAAAAGTTGTTTATTTGTTTGATTAACAGGAAGATGATGGTGTGGACCGCATCCATTCCTCAGACAGAGCCACCATCAAGACCTTGATAGTGTCACTGATGTTGAAGTCTCCTGAAGCCATCCAGAGGCAGTTCAGCGATGCCGTCTCCATCATCGGAAAGTGGGACTTCCCTGAGAAGTGGCCAAGCCTTATACCAGAGATGGTTGAGAAGTTCGGAACTGGTGACTATCTTTTATAACTGACATACATAAACTCACACCCTTTTCCCATGAGGTTAGGCAGAAACCACAGAACGCCACTTGCCTCCTTCATACTCCTTTTGCCTCGTCCACATTCATACACTCACGCCGGTTACGAGTACTACGCACCTGTCCTTTCAGAAGAACGGCACCAATAAGATCAGTGTGTCTTTCTTCGTCCCCTCCCGGTATTACCACTCACATCTGCCTTGTAAATACCTTTTGTTAATCGACTTTCATTCATTTCTTTTCTTTTTTGTCATTCTTTTTCTTTCTTTTACAACTAAATAAGGTGTTAACGGATCTTTCTCAAAACCGTCAACCAAGAATTCTCTACTGATGTACAGAACTATTTAAGTAACCCTACGCAAAAAATTTTGCTGGGAAACGATTTTTTGTTTTGGGCTGAAATATCATTGTAACTCACCCAAAATATTGTGCTGTTGTGTGTTGTGATGGTCTATTTACACCCCTTTTAACCGACTTCTGAAAAGGAGGGGTAAAAAAGGTAAAAAATTTAAAACTTCTTTAAATATCATTGGATACTTTAACTTTACGTTTTCCAACTATCTCGGTACGTTGTTATTTTGTTATACTTACTAGCCCGTTCTGGCCCCGCTGTTAGCCGTTGAGCGTGTTGTTGAGAACAAAATGTTAACAAATGTTATTCATTGTGAACAAATAACATGTTATGTTTTGGTGTTATTTGTTATATTAACCTCCACTACCTTGGGGGTGTAAGGTTGGGACTCGGGAGACAAGTGAAACACACGAGATCTGGGTAGATACTGATTATATATTGAGATTATTGAGATTAACTACACGGATTAATAGGTATGCATACACATCTATAGTTACTACATCTCATCTTCACCGCATTAAAAAAAATTAAATTAACTACAGTTTAATTTCATTTTACGCTATAATATTATATTATATTATATTTATGATTATATAGTTATACACGAATTATAATAGTAATAATGCTGTTACATTGTAGTAGTTTTTTTTTTTTTTTTTTTACATTTATGTACTTATTACTAAATTATCTTATAACTTATTATACACACACATATAGTACCTGTATTTAAATAACTATAATCAAGAAACAGGTGGCATGTACAGTTTTGTCCTGTTCTTGTGTATTGTGTACATTTTATTATTTTTCATAATTTCTACATTTGGTGAACATTCTCTTATAACAGTGTATGGACCTTGATAAATGCTTTGGAACTTATTACCTGTTTCATTTTTTATTAAAATTAAATCATTTGGTTTGTATGACACTGGGTTAACATTTCGGTCGTATCTCACTTTTCTGTTTACTTTACTGGCTATTAAATTATCTCGTGCCTCTCTTTGCGTTGTTTGTATTCTGTATTTTAATTCTAATGGGTAGCTATCAAAATTGTATAAAGGATCAACTTGGCCTGAATTTAAGTTCGTTGGTAAAATCCATTTTTTGCCGAATACTAACTCAAAAGGGGTAAATCGTGTCTCAGTGTGTACTGATGTATTATATGAAAAACACCAAAATGGAAGCCATGTGCTCCATGCTTCTGTATGATTACCTGTTTGAATCCTTAAATAATTACCCAAGTGTTTGTGTGAGTTTTCCAATGCGCCAATACTCTGATGATGATACGCCGTTGACTGTAATTTATTTATATGTAATAGGGTACATACCTCTTTCATTGTAGTTGACAAAAACTCTGAGCCCATATCTGTTGCTATAGTTCCTGGAATTCCGTATCTGAGAATAAAATTATTAACAAAATTTCTAGCTACGTCACTTGAGGCTTTAGATAACATTGGGTATGCTTCAACGTATTTAGTCAGTTCACATTGGATGGTCAATATATATGTGAAATTATTGTAATCTCTATCCAATGGACCTACCAAGTCCATGTAAATTTTTTCAAAGGCTGATGTTGCCGTAGTCGTGATTTCCATAGGTTCTTTTGTATGATGTGACGAATGTTTTTGTCTTTGACATTTATCGCATCTTTTCACAAACTCTGTTACATCCACCTCTAGCCTTGGCCAGAAATAATATTTTTTAATATTATTAATCATCCGTCTAATGCCCGCGTGGCCACTAGTGGGCAAAAGATGGAAGTCATTTATGATCACACGTTGATCATCTTTGTTGTTTATTCTCTCTATATCTTTTAATATACATAGTCGTGGTCCGGACCATTTATTTATTTTCTGTACTTCACTTATTACTCTTTCTATAAAATTACTTTTATCATTCTTATTCTTTATGAAATATATTTCCTCTATGTTATATTTCTTACAAATTATTTCCAACTCTCTCACAAATTCGCCTGGCGAGAATTGCGATCGAGACGCTGGATTTATGAAAATTGTATTTCTTGTTGGTGCATAACAAAAACATTTGTTCTCATATTTTATTTCATTCAAGTTACGATGTCGTGCTAATTCGTTTTCTGTTATAAAACGTAATTCAATGAAACATTTAGGTTTACTAATCATTTCTACAACTTTCGGTTGATCAGGCCGATTGTCGTCAAAAATAACAGTACCCTGTGTTTGTAACCTGGCCTTCTGGCCTCGTGTCATTACATTGATAACACTGTCATTCATCTCTTTCAACTCCTCCGATGTTATGCGCAAGCGTGACATTGCGTCCGCTGCTGAATTATTTTTCCCTCTCAAATATTCCACTACGAAATCATATTCTTCCAAAATCAATCTAAATTTTGTCAATCTGCTTGAAGGATCTTTCATTCCAAATAATGCTATGAGCGGTTTATGATCTGTTTGGACTGTAAACTTACGGCCATACAAATAAGGTCTAAAATGCTTAACCGACCAAACGATGGCTAGCAACTCTTTCTCGATTGTTGGGTATCTTTTCTCGGCTTTATTCAAACTTCTACTCGCAAATGCTACCGGTCTACTGTTTCCGTTACACAATACCGATCCAATAGAGTAATTTGACGCGTCAGTTTGTAAAATAAATTGATTATTCTCTGAGAAATCGGGATATTGTAATACTGGATGTTTAATGACACATTGTTTAAGTAATTCAAATGATTTTTGACATTGCTCATCCCAATTAAACATGACATTTTTCCTACATAGTGAATTTAATGGATGTGCTTTCTCTGCGAAGTTTGGGATGAATTTCCTATAATAATTAACGAATGCTACGAATCTTTTTACTTCTTCTGTGTTTATGGGAACTGGGTAGTTTTCCACAACTTTTATCTTATTGGAGTCTGGTATGACACCCTCTGGAGTAACAATATGACCTAAGAATAGTAATTCTTTCTTTAAAAAATTACATTTTTGGGGATTTAATTTTAAATTAACCTTTCGTAACCTTTCAAATATGTCCTGAAGATTTTTAATATGGGACGTTAGATTTCGGCTAAAACATACTAAATCGTCTTGATATACTAGGCATTTTTCGTACGTCAAACCTGTCATTGCCATAGTCATCATTCTTGAAAAGGAACTGGGACTCGTTTTAAGTCCTTGGGGTAGTCTAGTCATTTGAAATCTTCCAGAATCAAATGCTGTGTATTTACGACTGTCGGGATCTAATTTTACATTATAATATCCTTGATGCAAATCTAAATGTGTAAAGTACATACAGCCTGATAAAGAATCTAATATTTCCGTAATATTTGGAAGAGGAAATTTGTCATCCTGTATAACGTTGTTCAGTTTCCTGTAGTCAACTACTAACCGCCATTTCTTGTTCCCATCGCTATCCGATTTTTTCGGTACAAGTAGAATGGGACTAGACCATTCACTCTGAGATGGTTCTATAATTCCTTCATTTAACATTTTGTCTATTTGACTTTTAATTTCATTTTTTAAAGAGTGTGGTTGTCTGTATGGTTTTGAATAAATTGGTTGAGTGTCTTGTTTCAAAACAATCGAGTGTTGATAAATGTCCGTAGTCGACAATTTATCTCCTTCCAAATAAAAAATGTCTGAATATTTGGCACATAAACTTTCAATGTTTTGTTTTTCTTCTTTATTTAAATTACTTAAGGTTAACTTTGTAAATAGCTGCTTAACCCGGTCTGCATTCAACTCATTTTTGTTAAAAACGCAGATATCGTAATCCCTGGTACTCTGTATATCTAGATTTATTTCTGACAATGTGACGTCATTGGCTGTTGTATTCAAAATACGTACTGGTATTCTACCATTGTCTGGAGCCACTAATGTACTCGCGACAAAAATTCCCTCACATACTTCTTTCGTACTTATCACGCATTCGTCCTTCAAGTTAGTATTTACATAGTGAATTGACTCTGACCTAGCAGGTAATGTCATTAAATAATCCTTGGAATTATATAGTTTCAAAGTTATCTGGTTCCCATTATACCATAATGATAAAACATTGTTATGAAAGTCAATAACCGATGAGTACTTGCTTAAAAAGTCTTGCCCTAAAATTCCATACGCCTTACAAGGCAAGGTGTCAAACACATAGAACTTATGGACTATGTTTTGTTCGTGAGTCCATAATTGTAACTTTACATATCCAATTGCTTGGACTCTGCCTCCGATCCCATTTATAGTTATGTCCTCCTTACAGATGGGGATATTGAACTTTTGTACGTGTTTATACTTTAAGGCTGAAATGGATGCGCCCGTATCAATTAACCAGCTAAACGGTTGCAAGTGATTCACTAATAACTCTACGTAATAACTACTTTCACTAGCCATGATTTTATTACTTTTAGGAACGAAAAAACTCACTTCCGCATTCCTTGGCATCATATGATGAAGTGCTGGGTTGTGGCCGTGATTCATCATCAGTGATCACGCGAACATTTCCACGACCCCCTTTATTTCCCCTGTTGGTATTATTTCTAAAAGAGTTACCTCGATAATAGCCTCTACCTCGAGGTTGTTGGCTGCCTGCTGTAGTAGCGGCGCCTGGCTGCCCATAAGCTGCTTGCTGCTGCTGGCCTCTGCCACGTGCCGGGTAGCCACGGGTGTAGCCACGCTGTCTAAATCCACCTCTATACGCACCTCTACTGTAGCATCTGTGGTTGTTATAATACACTGTCTGCCTGGAATTGGGTTTATAATTTATATTACGTCTCAGTGATAAAATTTCAGCACTCTGGCTGGTCGATGTGCTGTCCTCGTCTAACGCTGCTTGAACAGCATCTTTTAAGCACTGGAACTTCTGAGCTGCCAGAATTGTACTAATCCTGCGATTCCTCAATCCGTCACTAAACTGCCTGATCGCCTGTTTTTCATTAATTGTTTTTAAAACATCAAACTTCTCTGAATTGCCCTCAGATTGTGAAATAGTGAGGTCAACAAACATTTCGGAAAGTTTTTTCCCGAAATCATCTACCGACAATTCATTTTGCCTGAAGTTTAGAAATTGTTTTTGCAACGCACTTGCGGATTTCTGCGGTAATAGGACTCTCTTCATGTCACACAAAAGCATTTGTACATTGTCATATTTGGTTGCTAATTTTAATTTTGCTCCTTGTGATAATCTACTCTTGAGTACGAAGTTAATCAGATTTTCGTGCGCTTTCGTGTCTATGACCGAACTGTAATAGTCTATGCCGTCTATCAATTGTTTTGTATTTGAAATTTCGTCTGTCATAACCGGTAATAAGTTCAAAGCAACTCTTAAGTCAAACTCCATTTTTATTGTAATTTCACTATTATCTTTTGCTTGACATAAATTAGTTATTTCTGTATATAAGTCACTAATTTTCTCACACCATTCTGTTATACTATTTGATTCTTCTGTACTCCTATTTATTTTATTTATGTTTTCTATGTAGTTGTTGTATTGTTTAATTATTACATGAGCTTCACCTAGCTTTTTCGCTAAAATATCTCCTTGTCTACGAGATGGCCCGATTTTAATTAAATATCTCCGTATTTGTACTAGCTCTTCATATAACTTGTTTAAATATACTGCCATTAATTTATGAGTAATATTTATACATAACAATTTTCTTTCCTCTTATTTACTGGATAAATACCTACCATTGTCCAATTTTTTCCACTTACATGTACATTTTTCCTTATTTACTAAATAAACATGATAAATACCATTGTCCATGTGTGTCCCTTTGTCCATGCGTTACTTAACTTACACGATTATCACTTCACTGTAATTGGTTAGACTTTTAAAACACTTTCCACTGCTTCAAACTGTAGCTTCGTCGATCTTTAAATCGGGATAAAGATTAGGTCGTCGTCGCCGCATGAAAGAACCTCCTCTCTGTCCATTGGCGAGGCTCGCCTCTCGGATCCACTGGAAATGGCATTTCTTGTACAGCTTCCACAAAAAGTACACCACGCCGAGGCTTAACAACACGCAGATGATTATCAGTATAAGGGTAATATTCGACATATGCTCCTTTACTGTTTCCAAATGCCCCCGATTCGAACCAACAGCATTTTGGTTCAGGAACACAGTCTCCCTCTCCACGTTGGAACGACACATTTTCGCATCACTAGTTTTTTGAAATTACAATTATCGTAAGATAGTTTATTTTGGCACTGCGATTGTTCATTGTTTCCAATTTTATTAAATAAAGTTGAGTACTTGAAGCCGCAACACTAGATAGATATACGATGACGGCATCGCCACGGCCCCAAATATGGCAGGGTCGCCATGTAAGGTTGGGACTCGGGAGACAAGTGAAACACACGAGATCTGGGTAGATACTGATTATATATTGAGATTATTGAGATTAACTACACGGATTAATAGGTATGCATACACATCTATAGTTACTACATCTCAGGGGCCTTAAATTCGTTCGAGGTCACCCTTGAGGCGGTTTAGAAACTCTTGACACTAGGGTGTATAGGGTCGTTAGACCTTACTGCCCATACGATAAGAAGAAGATCACAGGATTGTCCAGTAGTAGTCCAACATTTCTAGAGATGCACGCAAGTGGCCCGTTTTTTTTTTTTTTTGGGGGGGTGGGAAATCATCAAATAACCCCTCCCGCTATTGGGCAGAGCGAAAGGGAGTGTCAGACTTCTACTGACTAAAAACCACCCATGTTCCTTCTTAGCCCTTCATGTCGACGCCGCGGTATCTCTTGCGAACAACCCGCAGCCCCGACGGGAATTATATAACAAGGGGCGCGCGCAAGTTGCCCTTACGTAAGGTCGATTTGTCGAGACGCTCGGGACCGGTGTGGCGACAGTTGGGCAGGCTTATGTCCTTATGTGTTATGGCTCATGTTGTGGTCTACGCTAGCTCATTGCTCGCTTTAATTGTTACAGGTGATTTCCATGTGATCAATGGAGTGTTAAGAACAGCCCATTCCCTTTTCAAGCGTTACCGGTATGAGTTTAAATCGCAAAAGCTTTGGGAAGAGATTAAGCATGTCCTTGAGAACTTTGCTAAACCACTCACTGACTTATTTGTTGTAAGTATATTTTGTTTATATTTAATAGTTTATGTATACGTTAAGCTGCCCGACGTATTCAAGTCAAAGCGGGTTTATGCCCGTGAACCTGAAGCGTCGCAAGTTCGAACAGTGTGTCCTCCCAGTCATGATGAAGTCATGAACAAGCTATGTTAGGCATCTCCCTCTACGACCGGGTAAAACACCGAAGTACGGAGACGAACGAAACTTACAGACAGCAAAAACGATAGCAAAAAAAAAGTGAAAGTTGGCGCGACATATATGCCGTAGACTGGATGAAAGATGGAAGAAGAAAGTGCTGGAGTAGGCCACGGTCGTGATGGAGGAATGTGGGAAGACAGCCAACTAGGTGAAAGTGGCAGGAAGAAACTGGATAGTCAAGGCATAAAACCTCCAAAAGTAGAGAGATTTCAACGAAGAAAAAAATATACGGGGCAAAAAACAGAACCCTTATAAATTCGTCATGTCTGTCTGTACGTCTGTCCGTCCGTATGTCACAGCCACTTTATTCGAAAACTATGTATTAAGACTACACAGTTAAAACTTGGTAGGTAGATGTATTCTGTGAACCGCTTTACGATTATAAACAAAAGTTGAAAGATTAAGGGGGATACATACACAGAACTGAAACTAAAATAATCTTTTTCATCAAGCGTATGGTAACTAAAATAATCTGTTCGTGTGAGGTGTCTATAGATAGGTCTTTAAAAATGACATCAAGGTTCCTAAAACCATTTTTTCTTAAAGTCAATCGTTTGAAAGATTGACACTTCCAAAGTGGTAAAATGTGTGTGTGTCATGAAAAACAAACTTTTTGTGACAAGTTTGTTTAAATGTATATTTCTGTTGACGCTATAACAATAAATTAAAAGGGGCTTCTCTACTACGGTAGTACGGAACCCTTTTTTTTTTTTTTTTGGAGGGTGGGAAATCATCAAATAACCCCTCCCGCTCTTGGGCAGAGCGAAAGGGAGTGTCAGACTTCTACTGACTAAAAACCACCCGTGTTCCTTCTTAGCCCTTCATGTCGAGGCCGCGGTATCCCTTGCGAACAACCCGCAGTCTCGACAGGACCCGCAGCCTCGACAGGACGGAACCCTTCCAAGTCCGACTTGCACTTGGCCAGTTTTTTTTTCTCTAAAACATTTTTGCTTGTTATGTCATACACCTAATGTTATTATTTTAATATTGCAGGCTACAATAGACCTAACATCAAAACACGCTAACAACCCACAAGCACTCCGTGTGATCTATGGCTCCCTGGTACTTATATGCAAAGTGTTCTACTCTCTGAACTATCAAGACCTTCCGGAATTCTTTGAAGATAACATGCCTATCTGGATGCCAAACCTGCTGAATCTATTGCAAGTCAAAGTACCTTGCTTGGAGAATGATGTAAGTATTAAACAAAACGGGAATAATGTGATGTTTCCAATATTTTACTGAATTAAGCCTTGAACTCTGTGAAATCTTGGAATTTATGGAGACAAAAGCGTTTAACCTGTTGAACGTCCGCTAACATTGCTTGAATGCCTTATGATCCACCGGGTGCTCATAAGGACGCTCGAGGACTTAATCATCATATCATCTGCTTAGCCTTTTCTCAAGTATTTTGGGGTCGTCTTCCAGTCAAACTGGATGCAACTCAATACTGATTATTTTACATTTAGGGTCTGCCTGTCTGACCTCCACAACCCAGTTAGTACTGGGTAATACAATACCCTTTCGTAAATCTAGTGGTCAGACTTTCCGGCTATTGACTACCTGTAACGACTCAGCCTTCTACAAATGACTGCCGGGACCAACGACTTAAGGCTGCGCTCTCGAAAAAGCTTAAAAACAGCGTGCAGATGAAGCAGCTTTTCACCGGCACTTACAGAGAAGTTACATCTGAGAAAAATTGTTAGTAATCTACTTGATATGACACGTAATTTGGTTTAGCCATAATTTTTCTATCGGTATCACATAATAAGAAAAAACATCCACAAAATCACCTTCAAATCGTTGAGTTGAACCATTTTACTCCTTCATTTTTTAACAAAACAATATAAAAAAAAAATATCTACTGCTTTGCAATACAAAGGAAAATAATTTGGTTTTGTTACTTTTGAAAAACATGTATTATTTTAATTATAATAAATTAAAAATGCGTCCGTTTAAAGTCCGTGTCTACGACCGAGAGGGGTAGTTAGCTATGCACAAGGTCATTGGCGTGACTACAAGCCTTAACGTGCTTTCCGAGGCACGGAGGAAGGGTGTGGTGGTGAGGTGGATGGGTGACTACGCATTACATACCGGGTATGTAATGGGTAGTCACCTTATCCACGGACCTAGGCAAGCGCGGCTTTACCTAAAGGCACACACTTAAGTACACTTACGTGATACATTTGTCTTCTACTATATATTTCGCATGATTGTGTATATTCTTTGTTGGAGATCCTAAATAAATAAAGGCCGATCCGAGTGTCTGTTATTATTTAGTCACGAGCTGGTCTATTGGGGGTAGGCAGAAACCACAGAACGGAAATAATATTGGTATAGAATTTGTCCTAGTTATTAAGTACTAACATAGGCTAAGCTATATTTGTTACTAACACAGTGGACCTCTTTGTAGTCTGACTAATAAATTATTAAAAAATAGACGAGTGAGCTGGACTCTTTCACAAAGGATTGACCTACAATCGCGAAAAGTGTAAAGGGAGGCCCAAAAATAATTGCTGGGAATTTACTTTTTTTTGGGGTGAAAAATCACATTTTACGATAGAACTCAAAGTAGCACTCTTGAAACATTGTATTAGTGGATGCTTTGAATAGTAAACGGGTCATGGAGGTAATTTAACTAAATTTATAACCTGAAAAACTAGTATTAAATAAAAAAAAAACTTTTAAAAAATTTGGAACGTTGACCCCCAATATCTCCGTAACTAGGGGGTTCCCAGGTATAGCCTAAAACAAACAAAATAAATCGCAATTGACGGGGAAAACAAGTACCTTTCTGCTTCGTTAAGGGTACTTTTACACACCATAAAGACGAGTGCTTTACCTCTTTAAGTGACCTTGGACCTCTTCACGTGTTTACAGGATGATGAAGACAAGCCAGGCGTGATGGAGCAGCTTCGTACAGAGGTGTGCGAATGCGCGGCGCTGTACGCACTGAAGTATGAGGAGGAGTTCGGGCCGCACGCGCCTTCCTTTGTGACGTGCGTGTGGACCGTGCTCCTGGCCACCGGCCCACAACCCAAATACGATGCGGTTAGTACTAGGATTTTGTTTCATTTATCGTTTCTTTTAAATTTAAGTATAATTGGCTATTTGACTACTGTTAAAAATTATTAAAATATTATGTTTTTTCAAAGAACTAACAGAAACAACACGATGTGTGAAAAAAGTACTTAAGTCGATAAAAAAATGGAGTAGCTACATGCTTTAGAAGTTTTAGGGCGGGGGGGGGGGGCACTTTATATTCTTTTTTACTCTCAACTGCGTAACTATGGCGGTATGAAATATGACGTCACATTTTTCAGTTCAAACTAAGCCATTTTTTGATCGATTTAATTACTTATTTTCACACATCGTGTTATTAGTTCTCTGAAATAACATAACATTTTCGTGAATTTTTAACGGTAGTCAAATAGCCAATTTATTAGAGAATTAGTAATACAAAAAGGTGTACATTTACGCACAGTAGTGTTGCTTCACATACTTATTAGTAAATTATAACTAAAATATATTTAAAGAGTTACCATAGGGTAGTTAACTAAAAAAAAATAATTAGTCCGTCAGATAGATTTCTAAAAAATAATGGACACGTATTTTTTTCTTTTTTCACGTAAACAAACAATGAAGACGATACAGTGCTTTGAAAACTCGTTTGACGTCATATTCTAAGGCATTCTAGTATGACATTTTTGGTCGGTGAGTGAAGTCACGACCCCCCACTCAAATCTTTGACGCGTTTTATCTTCGTCAATTTTTATTGATTTGATAAAACAAAAAAATACGTATCCAATATTTTTTGATAATTTAGCAGACGGACTAATTAGAATCATATTTTTTTTTTAGTCGGTAAACATCCCTATTGTTGCCCCCGCACGCTCTCCAGCACGCGTAGTATGGCGATTCTATTTCTATTCTACCAAGAATAGACAAAGCTTTTTCCATACAATTTGACATTAAATTTTGCTACAATCTGTCATTTTGTCGATTCTTCCGTCGACAAAACCCGTTTCTACGGTGGCATGCTAGGCGGGCTGATCTCACTTAATCAGATGTTTCTTTTTCACCGTTGTCCTACGCCAGTTTTAAAATATGAAGGGAATATGGATTATACCTAAAAGTCATTGAACCGCGCACATTTTCTGTGATAAGCGCAACGGTGGCGAGATTTTTGCGAAATGTTTATTATGGTTCTATCTGTTATTTATCAATGTTTTTGTTTGTTCATATTTTTATTAGTATCTTGTAAGTATATTATTGCGGGTTTCAATATGACCCTCGTTTAAACTAACTTACTGTATAATGGAATACACATACATAAACTCACCCATTAATATTATAATGGAATAATTTTCCCCTAATTATATTTTTTCAGTTAGTATCCAACGCACTGACTTTCCTCGCGAAAGTAGCGGAGAAGAATAATTACAAGAGTTTGTTCGAGGACCCCGCCACGCTGAGCAGTATTTGTGAGAAAGTTGTAATACCCAACATGGAATTTAGAGGTATTTTTTTGTTCTACTAAAAAGCATGTACTAAACATTGTGTGGTCTAATCGCACGTCAAAAAAAACACAGAAATAGCATTTTTATGTATACATGGTGAAGCCGACACCAACGTTAAAAGGCTGAACACGTAATCAGTACATCATTCGGTTGATGGCGATAGGCTACCTGTATGACCCCTTGCTAGGCCATACATTACATTTCAATGATGGGAATGATTGACAGGGTGGTGCCGACAATACGACAATAAATGAAACCACTGGTAGTTCTACTTCATAGGAACATTATTAAACTATCAAATAAATCTTAACACCAAAATAAAAAAAATGAAAAAAAAAGCAATAAAACTAAGTAGCATAAAACTGTAAACGAAATACATTACAATTTACAAACAAATATTGGTTTACTAACCTTAGGAATAATTTGCACCGATTAACGTGTGGAAATAAAATGTAACAAACGAATTTGGCACAGACATTTAGGTAGGTTATTGTCGTATCGTCGTCACCACGACGGTGTTAGGATTTATTTGATAGTTTAAAAATGTTTCTATGAACTAGAACTACCAGGTGGTTACATTTATTGTCGTATTGTCGGCACCACTGTGTACGTACAATTGAAAGAAAGTAAAATACTAAAAACAGCGGTGGCCCAGTGAGTGTTTCGAACCCACATGCAGGCAGGCACATTACTATGTGTAATTTATTTCATCACCGCTGCTATCAAAACGGTGAAGGAAAACATCGCGAGGAAACCGCCATGTCTTTTTTTTATGGTGGGTGGAAAATCATCAAATAACCCCTCCCGCTTTTGGGTAGAGCGAAAGGGAGTGTCAGACTTCTACTGACTAAAAACCACTCTTGCGAACAACCCGCAGCCCCGACGGGGAACCGCCATGTCTTAGAACCAAAAATTCGAAGACATGTGACGTCTACCAATGTGGTGGATTATAGCCCATTCCCTCTCAAACTGCGGTACTCAGAGATATACTCCGCCTCGCGTCTTTACTTAAGCCGCCACTTAGTAAAGATTTGACATACTTTTGTATGACAAAACTGTCAAAACCTTTATTATGTGATGGCCTAAGTAATCATTAAAGTTCTCCGAGTGCGGCAGTTAGAGAGGAGGCCTGTGTCCCAGCAGTGGGAACATTAATAGGCTGTTGATGGTGATGATGAAAAAGTACTAAAACACTACTGTATTGTCCGAAAGGTATTAGAAGTAAAATGAGCTTAATGGATTGATAGTGTGGAAATAAAGTGAGTGACGCAGCCCTTGAACGATAACGCCTGGCTGTCTTGAAAGCTCAACGCGAACTGAACTAAATGTAATTACTTGAAATGAACGTGGCGTAAACTGCTGAATTGGCTATTTGACTTCTGTTAAAAAAATCACAAAAAAATTATATTATTTGAAAGAATAGACAGAAATAACACGATGTGTGAAAAAAGTAATAAAATCGATCAAAAAATGGAGTTTTAACTGATTTTAAATGACGTGCTATACAAAGACAGCGATAAAAAAAAAGTGACGTCATATTTCATACTGCCATAGTTACGTAGTACAAATAGCCGTTTCGCGCGACAAGGATAGAAAGTGCCCCCACCTATAATTTCTAGAGCATGATTGTAGCTACTCCATTTTTTTTTACCGATTTTATTACTTTTTTCACACATCGTGTTATTTCTGTTATTTAGTTCTTTGTAATAACATAACATTTTCGTGATTTTTTTAGCAGTAGTCAAATAGCCAATAGGGGATCGGACAAAAAAACGATTTAGTCCGTCAGATAGATTTTCAATAAATATTGAAAACATGTTTTTTCTTTTTTCACGTAAACATAAAATGAAGACGATACAGTGCTTCGAAAACTCATGTGACGTCACATGAAAGTACATTTTTTACCCACAAGTAACGTCACAAGCCCCCACTTTGGCCTGATCTTTGACGCGTTTTATCTTCGTCAATTTTGATTAATTTGATAAAACAAAAAACACGTATCCAATATTTTTGAATAATCTAACTGACGGAGTAAACAGAATCATATTTTTTTTAGTCAGTCCGATCCCTATTAGAGAATGTGCTGTTGCGCCGTACATCTCCCATTACATTAGGTTTTTTGTTTAACTTTCAGGGATTCAAAGCGTCATACTATAATATTTTATAATACTGGATTTTTAATTGAATTAGAATCGGACATGGAGTTGTTCGAGGACAATCCGGACGAGTATGTCCGGCGCGACATCGAGGGCTCCGACGTGGACACGCGCCGCCGTGCCGCGTGCGACCTCGTGCGTACACTGGCCGTGCACTACGAGGACAAGATGATGAACATCTTCGGACAATACGTGCAGGTACACTATTCATCATCATCATGATCAGTCTCCTGCCCTTATTCCAGTTTATTTGGGGTTGGCGCAGCATGTCGTCTTCCATACTCCTCTATTACACGTTGTACCAGCTATTTTTAGAATTAAACTTAATCTCCGTTTCATTCTAGATGGTGTTGATAAAATGTTTTATTAATTTATTTAAACTTCATGCACAAACGTGGTACATAGGCGGACTTAATGCCACAAGGCATTCTCTACCAGTCAACCTTAGGGTCAAATAGGACAGCACTGTGGTAGAGTACAAATGTAAATAAATTAGGAGAAAACAATTTTTACTATTTTTTTTTTGTTTTCTGTAATATTCGAACTAGAAACAAGTTGAACTAATTCCATATCATCGTTGATAGTTCTATTCCGCGTAACTAACATTGTCAATACAGTCTGTGTCCAGTATTTTACTTCATTGACAATAATAATTTATCAATAATTTTGCAATGTTTCCGTTTATTTATTTAATAACACGATTTTTGTTGTTTTCCAAAACTTACGAAAATGAAAAATGGAACCCGATGTTCCTGTATGTGCAACTAAAATTTAAAATCTGCTTCCATTATGTTGTCTCAAATATTTCTCATGTTCTGTTATTAATATTGAAAACGGGATATAATAATAAATTTATAATAATAAATAATAATAATAAATAATAAATTTATTTACTCAAACACAGATTGTAGTAGGTAAGGTATACATGGTTATAGTAGCAAAGTTCTCACAGAATATGTTAAGTGGTCTACAATCGAGTGGGTGAAGCACTGTCCTCCTAGCTAGGTCACAAAATAACCTGTGTTAAGAAGGAACAGTCTCTCAATACTTACCATGTTTACTTTTTGTTTCGAGTTCCCGATATTTCGGCGCTGTTACAAGCACCATGATCACTGATAAACTGCAGTCGTCCCGTTTACAATATAAAAAACTTGAGAGGTGTCAAGTGACACCCGGATGGAACGAAGTTCCTTTTGATTAATTAGTGAAGGAAATGTATATTTTTTTTTAAGTTAAAATAATATTTTTTATTATTATTACCAAATATAATGTAATATACCTAAACTTAATCAGTAGGAAAAAATAATTAAAAATCTATAGCAAAAAGTGTCGTTACAAATTTTGGTCTTAATTTTTTCCGTCTAGCCCCCTTTCGCAACTCGCGATAAGGAACTTCGTTCCAATAATAGTGTTAGTGACCATCACAGGAGCTGATGGAAACTACTGAAAGTACCAAACTCGTCGCCAAGTTTTGGGCCGACTCAATTTAAATTGTCATCGACACGCTAAGTAGATGAAGTGATCATTTTAGTTTAAAAACTTATATTTGTCATGTTGTTTCTTAGCTGATGCTCGCGAAGTTCGCCGAGCTGGGCCCGACGGCGTGGCGCGGCAAGGACGCGGCCATGTACCTCGTGACGTCACTCGCATCGCGCGCCAGCACGCAAGCGGCCGGCGTCACGCGCGCCTCCCCGCTCGTCGACCTGGCGCAGTTCGCGGTCGCGCATGTACTGCCCGAGCTGCAGAGACCAGACGGTGAGCGTGTTATACTGTATGTACTGTGACGTCACGCGCGCCTCCCCGCTCGTCGACCTGGCGCAGTTCGCGGTCGCGCATGTACTGCCCGAGCTGCAGAGACCAGACGGTGAGCGTGTTATACTGTATGTACTGTGACGTCACGCGCGCCTCCCCGCTCGTCGACCTGGCGCAGTTCGCGGTCGCGCATGTACTGCCCGAGCTGCAGAGACCAGACGGTGAGCGTGTTATACTGTATGTACTGTGACGTCACGCAGGTGGCCGGCGTCACGCGCGCCCTTTGTTATATAGTTCCCGTAGGGGCTGCGTGTTGTTCCAAAGAGATACCGCGGCCTCGACACAAAAGGCTAAGAAGGAACATGAGTGGTTTTTAGTCGGTAGAAGTCTGACACTCACTGAGAGGAGTCATTTGATGATTTCTTACCCTCCAAAAAAATATAAAAAGCGTTAAATAGGTCTCAATAATAACTGGTATATTAGTATGTCCACTATACAGGTTGTAAACGAACCCTTCACACAGCCGTCAACCAAGCATTATGTACATCAAACTAACTATCCCTACGCAAAAATTTGGGGTTAAAAATCACATTTTACGGTAAAACTCGATGTAGCACTCTTAAAACATTATGATAGTGAATCCTTTGAATAGTAAACGAGTCACGGAAGTCATTTAAGTAAAGTTATAACCTAAAAAAAACTAATAATTAAAAAAACAGCTGTGAAAAATTTAGAACTTTGACCCCCAATATCTCCGTAACTAAGGGTTTCTCAGGTATGGTCTAGAACAAAAAAATGACCACAGTGACGTGGAGAACTTTTACACCCTTTTTTTTGTAGGGTGGGAAATCATCAAATGACTCCTCCCGCTCTGGGCAGAGCGATAGGGAGTGTCAGACTTCTACTGACTAAAAACCACCCATGTTCCTTCTTAGCCGTTCGTGTCGAGGCCGCGGTATATCTACCGAACAACCCGCAGCCCTACTTTTACGTTTGCCTTACCCCGAGTGATGTTATGTTATTAGAAACGTAACGTTATCGCTGTAATAACGTGTATGTATTGTTGCAGTGACCGAGCTGCCAGTTTTGAAGGCAGATGCCATCAAGTACGTGATGACGTTCCGGTCTCTGCTGCCTAAGGACTTGATCACCGCCGCCGTACCTCTACTGGTAAGCCATTGTTATACATTTTACCTTACCTTCGCCCCTGCTACAATGGTTATTATTACGGATTGTTGTGACATAACTCCAATGTCACTGCCTGACGAGGCTTACGGAGGTGTCTAAAGGAACGTTTGCGTTTTGCTTACAGATCGCGCACATCCTTGGGCGCGGCGTGGTGTGCACGTACGGCGCGTGCGCCATAGAGAAGCTGATCGCGGGCGGCATGCTGGCGCGGCCCGCGCTGCAGCCGCACGCCGGCGCGCTGCTGGCCGCGCTGTTCGCCGCGCTCGGCGAGCAGAACTCGCCGCTCGACCACAACGAGTACGTCATGAAGGGTACGTGCCACACTAGTACATAGAGAAGTACAAAGATGGCTCACATGCTGTCTGTGCTCGCTAAGAACTTCTTTCCATTCTCTCACCGAGCCCCATCTATTCAGCTCTCGGCTTTTCGTGCTGAAAACAAAAATCGAAATGTGTTAAGGGCGTCATGAATTCATGGAAAATCTTGACGACATGATTAGCGTAAGGTCAAAAATGTACAACGCCGTCTATAGAGGCTACAGTGACAAAAATACAAACATCATATTGACAATTGTTATTGTGTGTCGTTCCCAGCGGTCCTGCGCACACTGTCGTGCCTGCAGGAAGGCTCGCTGTCGTACCTGGGCGACGCGCTGCCCAAGTTGGCGCACATGCTGTCTGTGGTGGCGAAGAACCCTTGCAAGCCACACTTCAACCACTACCTGTTCGAAACACTGTCGCTGGCTGTGTCGTGAGTACTTGTCTATTATTTCTTCTTGGCATAATTCTCTTGGCAAATCATTTGGGGTCGGCGCAGCATGTCTTCTTCTTCCATACTTTTCTGTAATCCGTCATATCATAAGACATCTCCTTTCTCACCATATCATCCTTTATACAGTCCATCCATCGTTTCCCTGGTCTTCCTCTACATTTATACGCCTCCACATTCATACACAAAACTTTCCTCACCACATTTTCCTCATTCCTCCGCCTCACATTCCCATACCACGACAACCGAATTATCAAACAACTTTCACCGGCGCTACTTTCAGACTTCCTTGTATGAACTAATTTCTCATTTTTGTGAGAACGATGTAGAAAAACGTGCAAGTTAAGAACGTCCCAGACCAAAAATATATAATCAACAATTCAAACAACGGGGATAAAACTACTACGGCACCTTACATTATAACTTATTTTTACAGGTTGGTGACGAAATCCAACCCCAATGCCATATCAGCGTTCGAAGACGCCCTGTTCCCGATATTCCAAGAAATTTTACAGAATGACGTGCAAGGTAACAATTTGATTTTAATTTATTATATTTTTTTTTTTTTTGAAACGTTGCCCCACACTAGGAATTTCTCCTGTATCGTGGGTGCGTTCACAAACATTTAAACTCACATACACAAATACCCAGACCCGGAACAACTATCTGTAGGTAATACAAATACTTGTTCCGTGCGGGGATCGAACCCGCGACACGCGGCGCAGCAGTCCGATCGCTCAGCCCCTGCGCCAACCGTGCCGTCAATTGTGTACAGGGCGATGGGATTACTTTTCGGAAGATCTGACGAGCTTCCATACAAATGTTCATCCACTATGTTACATCCTTTTTTTGTTTTATTTCGGGCGCCCTCGTGACTCACGAAAAAGACCACCTGGGGCGAATGCATCTTCCATTTCCGTTTTTTCTTTTTTTGTATCGATTCTTGCATGAAGTAATTTTGTCGACTTACATAAAAAAGTTTGACAATTGAGTCAAAGTCAAAGATCTTTATTGTGAGGCAGTGGTTACAGAGTTGTTATTGTGTTAATTTTGATGTGCGGTTGCATTGCTCCACCATGTTGGGCATACAATAGTTTGAAACAATTTGTTTTATTTATATATTAATTCAATAAACATTTTAATTGAAATAGTAAAAAAATTATATAGTAAAAAAAAATATTTTGCATCAAAACATAAAAACGGTCGAGAAAAGTTAGGATTCAAGAGTACGTAGCGAGCTCACGAAAATTAACCCCCAGTTTGAATTTGAGAGGTTTTCCGTACGGAGACTGAAGAAATTGCAAGCGAAGCGAGCTCAATGTTTTTTTAATATTTTTCGGTTAAATTTATTTCTTTTCGTTCATTCATACGAAGAGAATATAGGAGGCACTATGTTTATTATTGCAGAAGATGTAATTTTCGTGCTCGCTACCCTTGCTAACACTTTATGATTCTTAGCATTCCGCCTCGGATAGGTTGATTGCTAGGATTTAGAGGTACCCGTTTTTTTTTTGGAGGGTCGGAACGATTGGACACTAATATCGTATCTTGTCCGCACAGTCCAGTAGCTGATGGATGCTACTGAAAGTGCGAAACTTGTCGACAAATAAAACTGCCATCAACACGCTAAGGACGACACTTTATTATCTTTTTATTATTGTCCTAGAGTTCATGCCGTACGTGTTCCAAATGCTGTCCCTCCTGCTGGAGCTGCGCGGCTCGAGTGCCGCCCCGGGAGGCGACGCGTACGGCGCGCTGCTGCCGTGCGTGGTGGCGCCGGCGCTGTGGGAGCGCGGCGCCAACGTGCGGCCGCTCGTGCGGCTGCTGTGTGCCTTCGTGGCGCAGCGCGAGCAGCTGGTGCTGCAGTCCGGCCGACTGGTGAGTGCACCTTCCCACCTAGTATTGTTATGCTGCCGTGCGTGGTGGCGCCGGCGCTGTGGGAGCGCGGCGCCAACGTGCGGCCGCTCGTGCGGCTGCTGTGTGCCTTCGTGGCGCAGCGCGAGCAGCTGGTGCTGCAGTCCGGCCGACTGGTGAGTGCACCTTCCCACCTAGTATTGTTATGCTGCCGTGCGTGGTGGCGCCGGCGCTGTGGGAGCGCGGCGCCAACGTGCGGCCGCTCGTGCGGCTGCTGTGTGCCTTCGTGGCGCAGCGCGAGCAGCTGGTGCTGCAGTCCGGCCGACTGGTGAGTGCACCTTCCCACCTAGTATTGTTATGCTGCCGTGCGTGGTGGCGCCGGCGCTGTGGGAGCGCGGCGCCAACGTGCGGCCGCTCGTGCGGCTGCTGTGTGCCTTCGTGGCGCAGCGCGAGCAGCTGGTGCTGCAGTCCGGCCGACTGGTGAGTGCACCTTCCCACCTAGTATTGTTATGCTGCCGTGCGTGGTGGCGCCGGCGCTGTGGGAGCGCGGCGCCAACGTGCGGCCGCTCGTGCGGCTGCTGTGTGCCTTCGTGGCGCAGCGCGAGCAGCTGGTGCTGCAGTCCGGCCGACTGGTGAGTGCACCTTCCCACCTAGTATTGTTATGCTGCCGTGCGTGGTGGCGCCGGCGCTGTGGGAGCGCGGCGCCAACGTGCGGCCGCTCGTGCGGCTGCTGTGTGCCTTCGTGGCGCAGCGCGAGCAGCTGGTGCTGCAGTCCGGCCGACTGGTGAGTGCACCTTCCCACCTAGTATTGTTATGCTGCCGTGCGTGGTGGCGCCGGCGCTGTGGGAGCGCGGCGCCAACGTGCGGCCGCTCGTGCGGCTGCTGTGTGCCTTCGTGGCGCAGCGCGAGCAGCTGGTGCTGCAGTCCGGCCGACTGGTGAGTGCACCTTCCCACCTAGTATTGTTATGCTGCCGTGCGTGGTGGCGCCGGCGCTGTGGGAGCGCGGCGCCAACGTGCGGCCGCTCGTGCGGCTGCTGTGTGCCTTCGTGGCGCAGCGCGAGCAGCTGGTGCTGCAGTCCGGCCGACTGGTGAGTGCACCTTCCCACCTAGTATTGTTATGCTGCCGTGCGTGGTGGCGCCGGCGCTGTGGGAGCGCGGCGCCAACGTGCGGCCGCTCGTGCGGCTGCTGTGTGCCTTCGTGGCGCAGCGCGAGCAGCTGGTGCTGCAGTCCGGCCGACTGGTGAGTGCACCTTCCCACCTAGTATTGTTATGCTGCCGTGCGTGGTGGCGCCGGCGCTGTGGGAGCGCGGCGCCAACGTGCGGCCGCTCGTGCGGCTGCTGTGTGCCTTCGTGGCGCAGCGCGAGCAGCTGGTGCTGCAGTCCGGCCGACTGGTGAGTGCACCTTCCCACCTAGTATTGTTATGCTGCCGTGCGTGGTGGCGCCGGCGCTGTGGGAGCGCGGCGCCAACGTGCGGCCGCTCGTGCGGCTGCTGTGTGCCTTCGTGGCGCAGCGCGAGCAGCTGGTGCTGCAGTCCGGCCGACTGGTGAGTGCACCTTCCCACCTAGTATTGTTATGTCCATTTCACTCAACGTTACTGATCGAACAGCTCTTTTAAAGTCCAGCCAATAATCTTGGTGTACTCACATGAGGACTATGCAGATTGGTGTCTGAGATGGTCTTTTGAAGACGGCAGATGCGGTTCTTCAATTTATGTAAGATTTAAATAATTATGCTACAACCTGTTCTATTTTTGTTCCAGAACGCAATATTGGGAGTGTTCCAGAAATTGATCGCGTCGAAAACTAACGATCATGAAGGATTTTACCTCATTCAGACAATGCTGTTCAAATTCGGAAGGTAAGTCTTGTGTCATAAGTGCATGTATGAACTTTTGCTGAGTTTGTCAAGCATAGGAATGTTTCCTGACTAAAAAAATATGATTCTGTATAATCCATCTGTCAGATTATCGAAAAATATTGGATACATGTTTTTTGTTTGCTCAAATTAATAAAAATGTACGAAGATAAAACGTGTCAAAGATCTGGAGTGGGGGCATGTGACGTCACTTTCTGGTAAAAAAATTACCGAACTATGATCACACACGACTTTTCGAAGCACTGTATCGTGTTCATTTTTTGTTTACGTGAAAAAAGAAAAAATGAGTTTAATGTTTTTTGGAAATCTATCAGACGGAATATTTCGATTGTTTTTGCCAACTACTGTAGGGCGCTGTTTGTCAACAATTCAGTATATAAAGTAAAATTTCACCATGTTAATGGTCTAAACCTTATTTTGCTATTTTGAACTCGTTAATCTTAAAATGGCATTTATTTACTGACTGACTTTTTTATTTTTTTCTATTTATTGGTTGACTGGTAGAGAATGCCTTGTGGCATTAAGTCCGCCTATGTACCACGTTTGTGCATGAAGTTTAAATAAATAAATAAATTTATTTTTTCAAATCGGTCTTGCCTGCTTCCAACTTTTATAAAATTATAATAAGATAATCTGCTGGTTAAAAGCAAGAGCTTTTCATCTTTTTTTTTTACCGCAGTCTAGTTTTTAAATAATTTTTTTAACATGTTATTATTTTCAGCGAGGTGATGTCCCAATACACGAAGCAGATAATGACGCTCCTGTTCCAGCGACTGTCCTCGTCTAAGACTACGAAGTACGTGCGCGGTCTGATCGCATTCCTCGGCTTCTATGCCGCGCACTTCGGTGCGGATCCGCTGATCGACCTCGTTGACTCCGTACAGGCTGGGTAAGGCACAACGTTATAATTATTGTTTTATTTTTGTAAGCCTGTAATTTCCCACTCCTGGGCAGAGGCCTCCCCCCCTCTCATTCTTTTCACTTTACGCGGTGTTGCGCTTCTTCTCGCCGGTTAACGATAAAGTCGTCCAAGGCGTCAAGATCATCTGTCGAGACTGCGGGTTGTTCGCAAGGGATACCGTGGCCTCGACATGAAGGGCTAAGAAGGAACATGGGTGGTTTTTAGTCAGTAGAAGTCTGACACTCCCTTTCGCTCTGCCCAAGAGCGGGAGGGGTTATTTGATGATTTCCCACCCCCCAAAAAAAAAAAAAAAAATCGCAGTGGTGGGGAAAACAAGTGCCCTTCGTTTGCGTTAGGGTACTTTTACACCCTATACATATAACTTAGACTTTTTCCATTGTTTTGCCATCAAATATCCCCTCCCGCTTTGGGTGGAGCGAAAGAGAGTGCCAGACTTGAACTGACTAAAACCGTTGTATTGTTCCTTCTAAGCCCATTGTGCTCCAAGGCCGCGGTATCTCTTTCGAACAGTCCCGCAGGCCAATATAACTTAGCCAATGTTGGTACTTAATAGCGAGAGCAGATCGGGTGCGATTAGTTAGCGCCCACACTAGGAGGCTGTCTGCCAGGCAACCTGCAAAGTATCGAGGCAGATATGTTACGCCACAAGAAAGCTTTGAACGCATAAAACAGAATATTTAGCCGAATATTTATTTTATTAGCCATTATTGTGTCCCACTGCAGGGGCCTCCCCGTCGGGGCTGCGGGTTGTTCAAAGAGATACCGCGGCCTCGGCGCAAGGGCTAAGAAAGAGCATGGGTGGTTTTTAGTCAGTAGAAGTCTGACACTCCCTTCCGCTCTGCCCAAGAGAGAGAGTCCTCCCCTTTCTTCCTCCAATTTAAGTGTGGAAACGTCATCTTGTCTTGAGCATGCGTAGTGGTCAATGCATTGCCTCCTTTGTATTGGAAGAGGCTTTTGTCCAGTATTGGGATAGTTATAGGCTATGTATTATTTACGGGCTGTGTATTATTTACAAGTGATCATCATCATCCGGAACTCGAGCCAGGCCTCTTTATGGTGCAGCGCCGCAATGCATCGTGTGCTCCGGCACTATCTCCTTTTGAAACAACTTTTATTTTTTGTCAGACATAAAAAGTGCTTTAACTTAAATCTAAAAGAAAAGTCCTGACTGACTCATCATCAACACCCACCCCAACTCCTTTAAACTAGAAAGCTGAAATTTTTCACAGAGGCTCCCTTTATAATGTAGACAAAAAATAAGTAAGGATTTTTCGAAATAGGGTATTTCACCAAAAAAATCTAATTGGTCCGTCTGTTAGATTATCGAAAAATATTGGAAACGTGTTTTTTGTTTTATCAAATTAATAAAAAATTACGAAAAAATAACGTGTCAAAAATCATGAGTGGGGGCTTGTGACGTCACTTTGTGGGTTAAAAAAGTACTAACCTTGTACTTAACGTGTCTATTATTTTACTAAGGGAGTTAAATAGGGAATGAAGTTGGAATTGAAAATCTTCATTTTCACGCGCGACGGGCATTAGTTGGTAAATAATATTTATCGTAACAAGTGTAACCCTTTTCAGAATGTTCGGCATGTACGTGGAGCGCGTACTGATAGCGGACCTGCAGCGCGTGGCGGGCGCGCTGGAGCGCAAGGCGGCCGCCGTGGGCTGCGTCAAGTTGCTGACCGACAGCCAGCACTTCCTGCAAGGTTCGCTCGCGCCGCTGTGGCCCAGGCTTCTGCAGGTAAAACAATTAAAAACATATTTATTGCTCGCAAGAAACATAACGAGCATACAAAGAGACATACAGGAAAAAAAACACTACACATACAGGGTGTAAATCTACCCATCACACAGCCGTCAACCAAGTATTCTGTACATCAAGCTAAGTAGCCCTACGCAAAAATTTTTGCTGGGAAACGACTTTTTTTTTTGGGGTCAAAAATCACATTTTACGGTAAAACTCAATGTAGCACTGTTAAAACATTGTTCTAGTGGATGTTTTGAATAGTAAACGGGTCATGGAGGTAATTTAAGTAAAGTTAAAACCTGAAAACCTAGTATTTACAAAAGGGTGCTAATTAAACCGGCTTTTTGTTTTTTTTTTTTTTTTAATTGGGACAAGCCCGCCACACTATTCCCAAACCACTGTAACTTCTGTAAGCCAGAATCAACAGTGGCGACCACAAGAAAAGCGCCGAGACAATGAAGCCCGACGAAGTCCCAGAGAAACGATTAAACTGTCTTGGATCCCGCAACGAAATTAATCAGAAAATAATAGCAGAGGAGTAGGAAAAAACATAATTTCCACTTCCCTCCGTATCAGCAGGAGACAGAACAGAACAAGGCCAATAGGCACACAGGGACGTATACAACTGGGATAAGCCCAGTTGCCTAGCACCACGGATATTATTGTCATTAATATTACTGGGTCCTAAGTTGTGAGCTGTTATATTTGATTCCAATAATAGGTATGACAAAAATGCTTGAACGCACGGAAATTTGTTCTAGTTTCTACAAGGTCCGTATAGTAAATAACTCCGGATGTAACCTGTACATTATCCAACATAATATTACGTTCATTCTGCCAAAGACTACACTCCCATAAAATATGATGTGCGGATTGTTCATTTTCGCAGTCAGATGTAGAACATTGACAAAAAGGCGAGGCAACAAGCTTGAAGGAAAATAATTTACTCTTAAAGTTACCATGACCTGTGAGAAATTGGGCAACACAGTGATCCACCTCCAGCCATGTCCTGGCCAGCCGCTCACGAACGGATGGAAAGAACTGGTGGAGGTGTCGGCCTTTGATGGAATTATCCCACCTACATTGCCATTCAGACAAAAGTTCCTCCCAGACGTCAGTCTGTGGTTTTAGTAATCTAGCTATTTTAGCACGGTCACGTTAAAAAGTCTGCGTCCGCGGTCTCTCGTGCGCAGTAGTACATTGAAGCACGGCGCTGCACTTCAAGATCGACTGGAAGTACCCCTGCCAGTACCGGTAAGGCTTCAGTACTAACCGTCCTATACGCTTTACACAAGAAAATCAAGGCCAACCGCTGGCTTTGAAGTAATTTACGTCGTACCGCTCCTATGGTGGCCCTATCGGCCCATACTGGTGCCCCGTAGCACATACACCCCAAGTAAGTAGCCCCATAGATAGTCTTTAGAGTTAAAAATGACAAACCCCACGTAGATTTGGATATTCTCGTTAAGGCATAAAAGTAAAAAAAAAAAAAAAAAAAATTTATATTAAACCGGCTTCTTTTTAATAGCATTTTTCGCCTCTAAAAATCTACATTGCCTTCTAAATTACTAAGTAAGCCACAATTAACGAGCATCTAAGTATTCCTATCTTAGCCACTAGTTAAGTTCTATCTGAGCCACTCTAAATATAACTCAGCATGGTGGTTATTTTTTACCCGACAACGGCGAAGTGACGCGCGCTCGCATATTAAATAACACTAATATCTTCTGTCCCCGAAGTGCCGGGCCTCCGCCGGCCTCCTTCGTCGGCCTACGGCCCGGTGCCCATGCCGCCCATTAGGGTGCTAATTAAACCGGCTACTTTTTAATAGGATTTTTCGCCTCTAAAAGCAATACGAACGCGCGATCGACAAAAATAAATACACGATATTGTCTATGGTCGCTTGACTTGTATTTTTTTGAGGACCTGATGTTAAAGCTATAAAATGTAAAATGGTTATGAGATATAAATTCCGTGGCTGCGTTAGTAAATTAGGTGTCTATGTAATAAGTACAAGTTACGATAATTGATGATCTTTATTTGACGCTTTCTGTAAGATATTTAGTTGGCATTGTAAAAAGACGAATTAGCTTTTTAGAGGCTATCTTATTTTCCCGTGGCTTAGTCATAAAATTAGAAGTTTGATCACGTGGCCATTAAAAAAATCTGTTGCTCGATTTATTATTTCCCTTTACAAAAACAGCTGTGAAAAATTTGGAACTTTGACCCCCAATATTTCCGTAACTAGGAGGTTCCCAGGTATGGTCTAGAACAAAAAAATGATCGCAGTGGTGGGGAGAACAAGTGCCCTTCGTTTGCGTTAAGGGTACTGTTACACCCTATATAACGCATAACAAATATACGTACAAGTGCAGTCATATAAATATAACATCACGCCTGTAATACCCAAAGGGTTAGGCAGAGGTGTACCTAATAGTACACCCACATTTCGCCAGTTATGTTTAAGTCCCATGTAATAGGAGGCGAGCCTATTGCCATCAACCGGGCACAAATTCAGACTCCGTCACTGGTACTGATAAATTCCTGACGGAAAGAGCCAATATCACTTTGCCCGACCTAATACCTCATGCTCAGCAGTTGCGCGCTTGCGACCACTACACCCACGAAGCAGTAATTATATACAGGGTGGTCCCGACAATACGACAATAAAGTAAACCACTGGTAGTTCTAGTTCATAGGAACATTTTTAAACTATCAAATAAATCCTAACACCTTCGTGGTGCCGACGATACGACAACAAACTACCTAAATGTCTTTGCCAAATTCTTTTGTTACATTTTATTTCCACACGTTAATCGGTGCAAATTATTCCTAAGGTTAGTAAACCAATTTGTTTGTAAATTGTAATGTATTTCGTTAACAGTTTCATGCTACTTAGTTTTGTTGTTTTTTTTTCATTTTTTTTATTTTGGTGTTAAAACTTTTTTGATAGTTTAATAATGTTCCTATGGACTAGAACTACCAGTGGTTTCATTTATTGTCGTATTGTCGGCACCATCTTGTATAATGCTTGCAATCTCCTAAGGGGATGGGGGGATGACTAATGGTACACACATTGCGCCAGTTAACAGATATAATTTAATTATATTCCTCTATTAGCTGTTGCCCGCAATCTTCGTCCACGTGAATTTATTATAAAAATCTTAATTCCCTGTAAAATAACACTTTTTTATATAACTACCGTATATTTCATATGTATTCAGTAAAACGCTGTTATTTTGAAATTACAAACAGACTATTATGAATAACACAGGTCTACAAAAAATATTTTTTTTGTGTTGCCATTGATATTTTTAATAGCACATCTCTTAAGAATAAAGTCATTAGTGTACTGGATCAGCTCTAGTAACTTGGGCCTGTTTCCACAAGAAGTCACAAAACATCGAGTCAAGTGAAATTTAAAGAAAAAGATTAACGTGTGGAAATAAAATGTAACAAAAGAATTTGGCAAAGACATTAAGGTAGGTTATTGTCGTATCGTCGGCACCACGAAGGTGTTAGGATTTATTTGATAGTTTAATAATGTTCCTATGAACTAGAACTACCAGTGGTTTCATTTATTGTCGTATTGTCGGCACCACCCTGTATAAAAGAAAAGGGAGTAAATGGTAGTGTGACAGTTAACTGAGGAAAATGAAAGAAATAAACGTGCTGCGCCGACCCCAAATAGAATGGGATAAGAAGATGATGTATGGTAGATAATGTATTACTAAGACGTGACGTATTCCACAGGCCCTCATCTCCCTGTTCGAGCTGCCTACCGACGAGTCAGCGCTGCCCGACGACCACTTCATAGAGGTTGACGACACGCCCGGCTACCAGGCGCAGTACGCACAACTCACGTGCGCCAAGGGGGCCGCCGGGGACCCACTTGCAGGTATGTACTACGGTACAACGATAGAATCTTTTTTTTTTTTCGTCCTCTTTCATCAGCAATCAGTGCATTCACTTTTAGCAGATATGTTGTAGGATTTTCTCGTTCTGAATGTGTCCTCCAGCAAGAACATCTACTCATAGTTTCCTAGTATGTCTTTTCTCTTAAGGCGTTTAGCATAGCTGCGAATTGTGAGCTGTCGTGCAAGGGTGTTGGGGTGGCCTTCCAGCCGTTCCTTGTATTTAATGTTGAGGTTAGTTGTTTCTTCTCTCACTGTGAGCATTTCCAGGTGTTCATGGATCTCAGCATTAGTCACATACCAGGGGACATTACTGATTGTTCTGAGGATTATGTTCTGCATTCTTTGTATCTTTATGATGGAGGAGTTACAAGCACTACCCCACAGCTGAAGGCCATACATCCATACAGGTTTTAGGATTGATTTGTATACTAGAAGTTTGCTAGAAGTCCACAGACAGTTTGCTGTTTCGGCCTAGCAACCATAGGAAGCTTTTGTATCTGATGTTAAGTTCGATAGAATCTGCGCGAACAAACTAGCGGGTCTAAAATGGCCTCTTGAGCAGATCATAATATGAATTGCGTTAAAAGGCGTAAAATGGACTTTTCACTGTAGCAACTGCGTCTGTGACTATTTTACGAATTTTAACGCAATTCACATTATTTTCATACTTGCTGTTGCCAGCGGCTCCGCCCGCTACAATTCGAAAATTATCCCACGGGAAGAAAAAAATCTGGATAAAAACTAGCCTATGTGTTAATCCATGTTATAAACTATCTGTGCACCAAATTTTATCCAAATCCGTTCAACAGTTTTTGCGTAAAAGAGTAACAAACATACACACTCACAACGCTTTTATAATATTAATGTGAAGTGTGATAATATTATTGTGATTAGACACAGTTACTATTATGAAATGTTAATTTTACGCTTTTTAACGCAATTCATATTATAGCTAGGGTGCTGGCGAACAAAAAATCTATATGATTTGCTCGTGTGGCAGACTTTATTAATAGCGTTAATTATACGATAAGAAATATTAAGAGCCGCGTCTGCCACCATGGTAGCGCTGCGTTGTCAATTGACAGCCCTTTAAAAATGTTTAAAAAAATAGGTATCCTATATCATTTGCTCGTGTCTGCCTCTAAGGCTGATGTTTAGGGACCTTGTCAAAATGAAAAAAATCGAAAAGGCAGACGTCTAGGACTCTGACTTTTGAAGTTATGAATTTTTAAAGATTTTTTTATGATTTAAAAAAAATATATGAAATGCACGCTTGGCAGACTTGCAGTGTTCGTTTAAAAACCCTGTGAACAACCTCAGAAAAATAGTCTGCCACCATCGTAACGCTGCGTTTTCAATTAACAGCGCTTCAAAAATGTCGTCAAAAAAAACTGTGCTATATCATTTGCTCGTGTCTGCCTCTTTGACCGTTGTTCATATTGCTTATAAAAAAGAGAACATGAATGAGGCAGACACCCAGGCCACTGATATTCCGAAGGCAGACCATTTGAATATATTTTTATTTTAATCTTTGTTTAATGATTCCAGTGTGTAAGCGCTGGTTTAATACCTTGAAAAGCGAAATGCGCGTTAGCAAAACGTGCTATTCAAAGTACCCTGTGTGTACTATGTCCAAGGCTTTGAAACCACGGGTTTTTTGTACGTTCGCACACAGTAACTAAAGATGACACTACCATCGAAACATAAGACGCTAGTGTAGGGCGGTCGGTCTCGTCGCAGCTGCACACATGCATACATACGTATTTGTATTATGTACACAGATTTTTAAAGATGTTTGGGAACACCTCTTAGCTGCCTCGGCTTGTTTGAATTATTATTTTGTTTTTGAATCATCGTTTTTGACGTTACTGTGGACACTTTTATTGTGCACATCTTGCTACATCGTTCTCACATAATATACCATCTCAACATGAATGATGTAACCAAGGTTTTGTAACAATATTCTAATTTAAAAGAGTGTCCATGGAGTTTCTTGCCCATTCTTCTCCATAGAGATCTCCGCTAGAGAATGCGCAACTACAGTACATTCTAGTGGTGGGTCGTTGTCGAATTTTTGACGGACGAAACCCAAATGTTTTCCCGACGACGAAAACGGTTGCAGAAAACGGTCGTCGTTGCAACTGGTGTCGTTCGTCAAACGACAGCATTGACAACTGGTAATACAGTCCCTATTGTACCTACACGACGAACGCGCAACCGACTACAATTTAGCCCGGAACGTTATGGATATGACAACGCACGACGACGCGACGACGACGAGTGACTTTATCAAGAAAGATAGTTGAATCATTGCGTTCTCGACTTTATTTTAATAGGCGTATAATAAAAAATCGTCAGTGACATTTGTTTGTTTGTCTCGTTTTTTTTTTGCTACCGACTTCAGAAGTTGATTTTTCATCTGAAGTTTATACTTTTTTTAGTGTTTTTTTTTTAATGTTTTTTTTTTATTTTTCCATTTTAAGTTGTAATAGGTATCCTATACATATATTTACTATGCATTTAACATTCAACCAAGTAACCAAACCCTCAACCTTCAAGATTCCCTTATTATTGCTTTTATCTCCTAACTATTGAGGAGTAGTTGTACCTTCCATCATCAGCGCATCTACATGAGATTATGATTATCAGACGCAAATAAATGAACAGCTTTGGAAAATATATGGAAAACGTAACAAGTGCCTATAAAATTTGAGAGTTGTCCTCGATTTCCCTAGGAACCCATTATCAGATCCTGACTTGGTGACAATGGGATCATTTCGGGAGTATACTCTTTTGAATACAAAAAAAAATTTGAAAATCGGTTCATTAATGACGGAGATATCCGCATTAATTAGCCGTAATACCCGCTTTTCCTCAAATTCGCAGACTTCAACGAGCTGTAATGGTTAAAGTCAGTAAGTAAAATGTCTGCCAATTTATTTTTGTATTCAAGGGGTTCTAGTAAATCGATATGACCTAATTAAAGCTACGAGCAAATGATTTAGTAGAGCTTTTTTATTTTACATTTTTATATCAACCTCCTGTGATAATGCAGAGCCCTGGATGTCTGCCTCATAGATTTTCTTCGTTATCAAAATGGTATTGACCACTAACCCCAGAGGCAGACACGAGCAAATGATTTAGTACAGATTTTTTTTTTGACAAATTCAAAGCCCTGTAGCTAAAAAACGCAGCAACATAGGACCTTAATTCCTTAAGAAAATTTTGTCGTATTGATCCGAACTTTAATGCCTAACAATACGAAGTACGAGCAAATCATAATACTTAAATGCTCGCCAGCTCCCTAGCTATTAGGATCTGAAAAAAGTGGCCATTTTAAACACCCAGATGTTATAGTCTCTTTTGACATAATCTTGGTATACACACATGAGGACTATGCAAATTATTGTCTCAGATGATCTTTTGAAGAAAGCACCACACAGATTTGAGTGGACCCGTCCACTCAGTGCAAGCATTTGACTTTTAACGTTTTCATCCGTTCGTAACATGAATTATTTTATTCCTTTGCCTTTTATGTATCCCACTGCTGGGCTAAGGCCTCCCCTTTTTCCTTTCAAACTTCTCTATCTTGTGCGATATCTGAGCAGATCAGATTGTCACACCACGTTGGCCGCGGTCTTGCTCGGCTTGTCAATGAGTGACGATCGTTGCCCACCTCTTCTCTTGCATTTGCGCTATGTGTCCAGCCTCCCACTTTAGTGTGGCTGTTTTTTCTCTGACATCTGCAACCCGAGTTATGGAACGCAGGGTGGTGTTTCTAAGGCCCGGTATCCACCGAAGTGGAGACGAGCAGAGCGGAGAGATGTGCCCAATTCGACCAATCACTGATAGGGCGAAAGACGAGATGTTAATTTTAACTAATGTGATTGGTCGATTTTCGCAGATCTTTCGTCTCCGCTCCTCTCTGCTTCGGTGGATACCGGGCCTAACGCTATCTGTACGCTTTACACCAGTTATACTGCTCTCCATTGCCACGAACATGCACTTTTTAATAAATTCACCGTGTGTTTACAGGTATCGAGTCTCCAGTGAACTACCTAGCCGTGTCTCTCGGCGCGCTATCAGCTCGCTCGCCGGGCGTGTTGCCCTCACGTCTGGCCACGCTAGACCCCCCGCACCGCCAAGCTCTACAGGCCTACCTAAACATGAACAGCGTACAACTCTGCTGATACCACATCACCACAAGGATGAACTGCCATTTCTACCAGAATATACGAAACACTGAACTTTGAGGAGTGAAGTTTCAAGGAAGAAAATTAATGAAAGATTGAAATACTAGTGTTGTATGAAAGTTGGGAGAAAAAGTAAATGTCCTGCTACTCAAGACGGGATAGTTAAAGCGAACCACAAACTCAGTGATTGAAAGAGGACATAAATACTTGGAAATTTTATGATATTTAGCAATCTCCGGACCCGCCATTGGTAAAAGGTACACTCCCAATTACAAGGGAATTTACATAACTAGCGTAGTGAGGATAACTACACATCTCTGCCCTAATTTCCGGGGAAACACGCGTGATGTTATATTACTCCGTCAAACAGTGAAGTGGTTATAATTCCAACGTGGAATGAGTAAAGTGAACTTTATATTATTGAAAGTAAATCAAGAAAAAATATGAACAATTGTGTAAACTAAAAGACTGTTGATTAAAGTATGTAAGTAAAGAATGTTTGATAGTAACTAGCCAACCAAGATAATAAGACAACTTTTGTCATCATCTCTTTTTTTTTTGGACAAGCCCGCCACTCTATTCCCAAACCACCATAACTCCTGTAAGCCAGAATCACGCGACGACCATATTATATGAAACGATTTTAACTGTCTTGGATCCCGCAACGAAATTAATCAGAAAAGAATAGCGGAGGAGTAGGAAAAACATAATTTCCACTTCCCTCCATATTAGCAGGAGACAACAGAACAAGGCCAATAGCCACACAGGGACATAATATACAACTGGGATAAGCTCAGTTGCTTAGCACCACGGATATTATTGTCATTAATATTACTGGGTCCTAAGTTGTCATCATCTGCCTAGCATCTTCCCAACTATGTTGGGGTCGACTTCTAGTCTAACGGGATGCAGCTGAATACCAGTATTTTACATGGAGCGACTGCCTATCTAACCTCCACAACCCAGGTAGCACTGGGGAATACGATACCCTGTGTTAAGTAAGACTGGTTGTCATACTTTCGGGCTACTGTCTTGTAACGACTGTCAAAGATGACAGCCGGGACCAACGGCTTAACGTGCTTTCCGAGGAACGGAGTAAACCGAGGTATGTAATGGGAGTCAACCCATCAACAAGACCTAGGCAAGCACGAGTTAAACTGAAGATTGATTCGAGAGGCTATTTTTATATAGCCACAAGCTACTCATAATAATAAGACAACTGTTACTGGTCGACAAATAGAGATAATAGAAATATAATTAGAATGTTCCAAATACGAATAGTTGTTTTGTTATTTAATTTCAAAGTTTGAAAATTTCTGTTTTTTTTTATCAAAATGAAGGTCTATTGCAACATTTATGGCAATGTAACTTAAGATTTTATTCTGTATCTTACTTCAGGGACATGTCGTTGTAATGTCTGGCAGTAGTCTGCCAGCATACATGGACTCCACTTGTCCTGATATCGTTTTTCTATCATAGAGTTGTCTTGATAAAATATTTTACTGTTTTCACCCAAATTCAAAAAAGAAGTCTAAAGGTGAATGTGTGAAATGTATTTTCGAGGAAATATTACAGCCCAGACTTCTTTCTATACGTAAATAACAGCTTCTCAACAATACTTTTTCTACCCTTTGGTGACTTTCGAGAAAATTGGGTGTTATAACACAAGAATGAGACCTGATCAAATCAAAATAAATATGGCGTTTCAATGAGGGTAAATAGGTAATTCAAAATTAGTAAGCAAACTTTGTTTACTAGTGTTATCAGTTGTGTCAAGTCTTCGTCTCCTAACCCTGCAACTCTTGTCTGATTACCTTGGCTGGCTAATATGATTGTTATGAGCTATATTCATATTTAAAAAAAGAATTCGAGCGTTAGTGTATCAGTGATATTAATATCGATGAACGAATCACCGCGGGACTGTAAAAATGGTGAAGAATAAATGTAATTGAACTGGTTTCATATACATTACATTAACATTATTCCACAATGTCTAATAAATGTATTTTTAGAGTTGTATACTAATATACAATAAACATATTGTTAATATTTGTAATCGTCAAACGAAAATAATTATAGACTGCCTTGTTGGTCTAGTGTTCACCGCGACTGCTGAGCATGAGGTCCTGGGTTCGATTCCCGGGTCGGGCAAAGTGTTATTCGGTTTTTCCATCATGAAATTGAAATGTGCAATTTTCTTTTGACGAGTCCATGTAAAAATGCTTGTAATCTCTATAATGTTATTGTATACTGTAGTATGTTGTTGTTTCTTCAAAAGGTTGCACCTCATCTATTAGAACGGAATCGCATTTTCCTTGCCGAGTGCATCGCTGATGTTGCCTCTAGCGGTACCATTGTGTTCCTCGCTTCCGTGCTGATAGTTGAGGCATAACCCTAAGTCTGAATGTAGATATCCTCCGCATCACGAGGAGCTATTATTTTTGTAACCAAACAACTTCTATGTTACGTAGCGACAAATCAATCAACATCAAATAATCCAATTCGATTGCAATAGAAAACGCTGTCATCTGTTGTTTTGTGGTACAGGAACGCGTCTGACTTATGGAACGTTCCGTCTTCTTTATATATAATTCTACTGTACGTGTGTATGTCACTGAACTCCTCCTAAACGGCTGGACCGATTTCGATGATTTTTTTTGTGTGTGTTCGGGTAGGTTTTCGTAACGTAGTAGAAGTTATTTGATTACAAAAAATATAGCTTCTCGTGCAGAGTATAGACGTATGATTGTTATAACTTGACTGTTATGTTAGTAGCAAGCAGCGCTAAGCGTCGCCACTTTGATTGTTCCCAAATGCAGTGATATATATATTAATGTTTATTTTGTACTGTTTAAGTAACCTCTGTATTTTTTGTATAATAAACGCTTCTTGTCAAACAATGATTTTTATTTTATTATAACATCTGCCCGAGAGTGTGAAAAACATCACAGGAACGCACTCCGACCAGTCGACCTAAACAAAAACTAGTTAATACAGATCTCTAGAGTTGTATGGGAAATCGCGAGCTCCAAAACTTTTGATCTACAACGACGCTTGTTAAAATTATGCGCAAAATTATTTATGCATGTTTGACTTGCAGCCCGAGTAGGTTGTCTCAAAGCAAGTTGTAGATTCAAATTCAAAAGAATACACTCGAATTCAGCTGACAATTTACTTCTCTTCAAAATGTTAATGTTGTAGTCACCAGCTAAAACTATATTCTTACATCGTTGTTTAGATAAATATTTTAAAAGAGTTTCCAGTTTACCAAAAAACTCATTGATGTTATTCGAGTTATTCCGGTCGGATACCCCGTATTTGATACCCTGGGGGATCAGTATTATTTTATAATATTTTCTATTCCGGTCTGATTCACCGTGCAGGGTATCACAAATAAATTTAATCATTTTATTCCGTTCGAATACACTAGTTATCTATTAACAGATTTTTGGGACAGTCAGCAACAAAATATGCATACAGGGTTTATTGAAATACATATGCTCGTAATACTTAATATTGTAATAGAAACGTGTTACATTGAGAAACAACGACTCTACATTTTCGTCTTGGCTAAGTCACCGCGCCCGGTATGTACCCTTTTTAATATTTTTTTACCTGCAAAAATATGGGTGTGTATTGTTCTACATTGTTATCGTCTCGGCTATTGTCTAATGATTCCAAAGTAGCCAATCAGTGACGAGTGAAGTTTTGTTGACTACGAGGAAAGGGTTATCAATGTGTAACAGTGTTAGTCGATATCTAAATTGTGCTCTGTGCAAGTCAAGTAAAAGTGTTATTCCGGAAAAGTAAGTATTTATTAATAATAGATAGGTATTTTATTTTTGGATGACTTTGAATGATGTTATAATTATTTTTTTTTCTGCTTTTCTTACGTTAGCCAAACTAAACAATCTGTGAAACTATGAAAAGAAGACTTGGTTTAAATGTTGATAATTTTATATTTTTCTTAACACAATGGTTGTTGTTTTGTGTCACATTAAATAAGTAGATGTATTTGGTAAGATAGTTAAGAGACCGGACTTGACTGTGACACATCTTGCTAAATTCTATTTTTGATTACTTTCTAAATTCTATTTAATGCTACGTAGATATAGGCCTCATATTAGGTTTTGATTCGATCATAAACGTTTTAAAGAGTAGCAAATTTATTTTCTATTCCTCTAACCATGGCGGAAAAAACCCCAATCTGATTAAAAAAAAAACAAATTGTAAATCCGAATTCACCCTTCATAAAACTAAAAGTAGGTACTCAAGTTCTCTTATGGTAACTTATCATAATATTCATGTTAATTAGCTAGTTAAAAGTGGGACATATAAATAAAAAAAAATATCTACAAAACAAATTTGAAGTGAGTAAATAACGGACTAAAGCGAACAGGAAAACAAAATGGCGTCCCGTGTAATGTTGCCAGTGAAGAAAAATATCATGAAGTGTAGGCACACAAATTCAAGTTAAATAATAATTATATATTTTCACCATGAAGGCTGTACCAGTCGCGACTTAATACGTCGAAGAACTTTTTAATCTTGATGTTTTTTATTGTTTGACAAACTTGTCAAGAGATGACAGTGTAAAAGAAAATCCCGAGATACATATTTTTCCAACGTACGTTCCTTGTTATCATTACATTCTCTCACACCGACCCTGCACTGCTAAATTTTGTAGTTATTTGAATTATCCGGACTTAACCCTAAGAGTAGGGTATAAGAATACTGTAAACCTCTAATGTAGAGACCAGAAGGTTTACAGAATTTTTCTTATAATAAATATTCACATTCTATTTCTATCCGTTCCAGAATGTATGAGGATGGTAGTAAGCCGGCATCATCCTCTCAAAATTCTGATAATTTAATATATATAAATAGAAATGGAGGCATAGTTTTACTAAGGGCTGGTTACCAGTACACAAAGAAGAAACAGTAGGTATAAAAATGGATGGAGCCTATGGCGATGTGTCAACTGGCGAAGAAAAAATTGCACCGGGTCTCTTAACATTCAAGTATTTATTACGTTTTATGTTATTTATGCAGTCTTTTAGTTATCAAGCAATGAGTGTAAAGATCTAAATACCTGTTATGTTGTTTTAGGGTAACAACATTAGTAATGAGAAACATCATCAATGCGAGTCCAATGAAGTGAGTAATATAATGGCACAGAAGTTACACAATTGCCGAGAAAAAGTATTATCATCCTCTTTTTCACCAATCCCGAATATTTACAACAACTTTAAAGCGGAATTCAGTGATGCCGGCTTAGACCTAATAAAGAAGCTTCCGTCGTTTACAAACATAAAAACTGGGTTGTATGATGCTAGAAATAAACAAGCCGGTATATCGAAGATACAGTGTAAAAATGCCCAGGAAGTAGAAATTCCTTCTATTTTTGAAGATTTTGTGTTGGTCAATCATTATGACGAGACCTCTGATTTCCGAATAATAATTTTTGCAGATAAAAATGTTCTGAAAGATATACGACTCATACAATTTTATTTAAGTGATGGAACTTTTGATTGTTGCCCAACACCATTCGTTCAACTTTACACTATCCATGGGGACCTTGGGAGTGATGAAGAGCACACACGAATAGTACCTTTATTATATGCTTTATTGAATAGAAAAAATGAAGAAATCTATATAACACTATTCCAGTTATTAAAGGAATATATCCCAGAATGGAAGCCACTGAAATATATGACTGATTTCGAACAAGCAGCTATGAATGCCATTTCAACTATTTTCCCCTCAGTTGAAGTAAAAGGATGCTACTTTCATTTTTCTCATAATGTATGGAAGAGAGCTAAAGCGTTGAATTTGACAAAAAACAAGCGATTTCGCAAACACGTAGCGCTATCAGCCTTATTGCCACTGCTACCTAGAAAATATATCTCAGATGGCTGGTGCTACGTAATGGAAGACAGTCCGGAGTCTAAAGAAATACAAGCATTCAACGATTACATGGTAACACAATGGCTGGAAGATGAAAGTTTTGTCGATACTTGGTGTGCCTATAATCAACGCCATCGCACAACCAATGCTGTGGAATCCTGGCATAAAAAGCTCAACAGCAGTCTGCCAAGAAACCCAAATTTATATCAGCTTTTGAAAACTTTAAAAGAGGATGCAAAGTTGCAAATAGTGAATACTAATAGTGTTGAAATGCCAAACCTAAAACGACGGCTAGCAAAAGAAATCGTAGTCGATAAGTGGTACCAACATGTAACTGACCAACTTCTCACTGGAAAAATAACAGTTGGTCACTGTTTAGAAAAGTTAAGACTGTAAGTGATTGGTCCAAATTAAAAGACACAATTATGTTTTTTTGGTATTCGATTTATCTAGTCGAAATCTTTTATTATTTAAAAACGATTACTTTTATTTAATTTGTCATGTCATTCATTTAACTCTCAAATTTGATTAAGCTCTAGAACTTGTGTTTATGTTTTTGTTATCTATCCAAATAGAAAGACCAAAATTCTGATTGTCTGTGATGATTTTATATCGTAATTTTAAGTTCTGTTTTGTTATTTAATTAAGATGGTCAAAATCCTTTTAAATTATTAAGGTTTGTCCAAATAGAAAGACCAAATGTCTGATTATCTGTGATGATTTTAAATACTAATTTTAAGTTTTATTTTTGTTATTTAATTAAGATGGTCAAAATCTTTTATTAATATTAAGGATTGTCCAAGTAAAAATACTATTTTATATAGTAATTTTAAGTTCTGTTTTTGTTATTTAATTAATATGGTCAAATATTTTTTATAGTTAAGGTGTAGTTGTCTAAATAAAAAGACTAATTTTCTGATTGCCTGTGATGATTTTAAACAAATAAAACAAATATTTTCACATGAACAACTGCTTTTCTCTTGACTGTACTTACCTGTCAAAAAAGAGTAACGGGATCAGACCGGAATGACAAAGTTAATAGTGGATCAGACAGGAATTAAAATACTATAATAAACAACAGGGGATCAGATCAGGGGATCCGACCGGAATAACTCTGTTATTCGAGTTAGGTACTCTATAAATACACACAATTATAATGTTATAGTCCGTCAATTTAACTGCACAACACTCGAATATACTTTGCGACGACATGTTTGCCACATTGGCCAATCTCTTTTTTGGGCAGAGCGAAAGAGAGTGTCAGACATTTACTGACTAAAAACCACCCATGTTCCTTCTTAGCCCTTCATGCCGAGGCCGCGGTATCTCTTGCGAACAATCCGCAGCCCCGACGGGCGTCGGCCCTTGCGGGCCCCTTCCATGTTGCTGACATCTCTTTGAAGCGCGCGTAGAACACGAACGCGCCGTTGACACGGCCTGTCGTCGTCATAAGACGGACGGACGGCGAGCTTACCCATCACTCACCGTCCACAGGCCCGCGTCTACGGTGGCCGGAAGTCATCACGTGGCCCCCGACGCCCGGAGCGCATTCCGCGGCGGCTGAGACGAGAGGTTCTCCCTCTCACGTTCCGCCACCTTCTTCGCTAGCATCACTGCTTCGCAGAACGAGGCGACGGCGTCCCATTTCTCCTCGCCCCGGACCATGGCTTGCATCAGGGCCGGACGCGAGACGTCACCGCCGCCGATCGCCGCTACGAGAGCACGGCGGGGCTCCGCCCAAGCGGGACACACCTCCACGGCGTGCTCCACCGTGTCCTCTGGCCGATCCTCACAATGGTGGCATCCGGGCGTTTCCTCCCGCCTGATTCGGTGCAGGTACCTCCCGAAACAACCGTGTCCGGTGAGTACCTGCGTCAAACGGAAGGTGAGGGCGCCGTGGTGCCTCTCCAGCCACTCCTCAAAGAGGGGACTTACCGCCACTATCGTGGCGTGCCCTTGGACTATGCGCCTTTCGTACAGACGAACTACTTAGAACGAGTTGCCCGTCACGTAAGTTAAAGTCAGCCAGTTTAATTAAAGTGGAACTTACTATGAATAGTTACGAACTCGAGTGTTGTCATCTCTAGGTATTCCGCAAATACAAAAATACAGGGAAAAGGGTGAGATAGAAAAAGGGAGTCACCTGCTGCAACTCACCCGGCGCGCGCGGCACTGCACGCATTCTAATTAGTCGCAGATAATTCTTAGGTTTCTCTCTAGGTTCTTCCGACTACCATTCACAGGATATTGATTCATGGGCAAATTATCATCCAAATGCAGTAGTTCCCATAGGTAAAAGACCTATGGGAACTACGTCAAAAGATTGTTTTAAAAAGAGGACGGCGTATGAGCGCATATTAATTTGTAAGTTACCTACCTTTTTTTTTGACGTCACTAGCGTGTTTGTGTGTGCTTCCTTATATACCAATACCCAGCCGCTACCTACCAATGTAATCCGTCGATGTGTGATAATTTAAAGGTAATAAATCATTTTATATTTCGACAACAGAAGTTTTATTATTATAACCTAAATTAAAATAAAATCAAAACACAACCCATCCATACCCACAACATAACACTCACAATCACCTCAAAGTATGTACACACAAAAATAACACACATCAAACAAACTTATTAGAAATACATTTTTATAAAATAAAATTTGATTACAATTGACAATATGTTTTCAAGGTTTAAGTACCTGTTTTAAACATTTAACTAAGGGAACGATTTTTTTTTATTATTCTAACGTAAATTAGCTTAACATTGTAAACTCGTAAAGCAGTTGCACGCGACTGTACATCTTGACACCAAAAAGCCCAAAAGCAAGGTTTAATGTTTTCACAGAAGTTTAAGCCACTATAATCTTGTAATTTAAAACATAAAAACAGGTATTTAATTGAGAATTTATCTCTCTGGGACATTTCGAAGGACTTTAGACCGATAAAACTAGAAGTATATTACACATATTAATATAAATATTTATCCTTGGCAATTTTTCGTGAACTCTTTATTCTAGCTCTTGGACTAATCCTTACTAATTGAACTTAATATATCTCCTAAACTAAGACCCGATTAAATCTGTAACTTGGGGACAAATTGCGACTTATTTATTTATTTATTTAGGACAACCAACAAAGCATACACTAAAAATACATGTTAAGCTATTCATATTTTCATACTTATTATAGTGTAGCCTTAATTAAAGGCTGCCACGGCATGCGTTAATCATAGGAGCCAGAAATGTAATACAAATTGTTTGGTACACATACACAGTTAATTGATGAGATAGACTTCATCATAGCGGACAAAAGGCATATATTCAGAGATGTCTCGGTGATAAATAGGTTCAATACCGGTAGTGATCACAGACTTGTTCGTGGCACTCTGAGTATCAACTTCAAGCTGGAGCGAACCCGTTTGATGAAGTCTAGGCTCCGTCCAAATATGCTCCACACTATGATAGGATCTGAAGCGTTCCAGTCAGACCTGGAAAACCGATTCACAGCCGTGGAAACCGCAAATGATGTTGACCAGGCGCTCGACCAAATGGTGGACATTCTCAGGGAGGAAGGGACGCGTTTTTGCAAAATGCGGTGTACGGGTAGGAAGTCTAAACTTTCGGAGGAGACTCTGGAGCTTATGACGGAACGACGTGAAAACCCACCGATCAGTTCGGCAGAACTACAGGCACTCAACAAAAAAATTAGGAAATTGGTACGACGCGACCTTCGATGCACCAGTACACGCTCTATAGAAAAAGCGATTGAGCAAAATCGGGGGTCTAAAGTGTTCGTCCAATCACTTGGGAGGAGCCACCTGTCGAAGTTGACCATTTCTAGTGGGGATATCGTCGTTTCGAAGCCGGAGATTCTTTCGGAAGTTGAAAACTTCTACGGCCAGCTATACGCATCGCATACATCTCGACCTGATCCCGAAAATGAGGATCCCAGAGCCACCTTAACCCGCCATTTCACAGAAGACCTGCCAGAAGTCAGCCAAGATGAAATCGAGGCGGCTCTTAGACAGCTTAAAAATGGAAAAGCCCCTGGTGAGGATGGGATAACGACTGAACTTCTGAAAGCGGGAGGAAGTCCTCTATTAAGAGAGCTTCGGGAGATTTTCAACTCGGTCCTGTTCTCTGGGAGAACTCCAGAAGCGTGGAAAAGGAGCGTGGTCGTTCTTTTCTTTAAAAAAGGGAACAAGACTCTACTAAAGAATTATAGACCCATCTCGCTCCTTAGCCACGTATATAAGCTGTTCTCAAGAGTCGTCACGAATCGTCTAGCGCGAAGACTCGACGACTTCCAACCACCGGAGCAGGCCGGGTTTCGAGGAGGGTATAGCACCATAGACCACATCCACACAGTGCGACAGATTATACAGAAGTCCGAGGAGTATAATCGGCCTCTGTGTCTTGCATTTGTGGACTATGAGAAGGCTTTTGACTCTATTGAGACCTGGTCTGTTCTGGAGTCGTTGCAGCGATGCCAAGTAGACTGGCGATACATCCAAGTGCTGAGGAGCTTATACGAAGACGCCACAATCTCAAACGCACTGGAGGATGTTTTTAAGACGCTGAACTGGGAAGGACGGGGCATTAACATCAACGGCGAGTATATATCACACTTGAGATTCGCAGATGACATCGTCATACTGGCTGAGTCGTGCCACGACTTACAACAGATGCTGGATGGCCTAGTGGTTTCTTCAGTGCGCATTGGTCTCAGGGTGAACTTGGACAAAACCCAGGTTATGTTCAACGAACACGTCACCCCAGGACGTATTGTTGTCAATGGCGGTCCTCTCGAGGTTGTTCGAGAATATATTTACCTAGGGCAAACTTTGCAGTTTGGTAAGAACAACTTTGAGGGAGAGGCCAATAGAAGAATCCAGCTAGGCTGGGCAGCTTTTGGGAAGCTTCGTCGGGTATTCTCGTCACGCATTCCGCAGAGCCTAAAGACTAAGGTCTACAACCAGTGCGTCCTGCCTGTTATGACATACGGGGCTGAAACGTGGACACTCACGGTACGGTTGGTCCATAAATTTAAGGTCGCTCAGCGAGCTATGGAGCGAGCTATGCTAGGAGTCTCTCTCAGGGATCACGTTCGAAATGAGGTGATCCGACAGAGGACCAGAGTTGTCGACATAGCTCACAAAATAAGTCAGCTGAAGTGGCAGTGGGCCGGCCACGTTAGCCGCAGAACCGATGACCGTTGGAGTAGACGTGTTCTTGAGTGGAGACCGCGAAACGGCAAGCGTAAGGTGGGACGCCCTCAGGCTCGGTGGAGTGATGATCTTCGCAGAGTGGCTGGTAACAACTGGATGAGAGTTGCCGAAAATCGAGTTGAGTGGCGCAAGATTAAAGAGGCCTATATCCAGCAGTGGATTGCAATAGGCTGATGATGATGATGACACAGTTAATTGTTACATAAATCAGACATACAATAAAATTATAAAATAAAAAGTTATTAAAATTTGATTAATGCTGGATTTGCTTGCCAGCCAATGAAAAATACAGCAAAAAAAAAAGACAGTTTCTAAATCTTTATGTAATGAAAAAGATAATAGAAAACAATATTGATTATAAATTTAATTATTATTTTAATTAGTTACAATTAATTACTTTTATGATAATGCCCTACGCAAGGCAGACTTGATTGTATGTAAAGAGTAAGACATATCAATATCTACACTGGGTGAGCATGACAGGCGACTAAACTGAACCTGCATTCTGTTAATGGTAGAAAAATGACCAAGATTGGTTTTAAAGCCCTTAGCGCGAAGCAACCGATATTTAGACTTACGGGCAAGTTTGTAAGGCACATTAAAATTTATTTGACTCAGTAACAGCGGACAATCAATATGAGTGTTTACTGTTTTATATAGGAACAGATGATCCAGGACCATACGGCGATTTTCCAGACTCATAAGTCTGAAATGTTTCAAGCGTGAGCTGTAGCTAGTTAAAGTTCTGACCATATTACAGTGATATGACAAATGCCAAAGAAATCGTTTCTGCACAGATTCTAACCGGCGTTTATGTATATTGTTGTTGTTATGTATATGTATTATTGGCGACTAAATATGAGACAAAACACATCTTCGCTAGGTGCCCTAGTTTTTGAGATATAAATGTAGCCCTGCTGGGGAGACTCTCCAGCAGGGCCACCTATAAACTCTTATATCTTTTGAACCAGTGACCGTCAAATTCTGATATTTGGTGACAAATTTGGTCAAATTGGCGACAAAATATAGGAGAAACCAGATCTTCGCTACTTGCTCTAGATTTTGAGATGGGGAGACTCTCCAGCAGGGCCATCTAAATTAAGGTTAGAGTGGCTTAAACTTCTGTGAAAACATTAAACCTTGCTCTTGGGCTTTTTGGTGTCAAGATGGACAGTCGTGTGCAACTGCTTTACCAGTTTACAATGTTAAGCTAATTTACGTTAGAATAATAAAAAAATATCGTTCCCTTAGTTAAAAGTTTAAAATAGGTACCTACTTAAACCTTGAAAACATATTGTCAATTGTAATGCAGGGCCACCTATAAACCCTTATATCTTTTGAACCAGTGACCGTCAAATTCTGATATTTGGTGACAAATTGGCGACAAAATATAGGAGAAAACAGATCTTCGCTAGGTGCTCTAGATTTTGAGATGCTGGGGAGACTCTCCATCAGGGCCACCATAAATCCTTATATCTTTTGAACCAGTGACCGTCAAATTCTGATATTTGGTGACAAATTTGGACAAATTAGCGACAAAATTTTTGTTATTAAAATTAAAATCCCTGATGGTGGCCCTGCTTGAGTGACACGATAATGTCGACATCAGGCGATATTAGAACAAAAGGCAAATGCGTAGGTACCTATCTAATGGGTGTCTCCTTTGGGCGGATCGGAAGGGAGTTTCAAACTCCTATCAACTAAAAACCACTCTATATTTGTCTTGCGAACAACCCGGCAGGCGTTGGGCCCTTGCGGGCTTTTTGATTATTGCTGACATTTCTTTGAGGCGCGCGCGAACGCTAACGCGCCTTCGACACGGCCTCGTCGTCACAAGACGTCACCCATTGTATTGTCCACAGGCCCGCGCCCACGGTGGCCCGAAGCCATCACGTGGTCCCAGACGCCCGTCTCCCGCGGCGGCTGGGACGAGAGGTTCTCTCTCTACCTCTCGTGTAAAAAACAGAGGTTTCCAACACACGAACCCTGATACCGCACCGCATAAATAAACAATCGTTAGCCATTTTTCATCAGTTTACCGCCAACGTGTATCTGTAGCAGTTCGCATTATTGTTCGGATATATGAAACTAAATCCAAGTAACATCAACGCCGTCTTGTAGTTTCGTTTTTTTCCGTCAATATTCCACCAAAATCAAAAGCCCAGTCGCAATGAAGGTAATAGAAGAACAACAGGTGATCACTGTGATGGATGGGCCATGGTCGCCCACGGCATTGATCCGAGAGATCGTAGAGACGGGCACGCAGGAGGACCCGTTCTACGTGATGGATCTCGGGGAGGTGGTCACGAGATTCCATCGCTGGAAGGAGCTCATGCCGCGCGTCGAGCCCTTTTATGGTGAGATTGTATACCTACTTTTACACTCAATAATCAAGCTATCTTTACCAGTTTACCTCTATATCTATACTAGTACCTATAACATTTTAACATCACGCTTGTAATCCCCGAAAGGTTATTTTTTATAAATATATTTTTTTAATTCAAGAGCCACAATTAACTGAAACAAAAAAATTGGGGTTTGGTTTTTTTGCATATAAATCTCTAAAACGGTTAGACACTTTTCAAATTTGAAAAAAGATTAAATAATAAGATTAGATAGGCAATTTCGTAATAAAAAGGTCTGACTTCCGGAACTGTAGCACCAATATAAAATTTATAACTTTCCCAGAAGGTTGAAAGTACGGCCGAAAACGGGGACTCAGGTTTGCTTAAGCTTTGGCGATTTACGACTTTTTATGAACAAATACTATTTAACTTATTATTGAAAAAATTCAGGCATCTACTGAAAAGAAATCAAGGATAATGAAAATTATTTATCGCGATTTTTCTTTTTAGTAAATATAGGGTGTAAAAGTACCCTTAACGCAAACGAAGGGCACTTGTTCTCCCCACCACTGCGATATTTTTTTTGTTCTAGACCATACCTCCTAGTTACAGAGATATTGGGGGTCAAAGTTCCAAATTTCTCACAGCTGTTTTTGTAAACACTAGTTTTTCAGGTTATAACTTTACTTAAATTACCTCCAAAACCCGATTACTATTCAAAGCATCCACTAGTACAATATTTTAAGAGTGCTACTTTGAGTTTTACCGTAAAATGTGATTTTTGACCCAAAAAAGAAGTCGTTTCCCAGCAAAAATTTTTGCGTAGGGGTACTTAGTTTGATGTACCGAATGCTTGGTTGACTTCTGTGTGATGGGTTGATTTACACCCTGTATACAAGTGTTACCTTTTTAGGGTTCGTATGTCACAGCCACTTCATTCGGAAACTATTAAGACTACACAGTTGAAACTTGGTAGGTACATGTAATCTGTGGACCGCTTTACGATTTTTATCCAAAATTAAAAAAAAAGAAAGATTAAGGGGTAGGGCATTAATATCGGAAGGTTTTCAATTCCGATACAGAGTTCCGATATTAGATCTCAATATCGGAATTCCGATATGAATATCAGAATTTCGTTACTTCATTTGAAATTTCATAAATTTGGTATCAGGTAGGATTGAGTGGAATATACAACATTCTTAAATCGTATTCTATCATTTGATTCAAACATTGGTTGTTTTAAAGTATGCCCACTGTATTTTATTAAATCACATATCGCTATTTTGGGGTAGAAATGTCGTAAAACCCATCTTTACGCTGAAATTACATCCCGTCGGGGCTGCGGGTTGTTCGCAAGAGATACCGCGGCCTCGACATGAAGGGCGAAGAAGGAACATGGGTGGTTTTTAGTCAGTAGAAGTCTGACACTCCATTTCGCTCTGCCCAAGAGCGGGAGGGGTTATTTGATGATTTTCCACCCACCATAAAAAAAAGGCTGAAATTACGTAATAATGCAGCTCTGTTTAGTTTTTTACGCTCTATCGATCTATATTTTTTTTAGTAGCATAATTTAAAGCCAAAAAGTTCCTTTTGGACACCCTATGAAACACTATGACAGTTGGTAAAAATAGTGATTAATATATTTTGTGATATTTCAATGTCACTCGTGACTTTTATTGCTCTTGTATCGCATGATTAGTGAACTGCGCTCGGCGGTACACAAGGATCTAAATTATAGGTTTAGTTTAAAACTCAAATTATAGAAAAAATGGTCCGATATTACAATTCCGATACTGAGTGATGCCGATATGTACCTATATCAATGAATATTTAAAATCTTTGATATTTTAAATAAATAGGCCTTGGCCATCGTATCGCATTTTGTTATTTGGTTCGGTTGATAGTTTTAATAATAATTATTTATTTCGCATAGAGATTGTAGTTTTACAACATTAGTAATAACTTAATAACAAGTTAAAAACAGGTAACACAGAACTAGCTTTAAATGTCAAATTGTTATAAAATTAGTTTCTCGAATAACTTGACGAAAATTGATCATTTAAAACTAGTTTAGAACACTCTTGTAACAATAACACCCGCACCAACTGTGCGTGTGTTATTGTTAATTGTGTTTCTTAATTTTTAGAAATAATGGGCTTCAATTCATGCGTTTTTCGGCAGCATCACTACACACAACTGAACTCGGTTGAACGGGTTGAAAGGTTGAAATCATCAAATAACATCAACTTTACAACATTTAAAAATCAAGGCTCCAGAGAATAAAAACAGTCTTTGGAATTAGATACCAACTGAAAATAAGAGGGCTACGAAAAAGTTTCCACAACGGAAGTCGGCTCCCCACCCGTCAGTTTCCATTCGGCATTATACTCTAACATTAGGCGTTTAAGTCGAACCACCCGCCGCCGTCGTGTAATTGCTCATTAACCGACTTCTTTTCTTCGTCATCTCCTGGAAGAAACCTTACTATAGGCTAATAGTATTATGGTTTTAAATTGTACCTACTGCTAAAGTTTTTTGACGCCCTGTAACTCTTCTCTTTTTGATACTTGTATATATTTTATTATAATTTTAGTTCTGTAAATTGTAGTTTGTAAATATTGTAAATAATAAATACAATAAATACAAATATATTTTAGTTCCACTGCTAAAATAATAGTTGTTATAAAACACTTAGCCACCTAAGTGTTTTTATAGCGGTTCTGGTGTACATACATCTTTTATTTGAAATAAGCGAAAAAAAGACAAAAAATATGAGGACGATTTCTAAAGAAGATATCATGTTATTTGTGAAAAAAATATTACTCTACTATTATTTCAAGAATAAGATTTTGTTAACAATTTCAAGGGGTTTAATATTTAGGGCGTGTATTCTTTTAGAATAACTATTTGTATTACATTCGGACTGATCTTCTCTCTCTTCTCTTCCTCTTATAACCCGCCACAATCATATTCAAAACTGTCCTAGCCACATTGTCCTCATTCCTCCGCATCACATACCCATACCATGATGACGACCGCTTGCCACACAACTTTGCGGCCACCGGCGTGTCTTCCCCAGACGTGTTTAATTCTGTTCATTGGTATAATTAGATGCATCGGGCTAGTGTCCTCAACTCCACGCTTAAAGCACATATTTTGCATACGGGTGGGAATCTTATTCGATCCACTCGAGCTCCCCGAGAAAAGCCAGCAACCCCTTGGTGTTACCGGCAATCACGCGGAGAGTACCTGGGTTACAGAAGTACTTGGCCCTGTATGGGGCAACGCCCGGACAGTGCAGGAGCACGTACGTGGGCTGCTGTTCCTTCTTCCTCCATGCAGGCTCGACACAGAGGACTATATGTGACACCTATAACAAAGAGGTGCTTGTTAAAAAGTACCGTGTCCAGTGATGGCGGCCGTCACTGTGCGTAGCTGCAGTTTAGTCAGCCGGATCGCTTGTTTGGTGAGGCGGGCGTCGATGGCGGGAAGCGCCTCCTTGGCCTGCCTGCGCTCGTCGTGGTCTAGCCACAGCTTCGTGTGAAGTTCTCTGGTACGTTTCCTTACCAGCGTGCAGCCTGTGATCGCCATACGTTGCAGCTTGCTTATGGCTGTTATTGATTTGGTGCGGGGCCACCAGACCACTGCTCCGTAGGTCATAGGTCGGATTACCGCACAGTAAAGCCAAAGTATAATTTAGGGGATAGTTATTGATATAAACCCAACATGGTGTATATATTGTGTTCAGCGGTGAAGTGCAACGACAACAAGTTGCTGGTGAGCACGCTGGCGGCGCTGGGCACCGGCTTCGACTGCGCCTCCAAGGTCGAGATCGAGCTCGTCACCTCCATCGGAGTCGCGCCCGAGTGAGTACCCCGACATGTTCTATGTTAAAGGGATCGGTTTTTCTAAAGAGTCTGAGATGGGCTGCAGACCGCAAACCGCAACGGCAAATTGCAAGCGACACCACTGGTTTCTAATGAATATCTATGAAATTGATTCCGAGCGAGGCAACAATGCAGCACCAGTGGTGTCGGGAACTGCAGAGTTGACCGCAAAATGTTGACTTTTTAGGAAGAAGATGAAGAAAAAATAATTAATTTTGTATTTAGTACTCATTTGCCTAGCGGTCGGCTTCTAGGCTAACCGGCTGCAGCTGAATACCAGTACCTACTTTACATGGAGCAACTGTCTATTTGACCTCCACAATCCATTTTGTATTACAACTATTAGGGACGGAGAACCTGGTTTCCGTCTCATAAGAAAACCTAAAAAACCGGTTTAACTAAACCAAAACCCAGTACTGCATGCCCATAGTTAGGGGCTGGGTAATACGATACCTCTTGGTAAAACTGGTTGTCAGTCTTTCGGGTCACTACCTGTTACGACTGTCAAATACCCGTATCAAAGAATGACAGCTGGGACCAACAGCTTACCGTACTGTCGGAGGTACAGAGGAAACTCGGTGTGTAATGGGTGGTCTCCCATCAATGGACCTAACCAAGGGCGGGTTGACCACTACCAGCTGTCATTACTTAACCACGAGCGCCTCAGGCGGGTAGGCAGTAGGTACTAACCGGAGATTTTGGTTACAGGCGCATAATTTATGCGAACCCAGCCAAGATGGTTTCTCATTTACGCTACGCGTCGGCTGTTGGCGTCAACGTCATGACCTTCGACTGCGAGGATGAACTCATGAAGGTCAAACAATACATGCCGCATGCACAGTGAGTATACAGGATGGTGCCGACAATACGACAATAAATGAAACCACTAGTAGTCCTAGTTCATAGGAACATTAGTGTGACATACAAACTACAAAGGTCAATGTACAGCGTAGCTCGTACACCCTGTATAATAGATACGAACTACGGATATAAATTCTGTCTTTCTACAATAGACTTTCAATGGTATCGCAAAATTTTTCAATTAACCTTAAACCTAATTTAAATTAAAGTTAGTGTAGGTAAAAGTGGAGCAGAATCCACAAAAACTAGTGGAAACTGCCCCTTTAAAATCGTATTTAGTGGGGCAGATTCCACTGCAAACTAAGGCGTTCCACTTTGCTCCACCAGCATTTTATTTTTAAACGTCCCACACTGAGAATTTCTCCTGTATCGTGGGTGCGTTTACAAACATTTAATCTCATAAATACACAAACATCCAGATCCGGAACAACTATTTGTAGGTCATACAAATAATTGTTCCGTGGGACACGCAGCGCAGCAGTCCAATCACTCCCATTCTATAGGTTCAAACTTAGTTGCGAAAATATTACAGTTTCGGGTAGCATTCTTGTGCTGGTTCTCAAACGTCGTGCGATCACAGCAGATGGCAATGATGGAACGAGGTAAAAAGGCCTGAATTTACTGATTTGTATGTATACGTTTACAGGCTGGTGATCCGTATCCGCTACGACGCGGCGTCCGCTCTGTGTCAGCTGGGCATCAAGTTCGGCTGTGACCCCGTCACTGAGGCGCCGCGGCTGCTCAAGTTGGCTGCCGTGCTTGGCTTGGGCGTAAGTAACACGCCCGTCTATCTTACTCCTTCGCTTCGCTTCTGATGAATTTCGTTGCGTGATTCAAGACAGTTAAATCGTTTCTCTGGGACTTCCTCGAGCTTCATTGGCTCGGCACTTTTCTGGTGGTCGCCACTGTTGATTCTTGCTTTCAGGAGTTACAGTGGTTTGGGAATACAGTGGCGGGCTTGTCCCACGAAAAATCCCGTTCCGATTGGTGGTAAAAGTGTGTAGTAGACACATTTTGCTACCCTGCTAACCTGCTGTACGGAAAAATGTCCGGTAAATTAAAATTGTGTTTTTTCCATTTCTATTTAACATCCCTAGGTGATCGGCGTGTCATTCCACGTCGGCAGCGGCACTATGGAGACGGAAGTATACGCTCGCGCCATCGCGCTGTCCCGTGCGCTGTTCCACGTGGGACACAACGTCGGACACAAGGACATGCGTCTGCTGGACGTAGGGGGCGGCTTCCCGGGGGGGTTGCACTCGTCTATTTGCGAGGTAAGAGTTCCTGCGCCTTCAAGCTGTTCCGCGTGATAATAGCACTACACCAAAAGCGCTAGGATAGGTAGTTCCAAGCTTCGTCATTGGTTGGAAATAGTGTATTAATATAATTTTATTCTTCGAAATCTGACCTCATTGGTCAGATTAACTGCCGCACTCAGAGAGTTTTAATGATTACTTAGGCCATCACTTAGTAAAGGTTTTGACAGTTTTGTCATACAAAAGTATGTCAAACCTTTACTAAGTGACGGCTTAAGTAATCATTAAATATCTCTGAGTACCGCAGTTAGTCATTAGTCAAGTCCTAATTGGTTGATTGGCGAACCCAATACACGGACCTCTGTTTTTTCGGGTGCAGATGCGTATTGTATAATTATCACTTGTTTCGGTGAAGCAAAACATCGTAAGGAAACTAGCATATGGGTGAATATCCCCGCAGCAAATTTTGCGTGTCCACGTTGAGAATCGAGGTGTTAAATGATAGGATGTTTCTTATTTTTTTTTATAGAGAACTACGTAACTTGGTTCAATTAGGGCCACATTTTTTTTTATATAAGTGTTTATAAATAATTAGAGAAAAAAAAAAACGCCTTAAAATTCAAGTTAGGTGGCTTGTCCCAGCTCCATTTTTTGATATAATTGCATTCACCAAAGTAACAATTTAATGTACAATAAAAAATAAACAATTTCGTTAGTATATGCATAAGACACATTCTCTAAAAACAATTAAACCATATTAGAAAATCTAATTTAAAAGCACAGGATACTTAATCAAAGTTTGTCCAAGCAAAAATCAAAATTTTGGTGGCACTTATTCAACATACTATAAAATGAAGCTTCGTGCGTGTGCGATCAATCGCGTTTTATTATTTCACATCTCTCAGTCGTGCGCCGGCACTTGCGCGTAACAGGTGTGTGATTAGTGCTGTGATTTCCCGCCAAAAACGTAAGTATCGTCTTGGGTGGCACGGGGGACAAGAATTGTTCAATTTTTGGTGGATCGATTTGCTGTTAATTTTAAAGTGTTTTAATAATAAGCTACACATTATAGGTAGTGATTTGGGTTATGAATAAATCAGTGCTATTAATTTAATTGTAACTTAAAACCCCTATTTTTAATGTTTTTTTTTATGCCTGGTTTCAATTTTGGTGGCTCAATTTTGGTGGTTTTGGTGGCGTTTTCACGCCACCAAAATTGAAAACGAGCCACCAAGTTTTAATTATGTACTGTATATATATGTATTGTTTGTACCTACATATAAAGCCAGTTTTTACCTTGCAATGCAAAACAGTTTGATTAGCAAACAAATATTATGTATGTACTTTATGTACTCGGCAGTAAGTAAGACCTATTATTATAAAGGTGGCATAAAAATTACCAAGTTTCTTATTCATATATTTTTATTTTGTTGCTTTTTAGAATGTCAAAACAGACCAGCGAAGAGAGGCTGCATAAAAAGAAAATGGCAGAAAGAAGAAGAAAAGCAAGAATAAAGAGCAATCCCGAACAGGCTGAAATACTACGAAAAAGAGAAAGGGAGAGATATCACCAAAAAAAGCGAGAAGGTAAACTTTTTTCACAGCAAAAAAAGTCACAACGCGAGCGCCGAGCTTTACAAAGAAGAAATAAAATATATCAACAAGAATATTATCAAAGAAAAAAAGCAACAAAAAGGCTCGCAAGAGAAGCAGAATCAAATGCTTCACCTCAACATGTACTTTGTGACAGCAATTCTCAACAAGACATCTTACCTAATTGTAGTGTTGTTGATGCGCACGACCCTCTTGTAAGCAGCACGGCGAGATCTTCACGATTTGATAATGAGAGCACGCATCAAAACACTTCAATTACTAGAAATTTACGTCCTCGAACCTGTCGTGATTGCAGTAGTCCAGACACTCGCACCAGAAGTTACAATCAAACGGCTTCGCAACATCAACACTCCAACGGCTTACAACCAACCGCAAGTCGTGCTAATCCACAACCAAGTAAGTCACGAAATCTTCGCACAAGTAGCCCTGTCGAACTTATTGCGCTGTCGCCCCCTACATCTCCATGCGTCAGCAGCATTGATATTTCTACAGTTCCTATGATATGCCCTAATAGTCCAACATCAGATACGTCAATTACTTCAGTGGACTTTAGGCGTGAATTTAAGAATAAATTTCGACGGTATCAAAAAAGTAAAGCCAAAGAGATAGAGTTATTGCAGCGAAGAATTTCAGAACTTAGAAGAGATAACACTACCTACAGGAAACAAGTACATACAAAGATTAGGAAATGTTAATAAAATACTAAAGACTAAAGAATCAAATGAGATAGTTGCCTTACCGAAGCGAAACACAATTAGTAAAAGTACAAACAATCTGAATAAAACAATACGCAGTGATGTAATTAAATTTTATGAAGATGATGAAAACAGCCGGCTTTGTCCAGGTAAAAAAGATACCATAACAAGAAGTAAACTAAAAAAACAAAAACGATTTCTGTCAAGCTCTTTGAAAGTTTTACATAATAAATATTTATCTTCAGGTCTCACACCAATTAGTTACACTTCGTTTTGTAGAATGAAACCATTTTGGGTAGTAAAACCCAACATAAGCAACAGAAACACGTGCATGTGCCAAATACACGCGAATATGGAACTTATAACCACGGCACTAAAAACATACAAAGTGATAAGTGAAAACACAACCACCGATCTATTGCAAAGTTTGTGTTGTGATAAAAATAATGTGAATTGTCTTTTGAGAAAGTGCTCGGACTGTAAAAATAAAACAATATTTTACAGAGAATTTGACAATTCAAATACAATGATATATTGGAAATGGGGTAAATCAACGAGAGCTTACGTACATAACAATATAGAGAAATCTGCAAATGTTACTGAAAAGATCAGACTCGTGGAAAAACCTCTACAGGTTATTAAAATTTTTGAAAACAATTTGGAACGATTTCTGAGACATTGTGGTAACATAAGGAATCAAGCAGATGCAGTAAATAAAATAAAACATAACCTCGGTTATTCAGAATGCCTAGTACACATTGATTACAGTGAAAACTATTCGACGAAGTATGGATCTGAAATTCAGTCGGTCCATTTTGGTGCAAGTAGACAGCAGTTGACGCTGCACACCGGAGTGATATATAACCGCTGCTCACAAGACCAAACACTCAAGTCACAGGCATTCTGCACAATCAGTTCTTCTTTACGGCACGACGCCTCCGCAGTGTGGGCTCACATGGTTCCGATACTATCTGAAATTGACAAAATACTTCCGGAGATATCTGCCTTACACATTGTTTCAGATTCACCTTCTGCACAATATCGAAATAAAAAAATATTCTATATAATGTCCCAGTTCTGTTCCTATTGTCCAAATCTGACGTGTGTGGTATGGCATTACTGCGAATGTGGTCATGGTAAGGGTGCACCTGACGGAGTTGGCGGTGTTTTAAAGAGAACTGCAGACCAGTTAGTAGCATACGGAAATGACATTACGGACATTGATAGTCTCATTCAAAGTCTGAAAGCCAATACAAAGTCAGTAAAAATTGAACGCGTGGAAGACTACGAAATCACTGAAAAGGACTGGCTTATTCCTAGACAGTTAAGACCTTTTCCTGGAACTATGAAGGTACACGAAGTTATTTGGACCAAATGTTTCAAGCATCGATTGGCGCTCCGTTCTCTGTCTTGCACAGAGCCTCAGTGCATGTACAATTCCACCGAATGCCTTCATGGTAAGCACTTAGGATTTTACAACTTACCATTCAATGAACACACGGATGGTGAAATTCAACGCACAGTTAGCGAAGAAGGTTTAGCTCAGGCTCAGACTACCAATATCATTAAACCAAGAACCGATAGAGTGCGTGTAAACATTCAGTCTTCAGTACAAGACATTCATATTATATCTCAGCAGACTATTTTGCATGGCAAACATCCCGTGACAGTTCATAGATTCAAAGGATCTGAAAAAATGGAATTTAGTCATTTACAAAGACCAAGTACATCTCAATTATTAACTACTAGAACATCTCGTTCTCAGCAACAACGTTCTAAGTTGTCAAATACAACATTTTTATCGAAATATACGAGGCAGATTGGAACCGATTTGGATGAAGCAGCTGTTCCTTCGCAGTCTTTTTTTGACAATATTAATAGTGATGTGTTTTCCAAGTTCGAAAAATCTGGTGATTCTGCACCAACTGCTGAAAAACCATCAGCCTTAGATGTTGATAATTCATCTGACTCAGAATATAACATATTTTAGAGTTTATTCGTCGTCGTTATTTTTTATATTTTGCATTTTATTTGCAAGAATAGTTATTAAAATTCAGCATGGTTATTTGGTTGTTTAGAACTAAAGATAAAGGGTTGTTTGGTAAGTCAAAAATATAATAATATTGTTTTTAGGAAACTTATTGAAATTCTAAAGAAAAAAGTATTATTTCTGGTTTTAAATTAGTTTGTATGAGAAAGATAATTATATTTAACACAATTAAGTTTGTTATTCCATGCAACTCTTGTAACTATTCTGTGTAACTATTGCAGTCAAGTTCCTATTAGATGTAAGTACTCTGCTTATTGTTTTCTTGTTTTTATGTTTTTTTTTTTAGTAAAGATGACAAAGGTAAACCTTTGTAAGGTAAATTTTCCAATATAAATATTGGAAAATTTCAAATTCCTTTCTCAGATTTAAAGACTGATTGTAGAAACTATTGATCTCGTCTGTTGATTAGCACCCAAATAATTATTGTGTTAAGGTTATTGCGTAAACTGAAATCTGTAACTAGAGCGCTGGTGAAATGGTCATGATATGTTTGCTATTTCACTGTCTCCACCTTGGATTTAATATTGTATTTTGTAATTATTATTTTTTTTATCATGTTTTTTGTTAATTATGTTTTATTTCTTAGTTTTGTTTGGGAAACTTTTAATTTTGTTTACAATAAAAAAGATTAATGTTTTTTGTTTTCGTGTTGTTGTGTACTTGTGTCATAAACTCATAATTATCATTATGAGTTTATCAGATAAATAATAATAAATATTTTTTAACAATAGAGAGTTTTATTAACTGATGAAAAATATTGATAATTCCAGTCTAATTTGTGAGATTAGTTATATTGAGCTTTATTAGTAAGATCTAGGTTTGTGAAAGAAAAATCCAATTTTGGTGCCACTGATTTTCAATTTTGGTGGCCACTTTCGATTTTGGTGGGCGATTTTCAATTTTGGTGGCCACACTAAACTTTGATCTAAAATATCTCAAAAAGTTATTGAGATATTCTTAGACCTCTTGAAGATCCTTCTAGCTTGGACTCTCTATTCTTATACCAGGTCCTTATTTTTCACGAAAACTGTAGAAAAAATGTCGCCACCAAAATTGAAAAAAAATGCACTTTGTTGATTTTGACCCATATATGAGAGTTATCTCTCGACGGCATGTAAAGTCAAGTCAGAGGCCGCATATATGGGCGGCATAAAAATTTTGCCACCAGTTTAGGCACTATTATACCACACGATACAGAAAGAATGGCTCATGTCAATTTCACGTCGACAAGAGTCTCTAAAGCTTTAGCCACACTGAGGCGAATCCTGCAATTTAGAAACATATTAGAACATCACGCCTGTAATCCCCAAAGGGTTAGGCAGAGATGTGTACCCATTAGTACCTACACCCACATTTCGCCGTCCTATGTAAAATGGGGCGACCCTTTTGGGCTGCTACTGACAAATTTATCATGGAAAAACCCAATAACACTTTGTTCTGCCTGGGAATTAAACCCAGTCGTCACGCGATTACCTCCTCCTCTCCTTAATATTGTTTTCTATACGGTGAGTTTCTGACATATTTAAACCCATTTCTAATCGTTAACTAACTTATGTTCCTATTTCATCATCACTACTCACTACATATTATAGTATAAAACAAAGTCGCTGTCTGTCCGTCCCTATGTATGCTTAAATCTTTAAAAATACGCAACGGATTTTGAAGCGGTTTTGTTAATAGATAGAGTGATTCAAGAGGAATAGGTTTTAGTATATAATTTGACCGACATCCACGCGGGTGAAGCCGCGGGCATCAGATAGTTATTAATATTTTTGTTAGGTGTTCTTTTATTTAATTGTGTTATTTGTTTTTCAATTTTATTACTTTATTCATTTTATATTAAATTTTCAGAACATTATTGTCAATAATGTTTTTTTATTATCCTTAAAAAAAATCTTAATTATAGTAGGTACTGTATAAAATACGAGTACCCACCTACTCGATGTTTTAATTTAATTTTAAGTTTGCATGCTGAATGTAAAGCGAAATATGTGAAACGTTTTATTTTTAAGAACATATTTCATGCAAATAAAGAATCTTGAATCTTTGTTGATTCATCAGGTAGCCGGAGTGATAAACTCTTCGTTGGAGGAGCACTTCCCTGACTCCTCAGTGCGTGTGATAGCGGAGCCAGGAACATTCTTCGCCGCGGCTGCCTTCACACTCGCTACAATGGTGTATGCCCGGCGAGTGGTATGTACTTGCACATTTCTAATGATATTTTCGTAACCAACTTGTGTGGACGTGACCAAACTGGCGCCAATAAGTCGCGTGACTTTCAAATCAAGAATTGGACGTCACAGGACGCCCGGCAGATGAGAAACATTAGTAATTTAATAAAAAGCGAAATGTGGCAAAATATATTTACTAATGCGAGCCAACTAACAATAGGATCGCGCTTGCTGCCAACTTCACACCATAGCTGTCAGATAAGTACTGCCAGCAAAAACAAAATGCGAAAAATAAATGTTATGTTTTTTTATTCATAGATTTAAATATTATAATATAGGTACCTATGTTCATTTTTATTTAATATTATTTCTTGAATTCCGTAAATAAGTAATTTTGGATAAATTAACCATTTATGGAAACAGTATTCATTACACCAGCCGGTCACCCTAAAATGTCGCCTTTTTGCTACGCAACATGCTTTTTTTCAAATTCTACTCATGTAAAACTAATTTGGCATAAAATTGATTAGAATTACCAATAAAGTGAACATTACTTAAATAAACTGAGTATAATTTCTTTATTGCTTTTTCTGCACACCGTACGCTTTGGTAATGAAGTTCGCGAGTATTGCTGAACAAAATGGCCTAATGGCGTCTTGACAGTACTATTCTTAGTTGGCTCGCATAGTACAAATGTGCATGCGACCAAATTATCCTGTTGGTACCATAAGTGTAAGGCCTCCAGCTAGGGCAAATTTAAAAATAATTTTGACCGTGCTCTTTTGTAAGACACATCTTATTTTATTTTAAATATGTATGAGAGTTTCATAGGTAGGTTATTATTGACTGTATACTATACATACAAGAAGATTTTTTTTGTCACTGTCCTAATTTATTCTAGGCATTAGGTATCATTCCTTAACAACATTTTGAAAAAAAAACGATACATAAAATTATCATATTAAATAATTTTCTCGAAAGAATTATCCACTCTCCGTGGAAAGTTTAAACTTTGTGATGTGATATCTCAATATTTTTGTATTGAGTGATACTAAAAGAAAAAATTGGTTGCCTGTAAAGTCGGTATACGGGCGAAAGTTTTACGTGACAACGAAAATAGAAGCGCAAGACATGAACCGGTGTGTATGCCTATCTCTCTCACTCTCTCTCTCTCGCTCTGGACGCGTGCCTCTCACTCGCTCTCATTGTGAGCGCATAACGTGAGCGGAGCGTAACGCAGTTTCTTGAAGTGTCACCCGGCAAACCAATTTATAAGACGTTGTCACGTCAAAAACACGTATTCAATGATTTTCGCCAAAGATTAATATATCAGAATTTGGACGGTGACTAAAAAATCATCTTGTATAAGTCAGCTCACTCAGTACTTTAGATCATCCATTAGTTGGCGCCTAAGGAATCGGATGAGATCGCAGAGAAGCACACGATGTACTTCATAAACGACGGCGTCTACGGCTCTTTTAACTGCGTGATATCTTACAACCAGTATGTACCCGCTGTGCCGCTCAAAGTAAGTGCACAACACGAAACGTGTAAAACTATCTCTTCTCTTTTAAAATAAAACGTTGCCCCACATTAGGAATTTCTCCTGTATCGTGGGTGCATTTACAAACATTTCAACTTCCTGTATGTACACAAATACCCAGACCCGGAACAACTATCTGTAGGTCACACAATAAAATTATTTGTTGAACCCGCGACACGCAGCGCAGCAGTCGATCGCTCAGCCACTGCGCCAACCGTGCTGTGAAACACAGGGCTGTGGGTGAGTAATACGTGAGAAAAGTGTGGGAAACTGTCGAGTTGACGCAATTGTTCAACCAGCGCAACTGACTTATCGAAAAACTGTTGATTTAAATAAACTCGAATGAGGAAAACTGTGAGTGTTACGTGGAGTCTATGAAAGTATATTACGGGACATTTAACAAAAACATACTGCTTTTTACTTTTGTCTGTCTGTTTGTTCCGGCTAGTCTCCGAAACGGCTTGACCAATTTTAACGCGACGTTACTCGTCGCTCGTTAAGCCGTTGATAATTTGTAGATCTTTGACAGTCGTTATAAGGTGTGGACGAATATCTAGACTCATCTAGGGACTTACCTTACTCAGAACTAACAGGGCTGTAAAGGTCAGATAGGCAGTCGCCCCAAATTATTGGTACGGTTAGACCGAAAGCCGAAATCAACAGTGTCGGGAAAACGCTAGGCAGATGCTTATGAATTTGCACTCACTCACGAATTTAGCGGTGGCCCAGCCCAGTGGTGGCGGCCCCGACTTACGAACATTACCTAAGTCGTGGGTTCGAACCCATGCAAGCGCATTACTTTGTGTAATTTATTTTATAACCACTAGTCTCCAAACGGTGGAGGAAACCATCGGCATGTCTTACAACCAAAAAATTCGAAGAAATGTGAAATCTAGCAACACGCACTGGAACCACATGGTGGATTATAGCCCATCCCTCTCCTAGAGAGTAGGCCTGAGTCCCTGCAGTGGGAACATTATATGCTGATGATGATGACTCAAATGTTCCAAGAATGACAGCCACTTTTTCGGTTTTTCCTTATCCAGGACAACGGCTCTTCTCCATCAGCGTGTTCAGTGTGGGGTCCCACCTGTGACGGTGTGGACTGCGTGTTACCGAATGCGCGCCTGCCTGCGTTATCTGTGGGAGACTGGCTCGTATTCCACGACATGGGCGCGTATACCCTGCCGGTATCGACACGTTTCAACGGCTTCCCAGCGGCTACTGTTCGACCTGCGGTGGATGCGAAGCTTGCGTGCGTATAACTTTAATGCTCCATTCAGGATATCAGGGGAGACGAACGTCCCGTCGGGGCTGCAGGTTGTTCGTAAGAGATATCAGGGCCTCGACATGAAGGGCTAAGAAGGAACATGGGTGGTTTTTAGTCAGTAGAAGTCTGACACTCCCTTTCGCTCTACCCAAGAGCGGAAGGGGTTATTTGATGATTTTCCACCCGCCACAAAAAAAATAAAAGGGGTGACGTACGCGTGTCACTTGGACTATTTGCTTGAGTCAGTCGAAATTCCAGCCTACAATTTTGGGGAGCACCACCAGGCATACAGAGCCGTAGCCAGGAATTTGGTTGGGGGGGGGGGTACTATAAATAAAAAGGCAATTCATCGGATGAGGGATTAACCGATGAGTTAACCACTATTAGGAATATTTTTTGGAAAACGAAAGTTCACTTATACAATTCATCGGATGAGTTCACTTATACAAAATGAAATATAATCATTATCAGCCATAAGACGTTCACTGCTGGACACGGCCTCCCCCATAGAACGCCATAACGAACGGCAACCTGAATATGTCTATACCAAAACAGCCGATTGCCTTTCAACTTTTCTGTTTCAACTCGCTATTTGCTCCTTAGTTATTACGACGAGCAACCAATAAATTCTAATAAAGATTGTTTCATTGCAGTTGCGTGTTAAAGGAGCTTCATCCCCTGAGGGCATCTCAGTTTGCGAGTCGGGAGGAACCGCCAAGACTCGAGGACTTACCTACATCTCCATCAACGATCCCCTCTCGCGCCATGTTGATACATTCATGATGACGAGATATTTTACGATACCATATTTTAGTTTTTCGTTAAAATTTATATTTTATTTTACATGATTAGTTTTATTTGATTGCCATGTTGGTCTACTTCGTGGTCGCAAGATGAGGTCCTGAGGTCGAATCCGGGATCCAAGCATGATTCGGCCAGGAGTTTGGATTCGTGGTCGGTTGATAGTAATAAGTTCTAAGTAAATGTCAAAATAGTTAAAATAGGGGGTACTATTTTAACTATTTTGACATTTCAATTATACACGTTGTACAACTTTACAAATGTTACTATTTTTTATACATTCTGTCATTTTTACTTTTATTATGATTGCTTAATTTATTAAATGTTTAATATTTTTTTATTATTTTTATAATATACATTTTTAAATTTTATGTTTTTTTTTACTTTTTGTTTTTTAATGTGCTCATTTTATGGTTTTGTACTATGAGTTGCAACATTTTATTTTAGTTTGTTATTTGTGCAAATTATTTTAAACCTTTTTGTGTATTAGTTTATATTTTCAAGCGTATGGCATCCGTGGGCAGCAGCTGAAAATCGGCGTCAGATGGTACACACACTGTGTTGCCATCTGGCTTTATGCTGAGCTGAGGCCCTTTTGGTATTATCAGCTTGTTTCTTTTGTAAAAAATAAGGCGTTTTTGTGTATAATGCCAAATAAACAAAATTTTCTTTCTTCTTCTTTCTTCTTTCTATTACACTGGCGAAGTATGGGTATTACTGATGAAGTGGTTATAGGTACCCATATTTCACCCGTAGACAGACAGACAGACACACGAGTGATCCTATAAATAAGGGTTTCGTTTTTTCCTTTTGAGGTACGGAACCTTAAAAATAATATATTATAACTTCGTGCCCATTGATCACTAATAAAATCGTGCCGCGAACGAAGGAAAACGGAACCCTTATAGGATCACTCGTTTGTCTGTCTGTCCGTCTGTCACAGCCAATTTGCTCCGAATCTAATGTATGTATTTCTATAACCCAAACACGGACGTATAAATTAACGTAAATAAATGAATTTTGAATATGAGGTCACTTTTGGGGAGTTTAACAGTTTTTTTTAAGTTTTTCAAACTGTACCGTGTGATATATATTAAATGAAAAGCCTTGTAGCGAGGATCATAAATATTTTTTTTTTAATAATTAATTAGTTCAACACTTATAGATTACAGGAGAACCTATTAGAAGTCTATGGTGCTAAAATAACATGGAAAATCTCTCAATATTATGCGTACAAACTTACATTTGCAGTTGGAATGTATGGGTAAACATGTTTTTTAATTACAATGTTAAGTTTGGTCGATGCAATGGTACGGAACCTTTCATGTGCAAGTGTCCGACTTGTACTTGGCCAGTTTTTTAATATGTGTAGTTACAACTTTATTACTTTATGATTAAAAATACGATACAATAAGGATAACACATAAACTTATCAAGCAAAGGTATTAAAAATATGGAAACACAGCGCGAGCTTCCTTGGAGAAATAGGTGTACCTGGACATATGAAAGAAAAAACGTTGCCGGTCGAATACAATAACCTCCTCCGGAGGTCAGCTAAAAATAAACATCGTCTTCAATTTAAGTGGTGCGACGCGTCAGGAGTCCGCAACATAACCTGGTTGTGGTAGTGCGGAGTAAAGACGACTTACGGTACAGGGAACATCGTGAGTAGCCCCATACAGGACTAGTACTTTGATAACCCTTTGGCAACCTCTCCGCGAGATCGTCAGTAACATCAAGGGGTGACTGGCCCTTCTCGGGGAGTTGGGTGGATCGAATAATGTTATGAAATACGCGCTATGGACGTGGAGTTGCGGACACCATCCCGTTATACTATACTAAAATTAATATCCTACATTCGTTAGGAAACCTGGGACTTAAATTTTAATCTATATACTTGAAATCGCCAATTATATACGCCTCTATCATCATTAGCCGTGTACTGACCCCCCCAACCCCTAACCTAACCTGCCCGAGTCGGGGTGCCCCAAGTCCCAAGCTCGCTTCGCTCGCTCTTGTATCCAAGTTTTCCTAGTAGCGGGTTCGCAGGGTATGTCGGGATCTCAGTTCGAAAAATTCAGTTAAAAATATTGTATCGTATCGTTATGTAAAACTATGTTGGTTGCCCTTTCTGTATTTCTAGTCGCTCACTTAGTAATTTTTAATATCTGAAATGGATTAATCACAACCCACTTTTTGTAAGCTCGTTCTGGATTTTATTATTATTGAATATTCGTCGTTAGTTTAGTTCATTTTTCGCTTACTCAAATTCATACCGCTCAAGTTGTTAAAACATGCAGTATCTCTTCAGCAGTCGCTAAGTTTTTTTTATTTGCTCGTTTTATTATTCCCCCTTCTCAAAGCTTCGTAAACATCTAAGCTACGTTTAACGAAGGTGGTTGGCGGTTTTGTGAAGAGTTTACCTTGTATTATGAGTAGAGGCATTTTCCTTGCAGTGTGACCATAATTATAATCTTTAAAAATATGTTACCTGACATCATTGAACAAAAGGCCGATTTGCCCAGCAGTGGGAAAAAGCATGCTAGGAAAAAAAAACTTTTATGTTTAGCAGCTCTTCTAGGACCTTGAAACCAATGATGGCGTCTACCACAAAACGCGAGCGACATTACTTTCGTTCGATACGCTATACTAAGGCATCTAACTCTTCTGCAGTTAGGAGTACATTGGTAGGGAGGGGTGAATTACCTGTATTGTCAGGTTTAAACGATTTGATTTTAGTTAGTTTACTATCGGTGCTACTATAAACTGGTCTTATTCTCAAGATGAAGTCATTTCAAGTAACGTCGATACTATTATTATTTTGTTCTTTCGTCCATACAGGTAAGTTAACAAATCATTATCATTTATATCAGCCATTTCAGCTGAAAGACGTCCACTGCTGGACATAATAGGCCTCCCCAAGCGTCACCACATAGACCGGTCCCGTTCGTCTTGCATCCAGCGGATCCCCGTAACCTTCACCGGGTCATCGGTCCACCTAGTGAGAGGCCATCCAACGCAACGTCTTCTGGTTCGCGGTCGCCACTCCAGAATTTTTCGGCCCAACAGACTGGAACTTTCGAACTTGCCGGTTCTGCGTTATCATATCATTCATCATCATCATCTTCCTGCCCTTATCCCATATTATTTGGGGTCGGCGCAACACGTTTTATTCTTCCATTCTTCCCTGCTAGACGTCTACGTGGAATTTACTCCTTTCTCATTCATATCATTCTTCACACAATCCATCCTCTCCCTCGAATCTCCATCCATCAACATTTATATCTATCACTTTTTAGTCACATGAGTTTCATCCCTCCTCATTACATGACCATACCAAGATAAACGACTTCCTTTAATTTTTTCTGTAACAGGTGCCACTTTCAAACTTCCTCTAATATACTAATTCTGCGTTAAAATATACAGGTTTTTAATAACGTATGTACTGTCAGGCTAAATTAGGATTGTGCTGTTCACGTCAGCCGCATGCACATTCCAGTGACCGCTAGGCAAGTCTCGGGTGCCGAAGACCGGAAGGTGCCTTCGAGCCCTGCTAAGAAAGAAATGGTGCAACTTTGCCGCGTACTGTAAGGGGGGTTGGTTCTGACGGGGGGGGGGGGGGAGGGGAATAGAAGTAGGTACTTGGAAGGATTCGGGGGAGGTCTTTACTCAGCAGTCTAGTGTAATAATAAAAAAGGAGATACCTACCTGAAAATAAAAAGTTTTCTGATTTATTAAAACCATAAACTAAAAAGAAAACAGACGAGAGCGTTTGTATGGAGAAAAAACCACCAACAATGCCGTTATGTTAATTTTTAGGGTTCCGTAGTCAACAAGGAACCTTTATACAGGGTCTAAATCAACCCATCACACAACCGTCAACCAAGCATTCTGTACATCAAACTAAGTACCCCTACGCAAAATTTTTTGCTGGAAAACGATTTTTTTTTTGGTCTAAAATCACATTTATCGGTAAAACTCAATGTAGCACTGTCAAAACATTGTGCTAGTGGGTGCTTCGAATAGTAAACGGGTCATGGAGATAATTTAAGTAAAGATAAAACCTGAAAAACCAGTATTTACAAAAACAGCTGTGAAAAATTTGGAACTTTGACCCCCAATATCTCCGTAACTATGAGGTTCCCAGGTATTATCTAGAACAAAAAAATGATCGCAGTGGTAGGAAGAACAAGTGCCCTTCGTTAGCGTTAAGGGTACTTTTACACCTTATAGTTTCGCCATGTCCGTCTGTCTGTCCGCACTATTGCTCAAATACTCTTAGTACTAGAAAGCTGTAATTTGGCATGAACATACAAATGAGTTATGGCCGACAAAGCGGTTAAATAAAATCTAGAAAATTATTATTATTAGGGTACCTGTCTCCAGTACACGTAAAAGTTGGGATGATTTTTTTTCTTGCGAATCCCATTGTTTGGGATGTTGTTGGATAAGTCTTTAAAAAAGATTGCGACTTATAAAATGTACTTGAATAAAATATTTTACAACTGCAAACATATTGTTTGTTTTATTATTACAACAAAAATCATCGTCCGGAGGTAGGCAGGGAGGTTAATCGTTTTAGTAAGTTCACATATTTTGATGAGTAACCACGGAACCTTACATTGTGCATGATCCGACATGCACTTGGCCTGTTTTTAGGGTTCCGTACCTCAAAAGGTAAAAACGGAACCCTTATAGGATCACTTTGTTGTCCGTCTGTCTGTCTGTCTGTCTGTCTGTCTGTCTGTCAAGACCTTTTTTCTAAGGAACGCGTGGAGGTATCAAGCTGAAATTCATATCAAATACTCAAGTCTATGGTCTCTTGGAGCTGTGAAAAAATCAAACTTCTAAGTCAACGCGATCAAAAGATACTCCCGTTTATGCCGCAAATTTTCGACACTCGCAAGGGAATCAAAACCTACAGGGTACTTCCCGTGAACTCAGAATCTTGAAATTTCGTATGAAGCAACGTCTTATAGCAGAGATATAGGAAAAATTGCGAAAAGTATACATTTTTAGTTATATCATATAATAAAAATATTTTTAATAATTTTAAACTTACTACCCCTTTCCTCATGAACGCGTAGTGGTATTATATTGAAATTCATATCAAATACTCAAATCTATAATACCTTTAAGCTGTAACAAAATCAAACTTCTATGTCAACGCAATCAAAAGAAACAGGAATTAAAACCGCATATTTTGAAACTCGCCACTACTCGCAAGGGAATCAAAACCTACAGGGTACTTCCCGTGAACTCAGAATCTTGAAATTTGGTACGAAGCAACGTCTTATAACACAGATAAAGGAAAAATTGCGAAAAGCATAAATTTTTAGTTACATCAATATTTTTAATCATTTTAAACTTATTACCCCTTTAAATACCATAACTTTTACTTATATACCTACAGGTTTGTACGGAACCCTCGGTGCGCGAGTCTGACTCGCACTTGGCCGGTTTTTTAACGTTGCACGCGTTGTTACGTTACAGCAGTCTAGCTACCCACCGTCAAATATCTTAGACGATAGTGAACCGTACACTCAGATTCTCGATTCCTATGTTCTGTTATTTTCATTGATAGTAATTTATTTTCCCATTTCAGTTGCTGGCTGGCCTTCTATGTTCATGATGTGCCAATACCATGGGGATAAAATGAAAGAACTTCAGAAAATTCATAACCGAACTCAAGAACAAAATGAAAGACTAGCATTCTTGGAGAAATACGTCAAAGATTGTTAAGCATCAACACATCCACTCAACCTACAGAAGTTACAATTCCTTGTTTCTACTAGAAGTATGTCTGTATTACCAAGTTACCAACCTAATTCTTACCAGGAATATAAACTAGTTTTCAGTAAACGATTTTTCTCTATTGAAATATGTTTAAAAAACATAACTACCTAGTGAGTTTCCAAATGGAATGACCTTTACGATGTACGAAATGAGTGGAGAAATAAAACAAGTCAAAAGAAAACTAGTAAGGTTCTAAGCAGGGACTGAATTACCCAAAAATTACGGTACCTTTAAATTTCGGTATGACGTCATACCGTTAAATATATATATTATTAAGAGAAAGGAGTACATAATGTCATGACGTTTGACGGGGAGAATGGAAGTAAACGTGTTGCGTCGACCACAAATAGAATGGAACAAAGACAGGAAGGTGATGATCATAATTCAGAATAAAAGTAAAAAAGAAACACCGGCTCACATTCCACAAATGTTTATTTAAAAAGCAAGATTGCAACAAATATTTTTGCGAAACCATCCTATGAGATGTAACATTTAACTTTGAAAAATTCATAAATCACATTATACATGCGGTAACCGACACATCGAAATACATTTATAGTGAAAAATATGCAAAAGAAAACACCGTGAATTTTATATACATATAAGGCCCTGTCCCATCGTCAACCAACGCGTAGCATGGCGATTATATCTCTATTCGATAGTTGTTGCCAATTAAGATCGCAATAGCGGTCATTGCCCTTTCCCTAATACATCTTCGTACGAAACAAACCAAATGAACCATGTATCGTTTTTCATTAGAAAAAATGTTGATGATCACGATAGATGACGATTCAAGACATGAACAGGCTTATTTTTGGATTTCAAAGTTAGAACTTTAATAAATGTGGGTCAATGACCGCTATTGACATCTTAAAAATAGTCAATAGTGAGAATGGACAAAGCTCTTTCTATACAACTCGACGTGAAATCTTTCTTCTGTCATTTTGTCTATTCTTCCGTCGACATAAACCGTTTCTACGGTGGTCATGCTACGCGTGAATGAAGAGATTATTATAGCCATTGAATAGACAGAATGGTCCAAATAGTGACGTCATAAAAAACAAAATTTCTCATGCCAAGGGGTATCCGAAAACATGTGTGTCCCGCGATTTGATATCTTTAGAGTTTCTTGAGAATTGTATGGGAGGTCCCATACAATAAAAAAAACTTTATTTTGACACGGCTTTTGTTTCTCTTGCTGCTAATGAGATTAGAAAATGCCTCTAATTAACGTTAAAGAATGACAAACCGAAGATAGTTTTTTTATGACGTCATTAAGGGACCACCCCAGTATTTTCTTTCAAGAACCGGACAATAGATAGGAGGTGCTATCAGTTAAGAAGATACATAAAACTGGCTGTTCTCATGCTGACGAAAAATCTCAAACATAAAACTCGTTCTTTATAGTTTTATTCGCTTCTAGCTACCCGCCGACAGTGGGACCGTGCCCTAGGCAGTTTAGCGCAAATGAAAACAATGTTAGTAAGCGAAAAACAAAAGATTAACAATTTCGCGTAAAAAGCGATACTACATTTAATTTTAGAATAATAAATATTATTTAAACAATCACAATTGCTACAGAAAACGTCTAAATACATAGTAATAATTTATACAAACGAAATTCAATTTTATACTAGAAAATGAACCCAGATTTATATATATAAATATATAATTTACTGAAATGCAAAGTTTTTCTACGTTTACAATACTCGGGTAAGAGACAAAACACTATCACACACATAAGTTTTTTTTTTTAGTTTTAAGTACAGTACAACAATGAAAAAAGGTCCAAAAACAATTTATTTTATCCCATTTTTAATTAACGAATTTATTATAAACCATATTGTAGAAAGATAGAATAGATTTTTTATTACTACCACTATAAAGTACAGTCGCTAGCTCATCAAGCTACTACTACACTTGTCAAATTTCTTTAATATATCAACTTTATCACTCTAAATACATTGGTTCAACGTTATTAGGGAAAATTTTGACAGTTGCGGGTAGGTTGATGTGCTGGTCTGTAGCTGTACTTTCGCTTTTATGGTCACATTTTTTTCGAATGTGACAAAACTATTCGATTGAACCTGTGATTCGATTCGTACTGTAATATTTTAATGAGGCCGTGAATATTGAGCTTATGTACGGTCAGGGGCATTAATCGCTAAGCACGTTGACACCAAATTAATAGGCAAACTGAAAAGTGTGTCAATTAGCGTAACAACTAACTTCCATGACAGAATTAACAAAAACAAAAAAATTTAACACAAATAACGTTTGATAATTCAAAAAAAAACAATTATTTCCTAATATAATTTGCTACCTGACAAATGATTGTGTAAGTATGAGACCGACCTTACTCAATGACATTAAGTCGACAAAAAAATACTTTTCATTTTAGCGAACACATCTACGGAATTATGCAGTAAAAATAATCAAAAGCGACCTTATGACTACGTCAATAAGATTACAATGATATTGGCGAAATTCATGATATGCTGATAATTGTTTGTCATACAGAATTGGGCCAATCAAAAGAACTTATACAGGGATGAGTATTTCAATGACAAAGTTGATTGGATATCACTGAGTTATAAGGGCCACATTAATTCGGCTTTACGGTACTAATTTCAGTAGAAGTGTCACTGTTTTCTAAGAATACAGTGCTGCAAGGATCTTTTAGCGCGTATACGTGCGTTGACGCGTGTATAAGCTCGCACAATCGTGACATAAGTTGTCACTTTTTTTGACAGCTGTCATTTTAATCAAGTGAACACGCGCTTATTCGGTTTAAGCTTATACGCGCTACAAAATACGTTAATCTAAAACCGCTTTAACCATATAATGTGGCAGCGTTAATACGCCAAGAGATCCTTGTCAAACTGTACATTATTTGCTACCTGACAAGAGTGAGTGTGTATGTGTGCGAGTTTACAATGTGTGTGTGAAGCTTGTCTCGCGGGTCCTCGCGTCACTTGAGTGCGCACTCCACGAACACGGCGATGGGCGCGGGCGGGGCCGGGGGGCCCGGTGAGGCCGGCTCGGGGCCCGGCGCGGGGCCCAGCGCGGGGCCCGGCAACGTCGGCCGGCCCGCGGAGAACTGCGACGCGGTCAGTGGACGAAGCTCCTTGAGTATGCAACTGGAATAAAGAGTGAATATTTTGTTAGGGTTGTAATACATCGTCATTAGGGAGAGACCAAACTTAGCGACGCAAAGTTCATTTAAATAAACCGATAACACATTATTAATTTCAATAAACTGCATCCGTAATTCGTTTTATAAACACTCTTTTGAATGCATTTTTTTACGCATGACATTTAGCTACGAAGCAAGAGTTGTTTAGAATGATGGTCAGAATCTTTTAGAGAAGAGGCCTAAGTCCCTGCAGTGGGAACATTATAGGTTAATGATGATGATGATGTTGGTTGAGAGGAGCTCGTGGCTTAATAAGAACTGCCACTCGGGTCGATCTTTAGGTAAAGTTGTGCTTGGCTAGGTCGGTCTGTGGATGCGTGACCGCCCGACATACCGAGTTTCCTCCGTGTCTCGGAAAGCACGTTAAGCTGTTGGTCCCGGCTGCCATATATAGATCTTTGGCAGTCGTTACAGGTAGTCAGTGACCTGAAATTCTGACACCCAGTCTTACCAAAGAGTATCGTATTACCTAGTATTAACTGGGTTGTGGAGGTCAGATAGGCAGTCACTCCATGTAAAATACTGGTACTCAGCTGCATCCGGTTAGACTGGAAGCCGACCCTAACATAGTTGGGAAAAGGCTAGGCAGATGATGATGTTGGCTTCTTTAAAATTAAGTATAAGTAAAAGGTATACTCACGCAAGTCTAGCATCGACGACAGGTCGCACAGTGGGCACAGGGAAGCCGTTGAAGGGCGAGGCCACGGGCAGGGTGTACGCGCCCATGTCGCGGAACACGAGCCAGTCTCCCACGGCCAGTGCGGGCAGACGCGCGCGCGGTAAGACACAGTCCAACCCGTCGCACGTCGGGCCCCATACCGAGCAGTCAGACTCGCAGGAACCGTTGTCCTGGGGAGAGGAACAGTACACGCATTAGTTTACACACTACTACTACACTTGTGTATACTACTGCGCCTTAATACCTTAATAAGGTGTACTTTTAAGGTGACCTTATGTATTACTTTTCTTAATGTTGATGCTCCTGGGTAGCCCGCGAAATTCGAATTTTCTTACGTTTTTTACAATTTGCCGGTCAGTATCAGGTTGTATGTTAAATAAAATAGGATTCCCACGTCGACACATTATATTGTATTAAACATCAGTTACAAAGTTTAAAAAAAACTTTTTTTTTGTACCTACCCGACGACTGTGGCGTGTTGGGCACGATTTCATTTGTATTATTTATTCTTCTTATTAATTTTTATTTTATTGGTACAAGCCCGTCATACTATTCCCAAACCGCTGTAAATCCTGAAAGCCCGAATCAACAGTGGCGACCAGCAAAAAACGCCGAGACAATGAAGCTCGACGAAGTCCCAGAGAAACAATTTATCTATCTTTTATCCCGCAACGAAATTAATTTGTAAAAGAATAGCGGAGGAGTAGGAAAAACAAAATTTCCACGAAATAGAAAACAGATCCTTCACGAAGTTCGCAACCAATCATTCTGCTCATCTAACTCCTCGCCACGAGAAGCTATAAATGTTGTAAGCAAAGGAGTTCTACTAAGTTTTGTTCTATTCTGTCTCCTTCTGATAGGGGGAGAAGTGGAAATAATGTTTTTCACAACACATAACATAACATCACGCCTGTAATCCCCGAAGGGTTAGACAGAGGTGTGTACCTAATAGTACACCCACATTTCGCCAGTTATGTTTAAGTCCTATGTAATAGGGGCGAGCCTATTGCCATTAACCTGGCACAAATCCAGACTCCGTGGCTTGGTGGTTACTGATAAATTCCTGATGGAAAAAGCCAATGACGCTTTGCCCGACCCGGGAATCGTACCCAGGACCGCATGCTCAGCAGTCGCCCTTGCGACAACTACACCAACGAGGCAGTTTTTCCTCCCTTATTATTTCCTAATTAATTTCGTTGCGGGATCCAAGACAGTCAAATTGTTTCTCTGGGACTTCGTCGAGCTTCATTGTCCCGCTTTTCTGGTGGTCGCCAGTGTCGATTCTGGCTTTCAGGAGTTACAGTGGTTTGACAGGATTTGGACTATTTCCTATATAGGTGTAAAAGTACCCTTAACGCAAAGGAAGGGAATTTGTTCTCCCCACCACTGCATCATTTTTTTTGTTCTAGACCATACCTGGGAACCTCCTAGTTACGGAGATATTGGTGGTCAAAGTTCCAAATTTTTCACAGCTGTTTTTGTAAATACTAGTATTTCACGTTTTAACTTTACTTAAATTACCTCCATGATCCGTTTACTATTCAAAGCATCCACTAGCACAATGTTTTAAGAGTGCTACTTTGAGTTTTACCGTAAAATGTGATTTTTGACCCCAAAAAAAAAGTCATTTCCCAGCAAAATTTTTTGCGCAGGGGTACTTGGTTTGATGTACAGAATGCTTGGTTGTCGGATGCGTGAAGGGTTCGTTTACACCCTGTATAGGTGGTGCTAAAATACTTACGTTGAGCGGTTCAGCGACAACTCGCTGATGATCGTAGAGTACGCAGTTGAAGGAGCCGTACACACCGTCGTTGATGAAGTACATCGTGTGCGTCTCCGCGCTCTCATCCAACTCCTTAGTCGCCACCTAGCGGAAGAGACAAGAGTTAGCATGTCGGTTACATTTTGAACGCAAGGTAGGGTATAGCCGACAAAACAAAACGAATTACGTTACTTAACGTCTCACGTTTTTTTGATTAAAGAATCACTCTTATCATCACTATTTTATTTGACAGCATTTCGTAGTAAAACAACGGTTACAATAATTAACGTTGTCTTGTCGTTTTTAGACGAAGCAGGCGCGTTGGGCAGGTTTTCATTTGTCAGCTATTCCCGCCCGCGGCGTTCAATAGCTTAAGTATTCCTTTTCTTAGTGGTCGATGGAAAAAATCAAATTTGATGCAAAATTTAGCTATGCGAATTCAGCTCGCTGGCGCATGCAGCGCAAGATGGAATGATACCCGTGTACGTACCTCTCGCTTGGCGTGTACCATGGCGGCCAGCGTGTATGCGGCGGCTGCGAAGTACCGACCGGGCTCTGCGATGACGCGCACTGAACGCTCCGGGAAGTGCTCCTCCAGTGAAGAGTTGATCACCTCAGCCACCTTGGGACGACGACACATTATTTACTTTATTTTTATTTTATTTTTTTGCATGGAACCCCAATATTTTTTCTAAAATAAAACTAACCTAACTTAGACCTTATAACATCAGCTTTTGTCCAATAAAAGCCCTGTCAAAATCCGTCTAGTTATTTCGGAGGTTAGCCGGAACAAACACGGAGGCAAAAAAATCGAATAAAATATAAGTACTGTATAATAATATTCTTTCATAACGCGTTCAGTTAAAAACTGTTTTTTTAAAATTACAGACAATTAAATTTTATTTATATGTATTATAGGTTATATATATGTTTAATTCATTTATTTGTATAGCAAAAATATGCATAATATCCAGTCTGCCTTCAAAGCTAGAGTAACCAGGCATCTTCTGGGCACGCTTGTTCCATCATATGGCTTATACATACATCGCTTTCCATTAGGCGTGATAGAGGTCATTTTGCAATAAATAATAATATAATAATTGGGTACTCGACTACTGTTAAAAATTTACGATAATGTTATGTTATTTCACAGAAATAATACGATGTTTAAAAAAGTAATAAAATCGATAAAAAAATGGAATATCTTATACACGCTTGAGAAGTTTTTGGGCACTTTCTATCCTTGTCGCGAAAAACGGTCACTTGTACAACGTAACTACGGCGGTATGAGTTATGACATCACATCTCCATAGCGCTGTCTTTGTCTAGCAAGTCTTTTTAAATCGGTTAAAACTAAGCCATCTTTTAAGATATTACACTAGTTTTTTTACTTTTGCCTATCTTTTTATTTAGGTACTGTTTCCAGATCACTAGTAAAAAAAAATAGTCAAGTACCCAATAGGGGCTCGGCCAAAAAAAAAAAAAAATTGTCCGTCAGATAGATTTCCGAAAAATATTGAACACATATTTTTTCTTTTTTCACGTATACACGTATACACGATACAGTGCTTCGAAAACTCGTGAACTCCTCGAAAACGTCACATGTCAGTACATTTTTTACCTACAAGTGACGTCACAAGCCCCCACTCATTATCTTTGACGCGTTTTATCTTCGTCAATTTTTATTAATTTGATAAAACAGAAGACACGTATCCAATGTTTTTCGTTAATTTAACTGTCGGACTAAACAGAATCATATATTTTTGATTTAGTCCGATCTCCTATTGTACACTTGTCAAGTACAGTCGAACAAGCTATTTGGTATATAGGCATTGATATAAAAACTAAAGATACGGTCGTCCGAACATTTGCTCGACGCGTTCGCCATACAGAGAATCGGTGTAGTCTGCTCGTTAATGTAACCTTGTATAAGAGGCGTGGTATTTTCGAGGTATAAAGAACATAAATAAAGCTTTTAATAAAATTTACGACCGCACCCGAAGAGAACCGATCGTGGACTAGTTCACTTCGGCTTAGGAAAGACCATTTTGGGACCACGTTCTAGGCGTCATTTTAACATGCCGTCCGCCCAGTCCTTACACAGTAATATATAAGTCAATGTATATAGGCATAATTCTAGTACACTAACAATATTGATTTCAATTTTCTTGTATTAAGCGTTTGCCACTAAGCGACTGATATTATGTCAAACGCTGTACCGTTTGACATCAGTATATAAATGTATCTGTGTAATCTTTAAAGTAAATGCAAATTAGCTGGCTGTATATACATAATACCTTGTTCGACAGTATGATACGGGAGAAATTCCTAGTGTGAGGTACGTCGTGCAAAAAAAGTGTTACCTCGCAGATAGACGAGTGCGACCCCCCCGGGAAGCCGCCCCCTACGTCCAGCAGACGCATGCCCTTGTGTCCCACGTTGTGTCCCACGTGGAACAGCGCACGGGACAGCGCGATGGCGCGAGCGTACACTTCCGTCTCCATAGCGCCGCTGCCCACGTGGAATGATACACCGATCACCTGGGGAGAGAATAGGAATCTATTAATTTAAATACGTTAAGATGGTGTAGGTCTTCGTGAAAATGGGCGTACTTAAGTCCAAAAAACTTTAAATATAGGGTGTAAAAGTACCCTTAACGCAAACGAAGAGTACTTGTTTTCCCCACCACTGCGATATTTTTTTTGTTCTAGACCATACCTGGGAACCCCCTAGTTACGGAGATATTGGGGGTCAAAGTTCCAAATTTTTTACAGCAGTTTTTGTAAATACTAGTTTTTCAGGTTTTAGTAACCTTACTTAACCTTCAAGCGGGCGCGTGGTAATTTGTAACGGGAGCGGGCGCGCATAACCGAAAAGACCTATGGGATTAATAAGAGAAATAAAGCACTAATTATTCAATATTTATTTATTTATTTGTACTCAGGCTTATTATCATTGTCTTTAAAGCGTAATTTGTCAAAAAAAAGTACTTAAAATCATGAAAAAGAAACAATTATTAGATTAATATTAACATAACTCAAACGTTATAGAAATCAAAACAAAAATTAGGAACACAAACCCCTTTTATAAATCTAAGACTAGTTTATATACCTAGTCTAATAATAAAAATTACGAATTATGAATAAAAATAATTAACTTTGGTTTAGTTTTCATTAGAATCAGTTTCTTCGTCCATATAACATTGATTGAAATAAATGTTGTATGACTTCTGCAAATTCACTCTCTTCTTCGTCTTCTCTTAGTAAATAATCGATTGCACTTTTTGATAACCGTCCACGACTCATTTTATATAAAAAAATCCAAACTTCATTTGATAAATCATTGAATAATGGCCGAAGAACTATTATGAGCGTGAACGAGTGTATGTCGCGTTGAGCGTCGCGCGTAACCTTTTCGACGACAGGCGCGTGTAGTCTTTTTGACGACTGCGCCGGTGCTAAAACAATTGCGATTTGTGAAGTGGGTGGAGCGCCCCGCGAGACGGTTTATTCTTTATTATACTCCCAATGACATAGCGACAGGCTACTAGAAATGAGAAATGAATGTGATGGGTAGTAATAATAATATGAACGAAATGTACTAAGCGCGGTCGATTCGACTACGCGCGCCCGTTTGAAGGTTAAATTATCTCCATGACCCGATTACTATTCAAAGCATCCACTAGCACAATGTTTTAAGAGTGCTACTATGAGTTTTACCGTAAAATGTGATTTTTGACCCAAGAAAAAAAGTCGTTTCCCAGCAAACATTTTTGCGTAGAGGTACTTAGATTGATGTACAGAATGCTTGGTTGACGGGTGTGTGATGGGTTGATTTACACCCTGTATATCTCAAATTATAGCTCATAATAAATACTCCAAATATTTATATTGCGATAGGTGCCCAAGTAGTTGGAAATACGGGGTAAGTCCAATTGATAACGAACATGATAATGATTGAAAATGTTGGAATATTTTTATTTTGTCAAAGATTTGACACAACAGTAATTTGTTTTTGAAGCAGATCATTTTTAATACATTGTGCTACACGTAAGCATTACATCAAGAATTCCAATATAAAGGTATGTATTCAAATGAAGGTGACTGTGAAGCTAATTGCAGATACTTCTATGTGTTATTAACGGTAAAGGAAAACATCGTGAGGAAAGCGGCCTGTCTTAGAACCAAAAAATTCTAAGACATGTCATGTGACATCTGCCAACCCGCACTGGGCCCGCGTGGTGGATTATAGCCCATCCCTCTCCTAGAGAGGAGGCCTGAGTCTCTGCTGTGGGAACATTATAGGCTGATGATGATGATGTGTTACTTACGTCCAAGCCGACCACGGCAGCCAACTTGAGCAGGCGCGGCGCCTCGGTGACGGGGTCACAGCCGAACTTGATGCCCAGAGGACACTGCGCCGACGCCGCGTCGCAGCGGATGCGGATCACCAGCCTGGCAATGCATACAGCATCATCAAAATCTAATCTAGGCTAAAAATGTGTATGTTTTTGATTTTAATTTCGATTGTGACATTGATTGATTTTGTTCTGGTGTCTAATTTTGTTTTTATTTATGTGATTTTAAATTGGTATGGATTTTGATATCTGAATAAAGAAATACTATTATTATTATTATAAAGAGGTGAACTCTTCATAATATTAGTAAAGATATTTTGTAAGGTATTTTTGTTATTTAATTCCAAATAAACACAGTTTTCTTTCTTTTTTTCTTTAATGTTAATAACAAGCCATTCTACTCACTGTGCATGCGGCATGTATTGTTTGATCTTCATGAGTTCGGTCTCGGAGTCGAACGTCATCACGTCGACGCCGACGGCCGACGCGTAACGGATGTGCGACGCCATCTTAGCTGGGTTAGCGAAAATAATGCGCCTGTAACAAAAATCATTCATTAGCAATAGCCTATATTATCACTGTATTTGCAGCGTTCGCCCTAGTGGCGTTAAGTTGACAATTGAATACGCTACGCTATGAAGAAGGAAGGACAAATTCCTGCAGGGCTATTGCGTATCTTTTTAAATGTCAGTGGCTATCGTAGGGTCCATCGATTAACTGTCAAATGGATCCATTTTGTACCAAACCATAACCATTTGACAGTTAATCGATGGACACTATGATAGCCACTGACATTTAAAAAGATACGCAATAGCTCTGCTGGTGCTATCTGTTGTGACTGCTCATTGTCGTGGCTGACACGGCTTATTTTAATTATTATTTAATATTGAATCGTCGTTGTTGACTTTACTGTGAACACTTTTACTGTGCACATCTTGCTACATGGTTCTCACATAATATACCTCTACTCCATAGAGAATGGGCAACTAAAGTACGTTCACAGCTATAATGTAGCTTTTTTTATTGCCTGTAACTACTTGAAAGAAATGCTTTGATTTTAACATGTCGGGGTACTCACTCGGGCGCGACTCCGATGGAGGTGACGAGCTCGATCTCGACCTTGGAGGCGCAGTCGAAGCCGGTGCCCAGCGCCGCCAGCGTGCTCACCAGCAACTTGTCGTCGTTGCATTTCACCGCTAAACACAACATTTACACCATGATAGTTTATCAATAAACAGTACTGGAGAGGAGTTCTTGGTTAAAGAATGGGAGGATGGGTGACCACCCGGTACATCTTTGACAGTCGTTACAGGTAGTCTGTGACCCAAAAGTCTGACAACCAGTCTTACCAAAGGGTATCGTATTACCCAGTACTGTTTGGGTTGTGGAGGTCAGGCAGTCGGTCCATGTAAAATACTGGTATTCAGCTGCATCCGGTTAGACTGGAAGCCGACCCCAAAAATAGTTGCAAAAGATTTTAACAGTGAGTATTGTGTGTCGGGAACAGAATCGTGTAGTGAGTGACAATGGTAGTGGTACCGAACGCAAAAAACGAACAAGAAAAAGGGTAGACCGATTTGTCTGCTCATAAACATCCACCCGCAATGACTTCAGTTTATCCGTGATCATGGTGCTTGTAACAGCGCCGAAATATCGGGAACTCGAAACAATCAGTAAACTTGGTAAATATCCCGTTTTCAGTATAAATAATAGTTGGTAAAGCGCTACGCAGATGATGATCAAAACACAGTAGGGCAATTGAGGGCAGCCCTGTGCTGGCCTCAATTGGAAATTCAGTCCTCTTAGTCGGTGGGGAGGCCCGGAGGTGACCAGTTAAGGACAAACCTGCTGCTGAACCTTTTCTGCTTTTAAATGAATTTAATCATTTAAATCATTTTATCACCATGGTAATTATTTAACAATGCTATTTTCATTTTCCTTATTATATATTGACGTAGAGGGAAAGAACTATCGTCAATTTGATTGGAATAGTACCTAATTATTTGTTTCACCGGGTACTGAAATTTTATGTTTTTGGTCCTATTAGTGATTCAAATTGCTGATAAGGATAAAATTGTACTAGTGGCGTATTGTAGCAATTTCCCTATATTTGGAGTAAGCAACTAAATAATTTATGACTAGCCTACCGTCCCTATATCGGTAGCATCTGCCTAGCCATTTGGCCAACTATTTTGGGGTGGCTTCCAGTCCAGTCCAGTTCCAGATGCAGCTGAATACCAGTATTTTACAAATCAAATCGTTTATTTGTGATACATGGGTTACATGCAGGTGTTCATTACATCCATTTAAACTTCTAATGTTCATACTATGATCAGCCACTTGGGCATACAAATGATTAAATAATCCAAATAAGATGTGATTCCAAAATTATAAAGAACTGACATAAATTGCATATCATTTAAATTCAGACAGACAATACAAAAAACAACTATAAGATACCGTCAAGCGGACATAAACAATTAAAACTTTTTAGTCGATAAAAATTAAGCAACAGAATAAGATTTTTCTATAAGAAATTTGAACAATTTATTTTGGAGCATGGAGCGATTGCCTATTTGACCTCCACAACGCAATAAGTTTTAGGAGATATGATACCGATTGGTAAGACCGGTTGTCTTGCCTGCCATAGTAATCGGAAACAAAGATTTGATTAGACTCACCATAGAAGGGCTCGACGCGCGGCATGAGTTCCTTCCAACGATGGTACCTCGCGACCACCTCCCCGAGATCCATCACGTAGAACGGGTCCTCCTGCGTGCCCGTCTCTACGATCTCGCGGATCAGTGCCGTGGGCGACCACGGCCCGTCCATCACAGTGATAAGCTGTTCTTGTTCTACGACCTTCATTGCGGCTGGGATGTTGAGCCTTGTGCGGTTACGGTAAGGATGACTTTGGAGCCGACTTAGCCCCGGCAGTGCCGGAGCGTGGGGTCGGCTATGCTGCGCTTGCCTGTCCGGGCCGATGGGGTCGGTGTCAGGTGTTCGAGCCGGGTTGTGGTGGCCCACTACCGCTAGTCCACAAGTGTCAGCTGGAACAATTATACCATTGCTTATTATAAAACATACATAGACTTTTAAAATAATAACCTCTCCTTTTAGGCTTTGTCGCAGTCTGATCACAGATTTGTTTCGGAGTTTTTGTCATTTAAATTAACAGGAAAACAGGTAAACACCCTGAGTTTAGATTCGGCAGCCCGCTGTAGTAACGGAATTTTGCACATAGGTACTTTCACATCAATGAACTGGACCTTAGTCTGAAGTACCAGGCGCTCATAAGTTTGAAGAGACTCAGGTAATGTCTCGCTTAATAGGTACAGCGGGTAAATAATTTCAAAGAGTCCTGAAATCGGACAAACAACATGAAGAGAATAATCGAATATCTCTCTGGCTACAATTTCGGAACTTTACATATTTTCATCAATGAACAGCACCTGTTTCTGAGTACCAGGCGCTCATAAGTTTAAAGAGACTCACGTAATGTCTCGCTGGCGTCAGCGGGCCCGGGCTCGCAGCCAGGGCGGGTCTACGTTGAGGGCGCGGCGCCAACAGAGCGGCGCGGGGCGCTGGCGCGAGGCCTGCTGCGGCCTGCTGAGCCGCACACGCCCGGCACTTGTAGACGCGCCGGACTCGCCCGGTGCTCCCTGGAACAAATGGAACAAACAAACGTCAAAAAAAGAACATGGAACAAATTGAAAAAAAAATGGTCTCAAAAATGAAGAACATCTATTTTAGAAGGTCAAAGTCAGAAAGAAACAAGATCTTCTACTACAGACATCCAGAAAATTCAATGTGTCACCCTGTGTAAAACGTTTTACCAGGGAGAGAGGGCTGCGGGACTGTTTGAAAAATATAATAGATATACCGATTCAAGAGGAAGGTTTATATTTACGTTACACCCGTGCTAACTCAGGTCGGGTCGCTAGTCCGATATAAAACTAACTTTCAGTGGCCAGACATAACAGCCAAATGTCGAATTTGGTAGTACTTAAGTGTTTTAGGACAAAACTATGTCGGCCCAATGGGCTACAGCTAACTCTATTCAATTCGATGATCAATTTCAGGAGATTATTTTACGGAACTGCATTAAACCACGTGGAAAATAATTCTGACAGAGATAGTAACTCATATACGTCGCAATTAATTTGATAAGCAGATATTATCATACTGTTTATAGCTATTCCACAATCATCTATAATCTTAGCAATAATATGACGTTATAGACATTAAAAAAAAATCTTTTTTATTACCTCAGTGATGCGCTGACCGATTACGTAAACAAGTCGGTAAAATATTTACAAAATAAACACCGTTTTTTTAAAATGAACACCTTTTTTTTAAATAAACACTTCTTTTATCATAGGTATATATCACACACCGTTGTATCAGCGATGAGCCTTGAACTAAGTCACTTGGCACTTTTCGAATACTGATATGAAAAGATAAGTGGGCTGACGACAGTTATCGCTAGAGTTAATATAACGTGTGATGATCACATAAACGAATTGGAAATACATCGGAAAAATATAATATGGTATCTATTCTATAGGCACGGGAAGTTGTGTTTGCGGAAATTCGATCCAGATAAGTAATATTAGGCAAAGTTTTCAACAATGCGGAGGCGAGCGGAGTAGAGAGGATACGAGCACGGATCGACCAATCAGTTTGGATGAAATCCTATATCTCGTGTCTCTTCTCTCCTATGATTGGTCGAATATCGCACGTCACCTTGGTGGAAACCATGTTTAATATATCAGGTTGAATCAAGACCTTTTAAATTGTACTTTATGCGAAAACTTTGCCATAAGAGCTTGGATTAAACCACAACACCGGAACACTTTCAGGGACCAAAAAAACCAGGGGCTTTTTCGATGGCTGACAACTCAAAATGGCATAGCAATGTAAACACATTAGCATGAGGTCTTGGGTTCGATTCCCGGTTTGGGCAAAGTGTTATTGGGTTTTTTCATCAGGAACACCGGGCACAAATCCAGACTCCGTGGCTGCTACTGAGAAATACCAGCCACGGATTCTACATTTGTGGCCGGTTGATGGCAATAGGCTCGCCCCCTATTACATGGGACTTGAACAAAACTGGCGAACAGTTGGTGTAGGGCGGGACTATTTTGTACACCTCTGTCTAACAATTCGAGGATTACTGACGTGACGTTCAAGTGATGGTTATGTAGGTATAGGTATGTCTTCATAACTCAGCCTTTTTTTGAGAAATCGTCGATCTCACTTAATTTATTTTAAAACTGTTCGGTTCACCCGTCATACTTTATTTTGATACAACTGCCCAAAAAAGTTCTGGTTTAAAAATAGGTAGCTACCTAGTTTAAAAATAGCCTATCTTATTTTGGAAAACCAAATCAAAAATGGAATTATTCACGTCATAAAGAAGTTACGGAAAGTTTGAAGAAAACGTGCCGAGTTTTTAAATAACATAACTTATTTTAGAAAAGCGTGTTATATTTATAAACTTGAATCGTTTCATAGGCTTCCTTTGTAAAGGGTAAAACTTTTCAGAGGTTGTACTTATAAATAATTACGGACGTATACAAAGGGAAGTCAAGTTCAAGTCGGCCAGATTTCACCCTTATGCTCTGAATATTAAGTTGAAAAGTGGTCAACCGTAACTCGGTAGTACTATGTAATTATGGAACCCTACCCTTGCTTACTGGTAAAATCCAGTAGGTAGGGTTGTCAACGGTTTATGATATCCGATTGTTTAGTTTTCTTTTTGAATTATTAATTTAAAGACATAGCCCGAAGAATATGCCAAACTTAAGTGGCAGTGGGCAGGGGACATTGCTCGCAGAATGGATGGCCGATGGGGCCGGAAAGTTCTGGAGTCGCGACCGCGAACCGGAAGACGTTGTGTTGGAAGGCCTCCCAGTAGGTGGACCAATGACCTGGTGAAGGTTTCGGGGACCCGCTGGATGCGAGACGCACGGGATAGGTCAATGTGGCGACACCTCGGGGAGGCCTATGTCCAGCAGTGGACGTCTTTTGGCTGAGATGATGATGAATGATGAATTTAAAGACACACGGAACTGATTTTTATATGCAAGTAACTGTAATATTTGACGATCTCCAGCTAAGTAAGGATGAAGGCATCATATACAGGGTGTAAATCAACCCATCACACAGCCGTCAACCAAGCATTCTGTACATCAAACTAAGTAACCCTACGCAAAAAAATTTGCTGGGAAACGATTTTTTTTTTGGGGTTAAAATCACGTTTTACGGTAAAACTCAATGTAGCACACTTAAAACATTGTGCTATTGTATGCTTTGAATAGTAAACGGGTCATGGAGGTAATTTAAGTAAAGTTATAGCCTGAAAAACTAGTATGTATTTACAAAAACAACTGAAAAATTTGGAACTTTGACCACCGATATCTCCGTAACTAGGGGGTTCCCAGGTATGGTCTAGAACAAAAAAGTGATCGCAGTGGTGGGGAGAACAAGTGCCCTTAGTTTGCGTTAAGGGTACTTTTACACCCTATACAGAAAATGTTCCAAAACTAAACAGTATACAACCCTATCTTCCTTGGTCATCTTTAATGCATAGGTAAACGGTATAGGATACGTGTAATTTCATGACTAAAGTGGTGTGTCACAATAATGTGCAATAATACGTAGGTTGAACAGAACGTGTATGTATTTATGATTATGTTTGCTAGCTTCTGCACGCGACTTCATTAGTGTGAAAGAAACATATGCATACGTATACATAAACTCACACCTTGTTCCCATAGGGGTACCTAGGTTTAGAAACCACAGAACACAACTGTCTAAGATCCTTTTTTTTCCCCGGTCTGGGCAGAGCGGTCGGGAGTGTCACACTTCTACCGACTAAAAACCACCCATGTTCGTTAGCCTTTTGTGTCCGGGCCCCGGATGACTTGCTAAGTTCCTTACATACTCTTTTTGCCTCGTCCACATTCATACATCTGGTCATACATGCACGCTGGTGGCGGGTATTAGGCACCTGTCGTTTTTGGAGAATCTCATATATTAAATAGTAATAGTTTAGTGAAAGAATTGTTGAAATCGGTTGAGTAGTTTCGGTGATTACAACATCTGAACTTACTAGCTCTTCACCTATTATAATATTTGTTCAGATTTGTTAAAGAATTATTTAATGGTCTCTTTTCCTATAGTTTTTTCTTGCGTTGCTTCCCACAATTTTTTAAGGTTTTTGAGACAGTGTTGTAAGTTACAATAAATGCAATTATTATTGTATAAGTCATTGATGATTATCATGATATTTACGAACCCAGACTTTCAACTGATATAAAAGGATTTATTAATATCGACTCAGTGCTCTAATTATTATTTAATTAGGGCACTCCTCCTTACAATTTACAATCAAAGTCATGATCAAAGATGTGTTAAAAATACCTACTGTTTTCACGTAATTATTAATAGTAGAATTATCGTAAAATTATCGATCGCTTTATTAATCTTATCCTCGAGTTAGCAACAGACTTACAAAACGATTAATGACACTTTTCGCAAAGCTATAAATTATATAACACCATGCCTGTAATCCCTGTAGGTTTAGGCAGAGATGTACTGAATGAATAGTGTATTCATATTTTACCAATTATGTTTAAGTAAAAATGTAATAAGCGTTGAGCCTTTTGTCAAGAACAGGATGCCGAAGCCAGACACCATGGTTGCTACTGAGAAATTCTTAAGGCTTGTATTCACGCCAATGACCTTGTGCATTTGGGCGGAGCTAACTACCCCTCTCGGTCGTAGATATGCACTTTAAACGGACGCATTTTTAATTTATTATAATTAAAATAATACATGTTTTTAAAAAGTAACAAAACCAAATTATTTTCCTTTGTATTGCAAAGCAGTACATATTTTTATTATATTCTTTTGATAAAAAATGAAGGAGCAACAATTTAGAGGTGGTTTTTTTTTCTTATTATGTGATACCGATAGGAAAATTATGGCTAAACCAAATTACGTACCATATCATGTAAATTACTAACAATTTTTCTCAAATATTTTTTTTCTCTAAATGCCAGTGAAAAGCTGCTTCATCTGATCTGCACGCTGTTTTTAACCTTTTCACCGCCAGCGTACACAGAACGCGATGCCTCGCCTAGCGCCAAGCTATACATCTATAACGAAATGTATAGTAAAAAGTAGTGATGAGGGTAGCGTCATATCGATGAATGAGAATTATACACATTAAGTTATGTTTTATTTATAATTTTACGGATATAAATAAAAACTGATTAAATATTTCCATATTTGTTTTATTTCACAGTATCCATATTAAGAAAAAACAATATAAATTATAAGAATAAAAGAAACAAATACATAACTCAATTAGAGCCATAAGAAATGAGGTACATCTCTAATTGTTTCATGACGTCATTCTTTGACTTCATTTCAAGTCCTTGGCGCTCAGAACACGTTAAATTCAATTCTGATTAGGGATGTGGTCTATGATCTTTTTTCTGTTTGTCTACTCCCGTGTTTTTTAACTACTTCTGTCAATATTTTTTATCGTAAGTATCTAAGCGGTGATGACTGCCGCACATTTACCTCGTCGGTCGATGACTGAAAATAAACAAAGCAATTATTTTATTTTAAGCAATCCATTATTGAGATGAGAAGATCTGCTGTGCCTATATGGGGACGCGCTGGTAAAAGGACAGTTATTATATATTACGCTAGAGATATCGGGCTCTGATCAAAGTTACACTAAAAAAACCATTCCGGTAGAAATACCTATTTTATCTTTTTCTCCAAGCAACGCTTAAATACCGTATAGCAATAAAAGCCTGGCCTGGCGCGATCAGGCAAGTGAGAAAGCGGGCCGTATGACCACAGCATAATACCTACACACACACACCATGTGATGATGTGTGTAGGTACAAGCACAAGATATCTGAGCCATTATTTTTTATTTTTCATTCAGAATTGAATCTCACAAATAGGTACCTACAATGTAATCATTTGAATAAACGTTATTATTATTATCAAGTTGAACATACCTCAGAATCATCGTCTTCTGGTGCAACATTCTCCACAAAATACTCCGAGTCCGATTCCACACCTTGTAGAATGCTTAAAAGCTCATCCGTATCCAGTTCTTCGTTCATGTCAATAACTTACATATTTCTTTACATACCTAGTAACAAATATTGCTGCAGACTGCACTATGACAAAGTGGCCTTGACAGCCATACGTTTATGACGTCACAGAACGTCTTCCATAATAGTCCGTGGCGCCCGGGGTACTGACAACCAATTATTTTGTAGAGATGGGAATATAATTATCGATAAGGATTGCCAACAACTATTTAATTCCGGTTCGGCACATATCCAACGGTCGAAATTCATCTAGCTTCCCTTTGTTATAAAGTAGTTATCTAAGTTCATATTTTACTGACCTCAAATTGTTTTCGATTACAATATTTTTAAATATTTCAACGGGTGAACTCAAACAGTTTTAACTTTCGCGTCACATCACTGGCCGACTACATATAAAGTCCTTGGCGTTCTGGGGATATTAAAAATGTTCGGAGTTTTTGTTTTTACCAATTTTAAGACAATTAAGGGCTTCTTTTGTGTGGGAAAATAAAAAAAACAGGGTATTAGACAGTGCTTTTAAATAATAAAATGAAAAAAAGCCTGTTAAATACGGTAAATTAATTTTTATAACATAGTTAAAATGAAGAGCTTCTAATGAAGTCGTGGCGCTGGTGGCACGAAAATCTGGAACTTCTATTGATGTCGGTGAAAAGGTTAAGCTTTTTCGAGAGAGCAGCCTTAATGGAAAATCCCAATCACATTTAGCCCGACCCGGGAATGGAACTCAGGACGTTAAGGTAAGCAGTCAACATAAATGAGTTAATATTCTTGCACTGTTGGGACTTCCAATTCTCGATATTGAGTTGTGCGTCCAAAATAAAACAGTACCATTAGATCATTTAGTTAGGCATTCAATTAGTTGTCGCCTAAAGTTAGCGACGAGTTCTATTTCCGTCACAATATTTAGATTATTATCTTTCTGATTATTTTAAACCCAGACGACGTCGCGTCGGCGGCATGATGAAGTAGAATAATTTAATCACTATCGAGTCCATAGATAATAATTATCGATTAGTAGTATTATTACTCATTTATAGATTATTGCGTCATTATTAGGCAACACACTTTTTCATACCGGAAATGTATGAAAAAGACGTGCGACGAAATTATTTTCACAAAACTAAGTAAGTTCTATATAATGTAAGTAATTTCACTATCATTACATTTTATAAACGAAGTCCTCCGCCGCATCTGTCTGTCTGTTCGCGATAAACTCAAAAACTACTGCACCGATTTTCATGCTGTTTTCACCAATGGATAGAGTGGTTCTCAAGGAACGTTTTAGTGTATAATTTGACCGACATCCAAGCGGGCGAAGCCGCGGGCATCAGCTAGTTTAAAATAATGTCAGCTTCTCTGAAGATCAAATATAGCATAACATCACGCCTGTTCTCCCCCACGGGTGTTTAGTGCAGTTCTATAAGCCAAAGGGATTTTGAGAGAAAGGAATTTAGTTATTTTGACGAGTTTTGCAGCATAGAGATGTGGCAGGGAACGAATGTTTGTAAATACTTATAACGCAAAGTGTTACATTTAATTACATGCAATAAACACTTCATATAAATAAATCATCAGTTCTTTTTGAGCAGATGGGTTGCCTTCGGCTGCGGGTTGTTTGAGAGACATACCGCAGCCTCGACACAAGGGGCTATGAAGGAACATGGGTAGTTTTTAGTCGGTAGAAGTCCGACACTCCTTTCCGCTCCGCCCAGAGCGGGAGGAGTAATTATTGATGATTTCCAACCCACAAAAAAAAAATTGGGTACCTTTTATCGACAGTACACCCAAATTCGCTCGATAAATAGCGAATTTTACTATGAACTAGTTAGTGGGATACTTGGGTACCTTTTTAATTATTTCTTTTGTACACATCTTCATTACATATTTAAGTACATATTCACCACCAACATTGACACAACATATAAAACTGTTTTACATCCGTGACCACTCTAATTCAGGTTCAGTTGAAAACCAGCGTCGGGCACTAGTTGACCGGCATTTTGCTGAATTGGACCTTTTTGGCGCAGCCGTGAGGCACACAGTGGCACGTTTTGTTTAGTTTTAAGACCTTTTTTTATAATATTTTACATTGTGTGTACTTGTGGCATGTGCCAAATAAATGCATTTTCTTTCTTTCTTTGGGAAATTTCTCGTAAAAAAACCCCGATAACGCTGTTCGAACCGGAAATCAAATAGCAACCTCGTGTTTAGCAGAAGTGTTCGCTCACTAAACGACTAAACCAAACAAGCAGATAAAAAGCTGTCACATTTCGTCAAGTAATTGTAGCCCAAATTCTTCTACACGTTGTTTTCGTTCTTAAATTGATTGAATACCAAAGTCCATTGATAAATTACGTACATATTTAAGTACTGGGTCCAGCATACATACATGTGTTTGTCGAGTGCTCATTCTGTATAGTCAGAAAAACTACCAGAATATTCAAAAATTACAATGACTTTAAAAACCAAATCAAATTATTTTATTTCACACAGGCTTACATGGCCACTTAAAAAACGTCGACAAAAAGGTGCACAGTTCGAGGTTGGTCGTAGAATCGGCAAGAAACTCCATGGTTAATCTTTTTGACAGATGACTAACAGAGGATACCTAGCAAGGCGCGGTTATGGCGATGTAGTAAGCTGTGACCGAGTGGCGTCCAAGGACTGAAAAGAGCCCGTCGGGGCTGCGGGTCCCGTCGGGGCTGCGGGTTGTTCGAAAGTGATACCGCGGCCTCAGCGCAAGGGCTAAGAAGGAACATGGGTGGTTTTTAGTCAGTAGAAGTCTGACACTCCCTTCCGCTCTGCCCAAGAGCGGGAGGGGATGGAGTGTTGGTCGACCGGCGCGGCGGCGCCGGCGGCGAGATGGGCAGACGATATTGTTGCTACTGCGGTTTTTCCATCAAGATTTTGTCAGTAGCAGTCTGGATTTGTGCCCCCGGTTGATGGCAATAGGCTCGTCTCCATGTTAAATGGGACTCTAAATGGCGAAATGTGGGTTGACTATTAGGTGCACCTCTGCCTAACCCTTTGGTAATTACAGGCGTGATGTTATAGTTATGAGGATAAATATGGTTTTTCTAGAGTAACTACCTAATGTAAAATAAGTTTAGGATTGATGGTAATTAAAGTTATTCAATAATGATTAAATAAAATTAACCTTTAAAACATTTAGCATCCCGTTTGCTCTTTTAATCACTTAGAAAAATAGTTATAAATAATAAAACAGTTTTAGGACAGTTACAGTTGACACTTTTATGCTAACAGTACTTTTGATTGTTTTGCACTGATGCTAACGAGAATAACTCGTGAACTCGTGCCCAAATTTAATTTACATCCAAAATCATACATGGCAACAATAGTGGTATCAATTGAATCTGTTTGTTTTACAAGTGGCTGAGATGAGAATACTTAGGGAATGTGTGTTAGAACCATTGACTTATATATTACTGCGTAAGGACTGGGCGGACGGCATGTTAAAATGACGCCACAAACGTGGTCCCAATAAGGTCTTTCCTAAGCCGAAGTGAACTTGTCCACGATCGGCTCTCTTCGGGTGCGGTCGTAAATTTTATTAAAAGCTTTATCTATGTTCTTTATACCTCGAAAATACCACGCCGCTTATACAAGGTTACGTTAACGAGCAGACTACACCGATTCTCTGTATGGCGAACGCGTCGAGCAAATGTTCGGACGACCGTATCTTTAGTTTTTCTATCAATGGGTAGAACGCTTATCATCTACTTTCCCAACTATGCTTGGGTCGGCTTCCAGTCTAACCGGATGCAGCTAAACCCAGTACTTTACATGGAGCGACTTATCTGACCTCCACAACCCAGTTAGTACTAGGTTATACGACAACGCTAGGTAAGAATAGGTGATGGATTTTCGGACCACAAAAGGACAAAAAACAATGATGCCGGTGACCAGAGTTTTTATTGACTAGAAAATTTCAGCTAGGTATCGAAAAAAAGTCTGATTTTCGTAGGTAATGAATGACTATATTTTATATAGGGTGTAAAAGTACCCTTAACGCAAACGAAGGGCACTTGTTCTCTTCACCACTGCGATATTTTTTTGTTCTAGACCATACCTGGGAACCTCCTAGTTACTTAGTTACGGAGATATCGGGGGTCAAAGTTCAAAATTTTTCATAGCTGTTTTTTGTAAATACTAGTTTTTCAGGTTAAAACTTTACTTAAATTAAGTACCTCCATGACCCGTTTACTATTCAAAGCATCCACTAGCACAATGCTTTAACAGTGCTTCATTGAGTTTTACCCTAAAATGTGATTTTTGACCCAAAAAAAAAGTCGTTTCCCAAATTCCCAGCATAATTATTTGCGTAGGGGTACTTAGTTTGATCAGAATGCTTGGTTGACGGCTGTGTGATGGGTTGATTTACACCCTGTATGTATCAAGGAAGTTCAAACCAATCAACAGACACTTAATAAATCAGTAGGTAACCAAATAGTCATGGAACGTAACCAAATAGTATTCAGAACAATCGCCCCGTGACAGGCACATCAGTTGCTTCGTGACGTCACGAGGCGCCATGTTGAATCAGCACATGCGCAAGGTCAATGTTATGTGGTAAAAGATAATTCCATTACGCGCATGTGTGCGTGCTGAATAAATTTTCCCCCCGACATTAAAATTGGTGACGATTTCTGTTTTGGAAAATTTGGCTGTACGATAAGTTTTGTTCCTAATTGAGAAAGATTATTGACTAGGTACTTATTATAACTGCAAGTGACTGAAACACTTTAAAAGTAGAAATAAAAAAAAAAAAAGTAGAAATTAACCAAAACTTACACGTTCTACTGAAAATTTGCTACTGTGAAACGTGGTGAATAGAAAGTAGGGGTGAATAGAAAAATGTGATTTTAACATTTAATTAATTTGCTTAATTTTACAATTTACTTTTTTTTTTTATTTACTTACGTTTCTAATGTTTCTATCAACATAAGTATCATTTTAATTCAACGTCAAAATACCTGTCAAAGTGTTGTTACTATTCACACCGTTTTAAGGTACCAACTCTGTTCTTGTCTTAAATTCAAAGTTATGTTGCAATATTAAGCTAACTACCGGATTTAAAAACCTAGTTGCCGTAAAGTAGGAATTTATAAATGAATAATGTACAAATTAGCTTATCATGAATTTATGAAATACAATGCCACTGTAAAACGGTATAAAATCCAACCGAAACTATCGTAGTGTTGATAAAAAATAATTAGGAACTAACTGCCGTTATCAGTCCAGTTAACAAGTGCCCATTTCATTCTGAAATATTAATTAATATTATATTTGAAAATAAATATTGTTCGATTAATGTACCTACAACAATGGAATTCGGTTAATAATAAAAATAAAAACGTATAAGTATAACAATAAACCGAAAACCAATAAAATTCAATTCTGCAATTTTAATTAATTTTGTATTTTAAAATAAATAATTTTCGATTAACGTCTAAGAATGAAATTCAGTTAATGAAAAACCTATAAGTAGCTACATATAATAATAAACGGAAATTTACCGAGCGTTTAATATGTACAAAATTAGGAAAATTACTTGCCTTATAATTATTGTTATAAAGTTATAAATTATGATCGCAAAATAACGCAAAAACTCACCTTTAATAGCGTAATTCTCAAAGCTTTCTTTCCACTTTAAAGCAACAACCTCAGGGTTGTTGCTAAAACAACGAAACAACAAAAGTCGAAGATCGAACACGTTGCAAGAGCAACCGTTGACTAAACTTTGATATCCGAACGAAAATTCGAACTGTCACAGACGCGCGATGGCGGCAAACTGATAAAAAAAAGCCGCCGCTCCCGTATTTATGCGGCGCGTTATCAGAATTTGTGGGATGGCCCAGTTATCACGAGTGATAGTACTATAGCATGATGTAATTGTAAAACCTCGTCTACACTGCTATGAACCGCTTTGGTGACGTGGATTACACGAGCGCAAGTTGTGCCGTGTGTTCTTCCTGCCGGTACGTCTTTCAAGTGTTTATTTTGGGGTAATCACGACGCATTAAGTTGATTAGACGTTAAGGAAAACATATTAATGTCGTGATAATTGTAAAAAGTGTTATAAAACGGAGTTCAATGCTTTTTATCACAAATTTATTGCGCCGTAAGACGTGGCCTTGAAATATCTTATTTACTTATTTGCCCGCCCTTTAGACTCTGAAGGACTTTTCATAAGAACTATTGAGGCTTAAGAAATCTGAACAATACATCAATACGTTGATTTGGCCGAGTGTTTCCGATTGCCCTTAAACCTAATACGAGTATACCAACCATATTTTTCCTAAGCGCTATTTTGACCTACCCCGGCATTTCGGGACTTAAATCAATCAACTCAATCTATTGCAGATCACTGCTGGACAATGGCCTCTCCCAAGATTTGCGACAAGACCAGAGTCTTGTCCTTCACTTCCAGTCTGTCTTAGCCCAGCCAGATTCTAGTAGCTACGGGGCGGGGTCAGTCGTGCTCTCAAGCTATCAGTAAATTAACAAAATGTGATTACAAGAATCATTAATTAATCCTCGGCTAAGTACTTGAATGTGTCCACTTTATCGTTTTAAGAGGCCTCAATTAGGGCGGTACCTCTGGATACAAGATTTATGGTGTGATTGACTATCACTAACTGACTGAATACATCATTAAATAATTATCGGTTTTTTGGCTAATTAAAATACATTTCATTAATGTAATTAGGTAACATTAAGGATAGAAAAACTATTTGTTGTTGTTTAACTTTGCTCTCAAAATTAAACCAAGAAAAAAATGCACGATTTCTATATTTTCGGACTTATATGACAGATAATTTAATAATTGCTGGAAAACTGTATCAAGATCTGTGAGTCAAAAAAGGAAGTCACATCATCAGCCATGTTTTTAGCAAAACGAAAAAGAGACCAAAATATTCCTGTAGCTCTATCTATAATATTGGGAAGAGGTAACGTCTAGCTAGATGTAATAGCACGGGCAGCAATGCAATGTTAATATGACCTTAACCTCTCCGATCGATCTGCGCGGTCCCGCTTGCCAGAAGTCCTTCAAGGCTTCAATACGGAGAGATTTGTAAACATCCGAGTTAGTAACTTAGTACGTTGTATCATTTTGCGGGGCGCCTGTTGCTTAGCAAGTCTTATGCACTCGAAGTCGCAATGTCTCAGGTTTAAACAGAACTGGGGTTCATTGAGTCTTATTTAAAAATAACCGTTTCCTCGGGAACTAGTACGAATATTGACATTTTGTAAAAATCTATTTGAATTGTATGTTGCGCCACAAACTAAAGTGCCTTTATAAGTTAACTCCTGGACATAGTCTTATCATTATCCGCCTCCATCATCACCTTTTCCCGAGATTATGCATTGAGTCAATGTTGGGGTCGGTTTCCAGTCCAACCGAATCCAGCCGAATATAGGTATTTTACTTTTAGAGACTGACCATTATAATATGATCTCCATAACCCTGTTACCCTCCGTCCACTGTTTACAGGTTAACACGATACCCTTGGACATAGTGCTCTACGGTCCGAAATCAAGCTACTGTTACTTCTCCAAGTAATGTACCTATGTAAGTCTTGATAATCAGTCCATCTGGAAATTCACACAAATAGATGTCTGCCAACTAAGTCTAAATATCGACTGTTGCAATTCCTAGCTCGATAGCCTTTGGCCTTATTTATATTGTGATTGTCTGACGGAGGAGCGGTCGGGCGTGACCAATAGAAAATGATACAGCTCAGCTATTCTAACGTCTGTTTACTTTAGGCTGTTTAGCTGTATTTGTAATGTTTGTAGTTACTTTCGTTGCTATCGATTTTGGATAAGTTTTCAGTTTCCCGTTCTCCAAAGGCCTTGCCAGAAATAGTTATGCTATTATGACGAATTTTTGTGTTTTAGGATTTATAAACTTTCGTAAGTCTACTAAAGTAGCATAAAATAAAGAATTTATTGACAAATTAACCGCTGAAAACTTTTAAGAGCCTGTTTCAATTTCCGAATTGGTATTTTTTGTATCTACTAGATTCAACCGAGAATGAGGTGAGACTTTGCTAGTGGTGATTATTGTTTCACGATCTCTTGCAAACAAATCATAGTCCGTTCATACTTTTTTAATTTATTTTCATCTTTGACATTTGAATTACTTCTATAATTATGATTTTGGTATACAGGGTCTAAACGAACCCTAACTAACCCTACGCAAAAATTATTGCTGGGAAACTACTTCTTTTTTTGGGGTGAAAAATCTCATATTACGGTAAAACTCAATGTAGCACTCTTAAAACATTGTGCTAGTGGATACTTTGAGTAGTAAACGGGTCATGGAGGTAATTTGAGTAAAGTTATATCCTGAAAAACTCGTATTAAATAAAACAGCTGTGAAAAATTTGGAACTTCGACCCCCAATACCTCCGTAACTAGGGGGGGGGGGGTTTCGCAGGTATGGTCTAGAACCAAGATCGCACTGCCGGGGAAAACTAGTTCGTTTCCGCTTCGTTAAGGGTACTTTTACACCCTTTATTATTTAAAAAAGAAACTGTATCCATGATTCATGCATGAAAGTAACTTTTATTGAAAGTGGACTACATTATATTTTATGACATTTACATTACGATTTAAATAATTAAATACGCAGTTTCTTAGAACTCAGTTTTACGTCCTCCATGTGGCACGTGACTATTGTTACGGATGTATGTATATCAGCGATTTCCCTATTGTTTTTGTTTCTCGTTTTGATAAGGTTTTCAATAAACACACACTTGTTTACCATGTTGTCAAAAACAACAAAAAAATTAAATATACCTATTCTAAGTAGTAGTACTACTACTACCTACTTAAGTTTTTGCGTCGTGAAACGGTAATCACCGTTGTCGGCTATCGTAATCGTATAAAATGTTTTTGTCATGTTGGGCGCCAATAGGATGAAACTTTATAATACTTTGAATTCAAGGTTATGAAAGATTGAAAAAGCACATCGAATTGGTAGAGATCATGTTCTTAACGCAGATACTATGCTATGACGGTTTAAAAAAGATCAAATGAACTTTTTAATACTGAAAATAAAAAAAAACCTCGCAACTTCGTTCAAGAGCCTATTTTGAACTCCCTCCGGTTCAGGGTCGCAATACTAAAAGAATTCACGGTTAACTCCCAGAATTCAAAACTAAGTCATAAAGACTTACCTTTCTCGACCTTGACCGCCTCATTTGTAGAGCGCTTCGCACCCTCAATCTAGGTTAAACGAATTTCAGGAGCCCGTTGTGAACATTCACAAAGTTCAGACGATATTTTGTCGACAATTTCATTTTCTTGCGGTCTATTTATCTTCAAAGAGCGTTTTAAATTCATTTACAAACAAACTCAACAGCATTTTTAATAGTTTCTTATTGTAAGTATTCTTTATCAGTTATACATTATCGAAAGTGTAGCCAGGGCATCAGTTTTTCTATGCAAGAACTACTAGATGTTTATTAGAAGTTTTAGTCATGCTTATTGCTGGTAGCATTCACGCTACTGGAATGTACAACCAGTGACGACGAACTGGTAGCAAATTTATAGACCTACCTGGTAATTCTGTGGTCGAAATAACAAGCTAGGTGGTCGTGGGATTGGGACATGAATGTGAACAAATAATTAGCACAAGCTTACTAATACTTGACGGTCTTCTTGCGGCATCTTAATTATTTCTGTTCATAAGTCTTATTAGGCCAGATCCAAAGGTTTTGGCAGGGCATTCAGGAGTCAGTCAGTCGTAACAGGTAGTCAGTGGTCCGAAAGTATCACAACCAGTCTTACCAAGGGCTATGTTACCCAGTAACCACTGAGTTGTGGTCAGATAGCCAATCGCTCTATGTAAATGCCCCATATTCAACTCGAAATCGACCCGTACTTAGTAAAAAAGGCTTGGCAGATGAAGAATCGATCATCGAGTTAGTCAGCGACTTTCAGGAAAATCTGGTGAGGTTATTTTAATGAGTAGGTATTCATCATTGTAATCACACCATCATTATTGAACAGTGCACTCACAGTAATCTTATTAATTTCCGAATAATTCAGAAGTGGATGATATTAATTGTCAGTTTGCCAGATAGGTAGGCAAGTATTCTAGTGATGCCAAATCGGGTGTGAAAATGCCAAATGTCTGGAAAAATGTTGCCAAGCTTTCCAGGAAGTTTAGACTAATTCGGCTAACTAGATATAATTCATATAGCAATCGAAGTTAGGGCCGGTTGACCTCGGGGATTAAAGGTGTGGTATAATTATGTTACATTAATGGTCGCCAAAGTGTTATTAGTGTCTCTAAGCGAATCCGCGGGCAAAAGCAAGATTGTAATATTTTTGTGTGTATTACTTTATCCAACGCGGAGGTCAAAGGTCGGACGCAAAATATGTTATCCATTTCTTCACGTGATTGTAACCAGAGACTATCGTATTCAGTAATATTATAATAAAAATCACGTATGATAATAAAAAAAGATTGGCATTATTATTGTGTGAACATTTACATTTTTTTGATGTAGGATTTTATATAAAAACGCGGGCAAAACATGTGACTAAGAAATCTTCGGAAACCAACTTGGTACTTTGGGGAGGCATCAATTAAAAAGAAGCATCATGAAAACGTTTATGGAATGACAGCACAAGTGGGCTCATAAGCCCGGAAAATGTGAAACTACCCATATTTTGTAAAAAAATAAATTGGCAATTGATTGAAAAGATGCAATAAACATGAAACGCTTTTCATGTGTATCAATTGTAGCAGGAGGTCCTTTAACCGTAAGTTCGTGACCAAAATATACATAAATTTAACATCATTTTTAAAATTTTACACTTTTAAATCGACACGTTTTTGTCTTGAGATAAGTTTTAGTCATGCAAAATATTCCAGGAAATTGTAAAAGTCACGTTGGAAGACAAGACGGTATTCTCTGAGCAAATAGTAATCTAAATATTTTATAGCCATATAGTATAACTGATCCCTTTGTCTCAGATTGTACTGTATCATCTCAGTAGATATAAAATCACGTTCCTTTTGCGATATGAGCGGATGATTATTAAATTGTGTGTTAACTGCTCTGTAATAAAGATTATAATTCTTATCTTTATAATATACAAAAGTGTGTTCGTTATCAGCCGTAATTTGACCAGATATTGCCATACGTGTAGGTATTACATAATGTTGTATTTTATCATAAAAAGGTTCGAGTGTTTCTGTGTGGCCAGGCGGGTGCCTGGCCACTTCCGCCATTTTATTTTTATTCCAAAAATAGCAGCCACGTATAAATATACCTTGTAATAATCAATAGCTGGTATCAATACAAAGAAATACAGTATGAGACAAACTCATCTGAAGCGATGAAGTCATAAGATCGTCGCGTCGGCTATCTTATCCAGAATAGGATGTGCGACGCAAAATTAAAGAACCAATTTTGACTGAAGTAAAACCGTTAATTTGAAAAGTTGACTTTGAAAGAAAGTTAATTGTTTTTATTTTCATTACAACAAACAGAAAAACCGTTTGCTCTCGAAACGATGAAGGAAAATATCATGAAAATTACTTTTACTAACTATTGCTTACTGTAGATGCCGTATTTCATGCCGGTTTTCAACGGAACTGAAGCTAGACTGTCCGTTTGTGCGAAAGGCGTTTGTCATCGTCAATACCCGCCTATGTACGGAAACTGAGTGTAAGCAAAGGTAGTAGGAGGGTACAAAACCATTCGATAGTTTATTGAGTGGTGAATTCTCCAACATTGAAGCTAAGTAATTGTGATTAATATTTCAAAATCCATAGATAATTTAGCGTAGCAACACTAATTATCTCTACCTTTCTATTTTATTATTTAAATAATGTAATAGGGGCGAGACTATTGCCATCAACCTGGCACAAATTCAGACTTCGTGGCTGCTTCTGAGAACACTGCCCGACTCGGGAATCAAACCTAGGACCTCAAGCTCAGTAGTCGCCCTTGCGACTACTAGACCAATGAGGCAGGAATTTTTGTCATTGTAAATTTTTTGAGTTGATATGAAATGCATAGACCTGAATAACTGGTACCTACAAGTCAAGATAGATAGGAAAACCAGCGTCGTTACGCGCGCCGCCACAATTCCCCTGTGAAAACAACGGAGGCCGTATACAGTGAAATAACAATCCAACTAGTTGTTTATTTATACAATTCCATGTAAATTGTAAAGCTCATTAGAAAATCATGTTTACCAGCCCTGTATCTTAAACCAATATTAATTTCACAAGGAACACGTGCCACAGTCATGTATATACAAGACTTATTATTGTATAATTATCATATGCCAAGCACAATCCCAATTTGATAACGCCGAGTTTCTGAGCAATGACATAATGTGAAGATTTCTTAAGTAAATGCAAGATAATTAACCCGTGTTTGATTTGATGTAAGCCTTTTATCTTATTTCTTAGACTCGGTGGCATCTGCAGTGCAGTTTCATAAAGTTCTTATACCTGCTCATAATGTCGTATAAATGTTATGGCTTGGATTTATATTGGCTGCAAGCGAACCTGTGTAAACCAAGTATTTTGCGAATGTATTATTCAGGTAAATATTAGCCATGCCATAGAACTTAATATGAGACCTCTAGAATGGATTATCTTTAGATCTGTACACCGCGAGGGTAGTTTGGAAAAATATTGTCTAATAGTTTCATTTATTTTGCTTTGTCAGTGGAACCAAAATACTTCAGACGGTACTTCGCAGAAGTTTCATGTAAGGTCTATATTTGAGTGCCATCGCCATCAAAAATATCGTATGTCGCAGTCCGAGTGTCCGACACGCGTGGGGGCGTGACCTTCAGCCGACCCGTGTTACTTGCCAGGGTTATTTATAAAGTCATGGTTTATCTATGAAGTAAAGTTTCTGTTCAAGAAGCTACGGTGAACTTCACTCTTATTTTTCCTTATGTAGCTTTTGCCCGTGACTTCGCCAGCGTGGATGTCGGAAAATATCCCACGGGAACGTACCAGCATGATAAGCGCCAGTCAATACAAAAATGTTTATTTTTCATAAATACTTTTATCTCCTATTTAACTCTCTTAGGGGTTGAATTTCTAAAAATCCTTCTTTACTCCTTGTCTACTTTATAAAGGGAACGTCTGTGCAAAATTTCACCTTTCTACGTCCAAGTGTTTGATTGAGCTGGGCGTTGACGAGTCAGTCAGTCAGGACTGTTCTTTTTTTATTTATATAAGTAGATTTATCAGAGTTCAGAAATATTAGGAGCGAAGTACTCGCCAACGGTGTGTGTCTGTAACTGTGTATTGTACAATTAGCTGTATGAAAGAGGACATAGCGAAAGGAGAATGTAAGGATCGTGGCAGTAGCAAGGCGCGTGTTGTAGTTTATGCCTACCCCCATTGGATAAAGGCATAAGTTTATGTAAACTTAAGGGTGTTTTGTGATAAAATATTTATTTCTGATTTGGAATTTTCATCCTCAATAATTATACATTGTATTTATCTGTTTGAGAAACGTAATTTTGGTACTCGATTAGTCTACGATGCGCTTCGATAGATTCTAAGGAAACTCGTCAGCCAGATCTTTAAAAACTTGAAGCTTCGTAGCGATGGCAAATAGTTAAGAGTCATTTAACAAGATTTTTAAACATTGACATTCAAGACCGTCAATGCCGACTGCAGATGTAACTTTCTTCTACAAAATATATAAGTAATAATACTTGCCTCGAGTTTCCAAGAATTACAGAATTTAATAGAACGTACTTTCAGGATGTTTAGTGATATCAGAGATAAAACAATTCTGATAAGTGATACGTTTTGTTTTTCTCGAATAGATACATGAATCAGCAGATTGAAATACTAACTCACCTGCAGACCATTTTCTAACTGTAAAATTTAAATCTACATGGGTAGGTGCCGAGATTTATAGATCGTCCCCTTTTACATGGAACTTGAACATGACCGGTGATTTAATTTTAAAATACTATTTTAATAATTTTATACAGGGTGTAAATCAACCCATCACACACCCGTCAACCAAGCAAAATTTTTTGCTGGAAAATGATTTTTTTGGGGTCAAAAATCACATTTAACGATAAAACTTAAAGTAGCACTCTTAAAACATTGTGTTAGTGGATGCTTTGAATAGTAAACGGGTCATGGAGGTAATTTAAGTAAAGTTAAAACCTGAAAAACTAGTAAGTATTTACAAAAACAGCTGTAAAAAATTTGGAACTTATCTTGGACTCCCAATATCTCCGTAACTAGGAGGTTCCCAGGTATGGTCTAGAACAAAAAAATGATCGCAGTGGTGGGGAGAACAAGTGCCCTTCGTTTGCGTTAAGGGTACTTTTACACCCTATATAAGTATGTTGGGTATTATTTCACTATAATACGCCTTAGATATTAATCATTTAAAATTATATTTGCATGCCCTAAAATGGAAAAATATGTTTTGTGCCTAAACCACCATTTGCACATTTGGTAACAATATCTTAAGTAAATGAATGGTTCTTGAAATGTTAGTTCCCTTTTTTTTTTGGCGGGTGGAATATCATCAAATAACTCCTCCCGCTTTTGGGCAGAGCGAAAGGGAGTGTCAGACTTCTACTGACTAAAAACCACCAATGTTCCTTCTTAGCCCTTTATGTCGAGGCTGCGGTATCTCTTGCAAACAACCCGCAGCCCTGACGGGAATGTTAGTTCCCTTTGTTCAAAACAGGAGTAGGTACTCGTATCTTTATAGGTTCAATAGAAAGAAAATAAATTGTATTAAGTAATCGCTTGCTAGTTTTCTTTCAGCACGTCCGTCCGACTCATACTTTTTCTGAGGTAGGTACATATAGGTATTTTAGTATCCGCCTACTATCATGATATGGCTGCATTATATTATTTATTATCATTTCCAACCCAGAGCAACCACCTGACCTTAACCCGTTGAGACCTGATTAAAAAAGGGGATAAAATGCTCACATTGTAAATTTGTAATATCTTTATAAACACAAATCACGAGACACAGTAGTGATCATTTTTATCCCGAATTTTTATCAAAAGGTCAATGTTTGTACCGAATAAAAATGATCTCATTTATCTGTGGTCAACTGTCAAATTGCTAATTGGCGCCATTATTTAATTATTATCTGTTGTAGGCGCCATTTTTTTTTTGTCTCTGCTCTCGACTCGAAGTTATCTTTTCGATTATACGAGTCAGGTGTATGGCCTGTTATCAAATAGGTATTTAATTTGTACATGCGTCGATACAATGGCAAAAGTTAATAATATTTTATAGATAGATTTGACCCCCCGGTTAGTCAAGACTCGAGCTAAATTCAGCGAAAGATTTAACATTGCTTGGGTCAGCCAATCTCAACAGCTCTAAGAGCTCATTCACGACCTTGCCGCGGTGAGCGGCGGCTAAGCGCGGCGCGGCGAGCGGTAAGAACAAAAGTATGAAAATGTTTGAAGCACGCCACGAGTCGCCGCTCATAGCGAAAACGCGCGCGGTTTTGTCGGAGCGAATCGCTGCAGCGGCGCGCGGTGCGGGGAGCGGCGAGATCAAAAGTACAAGCGAATGAATGCGACGCCACGAAACAGAGCGGCGCGGATAGCGGTGTAGGTGTGACGGACTCGGTGGCGAACGTATAAATATAAAATTTTAGACGATTTTGTGGAGGTAATGGATACCGAGGCGTTTATAACCGAAATTTTAAATCGACCCCCTATATGGATGTCAAAACATCCCCAACATAAATAAAAAAACGTTATAAAAAGGTTGTGGGAAGAAATAAAACAATGTTTTCCGGAATGTGATGGTAAGTTTAATTTAAATTGATAACACAAAAACATAGTACCTAGTCCTAGGTATGTACTTACAAACGAAGCTACCAATATATTGGCGGTAGGTACCTACAGACGAAACTACCGGTATGTTTGAGTAACGTAGGTAGTTGACAAGTAACTCTCTGTAAGTAGGTACTTACAGAGACAATAGACATAGTTCTAGTATGTTATGTAGATAATGTATAGGTCACGAAATTCGCCATTTAAATATCGATCTTTATTCAGTTCGTGCACTCCTTCTCTCATATTAAGAATATCTTGTTTTAAAAATATACTGCTTTCTGAACACAGAAGGGATAATTTTGATAACGCCATAATTTTGAGCACGTTCTGACTACCTAAATACGTCCACCTCGGCCGCTGCCGCTAGCCGCTACTGAGGGTACGTGGCGTGTAAAACGCACCGCTTGCCGCCGCCGCTCCGCCTGCCGCGCCGCTCGCCGCTAAGACCGAAGTCGTGAATGGGCCGTAACGGTGCTGCAAACTCACATTTTACTTAATTACCTTCTTATGTGAAGTTAGAACAAGGCCATCCGTGTTGATACGAGCAATCCGCACTATCAGTAAGAAACTACAAATCCCTACAATTTAAACGAATGTTTGTTTATCTCACTTGAAGGTCTATTGTGTATTAACGACGCAATGTCTAGACCGGCGATTCTCAACCTTGTACTTTACGGGCCGCAGTTTACTTTCGGTGGTCACTTGCAAGTGAGGAAGTATAGTTTTGTATGTTCTTTTTTGGTAAGGAGGCAGTTTGAGAAATCTACATAGCAAAGTGCAACTTCCACGATCCCTGAATCACTCAGTAAAGTTTGTATGATAATTTTATTAATCATTATTGGCAACTGTGTTGGGCGCCAATACTATCTATCTATCTAAAATTCTAAGTATATAAAAGTCAAAGCTAATTGACTGAGGATCAACGCACAGGCCCTTAGGGCTACAAACTTAAAATTACGCACACGTATTTCTTCTATGGCGCGAATTACACAGAAGCGGCGTAAGATGAAGGCGCGGCGGACTGCTAGCAACGCGGAACATTCGACGAAACGACGTGCCTCCGTCACGCCGCTGAGTATAATTTACATCGTGTCGTACAGGCCTACATTTTGTATTGAAACGTTTTGAAGCGGCAAGCAAGATGCCTGCGCCGCGCCTTCATCTTACGCCGCTTCTGTGTAATTCGAGCCTATAACGTAGGCATCCACTAAGGATTTTTCAATATGCAACCCCCAAGGGGGTGAAAAAGGAGGGCAAAGTTTGTATGGAAAATCGACATTTTCACGCGGACGAAGACGCGGGCAAAAGCTATAGTACATATATCTTTAATTTAGCAGGGATGGATGATGGTAGCGAGTTAGCGAGGGTTACAATACAAAAAACTGCTGTGCCACAAACATCTACCAGGCTTACCTATCTCTTCTAGATTGTAATCTTTTCACACAGCAACGAATAATCGAATAGACAGATACAATGTTTGCAGATAAGTCAACTCCTAACTCACTTGTTTTTGCTGTGCCCGACCCCCATGTGATCTAATTTAAAGTTTTACCACCTAACTTTACATGTGGAATGCAATAAAGTATTGAGTATTGTGAAAACTCATACATATCAAAAAGTTTTACGCTAATCTGGGGAACATTGACGGTGTGGTGTTTTTTTTTGGAGGGTGTATAGTACTCCCATTAATTTTGTTTAATTGTAATAAAAGGCGAACCATCAACGGGAACAAAATGAAAACTTCGAACCAAACTGCTAAAGTGCAGCTAACTAAACGTTCTGTGCCGGGATAGCAAAAGCGCTTTAAACTTGGTCTCAACTCAAACTTTTAAGTTCTCAGAAAGGTTAGTCTTGCGTGAAGGATACCGGGCGGATATAGCCTTCAGTTCAGGGATAGGTCAAGGCTGACTGCTCCGTTCTCCTCCTAGCAGCTAGAACAGAAATCAGGCCACGGACGCGAGCTGACATTCAAAGTGACCCCGAAGCCACCGCTAGAAAGACACTATTTTCAGGTTGTTATGAAAACTTCCAAGAGAGGACCTCGTGCTTTAATAATAACTGCCACTCGGGTCGATCTTTAGGTTAAGCCGCGCTTCCCTAGGTTGGTCATTAGGTACATATCGAATTTCCTCCGTGCTTCGGAAAGCACTTTAAGCTGTTGGTCCCGGCTCCCATATAAAGATCTTTGGCAGTCGTTACAGGTTGTCAGTGACCTGAAAGTCTGACAACCAGTTTTACCAAAGGGTATCGTATTACCCAGTATTAACTGGTTTAAGGAGGTCAGGTAGGCAGTCGCTCCATGTAAAATACTGGTGTTCAGCTGCATCCGGTTAGACTGGAAGCCGACCCCAATACTACTCGTATTGGGGTACTTGGAAAAAAGCTAGGCAGATGATGGTGAAAAATTTAATTGGTTATATTTAGAGCAAAGTTAATGCTGTGGCTTTTGTAACCAGGAAATGTAAATTAACAACGTGTTCCTTAGTGAATAGGTTTAAACGACAAACGTAGGGGAGGACGCTCGCCGGATAGGGGTAGTACCAGATCAAGGAGGGATCACTAGCTGGTAGCTGCTGGACGAAAGTAGCCGAGGATCGCGTTAAATGGTGCTACTAAAGAGGCCTACTGACTGAGTGGTGATTATGGTGAACCAAATATCTGGAGGATAAAAATATTAAATAAAGAAAGCTAATACTCACAAAACTCAAAATTTTATTATGTTCAAACACTAGGCAAATACACCAAAAACAATACTTCCAAATTGTAACAAATAGGCCTGCCAGACAACAAACTAGAAAGACGCAACTTATACTAAGAAATTCACGACTTCGGAAACAAGTCGAATGGCCGATGGGCTAATCAGAAAAGAACAAAAGAGCATATTACCAGAGTAAATTACCATTGCAATCGTAAAACCACATATTACTTCGAAAAACAGATATATCACGTATTATTTGAAAGAACAAATATTCGTATTAAAATAAATACCCGAGTTAGAGGCAATTAAAAGAAATTACAAGGAGTTCTTAATTATTGAGCCATTACAAAAAATGTACCGATGTTTTTATATAAGCGTTAAATATTTTTGTATGAATTCATTTCATTATTAATTTTCAAATTTATATTTTGCACTCAAGATAAAGAATTGATTTTAAAATAAGCCAATTTTACTAGAAATGTATAGTGCTAACATTATCTACTGGATGTAAAATACGCTACAGTCTTCATGAACGAAAACTTTATTTATTACTCTGGATTTTTTCTAAAAGGAGTTCCAATCTCCCAGTCATCACTGGCTGCCCCTTCTTGGTCTTCTTACTTAACTTTTTGAACCGTTCATTCTTCTTCTTCTTATATTCGTCCAGCTTTTGTTGTTTCTGCTCTTGAACTCTTTGCTTTTCCTGCTGTTTCTCCAACTTCTCTTGTTTCACTTTGTTAAAGTGTTCTTTTGCTTTACGATACGGATCTTTCTTGCTCTTTGTCAAAGAAGAAGTAATAGAGTCATCTTTCTCAAAAAGGTTTTCTTTTTCTACCAAATCAGGATGTCGCACGTATTTCCCGGCCTCTTGAGTCCCGTCTGTGGTGTCTTCGTCGAAAGTCTTAGCTTTATAAGAGCCAATAGTAGGATCATTTTTTATGTCTTTATGGTATTCACGTAGCAACCTCTTCTTACGTTGTTCCTCCCATTGCTCTAACTTATATTTCTTGCTGTATTTTTTTAGGCGATATGCTTTCTTGTCAAACGGTTTTTTCTCCTTGCTTTGTTTATTCAAGTCCAAGCCTTCACGATTCTTATTGAACTCTTCTTGCCGCTTATTCTTAGGTTCACCCACTTCTTCTTGATTCTTCTTGAATGGTTTGCCATTATCCCTTTTCATTTTCATGAAAAAAGAGTCTCGTTTTTTTTCCATACTTATTCAGACCTATAAAGAAATGAAAAAGCGTGTTTGACAAAAGAAAGTAAAAGAAAATAGACTGCCATACTGACTGCCTTCAAATAATGGGAAACATAAACAAAAATCAGATCTCAAATATCAATGATTGATTATTTGATAATCTTTAAATGTTAGCGCAAATTGGCTAATAGTCAATACACATTTCGTAATACCAATGCATGATATTATTCATATATAGGAATATTTTTAAATAATATACAATCTCCTTTCAAATAGTCTAAGGAGATATTGTATTTAAAATTAGATAATATTATTAATCTAGTTTCCCGCTACCAATACGAAAAATTTCAAAAAGCTACATAATCTTTTATTTTAAATAAATAAAGTAAGGATACGGAAATTGCAGTACAGATATAAAATATGGCAGTCGTCAGGCAATAATATCATGCAGTAAAATAAAATACAAAAACACGCCTTTTCATTTCTGCAATCTGAATAAATTAGGCATAAAGTAAATAATAATTTTATATTTTTGTAAGAAGTAGTTATATACTTATTAAATAGTCAATTGAATTTTTTACAGCTATAGGTATGGCCAGAATAATAGAAATATAATATTTTAATAAGTTTGTCTAAATATTGGAATAAAAATAAAATTATAATGAGACCTAGTTTTGAATAGATAATCTCTGCTAAGATTGGCCTCTGTGACCAAATACAGTCAGGAGGACTATTATTATAGGGTGAATAAGGAGGACTATTATTATAGGGCGAATAAGGAGGACTATTATTATAGAGTGAATAAATGTCATCAGCAGCATAAGCAGTAAACTAATGCTGATTTATGTATTTTAAAAAAATTACTAGATATTTTGGATTTTAAAGTTAGCATAATGTAAAAAAAAAACATCAGTATTGTTGGAAACTAAATCACTACTTAGTTAATAGGCCATCTTAGGGGGTTTTATCTAGCTGGCCATTACCTTTCTAATCAGTCAATCTATTCTAATTTATAATCTATTAGCTTGCCTTTTAATTACGTATTGATTGAATGTCTTCATACAACAACCCATGCATGTCGAACATACTATGGCATATACTAGTAGGATTTTGATGAAATGCATTCATTTAGTACACAGTGTGGAAAATTAGGTTGAGGTAGACCATGGTTTGAGTTAAGACATACTAGGATACTCTTAACCCAGTAGATAGATGGAATACTCTTATTGTTCAACATAATTTTGAATAAATTTCCAACTACCATATAGGCAAAGCTACAGGCAAGACCTAGTGGTGTATTTATATCTTGATTGACTTAAGGAACTTAAATTGATCTCAATTGTAATAATATGTTTGTTCTATTATGTGAACAATGACGATAGGTACTGAACAAATACTATTTATGTTATTTATAAATTATCGTCATGTAAGTACAAATTGTTGCATGTAAATGGCCTCTATGAGTGACAATACTTTAGTATGTCCGGCACACCCTAGACAGACTTATGGACGATTATTTATGGTTCAACATAAGTTAATCTATTTTAATAGGACAGAAGAAGGCATAGGGACCAACAGAATACCCTGCAACATCTAATTTTTTAATGTTGCAGCACTAATGATGGAAATCGTCAACACATTGGCCTGAAACCACCCACTGCTGCACATGTAAAGTCTTCCCCTTTATTCTGCCTTATTCCCGGTCCTGCACATGGAGATAAATTATATAAAGGAAAAATTGCTCTAATTTAATTTTCTAGGTAAACCAGAGAACACTTTTTTAAGGGTTACATGCCGCTAGCCTTTCCTCTTTAGGTAAGTATAAACTACATTCTATGACACTTTATTAGTGTGCTGTATGTAAGATAAATATAAGGTGTAAATAAACAGCTCTAAACATTGTCTAGTTATCTACTGGATAAATACTTTAGTATCAGTTAACAATGTTTGTGGTGATAAAATATTGTAGAAATCTTATTTGTGTTATTTGATTTGCATCTTTAAGACATGGGACTTAAAAAATAGAGGTTTGATACACATAAGCACACATCTGCCAACCTTTTTAGGATCGCTAGTGTCGTTGAGGATCACGCCTGCAATCCCCGAAGGGTTAGGCAGAGGTGTGCCCATTAGTACGCCCATATTTTTCCAGTTAAGTCTAAGTCAACAAACGTGGGCGAGCCATCAACTGGGCACAAATCCAGTGTCCATAGCTGCTACTGAGAATTTCCTGATGAAAAAACTCCATAACACTTTGCCCAACCTGAGGCTCAAACCCCGGATCTCATGCAAAGCAGGTGCACACTGGTGGTAATTACTGGTTTCATTGTCATTTAAGTTTATGTTTAGTGTTCCATTAGGGCAGTTAACAAAAAAAATCAAATTAGTCCGTCAGATAGATTTTCAAAAAATATTGGACTCGTATTTTTTCTTTTTTCACGTAAACAAACAATGAAGACGATACAGTGCTTTGAAAACTCGTGTGACGTCATATTCTAAGACATCAGTAGGACATTTTTTACCGGTGAGTGACGTCACAACCCTCCACTCATATCTTTGACGGGTTTAATCTTCGTCAATTTTTATTGATTTGATAAAACAAAAAATATGTATCCAATATTTTTCAATAATCTGACAGATGGACTAATTTATTATAGAATCATATTTTGTTTGTCAGTAAACATCCCTATTGTTCTATAGCAACAAAAGCACTTTGTATACTTATACAAACATTTGTAATTATTGCCAATTTATGATTTGATTCAATTGCCAATACTTATTCTTATTGGTTGCGTAATAGCTTTTTAACTACCAGTTAGTAATATGTTCACCAATTTTGTTTTGTCGAGTCTCCATAGCACTCCTGATGTTGGCAGAATTGAAAACATCTACACAAATTGGCATTAATAGAATACTGGTGAAGCAATTTTCTCTCAACCATTATTGTACAATAATGTCTAGACACATTGTGTTGTTTTGTAAAGTGTAATCTGTTTACTTATTATTTACTTTACTTATGATTTTTATTATGGTTATAATAATTTACAAGGCCCTACAGCCTTGTTTGATAAGCCTATTTGGATCTTTATATTTTTTTGAGTTACGGGTAATTCAAGTTTGCCGTTTGTACCCTATAACAAAGCAGGGTGATCATTTAATTGTTTTTGAAAACTGGGCTGATTAGGCAATGTTTGTTTTTATTTTAGGGAAAATGAAAAATCTGTGCTTTCAGTGGAGAAATATTGAGTTATGTTGTTAAAAAGGGACACATTATATTCTTCATGTTTTAAAGAATAAAAAAAGTCTTAAATTAGTTGAATAATGGGGTCAAATTGATATCACTAATTAGAAATATGAAAAATAAAAGATGAAGCATGGTTAGTTCATGGTCTTAATTATGTGTATTAAAACAGCAGCTGTTTGCACAATCTTGTGCAAATGATTTGTGTGGATATGTAAATTATACAGCAATTGAAACTTGTCCAAAGCCTACGCTATCAAGTACATACTAGAACAATACGATGTGACGTAAATTTCGTCACGGTATACCGAGGTGAATCACACATTTAATATTCCTTAACACTACTAGCTGATACCAGCACCTGCCTGACCGAGATTTCAAGGCAAAACGACGCAACACATCGCTTTTTCAGACACCAAATACGGGCATTATGAGAACTATGAACTCATCAACTGTCGAACACGTAACCTCGATTTTACAGAACATATGGCTAAGCCACGCAATAGTATCATAAATAAACAAAAAGACAAATCAATAATGCTAAAAAAGATGATGAAATAAGCAGTAAACTCACCAAAATAAGCCACCCACTGGGTAGGCTTTGAATTATCGGCGGAATCTTGATTGTTTAATTGCACTTGGCACAAAAAAACTTAACCACGGTTACGGATTTTATATCACGGTATTTCGTGTGGAAAACTTTACCGAGCATGCCCTGATGTGATTTTTTTGATGAATTTTCATAGGAAACGCGATCGACGTTTCGCAAAAATGACACGGAAGGAGCGAGAAAGTAGAGGAAACGTGCTATGGAGCAGCTACGCCATCTACTTCTGCTGTCAAATTGCATTCGTATCGATTGATACGTAAAGTAGAACGGAGCATGCGCGCTGGTGTAAAAAGAAGTTGTAGTGCATGATGCGTTATTTCGTTTCTTTATTTTTTTTATTGTATGTATTTTCATAATTTGTAAATCAACGTTATTATGAGTGCTGATAATCGCGACATAAAAAAAAACACGAGAAACGTGACTGACTGAAGTGTTATGACATTTGTGTACTTCGGAACGTTAACGAAAAGCGAATTGTGGTGACATCTCTGTTGATGATTATCCAAACTAAACACCATTATGCTAAACACTAAGTTGTCATTGCTGAGCATTTATTTTTGATTCAATTAAATAACTTGTCAGTAGATGGCGTTGCCATTCAGGTGGCAGGGTTTGAAAATAATTCAGTTTTACCCTGGATTTCCCTTTATGTCCAAATTAGGTCCATAAGTACAATTATACTTTGTTTTAATATGTCCGGTTAACTTCAATAGGTTGGCCTCTTAAAACAAGAGCGAGATCCAAAACTAACGGTGTGTATACCAGGGGCGTAGCTACCGCCGTATCAATAATACGGGGCCCCCTAAAAAAATTAAGTAATAAAAAATTCCCAATTTTTTTTTTATTTCAGGAATGACAAAAGTTAAAAAAGCAATTTCTTTTTATCCCGTTTATAGCGTGCGTTCTAAAGTCATCAGCTATAAATGATTTGTCCCCGTCGGGGCTTCGGGTTGTTCGCAAGAGATACCGCGGCCTCGACATGAAGGGCTAAGAAGGAACATGGGTGGTTTTTAGTCAGTAGAAGTCTGACATTCCCTTTCGCTCTGCCCAAGAGCGGGAGAGGTTATTTGATGATTTTCCATCCACCATAAAAGAAAAGCTATAAATGATTTAATGAGTCAGTTTTCCGAAAAAAAGGCAAAGAGAGTGTATATTTAATTTGAATTGTTTGTATTTTTTTGGAAAAGTGACAGATGGATAATTATGATGAATAAATATTTTTTTAATTTTATGCAAACTTTTATTTTTCTTTTGTGAGAAATCTTTACCCTTCATAAGGGCCCCCAAACAAATTTTTATACGGGCCCCTGCCAAGGCACGCTACGCCACTGGTGTAGTGTACCCTGTTAGGTATACCCAGTTTTATTTTCTTTTATGTTTCATACATAATGACTTTGTCGACTTAAATGAGTTACTAGCTGTTGCCCGCGACTGCGCTCGCGTGGTTATGATATAACATAACATCACGCCTGTAATAACCGAAGGGTTAGGTAGGCAGAGCTGTACCTACCTAATAGTACACCCACATTTCGCCAGTATGTTTAAGTCCCATGTAATAGGAACCTATTGCCATCAACCGGGCACAAATCCAGACTCCGTGGCTGTTACTGATAAATTCCTGATGGAAAAAGCCAATAACACTTTACCCGACCCGGGAATCGAACCCAGGAGCTCATGCTCAGCAGTCGCGCTTGCGACCACTAGACCACCGAGACAGTCACCATTCATCGATCCATCTGAACTATCGCATTTCATCATCTGCCTAGCCTTTTCCCAACTATGTTGGGGTCGGCTTCCAGTCTAACCGGATGCAGCTGAGTACCAGTATTTTACATGGAGCGACTGCCTATCTGACCTCCACAACCCAGTTAATACTAGGTAATACGATACTCTTTGCTAAGACTGGATGTCAGAATTTCAGGTCACTGACTACCTGTAACGACTGCCAAAGATCTACATATGGCAGCCGGGACCAACAGCTTAACGTGCTTTCCGAGTCACGGAGGAAACTCGGTATGTCGGGCGGTCACCCATCCACAGACCGACCTAGGCAAGCACAGCTTTACCTAAAGATCGACCCGAGTGGCAGTTCTTATTAAGCCACGAGCTCCTCTGAACTATCGCATTTATAAATTAAATAATTAAAATAGTAAGGAACAACTATCTGGAGGCCATACAAAATCCGTGCGGGGATCGAACCCGCGACACGCAGCGTAGCAGTCCAATCGCTCAGCCACTGCGCCAACTGAACCGTGCCGTCAAAGTTAATTGTTATTAGTTTTTATTATATTTTTCTGTTCTTTTTTGACTATATCTTAATTTATTGTATATAACGTCGCTTTGGTCATGTTGTGTAACTGTACATACTCGTTTAGGCCCCATAGGAAACCTTACCATAACCTGCTACACACCGCTGACTGACCGAGTAAAATCTTCCCGTTTGTGGCGTGTATCACAAAGGTCATATTTAAAGATTATATTAGTAATTTGTTACTTACCTGAAAATAAATTCAGAATAAATAACGGAAGAAAGCTGAATAAGGTAAGAGCGAGCTCGAAAAATTTGGTAGTCGTTCTTGGATTTGTTTGATTTTACTACATATCCCAGTAATTTTACTGTAAATAATGTTTTACAATTTGATCAATTTGTTTACCTAAGTAATTATTCGGATGGTCTGACATCCAACCGTCTGTATTTCCCAAAGAGGCAAAAACTATAACCGCAATTACTTATACATGATTCTGATTAAAGTAGGATAACAGAACTCATTTATTTATTGAGAACAGGGGTCTAAAACGGCCACTTTAGCAGATCATAATAATAGGAACACAATATGAATTGGGTCAAAATTCATAAAATGGCCACAGTAATTCGTAATGAGGCCATTTTAGACCCATAAATAGAAAGTAAAGCAAAATAAAGTAACATAAAGCTAGTAGATATTGTAACTAGTGGCTAGCAAGTCAACGTTCGCAAGACCGCGTTAGCTACGAGTATTGAATTACGGTAGTGCCCGCACAAGAGGTACAGGCGAGTACAGAACCAATATAGCAACGAAATATTTTTCTGTTCTTTTTTTTGACAAGATCTTTCAAGATCTGAAAGTCTGAAATTAATTAATTAGGCGCCAGTTATCAATGTGGTGAATGTATTCTGCAAATTATAATAACTTACCATCACGGCCGTAATCCGCGAAGGGTTAGGCAGAGGTATACCTAATAGTACACCCACATTTCGCAAGTTATGTTTAAGTCCCATGTAATAGGGGGCGAGCCTATTGCCGTGAAGCGGACACAAATCCAGCCTCCGTGACTGCTACTGAGAAAGAACAATCTGATTAAGAAACTGAAATGTTTGCTCGACTCGGGAATCAAACCCAGGACCTCACGCACAGCAGTCGCGCCTGCGATCACTAGTTCAACGAGGCAATCTTCTATAATATTATATTTAAATTGTACTATAGAATGTCTATTTGTACATACGTCGACGTCGAGACGAATCGCATGTGACTAAAAAAGTAATGAATATAAATGTGGATCCATCCACATTTATATTCATCACTTATAGGAGAGGGAGAGGAAGACCAAAGAAAAGATGGATGGAGTGTGTGAGGAGTGATATGAAGGAAAAAGGAATAAATGATAGCGTGACGACTGACAAGCCAGAATGGAAGAAAAAATCGTGTTACGCCGACCCCAAATGACATGGGATAAGAGCAGGATACGTCGAGACCATGGAATCCCAGACCCCTTGGAAGGCGTACCAGCAAAGTCATCTGCAAGTTAACACTTAATTATATTGTATATGCATGCACTATACAAGTGTCCCCAAGGACAAATTCGGGTTTGGTGTAGGCGATGGAAATAAAATGGACGTGCTGATGCCCGCGGCTTCGTTCGTTTGGATATTGGTCAAATTATATACTAAAACCTTCCTCGAAATCCATTCTATCCATTGGTGAAAACAGCATGAAAACGGTGCAGCAGTTTTTGAGTTTATCGCGAACAAACAGACAGACAGACGCGGCGGAGAACTTTGTTTATAAATATGTAGTGATAGTGACTATCTATAGGTTTAAGACTAAATCCTCATCGATACCTACCCTCCGTCTGAGTTTGGGTCCCCGGCTGGTATCAGCCCGCTACTCCGGAGCGGCGGGCCCCATCACCAAGTGCGGCTTATCGAACGACATGAAGGAACTACTTCGCGCCATTTCTTGACTATGGGCTGCCTGACCAACAGGCATGTCAGACAAACTAAATCTATACTAATATCTATACTCTATACTAATATTATATTGCATTGTGTTGTTTATTTTATTTTTCCATTTTTAGTTGTAATAGGTATCCTATACAAATGTTTACTATGCATTTTACATTCAACGAAGAAACCAAAACCGTCAACCTTCAAGATTCCCTTATATTGCTTTCAACTCCTAACTATTGAGGAGTAGTACCTTCCATAATCAGCTCACCTAGATGACCTGAAAGAATACAACCATATATACGTCCCCATAATATTTTATTAAAGAATTATCCTCCAACTCCTAATCGTTAAGGAGTTGTACCTTCCATCATCAGCTCATCAACTTGAAGTGATAACTGCTAGATGCGAATACTTAAAGAAAGAAAAGCTTTAGAAAAAGCACGAAACACTAATAAGTACATGCCTATAGAATTTGAGGGTTGCCCCAGATTTCTCTGGGATGCCATCATCATCAGGTTAACATAATATCCATAATACCTGAAAGAATATCGGTATCGGTCTATCGGTCCATAAGTACGTATCATTTTGAAAGAATTTTCTTTTAACTCCTAACCGTTGAGGAGTTGGACCTTCCATCACTAGCGCATCGACATGAGATTCTGATTATCAGACGCAAATATATGAACAGCTTTAGAAAATATATGGAAAACGTAACAAGTGCCTATATAATTTGAGAGTTGCCCTCGAGTTCCTTGGGATCCCATCATTAGGTCCTCACTTGGTGACAATGGAACCACCTAGGGAGTATACTCTTTTGAATACAAAAAGAATTTTTAAAATCGGTTAATTAATGACGGAGATATCCTATAACAAACATACAGACGAATTGAGAACCTCCTCCTTTTCGGAAGTCGCAAAAAGTAAAAAAAAATACCTAAGTAATATTATTTAACTGCTAATTAATACAGTAAGCGCAGCGACTTATCGAAGGTCACCCGGAATTTTGCTCAAAGTGAATAGAATTTGAAATTATAGGTTTCATTTGTCAGAAACGCTCCAACTGAGTGCTCGTGTGCATTAATTTCTCAAAATGAGTGCTACGGACTGTTACAACAGACAAACAAAATGAAGTGCATTCTTTGATTTTGCAAATAAAGTGTTTTTGGATTGGACTTTTTTTTCTGAGGTAAGTGAGTATCGTTAGTTATTCTTATTACTTACTTAGGGCGGGTTTTCAATCACCAGTTACATTTATCTGACGAATATGATTGTCACTTTGACAGTTTTTGTAGAGACAATCTGTCAAAACATCACATTTGTTCATCAGGTAAAAGTTAACTGGCGATTGAAAAACCGGCCCTAAGTAATAATAACTACTTACTGTTAAAATAAGTTTTCATTTTATTTGACAATTAAATAACCTAAGCTTACAATAATCGAAACAGAAAAAAATGCAATTATTTACATAGTTTTTATTATTTTTTTAGTTTTTTAACCGCTTCAAGACATTACAAGTACCTACAACAAAACAAAACCAAAATAGACTCTACAAAATAAAAGATATCATGATCTGCCGAGCCTTTTCCCAACCATTTTTGGGTTGGAAGAAAATATTTTTTTGATAAAAGGGCTAAGTGTTTTGTGCCCGACTGTCTAAGCCTGTACTTGCCCAATTGAACCGGCCAGTCCTATTGGTTTCCGCAGTGCCAGACATTGTCCATTTAGTGTTCGAACTATGAATTTAGAAAACAATATTTATTATTAGTGTGTGTCGTGTTTTTTTTTATTAAGTGAAATTAGGATATAGGTAATATTATTATGTCATGTATTAATCAGTTTAGTTTATTGTGTGGCAAGAATCCCTAAAAGTGTACTTAGTGGTGGTGTTTTGTTTGATATGTATATTTTTAGTGAGTTTGTCATCAACGGGAATAATTAAAGGCTGAATGTGTTCGTTGCTGTGCTTAATTACTGTGAAGTATTGTTAAAAGTAAGTTACATGACGATTTAAAAAATAACTTGGAAGGTCTGCGCTATATTAATGGAGTTAGGAACCTATGTATTAATTGAAGCAAAATTGGAACATTATCACTATAGTTAGAACATATATATATGGGCATGAGATTTCGGGATCAATGCTTATAAGCAGATGGATGCGGATATCACAGATAAAATTAGAGCCGTACTTTAAAAATTAAAAGTACATATTGCCTACATATCTACCCCGTTTTCGTAAACACTTAGCGATACCTAAATTAATGCGATTGTTTATTTATTTACTTTTCTTACCGAATTATATTGTAATTTCTAATTCAAATTCACTCCGCAAGCAAATGTGGCTTATTGTCTACCTTTTTCTGAAAGTATTAAGTCATACTTTTAACAAATAGATACCTAATTCGAATTGAATTATCAAAAAACTTGAATAAGCATTAACAAAAAAAACTACTAATGATAGCACGTAATTAGTAAAACACAGCTCAATATCGTAATTAAATAATTAACAATAATTACCAGTCTTGTACACGCGAGCACATCATGCTAAAATTAATCATATAATTATGTATATTTCTAATATTCCCAATGAACCTTGAACCTTATAGAATAAAGTTGAAAATCCATTAAAGAGATTTGACAGATAGTAGTTGATACTTGATTGGTATATTGTACTGTCCCCATAGACCTAAATATGTAAAAAAAAACTTGTTAGCCTATTTATAAATTCTCATACAGAAAGGCACTATCATAAAATTTAATGTTTTAGTATTTTGTAATCCCCTTGGTGTAGACGACTCACAATCACGTGTATTTTTAGGTTAGTAGGTACTCGTACCTCTAAAGAATCTTAATTTTTTTAGAATATTATCTTTAAATACAGGTATAAAGCATTTAAATCTAATTTCATTCTAAAATTAAGCACTAAGCACCATGATAAAAAAGTTTAGAAATCACGCGTTTAACGAAAAAATAAATAGACGGGATACCTAGAAAACTTTCCTTCCCTTCGAGCCATAAATTCGAGAATAATATTTCTTTTTTTATTTTTTTTTCTAGAAAGACATACACCGGCACCGGCATTGGTTCTGTTCTTCAAGAACGACAGGTGCGTAGTACTAGTAACCGGCGTGCGTGTATGACCAGATGTATGAACGTGGACGAGGCCAAAGGAGTATGTAAGGATCGTAGCAAGTGGCGTTCTATGGTTTCTGCCTACCCCCATGGGAAAAGGGCGTGAGTTTATGTTGTGTAATATTTTATACTGATAACACACTTTTTTGCAAAAAAAAAACCGACTTCAAAAACACAAAAAAGTGAAAAATAAACTTCACAAGAAAAAGCAGCTTCTGAAGTCGGTTTCATTTTGTTTGTTTGATTTCGTTATTTTTGCCACCGACTTTAGAAGCTGCTTTTTCTTGTGAAGTTTATTTTTTACTTTTTTGTGTTTTTCGTTTTTGTATTTTCACTTTTTTGTGTTTTTCGTTTTTGTATTTTCACTTTTTTGTGTTTTTGAAGTCGGTTTTTTTTAACTTTGACCAACACTAGGAATTTCTCCTGTAACGTGCGTGGGTGCGTTTACAAAACATTGAAACTCACATACACAAACACCCAGGCCAGGTACAACTATCTGTGGGCCATACCAATATTGTTCCGTGCGGGGATAGAACCTGCGACATGTAGCGCAGCAGTCGATCGCTCAGCCACTGCGCCAACCGTGTCGTCAAACTATCTAAAATATTACCAATCTGTTTCCCAGGCCTCCTCCACCATGAAGCTGCCACGTTTCTTGGGCCACGTGCCTGGGATCAGTTACAGCAAGCCAACGACGGTGGTCTCTCGACATGAAGACTACACGGTCGGTCAAACGACCGGTGGGTTGTCTGTCTTGTTGACTATTCTCTGCATTGTCGATCTTTTTGGAGTCTTCCCGGTTATAACCCTGCCTAAGAGCGTTATTTCTTGTGGTGAGTGTAAACTTTATGTTGTTAACTTCATCATCATTCTCTTGCCCTTTATTCAAAATTAATTTGGGGTCGGCGCAGTATGTCTTCTTATTTTATTTGTTTCTATTACTCGTTATCTCACCAGACGTCTCCTTTCTTGTCATATCATCGTTTACACAATTCATCCATCGCATTTTTAGGACTTCCTTAAGCCATTCACATTCATACTCAAAACTTGCCTTACGACATTTTCCTCATTCCTCCGCATTTTACAAAAATACTCGTCGGTCTAAGGCCCGTCGCCCACAGCGACTTTTTGTAGCGATGCTGTCGCGCGTTCGCATCGATACAGTCGTGATGCGGTTACTAGCTGTTTGCCCTCGCCCACAAAACTAACGCGTGTAAGTAGCGATGCTGTCGCGCGTTTACGACTTATGCGACAGCATCGCTACAAAAAGTCGCCGTGGGCGAGGAGCCTCGGTTACAGCATGTCACGGATCACTTCGACGCGAATACAAGCGGCAAGCGAAGGGAACGAGTGCGCGTGCGTTTTCGTCACATCACCTAATCTCGATGTGTAGGTGCTAGATGTCTGAAATGGTTGCTTGTTTTAAAGATGTGTATAGTTTTTTAACTCTCAGCGGTGTTTGTGTTTAATTTGTCCTGCGCTTTATTTGTCCGCGGTTTTGTCGAATTGCTGTACTATCGGACTATGAGGGAAGAGAAGATCTCTCGTGTTTGCTGTTTGCGCACCCACGAATATGCACTATAATATTTCTCGTGTCGATGGCCAGTCTCTCCTGAGTTGGGTCGCCATGACCGACTATTATTATTACTATTATTTTGCTAAATAACACACATGTTTTCCGTCCAGGTGTATACGGGCTACCCCTAGTCCTAGGAGTATTCGGCCTGCAGCTGTACACAGCAGTATTACTGGGTAGAAGCTGGCTGTTAGCGCAGAGGATCACTCCGGACATCAAAGAGAAGAATCGGTGAGTTTGTTTTAAACATCGCAAGAGAATTGTCAAACTTAAGAGGCTATAGGCTGGGCACATTGCTCGCAGAACGGATGGCCGATTGGGCCAAAAGTTCGGTAGGTACCGATAGGTACGCATTGCAATAGGGGATCGGACTGGGTCAAAAAAATATGATTCTAATTAGTCCGCGTCAGTTAGATTATCGAAAAATATTGGACACGTGTTTTTTGTTTTATCAAATTAACAAAAATTGACGAAGATAAAACGCGTCAAAGTGAAGGGTTGTGACGTCATTTGTCTTTGGCCTCACACACTGCCGTCGTCGAACATAGGCACGTTGTTGCTGTTTTAGAACCCAATATGGCTTGGCACGCGACGATGGCAAGAGACCGGACGGCATGTCTTTATTTCCTTGGAAGATGGGTAGGCTTTTAGTGTGGGACGCAACATGTGTCAATACTCTTGCGCCATCACATCTTCCAAATTCATCGTGCTGCGCAGGTGGTGCCGCTGCGGCTGCAGAGAACCTCAAGCGGCGTAAATATAGTAACCTTTGTGGAAACTATATTTTCGAGCCGTTTGGGGTTGAAACTCTGGGGCCGTGGGGTCCGAGTGCTCATAGCCTGTTTAAGGAAATTTCTAAACGCTTAGTTGACGCTTCTCGTGACCCAAGAGCTGGCTTTTATCTTGGCCAGAGGTTAAGTGTTGCCATACAACGTGGGAATGCCGCCAGACTTTTGGGCATATACCGGCTGACAGCGTTGAGGAGCAGTTTTTTGATGCCCTTTTATATTTTATTGTTAGTTTATTTATTAGTTTTTAATTAATGTACATTTGTAGGTAAAAAATGTAAACTTACATGTGACGTTTTCGAGGAGTTTACGAGTTTTCGAAGCACTCTATCGTCTTCATTTTTTGTTTATGTGAAAAAAGAAAAAATATGTGTTCAATTTTTTTTGGAAATCTATCTGACGGACTAATTAGTTTTTTTTTGTCCGATCCCCTATTGTAAAAGTCCCAAAATAAATGAAATAATTAAGGAAAACTAGTACTTAGATGCCAGAGCACCTTTGGGTGGTTTGTCCACCTCCAATAGAAAGGAATGCTAGTTTTAGGTCAAATCTGTTATTAAAGCTGTTTTTGTTTCGTATCCAGGTTTCCTTACGCAGCAGTAGCTGAACTAGCGTTTGGTGTACCAGCAAAGAGGCTGGTGACCTTCCTCATTGATGCAGCAGTCTTTGGATCAGGAGTACCCAACTTCATCATTGGTAAGATTTTCTTTTTACGTTTTGGATTTGGCTAGCGTCATTTGCAGTTCTTTGACAGTCGTTACAGGTAGTCAGTGGTCCAAAAGTCTCACAACCAGTCTTACCAACGTGTATCGTATTATCCAGAACTAACTGGGTTGTGGAGGTCAGACCAGTATTTTAAGATCCTTGTTATACTGTAGAAAAAAACGTTGTATTTTGGGATTTATGGTTTTAACAACAACAGTTTTTGAGTCGAATGAATTATAAGGAAACAACAACAACTACAACTTTTCGATTACACGCACTCGTGCTCACTTGATGTTATTTGATAGATTCAGCTATATATCCTACTTTTTCGGAATGTCCTTGCTGGTGTCGCTTGACCGGTAGTTGCACCCTCACATGCAACCTGAAGATCTCGGCAGTTCCTGGGTCGATTAGATGATCGCCGCAAAATGTGTCGTGTCAATTGTTCCCTCATCCAAGACTGGTGGCACTTTTTGTATAGCCTGTACAAAATATAGGCCACTCCGAGAAACAGCAGAATGACCATAAGCACAATGCTTATTGTGGAAATGTAAAATTTAAACTCCTCCACCGTGGCTGAATTGTGGCTTCCGAAGGCACTGTTCTGGTTTAAAAAAACCTCTTCATTCTGCACTTTAGATTGACACATGATGATTTTTCTAATAAGTTTTTAACTCGATGACACTCGCTCTGAGAACGATTAAGACTTAATGCGCACATGATTAACAAATGTCCGCTCAAGTGGCAGGGTCGCCATATAAGGACGGGACTTTAAGGGAAATGAAACATTGGAACGCTGAGTAAACACTGAGTATATTTGGTGCATTGATACATCTTATATGTACTCACACAAGCAGAATATAGTACACTTACACACTACATCACAGAATACTCAAATGAAGAGAGATAGTATTCTTTTCTATTCCTGACCTCTTCTCATTTCTTTTTGCATCTGCAGCCTCGCAAACGCTCCAGATATTCTGGTGGAAGGTATCGGGCGGAGAGGTCGGCATCACGTACTGCGTGTGGATGGTCATCCTAGGACTGCTGTTGTGTCCTGTCATGTGGCTCGGATCGCCTAAGGATATGAAGTAAGTACAAATAGTTGGCCTACCATGACGTCTTAAAGCAGTGATTGAAGCAAGAGATGGGACGCTAGACATCCTTATAGCTCTGTATTTTTTTTCTTGACTTTCCCACACTGAAATGTTTTACGATGTCATGATAACCTCACTGAATGGATGGAAATGGACATTAAAATGGATTTTTCCGCGAATATGTATTTAAGTGGTCATAATTTTGTGGAGGTATGAAGAACAGGGTGGAAGTTTCCTGAACCTCCACAAAAAGAGGAGAATTATGAGATCAGAAATTTGGATACTTATGCCACTCCACACATCTCAGAGTGGAGGCCTTTGTTAAGAATGGGAAATCTTCAAATGACCCTTCCCGGTCTGGGCAGAGCGGAAGGTCTCAGACATCTACTGACTAAAACCCACCATGTTCTTTCTTAGCCCTTTGTGTTCTGGGGCCGCGGTATCTCTTTCGAACAGTCCCAAAGCTCCGGCAGGCGTCGGCCCTTGCAGACTCCTTCCATGTTCAGATCGGAGGCCTGAGTTCTACCTGTGGGAACTTTATAAATAGGTTGTATTAGCTTGACAACACCTGCACTGTTATCTTCTGATTAATTTCGTTGCGGGAGCCAAGAGGCCCGAGTTCACCAACTACATCATAACCATTGATTACATAACCGCCCCGTTAACATTTAACAGTTGTTTAAACGAACCGCGTTTTTTTGATGTTCACCATCCATTTGTAACCAACGGTTAACTAAACAAACGTTTTTGAACGATTGGGTCGTAAATGATTGAATGGTATAACATTGTTTTGTAAAGATGGTCATGTACCTGCACAACTTTGCCTTTAGGCAACTGACATCAAAAAATGGCAGCGTAACATTATTATACTACGAAAAGAAATGCTACGTCTTTATTATTTAGCACCCTTTTTTTTCTCGCCCGCATCTGTTATGTCAATGTCATGTCGTGTTATTATTGTATTGTCGTCGAAGTGATTCAAGTTATTTTCGGTCCAGAATTAATTAATTAGTAATGGAAGCTATACGTAAGCGTACAACAAAATTCACTCAAGATTAGAAGTCAGTTTTAATGGAACTTGTAGCTAAGTACAAGGACCTTAGAAAATAAAAAAATCTGACGCTACAATGAATGCCGAAAAAGTCAAGGGTTGGAAGCGTCTGACTCAAGAATTTAACGCTCACAGTGGACGTACATACTGTGGACGTACGAAAGTTTGAAGACTTGCTGGGAGAATATTAAACGCAATTCCAAGGCACTATGTTTGTATTTTTTAAACGAAATCTTATACCGAAAACTTTCTCGCCATATTCCTCGAAATAATTGCGCCGTATTTGAATCAAACGGGGTGAGCGTAAAATTCTCTCAATAGCTTCGAAATCATCTAACACATTATTTTCTTCAAAAATGTAGTGCAAAGCATCTTGCATTTTTATTTTTATTTCTTCAAAACGAATGAATAACGTTGGGGAGCAACTAACCGATGGTTAAACTACGTCCGATACTTCGTTTAAGTAAAACAGGCGTTTAACAGTCGTAATCAATGGTTAGTGCTTGGTGAACAGCAAAATATTGTTAAACAGGCGTTTAAGGTTTAAACATCGGTTAAAAATTTAAACATCTGTTGGTGAACTCGGGTCTTAACTGGCGCACTCAGAGAAATTTAATGATTTCTTAGGCTATCAATTAGTAAAGGTTTTGACAGTTTTGTCATACAAAAGTATGTCAAATCTTTACTAAGTGATGGCTTAAGTAATCATTAAATATTTCCGAGTACCGCAGTTAGTTGATTTGTTTCTCAGGAACTCGTTAAGCTTCATTGACTCGGCGTTTTTCTGGTGGATTCCATTTTTGATTCTGAAATTTAGCAGTTGCCTTGCTTGGTATTCCCAAGTAAAGATGGGCGATTGTTACTGATTCCAACAATCGAATGGTTTGATAGTACTAATATTAACAATCGAATGCTAAAACAATCGATCGCTAGTTCTCAAATTCGAATGAAACTACTAGTTCATTCATTTGCTTTAGCCGTGCTATACAAAATTGGGCTGTTTATACATACAATAAAGTCTACTTTGAATTGATATTCGTAGCAACTAGTAACTAATTTGAGAACCGCTAGTTCATTCGTTCTGAATTCGATGGTTTTAATGATTCAATTTGCCACACGAAATTGAGCATTTTTTGTCAAAGCATAGAGTTTACTTTTAGATAAAGTTACGGATATTCGAATATAAGAACTAGTAATAATGAAATTTGAATCGGAAGGAACGAGACAACGCTATACATTATTATTTACTTTTCATTCGTTTCATATTCGAATGAATACTAGTTCATTCGTTTGCTTTAGCCGTGCTATACAAAATTGGGCTGTTTATACATACAATAAAGTCTACTTTGAATTGATATTCGTAGCAAACTAGCGATTCTGAACCGCTAGTTCACTCATTCTGAATTCGATTGTTTAATGATTAAATTTGACATACGAAATTGAGTATTTTTTAGCAGAGCATAGAGTTTACTTTTAGATAAAGTTACGGATATTCGAATATAAGAACTAGTAATATTCATTCGTTTTCAAATTCGAATGAATTGTAAGGTTATTCGAATAATTTGAATGACTTGTACAATCGAATTATTCGAATAATGTCATTCACAATCGCCCATCGCTATTCCCAAGCAAGGCAACTGCTAAGTACTAGTGTGGTGGGTTAGTTCCATAAAAAAGACGAATAATTTTGATCGCAAATGGTAGCAAAGTTCCATTTTCAATGAAACTAGACCACCGAGTCTTTAGTCTCAGTTGTTCCTGTTTGGCTCTTGTAATCAGCCTATAATGTTCCCACTGCTGGGACTTAGGCCTCCTCTATACGAGAGAGAACGAGCCGTGAATCTACCACGCGTGCCCAGTGCGGGATCGTAAATGTCACATTTTGTCTTCGAATTTTTTGTTTCTAAGACTTGCCGGTTTCCTCACGATGTTTTCATTCGCCGTTTTGAGATGATGAATTATTTTTTTAAGTAATGCACTTGCCTGGACCTTGTAACCCACGATTTATTGTTCATAAGTCGGGGCCACCGCCGCTGCTGAAGGAAAAAGAGATTAAAAAAAGCCTTCTGTGTTCCAACTGATAAACATAATATGTCTTCCTCTTTCAGACCCATAGCCATAACGTCAGTGATAATAGTCACCACGGTGGCCATCACCACATGGACGTGCATCTTGAGAGACGACATATCACCGTTGCCTGTCGAAAATGTGGCGAAAATACAACCGCAGCTGCAGGACTTCCTTATAGCATATGGGATACTGGCTTTTCAGGTAATTGGTGGTTTCATATAACCGCAGCCATTGCAATTTTGGACGTTTGAGAATTGAGAAATTAATCTTCTGCACAGTTATGCCTTGTGTCTATAGTTAAAAACAAAAGGTTTTGTAAATCCAAAAGAGCATTTGTGGCAGTGTCAGTGGTCTATTTGAAATAAATGTTTTGAGTTTGAGTTTGACAAAGCACAACTGCCCCTCCACTGTATTTTTCAGATTATTTTTGTTGCCGGGCCCCAGAAACTTGAATCGTTTCTCGAAAACTTGTCAAGTTTAATGCCACGGTGCTTTTCTGGTATAGGTATAGGCTATTTTTTTATTTTGACAAGCCCGCCAAACTATTCCCAAATCACTGCAATTCCTGAAAGCCAGAATCAACAGTGGCGACCACCAGAAAAGCGCTGAGAAAATGAAGAAGTCCCAGGGAAACAATTTATCTGTTTTGGATCCCACACCGAAATTCATCAGAAAAGCGAAGGAGTAGGAAAAACATGTTCACTGGTAGGCTATTTTATAATTTAGGAGTCTGGGAGAACACTATTAAGATATAAGTAAGTTTGTAAACTGACATGGTCATTATCATTAACAGTAATAACGGGATATTTGTCGTGTTTACTATTCGTTTCGAGTTTCCGATATTTTGGCGCTATTGCAAGCACCATAATCACGGATAAACTGATGTTTTTGCGGGTGTATGTTTATGAACAGACAAAATGGTCTACGCTTTCTTGACCGTTTTTGGCGCTCGGTATTTACCACTACCACTGTCACTCACAACACGATTCTGAAGACTCGACACTTGATTTCTTTATTATCAAGATGATAAGATGAATATATAAATTATGGATATGTAAATGTTGATGAATGGAGAGGGAGAGGAAGGCCAAAAACAAGATGGATGAATTGTGTGAGAAATGATATGAAAGAGAAAAGAGTACCTACCTACCTAAATGCCGTCTAACAGGGAAGAATAGAAGAAGAAAACGTGTTGCGCCGACCCCAAATAGAATGGGATAAGAGCAGGGAGATGATGATGATGAAGCTTTAAACACTTTTCTTCCAGTTCGACATCCACCCAATGCTGCTAACCCTGCAAGTGGACATGAAGGACAGTAACAAGATCAACGCGGCGGTGCTCGGCGGGTTTGGGATCACGGGCTTCATGTTCGCGGTCACCACCGTGCTGGCAGCCATCAGATATGGAACTGATCTTGATAATAATATTCTACAGAGTGAGTTCTTACTTCTGTTCTTGTATTATTTTCAAGTTTTAAGGAATCCGCTGCCAAATGGCAAATGGATCCGTTTGAATTTCATCAGTCCGTTTGTCTGGGCTGCAGACAGTTTGGTCGGAGATTATTAATTTGTCTGTCATCATCATGTGCCTTTTCCCCAACTACGTTGGGGCCAACTGACCAGTCTGACCGGATGCAGCTAAATACAATCAATTTGTCATGGAGTGACTACCTGCCTACCTTATTTCCGCAACCCTGTTATTACTTACTGGGTAAAATAGCCATATTCCCTTTGAAAGACTGATTGTCAGACTTTCGGGCTACTGACTACCTTTTACGATCTAAAAATCGATGTTAACAGTGACACACACCAACGCACACTGGGCTCGCGTGGTGGACACGGATAGGAGGCCCAGGGTCCCAGCACTCCCAGCTGTAGACTTCATGTTATAAGTTGATTATTTATTTTCTGTTCAGCTATACCGTCATCGATACCACTGTACCTGATGTCGTTGCTGGTGACTCTTCAGCTATGCCTGTCCAGTGCTGTCAGCCATTCGGCGCTGTTCCTACACATTGAAGATATACTCAAGATTCCTAGAGGTATGTTATTTTGCTTGCTTGGGTTCCTAAAATTGTTGTTACTAACACAGTAGGTACTTGGTTCACCTAATTAAGAAAGTCAGTGCGTTAGTTAGATCAAAGTAATTCAGGTATTATCATCCACAGCCTGAATTCATCTCTGGATAAAGGCCTCTTTTTTCTTGTACCTAACTATGTATAAGAAACAAAAAAGTTTTTTTACATTTTTAGAAACTGCATGTGAACATACAATACCTACCTACCTATAATTATTGCAGATGCAAAAATGAAATCATAATTATTGTGATTGCGAAAGTATTGCACATTATTTAACAATAAATTCAGTATTGCAGTACGATTCTGGTTTTTTAATTAAGTATTAAATTTTCTTAACGAGCACGGGCAACCTGGTTTCAATTTAGGGCATTACCTAATATTATTTTTTACATAATTATTTCAACAGCGCTACATGTATTTTAGGGCTGATATTTTTAAGAGGGCACTATTGTAAATACATATAATTATGATTGTGTATAATTGATAATATGTGAGTAAGGATTTCAATTACAGCCCAAAAGATCCATGTATGTACAACTACAGTTTTAAAATTTTGCATCTACACATTTATCGTATTATCATGTTTGTTTCAGATTTCTGCTTCCAACGCTGCCTTATAAGATCAAGCGTAGTAGCTTTAGCAGTAGTTCTAGCTGAATCCGTTCCTCGATTTGATTTAGTCATGGGTCTGGTGGGGTCCACTTTAACAGGACCTTTAATGTTTATATGTCCGCCGGTATTCTTCCTCAAACTGTGCTACATGAAATCCAAGATGCGTTCTAACAATATATATAAACAAACCTTGTATAAACTGACTGAGAAACAAAACGGAACGCAAAATGGAACTCAGAATGGTGGTGTTCAAAATGGCGGGCCGCAAAATGGCGTGGTTCAAAATGGCGGGCCGCAAAATGGCGGTTTCCAAAATGGCGACCTGTCAAAAAGCCCGCTAATAACCGAAGCTTTACAAACTAAGTATAAAACGTTTACTGAATACGCAATAGAAATGAGAGACGAACAGGAGTTTGATATCAAGTGGTACGATGTTGTTTTGGCTTTAATTGTTATGACTATAGGCATAGTAGCTACTATTGTTGCGACTTACTCCAGTTGGACGAATTCTATAGCTTATGCGACTTTTAGTCCGCCTTGTTTGATGAACGCTACGGAGGCGGCTAGGAGTTTCCTACAAATACCTATGTCTATTTAAAAATTAAGATAGATGTCTAGTTTAAATAAAGAGGGGCCAGACGCTTGGTTTTACTTAGCTAGTGAATGTATTTTTTGTTTTCCCCCACGAGCGTGAGGAAGTGCAAGTTTACACCTTATAAATATCAATTTGCCATTATATAAAATTGTCAAACAGTGCTAGAACTGTCAAAACCAACTATTTAGGTTGATAGTATAATTAATATTCCGCGAAATTTATAAAATACTCAACGCTAATACCTACTTGTGGCAGTCGTGGTTTTAACACGTGCAAAGAGGACGGCGAATATTTAGTAGATGCTTATGACATTTGGTTTACATCAGTCAAAAAAGTATTAAATATTAAAAAAAAAGTAATAAATATTAAAAAAAAAGTATTATATTATATATAAAGGTTTTCAATCAGTAGAAGACTTATAGAAGAATTCGCGGCGAGAATTGAACTGAATTCCGGAAATAGCGTTTAAAAAATGTTTTGATGATTGGATTATTTGTTGGCGTAAATGTATCGTTTCTGAAGGGGCATACTTTGAAGGTGATAAAATAAATTTGGATGAATAACAAACATTTTGTGTATTATTGATCTTTTGCCGTTACTTTCTTGACAGAACAGTATAATTAAACTGGTGTTGTCCCTCACTTGCTATGACCGCGACTGTCACGAATTAGCACATTTTTATAGATTCTGGCTTTACTTAATTACTAGGATTTGACTTATCAACCATAGGTAGGTACTATGTATTTAATGAATCTTAGATATGCCATGACATTTAGTTATATTATTATGTTTATTGAAATATACCAAAGTGGGTTTTATAATCCAATTCTTGGTGAAACGTTACTTAGTTGCCATTTTAGGTAGGTATATGTTTGATAGATTTAAATTTATTATCATTTTGTATGTTCTGAATAGTTAGATAGGTACAGTAAAATATTATGTTTACAATGTTTTAACGTTCGCCTTGTACTGGCTCATAGTGAATATAATGTTAAATTGTTATTATATTATTATTATTATAGCAGTTGCATTTCACAAGCGTGACTACTATTGCATTACAAGACTTATGTCACATGATGTAAGATTTAAATCACTTTTACTAAATCAAATGATAGATTATTTTTGTTCATGTTTTTAATGAGTAAGATAATGTCGTAAAGTAAGATACTGTTACAGGTTTATTTTTAATTGGATTTAAATCTCAGTAGTTGGTTATTGAGAAAAGAGATGCGAGCGTCTTGTTTGCCTCTCACTTGCACGGCCTGTGTGTGAGCAAGAGGTAAATAACAAGAGTGATATAGTGAAAACTCAAAAAATGAAGGAAGGAATTGGAGGAGGCCTTTGCCCAGCAATGAGAAGGACCAGGCTTTAAAAAAATGTAAACGACAAACTACAGAAACAGAAATAAACAACTATTAAATAAAACATATAGAAATAATTTGAATTGTCTTTTATTCAATGTTACAATCAATAGTACATTGTTACAACAACAATACATCAGTCATTACCATTACATAACATTACATTTTATAGGAACAACAAATTGCTAAAAGAAAACTTTGTGTCTTACTCCCTTTTTTAAATGACTACAGATTCGTTAGATTTTAACAGTAAATACAACAGGCGTATATTAATGTAAGGACGTTCATATACATAATCCTACACCTTTATCCCATTCGTGTATAATTTTTAGTAATAAATATTAAAAAAAAACAAAACTTTTACTGATAATTGCGAAACTGCTACGTTCCAGGTGTACGTTAAGAATAAACACGAAAAAATATGTTTGTTTGTTTTTTAAATAGGTAAAAAATAACAAATCTGCAAGCATTTTTTTTATTTTTTATACATTTACAAAACATTCTCCTTTACAATTTACCCGTTGAGGTAGTAACTGAGTAGGTGGGGGAAGGGATCTTTTTTTTTGTTTTTTATAATATCATTAAACTCGGCCTAGTACAAAAATAACCTTTTCTTCAATATAATCATAAACATTATTGATCTTTGTAGTATTTTAAACAGCGTTTAGCCTTTAAAGCATTATTATTTGTTGGTATTTAATGAATATTATGTGTTTCTTTTATTATTGCTCGTCTATGAAGTACACTACGAAAACATTTACATTCAATAATATCATTAATTACATAAATATACGTCAGTAGTTAATTTAAAACGTTTACTAAATACAACACTAGAATCTAAAAACAAATTAATGTCTTATTAATAGAATTAAAACAAGATATTACTAAGAAATAAAATAAATGCAACAATTTAAAATTAAGGCAACAGAATATATATTACCTATATTAAAAAAAAACAAACAAATCATTCAAAACTGCGAAGTCTGAGAAGTTAGGAAAAATAAAATTGATTACTCAATCGACTAAGTATAAAATTATTATGCGTTGATACGAATTACAACTGTCATTATGACAGTTGACATGACAATATTTACGTAATGAGTCAATTTAATTCTCTGACTGTACAAATAAAGTATGGGCAATCTTGAATCTTTTGAGAATAATTATGCTAAAAACATTTCAAGAGATTGGAAAATAAATTACATAAGATTAAAATTTTAACAAAATATCCAATGGTTTTAAAACTAGTGGAACTAACGATTAAAAACATTCTGAATACACTATATTAAAAATAACTTTGTATTGTTCTGGGACTCCATCTGGTGTCCCAATCGCTATTAGGTACATAATGCTTTATGTGATGTTTATAGCGGGTAACAGGAAGACTCCAATCAATTCCCCGTAAAGGACCACACTTATCGACTCGAGTCGATCCCGCATCACCGTCATATTTGTCGCAGTTAGTTCGGCGAGGTGTCAAGTCGTATCTTCCAAACCGAAATGAGGTACATGCAGTCTTTTTCACTTTCTGACCTTCTCAAACCTATTCCACGTCGATGAGTTTAGTTACTCCCAATTGCCGTCAAATAATATCAGTTTTTCTCGTCTTAACGATTTTATTGCTACAGAACAAAATATCATGCTTATCTTTAGGCACTCAAATGACGTTGACATGGCGCCATTGTTTTGTGCAAAACAAGATGGCGGCATTCGCCACGAGCCAAAAGATTCTTACACAGTTTTAGGTTGAAAAGTTTTTTAAACGTGTGAGTATTAAATAAGGCAATCGATAAAACGTCATCTGTTCCCAAGTTCAATAAAAGACATATTATTATTACAGTTCACTTATAACACCAAAACGAATCCTAAGCCTTCAATTTAGGCATCTCAAGTTGTTTCCCGAACAACTTACGAATTAATTTCTTATCTAACTTCCCCATCGCGTTCCTAGGCATTTGATCAATAACTAACAAAGCTTTAGGAAGCTGGTATGGCGCCAATTTCTTTCCAGCTGATTCTTTTAATTCTTTAAGTGTTAATTTAGCATTTTCCTTAAGAACTACGACTGCGCCAATAATTTCTCCGTAGCTGTCATCTTCTATACCTAAAATGGCGGCATCAGCTATGCTCGGGTGATCCAAGATGGCCGACTCGACTTGCAACGCGCTTACTTTGTAACCACCAGTCTTGATGATGTCCACGGAGGTTCGTCCAAGGATTCTGAACTTACCGTCCACGAATGAGGCCGTGTCGCCTGTACGGAACCAACCGTCATCGGTGAAGTCTGAGTTATCCAGTTTTGGGGCTCTGTTCCAGTACCTGAAAAATGTATGATTGTAGTAGTATACATATATACACATACAATATAAACTCACGTTCTTTTTCCCAAGTATAAACTGCAGAACACCACCTGCTACGATCCTTTATTCTTTATTTTTAGAGGGTCGGAAATCAACAAATCATCCCGCTCTGGGCGGTGCGGAAGGCGAGTGTCAGACTTCTACTGACTAAAAACCACCTATGTTCCTTCTTAGCCCTTTGTATCCCGGGCCGCGGTATCTCTTTCGAACAACCCAACAAGCCTTGGTAGGCGTCGGCTCTTGCGATCCTTACATACACCTTTTGCTTCGTCTACATTGGTATCCAATGCATTTATTAAAGTTTTTATTTTAAGTTTCGCATACCAGAATTGGTTAATATGAGGATCTTTATTATTATATTATGTAATGTAACACTTATGTACCATTTAAGACCTATCCATATTATGCGAATAAACTATTTGATTTGACATTCATACATCTGGTCATACACGCACGTCGGTTACGTACGAGTACTACGCACTTGTCCTTTCTGAAGAACACCAATGAGGCCGACTTGTTTTTTTTTCTCGTGTGATTAGTGCCTAGCCTAATGTCAGAATTTTATACCACCCATCATGGGCCTCTGATTTTACCTTAAATGCCGTCGAGAAATATCTCTCAGGCATGCCGGCTGCGGGTTGTTCGAAAGGGATACCGCGGCCTCGGTACAAGGGCTAAAAAGGATATGGGTGCTTTTTAGTCAGTAGCAGTCTGACAATCCCTACCGCTCTGCCCAGAGCGGGAGGAGTCATTTTGATGATTTCTCAACCCCCCTAAAAAAAAGGCTGCTTTGGTGTCCTCAAGATGAGGAGGATAAAAAAGTTATTTACACGATGACTTTTTTATCATTTTGGGTCACGGAACATAACAGGAATGAAACTTAATCTGTCTTCTCAATAGCAAATTGTAATCGTGCATAATATATTCAGTCTCAAATCTATGACGTGTGCCAGCGTCTATCTTTCTTCTAAAGTATTTTAAACCAAGGTAAGGCATCACTGAATGACCTTTTTACCAGTTTTAATTTGGTTAATTCCTCATTTTTGGTTTAATCTGCGTCATTACTAGCTATTAAGAATATATTTTTAAATAACACATACTTATCGGCAATATATGTTATGCGTATGTAAAAATATTAATTTATGTGCAGACTAAAAATAGAACTATTTGAATAAATTGTAGGACTGATACCTAAATAACATATATTATTATGTTATGTATGTATTAGTCCTACAAATTCACGCCAGTAATTCCTGAAGGGTTAGGCAGATGTGTATCTTGTCAACAAATAAAAATGTGGGTAAATACCCACATTTTTATTTGTTGACACAAGTAGTCTATTTTTATTTAAATTGTAGTTTTTAAAATGAATTTTTGTTTGATGAATTTAGATTTATTATGAATAATTTATTTTATGATTACGCATTTTTGGTAGTATATGTTGTGTATTGGCCTTCGATTATTATTAATATTTTTTTGTTTACTAACATTATTCTTTAAGTATGCCTACTAACAAAAATATGGATCACAGTAATCTGAATTTAATAGATAAATTATTATTATATTATTTCTCCAGTTATATTTAAGGGAATGTACCCCATACTACGTGAACCATTAAAAAAAAACATTTTATCCCTCTCCCCCCTCGGTGACCACCCGTAGTATATGCCAAGACCACGTAGTATGTAGTTGTCACGTAATAATTCATAAGTATGGTTTTCAATAATTTTTTGACGACTGAAAGTTAAAAATAATAATTTGGCTCATATTTGTCTTTATTAAAGCGCTTGTCTCGTGACGCTAAAAGTGCGTACATACTTATAATAATAATTGAAAAAAGTATTATCAAGAAGAAAAAACTTAAAATAATAACAAATGAAAAATAAACTTCAGAAGAAAAATCAGACGTCCGTGATTGACTACGTGACGAAACCCCCGCTCCTGTGTACCAAACCTACTATAAGTACGAGGGCTAGGCAGAGGTCGGCCTCTGCCTAGCCCTTTGGAGCTTGCTACTATGTAATAAAGAGCAGGGTCTGGAATAAACAGCGATTAAAGTCGATGATCATTTCGAAGGTCACGGATTTACATATTTTTGGCGACTATACCTAAATTTGTGCGTCAACGTGAGACTACAATAGAAACCGGAATGAGTTCATATTTTAAATTAATTGACAAAAATAGAAAATCAAATACATCGCAAAGTCGACTTGGTAAGATATGAAGCTAATCATATTCAAATAGTAATAAAAATTAGCACGCCGGCGGGCGCCACCATCGACTTTTAAATTAAAATGTGAACACAACATTCATTCAAGTATGGAAAATTAATGAATAAAAATTACAACTATTGACTTACAAATGATTAATTCTATCGTATTATATAGTTTCATACAAGTGTCAAAGAATGACAAAGGCGTCAACCGAGCATTCTGTACATCAAACTAAGTGCCTACGAAAAAAATATTGCTGGGAAACGACGTATTTTTTGCGGTGAAAAACCACGGTTTGCGGTGTAACTCAATGTAGCACAGTTAAAACATTGTACTGTGTTGGATGCTTTGCATAGTAAATGGATCTCAAGCAGCTGACTGTTGCGCTACGTGTCGCGAGTTCGATCCCGCACGGAACAAATCTTTTTAAGGCCTACAGATAGTCTATCGTCCCAGCCGCCGCGGGAGGCGCTCCGGGCGTCGGGGGCCACGTGATGGCTTCCGGCCACCGTAGACGCGGGCCTGTGGACGGTGAGTGATGGGTAAGCTCGCCGTCCGTCCGTCTTATGACGACGACAGGCCGTGTCGACGGCGCGTTCGTGTTCCACGCGCGCCTCAAAGAGATGTCAGCAACATGGAAGGGGCCCGCAAGGGCCGACGCCTGTCGAGGCTGCGGGTTGTTCGCAAGGGATACCGCGGCCTCGACATGAAGGGCTAAGAAGGAACATGGGTGGTTTTTAGTCAGTAAAAGTCTGACACTCCCTTTCGCTCTGCCCAAGAGCGGGAGGGGTTATTTGATGATTTCCCACGCCCCAAAAAAAAAAAGGCCTGCAGATAGTTGTTTCGAGTCTGGGTACTTGTGCATGTGAGTTTAAATCTTTGTGAACGCACCCACGATACACGAGATATTCCTAGTGTAGAGCAACGTTAAAAAAAAATTAAAGTAAAGTCATAGTTTAAAAAACTGGCCAAGTGCGAGTCGGACTAGCACATGAAGGGTTCCGTATCAAAACGGCAAAAAAATCGCGTTTGTTGTATGGGAGCAACCCTTAAATATTTATTGTATTTTGTTTTTACGAGTAGTATTTATTGTTATAGCGGCAACAGTGAAAATTTCAACTGTATAATACCTATCGCAGTTCTTGAGACAGACAGACGTACGGACAGACAGCAAAGTCTTAGTAATAGGGTCCCGTTTTGACCCTTTGGGTACGGAACCCTAAAAACTAGTATTAAAACAACTTGTGGAAATTGAAAATTTGTAAGTTACACATCTAATATCACCGTAGCTAGGTTAGGTTACGAAGTATCGTCCGGATCAAAAAAATATCGTAATGACGGGCATAACAAGTGTAGTTCGGCTTCGTTAAGGGTATGTTATATAATTATGTTATTCGTTATGGTATTACACCCTTTAATTGTTTTAAGTTTATATTTACTAACACAAACTGTACTATTAGTATGTATATTTTGGTTAAGGTATTTATCTATGGGTCTTTGTTATCTGAAAATAAATATATTCTGTTCTATTTATACCTACAAGGTTGTACGGAACCCTCTATGTAAGTAGCGCTTGGCCAGTTTTTTTAAAGTGCATACAATGTACAAATTGACGGCACGGTTGGCGCAGTGGCTAAGCGTTTGGACTGCTGCGCTGCGTGTCGCGGGTTCGATCCCCGCACGGAACAAATATTTGTATGGCCTGCAGATAGTTGTTTCGGGTCTGGGTATTTGTGTATGTGACTTTATATGTTTGTGAACGCACCCACGATACAGGAGAAAATCCTAGTGTGGGGCAACGTTTTGTTAAAATAAAAAATAAAATTAAAAAAATAAAAAAATCTTACCTAGAAAACACAGCGGGTCCTCTAATAAGCAGCTCTCCTTGGAAGCCGCCGTCGCCCACATCCTTGTGCCTGGTCTCTTTGGAGGGTTGCCACTCGAACCCATCGGATTCCACGAAGAAGTCCTTTGTCGACAGACCGAGACGGTCCAAGCATATCTGTACATATTTGAAACAAAATAAATTGTGTTTCATTTCAGGTAAAATACCCATTTAAAAGAATAGTAATAAATTGAGACGAGTAAAATAGGTAGCAAAAATAATACAGAAATCGTTCAATAGGGTTAACTAAAAAAATCTAATTAGTCCGTCAGATAGATTTCCAAAAAATATTGGACACGTATTTTTTCTTTTGTCACGTAAACAAACAATGAAGACGATACAGTGTTTTGAAAACTCGTGTGACGTCATATTCTAAGATATTACTAGTATGACATTTTTTACCGGTGAGTGACGTAACGACCCCCCACTCAAATCTTTGACGCGTTTTATCTTTTTTCGTAATTTTTTATTGATTTGATAAAACAATTAATACGTATTCAATAATACCTTCGATAAAAATACCTTCGATAAAACAAACTTCTCCAGCATCAGCGCCGCCCTCTCCCGTCACGGCGTGGAACAGGTACTGACAGACTGGATTACCAATATGCTTAGCAAAAGAGTAGTCCGCCTTGGAGTGGAGCAGCAGATGGCAGTGATAGCCAAGGGTTGTCCCCAAGGAGGAGTGCTATCGCCCCTCCTCTGGAATCTGGTGATTAATGACCTCATCGCGAAGCTCAATGCTAACCACTTTTACACAATTGGGTACGCAGACGATCTCGCCATCCTCATTTCGGGGAAGGTGACAGGGACAATCTGCAACCTCGCTCAGCAGGCGCTACGCATAGTTGAGCGATGGTGTGCTGAGTTCGATCTCTCAGTGAACCCCACAAAAACTGAACTAGTCATGTTTACCCAAAAACGAACGCTAGGCCCACATCGCCTACCTAAGCTATTTGACACTGAGCTCCAGGTTACCAACGAGGTCAAATACCTGGGAGTTATCCTGGACAGTAAGTTAAATTGGAGCAGTCATCTTGACAACAAGCTAAACAGGGCCTGCATCACCTTTTGGCAGTGCAGGAGAATGATAGGTAAGAAGTGGGGCCTATCCCCCAAAATTATACTTTGGCTTTACTGTGCGGTAATCCGACCCATGATCACCTACGGGGCAGTGGTCTGGTGCCAAATTAATAACAGCCATAAGCAAGCTGCAACGTATGCAAAGGCTCGCCTGCATGGCGATCACAGGCTGCATGAGGACAACTCCGACCGCAGCCCTCGAAGCCATACTGGGGCTTCCGCCGCTCCACCTGTTCATTCAGCAGGAAGCAACGATGACGGCGGTGCGCCTCAATACGCTACAACTCTGGGGTAAGAAGTACACGCAGCATACTGCGGCACTAGAGGGACTCCAAAGCGAATTCCCCCTGGTGAAAGCTGTAAATGATCGAGTACCCAAACAGTACGTATTCGATAAGAAATACAAAATCCAACTCCATGAGGATCACCGCTGCGAGGGACTTAGCCCTGCAGAAGTGCGGATCTTCACGGATGGATCCAAAACAGGTACTGGCACTGGAGCCGGAGTCTTCTCGGAGGACCTCAATATCCACTTAGCCGTACCTTTGGGGGCCCACAACACTGTCTTTCAGGCAGAATGCATGGGTATCACCCTGGCGGCATCAGCCATCTTGGCTCGGGAGGTAAAGGATCACTCTATCCGTATACTTTCTGACAGCATGGCGGTGCTGCTGGCATTAAGGAGCCACACGGTCAATTCCGGGCTGATACACGAGTGCCACCAACGCCTGAACCAGGTAGGTAACCTAAACAATATAACCATTCAATGGATTAAAGGACATAGCGACTCCCGAGGCAACGATGCAGCGGACGAGCTCGCTCGAAGGGGCTCAAGCATGGCAGCGGTAGGACCAGAACCCATCGTGCCGCTCCCTTTCGGTTATCTTCGCACGCTGGTAAGGAAACGTACCAGGGAACTTCACGCGAAGCTGTGGCTAGACCACGGCGAGTGCAGGCAGGCCAAGGAGGCGCTTCCCGCCATCGACGCCCGCCTCACCAAACAAGCGCTCCGGCTAACTAAGCTGCAGCTACGCACAGTGACGGCCGCCATCACTGGACACGGTACTTTTAACAAGCACCTCTTTGTTATAGGAGTCACAGATAGTCCTCTGTGTCGAGCCTGCATGGAGGAAGAAGAAACAGCAGCCCACGTGCTCCTGCACTGTACGGGTGTTGCCCCATACAGGGCCAAGTACTTCGGTAACCCAGGTACTCTCCGCGAGATTGCCAGTAACACCAAGGGGTTGCTGGCTTTTCTCGGGGAGCTGGGGTGGATCGAATAAGATTCCCACCCGCACGCAAAATACACGCTCAGGGCGTGGAGTTGCGGACACTAGCCCGATGCATCTAATCTAATCTAATCTAATCTACGTATTCAATATTTTTCGATAATCTAACAGACGGAGTAATAAGAATCATAGTTTTTTTAGTCAGTAAACATCCCTATTGCTGCGTCGTTGGTCTAGTGGCCGCAACCGCGACCGCTGAGCATGAGGTACTAGGATCGAATTCCGGGTCAGGGAGTGTCATTGGGTTTTTCCTTCAGGAATTTCTCAGTAGCAGTCAACACAGGGCCCGAATCCAGACTCTGTGTCTGGATTCGGGCCCTGTTGATGGCATTCGGCTCGCCCCCTATTCTTTTTTTTTTTTTGTTTAATATAAAGTTGCACACTAGAAATTTCTCCTGTATCGTGGGTGCGTTTACAAATATTTAAACTCACATACACAGAACACCCAGACCCGAAACAACTATCTGTAGGCCATACAAATATTTGTTTCGTGCGGGGATCGAACCCGCGACACGCAGTGCAGCAGTCCAAGCGCTCAGCCACTGCGCCAACCTTGCCGTCAATTTATTACATGGGACTTAAACATAACACGCACACAACTAGTGAAATATGGATGTATTATTAGGTACACCTCTGCCGAACCCTTCTGGCATTACAGGCGTGACGTTATGTTATAAATGTAATAAAAAAAAATCCAAATCTTAATATAAACATTCAACAACTGTGTTACAACTATTTCCACAAATAAAAACTTAGTTTTATATAGATAACTAGCTGATGCCCGCGGCTTCGCCCGCGTGGATGTCGGTCAAATTATATACTAAAACCTTCCTCTTGAATCACTCTATCTATTAAAAAAACCGCATCAAAATCCGTTGCGTAGTTTTAAAGATTTAAGCATACATAGGGATATAGGGACAGAGAAAGCGACTTTGTTTTATACTATGTAGTGATAGTGATAGTGATGTAGTGAAGAGCTTACATACCTGGGTCTCAGGCACCAGCGTCTCCACAGTGACCAAAGGCTCCAACTCCCCGGTGTCCTCCCTGACGGACACGATCCTGGCTTCAACCCCCGGCAGGGGTAGTCCCACACAGCCCACACTCCTCGCCTCCACCGGTTTGTAGGGGTTGCTCAACGCCATCCCCACTTCTGACATGCCGAAACGTTCTAGAAGCCGCATGCCTGATATCTGGGGAAGAATGGAGAAGTTAATGAAGAACACTAACGTTGACGGCAGGGTTGGCGCAGTGGTTCGAGCAATAGGGGATCGGACTGGGTCAAAAAAATATGATTACAATTAGTCCGTCAGTTAGATTATCGAAATATATTGGATACGTGTTTTTTGTTTTATCAAATTAATAAAAATTGACGAAGATAAAACGCGTCAAAGATCATGAGTGGGGGGTTGTGACGTCATTTGTAGGTAAAAAAATTACAAACATGTGACGTTTTCGAGGAGTTCACGAGTTTTCGAAGCACTGTATCATCTTCATTTTTTGTTTATGTGAAAAAAGAAAAAATAGGTGTTTAATATTTTTTGGAAATCTATCTGATGGATTAATTAGTTTTTTTTATGTCCGATCCCCTATTGACTGCTGCGCTGCGTGTCGCGGGTTCGATCCCGATATTTGTATGGCCTACAGATAGTTGTGTATGTGAGTTTATATGTTTGTTAACGCACCCACGATACAGGAGAAATTCCTTGTGTGGGGCAACGTTTCAAATTAAAAAAAATAGGCTAACCCCCTATAACATGGGACTTAAACATAACTGGCGAAATCTGGGTGTACTAATGTGTCTGCCTAAGCCTTTGAGGATTACAGGCTTGATGTTGTTATGTTGAAAGAAAGCGACACCATTCCCGAATGGCATAGCACATCTTTAATCCCAGAAAAAATTACGTTTCCTGTAGAAATCTCAAACGAAATATGTGGAAACTCAGCATAATCAGCCTATTAATGTTCCCACTGCAGGGACTCAGGCCTCCTCTCTAGGAGAGGGATGGGCTATAATCCACCACGCAGGCCCAGTGCGGGTTGGTAGATGTGACATGTCTTTATTGGCTCTAAGACATACCGGTTTCCTCACCATGTTTTCCATCACCTTTTTGAGTGCAGTTGTGATGAAATAAATTACACAATGTAATGCGCCTGCCTGAGTTCGACCCCACGACTTACTGTTCGTAAGTCGGGAGCACCACCACTGACCCACCGCTGCTCTTGCAATAGCATAACATCCCATTACTTTTATCCTAAATAATGAACAATTTCCTGTAGAAATCTCTACAAAAGACGTAGAAGCTCACCTCCTCCCATTTCACGAACAGCGTTGCTGGCAGCGGCGCAGACCCAGCCACCATGAGCCTCATCCTGCTGCCCAGGGTAGACCTCACATACTCCGCGGTCTTCGGGTCAGCGAACATACGCTCGTGATCGGCTACCAGGCGTGCATACATGGCTGGGACCCCGTGGAACACGGTCACTTTGGTCTCGTCTCGTTCGCCCATGCCGAGGAGCCGAGACCAGACTGTGTGGGACACGAAGGCTGGGAGCATTCGGAGTCTGTTGAATGAAGAACTTAATTATTATACAGTATGTTAAATAACCCTCCTTTTGCGTTTCACCGCAGTCGGGTAGAAGTACATTATTAGAAAGGGGCATATAAGTATATTATTTCCTACTCATCCGCTATTCTTTTCTGATTATTTTATATTTCGTTGCGGGATCCGGGACAGTTAAATTCTCTCTCTGGAACTTCGAGTTCGGTTTGGTAATAGTATGGCGGGCTTGTCCCAAAAAACAATAAGTATAATAATATTTTATATTTCTTTCTTATTTGGTAACTAGCTTTTCCCCGCAGCTTCGCTTGCGTTTTAAACATAGCCTATGACACTCGGGGATAGTAAAGCTTCCCATTAATTAAATAGTTTTCTAAATCGGTTCTGTAGTTCCTGAGATTACTCCCTACAACCTCACAAACCTCTGTATAATATTATAGATAAAGTAAAGATACCTCGCCCCCGCAGCAAGCGAAGCGAGCATAGAGTTGAGCTGTCCATGTATGTGATGCAGAGGCAAAGTGTGCAAGACCACATCATTCGCCGTGTATTGCCACGCTGAGTGTAATGACGATATCTGCGTTTGAAGCATGCTGTGTGTCCATATTACGCCTTTAGGTTTGCTTGTGGTACCTGACAGTGACAAAAACAGAATGTTTATTAGTTTTATATAGAAAAGAAAACGAGTACAGTACGAGTGGAGTCCCTCTCCAGGATATGCACCAGCTCCTATCCTGTCCATCCTGCACAACCACTTGCACCTTTCAAGATTTACTTGAAGCAAATGATAGAGCTGTGCAGGTGGCTACATACTGTTTTAATACAATATGATTCTGTTTAGTCCGCCAGTCAGATTTTTGAAAAATATTAAATATGTGTTTTTTGTTTTATCAAATTAATCAAAATTGACGAAGATAAAACGCGTCAAAGATGAAGAAGAAGTGGGTGCTTGTGACTTCACTTTCCGGTAAAAAATGTACTGCAATGTGACGTCACACGAGTTTCTGAAGCACTGTGTTTTGTTTACGTGAAAAAAGAAAAAATATGTGTCCAATATTTTTTAGAAATCTATCTGATGGACTAATCAGATTTTTTTGTTAACTAACCTATAAGAGCTCATCGACAACGTTAAGAAAAAGATTAAATAAAATTCACACTCACCACTAGTGTAAATTATAAGCGCCTCATTATGGCCGTACCAAGCGTTAGTCCGGCCAACATCGGCCAAACTCTCCTCCGCTTTAGGAGCCAAGAACGCAGTATTAGGCTGGTACAACTGTGCCGTCAACACGTTATCTCTGCCCGTGACCAGGAGAGGAGTCTTCATGTCCAGAGTGATAGGTCGGAGGACCTTCTCGTACTCTTGGGTGCATACTACTAGACTTGCTGAACTGTCTGTTAGGTAGTATGTTAGCATGTCTGGTGGGTGGAGCGGGGTTAAGGGAACGGCTGTAACAGAGAAATGGAGGTTTATTAAAGATTCAAGATTCTTTATTTGCATGAAATATGGTACAATATGGTGTAAAAAATAAAAAAGTTTTACATATTTCGCTTACTTCATTCAGTATGCAAATTTAAATTATATTATAATACTAGCTGACCCATGCAACTTCGTCTGCGTCACATAATATAGCTTATAACAAAATGTCAACATAAATTGAGTTAAATCGTAACAAACAAAAAATCGTATTTTTCCTCTTTATAATATTAGTTTAGATTATATTAAAGTGTGAATTACTATTGGTATCTCTTACTGTTAAATATACAGTAACACATTGTAAACATTATGGTGCAGTAAATATTTTGAATATGAATTTCTCCGGAGTCCCCGGAGGCCAGAATCCCCACTAACCTACCGCACCGGACCGAATGACTGCCGCGCGCTTAATTATTTTGTCGCGCGGATATTTTTACATTGCGATATCTTCTAAGATATTTGTTTAAACTGTATAGAGTAAAGGGCACAAATATTCTATATTAAATTTCTGTGCTAACAAACACATTTATTTAGATATAGATTAATACCATATGGGTTAAATAAGCTTCGCAAAATATCATTCTTTTTAACCTAACATTTTAATAGTAAAAAATGGTTACAGTGAGTCAATCTTAAAAGATAGACATATGCTGTCGCGGACTTTTTTTTAGAACTTTTAAAGAGGAACAATTCTTTCATACATGGTATTTGCGTAACTTAAACCGTTTTCGCAGCGCACGCAACGGAAGCTCTCAAAAAGGAATATCTTTTCCCGTTTTTGCAACATTTTTCATTTATGCTCCGCTCCTATTGGTCGTAGCGTGATGTTATATAGCCTAAAGCCTTCCTCGATAAATGGACTATCCGACACAAAAAGAGTTTTTCTATTCCAACCAGTAGTCCCAGAGTTTACCGCGTTCAAACAAACAAACAAACAAACAAACAAACAAACTCTTCAGCTTTATAATATTAGTATAGATATAGGCCTAGTGATGGCGGCCCCGACTTACGAACAGACGGTCGTGGGTTCGTACCCAGGCAGGCGCATTACTTTGTGTAATTTATTTCATTAACACTGCTCTCAAAACGGTGAAGGAAAACATCGAGAGTAAACCGGCCGTGGTAACGATGTTTTCCTTCACCGTTTCTGAAACCAAAAATTCGAAGACTTCTGACATCTACCAATCCATTATATATTTATACTAGCGGACCTGGCAGACGTCGTCCTGCCCGGACAGCAGTGCCACCTACCGGGTCCAATTGTAAATCTAAACCATTCTCGAATCCACTTGAACACATACAAAAATTTTCATCAAAATCGGTCCAGCCGTTTAGGAGGAGTTCAGTGACATAGACACGTACAGAAGAATTACATATGTAAAGACATGTTTTTTGTTATATTAGGCTTACTCTTCACCTCAATCTTGCACTAAGGGCAGAGATGAGGTCGACGATGGAACGAGCTTACCCAGAAGAAGCCTACTCTCGATTTACTCGCGACTGAAATACATAGGTACATACATTCCTTCAGAGGTGGGCTGTGTCCCAGCAGTGGGAACATTAATAAGAGGAAGATATAGTACCCATCATCTGTTGGGTGGGCTTCCAGCCTAGCCGGATGCAGCGTTTACAAACATATAAACTCACATACACAAACACACCCAGACCCGAAACAACTATCTGTAGGCCATACAAATATTTGTTCGGTGCGGGGATCGAACCCGCGACACGCAGCGCAGCAGACCAATCGCTCAGCCACTGCGCCAACCGTGCCGTCAATCAAAACCCAGTTAGTATGTACTAGTAAGGTTTTGCCATTATAGGTAAGTGTGTTCGTTCATATACTGAATTGATAGTAACCCATTACGCGTCATTGTACTTTCCACCATGTACAACACGTAAATGCTTGTCTTCTAAAATGAAGTCAGTGAATTTCAGTGAACATAACATGATGTTGCTAATTTGTCGATCACGAAAATAGGATTTCACACTTCGCTGTTAACAAATATTCCATTACAGTACAACAAAACATACCAGTATGTTGTATTGACAAGATGGACTATCCTTTTCGCGAATTTATTAGTAAGTATTATCATCATCCAGAACTGCTCTTTCCAACAATTTACACCCGGTTATACTGGAAGCAGAATACCAATATTTTCCCGACAAAATTGTATCCCACAGTCACAACACACATGACACAGCCTTTTTTTTTATGGTGTGTGGAAAATCATCAAATGACTCCTCCCGCTCTTGGGCAGAGCGAAAGGGAGTGTCAGACTTCTACTGATTAAAAACCACCCATGTTCCTTCTTAACCCTTCATGTCGAGGCCGCGGTATCTCTTGCGAACACCCGCAGCCCCGACGGGCGTCGGCCCTTGCGGGCCCCTTCCATGTTGCTGACATCTCTTTGAGGCGCGCGTGGAACACGAACGCGCCGTCGACACGGCCTGTCGTCGTCATGAGACGGACGGACGGCGAGCTTACCCATCACTCACCGTCCACAGGCCCGCGTCTACGGTGGCCGGAAGCCATCACGTGGCCCCCGACGCCCGAAGCGCCTCCCGCGGCGGCTAGGACGAGAGGTTCTCTCCCTCTCACGTTCCGTCACCTCCTTCGCTAGCATCACTGCTTCGCAGAAGGAGGCGACGGCGTCCCATTCCTCCTCGCCCCGGACCATGGCTTGCACCAGGGCCGGACGCGAGAGGTCGCCGCCGCCGATCGCCGCTATGAGAACACGGCGGGGCTCCGCCCAAGCGGGACACACCTCCACGGTGTGCTCCACCGTGTCCTCCGGCCGATCCTCACAGTGGTGGCATCCGGACATGACACAGCCTCAAGATCTACAAATGACAAAGGTACCAACACGACAGCTTAACGTGCTTACCGAGGTGCTTTCTTTAACACGACACTCCATAATAAAACTTCTGGACTTAAAAAGTTATACAAATGAAATCATTCGTCGACGGCTATTGCTGTACGCATGCATGTCTAATCCAACGGTGTCTGTGCGTTGATGGTTAATCTTTTTTATTCAACTACACGTATGTGTGCTGGTGGTTAACCTTCTCATTACACGACTATAGATGTAATAGAAACTTACCGATATTGCCTGACATCCATATTGCCCACTGCACAATCACGTGTGATGCATCATTGCTGCACATATAGGCTATCGTCCTCTCTGACTCGCCAACTGAAATGTACAAAAGTTAACTGTTAGAGCGTTAACAGCAGAATCTGTTCTTGACTAAACAAAGTGTAATATGTGATGTGTGTGTTATATACTCAGCGACAAAATTAAACTAACTAATATTTAGTTAGTAAAGTTTTATTTCTTACTAGCTTGTGCTAGCGGCTTCGCCCATTCCGCGGCAATCCCATTTTAATCTCGCAGCTTTTTACGCTACGTCTGCAATTTGCGTTCTGGAGCGCAGTGTGGTGTTTCTTATCCTGTCCTATATTTTTTTACATTCAGAATGCTGCGTTGGCTTTAAACCTTGAGTTTGGACTTCTGGACTTTACTCAAAGACCACGTCTGTGCATAATATGTCAGGATGGAGAGAATACACAAGTCCATTAGCTTGCGTTTTAAGACGATGAAGAAAATATTAGTAGTTATTTGCGATTTAATGTCGAGTTCACTCAGTGAGGTTCCCAAGAAATTGTAAGGAAGAGGAAGGATTTCATCCTAAATTAGTTAATAGTTTAAAAGATTGTTAGCTCCCTTACCCAACTGTGCCGAGATCTCCTGCGAGAGCACGGAGGCAGCTTGGTACAGCCCCGCGTACGTGTAGATACCGAACTCATCCTGTAAGGCCACCCGCGTCGGGAACAGAAGGGCTCGGCGAAATACTGGGACCACTCCACCTGAGAAAAACATATAAATACGTTAACACACAAAAAGTGATAGTGATAGTGAAAAGTGTATGTAATCCTATATGTATATGTATTAATATCCACCAATGAAACTTTAAGTGTCAAGATGATTACTCGTTATTTGTTGTGTTTGAAAGTATGTATATCTAAACAGGTGTGTAGGGAAAAGGGTTTTATGAAGTAAAAGCACAAAAGACAAGACTATTAATTTTATTTCTTTTGGTCTTTTCAACTACATCAAACTCGATTCCATTCGCTAGGTCCCTAGGTCTTCGCGGAGAAGAATGGACAAGAAACTCCACGGGAACATCTTTTAAAGTATTATGCAAGGACAACTTGACGTTGTCCTGTACCGTCTCTCAAGTTATAGCAATTTATCAGTGTACATAAACAATAACGGTCATAGAGGGTCACTAAAAGGTACGCACTTTTAGGTGAATATATAAGAAGCGACGTTTTATGGCCATAAAAACGTCGCTTCTTATAATCTCATCTTATATTTTTGAGTTAAGTTCATACTCTGAAGGTGCGATAAATACGTAAAACTTTTTTCCTATGGGGCACTCTTTTTTTCGCATGGGAGACTCCTAGTTGGTTTAGTGGCCGCAAGCCTGACTGTGGTACATAAGGCCCTGGATTCGACTTCCAGGTCGGGCAAACTGCTGTTGGATTTTTTAATCAGTTTTAGTAACAGTCACGTACGACTAGGTACACGATACAGCTGTGCCCATTGACTTATATATTACTGCGTAAGGACTGGGCGGACAGCATGTTAAAATGACGCCTCAAACGTGGTCCCAATATGGTCTTTCCTAAGCCGAAGTGAACTAGTCCACGATCGGCTCTCTTCGGGTGCGGTCGTAAATTTTATTAAAAGCTTTATTTATGTTCTTTATACCTCGAAAATACCACGCCGCTTATACAAGGTTACATTAACGAGCAGACTACACCGATTCTCTGTATGGCGAACGCGTCGAGCAAATGTTCGGACGACCGTATCTTTAGTTTTTATATCAATGGCTGTGCCTGAATTTTTCAGCATTACAGGCTGTAATTGTGTAGATTAAAATTAAAACAGACAATATTAAAAAGATAGGAATTTCAATAGTCTTATTAAATATTCAAAAACATTAAAACTAAATACTTGGACCCCCAATCAAGTTTATAAAACCAATTGATGCGGATCTCTCATTGTAGGGGAATCTGTTTTTTTTTTTTTTTTTACGAATGGCATCTCGCAGTTCAGTCTATGAGACTGGCTTCTGCTTAACCGGACAAATTCCTGTGGATGCCTTGAGTTTAAGGCCTCCAGCCAGGGGCAATAACTTATAAACTAAGTGACAAATCGCTAAGGGCACCCCCTGTGGGGTACGGGCCTCGGCTTAGGACGTCACTGGGGGAGGGCAGCAAGGGGACAGGCTGGATCTGAGTGAGATTATTTAGGGGCTGGTTTAAAACTACTGGCTCAGCATCGCGGGCTGGCTCTAGCAAGGGTCGGGGGGGGCTTGAAACGGGGTTTCGCGACGACGGACCACGGCGGCGCGGTCGGAGGGGGAATCTGTGCAAAGCGAGACCATTTTATACTGGAAATGTACAGTAAACCACAGTGTAATACTGAGTTCACTGACGGTTTACCACTTTTCATCTTTATGACGTAAGAAATAAGGTTGAAAAATGGTTGACTCCAGTTATCATATTTTGCGTCAATGTTTATATCTGAAGTGTTATGTATTAGATATTACGAGTATTACAAAAACATTTATTTTGGAGGCAGAGATAACCAGTTTTTAGATAACAGTGTTTTTACGTAATAACATAGAATCGCGCTTATACATAGCGTGGGTAGGTAGAAATCTATTGTATATTCAAATGTAGCCAATTACCACTAATTAAGTGCTTCTGCTGCACTCTACTATCTTGGTATGGTCATATTGGTCATGTAATGAGGAGGGGTGAAACGCTTGTGGAGTTGGCTTGCAGTCTAACCGGATGCAGCTGAATACCAGTATTTTACATGGATGGACTGCCTATTTGACGTCCCCAACCCAGTTTGACGTCCCCAACCCAGTTTGACGTCCCCAACCCAGTTTGACGTCCCCAACCCAGTTTGACGTCCCCAACCCAGTTTGACGTCCCCAACCCAGTAAGACTGGTTGTTGTGTCAGACTTTCATGCCATTGTCTAGCTGTACCAACTTTCAAAGATATACAATCGGCAGCCGGGTCCTATTTATTTCCAAGGAACGGTCCAACATGTTGCGTATTCACAGACCAACATAGGCAAGCGCCAGTTATTATTTACCCACGAGCCTCCCTCGGTAAATAAATGACCATCAGATAATATTGCTGCATTGTTATCAAAGTGATAAACTATCATTTACCTATAACACTCAAATCATCCTTTGTGACAAGATACAACGATAGGATAGATAGATGGTGGCCTAGTGGTGGCGGCCCCTACTTATGAATAGTAAGTCGTGGGTTTGAACACGGGCAGGCGCATTACTTTGTGTAACTTATTTCATCACCCTATTCTGATTTTTTTTTGTTAGGTGAACCAAATAAATAAATAAATCACCACTGCTCTCAAAACAGTGTAAGAAAACGTCGTGAGGAAACCGGCATATTTTAGAACCAAAAAATTCAAGGACATGTGACATCTACCAACCCGCACTGGGCCAGTGTGGTGGTGGAGGCTTGAATCCCTGCAGTGGAAACATTATAGGCTGATGATGATGATAAAGATAGCAATCAAGAAGAAAAAATGTTGCTCTGATTGGAGAGACATATCATTCTCTTGCCCTTATCTCAATTTATTTGGGGTTCATGCTGCATGTCTTTTTCTTCCATACTTCTTTATTAGTCATCTCTCAGACAACACCTTTCTCACCCTGGGAACCTGAAGGCTGGCTAAGAAGCGCAGAGATTGGCAGAAACAAAGAGAGACCTATACCCAGCAGCTGTGGGTTTGGTTCGGCTCCGGACACAAAGGGCTAAGAAAGAACATGGGTGGTTTTTAGTTGTTGTCTGACACTCTCTTCCGCTCCGCCCAAAGCTGGAGGAGTCATTTGATGATTTCCCAACGGGCAAAAAATTTCAAAAAGCCTATACCCAGCAGTAGGTGAAGATGATGATGATGTTAAAGGTTTAATTCTTTTAATTTTTTCTACAGAGTACAAGGTCCAGGGTTGAAATATGTTTTTGGGTTTTCCATGAAATCTGGATTTGTACCCAGTTAATGGCAACAGGCACACCCCCTATTACATGGGTGAGGTTTATGCCTTCAGGGATTATGTACGCGATGTTATGATATGTACATAAAAAAAATTCTTATTTTAATGTCTCCCCCAAGATTCTATTTGGATCCTTTTATAATCTATTTTATATAATTTTTTTGTACTCTATCACAATGTCCTATTTAACCCAAAAGTTGACTGGTAGAGAATGCGTTGTGCAACATAAAGTTTAAATTAATAAATCATCTCATCAGTCTCAGATCAGTAATCATCCTGTTGAGATGTCTGGCAAATACTTGCAGTTGTAAAAACATTATGGGTACCTATACGAATTCTATGGGATGACTACTCTGTACTGCCATAATGTCCTCTTATGATTAATAAGTAATGAAAAACCAGTTATCTTTGGCAAAACAGTTGTCTAGCGAAAAGGTGAACAAGAAAGTAGATAGCTTTTTCCTAAATAAAACCTCACACGAACTTTTTGTTGGTATTTTTGGGAGTTGATGTAATTTAGCTATAATAAGTCAAAATGGCTTACCATTCCTTATATCTTGGTTAAATGTGCTCAACAGTTCAGTGTTAACTTCTTCTTTAACTGCACAGCCCGTAACATTTCTATAAGACGTGATACCAAAAGGTTTTCTCAAAAGCCGGTTTAAAATTCTTACGGTGCGAAAGCCTAACTCCATGGTTATAAAATCAGTGATAACTCTATTTGAAAATTTGATGTGGTCTTTTACGTGTCCACCATAGATATACCAGTAGGCTATGCGCTAAATTATAAGATATTTTCGTTTCGAAAAGATAAGATGAAGAGACGAAGATAAGGTTATTTTTGTAATGACAAACAGCTGACAATGACAATCACATGACATATTAGAATTTTTAAGTGTCAGATTTGTCAGTTTTTTTTTTCTCCGATGTTACGGCAGTCAGATTTTCTTGCGCGAAAAGTTCAAAATATGGCCACCAACAAAGAATGTTAAAATAGTAAATCAATGGAAGAACGTGAAATACGAACTTGTTTTACAAAATATGAATACTTTAAAAAATGCATCATAATAATATGTGTTAAGAACATTGGTATAAAAACTACGCAGTTTATATAAGTCAATGGTTAAAGAACAATTAATTTTTGTTTAATGATTTTATGAGTAAACCAACTTGGTCAGTAGAAGTCTGACAATCCCTTTCGCTCTGCCCAAGAGCGGGAGGGGTTATTTGATGATTTCCCACCCCCCAAAAAAAAAAAGGGTTCTCTGCAGCCGCAAATAAATAAATTGATGGAAAGATGGAACATGGAACGTTGCCCGATTAAAAAAGAAAGAATGAAAAGTCAAACTTGACAGCAAAACGTCACAATCATTGTTATTTGCTTGTATGTTGTGTTGTGTTTTTATTAACAAATAGCATTTTTAGTAAATAAATATGGTTGTAAATGCCCCCGACTCGCCTGTACAGGCTGAAGTCATATTTATAATAGAAGCAACAGCTGCTAACGGCGCGTATATAGGAGAATTAAAATCAAATTACATAGTCCCAACTTTAGAGTAAGTTAAAGCGTTTGTTTACCTTATATCCTTGTCCCTGACCGGATAAATTATAAGTAGTTGAGCTACCCAAGATGATTATGTATGGATCTATCCTTAAATGACTAGAAAATCTGAGTGCAAGCAATATTGCGAAAGAACTCAGATTGCACTCAGGTTAGTAATGAAATGATAATAGCTGACAGCCACTGTGATCACTGGTCTACACTAGTTATGGTTGCCTGTACACCGTCTGTGTTTGTAGTAAAGTACTTGCATAGGTAAGGAACATTGTTACTAACCCAACATATTTAAGTTGTCTAAATAAATAAATGAAATATATATTAAAACATATTAAAATCCCTGTTTCTCATTCTTAGTTGATATTATTATCTCTATCAGACAAGATGTTTGTGTGCACAGTAAGTGTAACCAAAATTTTAAATTCATACAGTATAATAGTAATGCTTGTGGCACTACAAGTGCATGCTGGTAGTTAATGTAGGTTACTCAATACTTTATTGCATTTTAGGTTGCCATTGACACACTATTATTTATTTATTTTATTTTAAAGAAAGCTTACAGAGTAATAACAGTTATAAATATCATGTATAAGTAGGGATATTTGCTAATTACAAGCTTCCACATATTCCACACCAATCAGCGATTTGAATAATTTAAAGATTACCTACAGACATACCAGGTATACAAAACGAAATGAAAACAACGAGAAAGTAAAGTACAATAATGATAGTGACCATGTCACATTAAAAAAAAAAAAAAAATGTGAGTAAAGTCAAGTCGTCTTATGTCAAGTCATGTAATACCAAAATCAGAAATAAAAGCTATCTGTGGTTGTCACCAAAATAGTCCCTATTTAAAATCTTTCTGATTTTGTGTGCGCTGGTGCAAAATAAATCGATTTCCAGGTGTGATGGCAAATTATTGAAGGCTATGGCACTACGTATGCAGTAGGCGTTGCGCCTATACTGAGTTGTAGCGAATGGTACTTGTACAGTAGTGGCCGTTTTTTTAAGTTGTTGAGGTTAGTGCGGAGAAGAATCTGACTGACTGTATAGCAAAGCGGAAAACACCTCTTTGGTCTGCCTCCACTCGCTGTGGTCTTGCCACAGCTGGTAATGTATGTTAATGTCCTTTAGATTAAAAATGTCTTTTTTTTATTACCAGATACTTCCATGGAGGTCCGTTAGAAGAAGGAGGTGGCAGTGGCTCAGTGTACAGTGTAGTTACCTACAAAGCAGCAGATTGTCAACCGGGGCTGCCTGTCGCTACCTTCGGCCCTTACACATGTCCACAGACTGTTGTTGAGACTGTTGATAAAATACAGTAAGTTCAGTTGTCCATTTTGTGTTTTGGGGGTCTTGGGGTCAATATATAGATGACAAAAAAAATCTAATTAGTCCGTCAGATAGATTTCCAAAAAATAGTGGACACATATTTTTTCTTGTCGCACGTAAACAAAAAAATTAAGACGATACAGTGCTTCGAAAACTCGTGTGACGTCACATTTCGGTACATTTTTTACGTATTCTGAACATGGGTGGTTTTTAGTCAGTAGAAGTCTGACACTGCCAGAGGAGCTCGTGGCTTAATAAGAACTCAGGTCGATCTTTAGGTAAAGCTGTGCTTGCCTAGGTCAGTCTGTAGATGGGTGACCGCCCGACATACCGAGTTTTCTCCGTGCCTCGGAAAGCACGTTAAGCTGTTGGTCCCGGCTGCCATATATAGATCTTTGGAAGTCGTTACAGGTAGTCAGTGACCTTAAATTCTGACATCCAGTCTTACCAAAGAATATCGTATTACCTAGTATTAACTGGGTTGTGGAGGTCAGATAGGCAGTCGCTCCATGTAAAATACTGGTATTCAGCTGCATCCGGTTAGACTGGAAGCCGACCCTAATGTAGATGGGAAAAGGCTAGGCAGATGAGAAGTCTGACACTGCCAACTGCTCTGCCCAGCGGGAGGAGTCATTTGATGATTTCCCACATCCCAAAAAAAAAAAAAGGCCCTTGAGGCAGTTTTGGAACTCTGGCACTAGGGTCTGTGGCGTCGTTAGACCTTACTGCCCACACGATAAGAAGAAGATCATTAACTTTTGAGTTTTTTCTCGTAAATTCCAGATACATAGGCGGCCACGCAGAAAGCCGCGCTTGCGTGATAGAAGCCCTGGCAACCGCGCTCGCATGCTTTGACGAGCTCGGCCGGACCGACATACCGATACATGTGCTACTGCTGTGCTGTTCACCTCCTTACTCTGCGTATGCTGGAGGACTAGTGCCGGCAGGTATGTGGGTTTTGTAGATCAGAGCTAACAGAGTATGCTGGGTCATAGGTGCTTTATAATTAGTCTATGTTGGCCCCCTAAACGATGCAGCGCGTGTACGTTACCGTAAAATTGTAAAACCTCGTAGTAAAAGCTCACTTCGATATATTATAATCTACCTAAAAATACACAAGCTTTCGACAGAATACAATCACGCAACAATTAGTATTTACAAGAATTACAATTTTACGGTGACATATTATTATACAAAGTATTAGTGCAATTAACAGAGTTTAAAAAATTATACTGTGTTAAAAACCTTTACGTTTGTAAAGACTCGCAGATTCACGATTGTTAATGAAACTAAATTTTGAACCCAGGTGCCCCGGCGACCGTCGAACAAGCAGCCCGCTTACTAGCGGAGCGCGGCGTGCAAGTATCAGTCGCGTCAGCACGCCGCGTGCCCGCCCTGCACGCGCTGTACGAGCACGCGGGCGGGGAGCTGCACCAGGCGCAGCAGAGGAACTATGCCAAGGTAACACCTGTGTGTAGCACAGCCCGCTTGTACGCTGCACGCTGAGCACAAGTGCAAGTGTTAGCACGCCGCGTGCCCGCCTTTCACGCGCTGTACGAGTTTTTTTTTATGGTGGGTGGATAGTCATCAAATGACCCCTCCCGCTCTTGGGCAGAGCGAAAGGGAGTGTCAGACTTCTACTGACTAAAAACCACCCATGTTCCTTCTTAGCCCTCCATGTCGAGGCCGCGGTATCTCTTGCGAACAACCCGCAGCCCCGACGGGCGTCGGCCCTTGCCGGCCCCTTCCATGTTGCTGACATCTCTTTGAGGCGCGCGTGGAACACGAACGCGCCGTCGACACGGCCTGTCGTCGTCATGAGACGGACGGACGGCGAGCTTACCCATCACTCACCGTCCACAGGCCCGCGTCTACGGTATAGACGCTTCACTCAAGTAATTAGTTCCAGTGACTGATTACATAGAATTGAGCGTTCATGCATCTAGTATCTGTATAGAAGTACCGAAATCCTTGAATGTGTTTTGTCTGTAATAGGGTAGTTGACAAAAAAAATCTAATTAGTCCGTCAGATTTCCAAAACATATTTTTTTTCTTTTTTCACGTAAAAAAAAAAAACAAAAAATTAAGACGATAAGTACAGTCTTTCGAAAACTCGTGTGACGTCACATTGCAGTACATTTTTACCGGCCAGTGACGTCAAAAGCCCCCACTCATGACCTTTGACGCGTTGTATCTTCGTCTTTTTTTTTTTTTTTTTTTTATCAACCTATATTGTCCCACTGCTGGGCAAAAGCCTCCCCCATAGCCTTCCACTCTTCCCTCTGTGTGGTTTTCCCCGTCCAATTTGTCATAAACGCTTCTAGGTCGTCACGCCAGCGTTTTCTAGGCCTCCCTCGGCGACGACGCCCGTCTTCTGGCACCCACTGGGTGACGACTCTAGCCCATCGGTTCTGATCCATCCTACAGACATGGCCCGCCCAATCCCACTTCAAGCCAGCAGTTTTATTTCCCACATCAGCGATTCCAGTTTTTAAGCGTATTGTGGTATTACGTATTCTGTCGCTGAGCTTTATACCCAATACGCTTCGTTCCATCGCCCTTCGTCAATTTGTATTAATTTGATAAAACAAAAAACCGGCCAAGAGCGTGTCGGGCCACGCTCAGTGTAGGGTTCCGTAGATAATAAAATATTATGTAAACGAAGTTAAAAAAAAAATACGGGCAAATGAAACTTGACCTCTGGATTGTATAGGCGCTCATACGATTCAGGGACCAAATTATATTGGTTAACTGCAGTTTCCATCTGTTGTTTCCATCCAAGTTCAAAATAATTTTCCTAGAAAGTCCTTATAAAGTTCTACTTTTCAGATTTTTTTCGTATTTTCTAAACTTATGGTTCAAAAGTTAGAGGGGGGGGGACGCTTTGTTTTTTACTTTTGGAGCGATTATTTCCGAAATTATTGACATTATCAAAAAATGATTTTAGTAAACCCCTATTCATTTTTAAATACCTTTCCAACAATATATCACACATTAGGGTTAAAATTAAAAAAAAAAACACTTCCCACTTTACATATAGGGGGGCTACCCTAATAAAACATTTTTTTCCAATTTTTATTTTAGCACTTTGTCGGCGTGATTGATACACATATTGGTCCCAAATTTCAGCTTTCTAGTGCTAACGGTCACAGAGATTAAGCGAGGACGGACAGACGGACAGACAGACAGACAGACAGACAGACATGGCGAAACTATAAGGGTTCCTAGTTGACTACGGAACCCTAAAAACACGTATCCAATATTTATCGATAATCTAACTGACGGACTAAACAGTTTTTTTTTTTAGGAAATATCCCTATTATTTAATCATCGTCATCTTCCTACCCGTTTTTTTTTGGGGTGTGTGAAGTCATCAAATAACCCCTCCCGCTCTTGGGCAGAGCGAAAGGGAGTGTCAGACTTCTACTGAGTAAAACCGCCCATGTTCCTTCTTAGCCCTTAATGTCGAGGCCGCGGTATCTCTTGCGAACAACCCGCAGCCCCGACGGGATCTTCCTGCCCTTATCCCATGTTACTTGGGGTCGGCGCAACACATTTTTTCCTTCCATTCACCTCTGCCAGCCGTCACGTTATCATTTACTCCTTTTTCTTTCACATAATTCCTCAGACGATCCGTCCATCGTTTCCTTGGTTGTCCTCTCCCTCTCCATCTGTTGCTGGGGAGTTTGTTCCGCCACTTCTTCTTTCCAGCAAAAAAGACTAGGAAGTGTCGAAGGGTAGGCGTTTTGGGGGACTGTCACTTGTAAATGAGTAAAGTAAAGTAAATTTTGACGTTCAAAAAGTGCTGATTATCAGCTTAGTTTGAATAAATGACTTTTGATTTTGATTTTGATCATCTATCAACATTTATATTGATCACACTTTTAATAAGTTGTTTTAGTTATTCGTCCATACCAAGCCAGTCTCTTATTTATTTAATCAATTTCAAATTAGTTATGCATTCATTAGCATGTGCTTAGGAAATTAACCCGTATATAGTTGGTTAAGTCAAGACAGATGTTGAGGATCAGTGGTGTTTCCAGGACCCTCGTCACCTGGTGCTGCTCCGCGGGTACAGTCTGAAGGAGCGCCCGCCCAGCCCCGCGCCGCCGCCCGTGCCTGACATACAAGCTGATGTCTATGGGTATGTTCACTTTTATTATACTAAAAATAATAATATTTTGTATGTAACTAAAATACTAATGATTTGTTTGACGGCTCGTTGGTCTAGTGGTCGCAAGCGCGACTGCTGAGCATGAGGTCCTGGGTTCGATTCCCGGGTCGGGCAAAGTGTTATTGGCTTTTTCCATCAGGAATTTATCAGTAACAGCCACGGAGTCTGGATTTGTGCCCGGTTGATGGCAATAGGCTCGCCTCCTATTACATGGGACTGAAACATAACTGGCAAAATGTGGATGTACTATTAGGTACACCCCTGCCTAACCCTTCGGGGATTACAGGCGTGATGTTATGTTATGTTTGTATGTAACAAATAAACTTAAAAACAACTGAACCGATATGAAAAATTCTTTCACCGTTGGGAAGCTGCACTATCCCCGGGTGACATAGGCTACTTTTTATCCCTGTATTCCCACGGGAACGGGAACTACGCGGGTGAAACTGCGTGATGTGCGCTAGTATTCAATATTCTAATGGTGAAAGATTTTTTTTAAACATATAAAAATCTAATATTTCTTCTTTATTTATAATCTTAGTCTGGATCATTGAATATTGATTTTAAAGAGCTCGTGGTTAAATAATAACAGCCGCACGATCTTCGAGGTTAAGCTGCGCTTGCAAAGGTCGGTCTGCGGATCGGTGGGAAAACACGTTTAGCAGTTGCTTCCGACTGTGATTTGTACATCTTAGACAGTCGTTACAGGTAGTCAGTGACCTGAAAGTCTAGACAACCGGTTTTACTATGTGGTATCTATCGTATTATAATTCAATAGTAACTATGGGTTGTGGAGGTCAGATAGGCAGTCGCTCCATGTAAAATACTGGTATTTAGCTGTATCCGGTATGACTGGAAGTGGACCTTCGGTAAAACGAATGCCTTAATAGGGTAGTTGATAAAAAAAATCTAATTAGTCCGTCAGATAGATTTCTAAAAATATTGGACACATATTTTTCTTTTTTCACTTAAAAAAAAACGAAGAAGCCATTGTCTCTGACACGTTTTATTTTCGTTATTTTTTATTAATTTGATAAAACAAAAAACACGTATCCGATATTTTTCGATAATCTATCAGTTTTTTTAGTCGGGAAACATCCCTATTAATAAACACTTGTTCTTTTCCTACAGTCAAGGCCGAGGCACTACGGGCCCCGCACGGCCGGGGGCCCAGAACTTCCCTCGTCCGGGGGTCCCGGCTGCTGCAGGCGTGGGGCCCGTGGGGACTGTGCCTGGTGTGCCCGGGGTCGCTGGTGTGGGTAAGTGCGAGCACTGTAGTTTAATATGTTATTCTCTAGACACTGCTTTCCAGACTCCAGGGCTTCGGTTTCCCGTCGAGGCTGCGGGTTGTTCGAAAGAGATACCGCGGTCTCGACATGAAAGGCTAAGAAAGAACATGGGATACCGCGGCCTCGACACAAAGGGCTAAGAAGGAACATGTGTGGTTTTTAGTCAGTAGAAGTCTGACACTCCCTTTCGCTCTGCCCAAGAGCGGGTGGGGTTATTTGATGATTTTCCACCCGCCCAAAAAAAAAAAAGGCTGCGGGTTGTTACGGATACCGCGGCCTCGACACAAAGGGCTAAGAAGGAACACGTGTGGTTTTTAGTCAGTAGAAGTCTGACACTGCCTACCGCTCTGCCCAGAGCGGGAGGAGTCAATTGAAGATTTCTCAACCTCCAATAAAAAAAGGGCTTCGGCTTGAAACCTGGGTAAATTTTTAGGGTTCCGTAGCCGAGTGTTAAAAAACAAAACCCTTATAGATTCGTCATGTCTGTCCGTTTGTCCGTCACAGCCACTTTATTCGGAAACTATGTATTAAGACTACACAGTTGAAACTTGGTAGGTAGGTGTATTCTGTGAACCGCTTTACGATTTTGTCTTTGTTTTTGTGGGATGATTTCAAAGGTAACCGTTCTTTGGAAGCAGGACCGAATGTGTGGGATTTTTACCGTTACGAAACTAAAACTATTCCTTCAGGCACAATCCGCGCATAAAATAAAGCATCCTCTTAAAATACCTGTGAACCGTTGTGTAGTTTGAGCAAAATGCTGAAGTTTGAATCTTTTGGTTGATTTTTTGTCATTTTATTTTATTTTGTACTGTTGTTATCAGACCTTTCAGCAGTGGCGCAGAGTAGGCTGTTAAAAACAACTATTATTAATCTTTCATTTTGTATTTTTCATTATCTTCGAATCATTCAAGCTCTATTTAATATAACATTTCATAAGTAACTGTTCAAACTACCAGGAGTTCTATACCTAAGGTTTTTTAGGGAATGCATCATGCGGGCGTGGCGCAGGCAACTGGCTGGCCCCGCCGCGCGCGCCGCTGTACGCCAACAACTCGGCGTTGCTCACACAGCTCGCTCAGCCATCATACCCGCCGCCGCCGCCGCCATCCGCGCATGCCGCACAGGTCAGTACCTTCTTAAAAAACTAAAACCCGAAAATAAAACGCGGTCTTAAAAGTAGAAAACAAGAAAATAATTCTTGTCTATCAACGCCTTATCCAATTAATTGATTATCGTCTATTATATAGATAACTAGCTGACCCACGCAACTTCTGCGTCACATAATATAGCTTATAACCTTTATCGATAAATCGACCATCCAACATATTAAATTGAGTTAAATCGTACTCGTAACAAACAAAAAATCTTATCTTTCCTCTTTATAATACCTATTAGTTTAGATTGGCTACGATTTTATTATTAAAGTAACAATTACTATAGGTATCTCTTACTTTTTAATATACAGTAACACCTTGTACTTGTAAACATTATGAATTTGAATTTCTCCGGAGCCCCCAGAGGCCAGAATCCCCACGTTCCTACCGCACAGGCTGCCAAAGGTCCGAAAGACTGCCACGTTTATTTGTTTAAACTGTATGGAGTAAAAAGCACAAATATTCTATATTAAATTTCCGTGCTAACAAACACATTTATTTAGATATAGATTAATACCATATGGGTTAAATAAGCTTCGCAAAATATCATTCTTTTTAACCTAACATTTTAATATTAAAAAATGGTTACAGTGAGTCAATCTTAAAAGATAAACATATGCTGTCGCGGACTTTTTTTTAGAACTTTTAAAAAGGAACAATTCCTTCATACATGATATTTACGTAACTTAAACCGTTTTTGCAGCGCACGCAACGGAAGCTCTCAAAAAGGAATATCTTTTCCCGTTTTTGCAACATTTTTCAATTATCCTCCGCTCCTATTGATCGTATCGTGATGTTATATAGCCTAAAGCCTTCCTCGATAAATGGACTATCCAACACTAAAAGATTTTTTCAATTCCAACCATTAGTCCCTGAGTTTACCGCGTTCAAACAAACAAACAAACTCTTCAGCTTGTTACGTGCCCTGCCTACACCAAATCGGCTGAATAGCGACATGGTAGCTATTTACGTACATCGGATGTTTCCACGCAAAATTGCAACAGGCGGACTCTGCTGACTCGTGTAGCCATCGCGCATCGGCCACCTACTTCCAATCTGCTGACACCGCATCCGCGTCTCGCAATCGTTTTAGAATTATGTTTTTATAAGAATACTAGCTGACCCACATAACTTCGTCTGCAACACATAATAATATAACTTATAACCTTTCTAGATAAATCGACTATCCAACATATTAAATTGAGCTATATCGTACTCGTAACAAACAAAAAATCTTACCTTTCCTCTATAAAATACCTATTAGTTTAGATTGACTTCGATTATATTATTAAGGTAACAATTACTATAGGTATCTTTTACTGTTTAATATTCAGTAACACCTTGTACTTGTTAACATTATGGTGCAGTAAATATTTTGAATTTTAATTTCTCCGGAGCCCCCAGAGGCCAGAATCCCCCACGTACCCACCGCACCGGACCGAATGACTGCCACGCGCTAATTATTTTGTCGCCAGTATATTTTTACATTGCGATATCTTCTAAGATATTTGTTTAAACTGTATAGAGTAAAGGGCACAAATATTTTATATTAAATTTCCGCGCTAGCAAACACATTTATTTAGATATAGATTAATACCATATGGGTTAAATAAGCTTCGCAAAATATAATTCTTTTTAACCTAACATTTTAATATAAAAAAATGGTTACAGTGAGTCAATCGTAAAAGATGAACATATGCTGTCGCGGACTTTTTTTTAAAACTTTTAAAGAGGAACAATTCCTTCATACATGATATTTACGTAACTTAAACCGTTTCCGCAGCGCACGCAACGGAAGCTCTCAAAAAGGAATATCTTTTCCCGTTTTTGCAACATTTTTCATTTATGCTCCGCTCCTATTGACTGTGGCGTGATGTTATATAGCCTAAAGCCTTCCTCGATAAATGGACTATCCAACACTAAAAGAATTTTTCAATTCCAACCAGTAGTCCCTGAGTTTACCCCGTTCAAACAAACAAACAAACAAACTCTTCAGCTTTATAATATTAGTATAGATTTTAGGCACTTCGGAACTAGCATCGTCCAAGTCTAGATCTAAGATTCAACATAAGTAAAATACTGTAATTTTAATTTATATACACTCTTTATAATAATTTCGGTTTTATTTAAGTCCTCCGGCTGTCACCTTCGTAATAACATTAGCTTTATAATATTAGTATAGATTTGTATATAATATTTCAATTTAAAGAAATATTATAAGCAAAATTATTAAAGAAGACACCCGTAGTCGCGTGCCACTGATACCTGATGCTCCTTCATGGCGTTCTCATTGATACATAAGGCAGCTGCTAGTTCCCGTCGGGGCTGCGGGTTGTTCGAAAGAGATACCGCGGCCTCGACACAAAGGGCTAAGAAGGAACATGTGTGGTTTTTAATCTGTAGAAGTCTGACACTCCCTACCGCTCCACCCAGAGTGGGAGGAGTCATTCGATGATTTCCCACCCCACCCAAAAAAAAGGTGGCGTTGACCCAGATGATGCTATCAACCTGCTCCAGGAGAGCAGTAGGAAAACTAGCACGCTCAAGAAGCACAGACGCAAACAGCTTTCATTCTGACCTCGCCGACGATGCCCGTAGCGAAACCCCTTTTAATGCCCTCCCTCACCCTCAAGCCAGCCCGCGTGCCAGAGCCTGTACTTCAAAATCAGTCCCTAAATAATGACACCACTTAAGACTGTCCGCCCTAAGCCGAGGCTCGTACCCCACAGGGGGTGCCCTTAACGTGTAGTCGCTAAGTTTGTTTGGCCTGGCTGGAGGCCTCACTCTCAAGGCACCCACAGGAAAGGCCGGTAAAGGACTCGACAATGTCTAAGGTTGACTTCTGAGATGCGATTCACAAACAAAAAAAATTAGTTCTACGTCGAGTTCTGAAAGTGATAGTGCATTAACAACTGAAACAATAAAAATAGAAGCCAATAACGTCATACAAAACTTAATACCTACGAAATCCCGGGAGAAATATGTAAAGGCCTATGACAATTTCATTCTATGGAAAAATAGAAAAGGAGCGAAGACATTTTCGTAAATTTTAAAAAGTATATTTTTGGCCTATTTTCAAGAATTATCCAAAACAAAACAGCCTTCTACTCTTTGGAGTGTATACTCCATGCTTAAATCTACAGTAAATATCAATAAAGATATTAAAATTGACAGCTACTCAAAATTAGTAGCTTATCTGAAGAGACTGTCTGAAGGACACAAACCAAAGAAATCGAAAGTATTTCCGGACAAAATGTTGAAACTTTCTTGAATGACGCACCTGATGAGGAGTTTCTCGTCATAAAAGTGAGTATCTTTTAGTTATTACATTATAAACTATAAACAGATTGTTTTAAAACGTGTAGGTACGTATAGGTACTGTACATACTCGTCTGATTCCCTATCTGTTTTGTTACAGGTGGCTTTAATATTCGGGGTACACGGAGCTTGTCGAGGTAACGAACTTATAATAATAACGATCGATGATATCGAAAATCACTCAGATCAGTTACTTTTAATAAAATTAACTGACACAAAAACAAAACTTGATCGATCGTTCATCATTCGTGGAGAGTACAAACGAATTGTGGAAAAATACCAGAGCCTGCGTCCTTCTGATATAAAAACTAATAGATTTTTCATTAGGTATCAAAATGGAAAGTGCTATAAACAGGTTATAGGAAAAAATAAAATATCTTCAATGCCCCTAGAAATCGCTGCATACTTGAAATTGCCTGATAGCAAGCTGTACACAGGACATTGTTTTCGCCGTACGTCCGCTACACTTTTGGCAGATTCTGGAGCGGACCTTACTGTTTTGAAGCGGCACATCGAAGATTCCATCGAAAATAAGGAAAAAATCAGCACCCGCATTGTAGAAAATATTAAATTAAGAGCTGCCGATAATTTGCCCATACCATTGTCGCGACGCCCTTCTACATCAAAAGAATCAGTGGCTTTTCCTGAGCACCAGCCAGATACTGAGATTACAAACACTCAAAATATAAATAAATCCACAACTATATCAATCCCAAATAAAACAGTGACAATAAATTTTCAAAATTGCGCCAGTGTATCAAATATAAATATAAATTTGTAATTGACCTTTTTACATTCATATATTTTTTTTAAATTAAACTTATTCATTATTTACTTAAAAGTGTCTCTTATTTATTTTCTCATAGAAGGAGATGAAAAGTAGAGTATATGACTCGAGAGCAAAAATATTTTTCCCTCAGGCGATGTACTTTGAATCCCTCGCTACTTTCAGGATTCTATTTTAGAATCCCTCGCTATGCTCGGGATTCTATTCTAGAATCCTTCGATTCGCTCTGGATTCAAAATAGCGCCCTCGCCGTAAACATATTATTTTGCTCCCTTGTCATACAATCTACTATAGTATTCGTATAACAGTTTTGTGTCTCCAATAGACAACAAATAGTAATTGAAAAAGGCGTGGAACTATAAACTTGTAGGGTTTACACCAAATATATAGTTTATGAATTTATATTACATAACTACACAAAACAACACAACACACAAACAGACATTATTGTATGTATATATAATTAACACTCCATTACACATCACCGGCAACTTATATTGTAATGACAATATAATGCCGGACGACGTCGGGAGATTTGCATAGTGTATCGGAACCGCGCAGCGAACAAGCTACGTCATGACGTGTAGCGAGCGGCTGGACGAACGAGTGAGTTGAACCCAGCGCGCGAGCAATGGCCGACTTACTCGTGACCTTCAGTCGTTCCGAACCTGAACCTTCCGAACTGACACGCGGGCGACACAGGAAGCATGCGCGCTTCCTGTGTCGCCCGAATTCGCAAATCATTTGTTCTGTATCCTTTGTGTCTATACACTATCTGTCTTTCCTCCGTGTATGTGATTGTGAACTGTAATCCGTGTTGTGACGTGTCTATCCATTTCTGTACTCCTTCTAGTGTTTATGTTGTGCGTGTGAACTGTGTACCCTATTGTCTATTACAAACGTGAGTACAAACTAAGCAGTGGCTTTACTTACACCCCTGCCTACCACACCGACACGACCTACATCTAAAAACTTTTCAATACACTTCCTCGAAAACTAGCTCTTATTGCACTTCGATAAGGTTCGAAATGCAACATATATCGGACGTGTGCGGAAATCTTATTTTTGCGCAATCAAGGGCGGGAAAGAAAATTACCAGAGATAACTATACCTTTTTTTTTTTTTTTTTTTTTTTTGGGGGTGGGAAATCATCAAATAACCCCTCCCGCTCTTGGGCAGAGCGAAAGGGAGTGTCAGACTTCTACTGACTAAAAACCACCCATGTTCCTTCTTCGCCCTTCATGTCGAGGCCGCGGTTTCCCTTGCGGACTGCCCGCAGCCTCGACAGGCGTCGGCCCTAGCGGGCCCCTTCCATGTTGCTGACATCTCTTTGAGGCGCGCGTGGAACACGAACGCGCCGTCGACACGGCCTGTCGTCGTCATAAGACGGACGGACGGCGAGCTTACCCATCACTCACCGTCCACAGGCCCGCGTCTACGGTGGCCGGAAGCCATCACGTGGCCCCCGACGCCCGGAGCGCCTCCCACGGCGGCTGGGACGAGAGGTTCTCTCCCTCTCACGTTCCGCCACCTCCTTCGCTAGCATCACTGCTTCGCAGAAGGAGGCGACGGCGTCCCATTCCTCCTCGCCCCGGACCGTGGCTTGCACCAGGGCCGGACGCGAGAGGTCGCCGCCGCCGATCGCCGCTACGAGAACACGGCGGGGCTCCGCCCAAGCGGGGCACACCTCCACAGTGTGCTCCACCGTGTCCTCCGGCCGATCCTCGCAATGGTGGCATCCGGGCGTTTCCTCCCGCCTGATTCGGTGCAGGTACCTCCCGAAACAACCGTGTCCGGTGAGTACCTGCGTCAGACGGAAGGTGAGGGCGCCGTGGCGCCTCTCCAGCCACTCCTCAAAGAGGGGACTTACCGCCACTATCGTGGCGTGCCCTGCACGGGGTTGCGACAGTCGCTCTCTCCATGCCGCCATGAGATCGCACCGGAGGTCTGTCCGCTGCGCAGCAATTAGCCGCGGCAACGGAGTGACCCCCCGGTGCAGCGCCTCCGCGCGCCATTCATGCAGGCGCGCGAGGACTATCGCCTCTAGATCCCACGGCGGCAATCCGGCAAGGAGGTTCGCCGCCTCGCGGGAGATCGTGCGGTACCCACGGACTAGCCTTACGGCCATCACCTTTTGGGGCGCGTTCAGGTAGTGGGCGGCCCGCTTCCTCAAAGCACTCGCCCACACCGGGGCCCCGTAAAGGGCCATGGACCGCACGATCCCCGCATAGAGCCTCCGGCAGGAGGCGTTTGGCCCCCCTAGATTGGGCAGGAGCCACCTGAAGGCAGCCGCCGCCCGCTCCAGTCTGGGAGCCAAACGTCGGAAGTGCTCCACGAAGTTCCACCGGCTGTCGAGGACTAGTCCGAGGTACTTCAAAGTACACTCGACGCCGATGGGAACCCCTCCCACCGTTAGCTGGGATCCCGACGGTAGCACATTCCCACGTCCATGGAAGCCCATGGCCTCCGACTTGTGAAGTGCCACCTCGAGACCCAGCTGCCGGATCCTCTCTACGACTACCGCAACCCCGCGTGTCATGTTGTCGGCCGCCGCCTCGTGCAAACCCCCCTGTGCCAGCACAAGCGTGTCATCAGCGTAGCACACTACGCTGACACCGCTAGGGAGGTCGGCACGCAGCACCCAGTCGTAACCGATGTTCCACAGGGGCGGGCCCAGAACCGATCCCTGTGGAACACCGCACGACATCTCTCGCCGGTTCCATTCTCCTTCTTGACCGGGGTAGATGACAGCCCTGTCTGTCAAGTAGTCAGATAACTATACCTTATATTATGTCCAAATCGATTAAAATATAGGAAATTTAAAAAAAATCACCGACCATAGAGTCAGCAGTGTTTTTTTTAAGTATCGTTATTAGTTAATTTCTTCGAAAGTGTATTGAAAAACGTCGTTTGATACACGTGGGAATTTGTTATTGCATTTCTCGACCCCATGGACACCCTCGCCATACGGATCGGGTGTTCAATCCGCCTCGAATGAAATATCAAACTTTCCGCACTTGTATCAAAATGTACTATGTCAGGTTGAACGCATATACATAGCTATGATTTAATTTAATTTTACTTTTTTTTGTGTCTCATAGCATCGTATTGGATGTACCTATGTATAATGTTGCCATAATTAGAGGTAAATCAATACAGAAATAGTTATTAGAGTTTCATAACCCCTTCTGCTCCGCGCAGAGTGGGTCATTTGATGATTTCCAATCCTTCTGTATACATTCTAACAATCCATATAATTAAAAAGCTTCATATAAGCATGTTTGTGTTCACAGGCTGGACACCCACGCATGCCCACAATGGTGACTCCTGGCCCATCGGGGGCGCAGCTCCAGCGCTCCTACATCTGGAGCGGCGTCATCGAGTGGATGGAGAAGGGCAAAGCACCCGGGGACACGCAGAAAACTACCAAGCATCTACCTTGCCAGGTGATTGTGAATCTTATTGTTGTTGTGTCAAAGTTCGTTTTAGATTGGAGTATGTTTACCATAATAATATGACACCTTAGTTCTTTCTGTAATATTGTGATGGCGTCTATGAAATTCTTTTAGATCTATGTTTATAGTTTCGAAGTCTTTCAAACAGTTAAAAAGAACAATTTACTTGTTTTATACTCGTATCTATTTTAAAGTGAAAAATAGTGCCGAAATAAGATTATTTTAAATCAGTGCCTATCTGAACTGCACACACAGCCGATATACTTAGTAATACCTTAAGACTGGTTGTCAAACTTCCGGGCTTCAAACTAACCGTTACGGCTGGAATTTCGGTCTAGCCGTTTCGGAGATTAGCTTGAATAAACAGACAGTCCGACAAACATTTTTAAATAATGTTGTTTTGTTATATGTTATGGTACTTACCATACCTAATATACTTTGATATGCATTTAGTAAAAAGCTGTTCTATTGAAATTATAAACTTTATTTACTTCTACAGAATTATGGAAACAATGTATAAAAGAATGCCATGGGGTTTCTTGTTTTTTTCGCAATGGGGTAACTACAGTACTTTTATAAGTAATAGCTGTTGCCCGCGACTTCGTTCGCGTGGAAATTTTGACTCTCTGATATTGGGGCAGTCCTCTGGATGTACTATGTCAAATCGAATGCCAAATGCCAATCTTGATTATATTCCCTTAAACCAGCCATGTCGTAAAATCTGTTGCTACCTGACATGTCTTAACTATGTATACTCTTTCTCTCTACCAATTTTCAGGTAGTCTCAAAAACTCTAGACTTACTAAATTCCAGGTCGATAGTACAAAAAAAAATCATAACTTTCATACAAACATGTGAGCGCCTTTTATTTTGAAGGAAATCATCAATAGACTTTTTGGAGGGTGAGAAATCATCAAATGACTCCTCCCGCTCTAGGTGGAGCGGAAGGCATTATCAGACTTCTACTAACTAAAACCCACCAATGTTCGTTATGAGTCCTTTGTGTCCGGGGCCACGGTATCCCACTCGACCACGGAGGCAGTTGAAACAAAAGTATATATTTTTTATAAACTTTTGTTTTATTGTTAATTCAACCATCTGTTATTTGTTTTGTCCTGTGTGAATCTAATAAATACTTTTTTTTCTTTTTTAAAAATACTGCTAACACCATCTATTGTCAACATTTAAAACTAAAAATTATTTTTAGGTTCAAACTAATACATTTACATCCTCCATCATCCCTTATTTTATCCCCATGGGGGTTGAATTTATCAAAATCCTATTTAAGCGGACGTCTTCATCATAGTAACTCCAATCTTTAATTTCAGTTCAATCAGTCGAAAATCTAAGAAGATTTATATAAACTTTCATCCCCTATTTTATCTCCTTAGGGGTGGAATTTATCAAAATCCTTTCTTAGGGGATGCCTACGTCATAGTAGCTTTATGCATGCAAAGTCTCAGCCCGATCGGTTTAAAATTGACAAAGTTTCATACAAACTTTCATCCCTTATTTTATCCCCTTGGGGGTAGAATTGATCAAAATCCTTTCTTAGCAGATGCCTACGTCATAACATCTACCTACATGCCAAATTTCAGCCCGATCCGTCCAGTGGTTTGGGCTGTGCGTTGATAGATCACTATGTCAGTCAGTCAGTCAGTCAGTCACCTTTGAGTTATATATATATTTAGATTAATTATGTTTTGTGAATGTAGCTTCGTTTTATTTGTTTTGCTGGTAAAAGTGCCTGTAATGGGCTCATCGTCATCATCAGCCTATAATGTTCCCACTGCTGGGACACAGGGCTCCTCCATATAAGAGGGAATGAAAAATTATAATCCACGACGCGGGCCCAGTGCGGGTTGGTAGATGTCACAACTCATTGAAATTTTTGGTTCTAAGACATGCCGGTTTTCTCACAATATTTTCCTTCACCGTTTTTGAGACTAGGGGTGATGATATAGATTACACGAGAGCAGCGGACCGGACCTACGAAATGTAGGTCGTGAGTTCGAACCCAAGCAGGCGCATTACTTGAAATAAATGCCATGAGTTTAATATTTTTTTCCCCTCCAGGTATCAGCCAGCACAAAAGACATCGAGCCTGAGCTAAAGGTGGACACGTGGCCGAACAAGCTGTTAATGCAGCTGATGCCCAAACAGCTGATCTCCAACATCGGGGGTCAGTACCTCAAGGACAGCAAGTCGGTGCTGTTCCATCTGCAGCCCAGTGAAGCGCTGGATGCACTCACTAAGGTCATGGTTAACGGATTTGTGAGTTCATTTCTTTATTTATTTTGTACTAGCTTATCCCCGTGGCTTCGCCTGCATGGTGAACTATAATTGTCCAGCTGGATCATACTTCCCGGAAGTATGATCCAGTTGGACAACAGAAGAAGAAGAAAGAAGAAAAAGTATTTATTGGTTTCACACACGACAAAACAAATTGACAAAAATTAAAAAAGTAAACATAAGAGAAACACTTAAGGTCAGGACATAATTAAACTGAATTAAAATTAGTCCCGTACGAATCCAAAATGCTACTATCTCAGCATGGTGCTGTAACATTTATGACAGATGACAAAGAGTATCCTATGTGCCAGGTCAAGTTATAAACTATATAGTACTAGCTGATGCCCGCGGCTTCACCCGCGTTGATGTCGGTCAAATTATGTACTAAAACCTTCCTTTTGAATCACTCTATCTATTAAAAAAAAACCACATCAAAATCCGTAGCGTAGTTTTAAAGATTTAAGCATACATAGGGATATAGGGACAGAGAAAGCGACTTTGTTTTATACTATGTAGTGATAGTACAATAAATTTCATCCATATCCGTTCAGTAGTTTTCGCGTGACAGTGTAACAAACATCCATCCATCCTCACAAACTTTGGCATTTATAACATACCCGGGAATCGTAGGACCTCACGGACAGCAGTCACGTTTGCGACCAATAGACCAACAAGCAGTCAGTAAGCCCATCTTTCTTTACACAGTATAAAAACTGTTTGTACGCTTACTGCCGCACTCAGAGAGCTTTAATGATTACTTATGCCATTAATTAGTAAAGGTTTTGACAGTTTTGTCATCACTACATAGTATAAAACAAAGTCGCTTTCTCTGTCCCTATATCCCTATGTATGCTTAAATCTTTAAAACTACGCAACGGATTTTGAAGCGGTTTTTTTTTATAGATAGAGTTATTCAAGAGGAAGGTTTTAGTATATAATTTGACCGACATCCACGCGGGTGAAGCCGCGGGCATCAGCTAGTACAAAATAATGTCAAGTCTTTACTAAGTGACGGCTTAAGTAATCATTAAATATCTCTGAGTACCGCAGTTAGGTCTTTTAAACTGCGCAACAGGTTTTAGTGCTGTTTTCGGCAATAGATAGAGTGATTTAAGGTTTATATCGACATTGCACCCGTGCGAAGTAAGTTAGTTTATTTATATTTTTGAAGAAATATAGTTCATCTTTTTTCAATACACTTCCTCGAAAACTAGCTCTTATTTCACTACGATTAGGTTCGAAATGCAACATATTTCGCACGCGTGCGGTAATCTTATTTTTCCGCAACCAAGGGCGGAAAAGAAAATTACCACAGATAACTATACCTTATATTATGTCCAAATCGATTAAAACAGGAAATTAAATAAAATCACAACTGACAATAGAGTCGGCAGTGTTTTTTTTTTAATTTCGTCATTTTGATTTGCGTCTTTACAGCATAAATATTTTTTTTATATTAAATTGTGTTTGTAAAAAGAATACCATAAATAAGCATGATTATTTTAAACAATTATTTACTTTATACCATACCTACTCTAAAAAGCTTATTTTATTCACGCAAAACAGTGAATAAAAAGGCCTTTTATTCACTGTTTTGTTTTTATTCACTATTTTGGTGTTTGAATTTGGAACACAAATATATATCTGGTCTCTATTTCAATGCTTACACAAACTCCTTGCGCTAAGATTCGAAATTCAAAACTCTTTGGTGCAAATAAATTCTCGAGATTTGATTGGTCGATATTTGCGACAAGGAGTTTGGCATTAGATTAATAAATATTGTTTCACAAGTTGACCACCCTAATGATAATAATAAGAAAATTACGCTTAATTTCAGTCATTGCTCTAATTTTAATGTCCATTTCAATTAATGTAACAATTGTTATTTCTTGATTAAATTTCTATTTTCGCTTAAATTATGTCTTTTCTCGTAGTCATGATATAAAGTATAGTATGCAACTCCTGAATAAAGTACGAATTTATATCGAGGGCCATGAATCACTCGCGTCGTTCAGGATTCTAACAGTTGAATCACTCGCTGCGTTCGTGATTCAATCATTAGAATCCCTTCACTTGCTCGTGACTCATCTACGGCCCTCGCTTTAAATCAGTCCTTTATTCACTAGTTGCATAATATACTATTTATGAACAAGTAAACATTTATTTGTGTTCTTAATTAAAAAATATTCGAATTTTATGTTTTTCCTATGAGGCTCTTTAGCGGCTTTATACCTTAGATTCTTCTTCAATCTGGCGAAATCAAACCGCGGAAAAAAAGCAAATGAAATCATAGTCTCCTTAAAATTGATGACAAAAATACTTAACTATCGTTATAAGTTAATTTCTTCGAAAGTGTATTGAAGAACGTCGTTTGATACACGTGGAAATTTGTTATTGCATTTCTCGACCACATGAACACCCTCGCCGTCCGCCTCGAATGCAATAAAAAACTTTCCGCACTTGTATCAAAATGTACTATTTTTAACCTCAGTGTAATATAATAACACATTGGCCAATCTAGAGATAGATAACAGGGCATCTTACTCAGCAGTATCAAGATACGGTTCGCCATACAGAGAATCGGTGTAGTCTGCTCGTTAACGTAACCTTGTATAAGCGGCGTGGTATTTTCGAGGTATAAAGAACATAAATAAAGCTTTTAATAAAATTTACGACCGCACCCGAAGAGAGCCGATCGTGGGCTAGTTCACTTCGGCTTAGGAAAGACCGTTTTAGGACCAAGTTCGAGGCGTCATTTTAACATGCGGTCCGCCCAGTCCTTACGGAGTAATATATAAGTCAATGTAAGCAATAGACCATCCGAATACACATTGTTTTCTCTTGTTTTTCAAGGCTGGCTGCGTCCACTTCTCCCCGATGCCGACGCCTCCCCAGTGTGACATCAAGGTCCTCATTCTCCTGTACACGCCGGACAAGAAAGCGTATCTTGGGTTCATACCCAACAACCAGATTACCTTCGTCGATCGACTCAGGAAAGTAAGTTAACCTAAAAGCATTTTTTGTTGTTAGCCTTTAAGACTAGCGCTACTAGGGTCCAGTGTGCAATGACCCGCCTCTATAGAGATGGTTCAGAATCGATAATATTTTCAAACATTTTTTTTTAATCATATATAATTGCTGTTCGCAACTAAAAGCGAACGTGTGGGATATCATAACAGTACAATTCAGTTCAACACACCAATTTTGCGGACGCACGCATTGCACGCACAAAAGTGCACTGATTCCCACTAGGCAAAGAATTTATTGAGACATTTTTAAATCAAAGGTTTTATTTTATTCTATACGATATTAATATTAGCTATCAGTGTTACAATGTGTAAAATATGACCTCAAATACCCTATTTTATACTAAGCTACTTCTCGTGGTTTACAGGTAATCCAGCAACAGAAGATAAGTCAGATAATCAGCAAGCAACAGTTGCCGGCCGCGGTCAGCAACGCGGGCGGTATGCAACAGAATATGCCGAACGCTACAATGGCAGGTCAGATATTGTAGCTTTTCAGATTTCTCTCTTTGACTGTGAAAAACGTGATGCAGTGTGCAGTAACGGAAAAAACAAAGAAAAATAAAAGCTTTATTTTAGAATTTTTAGTGTTTTTTAGGAAGTCGGTTTTTTTGCAGAAATATTTTTTTAAATTGTAGACTACACAAAGTCTTGCCATCATGAATCAATTTAACATTGTAGCTACAATTAAGTTATTATTATGTCAAAAAAGCCAGGAGAAATAAAAAACTAAACTACTAAACCGATTTTGATGAAATTAGTATGGGACTAATTGGAAACCATGATTATCTTTTCATAAAAACAATATATTTTTTTGAATTGGTTTATAAATGTTGGAGTTATGAGGTAAAGTATATACAAAAAAATACTGTCTTTATGAGAACCTCCTTCTTTTTAAAGCCGGTTAAAAATTTAAAGTACATAATCTAAACCAAATAAAAACTAACTACACTTGTTTTTTTGGTGTCTTCTATGATCACGAGAAAGCTTACAGTTTCTAACTGCCGCACTCAGAGAGCTTAGTAAAGGTTTTGACAGTTTTGTCATACAAAAGTATGTCAAATCTTTACTAAGTGACGGCTTGAGTAATCATTAAATATCTCTGCTTACCGCAGTAAGTAAGCTAAGTTTTAGTAAGTTTAACTTAAGGTTTCCATCTACTATACTGTAGGTACCGGAGCCATGCCGGGCAGCGCGGGCATGTCGCCGATGTCTGGCGGCGGTATGGGCGCGGGCATGCAGGCGGCACCCAGCGGGCCCGGCGTTGCGGGCATGCCCGGACCTGCCAGCAACCAAGCCATGGTGCAGTCGCAGATGCAGCAGCACCCGCAGGTAAAAAAATACCTAGCAGTCTACTCTTAAAATAAAAGTGATAAAGAAATCATTTATTTGGCACAATGAACTGCATACAAGGACCAAATTGAAATATTAAAGGAAATCGAAGGAGGATGCGTAGGTTCAAAACTTTTGGAACATGTGGAGGGAGGCCTTTACCCAGGAAAAAAAACCATAGTGGATAACAGTCCATCCTCTCTTATGGAGACGTGCGGTAATTGACTAATCGCATCACATGGTTGAAATCCACATCGCATCTTTAATCTCTGCTGTGGTTGGTCGCATGTTACACGTCTCTGGACCGATCGGTTTTGGTGAATACTGATCTATTGTATTTCACTTTTTATACGTTATTTTTTTTTCCCAAGTGAATAAAGATTTAGTTCAATTCATTTATTCACTAACAATTTTTACATTGTGTCTGAATTTCTATAACTAAATATACACTAAGAATCATACATGCAATCCATATTTAAAACATCACAATTAACCAAATATATACAGGGTAGTGCCGACAATACGACAATAAATGAAACCATTGGTAGTTCTAGTCCATAGGAACATTATTAAACTATCAAAAAAGTTTTAACACCAAAATAAAAAAACAATAAAACTAAGTAGCATAAAACTGTTAACGAAATATATTACAATTTACAAACAAATATTGGTTTACTAACCTTAGGAATAATTAGCACCGATTAACGAGTGGAAATAAAATGTAACAAAAGAATTTGGCAAAGACATTTAGGTAGTTTGTTGTCGTATGGTCTTCACCACAAAGGTGTTAGGATTTATTTGATAGTTTAATAATGTTCCTATGAACTAGAACTACCAGTGGTTTACTTTATTGTCGTATCATCCGAACCACCCTGTATACCAAATTGAATATCGATTCATATTTAAACCATCAAAAATTTCCAAATTAAATTAAATTCAGAAAAATAATAAAACGAATAAAACAAATAAAAGTGTGAATATATTTCCCAATTAATTTAGAACCAGCAAAGCATGTTCTCTTCTTCCACACTTCTAACTGACCCCCACCTTCAAACCCCCAGGGCATGATGATAGGCGGTTCAATCGGCCAGCAAGTGCAGCAACAAGTAGGAGGCAAGGGTCCCCGCCCCGTCACCCAGCTTGATGGCCTGGAGGCAGCTCGCCAGCACAACCTGGAGAAGATCCAGCACCTGCAACAGACCCTGGAAGCTGCTCATCAGCAGGAGGCCCAGTTCAAGTCGCAGATGGATATCATGTCGCACCTGCATGCGGCTCAACAGCAAGAACAGCATTATAAGCAGCTGGAGGTAATATTTAATAGAATATAACATCATGCCTGTAATCCCCGAACGGTTAGGCGGAGTTGTACTCATGAGCACACCCACATTTAGGTAGTTGACAAAAAATATATAATTAGTCCGTCAGATAGATTTCCAAATAATATTGGATATTTTTTCTTTTTCACGTAAACAAATAATGAAGACAATACAGTGCTTCGAAAAGTCGTGTGACGTCATAGTTTGGTACATTTTTTACCAGAAAGTGACATTAAAAACCCCCACTCATGATCTTCGACACGTTTTATTTTCGACATTTTGTATTAAATTGATAAAACAAAAAACACGTATCCAATATTTTTCGATAGTCGCCACTGTTGATTCTGGCTTACAGGAATTGCAGTGGTTTGGGAATAGTGTGGCGGGCTTGTCCCAAAATAAAATGTTACCTACAACAACAACAACTTACTTTACCCCCCCCCCCCATTTTTTTACTTATTTTTTGTATTTGTAATGTGTTGTATGTGTAATGCTTTTTTGTGTATCTTTATAAGCTCGTCATGTTTCTGCAACAAATAAATATTTAATCTTTCTTTCTTTCAATGTCCTCAGGAGCAACAACGCAAGCATCAGTTGCAGCAACAGCTACAGCAACAGTTGCGCGGCGCGGGCGGCGTTGCACACCCGCCGCGCGTCATGCGACCGCTGCTACCTTCCAACCCTGGGCTCAGGCATCTGTTGCAGCAGGTACGTGGCACTATGTATGTGTGGGGATGAGGCCCCCGACCAGGAAAGGTGGGCTGATACCAGTCAGGGGTGCACGTAAATGTACTTGTATCTCTCGGGCCCCCGACACATGGTAGTAGGAACTGTGGGTTTTTAGTCGGTTAGAGTCCGACTAACCCCCGCTCGCCCCAAGCGGAGGGTATCCATGAGGAATTTGCCACTCAAAAAAAAAGATTACATTATGATAGTACACTTTAATCAGAACAGGGCTTCAGTAATTTTCGGGTCCCGAGTAAACACGAACGTGTCGTACACAGCTCTATAATAGATCTCATCATCGAGAGCTCGTATTTCCGAAGATATACGATGATTCCCGATACAGATTTTGAATACCTGTATTAAGGTGAAAGCGTTTCTTACATTAATTTCATGATTTTATTTTTTATATCTCTATAAATAAATTCCAATCAATCCTGTTCAACATACAGCCTGACACTGAGCAGAAAATGCAAAAAACGTAAGAAAAATTTAACTTCGCGGGCTACCCTAGCGCTTCCTCCACCTTAAGAGGTATAAGGAAAACCAGGGATGGGGCCTTAATATACATCGAATTGAATTTTATGAAAATAAATAACATGGAGAATAAAATTAAAACTTGTTATTTGTCAAAAAAAGGATAACTCTGAATGATTATTTTTACATCACCACAGAATATCGTAATACTCAAAGCCAGAGCTGAAAATTCGCGCGAATCAAAAACTGATCTATAGAAGTATATATTTCAAGTGAAAGATTTATTTTTGGAAAGACTAAACACACGAGGTATTTATCATCCTTTATTGCGCAGGTTTGCCAAACAAATATCAACTTATGCGTAGTTAAAATAAAGTCTCAAATAAATACACTTTATTTAATCTGAGAGCACATCAAAGCGAACGGAGGTATGGGGTTATTTATTTTGTACTTTATTTTAAGAAGTGCAATGTTGATATTTGTTTGGCGTTTCACAGCTCTTCGTCTGAGAAGATACCGTTAAACTTAGATATCCACATGTAATAATACCGTACTCAGTAAAATGTAATGTATTCTTCATAATATATTATTCTTCATGTATAGTGCATATCTGCAAAAGTTTAGAAAAAAAGCCTTAAAAGCGGACACAGTAAGGAACATTTTTCCCTGTTCCCTTTTCTTAGATGCGCCTGGTATACGACGACAGTACTTAAATGAATAGAAATTAGTAATAAGTACAATTTCACCATCACCCATGAATTCATAATTCTTTATTTCTTGTAGAAATTAATAATAGTTTTAGAGAAACTTAACAAAAAACTAGTGGTGTAAATAATTTGCTAACTTCATGACCTCGGCTCGGCATAAACAATTATTTTTTAATACCATAGAGTCTTATCACTTTGACAGTTCGTCTTTATTGTCTATGGCATAGATAATAAAGACGAACTGTCAAAATGAAGAAAAAAAATTTAAAACGTCTTACATTTCGAGGTTCATGCTATTTATTTTTATTTGGTAGTCTTAGTATTATAAGGAAACTTGTATAATTGACAGAGAAAACCTCATTTATTTATTTATGAAAGATGGCTTCACAGCTTACAGTAAAATAACTTAAATTTATTACAAAAAATGATTATCTCTCTGTCTTCTAATACATGATGTGTAAGGGACATTGCCGAGTGAATTTGCTACCATCATTCAGCACATATTTTTAAAAAGTATCTGCTGTTTATGCAAAAGTATGGTTTTAAAAAAATATTTCTCAATCGATACAAATAAAGAAAATTGAAGTACCTATCTGTTTGTAATTTCAAAATAACAGCTTTTTACCCGACTGCGGTGAAGCCCAAAAGGAGGGTTATGTGTGTGTGTTACAGATTTTTTGAAATTATATGCGGTACCTACTACTAATACAAAAAAGAAACATTTAATATTTGTCTGTTTGTTCTGGCTATTCTCCGCAAATGTTGGACAGATTTTGATGGCAGATAGCTGATGTTATAAGGAGTATTTCATTTCATTTTTGAAAAAGGATTAGGGTTATATTCGAATGAGAATTTTTAGTAAGAACATTGACATTTATAACAAGCAGGTATAATTTTTCTCAAAATGTACAAACAGCAGATTCTTTTCTTCGATCGATGTCCCTAACACTGTTTATAGTTATAACCATTTATAGCGCTCTTTCAGGTTTCAACGAGTATCAGTAATTAACGCTTTCTCATCATTTCAGCTTGTTTAACATGTCGTGCGCAACTTTATAGAGAGTTGGGCGAGGTTAAGAGTGACGTTGCTTGTCATTTTGGGTATAACACGCGATATTAAAAGACTATCTATCGCAGAGAAAACAACAAGTTAGGGTAGGAGAGGTTACAAGTGATCAAGCGGCGGTATCATTCGGCGTTCCTCAGGGAAGCGTACTAGGCCCAACACTCTTCCTGGTGTACGTTAATGACCTCTGCAACATGAACATCAATGACGCAGAGGTCTTCTCTTATGCCGATGATACTGCGATAGTCTTCTTTGGTAACTCCTGGAAAGATGTGAAGCGAAAAGCTGAGGTAGGCTTGGCCCATGTAGCTAACTGGCTTATCAATAACTTGCTCACACTAAATACATCTAAAACGAACTACATATGTTTTAGTATAAGCAAAAACACACAACCTAGTGATAATTTGAACATAAAAGTTCATGTATGCGGTGATACTAATAATAGACAGTGTAATTGTTCGGTTATTAAACAGGTAACACAGACAAAATATTTAGGCGTGATACTCGACCAACGATTATCCTGGTATCCCCACCTTGATCAAGTAACGAACAGACTTAGGAGATTAAGCTGGATTTTCAAGACTCTCAGACATATCGCACCAAAACAAATAAATACGAACAGTAAACTAAACTCGTCTAGAAACATATTAAATGAGATTTACGTGGCTTTAGTTCAGTCTGTCTTGACATATTGCATCCCCGTTTGGGGTGGGGCTGCAAAAACCAATTTTATCAATGTAGAACGCGCCCAACGAGCGTTAATTAAGACCATGTATTTTAAAAAGTTAAGATATCCTACTGAAACCCTGTATCAGATAAGTGATTTGCTCTCAGTTCGTAAATTATACATTATTCAAATAATTCTAAAAATGCATAAAACCTTAAAATATGACTCAAGTAAAATAACCCAGAGAAGAAAAGATCTAATCGTTCAAATTCCCCATACTAAAACTGTATTTGCGGGGAGACAATACAACAAGCGATCAGCTTTCCTTTATAATAAAATTAACAGTAAAATTAACATATACCCAAAAAAATACTACGAATGCAAAAAAACTTTAATAGATTGGATAAAATTACTAAATTATGACGACACGGAGGCACTATTGGAACACATTAAGTAAAATTTTGTGCTAATTGGGTAGTAATAAACACTCAACTTATCCACACATATAGCTATAAACACCATAAGCACAACACACATATACACTCACACATGCGCACGCACACACATATATACACACACACACACACGATTAAGATTAGTAATACCTAGCTGTAAATACCTAGGTTAATTTATATTTTGTATTGCTTAGCTATGGAAGAGCGGGGCTCCCCAACACAGGCATTACTTGCTTACAGGGGAGCTCCAAACACAAATATTGTAAATCTAAACTTGTTAAAGCAATAAACCATTTGTATTTGTATTTGTATTTGTATTTGTATTGTTGAGCAAAACATGAGGATTTAATGGTTGAGTCTCACACTTGTTTAATCAATAATAACTTACATATACTTAAAATGGCTTAACGGTATGACTCTCGTAAATATAACAAAAAAAACGCAACTAACACTCGTCATCATTCTCTTGCCTTTATCACAATTTATTTTGGGTCGGCGAAGCATGTCTCTATACTTCTCTATTACTTGTCATCTCATCAGACACCTCTTTTCTTGCCATCATCTTTTACACAGTCCATCCATCGTTTCTCTGGTCTTCCTAATATTACACAATCAAATTGTGTGTTGTTGGACATAAGTCCAACAACAACGTTACTCACACACACATTACAACATTAAACACTCACATTACAACGTTACACACACTCACATTACAATGTTACACACACTCACATTACAACTTTGCACACACTCACATTACAACGTTTATCACACTAACATTACAACGTTAAACACACTCACATTGCAACGTGAAACACACTCATATTACAATGTGAAATACACTTACTTACATTACAAACACATTTACATTGCAACGTTACATACACTAACATTACAACGTTACACACTAACATTACACGTCACACACACTCACATTACAACGTCACACACACTAACATTACAACATCACACACACTCACATTACAACGTTCAACACACTCACATCCCATGTTCTGCTCAACGACAACGTCACTCTGATCTGCCACGACGCTCTACTCAACATCGCTGCTCCGAATGTTTTTAGCAACAGCAGCAGCCCCGCGGTGCTCGGCCGCACATGTGAGCGGCCCCCGCCTCCCCGCGACCCTCACCCCCCCGCACGCACTTAACGCACGCACAAGTAATGCTTCACACCTTCTACTACTGATTTGTGTGAGCTATGACATGTACTGTGACTCTATGGTTTGGGCTGGAAGTAGGTACAATTTTACCACTATATATAAAATCAAACCGTTTATTGCATTGTATTGTATAACGGGCCGGAGCCCGCTTAAAAATAATTGTTATTGGCTAATAGGTATGTTTCCTGACTAAACAAAATATGATTCTGTTTAGTCCGTCAGTTAGATTGTCGAAAAATATTGGATACGTGTTTTTAGGGTTCCGTAGTCAACTAGGAACCCTTATAGTTTCGCCATGTCTGTCTGTCTGTCCGTCCTCGCTTAATCTCTGTGACCGTTAGCACTAGAAAGCTGAAATTTGGGACCAATATGTGTATCAATCACGCCGACAAAGTGCTAAAATAAAAATTGGAAAAAAATGTTTTATTAGGGTAGCCCCCCTATATGTAAAGTGGGAAGTGTTTTTTTTTTTAATTTTAACCCTAATGTGTGATATATTGTTGGAAAGGTATTTAAAAATGAATAGGGGTTTACTAAAATCATTTTTTGATAATGTCAATAATTTCGGAAATAATCGCTCCAAAAGTAAAAAACAAAGCGTCCCCCCCCCTCTAACTTTTGAACCATAAGTTTAGAAAATACGAAAAAAATCTGAAAAGTAGAACTTTATAAGGACTTTCTAGGAAAATTATTTTGAACTTGGATGGAAACAACAGATGGAAACTGCAGTTAACCAATATAATTTGGTCCCTGAATCGTATGAGCGCCTATACAATCCAGAGGTCAAGTTTCATTTGCCCGTATTTTTTTTTTAACTTCGTTTACATAATATTTTATTATCTACGGAACCCTACACTGAGCGTGGCCCGACACGCTCTTGGCCGGTTTTTGTTTTATCAAATAACATAATAAAAATTGAATAAGATAAAACGCGACACAAATCATGAGTGGGGGCTTTTGACGTCACTACGTGGTATAAAAATGCAGTGCGATGCGATGTGACGTCACACGAGTTTTCGAAGCACTGTATCGTCTTCATTTTTCGTTTATGTGAAAAAAGAAAAAATATGTGTCCAATATTTTTTAGAAATCCATCTGACGGAGTAATTAGATTTTTTTTTTGTCAACTACCCTATTAAAAACGTCTTCTTTTCAAGATTTTTAATATAGTATCACCTACAAAAGTCTGAAGAGAAAAGGGATAAAATGATGTGATGCTCCCGTTTTAACTTCCTCTTGGCTAAAGACATGTCATTAGTTCACTTTTTATGTTGCATGCTTTTCCTAGGTTTGTCTCTTTCAGTTCTAAAATAATTAATACCTAACATAGATCTAACATTTTCATTTATTTTTTATTAAAACCCGCTTTAAAAATAGTTTCATCATTAATTCTCATTCTCTATCATTGAACTGTAAATACCTTTTTCATGTAATTTTAAGGGTTTCATGAACATACTTAGAAATAAAAATAATCGAAATTTGCGAATAAAAAAATTACAATAATTACTGTTGTTATTGTGTACGTCTTAATTTTAGGTTGTTGTTTTAAAAAGTGCTGTAAAATAGATAAGTATACAGACCACGTAAATGTCACCGTATATATTTCAAAATTAATTCTTCAAAATATTTAATCTGGGTAAAAAAAGAAACTAAATACCTATCTGAAATGACTGAATTTCAATAGAACATTTAGTGGCATATTTTGTTACATTTTAACCCTACTATGACGTCCTGTAAGAAACACGTCGAGTTACCAGTAACACTGTATACAGGGTTAGTTTTCAATGACCACCCAAAATTTTAAATTAAAATTTAGATATCAAGCTGAAGGTGATTTTTAAATATTATAGTCCAAATTTTTATTTTTTATTTTTTTATTTGCAATGGGCTTGCTCTTGACCTCAATCTAACCCTAAGGGCAAAGATGAGGTCGACGATGGAACGAGCTTACCCAGAAGAAGCCTATTTACTCGCGACTTAAATAGATTGGGGTTATATGAACTCGGGAAAACCGACGCAGGCAGGGAGTTCCACTCCTTGGCTGTGCGCATAATAAAGGACTTAGCAAAGCGCTTCGTTCGAATGTGTGGAACATCGACTAGGTATGGGTGATAACCTGCAGTACGCCGATGGAAGAAGGGAGATGGTGGAATCAGCCCGTGGAGTTCCTGCGCACACTCTCCGAAGTACAGTCTGTAGAAGACGGACAGACAAGCGACTTTGCGGCGGTGGGCCAGGCTATGTAGCTTGGCAACCAGCTTAGCGTCACCAATTAGTCTCCTGGCTCTGCGCTCTACAGAGTCAAGTGTGGCAAGTTGGTATTTGGCTGAGCCATCCCAAAGGTGACAGCAATACTCCATGCCGGACCGGACTTGAGCTTTATATAATATTGAAAGCTGTCCAGGTTTGAAGTACCGCTTAACCTTGTTTAGGATACCCAGCTTTTTTGCCGCAGTTTGAGCTTTTGACTCAATGTAGGCGCCGAAGTTCAGATTCGCGCTCAACTTCGTGCCAAGGAGCTCGAGACTGTCCGTGACTTGTACAGACGCACTCCGAAAAGTAGGGGCCAGATCAAACGGACTCCTTTTGGCGGTGAACAGACACACTTGCGTTTTGGTGGCGTTGAAATCAACCAGATTCTAGTCACCCCACTTGGAGACAAGACTTAAGGCTGAATTCGTGCGCTCTACCATGGCCTCTCTCAATGAACGTACTAGACCGGCTGGACCGGCTTTTGCACTAGATGTATAGCTCTCCATGACAGTGCTGTCATCCGCGTACCCAACAATACCAGGAACAAGGAGGTCATTGATGTGCAGCAGGAAAAGTGTCGCGGAGAGAACAGACCCCTGAGGAACTCCGGCATGGATAGCCATAAGGTCGGAGGAGCAGCCATCAATGACCACTCGGATCGACCGTTCACTCAGGAAGTCAGATATCCAGCAGCAAAAGTCAGCGGGAATGCCGTATGCTGGAAGTTTGCTCAACAAACTTGCGTGCCATACCCTGTCGAAAGCCTTCGAGATGTCCAGCGACACGGCAAGAGCCTCGCCGTGTTTCTCGATGGCCTCGCCCCAGCAGTGCGTAGCAAACACCAGAAGATTCCCAGTTGACCGTCCTCGGCGAAAACCATACTGACGGTCGCTGAGTAGGTCGTTTACTTCAAGGTGCGCCAGCAGCTTACCGTTGAGTACCCTTTCCATTACTTTACAAAGTATGGAGGTGATGGCGATTGGTGATTGCTTCTTTACCTAGTGGGAAATTCACTTGTGTGCGTGCGTGCACCGCTAAATTTATATGTGTGTGAACTGCTACCTATATAATTATGTTGTTGAACTCAATTGTGCTGTCGTAATATCCACAAGTTCGCTTTTTGTGGCGGACATATAAAATGACAAAAAAAAAGCTGCTTTTTTTTTGTCATTTTATATCGATTCTGAATCATCTCTGAAAATTTGGCCTGTAATTGAAAACTTACCTTGTATTGCCTATTCTCAGTAGCTACCTTTTTTCTCTACGTTGTTACCTATTACACAGCAAAGAAAAAAAATATATAAAGAAAATAATAATAATAATAATAAATAATAAAGTGCCTGTATACTTATCTAGTTTATTACACATAAGCCTTATACCAGCACATGTCTCCATATTAAAGTCGATGTCTGTCCCTAGCAGCCGCAGTACAGGCCCGGGGGCGGAGCTCCCAGGCCGGCGTCGCAGCCCCAACAGTTTGACGACGTCAACAGCTACTCGGACTTCATCTAGGCCTTGCCACCGCATGTGTGGGCACAATGGGACGATGATGATGAGATTCATTGAAAAAATTGATGGCTTTTTGGCGTATTTGTACAAAATTTCGCGATAGACAGTGACCATAAATATGAGGTCCCATTATAATAGACGGAAAAACTATTAAAAAAACGCTAAAAATGTTATCGATTTATTTATTAACGAGGTGAATGACCGAGAAATTAATGTATTTTCTCTATTACTGCATGCACCGATAAATGTGGCCACCCCGTAATTTGGCTAATACAGAATACCCTGTGTCTTTTCGATATCGCAATTTTTTGCACAAATGCGCCATTGAAGGTTACGATGGTACCCACACATGTATTTATTCAGGAACGTCTTCATGAAATATTATGAAATGATTAGATCTTCTATTATAATATTGTAACTCTTTTACTTTACGGTAGGAAATAATGTAATCTTATTTTATTGTTGCTTTGGTGTTACTGACGATCCGTATTTGTTCACTGTAACTCGTAAAGAAAAGGACACTGTACGTTCATCTGTTATCCCTGTTACCGGCCAAACCCAATTTCTTTTAAAACTAGTTTGTTCTAGGCTAAACCGTTTTATCTTGTCAGGATACACGAACCCAAACAAAGCAATTACACTGCACCCAACATGGATGTAGCACTCGCTGGTCACTGCCGGCATCGCTCGCTACGCTCGCTCGGCTCGCGCGTGGTTGGTCACAGGCTCACAGCTCTAACCTAACCCATTTAAATGGTTTGCTCTATGATCGTTATTGTGTGAAGAGTCCTAGTTTGGCCTAGCACAAACTAGTTTGACCTGAAATCGGGTTCGGATGGTAACATCCCAATCACCAAAACAATCAAATGATCATATTTCTTTCATACTCAACCTTCCATAAAAACCTAGATTGTTGACTGATATCATAATTCGTTGTAGAAAAAGTATTGTTGGCGTGCGTTTAGACAAATTTTATATAATATTGTTAGTATATTAATTGATCCTTCGTTTTCTGAAAGCCTAATCAATAAAACATCGTGAGAAATCCGGCATGTCCTAGAACAAAAATATTCGAAGACATGTGACATCTACCAACCCGTACTGGGCCCGCATGGTGGATGGCTCACTATAGTTCTATTCAAACTTTATGGCGGCTCGGAAGTTAGCTACAAGTGACGATGCGATGCGTCCTTTGCGTCCCGCTGATACCTAAAATTGTGTTCTACGCAGCTTTACTAGATGTTCCGAGCCGCCATGTTTGAACCGTTATATTTGCGCAAACCGTCACTTGCAGCTAACTTCCGAGCCGCCATAAAGTTTGAACAGAACTGTACCTAGTACAATGGATAGGCTTTCAGAAAACAAGAGGTTTGGTTTGATAACTTTGAAATAAACCAAGCCTTTTTCCAGCTTTGATGTGCACGGTTGACTTCATATGAATAAGTAATAAATGATGTTTTTAACAAAAAGGTTTTTAATTTCAGTTCCTTAGTTTTATCTTTTTCTCAGGAAACTCACCTTACTCACCATTATTTCAGTAGCAAAGCAAATAAGTTTGTAGGCTAAATTTTGAAATTTGTAGTAAAATATATCCAAGTAAAACTAACTCCTCAAACATTTGAATTGAGGAGCTTTTAGTAGTAACTTAGTGTGTTCGAATTTGTAACAGTACAACTTTTTACTATTATAACTTTAGGAGCGTCTAAGTATTACGTAACGAATTTGGGGGTAGAGTCTTGTAAAACGTTACGATGCGTTACAGGGGCGGGAGGGGCTGGTTTGAATTATGCGTTACGTATCTTTGTTTTTTTAACCCTTCATCAGAACGGTCGCGTAGAAATTTCCTCGCGCATTTTTTTCTAAAAATTTCGAATATTAGCTAAAGTGGTCACTTGGTTCGTAACGTTTTACTAGGGGGGAGTAAAAATATTCAAAAATTGCGTTACGTAATACTTGAACGCTCCCTTTACTTTAAATACCTCCACGACCTCCGTTCTATTTTTTGCGTAGTTACTATGCTTGAGTGCTTGGTTGACTGCTTCGTGAAGGATCCGTTTACACCAGGGGAAAACCGGTGTTGGAACAGTGGGAATGTCGTATGTTGATTTTGCTCGGTAAAAGTAAGGTATGAGTATATTATTAGAAGATGTTATAGAATGATGGAAAAGAAGTCTTCTATCTTGGTATGGACATGTAATGAGGAGGGATGAAACGCATGTGACTAAAATACTAGCCAAGTGCGAGTCGGACTCGCGCACCGAGGGTTCCGTAAAAACAAAAGTTTAAAATTATTAAAAATATTTTTATTCAATGATGTAACTTTGGAGGGTATGAGGAACAGGGAGTAAAGTTCCTCATCCCCAATAGAAAAGGGAGGATCCTCCGACCAGACGGGTGTTGTGTCTGGTGGGCTAACTGCCCGACATTCATGTAAGTCGGGATTTTCTATTTAAGCTAATGTCGCGGATAAAGTTGATAGCGCGATGTAGGATTTGCCAAATTAGTTCGCATGTGTTGCGATAGATGTCGCTGTCGCCACATAACTAAAACTTTGTTTTTCTCAAATTTTCCTTTACCTGTGCTATAAGACGTTGCTTCGTACCAATTTTCAAGATTCTGAGTTCACGGGAAGTACCCTGTAGGTTTTGATTCCCTTGCGAGTGTCGAAAATTTGCGGCATAAACGTCTGTATCTTTTGATTGCGTAGGCTTAGAAGTTGGATTTTTTCACAGCTTTTAAGGGACAGTAGACCTGAGTATTCGATATAAATTTCGGCTTGATACCTCCACGCGTTCCTGAGAAAAAGGGTCTTGACAGACAGACAGACGGACGGACGGACAACAAAGTGATCCTATAAGTATAGTATAAGGGTTCTGTTTTTTCCTTTCGAGGTACGAAACCCTAAAAAGTGCTGTATATTAATATTGATAGATGGAGAGGGAGAGGAAAGCCAAAGAAAATATGGATGCATTGCGTGAGGAATGATATAAGGGAGAAAGGAGTAAATGATCGCGTGGCGTCTGGCAGAGGAGAATGGAAGAAGAAAACGTGTTGCGCCGACCCCAATTACAATGGGACAAGGGCAAGAAGATGATGATGCTAGGATAGGTAAATAAAAGGCATTTCTTGTAAAATATCTTCTTATATATTAAGTATTTGTTTTCGAATTAAGTATACAAAGAATACAAACACTAGAAGTCTAGTTAGGTTTTAACTTTTGGTATAAAACTCTGGCACTAATAGATAGAGCTCTTGCATATCATAGATAGTTACAAGAAATAAAGATATTTGTACCATAAAAGATGTCTAAGTTACATTGAATATTGTAAGGTCAAAATTTATTCGAAGCAACGAATTCTTTATACTAATACCTTCCTCTTGAATCACTCTATATATATTGCTAAAAACGACATTATAATCCGTTGCGTAGTTTAAAAGTTCTAAGCGTACAAACAGCGGTAGCGATTTTGTTTTATACTATGTAAAGATAAAAATATTTCAGGAATAAATACTCTTGAAGATTACAGTAAAAGTGGCCCAACCCTGTTTCTAACAGAAATAATTTTGGAATGAACACTTGCAGGAATAATTACATTAATAGGTTCTATAAAGGGGCTTCGAAACGGGCAATATTTTACTGCAATATGTGGCTGCATTACAAGTCATACTATTCTTAACTCTGTACGCGGGATCCGTTTCTACATTTTTATTTGTTGTATCCACGGATCCCGGGATCCGTGGAGACAATCCCCACTCTTCACTTGGTGTGTGATCCCTTGGGAATAAACACAAAAAGTTGCCCTATCGAGTTACACATGTATGTGTCTGGATGGGATTTTTATTCACAATTTTTCCCAACGAGTCACACTGTGACATGTTACAGTGTGACTCGTTGGGAAACACCCCAATATTGCAGTGTGGCCAAGCATTTTCACGTGTAGCCGGAAATATTTTCAAGATGGCCGAGCAATACTTGCTAATAGTACAGCCACACATTGCCGGGAAAGTATACCCCGTTTAGAAGCACCTTTATGGATTTATAATACATTTTATTTAAAGCCAAAAAGCTCAGAATAGTACACATATCATATCGGCTGAGTCACATTCACTTTCAAGATAAAATAAATGCAGTAATTTCAAATAGGAAATATACAATGTGCAAGGGACACCACGTATTCAGTAATCAAGCTGAACATCAGAATCATTATGTTATATACTTAATGCCGTGAGTAAGGAAGAGATTATTTTCAAAGTTAAAATACAAGGTATTATTAACTATTCTCAGATAAATATATGAAAAGTAGAATCTTATTCGAGTAACAATATAGCTACTACACATTTTGTATAAATATAGTGTGACTGGTAAGAGGGTAGTTGACAGACTAAATAAAATGATTCTGTTTAGTCCGTCTGTAAGATTATCGAAAAATATTGGATACGTGTTTTTTTTTTATCAAATTAATAAAAATTGACGAAAATAAAACGTGTCAAAGATCGTGAGTGGCTGGTGACGCCATTTTCTGGTAAAAAATGTACCAAACTGTGACGTCGCACGACTTTTTGAAGCACTGTATCGTCTTCATTTATTGTTTACGTGAAAAAAGAGAAAATACGTGTCCAATATTTTTTGGAAATCTATCTGACGGACTAATTTGTTTTTTTGTCATAGTTGACAAAAAAAACAAATTAGTCCGTCAGATAGATTTATGATTTATGTTCGCCTAACTGGTCAAAATGTACTGAACAGCTGATTTTTTCCTCTGATTACAGGTTTGGTCCCATAGTGTTATAACGAGTACAATCACGTGTTTAAGTATCGATCACTGATAGGGACTACCCTATACTTAAACACGTGATTGTACTCGTTATAACACTATGGGACCAAACCTGTAATCAAGGGAAAAAATCAGCTGTTCAGTACATTTTGACCAGTTAGGCGAACATAAATCAGTCGCTAATCAACAGTCACCCTATATTTGAATATTACATATAAATAACAGTACTAGGGCGTAAGGCAGTTGTCCCACCGTTAGCGATAAGCGAGCTAGTAAATAAAAACGAGTTTTATGTTCTCAATCTTCTCTGACCTGAATCCAAAAAATCAGAGGACTTGGGTTCAAAGTCGAGACCTAATATATATCAGTCCGGGGTCACACCATTGGACGCACGCACGTACTGCGATCCACCAATTAATAGTATGTATCTCCTTTTACTGATACGAGGCCTACATCATCATCTGCCTAGCCTTTTCTCAACTATGTTGGGGTCGGCTTCCAGTCTAACCGGATGCAGCTGAATACCAGTATTCTACATGGAGCGACTGCCTATCTGACCTCCACAACCCAGTTAGTACTGGGTAATACAACAGACCTATCAATTGTAAATTTCTTGAGGGAAAAATAATGGATACTAAGTCGCTTTCTAGTCTACGGTGGGACAGCAGCCTAAGGCCAGCTCAAGCTTAACTAAGTCGCGCTTCATCCGAAATTAAACCTTATTGGTAAAAATTGAAGGCGCATATTCTTACAAGCGACTGTGATCAAGCGTATTATACGAATAAGAACATTAAAAACATGTAAATAAGGCTCAATTTCTGATGAAACGCAACTGAGTTCACTATATAGATCTTTGCCTTTTAGTATGACACATGGAGCGTAAGAAGGAGACAGATACACAAGTATGAGTGAGAAGGATGACGCTCTACAAATCCGAAACTTAACTAAAATTCATAGTGCAATATTTTCGAAGTATAATAATTATCGGTGCCTCTGGTGAAAAAAGATTCAAGGCCCAGTTTCCACTAAAGCGGAGAAGAGCGGAGACGAGAGAGATGTGCGGAAATCGACCAATCACATTATTTAAAATTTACATCTGGTCTTTCGCCCTTCCTGTGATTGGTCGAATTTGGGACATCTCTCCGCTCTGCTCGTCTCCGCTTTCATGGAAACCGGGCCTTAGCTTACCTATCTCTAAAAATAAAGATACTTGCGAAATCGGACTTATACCCCTTTTCACTAGAGGCACAGATTTATGGTAGGGCACTGTACATACGTAGCCAAAGAAGATGACACTTTTATCAGACTTAAAGGAATAACATTGAATTTATCATTAATTCATTCAAAAATCTCACTTAATTACACTAAAATGGATGACGGACTAGACAATCAGATACTTCACAGTTAAAATAGAACATAACATCACGCCTGCAATCCTCAAAACGTTAGGCAGAAGTGTACCTAATAGTACGCCCACATTTTGCCAGATATGTTTAAGTCCCATGAAATAGGACTACGCTAGTATGGCTTGAAGAAGAGCTCTTCATTCAGACCTCACCAAATGTATATTTTTATTACATAGGGCATTTACCTGAGTGGGGGGTCGTGACGTCACTCACCGGTAAAGAATGTCAAACTAATGTTTTAGAATATGACGTCACACGAGTTTTCAAAGCACTGTATCGTCTTCATTGTTTGTTTACGTGAAAAAAGAAAAAATACGTGTCCAATATTTTTTGGAAATCTATCTGACGGACTTATTATATTTTTTTAGTTAAGTACCCTATTGATCTGCAAGTCTGATTGCCTAGTCCACCATCTTATTTGTCCCGTCAGATTTGTGACTATAAACTAATAAATACATCATTTCATTATACATATAATTTGTTACTGTACGCTAAAAATGCTTATTTTGTATCTCAGTTACTACTATGTTCGAAATACACAATTTTGTTAATCATTTCTATTAAAAATACATTGTTTTATTAATTAATATTTATCTCGCTTTCTATCACTACAGTGACAAAAAGAGACAGCGCAGAACTGTTAGACAATTTTTAAACTATCAAAGAATTTGGGAACCCAATTTCTTATTTATCACATTTAAGTAACTTTATGTAACATATTGTATGATATGTTAAAAGCATTAAAAAATTCGTGAAATTTTAAATTCGATAAAACGCTAAAATGTATATAAAAGCTACATAAAGGGAATGCATTCATAATTTCTTTCTGATTCTGACACAAAAAAAAACATACTTATTGAAATGTTTTTTTCATAGAAAATAATTTTTATTCTAAATTAAGAAGTATCGAGAAATTGTAGGTTTTTCATAATCTCCTTTTCGGAAACACGAAACGAAACTTTGTTCTAAACCTAAGCGTCTGTAAAGAGTGTCATAAGATGGACAAACCAAAAGATTTAAATGGATGGATGACCATGACGGATGTCAAAACTCACTAGTTGTAACTTTGACACGTTTTCGCGTGATCTTAGGAGTGACCCACCCATTTAAATCTCTCAGTTAGGTACCATACACCGCTGTTAACTCCGTAGAGAGTTACAAGCGACATATTATGGTATGACCATCTTAAGCCACAGTGTATAGACAAGTACTAACATAATATTGAGTATTAGCACCCTGCTACTCATAAAATGTGTATTTTACTTTACTGTCTTATTTTGTGTAGAAATATCAGAAATATGGCACACAGAAATCAACATTTCGAGAATTTTAGAGTCTAAAATGGCTCTTTAGTAGAATGTAGATATAATATTATAAAGAATTAATATTATTACCTTATAACCATTCTGCTAAAGCAGCCATTTTTAGCCCCCTGACCACTTTCTTTCAATAAATTAACCGGCGAAAAAAAGGATTGGAATACTTTTCAGGCCTGAATGCCTGACTTGTCAAACTTGCCGCCATTTTATTTTGTAAAACAAAATGGACGCTGTTTATGACAGAAAGGTCTAGAATCGTGTACTGAATTTATGGTAACAGTGTGCGTGAGAATATTTCGTCTTTTTGTACCATATTTTTTAACAAAATATGACAAGTTAAGAAGAATACGCTTTTGTCGTTAATATTAATGCAGGGTCTGACTAACGAACACTATACATTAAAAAATGGCGACTTAAATAAAGCTAAAATTATTGGAGCGATAGAAGTTTGTTTTTTACTGACTGTGAAGAAAAATTTTTAAATGCTTATTTGAATGAGGTTTTGAACTCATTTGTATAAAAATAGGCCCAGCCAAATATAGTGAAAATCTTTGTAATTTTTTTGTTGTAACAATACCTGGTGACCAAAAACAATACTTCACATGATTATGAACAAAAAACTATTTGCACTATGTTCTTTGCACATAGTATTACAATAGTTAAAATAGTCATCCAAGTGCTATAAAAATCTCCACAAATAGTTTTTTCAAAGATTCGCCTTTATTTTGGTCTTACTTTAGTGTAGAGCAATTTTATTACGTTAAGGGCTGATTTTTTAATAGTCAGATAATTTTTATCTGAGGCATAAAAATAGCGTTTTGACATATTTTCTATAGATAAGCTGTCAAACCGCCATTTTTATTTCTCAGATTAAAGTTATCTAACTATTGAAAAATCAGCCCTAAGTCTGCCTCTACAAATCAGTTCAAACCCAAAAAACTATTTATACATCTGGAATTCTGGATTTATCCTATCATCATCGGACCTAAACTAAAATGGCCGATAGATAAAAAAAAAGTATAAGTATTACCATTATTAGAAAATTCTAACAGCCAAATCTCTCTATGAACACCTCTCGTTCGCCACTTTTAATAATAATAATTATTAATATTAGTAAACCAGTCACTGTTTCACTAATTGTATGAAACTTTCGATTTGTCACTTGCACTTTTGTCACTAGCCAAGGTACCGTTTTGGCACTTTCCGTTGGTACTTTCGAGTACTTTTTTAGTGTTTTTGGGAGTGTATTTGACTCTCTCCAGTAACGCTCGCAAAATGCTGCCCGGAGTCCTTTGGTGTTCCTCTACTAATTCTTCTATTGCACTTGCGACCTGAAAATAAGAATTGATTTTATTCTTTGATTTATTTCCACAGAAAACTTCTGAACGAGATTTTAAGAAAAAAAAACGGCCAAGTGCGAGTCGCGCTTGCACACCGAGGGTTCCGCACAAACAATGTATAAAATATTAAAAATATTTTTATTAATGATGTTACTAAAAATTTATGCTTTTCGCAATTTTTCCTTTATCTGTGCTATAAGACGTTGCTTCGTACTAAATTTCAAGGTTCTGAGTTCACGGGAAGTACCCTGTAGGTTTTGATTCCCTTGCGAGTGTCGAAAATTTGCGGCAAAAACAGCTGTATCTTTTGATTGCATTGGCTTAGAAGTTTGATTTTTTCACAACTTTATGGGACAGTATACCTAGTATATTTGATATAAATTTCAGCTCGATATCTCCACGCGTTCTTGAGAAAAAGGGTCTTGACAGACAGACAGACGGATGGACGGACAACAAAGTGATCCTATAAGGGTTCCGTTTTTTCCTTTACAGGGGTACGGAACTCTAAAAACGACTGGGTTTTATTCCACCCCCCGGGGATCAAAACCCAGTCGTTTTCAAAAATGTTCGTAATGTATTATTTAAGGTCAACATAAAATCATTTTAATCAGTGTTTTTTTTTGCTTGGATAACTTTGGTTAGACGTATTGTTAAATTTCCATCCATTTTAATGGGACCTTATAAATTAGAAGATACCATAACCAAAATTTTGTATGACAGTCATATGCCTTTCCACCATCTTTACATATCTCACCTTCTTCTGCAACTGCTCAGGTGTCAGCTCAGGGTCGTACGGTATGGGTTTGCCGAGGTGAGTGATGAGTTTCACAGGGAACCCACCGTACACGGGCGCCAGCGGCATGCGGAAGGTCGCATAGATCCTGAGCCAGAGGCCGCGCAAAAAGCCCACTGTGCGGAACGCTTCGCGGACGTTCTGGGTGAACATCGGGACTATTGGCTGGCGAGGAATGGTATAGTTAGTAAGTAACTTTTAAATGCATGAAATATGGTACAGTAAGGTACAAATAAAAATGCTCGCCCGAAAATGCTTTTGCTGCCAAAAGAAAAGATGAAGTCGAAAAAAAATAATAGTGCACAGTTCTGTACCGACCCCGGTGAGGACCGACTGACTGCAGTCCTCAGTGGGGTCGGCATGCATTCGCATATTAAGAAACACGCGCCCTTACCAATTTCATTTTAGCAACCTAACGAACTGATAGGTACGTAAAATTTCAAGGTAATTGATCGAATACTACACAAGTTCAAGTCTGTAATCCTTAACAAAAGGGTTTGGCAGGTAACAGCCCCATTTCGCCAGTTAACTAAGCATAAATGGCAAATACCATATAGGGTGTAAAAGTACCCTTAACGCAAACGAAGGGCATTTGTTCTCCCCACCACTGCGATCATTTTTTTGTTCTAGACCATACCTGGGAACCTCCTAGTTACGAAGATATTGGGGGTCAAAGTTCCAAGTTTTTCACAGCTGTTTTTGTAAATACTAGTATTTCAGGTTTTAACTTTACTTAAATTACCTCCATGACCCGTTTACTATTCAAAGCATCCACTAGCACAATGTTTTAAGAGTGCTACTTTGAGTTTTACCGTAAAATGTGATTTTTGACCCCAAAAAAAAAGTAATTTTCCAGCAAAAATTTTTGCATAGGGGTACTTAGTTTGATGTACAGAATGCTTGGTTGACGGATGCGTGAAGGGTTCGTTTACACCCTGTATATGTATGTATGTTTTGATATACTGGCGAGCTGGAGCGATGACCTAGCAAAGGTTGCGGGGATCAGCTGGATTCGAGACGCACGGGAGCGGTCAATGTGGCGACATTGACACTTTGGAGAGCTTTGGGGAAGGTATATCTATGTTCCCATCGGGGCTGCGGGTCCCGTCGGGGCTGCGGGTTGTTCGCAAGGGCTAAGAAGGAACATGGGTGGTTTTTAGTCAGTAGAAGTCTGACACTCCCTTTCGCTCTGCCCAAGAGCGGGAGGGATTATTTGATGATTTTCCACAAGCCAAAAAAAAAAAAAAAGGTATATCTATGTTTGGCAGTAAACGTGTTTCGGTTGACATAATTATGACAAAGATGACTGGTGAGAAATACAACTAAGTGAATCCTTACCACTTTAGCCTCCTGGGCCACCTTAGCGAACCCGATCCTGTTCCTCCAATTGAGCCTATAGTAGTGGTCACCGAACTGCGCCTCGTACACGCCTCCCGGCGATATGGCGAGCGCGTTCCCGCTTCGCAGCACCGAGGCACAGGTCTGTACCGTGCCAGGGATCACACATAGACCTTCTAGGAGGGTTGCCCAGCCTGGAAAATGGAGTAGAAGTATAGGAGGACCTCATAATATATAACGGCGAAACATCGCACGGAATCGGGACTGATGGAAAGAAACGTAGGGACGCTTTTGCACAAAACAAAAATTTTATTGTATTCTAACTGTAAAATATTATTATTAAGTTGTGAGAACTGTATTTTGTTGTCCTATGGTGAATCCTGCATGTATCTATAATAGGTAGAAATACCAGCACTTCTGTCATTGTTTTAATCCATATTGAAGCTATGTATGTACTGCTGTTGGTGTACCAAATATAGCATTATGTTTTGTTTTATTTAAAAAAAAAAATGATTTTTTTTTTTAAAAAACGTTGCCCCACACTAGGAATTTCTCATACACAAACACACCCAGACCCGAAACAACTATCTGTAGGCCATACAAATATTTGTTCCGTGCGGGGATCGAACCCGCGACACGCAGCGCAGCAGTCCAATCTCTCAGCCACTGCGCCAACCGTGCCGTCTTTTTTATTAGCTTTAATAATATACCTAGTATACCTAGTTTTCGAAAGAGTCTGTTTTAAATGTAAGGCAGATTTCAGTCCAGAGCAATTTAAAAAATTCCTCCAGTACGCGTAGCATGCCACCGTAGAAACGGGTTTTGTCGACGGAAGAATCGACAAAATGACAGATTGTAGCAAAATTTCATGTCAAGTTGTATAGAAAAAACTTTGTCTATTCTTGGTAGAATAGAGATAGAATCGCCATACTACGCGTGCTGGTAGTTTACAAAATTCCAATTAAGTAATTATCATAATTGATTTCAGGACTTTTTTCGTCTTTTCAACGACAGTTTATTTTTTGAGTAATGGGATTTTCTCGTCAACAGGGCCGGAGCTACCGCCATATCTGCCGTATCAGTTATACGGGGCCCTCGACGTGCGTAAGCAAACATTAATAAAAACTTCCCAATTTTTTTTCAGAAATGGCAAAATCAAAAAAAACTATTTCTTTTTTTCCCGCGTAAAGCGCGCGTTCTAAAGCCATCATCAGCTATAAACGATTTAATAAATAAGTTTGTCGAAAAAAAAGCAAGGAGAGTGTACCTATATTGAATTTGTTTGTAAAAGTTTTGGAAAAAGTGACAAATTATGATGAATAAATATTTCTTTTCATTTTAAGGAAACATTTTTTTTTCTTTTGTGAGAAAACTTTACCCTTCATAAGGGCCCCCAAACGATTTTTTATACGGGGCCCCGCCAAGGCACGCTACGCCACTGCTCGTCAAACTGTAGCAGTAACTTTGTTTTGCATTTACATACTATGAAAAACAAATTTAGTTTTGCTGTTGAGTGTAAACTTATGAGCGAAGTGCTAAGGTCCAGCAGAGCTGATGAGACGAAGACAAACGCTTACCAGGAATCCTGAACATGAACCGATCGGCGACGGTGTGTATGTGGCGTCTCTTAAACAGCAGCATACGGGCCGTGAAGTAGTACATGTCTATGGGCAGCGCGCCGTGGTAGTATATCACGAGGAACGGCCCGTCTGGAATGTTCTCCAGACCTTGGATGTCGTAGCCTGGGGAACGAAATATGTGTAAATGGATGTTTCGTAACCAAAAAAAGTCTGTTAAAAATATTGGATATATGTTTTTTGTTTTATCAAATTAATGAAAAATTACGAAGATAAAACGCGTCAAAGATCATGAGTGGGGGTTTATGACGTCACTCGCCGGTAATAATGTACTGAGCTGTGACGTCACACAAGTTTTCGAAGCACTGTATCGTCTTTATTATTTGTTTACGTGAAAAAAGAAAAAACATGTGTCCAATATTTTTCGATAATCTAACAGACGGACAAAACAGAATTTTTTTTTTTTTTAGTCAGGAAATATCCTTATTACTTACCATGCCACAGCCACCCGTGCGCGTCCCACAGCGCGCAGACCGCGAGTCGCGCCGCGTGCTTCCAATCTGGTTGCACGCCATCTACCACCTTCATCCTGCAGACATAGATAATGGCAGTCAGTAACGACAGGCTGAAGGGACAGCGGATATGAGAGGAGTAGAGAGGAGACGTGCTAAACATTTTCATCATGTTAATTATTTTACTAACATAACATTGTTTCCTCACAGCATCTCCTGTCTCTCGTGGCCCGGAATATGTTCGGTGTTTTTACCGAACACCTTAGCTTGCACTCTCGGCGTGACGCGTTCACTTAGCTAATTTCATTACTTAGTATTTTCAATATGTATAGATATTTTAGTGCACTTTTGTCTACCGCGTTAGCCGGGTGTATTCAACAACATTAATTAGCTGTTTAAGAACATTTTAAGCAACATTATCATCTCATCTAACATTTTAACATTTAAGTTACATTTTGAGTGTGAGACGCGAAACATTAGTGTTCAACATTATAAACATTCGTTTCTACTCTTCAACACCCGACACCTCGCTTCGTAGGTACCCCGACACAACCAATCATAACACCGCGTCTGTACTCTCCGAAAGTTTAGGTGGATATATACAATCACCTGCAAAATTGCATGGATACTTTAGAGTCTATTTTCCTGTGAACGTTGCAGTCGATATCTAGTTTACGTTAGGTAGCGTCATTTCTCGCTTCACACGATTTTATTACTGAACTAGCTGTTGCCAGCGGCTTCGCCCGCTACAACTCGAAAATTATCCCACGGGAAGATAAAATCGGGATAAAAACTATCCTATGTGTTAATCCAGGGTATAACCTATCTACATACCAAATTTCAACCAAATCGGTCCAGCCGTTTATGCGTGAAAGAGTAACAAACATCCACACATCCATTCTCACAAACTTTCACATTTATAATATTAGTAGGATTGTCCATGCATTTTTGCAGTTAACTGTACGGTACTACAGTTAGTACCCAATATTACTTGACCCCTGTTCTCACACCACTCGCGTTCTTCTTTACACGAGGGCTCAGATAATGCTGGGCACTGACTGTACTCCCATATTTCGCCAGCTACGTTTAAGTCCCATATAGGAGGCGAGCCTATTGCCATAAACTGCACAATAAATAGGGTAGTAAACTAAAAAAAAATCGAATTAGTCCGTCAGATAGATTTCCAAAAAATATTGGACTCGTATTATTTCTTTTTCACGTAAACAAACTATGAAGACGATACAGTGCTTTGAAAACTCGTGTGACGTCATATTCAAAGACATTAGTATGACATTTTTTACCGGTGAGTGACGTCACAACCCCTCACTCAAATCTTTGACGCGTTTTATCCTCGTCAATTTTTATTGATTTGATAAAATAAAAAATACGTATCCAATATTTTTCGATAATCTAACATACGGGCTAATTAGAATCATATTTTTTTAGTCAGTAAACATCCCTATTAGTATTCTAGAATCAGTGGCGGCTACTGAAAAATTCCTGATAGAAAATTCCAAGAACACTTTCCCCGAAACTCAGGTCCTATATATACACAGTCGCGCTATTAAGTAATTACTTACATAACAATCACTCAGGAATAACATAACATTATTGTTTTGCTTTAAAGTATGTCCATAATATAAATAGGAACATCGCGTGTCTGTAATACAGATTGTCGTATAAGATCGCATGTGCATTGCATTGTTTGCACAATTGTTTGCCTGTAAAGCAGAAGAAACCTACTATTTGTTCTCATTGCGTGCACTTGTATTTTAGCACATGTACGGATGCATCATGGTCATGCCAAGTGGAAAATTCCTATTCGAACGAAAACTATATTGTTGAGGTTTTTTAATAGAACCCAGTCCAGACAGAAATTGACCCATTCTTGGGTAACTTCGGGAAGCTGAATAAAATTATTGAGAGGAGAGACTCATCATCTGTCTAGCCTTTTCCCAAACATGTAGGTGTCGGCTTCCAGTCTCACCGGATGCAGCTGAATACCAGTATTTTACATGGAGCGACTGCCTATCTGACCTCCACAACCTAGTCAGTATGGTGCAATACGATACCCTTTGGTTGGTTGTCAGATTTTACGAGACCATCCTTAGGTAAATAAAACCATTTATTGCCAAACCATCGATTCCAAACAACTCAATGCATTATGCGCTTTATCCCAAGTAGCTATTTTGGGGTCGGCTATCGACATAGAGGATATGATTCCTTCAGTCTAACCGGATGCAGCCGAAGACCAGTATGAGCCGTGCCATGAGGTGCCTGCTTATTTGACCGCCAGTAACTGATTAACCGATACACAAATGAGAAGATACCTTTTTTGTGGATGAAAAATCATCAAATGAGGGACTTGCTCCAGGCAGAACGAAAGGTAGTGTCAGACTTGAACTTAAATCACCCATGTTCCTTTTGAGCGAACAGTCTCGCAGCCCCGGACAAATGAATGTCTAGGTTTAAATTACTATCAAATCTTCCGATCACAGTCACACCGCATGCCAGACGACCCAGCGACCAGACTTGGTCGGGCCAAAGTTTACACATATGTCTTTCACTAGATAACTAAATATAAAAAATAATTGGATAATATAATTATTACCGTCTAATTAAACCGTCTGGCCATTGTCTACGATTTTTCACTTTTATCTGGAGAAGTCAGGAGGTCTGCGAGGTGTTGAAGTTATCGAGAAATATATATATTTTAATTAAGAAGGTGATAGACCTTATTAAAATTTTATTTATTCAGGAAATGCATGATATTTACGTGTTCAGCTGATGATTGTGGGTGAACTACATTTTTGAGATTTTTGATCGGAAACTTTTTTTTATATTTTGGCAATCAGCTATCGTACCGCTAATTTCCAAACTCCGCGCTGGTTTTGTAACAGAAAAAGCCCAACAGCTCTTTTTTCCCAACCTGGGAATTTAATTTAGGCCTACACGATCAGAGGTTGCACTTGAGTCTATATAGCGGGCCGTATGTAGATACTGAGCCTACGGGACCGACACCTAGTTTCTATGGGACCGAAATCGGGTTTCCCATGGTCTGTTGGCCACGACAGTGGTAACAAAATCAGTGTAAGCTGATTTCAAGCTATGCTGGACCCGCTCGGGGCCGGGCTCTATAAGTAACCAGCTCTGTATGCAATATCGGGGAAAAGGCACGATTTTTGTACCATCGTATTCATACCATAATGATATTATGATACAAAGACAAATCACAAAACAGCGCCCAAACGAGGTCCTCCAAAAAACTTTGCACGTTCTGATTGATGCTTCTTGTTCCAATACGCTCACGGGCCTAATTTATTGCAACCAGCAATTTACATGTCATATGCACCTCATCAAAATTGGGTGTAATGACCTGTACCAAAGGCCCCCTCTATAATGAGTTTACCCTTGAATTTAATGTAACACTGGCTGCTTCGTCGTTAACTTTTTCTTAGGCTTGAATTTGAAATTCGAAAAACCAGTTTTCGAATTTTAAAATTACAATCAAAATTGCACTGGCCTTGAAAACGGTCGAGTTTACGTTGTTGTGTTGCCATATAATGCAATGTGGGATGTGTACTCGGCGATCATAATGCCTAGGCTTTTTTTTTTGTCACCGACGGGATGCAACCCGCAGCCCCGACGGGATGCCAAGAGCCTCAACCAGTACCTGAGGAGGCTCTCGTTAGGCAGCTGGATCAAGGGCTTGATAAAAGAAACTGGTACTCTTAGACCTTAGACATGACTCGTATTTTAAAGAGGTACGTGTCTCTCTCTGGAGCCGGCCTCTTTTTTTTGGTGGTGGGAAATCATCAAATGACTCCTCCCGCTCTATGGGTATGGTAGGGAGTGTCAGACTTCTACTGACTAAAAACCACCCATGTTACTTCTTAGCCCTTTGTGTCGAGGCCGCGGTATCTCTTTCGAACAACCCGCGGCCACCCCTTAGTAGCTTGGACCCTGTTCCCGATACCGGAGGGTCATTTTTATTAATAATTTTAAATGTTTCTATTTTTTTTTCGAGAACTTCGGAACTGAACTTTCTGAAGAATATCACCAAATTAGGTCAGTGTGCCCCGTCGCTGTCAATCACATCTGCCTTGTAAATAGCTTTTGTTAGTCGCCTTTCACTCATCCTCTCCACACGATCAAAGCATCTAATAATAATACAATTCATTGTAATAGACCAGACATCACATTGATTAACAAAGTAAACAACACAGGATTTCTAATAGATATTGCCGTGCCAAACACTCACAACGTACAGACAACAATAGCCGAAAAACTATCAAAATACACCGAGTTAAAAGACGAAATAGCCCGACCTTGGCACCTACAAAAAGTAATCATTGTCCCTATAGTTATTTCTTCAACAGGAGTCATCCCCAAACAGATTCATCAGTCGCTGAGTACCCTTAACTTACCAGCCAGCACCTACAACCTACTGCAGAAGGCAGTTATTCTAAACACATGCAGGCTAGTAAGAAAGTTTCTGCAGTGTGAAGCACACAATATTATACAGTCTGCACACAATCGAGTGGAATCTAATTTGTCAACACCCGCACTCAACCCCTCTGATGAACACCTGGCTTAGGCCCGTGCCATCAGCAATTCCCGGTTAGCCGGAGGAACAAAAATGTCGAAACAAAAATAATAATAATAATAATGTTTTTATTTCGGACAACCAGGTCCATATGGGTTAGTAAAAAATACTTACGAACTATGTTAGTGGTAATAAATTTGGTGATTGAGTTACATTAATTGACTTAAAATTTATTCTATAATACTATTAAAATTACATTTACATTATATTTTATGTCACTTATTTTGGATCAACACCCCAATGTGATGACTCAGAATAGGACAGTCAAATTTGTCCGCAATAACCGCCAGAATGCCATTGCTACTAGCACGAACCCTGCTCAATAAGGAGGCGACTTTTTTGCGCAGGATAGCTGCAAATCCATCAGTACGAGCCTCCATGAACATGCCCGATGCAATCTAAGCAAACTCTTTCCAACTTTTCTCACTACATCTTCTGAGCAGCACGCTCGTGAAATTCCGGTTGGAAACACTTACTCCAACTTTACCTTTTCATTCTGCGACTGTACACTGTACTGTCAGTACCTAGCATTACCTGACCACTATTTTGCATGTCAACGCTCAAGAACAAAAGAACTGACATGTAAAAATAAATCTTATTGCAATGATTAAAAACTCTGTTTTAAACGTGACAAAAATCTACTACGCTCTCCGTGCCGGTCTGTGTGAACAGACCCTTATAAGAGGGGTCAGGTAATGCTGGGCACTGACTGTAAATCTACTTAATTACTTCAGTAAGTTTATCAGAGTTTAACAACTGTACATGCGGTAATGTTGTGATCAGCATTATTACTTGCGAGGTCTCTGCTCTGCGATAAGTTTAATGATTTTGTTATTTTTTTTATTAAAGACTAACCGGAGGTAATACAGGTGCATGTTGCCAACCGTAGGTGATTAGTTAGCAGTTGATAACTACAATCAGGAACTGTATTACAGAAGATGAATGGTCTACAATAGTCTACATCATTTTTATCCCAATTAATTTGCAGTCGGCGCAGCATGTCTTCTTCTTCCATACTTCTCTGTTACTCATTATCTCATCAGACACCTCCTTTCTTGCCATATTATCCTTTACACAGTTCATCCATCGGTTCTTCTTCGTCTTCCTCTACTCTTATATCCCTCTACATTCATACTACACACGTTTCAAAAATATAGTTGAAAACAAAAGCCCAACTGTCGATTGACGGCGAAGTTGGCGCAGTGGCTGAGCGATCCACTGCTACGCTGCGTGTCGCTTGTTCGATTCCCGCACGGAACAAATATTTGTATGGCCTACAGATATATAGTTGTTCCGGGTCTGGGTGTTTGAGTATAGTTTAAATGTTTGCACCTACGATACAGGAGAAATTCATAGTGTGGAGATGGTGTTTTTTTTAAGACAAGGTTTCTTTGCATACCTGTAAAGCCTGTATAGATGGAAGATGATGGCACTGATGTATATGAGGACAATGATGACAGCCGGCAGGAGGAAGGTCACGATGACGGGCATCAGGAACCATGTCAGCCACAAACTGTACTCTGTGTCCACGTATTCCACTGAAAATAAAGAGAAAAAAATGTTAATTTTGGTCAGTAGGGATGTGAATTTTGGTCAGTAGGAATGTTAATTTTGGTCAGTAGGGATATATGTATGTTAATTTTGGTCAGTAGGGATGTTAATTTTGGTCAGTAGGGATGTTAATGTAGGTCCAGATTGAAATTGTGCAGATAAATCGTTTTGGCCCACAGTTTGTTCGACGAGTAGCGCGACCAAATGTAATTTTTTCATCCCCCCTTTTAATCTTTTTTCGCATTAAAAGGTAGCCTATGTCCTTTCTCAGGCTCTAGACTATCTGTGTACCAAATTTCATTTAAATCGGTTCAGAGGTTCTAGCGTGAAAGCCCGACAGACAGACAATACTTTCGCGTTTATAATATTAACTAGCTGACCCGTGCCCACTTCGTTGGGCATAATGTTAATAATCCTTTTTTAGTACAGAGTGTTATGTTTTAATTTCTAACTGCCAAAAGGAGGGTTATACGTAGGTATAGTTTGTATTTGCATGCTAATACAAAATTCGAAAGTAACTCTGTCCGAAAGAAAAAACATTTTCTGCGGGATTTGCGATAAACGAATTCCATGAAGACCAAGTCGCGGGAAAAGTTAGTTTGGTTATGGTAATTTTAATTGTTCAAAACTTCTCTGTAAACTACATAATATTGGATGTAATGTTATCATTTGGTAGCGCAAACCGAATTAAACCCGAAGCCATCGCGCCGTCCGCTGCTTTGGCCTTCACACTTAAGACGATGAGTTTACTTATTTTCATAAAGATTCATTCACACATTTTTGGTAATATGACTAATAAATATGACCTAACGATTTAAATTATTTTATTAATATAAAAAATAAAAATTATTAATGTTAAAAATTAAATTATCTATACTAATATTAAAAAAACTACTTTTTGTAACTTAAATATAAAAGTTAGACATATGCTGTCGTTGAATTTTTTGTAGGCATTTTCAAGCTCCACTTCTCTAGAACTCAAAAATATATCTTTCATAGTTAAGGCAGCGTTCGTAAGAAACGCTTTCATTCGACCGTTTTTTCTCCGATTCACTTTGCAAAAAGGACTACCACGTAAAAGCCTTTTTATTTTTCGGTGTTTTATATAACCTATGACACTCAGCAATAATGTGGCTTTCTATTGGTGAAAGAATTTTTAAAATCGGTTCGATCGGATCGGTAGATCCCGAGATTACCCCTTACAATTTAACAAATATACAAACACACAAACTTTACTTCTTTATAATATTAGTATAGATAAATAAAGTAAGGAAGTAAGGATAACGCCACCTATTATGATTCTGTTAGAGCGGCCATTTTATTGTTCACTGAACTAAAAATTGTAAAAAAGTCAAGGAAACAGAAACAGACCCTGCCTAATTCCATAATCGTCGTAATTTTACAAAATAAAGTTCTCAAGCAATTTGTTCGGATAATATCTTTACCTATTGTGTTTTTACAATAAGCCTGTTATTACATGACATATTTTCGCCAGTAATAGCAAATAATTTTGGTACTTTTGCAATAACTGTTCTCACCCTAATCATGTTGTGTAAATTATTTTTTATTTATTTCAGGAGAACCAACAAAGCATATACATTACACCAATCATTTTCATATTTTATAAAATTCGACTCAAGTCAAAAAAGCAACCTTATCGTGAGTTATTTTATGTACTTAAGGTTTGTATTAACGCCAATGACCTTGTGCATTTGGGCGGAGCTAACTACCCCTCTCCGCGCCACTCCGCTACCCGCATGCAACAGAACGATGCGCCGAGGCCCGCGCCGAGCCGGCCGCCGCTCCGCGCGTTGTTCCGTCACAGAGTAACGAAATCACAGAAGGTCAAATCATTTTATTTATATAAAATTCATTTTTACGTGTACCGCAAAAGTGATCCAATTTTATTTTTATTTACTAACTATTGATATGGATGTAATGTAGGGTAGGTAGGGTAGGTAGGTAGTACTTAAGTAATTAGCACTAGTGTATGTCATAGTTGTTATATTTTATAAACCAATAGATAAAAAAAACTACTTCCTTTCACAGAGTATTTTTATTTTTTTCGCTGGTTGAACTTCTTCATCCCCACTTATTTCTCCGTATTCAAATACATTGACTTTTGGATATTTCGTTAGACAGACAAAGTCTTGTTCTATGTTTTCTTTTACTTCTTCTTCGTTCTCGTTTTGTTCATTTTTCTCTTCAACCTCTTTTTCTTTCCTTTGTTCTATTTCCGTCTCTTTGACATTTTCTTCTTTCTCTTGTGCATCGTCTTCTAGTAACTAATTTTTTTGTTGGTTTAAATCATTTTGTTTCCTTTTTTGGGTAATTTATTTTTATTAGCGCTTTCTTTCAACGCTTTTTCTATATAAATGGGATCTCTAATTTTCATTTTTCTCGGGTATCTTGGATCAATAAGTTCCGGTAATATGCAATCCAAATAAAACCTAATTAATTTATTTTCCATAACGTCTTTCCAGAACTTGTCATCTTTTTCTATAATATCGATTTTCATAGGAATATTTTCACCTAGCCATATTCCATAAAGGCATTTTGTTCTTTTGATTATGTGAAGCTGACCCTGAATTTGGTAATACCAATTATGATTGGTATTAATAATAATCTTACCAGTTCTATAAAAAACTGTTTTTTTAAGTAACTGCTTCGGTAAAACTCATTTGGTGAGCTGCAACAAGGCATTTAGTTTCTACCACCATGTTCTCCTCGACACATATACCGTCAGGAGTAGCGCCTAGATATGACAATTCGTCGTCAATAAATAAACCGCATGGTTGTATATTTATTCCAGTGTCTTTTAAAATTTGCTCAAGAGCCAAACTATGTTAAAGTTTTATGGGACCAAATGGCAACTATTCCGCATCTAACGAAAAAAAAGAATCACGTAAATCAGATCATAAACTTCAGTGTAATCGGTATACATACATAAAAAAAACACCGATCGAATGGACAACCTCCTCCTTTTGGGAAGTCGGTTAAAAACATAAACGAAATAATTATATTTCTTATTGAAAATAATTACGCATGAATATTTAATATGATAAATATTTTATTATTTTTATATTGTAAATGTGAGGACCATGTGGGTCTTTCTTTAGTTTTAACGTTTGTCTGGCAGTTTGAATACTAAAGCGACCCACCCAAATGTCCTTTCTTTGGTATTGTTCGTCGTGACGTTGAGCTCTTTAAGTTACAAGTCGAGCTACACGATAAATGACAAATGCTTGCACTGACTAGATGGGTCCACTCAAATCAGTGTGGTGCTTTCTTCAAAAGACCATTTCAGACACTAGTCTGTATAGTCTTCATGTGTGTATAACAAGTCTGGACCTTAAAAGAGACTATGACCTCTGAGTTTGTTTCGGATGTTTCTTCTCGGAGTAGTCAGGTACGAAACACCGACCCCATCTAGTTTAAAAAAAAGTGACTTGTAAAAGTGTTTGTGAAAACCCATTTGCAAAATAAACATCATTTATCATTTACGCCAGTAGTCGATAAATTAACAAATAACCAGCAAGTACCTAACTTATAATCATAATAATACCTACTTCAGAAGCATTTTCAGTTTTGTCAAAATTTTCGTCGGTAGATGGAGCTAAATCAGACCTGCAAAAAAAAACACAAATTATCAAGACGAATCTTATGACATCTCTCAAGCTAAAATCCAGCAAGGCGTTTAGGGTACAGAGCGTGCCAAAGAAATATACATGTCATACATACATACACTCGAAAAACATAAAACTCCTCCTGGCGCAGTCGGTGAGGTACCGAAAAGGAAAATTTATAATATTGAATAAGTCATTGCTTGGGCATGGTCCTTCTGTGATCATTCACTACTCTATGACACAGAAGCATTATACCTATGATACCTAGGTACGACTTTGTTTGAATATAGGTCTTATAAAAACAGTATCTATCTACTTTTATGAAAGGTAATAAAGCTATAATGAATATGTAGATAAAACTTACCTTTATGAATGTTTACCCTTTTGTTTGTAATATTTTATTAGACCTTTCTTCATTAATTTCTGCTTATTCCCCATGTTTTACAAACTAAACTTAAACACTAATAAAACTATACCTAACTCTAAAACTCTCCTTGTACAAGACTAAAAAAAACCTACTCTACTATTAACAAAATTCAAAAATAATATTTTATTTTACGATATGATTTCGTACTGCTGAGCTCTCGCAACGCAACGCACGTCCACCTAGCAACACGAGGCGCCCCGCACTGAATTCGTGGACGAATGCGGGGGTGATATAGACACGGACTTTAAACGGACGCATTTTTAATTTATTATAATAAAAATTAGACATATTTTAAAAAAGTAACTAAACCAAGTTATTGTCCTTTGTATTGCAAAGCAGTAGATATTTTTTTTAAAGTCTTTTGATAAAAAATGAAGGAGTAAAATGGTTTCATCTCAACGATTTGGAGGTGACTTTGTGGATTTTTTTCTTATTATGTGATACCGATAGAAAAATTATGGCTAAACCAAATTACGTATCATATCATGTAGATTACTGTCAATTTTTTTCAGATGTAATTTCTCTGTAAGTGTCGACGAAAAGTGGCTTCATCTGCACACTGTTTTTAAGCTTTTTTCGAGAGAGTAGCCTTAATATACCTTTTAATATACCTTTGATTCGACTGTCACCGCATGGTAAAAGCACAACGTTGTTATTGTTGCTCCTCGGATTTTAAATAAATAAAGTAGATAAAAGTGATAATTATAAAAAAAAATATACTGTTTACTTAAAGATAGTGAAGTGACCTATCGAACTGTGAAGTTTTATGGTGATCCGCTTAGTACGAGCCAAGTTATATCAATATTAAACTGTGGAAAAAAAACAAAAATTTGAAAAGTGTAATTAACGAACAGTGGCCCTAACCTACGACAACTCGAAGCGCGCTCGATACCTCCCGCGCCAACCACAGCTGCCCCGTTGTCGCCTGCACATAAGCGATGCGATCGATACAACTGATGAGGTATTTCAACTAATACGCCTAAGGAAGCCGTGGCTCAACGGCCTACACCGCCGGTCGAGCCTTGGTGGAATCTACGAGTCGCAAGTTCGCGTTCCAGCTATCTGCAACACTTTTTCGTCGACCGTACGGAACAACAATACATAATTACAACCATGTCATTTCGAAAGCAGCGTTCTCCACCATCCACACCTGGAACCCAAATGGACCAAACACAATCGGAACCCGATATCACACAAGCAATAAACGACCCGGAGTTTGTGAACATAAATTCACGCAACAAACGTCCACGATTGAATGAATCACCGCGTGAACAAAACCAGTTACAACATTTTGAACAATTTAAGCAAGAATTTAAGTCAGAAATCAAGGAAATGCTTCTCACTTGGAAGATCGACCAAGACGCGATTGTAGCAAAGCAATCTGCGGTGCAAACTGAGTTGATCACAAAGCTGGTTTCTGATATGTCTGAACTGAAAACACAAAACGTGCAAATGCAAAAGACTAATACAGAAATTCATGGAACAAACATTGAGATCATGAAATCAGTTGAGTTCCTCGGCTCTCAGTATGATGACCTACAGAGAGAAATCAAGCGCCTGCAGCAAGACAGCATAGATTACAAGAAGCACTCTGAGTCATTGGAGCTGGCTGTCAGAGACCTTCAATATAAGTCCCGGTCGTCTAGTATAGAAGTGCGCAATATACCTACCAAGGAAAAGGAAACGGCGACTGACCTATCGAAAATTATAACAGACATAGCAAACTTAGTAAATCTACCTCTAACAGTCACCCACTTCCGTGATATATATCGTACACCAGGGAACCGTGGCACCAGCAAACCTATTATCGCCGAATTCACTAACGTTCAAACAAAGTTCGACCTCATCTCACGCGTCCGAACCTATAACAATAAAAAGACGAATAAAGAAGACAAACTGAATACGGAGTTACTCGGTATATCGGGACAAAAACAAGCAGTCTATGTTGAAGAACATCTATCGAATACAAACAAAAAGCTCTTTTACCAGGCAAGAGAATTTGCACGACTAAGGCAATATGCCTTCTGTTGGACCTCTAACGGCAACATTTTTCTTCGGAAGAAAGCCGGAGATAAACAAATTCTCATCAAATCTGAATCATCACTGAAGGAACTACAGGAATGACTATGTCACAGATCATCATTAGTAAGCAGTATTTCGCTAATCTTTTTTGTTTTAATCTTTGCTACACCTAAGTTATACTTCATTATTTTCTCTAATTACCCGCTTTGCATTTATATTTTTCTTTTGTTAGTAAACTTAAGTAAGATTTATCATAGCATCCAATATTCAAACCCAAACACTACACACACAAACACACATTTTGTTACATCTTCAATCACATCTTACCTGAATAACTTACATCGGTGTCCTCAATCACACTACACTAGTTTCTATTACCTGACCATACAACACTTATCAATCACTCCAGAACCATGTATCGTATCATACTATAGTAAATCCTTTCTCACTAATGGCTAATATTCTTCAATCTATTATTGCAGCTGACTTAGATGAAATTGAAGTTGCAAAAGTATATAAATGTCCACCGTCGGATTGCTCTAACTTTTTGGTAGGCGCTAACCATCAAATCAAAATCTTCCATATAAATATTCGCAGTCTAAATAAAAATTTTGACGAACTATTAGTATTGATAAACCTAATCAATGTCAGCTGTGATGTATTGGTACTTACTGAGTGCTGGCTAAGTAAAGTAGTGAATCTTCCTGTGTTGAATGGCTATAACTCGTATTATACAAAACGGACGGCTAACCAGAATGACGGTATTGTTATTTATATAAAAGATAACATAAATTGCACCATAAAAGAACCCAATTTTATTAACGGAAATTGCCTAACATGTGAGATCACAAATAAACTTGCATTTGCGGCTATATATCGTTCTCCGTCATATAATACCAGAGCTGAGTTCGACAACTTTTTGAATAGCGTAGATAACATCCTCTTGTCATTAAAAAACCATAAAAATATTTGCCTAATCGGAGACACAAATGTAGACATCCGACCTACTGATATAGAGGTACGCGCTACCGAATATTTAACATTAAATGCAACACACGGCTTGTTACCCGCCCACCGGATACCTACAAGAAATGATAGATGCCTGGACCATGTGATGCTCAAAACGGACAAAACCGCCACATTACTTGTAATTGAGTCACATGTGACTGACCACCTCCCAATTCTACTAACAATTAATAACGAAAAGCTCTCAGGAAAACCGGTGCCGGCTTGCAAAATACCCAAGATTGACTACACTAATCTAACAAATTATATCGAAGCCTTAGATTTCTCGGAAGTACTGAAAACGAATGATCCTAACCTAGCATCTGACACACTTACTGAAATATTAAACACCGCTATAATTAGTCACACAAAAATAATAGCTATCCCTAAAAAGGACAGAAATATTCGACCTTGGATTACACCCGGTTTATTACGTTGCATTCGCCACCGTGATAAACTTCACAAAAAAGCAAGAAAATCACCTGATAACCCAATAATACAAACCTCTTATAAACGATACAGAAACTACTGTAATTGCCTACTCAAAAAACTTAAAAGGTTACACGAAGAAAATGAACTACACAAAGCAAAAAATGACCCTAAAAGACTGTGGAATAAAATCAAAGAAATCACATACACCAAAAAGCAAAGTAACCCCCCTAATGAGTTGTTGAGTACAGCCGATAATAAACGCGATGCAGCTAATCTAGTTTGTAACTACTTTGCGAATGTTGGCCAAAAGTTAGCATCTATGATAAATACAGCGGCCCAACCTACCCCATCACCTCTCAACCAAAGTACATCTCCATCTAACTCATTCGTGCTACTCGAAGTGGATAATGCTGATGTCGACTCTATTATCTCAAGCTTAAGACAGGACTGTGCCACTGGCTGGGATGGTATTCCTGTCAAGCTCATAAAACTATGTCGGCATATCCTTGTACCACTAATTACACATATAGTTAATTGTTCGATGACCACAGGTACATTCCCTAACGCGTGCAAAAAAGCCATAATCCACCCTATACATAAGGGTGGGAACAGAGATTGTGTGAATAACTATAGACCTATTGCTGTGCTACCAGTTATGTCGAAAATAATGGAGAAAATTATAAATAATCAACTAGTAAAATATCTTAACAAATACAACATATTAGCAAATAATCAGTATGGATTCAAAAAAGGAGTTTCTACTGAAGATGCAGTTCTGGACCTAACTGAACTTGTAGCAAGAAAATTAGACAGTCAACATAAATGCTTGGGTTTATTCCTCGACTTAACAAAAGCCTTTGACACGGTCTCTGTTCCCACCCTTCTATCCAAGTTGCACAGCATCGGCATACGGGGCATTGTACTTGATCTCTTCAAAAGTTACTTGATAGACCGAAAAATTTGTGTAAAAATAGGACAACATATTAGTGCTGATGAGACAATGTCATACGGAGTCCCGCAGGGTAGCGTTCTTGGCCCAACGCTCTTTCTTCTCTACATCAATGACTTGTGCACTCTTTCTTTAGCATCTGCCAATATATTTACCTATGCCGATGATACTGCCATTGTTGTACACGGGAAAAACTGGACCCAGGTGAAAAAGAATGCTGAAGGATCCCTGAAAATAGTCATGGAATGGCTCCACAAAAATCTCCTTACCCTGAACCTTCAAAAAACAAACTTCATCCCGTTTTCTATTCATGCTAGCACGAAACCCCCAAACAAGTACACAATTAGAGCTCACACCTGCCAGGACACAGCAACTTGTTCTTGTATAGCGCTTCCCTCAGTGGCATCGGTAAAATATTTGGGTGTAATAATCGATGAAGGGTTGAAATGGACCAAACACATTGAATCTACTACCGGCAGAGTCAGGAAAACAATACATATTTTCAAGTCATTAAGGCATTCTGCTGACCTAAAAATCCTAAAAATGGTTTACACTGCACTTTGCCAGTCCATCATCGGCTATTGTATTCTTGCTTGGGGTGGATCTGCCAAAACAAAGTTCCTTGAGCTGGAGCGTGCGCAAAGGGCGGTGCTTAAGGTTATGTCGCAAAAGCCTTTTCGCTATCCGACCCATGAGCTTTACACCGAGCTCAAACTTCTTACTGTGAGACAGTTATTTGTACTCCGAACCACAATTTGGAAGCATAGCCAAGTTCCTCTCCCAGACTTAAGCAAACGTGGTCAAAGAATACTTTGCCCAATCCCTGGGCACAGAACTGCCTTCGCTAGAAGACAGCAGTATGTCCAGAGCTCTCTTGTCTTCAGAAATATTAGTAAGACCATTAAAATAGCAAGGTTAAGCAAACACGAAGCAAAGACTAGGCTGAAAGACATGTTGTACCTCTTGGACTACACTCAAACTGAGGAACTATTAACTACTCACACATGACTCACACTTTCCACACAAACCGCGTAACACAGTATATAAACCACGCAAACAACGCACTGTTTCGTCTTACACCCGTCACTACCATACTCACATACTTAGGCACCTCATATCATACTCACATAACACAAAAATACACCCATCTCCCAGTCACATCCACACGTACACACTCACACAGATACACACACACACACACACACACACACATACACAATGCAATCAATCATACGTTTTCCAGACACAAACAGAATTCACCACACAGTCATTTTATATCCTTTAAATGTAACTTTTACTTTCTAAAATTAAATCTTACGTTTTTGTTTTAAATTAGTTTTTAACATAATAATATACTCTTTCGAATAATTATAAACTTACCAGCTCTCAAGTTCCATAAGGTATATTGTTTCCAAGTGGCAGTAGAACACTGACTCTTAAGTCACAGGTTTCCCTAGTTTATGAGTCAGGGTTTCAGCTTTTTTTGTACGCCTTAACTATTGTGAACCTTGTTAGATATTAAGCATATATTGTAAGGATTTGTATCAATAAAGTATTATTATTATTATTATTATTACCTAACGACTTAGTTTAAGACCAAAACAAGTCGGAAAGTACCAAATTTTATTGAAACAGAAACCTTTGCCCTCTAAGTTGTGTCTTTGTGTGCCTACTTAGTACTCTACAGGGTGTAAATTAACCCTTCACACAGCCGTCAACGAAGCATTCTGTACTTCAGACTAAGTACCCCATGTAAAAATTTTTGCTGGAAAATGACTTTTTATTTTGGGGTCAAAAATCACATTTTACGGTAAAACTGAATGTAGCACTCTTAAAACATTGTGGTAGTGGATGCTTTGAATAGAAAACGGGCCATAGAGGTAATTTATGTAAAGTTATAACCTGAAAAACTAGTATTTATAAAAACCGCTGTGAAAAATTTGGAACTTTGACCCCCAATATCTCCGTAACTCAGCAGTGGTGGGGAGACCAAGTACCTTTCGTTTGCGTTAAGGCCGTGGCGTTGCTAAAATCCCAAAAACGACGTATGTTTAAAGAAATTTGTTGAGGAATCCTTCCGTACGATTTCCATATAAAAAATATATGTTATACTTAAAGTCATCACAAATAATTCGTATTGTTTAAAATTTTAATAAACCTTCACATTATTTAATAAAAAATCGTAGTATGTCTTAACCTAAATCGAATTTTGTCTCTGTAACGGCTGAATAGTTCGGTATGAATTTTATACCCAAAAATACGTAGTGATGTATTTATCAATCCGTATTGTTTATTTTCTCTGATTTGTAATAAAATTTTAAAATAATAAATTAATTCCCGACATTTTGAGGCAAATGCGGCGCGAGACCCGTCGCGCATACTTGGAACGCGCTGCGCCAGTGTCTCGATGACTGTTGTCACGGGTGGACTGCACGCATGTCATTACTTCACAAATAAAATCAAAAGTTCACGTTTTTAATGTTTTCTGAATTAAAACATATTGTAAATTGTATAGTTATCAATATTTCGTAAAATAAGAACAGAAAATAAGTTTGTAAATACGCTTGGGAGCAAATAAATCGAGCCACTTCCTTTTTCACGCATTATGGTAATTATTTTTGGTATTATGGAACGCATCGATTCGAAACATATATCGCCTAAAAGGGTATTTAATAACCTTTACAAAGAGGGTAGTTAGTTGTCAAAATTTCTTTTTTTTTTTATTTAAATTAAAGTTTAAAGGGTAGAATAAAATTATCGCATTTAATTTGCTTATGACATTTTTATTGTACTCTGTTAAGAAAAGATTAAATTTGAGGTTTTTGTTAATCATACCCATATTACTTGTTATTGTTGTCTTTATCTGTGTCTGTGTAATCAAAATAACCTGATAAAATGGATACTACACCGACGGAAGCTGCCCAAGTTGTAGCTTTACTTGAGGTTGGACACGGACAACGTGAAGTGGCACGCAGACTTCATTTGAGTCGTTCAAAGGTACAGCGGGTATACCGCAGGTATCTGGAGACTGGTGCTTTTGTTCGGCGACCTGGAACTGGCCGACCACGGGCAACAACAGAACGTGACGACCGCTTTATTGCAACCAATTCGTTGCGCGACCGTGGACTTAATGCTGTTCAGCTACAGCAAGCGTTACGTGACGTTCGAGGAGCCTCAATCAGTAGGTGGACAGTGAGACGAAGACTAAAAGAACGAAATTTAACATCACACAAACCAGCAACTGGCCCAAAATTGACTGTAGCTCATCGCCGATCTCGCTTGGAGTTTGCTCGAGAACACATTAATTGGACGTTAGAAGACTGGAGGTCAGTTTTGTTTTCTGACGAGTCAAGAATCTGTCTTTTTAGCAATGACGGGAGAAACCGAGTGTATAGACGTCCTGGTGAAAGATTTGCCCAATGTTGCATTCGAGAAACTGTGAGTTTTGGTGGTGGTTCTTGTATGGTGTGGGGAGGAATTTCTCTAGACGGAAAAACGGAACTTGTCTTCGTCGACCCCGCCAACGATGGCAGTGGTAGACGTGGATTAACAGCTGACCGATACATAACTGACATTCTTGAAAACCACGTAATGCCGTATGCTGGTTTTGTCGGAGAAAATTTCTTGTTTATGCATGACAATGCGAGACCTCATACCGCGCAGATCGTTACGGAATACTTGTCTGCGATCGGGATTCAACAAATGGTATGGCCAGCACGAAGTCCCGATTTGAACCCGATCGAACACCTATGGGACGAGCTAAAACGGAGAGTCCGAGCCAGGGTTCCCGCTGTTTCATCCATTCCCGAGCTTAAAGTCGCTGTGCTTGAAGAGTGGGAGAACATACCACAATATGTCATCGTAACGCTGATCAGATCGATGACTAATAGGCTACAAGAATGTATCAGGGCACGGGGGGGTAATACCAGTTATTAAGAATATTTTTTTTGCAATAATTTTGTTTTTTATTGTTTTTATGGACTGTTTTAGCCCTACTAAATTTTCTATCAAAATTACCATTTTTCTTGCAGAGCCAATAATTTATCATTCAATAAGGTTATTATTCAATAATTTACCCTCATTGTAAAGGTTATTAACTAAACTTTTAGGCGATATATAGTTCGAATTGATACGTTCCATATTACCAAAAATATTTACCATTTTACGTGAAAAAAGATAGTGGCTCGATTTATTTGCTCCCAAGTGTATATTTAAAGTAGTTTGTAATTTAGTTTTGTTGTTTGCACCTATCATAGATTAAGCGGACTGTGCCTAATAAACGTAAAGTGACGCGTGGCCGAGCTCTCCAAAACTATTGGTAAATTACCTACGTTTCTTAGTAGATATTTTGGTATATAGATATATCTATGATATTATTTTAATTTTGGACTGCCTCGTTGGACTAGTGGTCGTAAGCACGATGCTGAGCATGAGGTCCTGGGTTCGATTCCCGGGTCGGGCAAAGTGTTATTGGGTTTTTCCATCAGGAAATTATAAGTAACAGCCACGGAGTCTGGATTTGTGCCCGGTTGATGGCAATAGGCTCGCCCCTATTATATGGGACTTAAACATAACTGGCGAAATGTGGGTGTACTATTTAGGTACACCTCTGCCTAACCCTTCGGGGATTACAGCCGTGATGTTATGTTATCTAACTATTTTGTCTTGAGATTTTCGTTTGATGGAAGATGGAGATCTAGATGACTGATGATGTCGTACCTAATGATGGTCTCTCATACTACATGATACATTTTGAAGGTCTGATGAAGACCAGGTAACTGCTTATCGGTTCTCAGTCACGGAAATAGTCAGAATGCTCCAACTTTCAGCTTTTATCTCATTGAGCACGGATGCTACTACATGATACATTTTGAAGGTCTGATGATGATCAGCTAAGTGCTTATCGGTTCTCAGTGACGGATGTAGTTAGAATGACCTAGCTTTCAGATTTTATCTTATTGAGCACGGATGCTACTACATGATACATTTTGAAGGTCTGATGATGACCAGCTAAGTGCTAATTGGTTCTCAGTGACGGATATAGCTAGAATGACCTAGCTTTCAAATTTTATCGATCTGAGCACGGATGCTACTACATGATACATTTTGAAGGTCTGATGATGATCACCTAAGTGCTTATCGGTTTTAAGTGACGGATGTAGTAAGAATGACCTAGCTTTCAGATTTTATCTTATTGAGCACGGATGCTACTACATGATATATTTTGAAGGTCTGATGATGACCAGCTAAGTGCTTATCGGTTCACAGTGACGGATATAGCTAGAATGACCACCATCAGGTAAATGGCACCATCAGTCTCCAAGGCCTCTTCGAGCTCTTTCAAATGAGTCCACACACGACGGTTCTACGTGGTGCCATCAATGAGATCCTATACTTACCTTCGGAGTCTACCATCAGGTAGCTAGTATCATCAGTCTCCAAGGCCCCCTCGAGCTTTTTCAAATGAGTCCAAACACGATGGTTCTACTCAGTGCCGTCAATGAGATCCTATACCCACCTTCGGAGTTTACCATCAGGTACGAGACATCATCAGTCATCCAGATCTTCATCTTCCATCAAACGAAATTTTTAAGACAAAATAATTAAAAGCCATAAAACAATTAACACCATTAAAATAATAACATACATTACATAACATCACGCCTGTAATCCCCGAAGGGTTAGGCAGAGGTGTACCTAATAGTAGGCGTGATGTTATGTTATGTATCTTATTATTTTAATGGTGTTGAGACCTCGAGGACGCCTTGGAGACTGATAATGTCATTTACCTGATGGTGGACTCCAAAGGTAAGTAAAGGATCTCATTGACGGCACTGAGTAGAACCATCGTGTTTGGACTCATTTGAAAGAGCTCGAAGAGGCCTTGGAGACTGATGGTGCCATTTACCTGATGGTGGTCATTCTAGCTATATCCGTCACTGTGAACCGATAAGCACTTAGCTGGTCATCATCAGACCTTCAAAATGTATCATGTAGTTGCATCCGTGCTCAATAAGATAAAATCTGAAAGCTAGGTCATTCTAGCTATATCCGTCACTGAGAACCAATTAGCACTTAGCTGGTCATCATCAGACCTTCAAAATGTATCATGTAGTAGCATCCGCGCTCAATAAGATAAAAGCTGACAGCTGGAGCATTCTAACTATATCCGTCACTGAGAACCGATAATCACTTAGCTGGTCATCATCAGACCTTCATAAAGTATCATGTTGTAGAATACGTGCTCAGATAGATGAAAGCTGGAGCATTCTGACTATTTCCGTGACTAAGAAGCGATAAGCAGTTACCTGGTCTTTATCAGACCTTAAGAATGTATCGTAGGAGTACCTGTGCTCAGTGAAATAACTAATGAAAGCTAGGTTATTACTTCATTAGTCAAAGTGTATAATTTATTATTAAATATTTTATTCATACATTATGACGTAATTACTCCAAGAGAAACAAAATATGTTAGGCAAATACGATGACCACTCTGCGACACATTTCTGTTCTTTGGTACGTTTTTCTGTAGTACAGTCGTTTGCCGGTAGGGGCCGAAAAATAAACAAAAGCCAGTACAGAGGTCAAATCGTCAAAGTCATCCACTGCTGTGATCCCCTTAAGGGTACTTTTACACCCTTTATGTTATATCCGTATCAGTTATCTTATGTTCTTTCTTGAGTGTACAGTTACACCTTTAACATAAATCGACTTGACTGACACGCACTTTGAGGGCACGTTTGGAGCAGTGGCTAAGCGATGGACTGCTGTGCTGCGTGTCGCGGGCTCGATTCCAGCACGGAAAAAATATTTGTATGGTGTACAGGTAGTTGTTCCGGGTCTGGTTGTTTGTGTTTGTGAGTTTAAATGTTTGTAAACGCACCCACGATTCAGGAGAAATCGTAGTGGGGGGCCTGGATTAAAAGAAAAACATAAGCAAAAAACCGGAAAAGCTCTTTAGCGAGGCTTACTTTATTTTTTATTGGGTCTCAGAGTCACTGGAGACATGCGAAAGAAATCATGAATATCCATTGATTACACGATCATAGTATTATGAGGAGCTCGTGGCTTAATAAGAACTGCTACTCGGGCCGATCAAAAAGCTAAAGCTGTGCTTGCCTAGGTCGGTCTGTGGATGGGTGACCGCCCAACATACTGAGTTTCCTCCGTGCCGCGGAAAGCACGTTAAGCTGTTGGTCCCGGCTGCCATATATAGATCTTTGGCAGTCGTTACAGGTAGTCAGTGACCTGAAATTCTGACATCCAGTCTTACCAAAGAGTATCGTATTACCTAGTAGGTATTAACTGGGTTGTGGAGGTCAGATAGGCAGTCGCTCCATGTAAAATACTGGTATTCAGCTGCATCCGGTTAGACTGGAAGCCGACCCCAACATAGTTGGGAAAAGGCTAGGCAGATGACACGATCATAGTATTCAGACATTGCGAAGGCAGGGAACTCGAATAGTGCTTGGAGGGAGCTTTTGGTCAAGTCCACTTTCTGCTCGCTCTTGACACTGTCTCACCACTGTACTCGGCACGTTTAATTGGGACCAGCCCGTCACACTATTCTCAAACCATTGCAACTCCTAAAAGCCAAAAGCAACAGTGGTGACCTACAGAAAAGCGCCGAGATAATGAAGCTCAGCGAAGTCCTAGAGAAACAATTTCACTTTCTTAGATCCCGCAACGGACCTAATCAGAAAAGAATAGCGGAGGAGTAGGAAAACCACAAAACTTGGTATTGTAAACAAGGCATTAGGAAAGAGTTTCTATAGCACAAATCAGAGACCACAGATAAAAAAATCCAGAGTGTAAAGTCCAAATAAAGTCCCTTTCATTTATCAGCGACAATGAACTCAATATACACGAATAGAATCGATGGCACCGATATCAACAGGATACACCGATATTGGACGGCAACACAAAATAAACGACAATACATTTTTTTTTTAAACAATCGTGGCGGGACATCCGGGTGTTTTATCAGCGTCTATGGCCCGTCTGCTGATGAGCTGTCAATTACTTTAAAACACACTCAATTTTGAAATAAATAGAGTTGAAGTTACAAGTAGCTGTTGTCTTTGGACCATCTGTTGGTAAAATGTCAGCTATTCTAAAATAATACTGTATTTTAAAGACAATGGAGTTGATATTACAAGATGCGGTTGTCACGCTGCACTATTGGCACGGTGACCTATGTTCACGCAACGCGCATGCGTCGCGCACCGTTTCCCGCCTATAAGCTATGTTTATTTGTTATCTGTGGCTGTAAGCAATTAGACTGATTTCCCAATAAATAATTATTCAAGTTGTTTATGTAAATGATTTGTAATGATTTATTTCAAGGGCGTCGAACTTCGTAATGCGATGATAATGGAATTATTGAACTGCAGTTGCACAATTAAATAGGGTAGTTTTAATGATCATGATGATGAGATAGTTAACTTTTGCGTAAGGATTTGGCAAGTGCATAAAAGAGCCAATGAACTTGTACACACAGCGACATCATCATCTTTCAGGTATCAGCAGGGCTATTGCGTATCCTTTTAAATGTCAGTGGCTATCATAGCGTCCATCGATTATCTTTTTAAATGTCAGTGGCTATCATGGCGTCCATCGATTAACTGTCAAATGGTTCCATTTTGTACTAAACCATAACCATTTGACAGTTAATCGATGGGCACTATGTCAGTGGCCCAAAAGTCTGACAACAGCTTTTTTTTTTAAGTCTGATTTTCTCACTCCTGAGTCATTCCCTCCCCATTCCTTCCACTTAGGGGAAATTACCTAATACTAATTGGGTTGTGGAGGTCAGATAGGCAGTCGCTCCGTGTAAAATACTGGCATTCAGCTGCATCCGGTTAGACTGGAAGCCGATCCCAACATAGTTGGGAAAGTACTAGGCAGATGATGATGAGTTCTAGGGCTCGCTTAGAACTAAAAGACAATAAGATCCATAACATCGATAGTTATAAAAAACAAATCACGCACGAGTGAAGCCCAGTAAATGCGTATTATCTTAAAGATACTTAGCTGAAGATGTAAGGTTGCCTGATGCAAGGGCGTAAGCGTAATACATCCTATGTAAGTGTTTTATGAGATTTGCAGGATAAACAGTGACTGTCTTGTAGTGTGACCGTCGGACTACTAAGGGCTCGTTTACGGAGACGCGGGGCGTCGCGCGTTGCGTGCAGAAGGCTCGTCTCGAGCCTTTTCATTTATTGCAAAAAAAAATGCTTAGGAGATGGAATTAGGAGTTCCTAGCACACATAATTTAATTATTATTAGGACTTGCTTAGAACCTAAGGTAGATCTAATAATTTAATTAACAAGACGATAGTAACAAAACTGTAAGTTATCAATCAAATTATGGATTACATGTTAATTCAGATAATAACAAAACTAGTCATCAATGCAATTTAGATAGCCTCTGACATTGATCACTCGTTTACTAATGTTCTACATATAATTACTATAATTAGTCGATTAGGATTAAGATAGTTCACAAGTCGAAAAAATGGAGAAAACATAACATAAGATCACGCCTGTAACCTGTAATCCCCGAAGGGTGAGGTCGAGCAGAGTGGTACTCATAGTTTTCGCATATCGCTAGTTATCTTTCATGCCACACGTGATTCGAAAAAAAATGTAACACGGCATTTGTTTTGCGAAAAATAGAACACCGACATAATGATTACTTATACATTGTTTCTTAAAACTATAAGGGATAAAACCTCAATCTACAGTATGAGATTATCCTTTTTTTTTTTTTTTGGGGGGTACAAATCATCAAATAACCCCTCCCGATCTTGGGCAGAGCGAAAGGGAGTGTCAGACTTCTACTGACTAAAAACCACCCATGTTCCTTCTTAGCCCTTCATGTCGAGGCTGCGGTATCCCTTGCGAACAACCCGCAGCCTCGACAGGGTATGAGATTATCCTCAATTCCATGTAAAAATAATTAGTATTTTATTTTGCTATCCAACGTGGCAACGCTGCCAGCTTTCTGGCCACTTTTCTTGTTAACAGCAATTTGGATTTTTCGATACTTGTATACATGTTTTGAATATTATTTCAGATCTATTTGTAGTTTGTAAATTATATGTTGGTAACGTTTAGCTCTTTTTTTGGAGGATGGGAAATCATCAAATGACTCCTCCCACTCTGGACAGAGCGGTAGGGAGCGTCAGACTTCTACTGACTAAAAACCACCCATGTTCCGTCTTAGTCATTTGTGTCGAGGCCGCGGTATCGCTTTCGAACTACCCGCAGCCTAACATTTAGCTCCTACAAACACGCAAATCACATCAAACTCTTTTTATTGGAATAAAAAGAGTTTGATGTGATTTGCCATATCCAGGCTGCAGTCAAACGAACCATATTCAACGTAATATATTATAACTATGATAATATGTTCACAATCATATTATATTTTTAGACTTAACTTATGAAGCCGGCGTTAAATTTAATTATAATCTACTTTTTGCGTGTCTCTCATATCATCCCGAAGCATATAAAAATGGCTATTACTGACCACACGTAATTTTGCGCCAGTAAAAGTAATTGAAGTCATCGGGAACATGTTCAATGAAGATTAAACCAGCTATAAGCATGTAACCTTGAAATTCTGCAGGGGAACAAGTTATTCGGGTTGTTGCAAAAATGGAGTTGATCGTGTAATTTTGAACTCGAAGTTGGCCACCGAAATCCAGTTCTGCCAAACTTGGATTCTGTTTTAAATGCGGATGGTTATTAAGTTATTATAGGGAGTTACTTTTCAGGAGTATACATTTAATATGACAACACTTAACATAACATCTCGCCTGTAATTCCCGAAAGGGTTAGGCAGATTCTATGCGTAACTAACAGTACACCCACATTTCGCCAGTTATGTTTAAAAACTTAAAAAAAAAACTGGCCAAGTGCTGCATAATGAAGCTGTATTGCATAATGAAGGGTTCCGTACCATCGTAGTAGCGAAGTCCCTTTAATTTGTATTATTTCTTGTAAAAGCGGCAACAGAAAAACATATTTTGTGACAAGTTTGTTTTTCATAGTATTTGTATGAATGACAAAGTTATATTTGTGGTGTTTTAAATGTGCTATATCTCTAGAACTAATATATTTACTATACATACAGGGTGTAAAAGTACCCTTAACGCAAACGAAGGGCACTTGTTCTCCCCACCACTGCGATATTTTTTTGTTCTAGACTATACCTAAGAACCTCCTAGTTACGGAGATATTGGGGGTCAAAGTTCCAAATTTTTCACAGCTGTTTTTGTAAATACCAGTTATTCAGGTTATAACTTTACTTAAATTACCTCCATGACCCGTTTACTTTTCATAGCATCCACTAGCACAATGTTTTAACAGTGCTACATTGAGTTTTACCGTAAAATGTGATTTTTGACCCAAAAAAAAAAGTCGTTTCCCAGCAAAAATTTTTGCGTAGGGGTACTTAGTTTGATGTACAGAATGCTTGGTTGACGGCTGTGTGATGGGTTGATTTACACCCTGTATATATATTATGTCGTTGTACAGACATAGGACAGACAGAAATGACAAACCTATAAGGGTTCCATTTCTGGCCATTCGGCTACGGAACCCTAAAAACCATACAACTTATTGATCTTGTCTTTTACTCTTGTTTTGTATCTTGACAATAAATATTTCTGAAAATTACTTTTTAAGCACATTTCTCATAAAAAGATTTAACAGTTGTTTACATTCCTTTTACGCGAATAAACTTATTTTTCTTTAAACTAATTTTGGTTAATTTTAGTGTGGCATTCCTCATTTAATTTTTGAGGCCAAGCACCGCGTAAGCAGCGAAAGAAATTTATTGCATTTTTCTGTTGCCAAAATTCTGATGACCGGTTAAGAATAATTTATTATTTTTGGGAGTGTGTAATTTTGGCGCCGCACGCGTGAAATGCGTGCACGCAGCGTGTTCTTTGCGTCAAAGCGATGAAAATGCGCGTGGGAATCATGGGCATTTGTTTTGATTCGAGAAATGCGAGTGCAGTTCGCCCAATCTCACTGTTACCCGACCACCTTTTTTTTTTTGGGGGATGGGAAATCATCAAATGACTCCTCCCGCTCTGGGCGGAGCGGAAGGGAGTGTCAAACTTCTACTGACTAAAAACCACCCATGTTCCTTCTTAGCCCTTTGTGTCCGGGTCCGCGATATCTCTTTCGAACAACCCGCAGCTAGTTCTAGTGCGAAATAGTTCTACAAACGCAACTCTATAGCTCTATTCTGTATAATTTTCCGCTACCGAACACTAATTTCGATATGCACCGATGAAAGCCTTGGCCTCTAACTTAGGTCACGTCAAGTTCGGAGCAAACAAGTTCATACAAGATGCCCTAGGTATTGCATAATATGCACTTGTATATTACGTAGATAACAAATACATAACTAAGCAAAATAAGAGATAACTATGTCAACTAAGTCCATATTTGCACGCACGGGATTTTCAACACTCCGCTTATCGCTCTGAGTTGATTTTCCAACTGGGTGATGGTTATAAGATCTAGGGATACACCCTGTTCGATTCCCAACGCTAAACTTAGGGTTTTTTGCCCTTATCCCAATTTTTTTGGGGACGGCGCAGGATGTGTCCTTCTCCCATACTTATCTATTACTTGTCATTTCAGCAGTCACCTCCTTTCCAGCAATATCATCCTTCACACAGTCCGGCCATCGTTTTTTTGGTCTTCCTCTACTCTTAGGGCTCGTTTACGGATCCGCGGAGCGTCTCGTGGCGCGTGCAGAAGGCTCGTCTCGAGCTTTTTTATTCATTTACTAAGAGGCGCGTCCACCGCAAGGAACGCTGCATTTTAAACTAACGAGCGAAAAATTGCTTCTCGTAAAATCGACGTTTGAAATCGTTAACGTTTTCATACATCACCATGTGTTTGAATTAAACACGCACAACGCGCCGCGTGTCGCCCCGCGTGTCCGTAAATGAGGCCTTATAGCCTTTCATACTCAACATATTCCCTATTCCTCAGCATCACCGATTACCACACATCTTCTTATTTACAAATTCTTCTTATGTACTCATTCCTTATTTTATCCATTCGCGTTACACCACACATCCCCCTTAGCATTCTCATCACAGCCACATGCAATTTTCTTTTATTCATCTCTTTTGTGGCCCAACATTCTGATCCATACAAGACAGCAGGCTGAACCATGGTATTGTAAAATATGTTCCCCTTGAATTTAAAGGGGTGCTGGAGTCACATAGTGTTCCTGTGACCTGTCGCCATTTCATCCATCCAGTGTCAATCAACTCTAAACTTGAGGCTGAGAGCTGAAAATCCAGTGAACAGTAAAAAAAAAACGTTGCGTTAAAAAGCGTCAGTGCGAATCGGGCCTTACAGTTTGAGTTATCAATTATATTTTATTTCGTGGTGATCTTCAAATAATTATTATTGACATAGGTAGTAATTCCCTTACGACGTATTAACACCGCGATTTTAGATTAAAGAAAATGAATATTTTTTAAAGATTGCAACATTTGCATCGTCCTTTCCCGTTTTGACATAATTATGAAACGTCACTTTTCTTTTTCGCGCGTTAACGACACCGCAAGAAAAAGTTCTTTCTCGTCAAATTATTCGCTTAAAAATAAGTTTACGTTATATTCTACCGAAATAACAAAATAGTGAGTGACAAAAAGTGTAATATGTGCAGCATTAGTGAAAATCGTAAACCTGAGACGCAGAAATCTGAGCAAATACCTACAGACAACGCTCGCGCAGCCGACCACAGCGGTGAACTTGGATGTAACCATTAGGCGTAAGATAAGAATGCCTGGCTATAACTGACCTATACGTGACCGGATACGTGATATCTACAGTGCTTATTCAAGCGATACGATGGTCATTAACACTGTAAACCACATGTGTGCTGTAAGCTTCTTAAAGCTTTTTCCAGTGGGTGCGCGACACCCCAGTAACATATATTTCCTATGTACTAGCTGGAATTTGAACTATCAGTGCGTGACACGAGATGTCCTTAGCAAAGTCATTGGACTATGCTTACACTGAAAATAACTATACTGGGTATAGCAGGTGAGCTACATTTCCATGTAAGCATATACCCTATGTTATTAACTGCATAGCAAACTATCAGTGTGTGGCACGAGATGTCCTTAGCAAAGTCATTGGACAATGCTAACACTGAAAATACCTATACTCTGCATATCAGGTGAGTTACATTTCCGTATAAAGGAGAATGAGTAATGATGGGCCCACCTCTCAATAGGAATAAGACACTCATAAATGAATAGGTATGTTTATGTAGAATAAAACTTATTATTACGACTAAGGTCAAAAGTCAGTACTTTCGGAGTTATACTACTTATTATACTGCCATAAAAGTGATCGTAGTTTACTTCGTTATAAGATAAACTTTACTATGCCCAGACTCAAAACGGACGGCACCTTTCTGCTTGCTCTTGCTCCTTACCTGCGCCCCCCACCCTACCCGCTCCGCCCGCCGTTTGCCCAGGCGCATTTGCAAATGGCGACCAACGGCCAGTGACGCGCTAGCGCTAGTCGTCATATTGTATAAGTCATATTGCAGTGAACATCTTCGAGACGGTTTATACGTTATAGAAATATACAGACAAAACGATTTACACGATTTAATAGAATATAATATACCAGCAGAGAATGTGTGGTTGCTGCGTGGTAGGATACAGTCACGCCACGTAAGAGCACGAATATACTATTGCTATATATTAATTGATCGAAACCAAGTTGGAAGAAACGCGATATCACAATATTATTGCTCTTGCTTGACCGGACGGCGAACTGTAGGAAGTTGCGCTCACACTATTTCTTTGATTTGGTACCTAGGAGTTGGGAGACATCAACCATTCGTGGCCCCCGCGGGTTTTTTAAATGATGTAATTGTCGTTGATGTCCAAGACGAATAATAAATCTCTTTTGTTTTAAAGTGTACTTATTATTACTATTTTACCTTATAAGTATCCATAAAGAATATGTTAGACTGAGACGACTTTAAGATGTCGTATCTCCGAAAGTACTAACATTTGACCATAGTTATATTAGTAACTAATGTTCCACTTAAAAAGCCCTATCCAACGGTATATCAGATGTTACTATTGAAGGGTGGGCCCAGACTCCATACATTCATTTCCCATTGTCCTTTTAAGCATATACCCTGAGTTATTAGCAGCTTACCAAACTATCAGTGCGTGGCACGAGATGTCCTTAGCAAAGTCATTGGACAATGCTAACACTGAAAATACCTACAATCGGCATAGCCGGTTTTCGGAGTTCCATCTCCATGTGATGTTTGTGTGTTTTGAGTCATCATCATTCTCTTGCCCTTATCCCAATTCATTTGAGGTTGGCGCAGCATGTCATCTTTTATATTTCTCTATTACTTGAATGATTCCAACGGAAAAAATACCATCCAGAAATATGCTTTGCATGAAAACATATATCCAACGTTACTAACCACATAGCAAACTATCAGTGCGTGACACAAGATGTCCTTAGCAAAGTCATTGGACAATGCTAACACTTAATACCTAGAATAGACATCACAGGGGAACCCTATTCTACTATGAACTTCGGTCAGCTAAATTTATAAATATGCTTTTTAACCTATGAGCATGATGGTTGCGAGACAACCTTGCTTATCCAATGTGCAATATAGTCTTGCTAATGCATATACTCTTGCAGTGAATGGGGACCATACTTTGCCACCTGGTTTCCTATCAGCAAGTAAAAGTTAGGTCAGTGGGTCGTCTTAGGGGCGGTTACTTGGCTGCCTTATTTGTATTCTACTGGCTGACACACATTTGTCATGATTGCACATGCTTTAGTATGAGATATTCTCTGCATGTTATGGCCACATTAAGTGAAATCTTTTCATAACTTCTTCATCGAGTATGATATTATGGAAGCATCATTGGTTATAAATCAAAGTTACATAATTATGCATGTAACCAACCAAATGCAAAACTGGCGAAATGTGGGTGTCTGACACCTCTGCCTAAGCGTTCGAGGATTACAGGCGTAATGTTATGTTATGCAAACAATGTTTGTATAACTGTTTATTTTCTGAATAAATTAAATAAAACATGGTGGTAAATGCACTGTAATGTCCCAATACATGAAAACTATTAGTATTGAGAGGGAAAAGGTTTATAGACTGACAAAATTTCGAGGTCTTAACAGCCTGTCAATGTACAGATGACCTTATCAACCAAACCCTTTTTAGTTCCAAATCAAATTATTTCCACTCCGAGACCCGACCCCCTCTTAGGAAAAGATAATAGTACCATTATATTGTAAGGCCCAATGTAAAATAACAACTCTAATAGTAACTCGTTGCTATACCTAGCAATCTATGGCTTCAATATTAAATTAATCATGTTGTAATTTATTTCTGCCTAAGAGTATTTTCAGAGAAAATCACTTAAACCATACTTAATAATAACAGATAACTTGTTATGTCTGATGAATTTATTATAGATACGCTAGATATTCATAGATAACACTCAAGTATTGTATGCAGTAAGCATGTAACCTGCATTAAATAATATTTAATTCCTGAGGAGATGGGCAGACCTAAATTACAGCATAGTAAAGAAGAATGTTAATTTGTTATCTGGGCACAAAATGTACACACTTGATAGTACAAGTAAGTACTAAAGTGATATAATTGAAAACAATGGGGGGAGGGTGCATGGGAGTGCTAACATGAAGGGATTGTGGTTAGAACATCAAGACATCAGGTGCCATATGTTTTCCGTAACAAAATTGCTGGAGCTTTTATTGATAAGGATATTATGTCAGAGAACTCTAATAGACAATGTGTGGGGGAAACTTAGTAAGTTTTCCTATATTCTTTATAATATTATGCTGATTAAGATTATAAATAAAACCGCACTGCTGGTAGCTTACCACGGTTTGGTTGTCTTTACTCTGCAGTATAAACTTATATTTTGGGGTAATACTTTTATAAGTATTATTAAGATAAGTAAATCATGAGCCTGATTGGAGCTCATTCAAAATAAAATTCACAAAATCATGCAAGCAGAATTTTTAAAATACCGACAGTAGACACTGTATATTTATGAATCATGTATTTTTGCTAAAAACAATATGCATTTATATAAATCTGTCGAAAGCCTATGTTGCTCAGATAAACTTCACACATTGCTGCATGCATCACAAAAGTGTATATTTTTGCAATGATGACAATCTGGGTGCAGATTGTACACTAAAATATATACGCAAATTAAAGACAGTAAAAGCCTCAATGAATTTAAAAAACAGATTCTTACCATTATTGATAGACAAAGTGAAAACTGTTACAGTATTGACATTTAATTTGCCAAGTTGTTGGTCATCTGCCTCGTTGAGCTATGGTTTGCAAGCACCGCTGAGAATGAGGTTCTGGGTTCTATTCGTGGATCATGCAAAGTGTTATTCCATCAGGAATTTCTCAGTAGCAGCCACAGAGTATGGATTTGTGCTCAGTTAATGACAATAGGCTCGCCCCTGTTACATGGGACTTAAACATGATGATGATGAATGTGATGTTATGTATACTTATGTGTCTATTTACATTAACATTTTTACTTACATCGTCAAAACTTTGACATTTGATGCATGTAATTTTAATTTTTAGTGAACCAGATTCTATTGTAATGTTTTTATTTTACTTTTTTGAAGCAATTTAATTTTATGTACCTAATTGGAGAAACTTTATGTGTGCCCAATAACATAGATATTATTTACTTATGATCACAAAATTAATGGATTTGAATTCCGATGGAATATATTTTATATATTATACCACCTACTATTTACTTATGATCACAAAATTAATGAATTTGAATTCCGATAGATTCAGGGTGATAATATAGAGCAAATTTTAAAACAAAGATATTTGTTATTCTGCAAGCTCTAATTTTTACCCATTGGAGTAACAAAACAGTTGTTAGGAATATCAACCACAAATATTTTAAAGTTTCTTATATTTCAAGTGAAACTGGTTTTTTGAACTCCATATCTAACTTCATACAGTACAACACAAACAGCAGATCAAATCAGAGCTGACATCAGACATATAACAATCTATAATTATTATTTTATTATAGTTATCAATTCAACATGCACTATATCCTTAAGGTTATAATACTAAAGCTCTATTGTACCTAAAGTAAGGAAGTCTTAAGTACCTAGGCGTTTTATCACCAAAGAGTGATATAGTAGGCCTATAATGGTAACCATTGTTACTGCTTGTACTATAAAGGTTTTTAACAGAGCATTTTGGTTCTATAAGATTAAATAGAATTTAATTTTTATAGTTTACCTCTTAGAACGCTTACAGGACCATACGAATCGTTAAAGTGTTGCATAGTAAAAAAAAAAAAAAAAAAAAAATGCTCATTTGGTGCTACTTAGTACTAAAGACGACCTAACAAACACTTTTATTTGTCTATTATGCACTAATAATGCGTAAAAATAAGTTTTACAGTTCAAGTACTGTAACAGTATCGAAAATACTATTCAAGGATCAATCTGCACTGTACCTTACACAACCACTACGTAACCTTTTAACTTCTTAAAAGTTCTCTCAACGTCGCTATGGGGCTAGTTCTGTAAAAGTCATAACAACTCTTCTAGAGTACTAAATAGGACCCCTGGTGCAGCTGCTACATAACTTAATAGCTCTATACGTGAGTTTGTGTTACTGCTACGAGACAAGAGATGATCTAATTCGTTTTTGGTGAAAATATGGCTGCTATTTTCTGCCATGATAGCACATTGACAACACGGCAGGAGCCAATGTGTAATAGCAGCCTGCATAGTCGGGACAAGTACTTATTGTATTAATTTAAATTTAATTAAAACATAAAAAAATATGAAGGCGCATTGTCAAATTTGAAATCAGCGTAATGATTTAATTGATACAATTTTTTTTCGCAAGTGCAAGTTACGGCAGAGTAACGGTCCATGAATGTTTTGTGTTTTATCCTTTTACCCGACTGCAAGGGAAGGGAAATTATTTTTCAGATCACCACTCATAAAATTAGAATCAAGACTTCGCTTAACAGGTAAGCTCGTTTGATTCCCAATTATACTAGCTGACCCACGCGACTTCGTCTGCGTCACATAATAAGCGTTTAGCCTTTCTCGATAAATCGACTATTCAACTTATTAAATTGAGTTAAATCGTACTCGTATCAAACAAAAAATCTTACCTTTCCTCTTTATAATACCTATTAGTTTAGATTGGCTTCGATTATATTATTAAAGTGACAATTACTATAGGTATATCTTACTGTTAAATATACAGTAACACCTTGTACTTGTAAACATTATGGTGCAGTAAATATTTTGAATTTGAATTTCTCCGGAGCCCCCGGAGGCCAGAATCCCCACTTACCTACCGCACCGGACCGAATGACTGCCGCGCGCGTAATTATTTTGTGGCGCGGATATTTTTATATTGCGATATCTTCTAAGATATTTGTTTAAGGGGAACACAGCAGTGGATGACTTTGACGATTTGACCTCTGTACTGGCTTTTGTTTATTTTTCGGCCCCTACCGGCAAACGACTGTACTACAGAAAAACGTACCAAAGAACAGAAATGTATCGCAGAGTGGTCATCGTATTTGCCTAACATATTTTGTTTCTCTTGGAGTACCTACATCATAATGTACGAATAAAATATTTAATAATAAATTATACACTTTGACTAATGAAGTAATAACCTAGCTTTCATTAGTTATTTCACTGAGCACAGGTACTCCTACGATACATTCTTAAGGTCTGATAAAGACCAGGTAACTGCTTATCGCTTCTCAGTCACGGAAATAGTCAGAATGCTCCAGCTTTCAGCTAACTGAGCACGAGCAATGCTACTACATATTACATTCTAAAGGTCTGATGATGACCAGCTAAGTGCTAATTGGTTCTCAGTGACGGATATAGCTAGAATTACCTAGCTTTCAAATTTTATCGATCTGAGCACGGATACTACTACATGATACATTTTGAAGGTCTGATGATGATCAGCTAAGTGCTTATCGGTTCTCAGTGACGGATGTAGTTAGAATGATCTAGCTTTAAGATTTTATCTTATTGAGCACGGATGCTACTACATGATACATTTTGAAGGTCTGATGATGATCAGCTAAGGGCTTATCGGTTCTCATTGACGGATGTAGTTAGAATGACTTAGCTTTCAGATTTTATCTTATTGAGCACGGATGCTACTACATGATACATTTTGAATGTCTGATGATGACCAGCTAAGTGCTTATCGGTTCACAGTGACGGATATAGATAGAATGACCACCATCAGGTAAATGGCACCATCAGTCTCCAAGGCCTCCTCGAGCTCTTTCAAATGAGTCCAAACACGATGGTTCTACGCAGCGCTGTCAATGAGATCCTGTACCCACCATCAAAGTCCACCGTCAAGTAAATGGCATCATCAGTCTCTAAGGCCCCCTTGAGCTCTTTCAAATGAGTCCAAACACGACGATTCTACGCAGTGCCGTCAATGAGATCCTTTACTTACCTTTGGAGTCCACCATCAGGTAAATGACATTATCAGTCTCCAAGGCGTCCTCGAGGTCTCAACACCATTAAAATAATAAGATACATAACATAACATCACGCCTACTATTAGGTACACCTCTGCCTAACCCTTCGGGGATTACAGGCGTGATGTTATGTAATGTATGTTATTATTTTAATGGTGTTAATTGTTTTATCGCTTTTAATTATTTTGTCTTGAGAATTTCATTTGATGGAAGATGAAGATCTGGATGACTGATGATGTCTCGTACCTGATGGTAAACTCCGAAGGTGGGTATAGGATCTCATTGACGGCACTGAGTAGAACCATCGTGTTTGGACTCATTTGAAAGAGCTCGAGGGGGCCTTGGAGACTGATGATACCAGCTACCTGATGGTAGACTCCGAAGGTGGGTATAGGATCTCATTGACGGCACTGAGTAGAACCGTCGTGTGTGGACTCATTTGAAAGAGCTCGAAGAGGCCTTGGAGACTAATGGTGCCATTTACCTGATGGTGGTCATTCTAGCTATATCCGTTACTGTGAACCGATAAGCACTTAGCTGGTCATCATCAGACCTTCAAAATGTATCATGTAGTAGCATCCGTGCTCAATAAGATAAAATCTGAAAGCTAGGTCATTCTAACTACATCCGTCACTGAGAACCGATAAGCACTTAGCTGATCATCATCAGACCTTCAAAATGTATCATGTAGTAGCATCCGTGCTCAGATCGATAAAATTTGAAAGCTAGGTCATTCTAGCTATATCCGTCACTGAGAACCAATTAGCACTTAGCTGGTCATCATCAGACCTTCAAAATGTATCATGTAGTAGCATCCGTGCTCAATAAGATAAAATCTGAAAGCTAGGTCATTCTAACTACATCCGTCACTGAGAACCGATAAGCACTTAGCTGGTCATCATCAGACCTTCAGAATGTATTATGTAGTAGCATCCGTGCTCAGATCGATAAAATTTTAAAGCTAGGTCATGCTAACTGCGTTCGTCACTGAGAACCGATAAGCACTTAGCTGGTTATCATCAGACCTTCAAAACGTAGTAGCATCCGTGCTACAAGAACGACTACAATTGTTTTTTGCTACAATTGTTTTAACGCTAAAAGCGATAAAACAATTAAAATCATTAAAATAATAACATACATAACATAACATCACGCCTACTATTAGGTACACCTCTGCCTAACCCTTTGGGGATTACAGGCGCGATGTTATGTAATGTATGTTATTGTTTTAATGGTGTTAATTGTTTTATCGTTTTAATTATTTTGTCTTGAGAATTTCGTTTGATGGAAGATGAAGATCTGGATGACTGGATGATGTCTCGTACCTGATGGTGGACTCTGAAGGTGGGTATAGGATCTCATTGACGGCACTGAGTAGAACCATCGTGTTTGGACTCATTTGAAAGAGCTCGAGGAGGCCTTGGAGACTGATGATACTAGCTACCTGATGGTAGACTCCGAAGGTAAGTATAGGATCTCATTGATGGCACCACGTAGAACCGTTGTGTGTGGACTCATTCAAAAGAGCTCGAAGAGGCCTTGGAGACTGATGGTGCCATTTACCTGGTGGTGGTCATTCTAGCTATATCCGTCACTGTTAACCGATAAGCACTTAGCTGGTCATCATCAGACCTTCAAAATGTATCATGTAGTAGCATCCGTGCTCAGATCGATAAAATTTGAAAGCCAGGTCATTCTAGCTATATCCGTCACTGAGAACCAATTAGCACTTAGCTGGTCATCATCAGACCTTCAAAATGTATCATGTAGTAGCATCCGTGCTCAATAAGATAAAATCTGAAAGCTAGGTCATTCTAACTACATCCGTCACTGAGAACCAGTTAGCACTTAGCTGATCATCATCAAACCTTCAAAATGTATCATGTAGTAGCATCCGTGCTCAATGAGATAAAAGCTGAAAGTTGGAGCATTCTGACTATTTCCGTGACTGAGAACCGATATGCAGTTACCTGGTCTTCATCAGACCTTCAAAATGTATCATGTAGTATGAGAGACCATCATTAGGTACGAGACATCATCAGTCATCTAGATCTCCATCTTCCATCAAACGAAAATCTCAAGACAAAATAGTTAGATAACATAACATCACGCCTGTAATCCCCGAAGGGTTAGGCAGAGGGGTACCTAATAGTACACCCACATTTCGCCAGTTATGTTTAAGTCCCATATAATAGGGGCGAGCCTATTGCCATCAACCGGGCACAAATCCAGACTTCGTGGCTGTTACTTATAATTTCCTGATGGAAAAACCCAATAACACTTTGCCCGACCCGGGAATCAAACCTAGGACCTCATGCTCAGCATCGTGCTTACGACCACTAGACCAACGAGGCAGTCCAAAATTAAAATAATATCATAGATATATCTATATACCAAAATATCTACTAAGAAACGTAGATAATTTACCAATAGTTTTGGAGAGCTCGGCCACGCGTCACTTTACGTTTATTAGGGCATAGTCAGCTTAGTCTATGATAGGTGCAAACAACAAATCGAAATTACAAACTACTTTAAATATATTTACAAACTTATTTTCTGTTCTTATTTTACGAAATATTGATAACTATACAATTTACAATATGTTTTAATTCAGAAAACATTAGAAACGTGAACGTTTGAATTTTATTTGTGAAGTAATGACATGCGTGCAGTCCACCCGTGACAACAGTCATCGAGACACTGGCGCAGCGCGTTCCAAGTATGCGCGACGGGTCTCGCGCCGCATTTGCCTCAAAATGTCGGGAATTAATTTATTTTTTTAAAATTTTATTACAAATCAGAGAAAATAAACAATACGGATTGATAAATACATCACTACGTATTTTTGGGTATAAAATTCATACCGAACTATTCAGCCGTTACAGAGACAAAATTCGATTTAGGTTAAGACATACTACGATTTTTTATTAAATAATGTGAAGGTTTATTAAAATTTTAAACAATACGAATTATTTGTGATGTCTTTAAGTATAACATATATTTTTTTTATGGAAATCGTACGGAAGGATTCCTCAACAAATTTCTTTAAACATACGTCGTTTTTGGGATTTCACCATTGCAACGGCCTTAAACTGGATAGAGTAAAGGGCACAAATATTCTATATTAAATTTCCGTGCTAACAATCATATTTTTTTACATATAGATTAATACCATATGGATTAAATAAGCATCGCAAAATATCATTCTTTTTAATCTAACATTTTAATAGTAAAAAATGGTTACAGTGAGTCAATCTTAAAAGATAGATATATGCTGTCGCGGACTTTTTTTTAGAACATTTAAAGAGGAACAATTCTTTCATACATAATATTTGCGTAACTTAAACTGTTTTCGCAGCGCACGCAACGGAAGCTCTCAAAAAGGAATTTCTTTTCCCGTTTTTGCAACATTTTTCATTTATGCTCCGCTCCTATTGGTCGTAGCGTGATGTTATATATCCTAAAGCCTTCCTCGATAAATGGACTATCCAACACAAAAAGATTTTTTCTATTCCAACCAGTAGTCCCTGAGTTTACCGCGTTCAAACAAACAAACAAACAAACAAACAAACTCTTCAGCTTTATAATATTAGTATAGATTTTGTAATGCATGTAACGCAAAATATTTACTTACTGGAGTTATGTAAGTGGACAGTAATTATGTATTGTTGATTGATTATTTTTTAGATTATAAATATAATATTATTATTGAGCCTCGGAGGCCCGGCAATAATTCAAATCTTGTGTTGTGTAGTTCTATTTTCGCACTTATTAACTGGTTTTAGGACTTATTTAATGAAAAAAGTTGTAGATTGTGTGTGACACATACCTAATAAGAAAGACAGATGTTAGAAGCGTAATTCAGCATCACGAAATCTACTCTAAAAAGAGGTAAGTTTTTAAATTCAGAAATAGGAGGTAGGTATCTACGACGCCATATTCAATTACAAAATTCTTTCATTGATGTAAAGCTCCACTATTACCGATTCATCATCTGCCTAGCCTTTTCCTAACTATTTTGGAGTCATCGGTCAGTCAACGGAATACCAGTATTTTACATGGACCGATTGCGTATAACCTCCACAACCCAGTTAGTACTGATTCATACTAATAGTTGTCACATTTTCGTGTATCTGATTACAATTATAAACTGGATAGGTTATAAAAGCATGTCCAGTAGGAGTATCCTTGTAGATGTCTTGCACCTTATAACGAGCGAATCAAATCTTTCGTATAAGGCAACTTTAAATAACTTCCACACTCGTAGCAACCAGACAGGTCTCGCAATCAATATAAATGGACACCCGATAATACAGAGATGTGCTCTACATTAGCAGCACGTAGCACAGATATGGGCAGGTCCGGAGCACAAAGTCACGGTGAAATCACCGGCGGTATTAGATAATTCTTATGATACGGATAACCTAAAATTATCGTCACGAGATCGTCTGGGCGAAGAGATCCTGCACTCATATTTTGTGCTGTAAGTGTGTATAAGGATACGTTTTGAGCTGCATTAGAGTTTGTAGAATTTAGTCTTGTCTGATGTCAGGATAACTTGGCTTCCTCATAAATTGGCAAGAAGAGCCGCAACATAGAGAGAAGTGAAAGGAATGGTATAGGCCTTTGCCCAGGAGTGGGACAGAAAAGTGTTTTGCGTAGAAGTGGGAAAATTTGTCGAAAATTTTCTGGCCCGGTTGTTATGCATGTTTAGGGTCGACAAAAGCCAAATATATAGAGATTGTAATAATATAAGTTGTAATCGCAAGCCTAAGCATCATTACGTGTATTTGTAGAGTTTATATCCTCAAAAAATTAAGAAGATAGAAGTGTTTTTTTATATGAAATGGGCCTTCTCTTGACCTCAATCTTATCCCGAGGGCAGAGATAAGGTCGACGGATGGAATGAGCTAACCCAGTCCATACAAACTGAAGAACAACTAATAAGGATCAGACAATTTGTTTTGTCTTACTTTTCAACTTTTTGACGGCACGGTTGGCGCAGTGGCTGAGCGATTGGACGCGCTGCGTGTCGCGGGCTCGATCCCGGCACGAAACAAATATTTGTATGGGCTACAGATAGTTGTTTCGGGTCTGGGTGTTCTGTGTATGTGAGTTTAAATGTTTGTAGACGCACCCACGATACAGGAGAAACTCCTAGTGTGGGGCAACGTTTTTTAAAAAAAATAACTTCATTTCGATTGTTTACGTTATCTTTACACGTATTTATCTCACGGATTGAGCAACTCGGAAGCGGATACAGATCATCTTCGAATTACGTGAGTACTACAATCAGCTATGGTTTTGTAATAACTGATAATGAGGTTTCAGCAGTCTAAGATGAAGTTAAGGTCAATTAGCACAAAGGCCAAGTTAATTAATCTAAATATTTTTCTTCGAAAACAATAGTAAAATTGAAACAAATTAAAATGGATCTGGGTAGGTCACATCTGCCGAATGTTGCATCAAAATTGGGTCACAGATTTGCTTCCAAACAACAGAACCAGGAGGCACGGTAGGTCCAGAAGAAGATGGCGTGATGAAGTAGACTTTCATCAAAACACCTTTCAGCTTTGTACAATATTCTGACAAATAAATGCATTCTATTCTAAAGGATTGAGCTCAAATAGCAAAAGACAAATGCAAAACGGGATGGGAAGGCTTTTGTCCTGTAGTAGGACAGATCAGGCTCATTATAATAAAAAATAAAACAATCGTCGAAGGAAGGCCATAATTTTCTAACTTTGAACTAGTATGGTAAAATCCTAGGTGGATGTCCAGCATACCGGTGTTCCAAGAACACACACGTTTACAAAACGCACGTAACGAACGGTAAGCGCGATGGCGAGTTTGATGGAATTCTGTCTGACAATCTTTCTAAGTAAAAAATCTAGCTAAATCGAAAAAAAACGAATTCAGATGATTAGGTTCTTGTTCGCTGTTGAAGAACGAACATTTACCTAACAACCCTTTTTTTTTGGACGGTGGTAAATCATCAAATGACTCCTCCCGCTCTGGGCAGAGCGGTAGGGAGTGTCAGACTTCTACTGACTGAAAACCACCCATGTTTCCTTAGCTCTTTGTGCCGAAGCCGCGGTATCTCTTTCGAACAACCCGTAGCCCCGACCTAACAACCTTACTTTTAATATTTGTTTTACTAAGCAGACATCTTTCTGTCCTCAAAAAATCAATTGTTCAGAAGTCAGAACCAAGGTGAAGTGCGACTGACATTGCAAGGCCAAAGCGATAAATGATTCAGTTATTGGTAGGTACTCCACATTTCTCTCGAGCCCCCCAAAAAATAAACGTTCGACCTTCATTTGAAATGTTTATTAAATTGACAGATAACGCACGCACGTACTTGTTAAACAATATGATTAACGGTTAAGTTTGTTTGTTTATGGTTCAATGAAATGAAGAGACTGTTTGAGGGACAACATTATGATCTTTAAAAAAATGTACCTATGTATAAATAATTAGTTTTCGTCATTTCTTCATCGCAAGTAAATCAATGAAAAGATTGGTCCACTCCTGAATGAGGAAATGTAGGGAGGAAAATGTTGAGTACGAGTATGTATGGACTATGTGACGGATGATATGGCTAGGAAGGAGGTGACTGCTGAGATGACGAGTAATAGAGAAGTTTTGATGAAGAAAACAAGCTGTACCGACCCCAAATAAATTGGGATGAGGGCAGGAGACTGATGATGACAGGATGGTGGGTACTTTAAAATATCATCCTACAACTTGTATAAAAAAATAAGAAGTATAATTACTATTTTTAAATACATAGTACCTACTGAAAAACTGATTAAATAGTGTAGTTGACAAAAGAAATCTAAAGTCTGTTTTTTAATCTCGGAGACTAAAATGACATTACGAGGGTTGTCAGTTTTTTGCAATTCTTAAATAGTGATGTGCCACTACCGTAAATTGCCGTTGTTGAAATCAATTAATATCGGTTTTTTTATAATAAGTTTTCCTGAGTAAAAGGTGTAGGTAGTTATTTAAAACGAAATAATACACAAGTAATAAGGTGCAGATGTATTTAACGTGAAACATTTTTAAATAATTAATTACAGGAATTCATTAATCATGCATGCATGTCATTTTACTTTAAACTATGTATATTTTAAACTATTAATGGATGAAATAAAAAGCATTTTAATTTTATATATCAGATTCCGAAAATGACTCCATGTCTGAATCATCAGAGTCGCTGGCTACTTCTATTATAAATCGATCAGTAATGTCTTCGACTACATGGCCCAGATGACACATTTCATCCTCAATTTTAATAACGTGAGCCACACAGTCTTACCACCGCTGCGGGGTCACTTGACGAAGTCCTTGTTCAAAAAGGCTTCGTACTTCATTTAATTTGAAGGTTTTATTATTATTAGCAAGCGTGATTCGTTTCTATAAAAAAAGTTTACGGCACGGTTGGCGCAGTGGCTGAGGGATTGGACTGCTGAGCTGCGTGTCGCGGGTTCGATCCCAGCACGGAACAAATATTTGTATGGCCTACAGATAGTAATTGTTTTGGGTCTGGGTATGTTTGTGTATGCGAGTTGTAAGTGTTTGTAAACGGAACCACGATAAACGAAAAATTCCTAGTGTGGGGCAACGATTAAAAAAATATTTTTTCAACTTCTCGACGTATAGCCGAAAGAGTGAATAGACAAATTATTGGACGATTCCAATAATTTGTCTTTCAAAGACAAATTATTGGACGATTTCACTCTTTAATTTACGGCCAGGTATTTTCGAGAGCTAAAATTTTCATTCTCTTTGTGCTCCTTCAGCACCCAGTAGACTGTAGCTCTGGATATGTTCAGGATTTCGGCAGTTTTTAAAACATATTCGTTTTTTTTCGGCGTCTCGGTTGGAGATTCGGTTTTCTTTTTAGTACGAACATATTTGTAAGCGTTCATGATCATATCTTTTTCTGTTTGGCTAAATGTTATGAGCTTACGTTTATTTCTTGGCAATAAACTTTCTTCTTCACAGGCAAGAAGAAGAAAGTTTATCGCAAGAAATTTGGTGGTCAAAATCACACATTAACTGCCGTATTATCATATTTATTTTTTAGAATTGCAATTGTTTGTATGGTGTCAAGTTCCAATAATTGCCGTATTTTTCAAAAGTGCTGCCGTTTTATAAGAAAATGGTTCATATATCCGTTTTATCGTGTACGGGAACAACACTGATAGCATCTGTAATTTTTTTCTAATCGTCTAATAAATATAAAAAGTTACGATTCAACAAACCGGTATCGTAAGTACAACACTAAATAAAAGAGCTGGCAGCATTATTTGTAAGTTTGACATTTGCATGTGTCAATTTAGTCTCAGGGATTAAAAAACAGACTTTAATTAGTCCGTCTGATAGTTTTCCAAAAAATATTGGACACGTATTTTGTCTTTTACCACGTAATCAATAAATGAAGACGATACAGTGCTTTGAAAAGTCGCACGACGTCACAGTTTGAAACATTTTTTACCAGAAAGTGACGTCACCAGCCCCCACTCACGATCTTTGACACGTTTTATTTTCGTCAATTTTAATTAATTTGATAAAACAAAAAACACGTATCCAATATTTTTCGATAATCTAACAGACGGACAAAACAGAATCATATTTTTTTTAGTCAGTCAACTACCCTATTGTTTGTCTTGTTGACTAGCAATGTAAATAACCCTCCTTTTGGGCTTCGCCGCAGTCGGGTAAAAAATAACCCTTTACGCTTTCTGCATCGTTACCTCTTAAACTCGAACTTCTTATTGAGCTGTACTTAATAAAGCGTGGATAGGGTTGCCATACGTCCGGATTTTTCCGGACAATTTCAACTTTAGCAGTGTGCGGAATGCGAGGGAATTCTAGGTCCAAAATTAACTAAAATGAATGCTACAACTGTAATATTTTGCAACAAACCTCTATTAACATATCGGATAAAAAAACAGAACAAAATCATAACGCAATTCAAAGTTCAAATGATTCAAATGTTTGAATTTTCTCCGAAGAAAGTATTTATGGACCTTGTGACCCTAAGCGTTTATGTTTTATTTAACCCTATTGTTCAGGTCTAATGCACTTGTTTTCAGACGATGTTAATTTACAAAAAAGGTGATTTACTATCCACGCTACACACGCTTAGATTTTGTTGAAAAAACTATGTTATTTGAAACAAAAACTGCCCAAGTGCTAGTTGAAGTCACACAATAATGCTCGTTTGGATGAATAATACTAAGCGCAAAGTTGCGCCAAGCAGCTAAATGCATTTCACAAAATAAAATTAAAGTGTCTGTTCGTAATTTCAAAAGAACAGTTTTTTGCCCATATATTATGAAAGTATATACGTTACAAATAAGTGTTTTGTATTTGTTTGTTCAGTCTAGTCTCCGAAATGGCTAGACTTATATTGACGGGCACTTCACTTTACTTTTGTTATTATAATTATGTGTTTTGTAATTGAATTTTTATAACCTTACTAACATAGTTTATAAGTTCCAATTGTTACTAACCATTATGGATCTCTGTAATCTGACATTGAAATAAATTAAATTAAATTTACGGCTTTACTGGCAGATAGCTGATATTATAAGAAGTCACACTACTTTTATTTTAGAAAATTGGGTTTAAGTGCAAAAATTTAAAACCTCTTCGGGCGTAAAGTTATGCTAAGTTTCGAAAATATTTTCCAACAGCCCTACCCGTTTTTTTTTTTGTTGCAGGGTGGGAATACATCAAATGACTCCTCCCGCTTTGGGCAGAGCGATAGGGAGTGTCAGACTTCTACTGACTAAAACCACCCATGTTCCTTCTTAGCCCTTTGTGTCGAGGCTGCGGTATCTTTCGAACAACCCGCAGCTCCGACGGGGACAGCCCTACCCTCAATGTCATTTAATCGCCAAACAACCACGCTGCACTGTAATCTTTGAATAGTAAGATCAATAACATTCAAGTAAGTCGTAAAGATATAGTTTACCCCTCTGATCTCCATGCAATCAAAATATTGGCTGAATGAATCAGTTTATAAAGAAAGGCAAACACATCAGCCGCTCGGAGGCTTGTAAACACACCGATATGAAATCTTGAAGACAATAAAAGTGATAACTCTAATTTATACAGTATTTCCATGGTGACTTGCATATAAACGTGGAGAAACAGATAATGATGGGAAGAGTTGCTTAGAGGAGAGTAAGAAATAAGTGTTAATAAGGTAAAGGGGCAGTGAATCTTCGTACAAATGCTCAATGCTCTTTTTCTTTCTGAATATTTCGTCTATACCCTTGGGGGTGGGAAATCATCAAATAACCCCTCCCGCTCTGGGCAGTGCGAAAGGGAGTGTCAGACTTCTACAGACTAAAAACCACCCATGTTCCTTCTTAGCCCTTGCGCCGAGACCGCGGTATCTCTTTCGAACAACCCGCAGCCCCGTCTATACCCTCTATCAGCTTTGTAGTCAACGCAAGTTACCGTGGGCTTCCTAATTGCACGATTTGACATCCTTCTGCCATACGATTGTTCGTATGACCTAGTCCTCTAAAACGATGCAATTTGCATTATCATATAATAAATATAAACACTATTCACATGCAGCATACCCGTTTTATTGTCGTGGGAAGTAGGCTTTCAGGTGTAGGTTAGTCAGTTTACAGACTCCACACATAAATGGGCTTTGGGAGATGATTATTGCAAATCAACTTCTTATGTATTACGATATAGCTGATGGCCGCGGCTTCGCCCGCGTCAAATTATAAACTAAAACTTTCCTCGAGAACCACTCTATCAATTGGTGAAAACAGCATGAAAATCGGTGCGTTAGTTTTTGAGTTTATCGCGAAAAGACAGACAGACGCGGCGGAGGACTTTGTTTTATAATATGAAGTGATTTACTAGCGACCCGCCCCGGCTACGCACAGGTGCAATGTAGATCTATCTCATCATTAAACCTTCCTCTTGAATCACTCTATCTATTGTTGAAAACTACATTAAAATCCGTTGCGCAGTTTAGAAGATCTAAGCGTACAAACAGCGGATGTAACTTTGCTGTATACTACGTAAAGAAAATGTATTACATTTAGTACAGTTTAACCCCTTAATACTAAATTAGGTAATCCTTTTACTCGGTCTTCTCATAGAGACACACACGTTCTAACATTATTGTCTTCAATTCATCAGCAAACAAGTCCAAACCAAGTCGCGTTAAACATCGTAACCATACACGGTTTAAGGAAGGTGCGGGGCCAGCGGAACCCCGCAACCTTCACCAGGTTATCGGTCCACCTAGTAAGAGACCTTCCAAAGCAATTGTCTTCCGGTTAGCGGTCGACACTCCAAAACTTTTCGGCCCCAACGGCGATTCATTCTGCGAGTAATATGCCCTGCCTACTGGCACTTAAGTTTGGCAATTTTAGTTTGATATTATCTTCTTCGATAGATCGTCAAAGCACATCAATATCAATTCAATTATATTTAAAAAAATTGCATGTCCTTATGATATGATTGAGTATGCTAAGCTCATTGATATAATACAAACTAAAGATACGGTCGTCCGAAAATTTGCTCGGCGCGTTCGCCATACAGAGAATCGGTGTAGTCTGCTCGTTAACGTAACTTTGTATAAGCGGCGTGGTATTTTCGAGGTATAAAGAACATAAATAAAGCTATTAATAAAATTTACGACCGCACCCGAAGAGAGCCGATCGTGGACTAGTTCACTTCGGCTTAGGAAAGACCGTTTTAGGACCAAGTTCGAGGCGTCATTGTAACATGCGGTCCGCCCAGTCCTTACGCAGTAATATATAAGTCAATGGCTAAGCTACTTGTACCTACTGCTACTGTAAGAACTTCTGTTACCATATTTATTTGCAAATAAATCTTTGACTTTGACTTTGACATAGAAATAGCGTGCGATTGTTTTTAGACGGATTTGTCTCGCGTGTCATTGAAAGAGTCCACATTGTTTTTACGACCAAGTTCAAGAACACAGAGAGTTAAATACGAGAAAGATAAACTGTTTTTAAACGATATCATAAAGTTTTCATTTACTTTTATCTTCTTACCTACTGTATATCGGCCATTCAGCCTCTTTGAGATTCTTTGTATGACTTTTTTTTAAGATTTCGGATTATAGCGGGGTGAATCTGGAAATGTGTGGTCACACTAATGTTTCACCCGTGGCCGTGCTTGTGCTCACATCAACAGTATTTAATTAACGCACAAAAATTAAATTACCTACCTAAATGGGTCTTCCACCAATTATCTTGGGTGTCCCCAAATGACCTGTCTTTGTAGTTATGGAGACCTAAGTTCGGCAGAAAACGTATTTCGGCTGAATTATGATAGTGGGAATGATCCCCTAAAAATTACAATATCATTCGATATTGCGATCTGAAATATTTTTGAGAAAAATGACGCTACTAATATTATTTTCTATGAAAACTATAGACGAAATATTTATCACAGCGAAAATTTAAAAAAAAATCCATTTCGTTTAAATGCGATTAAATTTGCAAAATTTTCACCAACGTCCCATTCATAAAGTTAGTATTACTTAAACAATAGTAAAAGTAATTAACCTCAAAAACCCGCGGTCTATATTTAAGTAGGTATTTACTGTCGTACGAAAACACGCGAAAAATCTAAAAATAAACTCATAATTAAATTAAATTCATGCGAATGACTCAAAGCCGTGCGAAACGACCTATAGCGGTGATTCTCTTTGTTTTAAAAATAAACAAGGGGTAAATGAACAGTACACATTTTTCGCATATATTATAATGAAATATTTTGACAGTTTGACCGAGAAAAAGGTATAAGAAAGTTTTATACTAAACTATCACTTCGCCCACGGCTTCGCCCGCGTTTATTTTGAAAATATAGGACATAATAGCCTATGTTACTCGGTAAAGATGTAGTTTTCTAATGGTGTAAGAATTTTTAGAATCGGCCGAGTAGTTTTTTTATATACTTCGGCAAATAACCGAAAAACTACTCGTTAGCGTTCGAAGCGTTATGGAGGACTTTTATAAAATGTTGACGTTCAAAAATTGTTCAAACATTCTTCGTTGTACGTTACAGCGATAAACGATGGACAGCAGAAGTAACTAGATAGAAAGGGCCGAACGGAAAAAGACGGAAAGGAAGACCGATCCGACCGGTGCCTAGCAGTACTAAAGAAAAGGCTGAAAATGATGACGCCGATGAAAGAAGACTTTTGGTGAAGAATTCCGAAGATTTGATATCAACTTATAGAAGCATGGTCAAATATAACATCATGCTTGTAATTCCCGCAAGTTTAGGCTGTAGTGGACTTAATTGTACACCCACTAATAAAATAAGTCTTTACAATAAGTCAAAAAACAAGAAAGATGACATAGTTCCTAGTCACGCCAAACTTGGATTAAGATAGTTAACGAGTTTAAAGCTGCTTTTATTCATCGAGATATAATCTTACTACATTATCCAGTAATACTAGGTGTAGGATGTGTTAAGGATTTAATTAACCGTGTCTATGACAGGATATATTAATTAGATGTAGAAAATTAAAAGTTGTTTCTCACAGTGCACAATTGATCATGTAAGATAAGGAAGTTTAAACTGTCCCGCTAAAGAAGACATCACTACATATTATTAAACAAAGTCCTACGCCGCGCCTCTATGTCTGTCTGTTCGCGATAAATTCAAAAAGTACTGCACCGATTTTGATGCTGTTTTCTCCAATGGATAGAGTGGTTTTCGAGGCAGGTTTTGGTATATAATTTGACGCGGGCAAAGCCGCGGGCATCAGCTAGTTGTCAGATAAGTAATCTCAAACTGTCCCGCTGAAGAAGACATCTACTCTAAAACAGGGCCCTCATTATGAGAAATTATTTGCGGTCTAGTAGATTATAGCTTCAACTGTATTCTCTAGGTGGAAGCCTAAAATTGCCGCAGTATGATAGAATCATCATTCTCTTGCCCTTATCCCAATTAATCTGGGGTCAGTGCATCCTCGTCTTCTTCTTCCATACTTCTCTATAACTCATTTTTTACACATCTGTGTTCCATTTTTCGGAACCATCTAGTTCCTAGTTGCCTACGGAACCTGCCAGGCTTCAATCCTATACCTACACGTCACGTAACATCATAAAAAGAAGTATTTTCACCATTTTCCATTCAGCACGTCCGATCACATCTTTCAAAACAATGATATTGTTAATGTCATTCATTATGTGCGCGTTCTACACCTTGCAGTATGCTAAAATATATCGCTGACGGCGTAAACTATTGACACAGATTCTTTAATTTATACATTTATGTAACATTTTAATATACAAATTACGTTTACGTAGTTTAAACACGTGTGTGTGTAAAACGTGATTTTTTTTGTTTTATATTAAGATTTAATTTACTGGTCCTACGACTCCTTCTATGACAACCTTGCGATTTTAGTAACACTGAGCTTCTTTAGTGGAAGGAATGAGGAGAGGAGAATATACATACATTATAATTAAAATTGAAGACAAAACACGGTTAATTAGAAATTCAATAATTATAAATCTGTACAAAAATAACTATTTATATTAATTTTATATTAATGGCACAGTCATATTTCGCAAAAAATAGCTGTCATTTATACATCAATGACTTCAATAGGGAGGGACTCGTTGGAAAAATTGATAAAATCAGTAAATCTTTTCTCCTGTAAAATTTAGATTTTTCGTTAAACGATGTTATGTTCGTATGGTCGGAACCTTTTTTTACGACGATATTTACCACAACGTTTAATAGCGATTAAAAGTCTGAATCAGATTATATTTTTCTTATAAAAAAACGGATAGCCAGACAAAACATATTTTCATAAAGATTATTATTTATATTTTTTTCATCCGTTTAGATTGAGTATTACAATGACATATGATCTTAGGCAAAAGATAATTTTCATCGAAATAATGTATGATGTAACGACAGTTATTATGATTCATTTCTTCTTGTTTCTATCCCATATTATTATGAGAGAAAAATCTATGTATATAAAATACTCGTGTCACAGTGTTAGTTACCATACTCCTCGGAAACGGCTTGACCGATTTTAAGCTATTGCATAGCTTCTATCGCGGGCCTTGAGCGTGGGGACCGAATCCAGAAATTCCGTAACGAAAAAAACCTAACACCCCCCACTCCGACCAGCACAGTGGTGATACTTTTTAGTTTTTCCATCTATCGATAAATACCAGAACTTTTAATGACTTTTTGAAATATCACGCTTGTCTCTTTAGTTCAGCAACCCGCCTTTAGGTGGCATTGGTTGTATTGCATAAGTTGATAAAAAATGCTATGCAATAGCTTTACCGCGGCATTCTCCAGTGCCACACGTCTTTTTTTTATGAAATTTTGTGTGTATATTTTGTAGGTATGAGAATAAGTCGTAAAGTACTTTTTACCCTCCTAATCCTACCCGTAGGTAGGGTAGGTAGAAAAAAGTCCAATGCAGCACATGCAGGGCACAGCTAGTATTATTGTATAAAGTTCTGAAATTCTTTTCTATGGACAATCTAATTTAGTGCGAAAATAACATAACATCACACATGTAAAATCCCCGAAGGGTAAGGCAGAGGTGTTCATAGTACCTACACTACATTTCACAAGTTATGATATAAGTCCCAAGTAATAGGGGGTGAGCCTATTGCCATCAACTGGGCACAGATCCAGTCAGCAAATTCCTGATGGAAAATCCCAACAGCACTGTACCTACCCGTCCCGGGAATATCTTGAGGTATTACTTAAACAAAAAATTCAACTACAAAAAGGACATTAGAAAAAAAATGAAAAAGTGTTTATTTGGAACATTAAGTCAAGTTCAGTACATTTTACTTCTGCCAAACTACAGAGCAGTTTGTTGGCAGACGTAGCTCCCACAATACTCTCAATATTATCGTATGGACGTTCACTTTTCCATTAACATACTAAAATTATAAAAATAATCTGACCTATACCTACATAACTGACAACCAAATCACTGCAAAATACTTTTACAAAACAAACATGTTAATATTTAATTTTAAATTACAAAATAATTGCTGAGGTTTTCACTAAAGTTAGACAAAAGATATGATTGAACTTTGTTTTTAAATGTTCTCTTTGTTACATCAGTTTCAAATGGTAAGCTGTTGACAATACGTGGTACTAAATATTTGGTGGTAATACGTGGTAAAAAAAAAAGTACTTATAAAACTGGTAGTTAAAATGGCTATGTGTGGTAATAACATTAAACTAATCACCATAAATACTCTTAAGTCCGTTATCTTAAATGTCATAGGCAAAAAAAATGGCGCGCAAACTCCATATCACTTAACCCGTTCGTGCTCGCGATGCACCGTCCACGATAAATTGCACATAATGCGAAAAAAGTGAAAAAAAAAACATGGCGGCCGACCGCCGGAGCTGTCATTACGACCGGCCTAGGTACACCTGCCGGCTACATACATCCTTGTAGGTGGACCCTAATATTACAGCTAACGTTAGCTACGCAGAATTTCAAATTAATCCATGGACACTGTAAATAGCGTCGGACGACCAGTTTTTTTCATTGGCTTAAGTTAAAAGGTGGCAGAAAAAGTGGCCAGTTTGTTTTCATGGAAAAGAAAAAATGCTATGTTAGGTAAGTCGTTTTCAAGTTATTGAGGAAAACTAAAAATAGCTTCCTATCACCACTTTATTGCAAATATTACGTAATAATAATTCGTTTTATACAAAAGCCAAATTAATCCTAAATGTCGTTTTCTCCAATAAATACCTAATTACAGAAAACTTTATCATTTCAGCACAATTATAATTATTACTTACTAAATATTTATAAAAACAATTTGTTACTCAGAGTGAAATAATATAGGACTTGCGGTCTTTGCTAATTTCACAATAAGCACGAGTATAAGGAAATTAACCGTACTAGTTTGTGGTTTTCTCAAATAACAATATGGGTTTACTGTACTCTAAGGTATAAAATGTCTTTCCTTGTGATACCTACCTATTTATTATTTTAGGAATAAAAATATTTCAGCACACTTTTAAAAAAGAGTTACGTTTTTTTTAAGTACAAACAATAAAAATTGAAAAATATTTTTACACAAAACATAGGCCCAATTCAACTATGAAAGAATTTTACCAGATATTTCTAAAAAGAAAAAAGATCTGATACTTATCACCGATTTTTTTTACAAAAAACACCACAAAAAAAGAAAAAAAAAGAATACATACAGCAAAACACCCCCAAATAGAATCCAGCGATGGCCACCGCAATTTGGACGACATCGTTCCTCGTGTCATGATCGAACTTCTTCAGCAAATCACTCATGATGTAAGCTTTCACTGGCCGCGCATCACACTGACTCTTCACCATCTTTTCGAAGCCCTTATCTTTTTTTTATAATAAAACAAACCGAATGCACCTGATAACCCGCCGACCGATCGATACTTAATTTGCAAATAGAGGTCGCATGTTTAAAAAAAAAATAAGAAAAGTAAAAATTGACGCGTATGATGACGCGATGTCTCGACTAAGAGTGATATTGGAATGAAAGCATACGCGATGCTGACCCTAGCATAATTTTATTATCTATCTAATAAGTAATAAGTCGAGATAGACAGCCGGATGTGTTTATATTTTTAATTTATGTATTAGTGCTTCCATTTATAAATTTTTATAGTTTTTTTTTTGTCGTTAAAACCCGTTGTTCCCGTGCTCGTTCTCAAGCAGACTGGATGTAAATGCCAACGTTTTTATTCCCTGTGCGCAAGGGCCGGTGCACACTACAAAGTCCATTGATGGTTTATTGATTACTTTCATTGACAAGGCCCTGTAGCTATTATTGGACATACTTAAGTGCAAAAATTGCATTTAATGGCTCCTGGAATCGAGGAACGTTGTCATAATAATAACATGCTTCTGCAGTCGCAGCGGTATATTGATTTTGAACCGTAAATACGCCCCTATAATCAATGAACTCAATCTATTGCTGTCCACTGTTGGACAAAGACCTGTTATTTGTATGTATATATACATCAATCATTGTAGGTTATTTCTAAACAATTTCGTAAGAAATGTTTACTATTCATGTTAATTTACGGTGAATCATTAATGTTTGTGGTTCAGACGGTATGGAAGTGACCTTTGGATCGGAATAACTAAAGAAAAGTACTAGTTTAGTAACATGCAGGGCTATTCCGTATCTTTCTAAATATCAGTGGCTATCATAGTGTCCATCGATTATGGTTTGGTATACTAAACTAACCATTTGACAGTTGATTTATGGACACTATGATAGCCACTGACATTTAAAAAGATACGCAATAGCCCTGCAGGAATATTGGATTTTTATTGGTTATTTAGTTTTGCACTATACAGGACTACAATTTGGACTTTGCACCACTGGGCATCTGATGCGGAGGAATGAGGATAATGTTGTGAGGAAAGTTTGAGTATATATGTTCCTCTTCATCGTGTGGTTAGTGCCTAACCTGGTGTCATAGTCTTTATGTCACCAAAGGCCTCTGATTTGGCTTTACATGCCGTCGAGAAATATTTCGAATGCCTATAAGAGTAGAGGAAGACCATAGAAACGATGAAGAAATTGTCTGAAGGATGATATGGCTAGAAAAAAGCCAAAAGTATTGAGATAAGAATAGGAGAATGCTGTTAATGGACTTTGCACAAGACGTATTTCTTTAATTTCCTACATGTAAACACTACTGGTTTCAGGTACCTGCCTGATTATTTTGTTGTAGGCAAGCACCAAGAAAAGTGAGCTAAAAAAGTATTTAATTTCATCTAAAAAACATTGCCGCTATAGTCAGTCAGTCTTATCAAGGGGTATCGTATTACCCAGTACTAACTGGGTTGTGGAGCTTAGCAGATAGGCAGTCGCTTCATGATAAATACTGATATTCAGCTGTATCCGGTAAGACTGGAAGCCAATCCCAACGCTTGGGAAAGGCTAGACAGATGATGATAAAACATGGGTGCTAGAAATTGCAAAGGACAGTCAAAGACAGTTTCAATGTCGTTGAGAACCATAATTTTATGAACAATAGACCATAATGATCCTGTTTAAGGCATACAATGATCGAGATTAAATGCAAGAACCATCTTTTCGGCATAACGACCACTTCTGACGTAGCCGTGGTTCGCTTGATGACGTAAATGAGAACGAACAAAGATGTAGCAAAGACAATCTTTTCAAATGGGTTTCATGAACGGCTCAGGGAGTCTACTCTCCAAGCATAAAACCCGTAGTTTCGGCCAAAGATACGGGCGTTTCCTAATCTGTATCACTTACGAACATAGATTTAGTTTGGTACCTGAACTAAAAAAAGAACGTCAAGTCATCACGATTGGACAGTTGTACTCCGGGTGTATTTTCAAAACTCATAAACCCGAATATTATATTATTATAATTTGTATTTTTGTGGACGGATTTAGATATTAGACCTCCAGATCTCAAGTGTGTGTGCGGCGTATCTCCACAGACAATGGCCCACCTTCCATCTTGTGGTGCAGGCCCTGATACCTGCCCACTTGACGATCCTATAACTGCATCAGCGAGCGGAGTTCACATAGCTGAATTTTGGGCCAAATTTGCCATCGACAAGCTAAGAAGAAGAAAGAAGAAACTTGCGACCCACGGATGCCCCTCAAGTTAAAGGGGAAAATATACAAGTCCGTGATTAGACCTGTCGTACTGTATGGATCAGAGTGCTGGGCTTTGAAAAATATGGATGAAAAACGATTGCATGTAGCGGAGATGAGAATGTTAAGATGGATGCAGAGTGACAAGAATGGATAAAGTAAGGAATGAGTATATTAGAGGAAGTTTGAAAGTGGCACCTGTTACAGAAAAAATTAAAGGAGATCGTTTATCTTGGTATGGTCATGTAATGAGGAGGGATGAAACGCATGTGACTAAAAAAGTGATGGATATAAATATTGATGGATGGAGAGGGAGAGGAAGGCCAAAGAAAACCTGGATGGATTGTGTGAGGAATGATATGAATGAGAAAGGAGTAAATACCACCTTGACGTGTAACAGGGAAGAATGGAAGAAGAAAATGTATTGCGCCGACCCCAAATAGAATGGGATAAGGCCAGGAAGATGATGATGAAGCTAAGAAGAAGAAAGACAATAGGTACGGTAGAAAATTGTATTTTTAACTGGCTGTGAAGAGTGCGATGGAAACCGTGTACTATAATAAAATTGGAGACGCAGAGGAAATTAACTGCTTACGTAAAACTAAAAGGACTGATCTAACTTGCTTTGGCAGACACTATTCTTGCCATTGCAGGAAGGAATACCCTGGATAAGGCTGTCACAAGAGCGTGGAGCTTGGCACAAGCAAAGAGAGGCCTATACCCAGCAGTGGGTGAAGTTGGATGATGCTGATGATGATAAACTTGCTTTCAATATTTCCATAAAGAGGGGGGTCAAAAATAACTTTGGCATCCCATCAGTGCGACTAACCCAGGTCATCACTATCACTACATATAGATAGATAGATAGATAGAATACTCTTTATTATGTACACCATAAAAATTACAAAAAAACAATAGTAAAACATTTTACAAGGGGTGACACAATGGGCGGTCTTATCGCTTAAAGCGATCTTTTAAAGACAACCTTTGGATGGATATATGGGAGAAGGAGTAACAATACTGCAGGTAGGTACACATTATAAAACAAAGTCCTACGCCGCGTCTGTCTGTCTGTTCGCGATAAACTCAAAAAATGCAGCACCGACTTTCATGCTGTTTTCACCAATGAATAGAGGTGGTTCTCGAGGAAGGTTTTAATATATAATTTTACCGACATCAACGCGGGCGAAGACATCGGCTAGTTTTAATATTAGTATGAATTTGACTCCACGATTGGCGCAGTGGCTGAGCGATTGACTGCTAGGCTGCGTGTCGCGGGTTCGATCCCCAAACGGAACAAATATTTGTATGGCCTACAGGTAGTTGTTCGAGGTCTAGTTGTTTGTGTATGTGAGTTTAAATGATTGTAAACGCACCCACGATACAGGAGGAATTCCTAATATGGGGCAACATTTGTTTATAAAAGAAAAGAATCAAAAGATATGAACGAAGTGAACAATAAAATTTTCACATAAAAGTTCATCTCGAAAAAGTAAAGGAAGAAAGTCTTTGTTTCAAAAATCACGCAGCGTTCATGTGGAGATTTTTACTCCGACGCCGACGCGGGAATTGAACCGGCGACCTTCACGGCTGAAGGCGGTCAATGCGTCTAAATGAGACATAAATATTGTGCATCCGTATCAGTGTACAGTTTAAGTCTCAAGATAACGATATTAACAATCAACAGAAATTAATAAAGTTTAAATGTTTAACCAAGAGACACAATTACTAATTCTTACAATTTTATTATTTGGCAGCATTTGGCCGTATTTTTGATAGATTTCAAAGTATAACATCACGCCTGTAATCCCCGAAAGGATAGGCAGAGGTTTACATAATAGTATACCTACATTTCACTAGTTATGTTTAAGACTAACTGCCGCACTCAGAGAGTTTTAATGATTACTTAGGCCATCACTTAGTAAAGGATTTGACAATTTTGTCATACAAAAGTATGTCAAACCTTTACTAAGTGACGGCTTAAGTAATCATTAAATATCTCTGAGTATCGCAGTAAGTCTCATATATAATGGCACAAGCCAATTGCCGAGCAAAAATCTAGACTCCGTGGCTGCAACTGAGAAATTTCTGACACTTTGTCCGACCCGGGAATCGAATGCAGGAACTCGTGCTCAGCGGTCGCGCTTGCGACCACTAACCAACTAGGCAGTGCATGTGATTATGTTGAAGTATGTAATATGTTTAATTTGTTAAACAATTTTTTATTTTTATTTACAAAACGAAACTCTTTTAAAAAATGTAGATCTGTACAAGTTGTTTACAGTGCATCAATGTAAATAAATTAGCACTCGCATATAAATTACTCTCAGAATTAACACATAAAGGAATGGACAATCAGACAGTACGACTTAATATTTTGTATAAAATTTCAATGACGTTTTATGAATAAAGTACAGAGCAACTACAGTCTGCCAAAGATCTTTAATGATTTTGAATTTTATCGCTAAAGCAGGATCCTGAACCTAATTCAGGATCCTCCGACTAGACAGGTGTTGTCTGGTGGGTTACTGGCCGACAGTTATATTCGGTGGAGTGTATCATCACTATCACTACATATTATAAAAAAACAAAGTTCTCCGCCGCGTCTGTCTGTCTGTTCGAGATTAACTCAAAAACTACTGCACCGATTTTCATGCTGCTTTCACCAAAGAATAGAGTGGTTCTCGAGGAAGATTTAAGTATAAAATTAAAGCGACATGCGACATCCACGCGAAGCCGTACGTATCAGCTAGTGTTTTTAATAGATTTGGTGTATTCGTCGATGAAACTAATAACGAAAGGACCTCTCCTTCTCCCCCTGAAGAGAAAACTCATGGACATGTGCATTCTTCCTACGAGGTCTGTCAGCGAGCAATGGACCATAGTATCCTTGAAGTTAAGCTTACTGATCGTATTAGAAACTCGATACCAAATTGCCGATGTAGTTCACACGGCTGCCAAGCTCAAATGGAACTTGGCTGGCCACATCTGTCGCATGCCGGAGGAGCTTTGGGCTAAAATAACCACACAATGGGTCCCAAACAGCAGCAAACGGCAACGCTACAGGCCTAGAAAGAGATGGCAGGATGAGATCGAATCTTTTTGTAGGGATTGGTGATTAACAGCATTGGATAGGGCTAAGTGGAAAGAGAGAGTATGGAAACACTTTCTCACAACCACAAGTACTCAGGTAGCTGTCACTAATGACAACTGTCAGTCACCACGAATGGCGGGAAGTTAGAAGATGAAGCGTATCTTTTTTTTTTGGGTGATGAGAAATCCTCAAATAACCCCTCCCGCTCTTGGGCAAAGCGAAAGGGAGTGTCAGACTTCTACTAACTAAAAACCACCCATGTTCCTTCTTAGCCCTTTATGTCGAGGCCGCGGTATCTCTTGTGAACAACCCGCAGCCGAACGGGCGTCGGCTCTTGCGGGGCCACTTCCATGTTGCTGACATCTCTTTGAGGCGCGCGTGGAACACGAACGCGCCGTCGACACGGCCTGTCTATGAAGCGTACCCTGGACTGGACCTTAATGGTGTTGGTGAGCCTGTGATATTGCTAGTAAATTGTGTTATCAACCTATTAGCTGTGCTACTAGTGGATACTACAGCCGGGATTTTCTATTTATGGTCTTATGTAGCGAATAACTTTAGTATTTATTTTTTGTATCATCGATGGCGCTGTATCTACTATATTTGCACTATGCTGCCACATGTAAAAGCAAAAATTTGCACTAAGAATTGAGTATCACCATTACATTTGATTATGTAATAAAAAATCTACCTATTGCAATACAGTATATGAACGATAAAAATAATTGCCGCAGCTGATATGGCTGCCTCCTGGGTTTAATGGTCGCAAGTGCAACTGCGAGGTATTAGTAATATGATATATTTATTAGAAAATTCACAGGCAAACGTGAGTCTGTGGTGACCAAGTAGTAACAGCCCCGACTACGAACTAGGGGTCGAAAGTCGACGAGGTATGCCTGACCTTTGTATGAAAATTCAATCTTACCGTCTGGGAGTCGAGTGTGAACTATGTTTATGGGTCGAGTAGACACCAAAGAACAAATATCTTTTTAGGGGTCGAGGGGCCGAGAGGGGTCTAAACGTTCAAATCGAACTCAGACTATTCTTCGTGAAACACTCCGCGCTCCGAGAAGTTATAATTTTTGTAATGTAACCAAAGGAATTCTAATAAGTTACGTAGCGAAAACTCAATCCACAAAATAATTCCAAATTTGATTCGAACGCGTGAAATTATTATACAAAAGATTACTTCCCAATTTCAATCAGATTTTGTAACAATTTCAAGGGTTGTAATTTTTTTACGTATATGTCGCCGCGAGAGTGTCTATCTGCTGGAATCATTAGGCAATCTAATTAATAACCAGCTTATAATAATAGCTTAGCTTAGTTTTTTATAATCATTAATGAACCTGCCATCTCTGAGATATTTGTACAGTAATTATTACGGGATCGATATTGAAAGACATGAGCGACAGTGCCATCTGTTAGCTTTTGTGTTAACTACTACAGAGATGGTTTGTAATTGAATGGTCGACAGCTCGAATAATGATTTATTATACAGAGGTCTTTAACTAGAACTATAGTTAAAATTAAGATAAGCTAATTGATTATGAATATTGGGATTTTAATGATTGCTCACTTGAAATTAGGCTGTATAAGAGACGTCATTGCACATTGTTGTGAAGATGGCGGCGAATACGATTTTAATGATCAATAACTCAATTTATAATCTGAAACCACGACTAAATCAGTTTCTTTATGTAATTATAAACAAAAAAGTCATAAGATTATTTTGTAGAGCAATTTATTAGTAGAAAACCTGTTCTTTGTATTAAATCCTTTAATTAGCCGGAAATGGCGTAAGTAACATTCTGTTGTAAAAAGTAATGAACCTATTAATTAGACATTAACTTAATAACACTTTCGCATTAATATTGGTATTGTTTTATTGTTAAATAATTATTACAATCAATTGTGAACTATTTTAGTATTGTTTATTAGTTTTAACTGATTAAAAGTAATTAATAACAATACTGAGTACGTGGTACTTCCGCTAGACGGGCTAGACAAGTAGACACGCGTGTGACGAAAGATGCACATTATCTCGCGTTTAGCAAATAATGTAAATGAAAGTGGTTTTTGATGTGATTAACATTAATTAGTGCAAACGAGAATTGTAACATGATTTAAATGGAGTTTCTTCAACCCATTCTTCTCCATAGTAACAATGATTCATGTGAATGGGTCTCAACCCCTGAAAAGTTTATAAGTGCCTGTAAATGGACTATTGTAAATAAACGTTTGGTGTTTGAGTCAAGTATTGTGTGTGATTTCAACTACCCATATACCCATCTACCACGAAGAGGAATCTAAGGCGAAGACAATATGGCGGAGGCCATTGATGTTTAGGAGCAGCGTTCCTTAAGTGGTTTTCCCGCCTTAACATCAGAAGAAAGGGACTTTATCTGCGCTTTGCTCATGAATATGCGCCGGAACATCCAAATAATGACATACAGGAAAATATTGAACTGAAGACTATGACGTCTAAGATTTGGCTGTATTTTCATCCTAGTGGTTGACAGATACCAACATGATAAATAAGGCTTATTTCAACTTGAACACACATGACCCAGTCAGACAATAAGTTGACACATGGAAAAACAAACAATGAAGTTTTATGTGACAGAAAACTTCATAGTCCAATCAAAATGACAAACATACAGTACAGCACAGAATGACCGAAGCAGCAAAATAAAAGAAACATGAACACTTGGAAAGCATATCAATAAAAATGAACCTACGGGATGAAACATCAAACCCGGGAAGTATTTTATTTTATTCATTTTAGTAACTGTAGCGCAGTTAACAATATTTTAACTTATCACATTACACACTGGCTAGGTTAATGCCACCTTAAATTGACACCCGTGGGATTAAAATATTAAGACATCTTTAATCACTTGAGGAGTGATAAGGTCATTACCCGTTCAAAGTTATGATTAAAATATAAATCAGTACTTAATGTGTCTCAAACTGAACTCATGAATCAAATGATAGTTAGTTACTTGCATTCACACATTAATTAATTAACCAAGTATTAACTAGTATTAAATCTTGTTGTGTTTTGAAATGTCATTCAGAATAAAACATTTAATAGAAATAATTCTTATTAGAAATCCCTCCTAATTGACATTCAAGTGAGGAATTACAATTAAATACTTTATACAAACTTGTAAACATTTGTATTGGATAACATGTTTCAAGATTCATTAAAAACAAACAAAGTTGTCCGTCACTGGACACCCGGCAGATGTGAATCTTTGTATTGTAATGACACAATATGTCATGATAAATATTACAATAATTATTTATTTATTCAATATCTATCAATCGAATCTACATCTGACCTTACTACATCTCTAATTGATTAGCTTAAAGTTTTAAAAAAATAAATAAATAGATAAACAATTGATCCACAATAAACATTATTTTAATGGGAAAACGCAATGATAACATCATACTATTTCCCATTATAGCATATGAGTTGGATTCAATGCACGTTTTACATTAGTAATGCTTTGTTATGTAACTGGTACTTATGTGTGTTTTATAACAAAACAATTAACGAAACATCAACGTTGTTCAACAAATTGTGACAATGAAATTCAGTGTGATAATTCAACAGAAAGCAAAGCTTTAAAGAAGTTAAATTGTGAATGTTTCACTAGTACAGTAACACAACCAATAGTGTTTTTAAAGTAGTTTTAATCAGATTAACTTTCCCATCTTAGTTTAATTACCATCTAAGTATGATAACTATTTAAAAACAATTGATTACCAAATTTTCATTACTAATTTAAACATTTAGTCAGACTACTTTGAGGGCCTAGTAGTAATGCACCATACAATTAAAGCGTGTGGGCCTGGATTCAATTCCCGAGTCTAACAATGTTGTTGAGTTTCTCCATCAGGAATTTCTCAGTAGCAGTCCAGACAATAATATTAATGGCAAACAGTATTGCCCTTTAACAAGAGCCTTAAGCATTACTGGCAAAGTGATGATGTCCACTTCGGCCTAACCCTTCTGGGATAGCAGGTGTGATGTTTACATAACATCTTTTCTTGTTCTATTATTTACCTGCATGACTTTTACATTCCAGATTCGAGGCAATTATCTTATAAAAGAGGAAATGATAGTAGAGCAAATTCACTACAAATATAAACAACATCAAGTACTACAGCCTGGTGAACAAATGACCGTGTCGCCGGCTATGAAGCTAACAAATGAGAAACAGCATGAGGACAGCCAACCCAGAATGACTGTTTCAGTGTTTACACACCATAAGTTAACATAAAAGGTGAGAAGTTTTCAAACTACTTCAAACACTTCACCACTGATATCAAACAGTGTTGCAAGGCTCAATACAATCGCCAATCAACCTACCTACCTACATGATGCTCATGTGTGATGAGTATCAGGTATTCCATTTTCATTATTTTAATGTTTTTGCAATCCTGCCAGTTGTAAGCAACAACTATTAACAAAAACAAAGTATTAGTACTAACAGTAACTAATGAAGTATAAAATAATAATACTCACAAAAAGCTAATGGTATCCGTGGAGGAAACAACTAGCCCAATAAGTAATACTCACAATGAATCACACAAATAATCTATCAGCAGCCTTGGAGGCAACTGGTAAAGAACCAACACAACAAATTATCTATCAACAGCCGTGTAGGCACTTGATAATGAACCCACACAACAAATGATCTATCAGAAGCCGTGGAGGTGACTGGTAATGAACCAACACAACAAATGATCTATCAGCAGCCGTGGAGGGAACTGATAAAATAATACTCTCATGTTATCCTGCTGGGTCCACGGCGTATTAAACGCCCAGAGTCTGGTTCCTTATATCCTGTCAAATCAAAGACTTCGTGCCTGTCACGGAGCAATGGTCCTAAACTCCTTATCCTTTAATCCTGTCAAATCAAAGACTTTGTGTCTATCACAGAGCGGTGTTCCTGATCCTATCCTTTTATCCTGTCAAATCCAAGACTTTGTGTCTATCACAGAGCATTACCTTCCCGTGAGAATGAACAAATAAAAACATACTACTCACACTACATTTACCAAATACAAATCACAATGTCTAAAGCTATCAATAATTTTATTTAAAACAAATCTAGTAGACAGTAGACCTATTATACAAGGTTGCAAAGTCAAGTCATAGTAAGCAACAATATTATCTGTTTGCTGAAAAAGCAAACAGCTTACCAAACAATATCAATGAAATCAATAAAATCAATGATGTTCGATAATTTTGTCAAAAATATTCTATTCAGCTAGTAGCTAATCAAACAATATTTTATTCAACTAGTAGCTGATCAAACAATATCAATAAATTCAACTAATGTCGTTGATAATTTTGCCAAAAATGTTCTATTTAGCTAGTAGCTTATCAAACAATATTCTATTCAGCTAGTAGCTGATCAAAGAACATCAATAAATTCAATTAATGTTGTTGAATAATGTTGCCAACAATATTCTATTTAGCTAGTAGCTAATCAAACAATATTCTATTTAGCTAGTAGCTAATCAAACAATATTTTATTCAACTAGTAGCTGATCAAACAATATCAATAAATTAAATTAATGTTGTTGATAATTTTGCCAACAATATTCTATTTAGCTAGTAGCAATCAAACAATATTCTATTCAGCTAGTAGCTGATCAAACAACATCAATAAATTCAATTAATGTTGTTGAATAATTTTGCCAACAATATTCTATTAAGCTAGTAGCTAATCAAACAATATTCTATTCAGCTAGTAGCTGATCAAACAATATAAAATAATTCAATTAATGTTGTTGAATAATTTTTCCAACAATATTCTATTTAGCTAGTAGCTAATCAAACAATATTCTATTCAGCTAGTAGCTGATCAAACTATCAATGAATTCAATTAATGCTGTTGAATAATTTTGCCAACAAAATTCTTGTGAGCTAGAAGTTGATCAAACAATATCAATAAACTCAATTAAATTAATGTAATTGAATCATTCAGGCAACAATTGTTTTATTAAGCTAACAGCTTAGCATCTAATAACTTGAATAAAAATTCCAAACAGCTATAAATGTCTGTAACTGTGCATGTGTCTAGCAAGGTGATACAAAAATGCATTGAATGTCAGATCTATTACAAGGTTTCTATGTTGAATAAACCAATGAATGAATGTTACTAAATCCTACAATTGAATAAACATTGTAGGATAATAAAAGCAACAATAATCTGCCGACAAAATTTATCTCCACTATTTCAGATAACAACCACGAGACTACACTTAGGACAACGGACGGACGAGCGGACGGCAACGGCAAGTGCAGAGCGCGCACCGCCGATCAGAATGGCCGTGTCGCCGCGAGAGTGTCTATCTGCTGGAATCATTAGGCAATCTAATTAATAACCAGCTTATAATAATAGCTTAGCTTAGTTTTTTATAATCATTAATGAACCTGCCATCTCTGAGATATTTGTACAGTAATTATTACGGGATCGATATTGAAAGACATGAGCGACAGTGCCATCTGTTAGCTTTTGTGTTAACTACTACAGAGATGGTTTGTAATTGAATGGTCGACAGCTCGAATAATGATTTATTAAACAGAGGTCTTTAACTAGAACTATAGTTAAAATTAAGATAAGCTAATTGATTATGGATATTGGGATTTTAATGATTGCTCACTTGAAATTAGGCTGTATAAGAGACGTCATTGCACATTGTTGTGAAGATGGCGGCGAATACGATTTTAATGATCAATAACTCAATTTATAATCTGAAACCACGACTAAATCAGTTTCTTTGTGTAATTATAAACTAAAAAGTCATAAGATTATTTTGTAGAGCAATTTATTAGTAGAAAACCTGTTCTTTGTATTAAATCCTTTAATTAGCCGGAAATGGCGTAAGTAACATTCTGTTGTAAAAAGTAATGAACCTATTAATTAGACATTAACTTAATAACACTTTCGCATTAATATTGGTATTGTTTTATTGTTAAATAATTATTACAATCAATTGTGAACTATTTTAGTATTGTTTATTAGTTTTAACTGATTAAAAGTAATTAATAACAATACTGAGTACGTGGTACTTCCGCTAGACGGGCTAGACAAGTAGACACGCGTGTGACGAAAGATGCACATTATCTCGCGTTTAGCAAATAATGTAAATGAAAGTGGTTTTTGATGTGATTAACATTAATTAGTGCAAACGAGAATTGTAACATGATTTAAATGGAGTTTCTTCAACCCATTCTTCTCCATAGTAACAATGATTCATGTGAATGGGTCTCAACCCCTGAAAAGTTTATAAGTGCCTGTAAATGGACTATTGTAAATAAACGTTTGGTGTTTGAGTCAAGTATTGTGTGTGATTTCAACTACCCATATACCCATCTACCACGAAGAGGAATCTAAGGCGAAGACAATATGGCGGAGGCCATTGATGTTTAGGAGCAGCGTTCCTTAAGTGGTTTTCCCGCCTTAACATATACATATGCATTCCGAAAAAAACTGTTTTGAAGTTACATAAAGGCACTAAATCTTATTTATTTGTATAAGTAGATGATCGATTACTGATATACTGGCTTTCTAGAAATCCGTCATAATCGAGGTGTTTCGACGTCACAAAGATATTTTAACTTCGTAGCTGTGTGCGTCATGTCATGCATGACACATACATGGTCAGTTACTCAGTTCAGTATGTCAAGCTAGAGGATCAATAGAATGCGTAACTTTACGTAGGTACTCTACGTGTTGGTCGACATGACGGTCAATATAGCAGGTCTAAAGTCCAGGTCCTTTCGCGGTCACCTAGAAGTCGGACAAGTTACGGGTGCGAAGTCCGGACGAGCGCGGTGACAGGTTTAAAACTGTGCAGTAGAAATTTAGGATATTCTATAATGGTTGACGTAATAGCGATTGTATGACGTTGACATTAAAAACAATATGGCGGTGGTAGTTCCAATTTTGACGCCAAATATCCTTGCAGACCTATGTATAATATGATTTCGGTTTTAATGTTTGCATAATCGGTTGAATGTGAATTCCTAAAACAGCTTTCAATGTCAGGCTTGGTTTTGAAATCTATGAATCCGATCGGATTTAAAATTTATACTGAGACGGCTAAAATTATTGGATTTTGGTTAATGAGCCGAGGAAATTAACTTGTAAACATACGGAATTTTACATACTTTCGTGGAAAACTTTGTAAGAAGCGTCGCGCGTCGTCAAAAAATATCAAAGGAGACTAATAGTGATCAAAGACGAATCTGATCCAATTATTTACTACTATTTTTGCATCTGCTTCCTCTGAGAATTTCAACGTCCCCAAAATCGGATTTCGTCTCTGCTCTAAAACTTCCTGATTGGTTTCTCAAAAAAAACTCGATAAATCTATATCTATCTAGTATTTACACGAGATGAAGAAATATGTTTGCACATGTTTTTGTGCAACTGGAGGATACGAGCGCTGGTTACATAATTAAAAGACTTTGGACCGTCCGTTGCCAAGATTACCTCCTAGATAATTCTCGTAATCTGATGCAAATAGTGTTGTGTATTGTCAATGGCAAAGATCATGGTGATCTTCAATACAAAGTCCACAACCTTCGAGGAGATCATTCTCTGATTTTAGTTCCGAAGATTTTGGTAAGGTAGACTTTATTGGACTGAGTTTTGAGCTTTATTTATGACTAGCTGATGCTCGCGGCTTCGCCCGCGTGGATGTCGGTCAAATTATATACTAAAACGATCCTCTTGAATCACTCTATCTATTAAAAAAAACCGCTTCAAAATATGTTGCGTAGTTTTAAAGATATAAGCATACATAGAGACGGACAGAAAGCCACTTTGTTTTATACTAGGTCGTGATCTTCAACACTACGGATCAGTCTCGTGGATTACCTATAAAAGCCGCTCGGGCTCCCGAGATGGATATCGTGTTATTCAGTAGCTGAGTTGTCGTAGTCAGACGGGCTGCCGCTCTATGTCTTCTTCTTTCGTGTCGATGGTACGACTTATTTAAATGTCTTAGGCCCAGTATGTGGCCATGTTAACCGCGAAGTCTGTGGCGTCTTTTAGGTCCTTTTACAGTGCAGGTTTTGGGAATCTTCGGACATTCCAGCATGTGGGACATCGTCAAGTAGTAGAAGTCTAGTATGTGTCGGAAGGATCTTTAATTCCCAATTTTGGCAAATTAAGTTTACAGCGCTCTACTTCAAATATTCGTATTCAGTTGCAGTTTGGCTGGAAACCGACCCCAACATAGTTGGGAAAAGGTGATCTTCGACCTTCGATGGAGATGGACTAAACTACCCAACTTCGGAATAGGCTTTCGTCAATACGAACACATGATACACTATTCTCGATACAAAACCATTGTACGCCAAATGAGCCGGCTAGCCGGCGATCCCTTTGAGCCTTTCAGTCATTATTACCCCAAGGGATAAACCTAATCGTAGCGGATCGTATCAGCTTAAAGAGATTGGGTAGGCTTCAGAAAGCCAGGATTATTACAGGTTTTGGTTCAGAGTGTGGGTCGTACAGGCTTGTTGTCACATAAAGCATATACCTCATAAAGTGCTAAAGATAAAGATAAAAGAATTTTCCATACAAACTTTCATCCCCTGTTTCACCCCCTTGGGGGTTGAATTTTGAAAAATCTTTTCTTAATGGATGCCTACGTCATAAGAAGAATACATGTGCGAAACTTTGCCTGTGCGTTGATCCTCAGTCAGCCACCTTTGCATTTTATATATATAGACAGATGCAGCGACTGCATCTCTGCATCTGACCGCCACATACCTGTTCATGGCTCACTCGATACCCCTGTGGGTATACAAGGGTTGTAATAAACTACTTCCCCGATAGAGTTTTTAAGCGGCTTCTAACGGGTATTACCTCGACATGGTTATAACTATGCGCTGTGCTACAGCTTAAGCCGGTAAAAACAAGCTAGGTGCCGTCAGCGGGTCAAGAGTACAATCAATGCCAGCTTCGGACGAGCCGTATCCAATATTCTGAGTAACAGCGTAGTGAATATCCTTGACATAGTGCAGGTCAAGGTGATGCAAGGACGTTTTAAAATTGTACTTTGGGCAGTGAAACAAGTGAGTCAAGTTCTTTTTGGGGCCTTTTGTGAAAAAAAATATTAATATAAGTATCGCAATTAGGTCGCGGTTAAAAAAATATTTCAAAATACGATGCAGATGAATACTACAGCAGAAGTTCGTGGATGGCGCACTAGTTTCCATGATCCAAGTGTGGGAAGTGCATACTGGTGTGTTTTTAGTCAGTACAAGTCTGACAGAATCCTCCGCTCTCCCCAGGGCGAAGGACATTCATTGAGGATTTTCACATGTTGAAAAAATAAAAAAGGTAGCACTGCGATTGTCATGTTATTCTAAAGAAGTACTTAAAGACCAATGGCCGCTGGGGCAATGGAGTTGAGGCTTATGTCTAGTAGTGGATTCCGAAAGGCCCGAGTATACCTAGACTATGTAATAGGTTTCTGCTGACACTGATGTCATAGTTTACCTGCATATTAAATCCCCATGCGGACGCGCAGCATAAAATTCAATTACTTGTGTAACACCGATCACCCAATACACACAGTGGGCCCTATCAGAATACCAGCGCTGCGGTATTTGTTTTTCATCTATCGCAGCACCATGCTGAGATAGGAGCCTTTTTGGCCTCGCACAGGTCTTTTTTTTATTATTTTTGTAGTTCCTGTGCTTGTCCCAAATAAATATTTTTCTTTCTTTCTTTTCTTTCTTTCTTAACCGACACAGTACTCCCAAACCACTGTGACTCCTGTAAGCCAGAATCAACAGTAGCGACCACAAGAAAAGCGCCGAGACAATGCAGCCCGACGAAGTCCCAGAGAAACGATTTACCTGTCTTGGATCCCGCAACGAAATTAATCAGAAAAGAATAGCGGAGGAGTAGGAAAAACACAGGGGGTGCCTTTGTGGCATGTAGTCGCTTAGTTTGTAAGTTTGTTTTAACCCTGGCTCGATGTGTTAAACTCAAGGTACCCACAGGAAACTTCTGTTGAGCAGTCGACAACCTCCTAGGATGAACTGCGAGAAACCAATCACAAAAAAAAAACTGGCTACAATGACGATAACGGTAAATGTACTGATTTATAAATAAATGAAATAATTTAAATATTTATATATAACTGTAACGTTCACGACAAAACAATAGTCCGGTGTTTTAATATGGTAATCCTGGCCTTTGTTGTTTTCTTTAGTTCGCATTGGATGTCAAAGACCGGTTGTTTTTTCATTTATTTATAACATATTTATAATCCCTACTAATATTATAAATGTGAATGTAAGTTTGTTTGTTACGCTTTCACGCGAAAACTACTTAACCGATCATCATGAAACTTTGTGTACACATATTCTTGGAGGTATTAGAAGTGACATAGGATACTTTTTTATGAAAAAAAAAAGATAAAAAAAATTCCACGCGAACGAAGTCGCGGGCAACAGCTATAATAATCCGCCGCGTCTGTCTGACTGTCCGCGATAAACTCAAAAACTAGTGCACCGATTTTCATGCTGTTTTCACCAATGGATAGAGTGAATCTCGAGGAATAATAACATAATATTGTGAATCAAAGTCATCGGCCGCATCTGTCTGTCTGTCCGCGATAAACTCAAAAACTACTGTACCGATTTTCATATTGTTTTTACCAATGGATAGAGTGAATCTCGAGGCAGGTTTTAGAAGTATATAATTTGCCGCAATAACAGACATCCACGCGGGCGAAACCACGGGCATCAGCTAGTTTGTTAATTTTGAATTGAAATCCAAGTATAAAATTGCTGGGCAGTTCCGCAGCTCAGCAATTTTATACTTGGATTGGGCTGCGGAACTGTTCGAAAGAGATACCGCGGCCCCGGAACACAAATGGCTAAGAAGTAACATGTTTGCGTTTAGTCAGTAGAAGTGTGTTTCACAAACAATGTAGTGCTTAAAATTGTGTCCAATATAAACTGTTGTTTGGTCATTACAGGAACTGATGGACTCTACTAACACGGAGGCACATGGAAACACAGATAGACACGGGAAGCATCTTTTATACTATTTAATGTAGAAGCTTGGTCTATCAGCTTTTTAAGCCCTTTCCCACCGCTGGGATACAAACCTCCACTCTTTTTGAGAGGGAATGGGCTATAATCGACCACGCGGGCCCATTGCGGATTGGTTGATGTCACAAGTCTTAGAATTTTTAATTCTAGGAGATGCCTTGGTTTCCTCATGATGTTTTCGTTCACCGTTTTTGAAAGCAGTGGTGATGAAATAAATTACACAAACTACTGTGCCTGTCTGCGTTCGAACCCACAAGTTACTGTTCGTAAGTCAGGCCGCCACCACGGGGCCACATCACACAGAATGTATCATCAAAAGCTTACAAAATCCCTTATCAATTTGACACATTACGTGCAAATGACTGATATAAGGTTTGATATCGCAAACAGATAAGATTGATAAGTTTAGTTTTAGATAAAGTGTGTGTTTTGGATTTATACGTAATCATATTTTTACTATATGCTCTAGTCCTGTCATATCATTTGTATGTTACATCTTTGGAAGTTGTTACAGGTAGTCAGTCATCCAAAGGTATGACAACCAGTCTTACCAAGGATATCAAATTATCCAGTACTGATGGCACGGTTGGTGTAGTAGCTCAAGCAAGGGTTGACTAAAAAAATTTAATTAGTTCGTCAGTTACATTTCGAAAATTAATTGACACATAATTAAAAGGCTAGGGATGCAGTAATTGTATTCTTTGAGTGTGTATTTTGTTGATTATTAATTTGTTACATGGTATAATGCTTGCTATGTGTTTGGTAAGGAGCTTGTAGCTAAATAATAACAGAGGCACAGGTCGGTCTACAAGGTAAAGCCCCGCTTGCTAAGATCCTGTGAATGGGTGTTCCAGAATACACTTGAGTTTCCTCCGCGCCTCAGACATAATAAGGCTTCGATCTAAGTCCTACTGTCAATAATACGACTGCTAAGATCATGATTTTTAAAGTTACGTACATTCAAAATGGGAAAAGTTTGTGTACATTACTACATCTTCATATAAACCAACTGCATGATAATAATAAATAAAATATGATGCAATTATTTGTAAAGAATGTTTGACTAAACCATCTAAATTCATGTATATTTGAATAGTTAAAAGTGCAAGTTTGTTTTAGATAATACTCAGAACATACAACAAGAAGACTTAGAGGTCTTCTAAACTTGAAAAAGGAGGAAGATGCACACAGAAACAGTATGGTAATAAAACTATAGGTACCATACTTATTCTAATCGATAAAGTACAAGGTCAATATAAAAAACACCACTCACCGATTATATCGTAAATACTGGCTGTGTAATTATCCGTAAAATATGAAATAAAACCCATTTTTAAAAACAGCTGATCACAGACTAGGTAAACACAATACTATCACGTTCACTAAAGTTAAACTTGACATGAAAATAATACTGGTTCAGTTACGAAATACTTTCCGCGCCATCAATTATCGAATTACGCTTTGTTTTGATTTATTTTTTCTTTGAATCGTCAGCGATTCGCAAAATTGCAACAATTTGACATTTTGAAATGACAGCTAGCTAGCATTGACACCTTTAGTGGCGTTCCTAAACTGACTACCTACATAACGTTTTGATAATCAAGTTTATTAAAAAATTACCTATGCACAATAAAATCAAATCAAATAGTTTAATATAATTTACATCATAATTATCTTTCTAATGTAAAATTCCTTCAAATTTTAATTACATGTGAGAAATTAAAAGTGGAAACATTATTTTCATTTCATCTGTCAATTGAAGTCAATTCTGTCATCATGGAAATTAGAACAAAAAATAATAAATTGATTGACATTATTTGACTGGAAAATTACGTTTTCCGCATGAAACACGCTCTAAATTAAACATGTTTTGTTATTTAAGTAATTTTCTTTATATTATTTAATTTGGTCACCTTACGACAAAATTTACGAAAACATGATGCTGCGAAGCCGCTTTTTTAAGAGAGCCTTTGTGGTGCTGACCGTCTTTTTCGTTTCTTTTTATATCTCTCTTTTTATATTTGGTGACTGGAAGTCTTCTAGAGTGATGTTGTTATCTAACTGGAACCGTTGTCCGGCTTGTTACGGACTCTCTTTGTGTCCAGAGCTGTACTCAGACCAAATTACTTTAGAATCTTCAACTACTTTGTCTAGTTTCTTCAACGCTCAAAACGTTTACTACGGTTACACAAAGTCAAATCGGCGAGTAGTTTTGAAGAAATTGGCTCATAATTCACAGTTGAAATATTTTGATGAAAATCTGTGTGCGAGATTTAATCTGAAATGGAATTGTAGACCAATGGATTTGCTGAATATATCTAGTATAATTATTGATGACAAAATAATTAAACTTGTGGAGTATAATTTGAAGGTGCCAGAAGTGAGTCCTCGGACAGGTCTAGTCATGTGTCCTTATGCATACAGCTTGTTTGACTTCATCTTGCCAGTTTTGAACAGTAACAAGGACCAAGTAGACATGATAAATATTTGGACAATGTTGAGTCTCAACCCTGAACCTATTATATTACAGGTAAGTTACTGAATTTATTATTTCCTTTATTCAGCTATAAACATATAAATTACATTTTTAAATATTTCTTATACCACATCAAAAACAAATTAAAAATAGTAGCTCACCGGCATTGGGAACAGGGTCCGAGCTACTGGTGGTCAATGCTCTTGAGAGAGGAACCTCCTGACAGTGCGCGCAGTGTCCAGAAGTACTGCCTTCTGAATCAAGCCAGCTACCAAGCGAGAGCCTCCTCAGACGTTGCCTCCTACATCAACCATCCTTGTAAAACACATATTTTGATTTTGCTTTGATTTATTTAATTTGAATTTTGATAAACAAACAGTAGCTGTCAATGTGTCTAAAGGGGTGGAATGTAGGCATTTCAAGTCCGACTTACATTCAATCCACGACCAACGATCATCGTCCTATAATGTTCCCAGTGCCGGTTGGTAGATGTCACATGTCTTCGAAATGTTTAGTTCGAAGACATGCTGGTTTTCTCACAATGTTTTTCTTCACTGTTTTGGGAGCAGTGGTGATGAAATAAATTACACAAAGTTTTGCGCCTGACTGGGTTAAACCCATGACTCACTGTTCGTAACTCGAGGCTGCCACCCCTGGGCTACTGCTGCTAACGATACCAATGTATAATTATCATGTTTTAACCTCCTCAGGTAATATCAAAACTCAATGGCTGGCCTGTGCCCGCATATGGAGGTGTCTGTGGTCGACTAGAGGTGGTAGCCTATGAAGGTGAACCCCTATCATCTCTGACACAAATCCCTTGGCATCGGAAACTGAAATTGGCTAAGAAACTGCTTGATGCCGCTATGGATTTCACTTTTAAACATGACAGGTAAATATCTAAAATGTTCATCAAAAGTTTAGTTTTGACTGCCTCAAATGCAATGTTAAGGACCTGGGTTTGATTTCCCATCAGAAATTTCTCAGTAGCAGCTACAGAGTCTAGAATCTAGACTCTAGGATGTATGCCTGGTAGATAGGAATAGGCTCGCCCCCTATTACATGTGACTTCAGAAAGGTGGGTACTGCTACTGTTAGGTGCCTAACCCTTCTGAGATTACCTGTATCATCGTCGTATCGTGTATACAAGTTTAGTTTACCCGAAGTATTACCCAACCCAACCCGTTTTGTCCGAGGGCCACTTTAATTTTAGCTATTGTTAGCTGACCATAAGCGTCAAGAAACGAAAATAAACTTGTAAACTGTTACTGAACCATACCTCTCGACTACCGTGAAGTTGCTGCACAGCCACCGCATCTCTGCTGGAAATGACAACAGTACAAACCAACAGAAAAAGTACTGGCAGTGGTAACGGAGGGTGGGGACACAGGTGGGTGGCGACGTCACCTGTGATTACATGTGACGACCGGCATCTTCGCCCTTGATCGTCGGTTTAACCTCTCTTCTATATTCCTACCAACTCACATCCCTCCTCTATGATCATCAAGTCTTAGGGATAGGAGCAGGAATAAGTGCATTTCATACTACTAAATGAGGTTCAACTCTAAAAGTCCTTCCAATCACAAGTTTTATGATACAAATTTAACGTCAGCTTATATCCATTTCAGATACCGTTTCTACCTCATGGACTGGTCACTATACAACATAGTGGCCAACGAAAAAGATGACGTCAGCTTCGTAGATCTTGAAGACATAATTGTCTTAGACAAGCACATATCGCCCAAGACAGACCTGCCTAACTGGTATAAACGCTACGGTAGAGAAGATATGGGCCCTGGCTTCTCTTTTGTCGTAGACAGGATCTGCCAACATCACCTCAGTGACCACAACATTTGGGCTGCCTGCTACATTTTAGCTGGAGACGATCAGCCATACTTATACCCAATACCAAAAGAGGTGAATGCATCTACTCCTCATTTATACAAGTTACTAAATGAATGTGTGAACGGTGAAGATAGATTTAAAACTATAACTAAATTGCAGCATGTTTTTGAAGACTTGTTGATGGACAAAAATGTTTTGGGGTACAGTGAGGTTGTTAGATGATGAAATCTTCTGTGGGGTGGCGCTAGTGTCCTGTGATTGTTTTGTAAGTGTACCCACACGATGCGGTACGGGTGACCGACCTTGCGTAATTTATCGGAGTTTCCTCACTTATCGCAGAGAAATCGGTGGTCTACCGTCATTGTCGTATATAGTTGAATGTAGTGTCGAGTCATATCCAAGTCGAACAAATGACTTCTTGTCGCGTTTATTGCATGCTGCAGTTTCGGACTGGCTCAAGCCGATTCTTCGTCGATGAGTGGTCACTACCAAACTGTAACGCATCATGTGGGCTGTCACATGTTTCTGTTATGTGGTCCATAATAAGTTAAAGTTTTGTAAAAGAAAAAGAAGATTTAAATGTCAGATTTAAATCTGTGCCATACTTGCAACGGATTAAGATTAATTGTGTAGAATTATGAGGAAATTTCAAATTAGTTGTATTAGCTGCGGCACAGAACAAAAACTGTTTTAAAATGCCAATAAAAGCTGTAAAAAAAAATTGTAGCAGTGCTAATACGTTGATAACACAATTTAATAAAAATATCACAGGCTCACTAACCCAGTCCAGTGAGAGTACGCTTCATCTTCCAACTTCCCGCCATTCGTGGTGACTGACAGTTGTCATCAGTGACAGCTACCTGACTACTTGTGGCTGTGAGACAGTGTTTACATAATAATATCTATTAAATAGATAAACTACAGCCTTTTCTTATTAAATTTGTTTTAATCAATAAACCAAAGATTCAACAACTAAGAAATATGAAATGTTTAACTAAACTTGTATGTTTTTGTTATCTACTTTGTGATCTTGATCTGATCTGACCTTCCCTTTCTAAGTGTACAATGTATTTTTTCATATCGTTTCTACTGTAAGTGAGTGTAAAAAAATGCGTATTTGGGAAAGTTGTTTGTTATCATTATCATGAGTACAATCACGTGTTTAAGTATAGTTCACCCTATGTGAAGAGTTCTTTACCCAGCATTGTATCAGCACCCGCTCCTAAGTAACAGGGTCTTCCCTAGGTTAGTAGGATGCAGGAATTTTAGGGTTCCGTAGCCGTATGGCAAAAAACGGAACCCTTATAAATTCGTCATGTCTGTCGGTCCGTATGTTACAGCCACATTATTTGGAAACTATTAAGACTATACAGTCGAAACTTGGTAGGTAGATGTATTCTGTGAACCGCTTTACGATTTTTATACAAAAATAAAGATTAAGGTGAGCCTCCCCATTAGTCCCCATACATGGAATTGAAACTAAAAAAAACTTTTTTCATCAAACCTATTCGTGTGGGGTGTCTATAGATAGGTCTTTAAAAATGACATTGAGGTTCTTAAAATTATTTTTCTCAAAGGCAATCGTTTGAAAGATAGACACTTCCAAAGTGGAAAAATGAGTGTGTCTGTCCCTCTAACTTTTAAACTAAGAGGTTGAAAAATGTAAAAAGAATACATTGTGTAAATCGCCATAAAAACTTTCAACCAAATTTAGTTTGAACGATATTAAACAGTAAACAGTTTTTGAGATATAGCACATATAAAAAACCGCAAATATAACTTTGTCATTCATACAAACACTGAAAAACAAACTATCACAAAATAGGCTTTTCTGTTGCTGCTCCAACAAGAAATAATACAAATTAAAGGGGCATCCCTACTACGATGGTACGGAACCCTTTATAATAATATGCAAGTGCACTTGGCCAGTTTTTTTACTATTTATGCAGCCTTGTTCTAAAATTACCTGTACCTGTCTGAAACTTGACATTGCATCAAATATATTTTTGATGTCAATTAAATTTAACAAAATTATTTTTTATTTAATTTTAGTTTGTTGTAGTACTGCTTCCTGCATTGGAGATGACTTTCATACTGTCCGTAATTATAATAAGCTTGCTATGTACCTACCAACAATCTCATATGAATATAATCTGTTATGGTATAATTATATTGTGTTCTGAAATCTGTGATGTATGTGCCGCCATAATGTTTTTGTTTTAAAGCATGTTTGTTATTGGTTGTGAAATATATTACTGTTTAGATTTAAATACGTTAAAGTAAAAATGCATTTTATTTTGATCATTTCAACCAAATCTTAACCCACAACATCATTCCAGTACAAGAGTTGAGCCCTGTCTGTAGAAATAGAAACTTGCGTGTACTGTTTTATCGGCTGCATCGCAGTGCTTCAGTCAAGCAAAAATAATTTCCAATTACTTTTAATTTTTCAACAGGCAACACAGTCATCATCATCTTCCTGCCAATGGTTGATACGACAAGGTAGCCTGCGAAATTCGAATTTTCTTACGTTTTTGCAATTTGCCGGTCAGTTTCAGGTTGTATGTTGTTGTATAAAATAGGATTCGCGACCTCAACAAATGTGACTTTACTGAGTAATAATGATTAAAATCACCAATACAACCCTGTCAGTTCATAAAGGTATTGCTGATTTCGCGGACTACCTTGTCGCATTCACCTTATCCCATGTCATTTGGGGTCGGCACAACATGTTGTTTCCTTCCATTCTGCCCAATTAACAGGCAAGACAGTACTAGTAAAAAGGCAATATGCAAACAAGTGCTGGACGTAAGACTAGGCAATATGGTCGAAAGACTTTAGCCTATCTATCTATTCTATTATTGGGGGTTTGGGTTTCCGCACTTGGTCCTTAAAGTGGACCATTGTGCGTGAGCCATGTTGGCCGATCACTCTAACCAGCCTACTTCCCTCCAGAAGCAGATCAGACTTCCCGGTCTCCTCAGGGCATCCACAAGGGATCTTGGTGTTCCTAGGGTTTCCTCACGAATCTTGGTAACGCCTGTGCACTCAAGGAGCACATGCGCCACCGTTTCCTCCGCCTCCATGCATGCTCTGCACAGGGGACTGTCTGTGATTCCTAGGGTGTGGAGGTGCTTATTCAGTGAACAGTGTCCAGTGATGGTCCCCGCCACCAGACGCAGGCTATCCCTGTCCAGGCGCAGAAGGCGCCTGGTCAGCTTTATATCCAGGGATGGCATAGCTTCCTTGGATTGCCTACATCCTGGTGTCGAGGTCCACCACCTCTCCGCTTGTATTAGAGTGTGGTCCCTTAGCCAGCTTCTTAGCTGCTTGAAAGGAATGGGCACAATGGGTTCGGGTCCGTAGGGTTTTGTGCTGGATCCTCTTCTGGCAAGTTCGTCAGCCGCATCGTTTCCGAGTGATCCGCTGTGACCTCTAATCCATTGTAGTGTTACCGTGTTGTGATTCAGTACCGTGATTCGTTCTAAGGCCTTGTGGCATTCTAGTATTAGTCTCGACGTGATCTGATTATTTTTTAGGGATTGAAGAACTGAGGCACTGTCGGAGAGTATTCGAATGTTAGTATCCGTAACCTCCCTGGCCTCTATAGCGTGTGCCGCTTGGATAATACCTACACATTCTGCTTGGTAAACAGAGTTTAGCATTCCAAGTGGTTTGGATATCTTAATGTTTAGGTCGTCGGAGAACACCCCGACGCCTGTCCCATCGTTGGTTTTTGATCCATCAGTGTAAATCCTTAGCTCTCTTGTACCTGAGTAGTCACACCACTCTTCAATGAGCTCTACGTTGTAGTGTTTTTGGAAGCAGTGGGTCTTCAGGATTCTGTCGATGGGTGATGTCATCATCGGCTGTTCTTTGATTGCATCTTCTTTGATGCGTGTGTGTTTGATTCTGGAATCATTTCTTAGGGTGCCGGATACTTCGAGTCTGAAAGTTGCTATGGCCGCCTCCTCTCTTACGACGAGGTGTAGGGGAGGTAGCCCCAGCATCACCTGTAAGGCAGCAGTGGGGGAAGTTCTCATGCTGCCGGTGATTGCTACGCAGCCAAATCTTTGTAGTTTCTCGAGATCCTTTTGGGTTGTACTTAAGTTGGTCCTGGGCCACCAGACTAAAGAGCCGTATGTAACGACTGGTCTAATAACTGTGGTGTATAGCCAGTAGGTGATTTTGGGGCTTACGCCCCAATTTCTCCCGAGGAGTCTCTTACATTGCCATAGGGCTATACTGGCTTTTGTGATGATGTAATCAGTGTGTTTTGCCCAGTTCAGCTGTTTGTCCAAATAGATGCCCAGGTACTTGGTTTCAGTTGATAGGCTTAGGGTTGTCCCAAAGAAGCTTGGCAATTGTAACGTTGCCAGCTTCCTTTTCTTTGTGAAGAGGACGAGTTCGGTTTTGGTAGGGTTCACTGCTAGTTTTTATTCTTTGCACCAGTCTTCTACTATTCTTAGAGCTTGGCGCATAAGGTTGCATAGTGTGTTTTCGTGTGTGCCGTTTATTATTATGGTCAGATCATCAGCGTAACCCACCGTGTAGTAGCCTCTGCTATTGAGACGTTTGATGAGGCTGTCTACTACTAGGTTCCATAGAAGTGGCGAGAGGACACCACCCTGGGGGCAGCCCTTCGCCACTATGGCTCTAGTGGTGTCGTTTATCGTAACTTGTACGGCTCTCAGTCTGAGCATGTTTGTGATCCATCCTCGCAGGGTCGGGTCCACACCGTATTCCTCGAGGGCTGCGTTGATGCTATGGAAGATGGTTTTGTCAAAAGCGCCTTCTATGTCAATGAAGACTGCTAGTGAAGAGCATTTGTGGTCCACTGCACATTCGATCTTGGAGATCACACTATGCAGCGCAGTTTCTGTTGATTTTCCTGTGGAGTACGCGTGTTGTTGTTTGTGAAGTGGTTGCTCCCGAAGAGGTCCGTCCCGAATGTGTCGGTCACAGAGTCTCTCGAGGGTTTTCAGTAGGAAGGATGTTAGGCTTATTGGTCTGTACGCCTTGGGTTGTGTGTAGTCTGGTTTGCCTGGTTTAGGGATGAAAATGACTTTCACCTCTCGCCATGCAAGTGGTATATATTTCTGTGCTATGCAGGCTTGGTAGATGACGGTCAGCCATGGCGTTAGAGCGTCTACTCCCCATTGTAGCAGGGCAGGGAGGATCTTGTCTAAGCCTGCGGATTTGTATGGTTTAAACGTATTTATTGCCCATTTTATTCTCTCTGCGGTAACCATGGTGCGGGCTCTGGCCCAGTCTTGGTCACTTGCTGTGTGGGTTGGCTCGTCTGCCCAGGTTCTGTCCTCGGAGAGATGGCAATCTGGGAAGTGGGTTTCCAAAAGAACTTTTCTTGTTTCGTGGTCCGACTTGGTGTATGTGTTGTCTGGGGTTTTCAGCGACCCGAGGGTGCGGTCTTGGTCGGTAGATAGGATCTTTCTCACACGCGCGGCTTCGCTGTTCGATTCAATTTCTTCACAGAATTTCCGCCAGGCTGCCCTGCTGGCATTCCTGACTTGTTCTTTGAAGGTGTATTGTGTTTTTTTGTATGAGTCCCAGTCTTCTGGTAGTCTGGAGTTTTTGGCTCTGTTGAATTGTCTGCGCATGGTTTGCCTGAGCTTACTGAGTTCCGCATTCCACCAGGAGTTACCCTTGCTCTTGGTGTTTGGATCTTTTAGTTTGCAGCAGGCGTGATATGCTTCAATTATAAATCCCGAGAGTTTTGTTACGGTGTCTTCAAGTTGTTTGGGGTCTATTAGAATTTGGGGTGTTTGGTGCTGCGTTAGTAGGCAGGCCAACAGCCGTTTGTAGCCGGGTACATTGGTATGGCGTGGGTTGCGTCTAGGTTCGGGTTTTTTTATGTTGGCTACTAGTGAGAAGCGAATCCTTCTATGGTCAGAGCAGGAAGGTTCGTTGGATACGTGCCAGTCAGAGATAAGTTTTGCCGTGCTTTCCGAAGCCAGCGTTAGGTCAATGATCGTTTGTCCGCGCGATGTGACCCAAGTGGGTTCCGAGCCGCGGTTTGCGATGTTAAGGTTAGTTGTGAACAAATATGTGCATAGTACCTCACCTCTAGTGTTGGCTTTGTTGCAACCCCAAAGCGGGTGATGGGCGTTTGAGTCCGTGCAGATGACCAGGCCCAGGTTGTTGTCCTCACAATACGTTACCAGGTCGGCCATCCCTTTTGGTGGGCAGTCTTCATCCTCGCCAGGCATATATACCGAGGCTAGGACGATATCGGGTGCGTCGCCGTCGGTTTTGAGCCTGACGGCTGTTAGGTCTCTGGAACATAATTGCGTGAGTGTGGTGGTGGGTACATCTCTAGGTATGTAGACACATGTTCGTGGTTTATCTGTACCTTTTGTGTCGAGGATCAGCTTACCTCCGATGTTACCAAGGCCGCATACTCTGTTATTACGGATCCACGGCTCTTGGATGAGTGCAAAGCTTCGGGGTTCTGTCTCCAGTGCCCTGCGCAGGCAGGCGGTAGCCGTCTGGCTGTGCTGGAGATTGGTCTGGATGATGTTTATGGGACGGGATGGGGGCGGCAGTGGGGTGGAATTAGGAGGAGATTGATCCATCGGATGAGTCCCCCCCCTTTTCCAGCCCATGCTGGTCTTCGCTGGGTGCCGGTGATGATGACGAGAGCAGCAGCTCATCTGTCCACCCTGGTGATGAGGTTGGCACCTTTTCGGCGTCGGCATCAGCCATCACCGTCCTGGCCATCTCCTCCTCCAGTTGCGTCATCATCAGGTCAGGTTCAGTCGGAGCCGGTTTCGTCCGTTCAGCGTCGGTGTTGGTATCGGAGGTGTCGGAGGGTTGGGTGTTGGGGAAGAAACGCACGTATATCGACCCAAGTAGGTACGATATCCGCCGCTCCCTCCCCAAGACCTTTTCGACCTCGTCCGGTGGGATACCTAGGGTTAGGTAGGTCCCGTAGTTCTCACCACCGACCGATGTCGCCCTGTACAGGGACCACCTACCGATGTCGTACCAGGGGTTCTGGCAGGTCAGGACCGTCTGGAGCAGCGTTATCTCTCCATTGTACCGGGGTACGAAGAGCGCCGCTCGGGCCCGTGTCGGTACGTCGGACTGTCTCATGACTGTCAGTGTCGCGTCAGTGTTCGGCAGTCTAACTTTGGGCACATTCTGGGTCAGCCAAGTCAGGGCGTTGTCGTCCTCGCACCACATATGAACCGTGCCATCCGCTACCCTTGGGTAGCCACGGAAGGCCGGGACTTTGGTGGGGTCGGTTCGACACGTTTCCACGATGTGGTCCTCAAGGCTGAGCTTGATGTGCTCGCCTTCGTCGGTTGTCAGGTCTCGGGATGGAGGCGAGAGGCAGATCGCTACGGCGAGTCGCGCAGGGATATCCTTTGTGGCCCGCGCGTAGGTTCTCTGCTCCCCTTGAGCGGCCTGGGTTCTGACACGCTTGGCATCCCCCTGGAGCGCACTTGGCGAGGCCGTGTCGTCCGGGCGCTCCCTCTTCGCCGCTCCCTGTCCACTTGGACCCGGTTGCGGTTCTGAGGCGCTTGGCACAATACTCTGTGCCAGGGATACCCGGCGTAGGAATCCAGACCGCTTGCCACGCTTCCTCTGTCGGTGTCGGTCTACGGTCGCCTCGTTGCGGTTCCGGTCGCTTCCTCCGGATGGTCCTGGCGCGGGCAGTGACTTCTCGCGCTGGGTTTCCCCTTCGCGAACTGTTCCTTGCCCGCTCGTTTCCGCGTCCGACTGCTTTTCGCGCTGGGTTTCCCCCTCGCGTGTCTGTAGCCGGTCGCGTACTCCCTTACAACTAACCGTTTGTGCTTCGCGCTGGCTATTGCCCTCGCGGAGTTTGCGCAAACGGTTGTTGAGTTCTCTTTCTCTGTTCCGGATCTTTCCGCGCTTTGTTCTCAAAGCGCGTACTTCGTCCACAGAGATAAAACCAGAACCACCAGATTCTGCTTCCTTTCCCGTCCCGAGAGAGTTCATGTCTCTCAGCCTTGCCTCGGTCTTCTCGCGCTGGAGTGCCAGCGCGCGGAGTTCGCTGCTAAGACTGGAGAGTCGGGCTTTGTCGTAGTCGTTGTCAGGGTTGTTTGTTACACTGTTCCGAACGATGCTCTGTTGCCAGGCCCTCGTGGAAGGTGTAGCAGTCGTCAGGGTAATTGGCGCAGGAGTCGCAGCCGTCTTAGGGTCAGTAGGCGCAGAAGTCGCAGCCATAGTCGTGTCGTGTGGCGCGTGAGCCGCAGCCGATGCTGTTGGCGCCGAAGCAGCCAGCTGCGCAGAAGGCGCAGCGCTATGCAGATTGGTGCCCCCCCCCCAGATTACGGTGGAGGCAGACCGACGAGTCGGTGTGGGATTCCCCGGCATTGCCGGGACCCACCTGGGGAATATTATTTTTTCCTTTCTGCGACATGGTTGTAGGCTGTGTGGGCTTTTTTGGAATTGAGGTTGCCCGTCCTCATGGACCGAAAGGAGAAAAGGGAAAAAGGAGGGAGGGACTGGGTGTAGGATCATGGGAGTGGGGTGTGGGATTACCCTAGGCCTGGTATTTGGCTTTCGGGGAAAGTGCGAGCGCCCGGGGGTTTTTGTTGCGTCTATTTCTTAAGGAATTAGACCAAGAACAGGGTGGCAACCTCGGGAAGGTGAATCCCCCAGACTTGCCTTGAGGATCTACGCGACCGTAGCGCTCCCCCTCAAGACCCCGCCACCCTACCGCCTCTGAGGGAGGCAGTAAGGTAGGCCTGCATCTATGCTACCAAGCAAAGCATAAGCATAGCGTGTCGTTGTGCAAACCGCGAAAACATAAATACAAGCCCTCCCAGACTTTAGCCTTCCCTTTGGGGTAAATAAAAAAAAATTAAAAAAATGCAAACAAGTGACAGTGACAGATGTCAGATCATAAAAATCAACCAACAGCACGGTATTTTTGTAAAAATCCGCTTGTACCTAATACAGAATACCATCAAAATAAGTGAAAACTGGTAGTTAATAGCAGAAATGAGTGATTCAGACGACGACAATATAGTACGCTATGGAACACAATTAGAACCATACGAAGAAGGTTAGTTAAATCTTTCAGTTTTATGTTTTTGCAAGATTGCCATGCCATTATTGTTCGAATTTGTCAGCTGAAGTAACTATATTTTTATTCATCACTGCTTGTATTTTATGTAGGGTAAGCACTTAACGTGTATTTGCCAGAATTAACTCCGGAAAATCTTATAAATCTAAAATCTCGTTTCGTAAATTTTGCTATCAACCGGGCTTTTAGAACCATGCCACGCTCGCGTGGCTTCAGTGAAGTACGGTCTTATGTAAAGTCATTACTCTGTGGCCTTAACCATGGGTATTTTACATTGTCAAAGTTACGTCTAATTTGTGAAAAAAAACTCGAGTACGAGTTTTCTTTATTACACAGTTGCATTGTCTGCATACCTACATACGAATGGGGTAAAATAAAAAGAAAAAAAAATGGGATAAATAAAATGGGGTATTTGATTGGTGGATAGTTATTACAAAATAAAACAAACAATATAGCTTTCAGATGTTTTTCTATAACCATTCATACACCCAATCGATAGAAAAGATGATATTCTGTCCTCTATTCTTTTAGTATAATAATAATGCCGTTGTTATTTGACTCATCATTTGTTCAGTGTGGCTGTAGGCTTGCACCAAGGGTCGGCTTTAAGCCCTTACCTCTTCTTGTTGATTATGGATGCTCTGACGTCGGACATACAAGAAGAGGCACCCTGGTGCATGCTGTTTGCCGATGACATTGTTCTTGTCGGTGAAGATGGACCTGAGATCCAGAGCATATTGGAGAAAAAGCAACAGAAGCTGGAGAACGTTGGCATGAAAATCAGCAGAAGTAAAACCGAATACATGTTTTGCGATTTCGGCGGTCTCTCCAGTTCTGGAGCCATAGCGCTAGATGGCGTGCTTCTTCCAGTTTGCTCCGACTTTCGGTATCTCGGTTCTCTCGTGCAAAGCGATGGCGAAATAGATCGTAGTGTAAAGCATAGAATTAGCACTGGATGGATAAAATGGCGGCAGGTCACGGGAACAATTTGCGACTCCCGCATTCCCCTTAAACTCAAGGGGAAGATTTATAAAACCATGGTTAGACCTGCTGTCGTGTATGGATCAGAATGTTGGGCCACAAAAGGGATAAATGAAAGGCAATTGCATGTGGCTGAGATGAGAATGCTAAGGGGGATGTGTGGTGTGACGCGAATGGATAAAATAAGGAATGAGTACATAAGAGGAAGTCTGAAAGTGGCGCCGGTAAATGAAAAGTTGTGCGGTAATCGATTGTCGTGGTATGGACATGTGATGCGAAGGAATGAAGAAAATGTTGTGAGAAAAATGTTGAGTATGAATGTAGATGGCTATAAGAGTAGAGGAAGACCAAAGAAACGATGGATGGACTGTGTGAAGGATGATATGGCTAGAAAGGAGGTGACTGCTGACATGACGAGAAATAGAGAAGTATGGAAGAAGAAGACATGTTGCGCCGACCCCATATAAATTGGGATAAGGGCAGGAGAATGATGATGTTATTTGACTCATCGTAACCATCCTCATAATATGCTCAACTGTGTGACAGTAATGACAGGGTTATGTTTTTATGTTCTTCTATACAACATTTAGCATAGGTAGTTATTCCTTATATTTATCAGACTACCATTGGCTTGATGATAATTATGAGAACCTGTGCAAAAAAGAAGTAATTTTCGAAGATTTAGAGTAAGAATTATTGTAATTTACTTACACGAATGAAATAAACTTCAGGGCTTACGCAGTTGACTTTTGAACTCCTATTTGTCTTGTCCAAATAGCTGAAAGTGTTCTGAACTGAATTCTGGATAAAGCATTCACTGGACTAGTTTCAACTACTGGCGTTGAAATACCGATTCAAAACAAATGTTTTGACAGCCAAGAACGTGAACTACTCCAACCTACTCATTCTATATCTGAAAATCCTATTACTATATTTATAAGAACATTATTTCTTGGTTAACTGAATGTACTAAGATTTATTTAAATTGGATAAAACAGTTGATAAATTCTAGGATTTTCTTTTACTTGCCAGATGACACCAGCACCATGGCGAAAATCCAAAAACCGTGGGCAAGATCCAAAAGAAAGAGATTCAGAAAGCTTATAGCCGCTAATGTCAACCCAAAAACAGCTTATTACTTATGCAACCATCAATGGCCAATGATTTGTCAATTACTTCCTGAATTAGAATCAATTGCTCCGTTAACTTCTTTTAACCCTTCTGGCAAAAGTAAGAAGAAACAGCCCCAGATAAATTTGAAGGTACGAGATGAATTTCAGCCAATAGAACATCTTTCTAGAAAGCATGAGCCTGATCAAGCACTCGTTTGGCATAGTCCTTGTGATGTCCAACAAAAGTCACAGGTTACCGGTACAAGCTCTCATCACTGGGAATCAACCCGAAGAAGAGAAGGATACCATTCTTCAAATGAGCTTGAAAGTAATCAAGAATCCTTGGATCAACCTTATAGACCCCCACTAAGCTATACTAAAGAGGTTTTACATACTTTACAACATGACTATCGGGTAGAAACTGATTCATTGCAAGAGAGATGTTACGAGACGAATCGGAGGAAACGACATCATAACCTCGAAAGAGAATCCCATTTGGAACCCTCACACAGTCACAGGAGGATGATGTCACCTCACAAGGCCCTAACATCCGGCCAGAGAGATCGTGGACAGCCGAACACCTGGGAGAGAGATTGTGCACCACTTGAGGCTCGTTCACGACTAAGGGCTAATTCGCCAATAAGGGCCCCATCCCCAATGAGAGCTCGATCCCCAATGAGGGCTCGATCGCCATTGAGAGCTTGTTCACCACTGATGGATCGTTCACCAATGAGGGCTCGATCGCCATTGAGAGCTTGTTCACCACTGATGGATCGTTCACCAATGAGGGCTCGTACACCATTTAGGGATCGTTCCCCAATGAGGGTTCATTCACCACCGAGGGTTCGCTTACCACCGAGGGCTCGTTCACCAGTGAGGGTTCGTTCACCACCGAGGTTTCCTTTACCACCGAGGGCTCGGTCACCAGTGAGGGTTCGTTCACCAGTGAGGGTTCATTCACCACCGGGAGCTCATTCACCACTGAGGGCTCGACATGAAGAGACTCTAAAGTACAGCTCGAGTCATTCGTATGAACGCACCCAGATGCAATACATTGATGCTGGTATGCAAGTAAAAGTTAAAAATGGATTGAGAGCAGTAAACTGTTACCATAACGACACAAACGATGGCAAACCTTCTTCCGACCAACCTTACAAGAAGAAGAAAACGACTTCGGAAGCTGAATCATCAGTCAATTACTGGCCTGAGCTTGATCGACCCTCACGATTAGGACTTCGGGACGAGACCCATCCACCAAAACATGCTCATACTTACAACTATTATGACGATAAAAAATTCAGGGAAGATCCTAGGAACTACCAGAAAATCTCATGGGACAGTAGCGTTAATCTCGACTACGGGGAATCTGACCGGCCCTCGCGAGATGGGCTGCGGAATGAAACACAGCCGATGCTAACCATCTGCATCGATGATGATTCGGAAGAAGAATACAGGGGTCCAACTGGTCTCATACCTGTCAACGAGGGCGAAGCTGATCGTTGGGGCCTTAAGTCAGAAACTAAATCTCGTTCTCCTTGGCACCAACCTGCAGAGCCTCAAGAAAGTTCCGGGAAGAAAGCAAATGTGAACAAGAATGACGAACCTATCCGTGTTGGTATCTGCAACGTCATCCCCATGACCAAACAACAAATGATATTGGTCCAGCAGTGTATTAACCGAGCTATTGTCAAGATCGCAGTACAGGGCGCTGGACCAAAGTTTTTAGGAAGTCGTTTCAAAATTGGCTGGATTCGCATGATTTGCCAAAACCACGAGAGTCAAAAATGGCTTGAGAAGGTGGTCCCGACACTTAAACCTTGGCCTGAAGCGTGGCTTTCAATAAAGACACAAGAAGCATTGCCTAAGACGATTACAGCATCCATTTTAATTTCGGACAAAGAGGGCGTACCCGTACGAACAGCTTTGGAACTACTCCGAGTGCAGAACCCAGGACTTAACACGAGTAATTGGAAAGTGTTTAAAGAGACGAAAACATACAGTGGTCAAATCGTACTTCTATCTATCGACGAGCCCTCGTTTGAGGCGCTAAAACTTGTCAATTTTGAAGCTAACCTAGGCATGAATAAAGTTACTTTTCGGGTTAAGTCTTGGCCTGGCAAGAAGCCCCTTTTGCCAACCCCAAATCTAGACCAAAGATTATATTTTGGGAAGCCACCGGCAGAAGTCCCATTAGCGTCGTCGTCTGCTTATACACAGCCAAAAATAGACGTCAAGACATGCACTGGTGAGAATGGCAGTTTAACAGTTACAGAAAAAGGGCGTCGAAAAAAACCTCGTGGAAAACGAGGAAAGAGAGGAGCTGCAGAGGACGACAAAAAATTGATTTCGATAAAAACTCTTCCTAATGAAAGCTACTCCTCCTCGGATTGGGTAACGTGGTAACTTTTTAATGGTCTGGGTGACCATTAAAAAGTTACCACGTTAAACATGCTCAAGGCAAAGTGAAGTTACCATTACCACATAAACCCATTGTGCTATTAACTTATTACGACTTTCTCACTCGTTTTCAATAACAGTGAATCCACACTATGTAACATTTGTGGGTTATGTTAGATGTAAAACCGTAGAATTATGGGATACAAAAAACGTCTTGTATAACAATTTGTGAAATACATGAAAGTTAATCTGGACGCACAGTAGTAGAAAACGGGTAAACATAGTCTTGTTCAAAGTGCAGTTTCGTTTTTTTTTATATACTTACCTACTTAAACGAAAGTGTTCATGTATACTAATTACTACGGCACTATTAACTGTCGTCCATCATACATAATTTTACAGCATTTTTTATAGCTTTTCTTTCATTATCGTTCAGTTATCCCTTTGAGAGCCAATGTCCTAAGGCGCGTCCACAACTGTGCACGTACACGAACAGTGTAATTCGCGTGCATCTTAGGAACATACTAGTAGCTTGATGGGCCGGTAACTGTACGTCTAATATTATTTTTTGTTATTTACTTATTTGCGGCAGTAATGAATGTATCTACTATTTGTGAAAAGAAAACATTTTGTAATACCGAGGTTCTGCGGGTTGTTCGAAAGAGATACCGCGGGCCCGGACACAAATGGCTAAGAAGGAACATGGGTGGTTTTTAGTCAGAAGAAGTCTGACACTCCCTTCCGCTCCGCCCAGAGAGGGAGGAGTCATTTGATGATTACCCACCATCCAAAAAAAAAGAAATACCAAGGTTTAATTTTATTTATGTATTTCAATAACGTTCGAAAGGTTTCATCAATATTGAGCGACACCTAAAATAATAATGCCTAACTACATTTTTAACAACCAGCTCCTAGAGTTAAAAAAGCAATAATCATCATCATCTGCCTTGCTTTACCCAAACTATGTTGGGGTCGGCTTCCAGTCTAACCGGTTGCAGCTGAGTACCAGTATTTTAGATGGAGAGCTTATCTGACCTCCACAACCTAAAAAAGTAAAAGTGCACTATTATTTAGGCATTTATTTAGTTGTCGCTTAGTATTAAGGAACACGAGCATCCAAATATTTTTGTTAGTATTTAAGTTTTTATGGGTCTAGGCCAGGATTCCACCGTCCCTTCCATTGCTCCGTGCAGAGGAAGAGATGAGAAAAGCGGTGCGGAGACGTAAGATTCAACCAATCACAAGAGAGGTGAGAGGGGTGATGTCGATTACAATTAATGTGATTGGTTGATTCCCGCATGTCTTCCACCCACTCCGCTGGTGGATCTTTCGTGGAGTTCACACCTTACGATGAAAGTGCTAAAGTAGCCCGCGAAATTCATATTTTCTTACGTTTTTTACATTTTGTCGGTCAGTGTCGGACTGTATGTTGAATAAAATAGAATTGGTGAACGTAACATGTATGCATTCCCTCAGCATCGTCTTACTGCCCTTGTCCCATGTTCCTTGCATTTATAGAGATATAATCATTACAATCGTGATTACAACCCTCATAAGGGTTCATTTAATCTCATTGAATGACAATTTGAAGAAGAAGTCATACAATGGCGTTAAACGAACTTAATAAACTTAACTTAGGGCTGTAATGATGATTTTAATCATTATAACTTAGCAAAGTCATATTTCAATAAGGTCGCCAATCGTATTTTAATCAACATAAAATCTGGCACTGACCTGAAAATTCTTGGACTACGCTAGCGCTTCCACTTTAAGCCCAACATTTTTTTGCTTCTATTTGTTCTACTTCTATTGTTGTTATTTTTGCATGTATGATCTGAGTATTAAATACATAAGTTATATAAATTAAACTGTGTTTTATACCACTGCCCAATAACCAATATCAATTTAAATACTAGTCACAAATAACCATAGAAAGAAAAAAAAGAAAAAGTATTTATTGGTCTCACACAGGACAAGAAATCAATAATAAAAAATTGACAAAAAAGAAAACAAGAGGAACACTTAAAAAATAAAACAGTGTTAAAAATAAGTCCCGTACAAGGCCAAAAGGCCACTATCTCAGCATGGTGCCATAATAACTAGGTCATCATTCTCTTGCCCGTATGCCAATTGATTTGGAATCGGCGCAGCATTTCTTCTTCTTCCATACTTCTCTATTTCTCGTCATCTCATGAGACACCTCCTTTCTTGCCATATCGTCCTTTACACAGTCCATCCATCGTTTCTTTCTTCCTCTACTGTACCCCTCCAGGCTTCCACCGCATCACATGCCCGTACCAAAGTAAGTGTAAAGTATAACTTTTCGGCTGCGGGCTGTTCGAAAGAGATACCGTGGCCTCGACACAAAGGGCTGAGAATGACCATAGGTGGTTTTTAGTCAGTAGAATTCTGACGCTCCCTACCGCCCTGCCCAGAGCGAGAGGAGTCATTTGATGATTTCCCACCCTCTAAAAAAAAAGTATGGCTTTTCAATAGAAATAAAAGCAGTGAATCTTTAGACGACCTCCATTACAACAAGGTATTAGAACATAAATACTTTATAACGTTCCCACTGCTGGGGTATAGGCCTCCTTTTAATCATATCCCGCCGCGCAGACCCAGTGCGTTTTGAGGATCTCCTTGTAGAGAAACGCTTATGTACGCACACATTGTGTATCCGTTTGAAGTTGCGAGCGCAGCGAGCTCAGTTACCCGGTACCTCGCAAGAAGCGCGCTTTTCGATTTTTGTCAAGTTTTTCAATTATGTACCATTAGAAAATTAAACAGATCTTTGAACCTCTTAATTCCCTCTGTACACACTTTTTGATAGAGCTGAACTATCATAAATGGGGTTGTAATCCACCAACGCAAGCCTGGTGCTGATTTTACTAGACAATTTTCTCTTCTTCTCGAATCGCTGACTGGGATTTTTTCCGATCAATACGAAGCGACCTGGACAGCTCTATCGTTTGCCAAATTCAAGTCCTGGAAGATACAGTTGCACGACGGGCTGGAGAGAAGGTGTGGTATATCCTATGCTGAGGTTCCACACTCACGTCTTCAAGATGGGTCGATTATACCCCCATCTAACCTGATTGGAACTGCAGATCACATTGGCCCCTGGAAATTGTTCCATACGCATTAGATTAAATAGGAATTTAAAAGGTTGAATTTACTTTACCATCAGATGAAGTACCTTCAAAACGCAAGTACCAACAGGCGCCAGACCAGTTCGCAGTGGACGAGCATGGACGGCGTCGGTTCCATGGTGCATTCACTGGGGGCTTCTCGGCGGGATTCGGGAACACTGTTGGCTCTCAAGAAGGCTGGACGCCTAGTACTTTTAAAAGCTCGCGAGCGGAAAAAGCTACGCTCTCGGTGAGTTTTAATGTATTTTTACACGACTGCCCAAAAAAAGAGTGTTATGTTTGTTATTGATGAATGATGTCTTAACTATTCGTGGCACTAACTAAGTACCCCCACCAAAATCTTGTAAAGCACGTAACTACTCCATTTTTTATCGATATTATAACTTTTTTTACACATCGTCGTATTTCTGTTAGTTCTTTGAAATAACATAACAATTTCGTGAATTTTTAGCAATAGTCAAATAGCCAATTGTCACTCACTGCAGGGTATAGGCCTCTCTGCTATTACTAATCTGCTCTCCCCTTTTGCGAGCCTCATCCAGGTTTTACCCGCGATACACGCTAGAACCTACGATCTACAACTCGGGTTGGGGGCCGATTCCACTTTGCCTAAGCTTCTTTACACCTTGTGAAATTAAAAATCTATCTGTATTATTATTTTTTGATATTGAAATTTCTGCTGTATCTTGGATACTTTGACATTTAAACTCACACACACAAACAGTCAGACAACTACGTGTTTTGTAGGCCATACAAATATTTACGAACCTTTGAAACATTTTTATTGCGACAGTTTTATATAAATACTGTTGAATGGCTTACGTTTGGAGGGACGCTGATGAGGAATGAACATGAAATGTTATCATCATTTCAGTCCGGGAATCACCCACTGCTGGATATAGGCCTCCCCATTGACTTATATATTACTGCGTAAGGACTGGGCGGACCGCATGTTACAATGAAGCCTCGAACTTGGTCCTAAAACGGTCTTTCCTAAGCCGAAGTGAACTAATCCACGATCGGCTCTCTTCGGGTGCGGTCGTTAATTTTATTAAAAGCTTTATTTATGTTCTTTATACCTCGAAAATACCACGCCGCTTATACAAGGTTACGTTAACGAGCAGACTACACCGATTCTCTGTATGGCGAACGCGTCGAGCAAATGTTCGGACGACCCTATCTTTAGTTTTTATATCAATGGGCCTCCCCTTTCTTCTGACACACTTCCGAGTTCCATTTTACCGTCATCGAGATATTTCCCCAATGTCATGTTTCTTGTTAACATTATTGGTACAGAACCAGCGCCCCGAAGATTTTATGGATGAGGAAGACCGTGGCGAGTTCGGCATAGCGCCGCGACAGGTGCAGACACAGAACGAATTCTCCGGTCAGAAGAGAGCACATCGCACTCAGTTCCACGACGGGCCTATACCGGGTAAGTCTTCTACTCTTCTGTTCAGAAAACCGTGGCGAGTTCGGCATAGCGCTGCGACAGGTGCAGACACAACGAATTCTCCGGTCAGAAGAGATCGCAGAAAAGAGCTCATCGCACGCAGTTCCACGGCGGGCCTATACCGGGTAAGATTTGCACAGTTTCAGTTTGAAACTTTAAAACCAGGTCAGGCGCCTTCTCAGTGGCCAAGTTAGTCTACATTTTGCCTTTTCCAACAAATATTAAGAATGAGCCCAGAATGTCACATCAGCATTTCATATGCCTGCCTCGGTTACGACGCCGTTTTCAGGTACCCTAGAAACGTGACCATCCCTGTCTCATTTTAACCTGGCAGATTTAACGCCAGCATCGGCGATGCCTGTCTTAGACCCTATAATTGATGTGTTGCGCATTCATGATTTTTGGAATGGCTTGAGTCGTCAATCGATCTGTAAGCAAGTTTTCTAAAGGCTGCCGCTTTATTTTATGTATAAGGTAACTGGTATAATCCTAGAATTTAAAATTGGTACTGGTTTTCCTCCAGTGTAGTTGCCTCCTAACTCTCCAGCCAGCCATCCTTAAACAAAACAATTTCATGTTTCATATCTATTCCACAGGCGAACCAGTGTTACAGCACCTAGTCCGCGCAGTCCACGAGACGGCCGCAGTGCGCATGCTCCGCGCGATGGGCTGGAAGGAGGGGCAGGGTACGGGGGAACGACTCAGCGGGAAGGGGAAAAAGAAAGCCAGGGAACAGCATAAAGTGTACGGGTGTTATATGCCGCCGGAGATCAGACAGGTAGCGTATGTCATTTGTGCAGTTTATTTTTGTGTAAATCGGCCAGTTTTAACAGACACTTGCCATACAGGAAATATGTATGATGTGTGGCCACACTCTCTTTTCTCTGGAAAGGGATGAGGCGAAGGACCAAGAAAGAAAGAAAATTATATGTGTTTTAGCATTTAAATAAACAAACAGAAATACCTGAACTCATCATCATAATCCAGTCTAACGTGATGCAGCTGAATACTAGTATTTTACATGGTGCGACTGCCTATCTGACCTCCACAACCCAGTTGGTTGTGGGTATCCTGGGTAAGACCGGTTAATACACTTCTGGACCACTCACGCCGACATGACGCCGCGGGAGGCGCTCCGGGCGTCGGGGGCCACGTGATGGCTTCCGGCCACCGTAGAGGTGGACCTGTGGACGGTGAGTGATGGGCTAGCTCGCCGTTCGTCCGTCTTATGACGACGACAGGCCGTGTCGACGGCGCGTTCGTGTTCCACGCGCGAAAGAGATTTCAGCAACATGAAAGGGGCCCGCAAGGGCCGACACCCGTCGGGGCTGCGGGTTGTTCGCTAGAGATACCCCGGCCTCGACATGAAGGGCTAAGAAGGAACATGAGTGGTTTTTAGTCAGTAGAAGTCTGACACTCCCTTTCGCTCTGCCCAAGAGCGGGAGGGGTTATTTGATGATTTTCCACCCGCCAAAAAAAAATTTAGTCCAGAATGATGTACTACATTAAATGTACTTTCTTTCCCTATACTTACCTCACAATAACTCCTTTACAGGCTCAAGAAGACCAAAATCAAGCTGAAGACGAGGCAGAAGACAGTTCTGACTCCGAATTTGACTTCGACACCCTATTCGCGCCAGACGACTATGAGCCTTATATCCTGAACCGTAAGAACGATCGCTTTGGACTCGGGTATTCGGGGCTAAGCCGGCATTCTGTACTGGGCAACTTGACAGGAGAATATGGAAGTGAAGCTGGGTCTTCGAGAAGTCATTTGGTTATGAAGGATAAAGGGAAACGGGTAAGAAAACTATACTATTAACTAGCTGTTGCCAGCGACTTCGCCCGATACAACTCGAAAATTATCCCACGGGATAACAAAATCGGGATAAAAACTATCCTATGTGTTAATCTAGGTTATAAACTATCTGTGTATCAAATTTCATCCAAATCCCTTCAGCAGTTTTTGCGTGAAAGAGTAACAAACATACACACTCACACACAAACTTTCGCCTTTATAATATTAGTGTGATAAAGTGTGATCATTCGTTTACCTTGAGTTACAAGTCGAGCTACGTGACAACTGAAAAATGCTTGCACTGCCTGGACAGGTCCTCTCAAATCTGTGTGGTGCTTTCTTCAAAAGACCATCTCACTGCGGTACTCAGAGATATTTAGTGATTACTTAAGCGGTCACTTAGTAAAGATTTGACATACTTTTGTATAACAAAACTGTCAAAACCTTTACTAAGTGATGGCCTAAGTAATCATTAAAGCTCTCTGAGTGCGGCAGTAAGACACTTATCTGCATAGTCTTCATATTGTGTGTTTACCAAGATTATGTCTGGACCTTAAAAGAGACTATGACCTCTGAGTTCGTTTCGGATGTTTCTTCACAGAGTAGTCAGATAGGGAACACTGGCCTCAAAAAAATACACGTAGAAGTGTTTGACAAAACCTATTTGCAAAGTAAAGGTTATTTCAACGTTTAAACATCATTTACCACATCTAGAATGTTGGATTTGTTTGCAGTATTGGTTGTAGCAAAACTTAGTCAAAATTCATGTATAATTCTCAGGTATCAATCCGCGGCCAAGCATTCGGTGTGGGCGCCTTCGAGGCGGATGATGAAGATATCTACGCGAGAGAAGACATGTCCCACTACGATTTCTCTATCGGAGGTCCCGCGCCCACCAGCGAGAAGAAGAAGCCAGTTCCGAAGAGTGGTCATGTAAGAAAGACCTTATTTTGTGCGTAACTTGTCGTACTTGCTTTGTAAACTGCCGAATGTAAATAATGAATACGGTAAAAGGCCCGGACTTATGCTCTTTCATGCATTCTGAACAAATTACTTAAAAAAATTTGGAAAACAAAAAACATACTTTACCGTTGAAAAGTTTAGAGTTGGAGACGGGCCTATGTCTTGGTCCATTGCCAGACAAAGACCTTTGAACAAGTAACTTAAATCTCAATTGATAGCGCACATAATCTTGTATTAAAAAAGAGCATTGTTTTTTATTTATGCATGTGGAAGTAAATAGTACAGTTTCATATCGTCATCTGCCAAGGTCGGCTTTAAGTATAACCGTGTGCAGCTGAAAACAAGAGTTTTACATGATTCAGTTTTACGTGAAGTAACTGCCCAGCTGATTTACACAACACCGTTTCAGCAGGGACTCTTCCTTGCTAAGCGGGTACCCCTTTTCTAACTAAAAGCAACACAGTGCAGTTATATGCTATATTTAATTTAGTGAAGCATAGCTAAGCAAAGGCTAGATAGATTATGAAATACTCTATTGAGGCTGATATTTGATCCCGTCGGGGCTGCGGGTTGTTCGCAGATACCGCGGCCTCGACATGAAGGGCTAAGAAGGAACATGGGTGGTTTTTAGTCAGTAGCCGCCTTATTACAAAAGGTAATTGGTACCCGGTTTAACTTAGACTTGGTTTATCTTGCATGCTATCACTTTCTTTTGAATACTATTGAAGTGAGACGTCATGCGAGATAAACCAAGTCTAAGTTAAACCAGGTACCAATTACCTTTTGTAATAAGGCGGTAGAAGTCTGACACTCCCTTTCGCTCTGCCCAAGAGCGGGAGGGGTTATTTGATGATTTCCCACCCCCCCAAAAAAAAAAAGGCCGATATTTGATGCTATCGGAAAAGTTCAAAAATATCACATTAACCTATGTCCTATAACTATTCCATTTTCAGGTCATAGAAGGCTTCGTGAAAGCCAGCAAGCCGTTACCATCAGTCCCTGCCTACCCCGCCCCAGCGTTACCGCGTGATTATGTAGCTGCGGTTGCTGGCGCGAGACGCTCCCGGTTCGAACCTACAACGCATCAACCTAGGGACCAAGGTATGCAGATATATAATAAATACTCTTTAATATGCCAAAGGGCATCGTATTAACCAGTATTAACTGGGTTCAGGAGGTCAGATAGGCAGTCGCTCTATGTAAAATACTGGTATTCAGCTACATCCGGTTAGACTGGAAGCCGACCCCAACATAGTTGGGAAAAGGCTAGGTAGATGATAAAATTAGCGGTTTAGCAAGAAATGTCATAATCAGGCAGTAATGTTACCGGTACTGGCGGTTGTCGGCCCCGGATACAAAGGGTTAAGAAAGAACATGGGTGGTTTTCAGTCAGTAGAAGTCTGACACTCCCTTCTGCTCGGCCCTAAGCCGGGAGGAGTTATTGATGATTTACCACCCACCAAAAAAAAAGACAGTAATGTTACCACTGCTGTAAAATCTAACTTTAACACTTAATTTTTCACAGGATTAGGCCGTCATGAATTATCAGCGAAAGCCCGCGGCGAGCTACTAGGCGAGGCCCCCTTACCAACTCCACCACCCCCTACACCCCCACCCACACAGACAAACACCCCTTCAGAAGACCCCATAGCCAAACTCCTCGGCAGAAGCGTCAATTTCGTCACATTGACAGAAAACACAGAACTAGACTATATTCCTATAAAAGATTCTGGAAAAGATTTAACAAGGGTTTTTAAACCTTTTACTGGGAACCCTGAGAAACAGAAGAGGTATGAACGTTTTGTGGCGAATAAGGGGGTGGTGGAAAGAGACGGGGATACGGACAAGTTGCAAGAGTGGGAGAGAGAAAGAGAGATGGTGGAATTTGAGCAGGCTGCGAAGCTGTATCGGCCTTTGAGTGGCGTTATGGGGGATCGGTGAGTTAAGACTTTTATTGTAATTCTAGCTGTATTGAAGGCAAACATCGTGAGGAAACCGGCATGTCCTAGAACCAATAATTCGAAGACATGTGACATCTACCAACCCACACTGGGCCCACGTGGTAATTTTATAGCCCATTTCCCTCTTATAGAGAGGAGGCTTGGGTCCCTGCAGTGGGAACATTGTAAGCTGGTTATGACTAGCTGTTGTCAGCGACCTTCATACGCGTCTTGATTTTTTGACCGGAACTTTTCCTTAAATAAAAGTAACTAGGCAATTATTCCCTATTTTGTTATATAGGACAAGCCCGTCACACTATTCCCAAACCACTGCAACTCCTGAAAGCCAGAATAGAAAGAAAGAAAGAAAAATATTTATTTGTCGCAGAAACATAAAGAGCATACAAAGAGACATACAGGAAAAAAACACATACAACGCATAACAGATATAAAAAAATACAACAAGCAGGGATAATATAAAGATAGTTGCACGTCGTGACTGCGACAAATAGGTTCACCAGAAAAACGCCGAGGCAGTGAATCTCGACGAAATGTCGAATATCAGACGCGTTCTATTTTCGTAAATTTTTATTTATTTGGTAAAGCAAAAAAACACGTATCCAATATTTTTCAATAATTTAACCGACGTAGTAAACAGAATCATATTTTTTTAGTCAGGAAACTACCCAATAGGGATGTTTAGTGACTAAAAAAATATGATTATAATTAGTCCGTCTGTTAGATTATAGAAACATATTGGACACGTATTTTTCGTTGAAAAATTGACGAAGATAAAACGCGTCAAAGATTTGAGTGGGGGTTGTGACGTCACTCACCGGTAAAAAATGTTATACTAATGTCTTAGAATATGACGTCACACGAGTTTTCAAAGCACTGTATCGTCTTCGTTGTTTCTTTACGTGGAAAAAGAATAAAAACGTGTCCAATATTTTTTGGAAATCTATCTGACGGACTTTTTACTTTTTTTTATTTAACTACCCTATTGGCAAAATGTGGGTGTCCTATTAGGTACACCTCTGCTTAAACCTTTGGGGATTATAGGCGTAATGTTATGTTTTTATAAATTACAGATTCACCCACGCCTCAGAACCAGATGATGGTACAAACCCTTTGACTGCCGTGGCCAGAAGCTCCACAAACCACGGCCTAGCCACCAAGGAACAGATGGAGGCAGCTGCGAGCGGTGTGTACGGCGTCATGACGCGCCAACACTCGCAGTGGAGACCTGAAGCGATGCTGTGCAGGAGATTCAATGTACCCGAGATAGGGGGAGACAGGTATGTGTCTTGTGGACTAGAAAAGTGTGATTCTTCCTCATAGGTATGACTTGGAGTCTTCAGGGGGCCCCGGCAAGGAGACATAGCTGAATCTATCCTCGTTTGACACTTTGGGTATGTCCAAATTCGCAGGGTCACACCAAATTAGTTAGCGAAACTGCAGTGCAGAGAGAAAAATGACTGTTTTTTGGAGATGGCCTCAAAAGTAAAATTCTTAATTTTTAACTGAAGAGCTGTAGTTTGAGTTAACTACTTGAAAGTTATGAAAATTTTCCAAATTGAGTGGGCATAAATATGTTGTCCTATTAAAACTAAAAGTTGACTGATAGAGAATGCCTTGAGACATTAAGTTCACCTATGTACCACTATTGTCTGTGAAATTTATATGTATAAATAAATATTTATGTTTCTGAAACTGCATTTTCTAAAATCATCCAATCTCACTTGTCCACAGAAACGAAAAGAAGAAGGAAGACCGACCAAAAGTCTCCTACTCAATATACTCATATATGGAGTCTTCAGTACACGATAAAGACAGTTTCGCCAAAGAACAAAGCAAGTTCAGCGGCTCCAAGTCTTTAACCACCAGTATCTTACCTAAAACTGATCAGATCGCTCAAAATCCTGATCTGGTTAAGCCATCTGACCAAGATGTTAGTCAGAATGCTCAGAATGTAGTAAAAGACATAGAGCCAGCCACAGGATTCAGTAAAAGAATGACAGTAGCCGAATTATTCTTAAAAGAATCAGAGAAAACAAAAAAACAAGGCGCTGAAGTTATGGAAACGATAAATAAATTCGATAAAATGGACCTCTACAAATCCATATTTCTTAGCGACAGTGAAGAAGAGGAAGAAGATAATAAAGATACAAACAAAAATAAAGAAGGAATAGATTTTATCGATGCTCCTAAAAATGTAGAAAGGAACACTTCTCCACCACGAGGTATATTTGCTAACATAGACTTTGACGAACTGAACTCCTGGAGGAGAACTGAAGAAGTAACAAAAGAACCTGAAGAAACTAGTATAAAGATTAAATATACAAAACCTACAGCTAAAAACTCTGAAGAATCGATCACAAAAGACGAAAGTGAAAATGTAAACGAGGAAGAAGCAATGTATGGGCCGAAAATACCAGAAAATCTACAAAAAAGATTAGAAGCTGAAGCTAGTAATAACATAGCAGAAACTATAGATGTAAATTCTTCGTCCAGCGAAGACTCGTGGGTTGATGTTAATGAAGTGAAAATTAAAAAGCAAAAGAAGAAAAAGTCTAAGAAACACAAGTCTAAGCATAAGAAGAAATCTAAAAGTAAAAAGAAGGATAAATAAGGTCCGTCAGGGCTGCGGGTTGTTCGAAAGAGATACCGCGGCCTCGGCACAAGGGCTAAGAAGGAACATGGGTGGTTTTTAGTCAGTAGAAGTCTGACACTCCCTTTCGCTTTGCCCCAGAGCGGAAGGGGTTTGATGATATTCCACCCCCAAAAAAAAAGGATAAATAAGTTTAATAAATGTAGATAAGTGAATTTTCAGGGCCTTTTATTCAATTTTTGACAATATTTTTCGGGCTACCCTGGCACTTTCACTTTAACGTGCTTTCTGAGGTTAATAGGGGTCTCAATTTGTAATGTAATGGTCACCCATCCACGGACCGGCCTCAGTAAGCGTAGCTTAACCTCCTCTCGACTCGTGCAGCAGTTTTCGTTCAGCACTCCTACTCTTACTGTATTACATACATATTACTTCAAAAGGAGCCCTCGAAAAATAGCTCGTAAAATTACAATAAAATCCCATATTCCTATTCGTTAAGCATTATTACAGTACGATCAAATTATCTTGGCAGGTCCGAACTTCGTGCAGAAGGCTGCGCAGTAACATTTATTAGGAACCAAATGGTGACATGAGGCGGGGGTCGGGGGGAGGTAGTCTAGGCTAGAGATGCACCTTACATAAACACAATCAATCCTTTATACGATCAAATATCATAATCGATTAGTTTAATTTTGAATTCGTTCTTATATGTGTAGGTATAGAAGATATTTAACTAAATACATGAACTAATAAAGTGAATTTAGTCATTAATAATTGAGTTTTCGTCTTTATTACAAAAATATGTTTAGTAACATTATGTTTTCTCGGTTAAAAGACATGATTTAGGTACTTAAATTGTAGAAATCTATTATAGACTTCTTGAGTAATTAAGGTTGCACAAGCCGACGGCTCGAACTCGTTGCCGGGCGTGGCTAATATGCATGTTATTTGGTAATGTTTTTAATTTATCTAGTTTTATTCATTTAGTATTCATTTATCTAGTTTTTCTCTATTTATTTACATATTTATTTATTTATTTAGTGCACTATACGACGATTTATAACGAAAATGAGCGCGTGAAATTTCATAAATTGACCTTTGGGCGTATAGATATTATGGAAAAACTACTGGATGTATCCACTTAAAACAATTTATTTGAACTTTTGAATAAATTATCTATCCTTGTATGGTTTCACTTTTTCCATTTTCATTCTACATGAGTTATTTATTTACGCTGAAAGATGAGTTCAAATAAGTGTTAAAATATGGAAGTTTCGACGCTCATAACTTCTAAACCAATGATTTTTTTCCAATTCTGCTTCCATACAGGGCTAGATAATGACAAAACCAGTTGATACAATTTTTAGTTTTGAATCTTCACCGTGAAACAGACGAGTAATCACCATACTACGTTTGTATGGAAGAATGACCGGCTAGTTCAACCTTAATGTTTGCGAACTTTTAAAACCTCAATATAAAATTGAATACTAACATCTTTTTAATACTTAATTTCAATCAATTCTAGCAATAATCGATTAAACGACACCTATTGCACATGCACAAAATGCACATTGCACATCTCTTTTTGTTAACTTCGTGACCTTCGTGCAAGTTCGGGAATATTCGCTACGAGGTATTATATCTCAGTCACACGACAGCATTTGTTTGGTGTTTGTGTCGCTATCTTTGTTTTGAGTATAATCGGTTAGAAAAGTTTTCGTTGTGTTTTTGTTTGTTGTTTTTAATATTGCAGTTGATTGTTATTATTGGTGTTAAGTTTTTTTGTTTAGTGTTAAGTTAATTTTATTTTGTTATTTGCAAGTGTTAGTGGGCACTTATTTCGTCAAATATGCCACCAAAGCATAGTAGTGTTTTAAATCGCCAGGCGAGAAAAAAATATTTACGATTTAACTCAGTATATGAAAGGAGAAAAAGAAAATGGGGTTAAAAATGTTGATAATCTTTATTTAAGAGTTGCTAATGCAACTGGTGTGTCCCAACGCACCATACATCGGATCGCCAATGAAGGCAATGTTTTGGACTTAGTTTCGGTGTTCCGCACGCCTGGTAAGAAAAGGTCAAGCTTTAAACCTATAACTGATGTAGATAATTTTGATCAGGGGGTAATCAAAAGATGTATTCACAACTTCCACAAAACTGAAAACGAAATGCCGACCATGATTAAGCTATTAGCTAAATTAAAACGCGACATAAATTTTCAAGGAAGTAAATCTAGCCTAAATACAGTGGTTACTAACTTGAGTTTCAAGTGGCGGAAGACAGAAACCAATAGAATGGTTCTTATAGAGAAGACCGAAGTACAAGATCCGTTTTAGGCGTCGCGACGCCTAAAACGGATCTTGTACTTGAGGGCTATCAAAAAATACAGGGATGAAGGACGACCAATCGTATACACTGACGAGTCGTATGCCCACTCTTCCCATACAAAAGGTAAGGCATGGTCTGATGGTTCCGCCTAAGGGCTAAAGTGCCCAATATCAAAAGGGCAACGAATAGTGATGGTTCACGCCGGGTCTGAAGCAGGGTTTGTTCCAAACACCCTGCTAATGTTTAAGTCTGGAAAAAAAACTGGAGACTATCATGACGACATGAATTTCTCTAACTATGAGAAATGGCTACGGACCCAACTAATTCCGAATTTGAGCCCTAATTCGGTTGTCGTTATAGATAACTCTTTGTACCACAACAAATTGTTAGATCCTGCCCCTACATCGCATGATAAAATGGCGAAAATGGAATCGTGGTTGGTTGAAAAAGGTGTACCTTACGAAAAGGGGATGCGCAAACCTGAGATGTACAGTTTAATTAAAAAAAGCAAAGACGTACATAAAAGGTACATCATTGATGAGTTATTCAAAAGATACAACCACGATGTGCTACGGTTACCCCCATATCATCCAGACTTAAACCCTATTGAGATGGTGTGGGCTGCCATTAAGGGTCACGTAGCCGCTAAAAACGTAGACTGGAACGTAACCCGGACAATGGAGCTCATCCAGGAAAAGGCAAATTTAATGGGGCAGGACGAATGGGGTGCTTTATGTCGAAAAGTTCTGAAGGTGGAGGAAGAATATAGGAATAGCGACCACATTATTGATGAAATTACGGAGCAGTTCATTATTAATACGGCATCAGACTCGGAAGATGGATCTGAAAGTGAGAGCAGTCGCTCTCACCTAAAGATGAGCCTATGCCAAGCACCTCACGTGGTATGCAAGATTTTATGATTGGAATTTCCCCCTTCAGCGACAGTGATTAATTTTTTTTTTTGGGACAGGCCCGCCACACTATTCCCAAACCACTGTAATTCTTGAAAGCCAGAATCAACATTGGCGATAACCAGAATACCTGAGCTGTGCGACAAAAATTTAACCGCTTTCGAAAGGTGAGTCGAATTGAAATTTAACATATTATTAAATAATACCTAGGTTACTTTATTACAGCTAATATCTAAAAGTGTTTTGATATTTATTTTATTTGTATTTTCTCACTGTATTAGATATTTTATGATCGTATATTTGTTTATCTGTAATAGCAGTTTCACAATAACAGTTTTCTTCACAAGTGTACATGCGTAAAAGTTCGCAGAGCCTATGTTCAGACCTGTCAAGATAATTTGATCGTACTATAGCAGCAGTGTGAATAAAACATTATTTTTATTTACATCTAAACCTGTTTTATTTCAATCCGTTAGTAGGAAAACACAAAATTATCGACTGTTTACCATCTCGCGCAATCAATGAGGGATGCTGACGATTTGAACAATACAACATCTTGCCTAATTATTTAGAGAGGTATTTTTGCACCTATGCATTAAGTTCGCAAATAATCTGTGGCGACAGCGACATCTATCGCAACACATGCGAACTAATTTGGCAAATCCTACATCGCGCTATCAACTTTATCCGCGACATTAGCCTATATAGAAAATCCCGACTTACGAGTACGTATGTCGGGCAGTTAGCCCACCAGACACAACACCCGTCTGGTCGGAGGATCCTCCCTTTTCTATAGGGGATGACGAACTTTACACCCTGTTCCTCATACCCCCAAATACCTACCTACTCTGTTGTTCGCAACAACTGGGTTCGGACTAACGGTCAGGACTGGAGAAAAATATGAGGAGACCATTGCATAATTGCCTAGCTGTGGGAGTGGGACAATCTATTACTTTTAATTCTAACACAGGACAGATTCCAGTCTAACTGAGGTTGAATACCAGTATTTAACACGGAGAGACTGCCTATCTGACCTCCACAACCCAGTTAGTACTTCTTCTTCTTAGCGTGTCGATGGTAAATTTCTATACGATCAAATCGTTTTGGCCCAAAATTCAGCTATGCGGACTCCACTCGCTGATGCTGTCATAAGGTCGTCAAGTGTGCAGGTGTCAGGGCATGCAGCGCAAGATGGAAGTTGGGACATTATCTGTGGAGATACGCCGCATACACACTTGAGGTCTGTTAGTACTGAGCAATACAGATACTCCTTGGTACGACTGGTACTCAGACTTTCAGGCCACTGACTACCTGTAACGACTGTCCAAAGATTTACAAATGACAGTCGGGAACTCTGGACCAGCGGCACATTCCGAGGCACGGAGGAAACTCTGTACGTATGTAATGATGGTTTTCCATCTACATACCGATCTTGGCATGCGCGGCTTACTGTTCGCGTCAAATAACTGTGCCCCTCTGAAGTTGGCTACGAGTGGCTGCGCAGTAGTCAAAATTACGAACAAAACTGCAACTGCGCATGCGCGAGTCATGGGGGCGGGCATTATGGCATTATAAAACTATGTTTTCTTTTAAAAATATGTTCAAATAATTTTCTACGTGACTGCACTTGCGCGATCTTTGCAAATGGCTAACTTCAGAGGGGCAAAGTTATTTGACATGAACTATAACCTTGAGGATGATCCTGTGTGGCTGTTATAATTTAGCCATACGACCTCCACCACGTACCGTGCATATCAAATGCTTGCTAGTAGAGTGCAGATTTATCAAAAAGGTGGAACCTAGTTGATAGTGGTCGGATTTGCATGGAACTTTTTTATTTAGTTCCTGGAAGTGAAGTAAAAAAGTCCCATTTAAATCCGACCACTCTAAACTTCGTTCCACCCATCGGGGGAAAGAACCTGGAGGATGCTGGCACAGGACCGTGAACATAGGCACATAAAAGGAGGCCTATACCCAGCAGTGGATGAATTCAGGCTATGAATGTTTATGATGATGATTTGGATGAAAGATCCGAGTTCGATCCTTTGGTCAAGCATAATTTTCTCCATTAAAACTCACAGTTGCAGCCCTGCTGAGCCAAAACTGTGTTCTTAGTTTTAATTCTCGACAATGCATACGAAAGACAATCAAACGCAATTTTTAATGGCAAAAATGTCTGTATGATCTACGAACGTATGTTCATAGACTCTTAAGCCGACATTGTAGGTAACTGCCTACGACTGCAGGGACATATACGTTCCATGTAACGGCAAAACCACGTCATGTCGGAATTAAATATGTATCTCCGTACGGTTGCTTTCTTACCGTCACCATACCACAGACAATTTAATGCCAAACGTACTACGTCACTATGACGACTGACGTGCCAACAAAAAAACACGCAAAACGAACAATATGTCGTTGACAAAAACAAATGAACATCTATATTAACTATACCTATAAAGTGTACCTACTAGCGATTCCGTTCTTTGTTGAATAATTAATCATGAATGCGAAGAACTGCGATCGATGACACGTCACTAGTTAGCTTGTGGATGTGTGCTATTCATGGTACCTAATAGCAACATACAGTTCTAACAACACATTTGGGTCATGGCAGTTGTTATCAAGTTCTTTTTAGAATACAAAGGCTGCAAAAAGACAAAGAGGGTTTTTTTTCTACCTATTCTGTCACACAGCTGGCCAAAATCCTCCCCCATTCCTTTCCAACTCTCCCGGTCTTATGGCTTCTCTGGCCAATCAGTCAGGAACGAGTCCAAATCGTCACACCAGCGTTTCTTGGGCCTGCCCTGGTGACGACGACCGTCTTCAGGCACCCTAATGTGTGACGATTCTGGTCCATCTGTTCTGACTCATCCTGGAGCTTGAGTCGTCTGACGGATAGAGGATCTCACCCCTTATTCTAATGCTGAGCCGTCAATGCCACGGGACATGTTGCCGTGTTTTGCATGTATCATGTATTGGTTTAGACCATAGCCTGCCGCGCTGGTCCAGCGGATGCATCCGTTTAGACTGGAACTCGACCCCAACATAGACAGCTATGTTGGGGTCGGCTTCCAGTCTAACCGGATGCTAAAAGGCTATAGATAGGTGTTGGCGGGCCTCCAGAGCCTCGTTGGTCGAAAGTAGTTGGTCCCACGTGCAGGTGAGGTTGACTTGAGTTCCTAAGCTGTTATTGACAGCCTCTTGTTCAACTTTTTCTAACATAACGAAAGTAAGCGCTATAGAATGTCCGGGAATTTTGAATCGAAATCTCTCGGACCGAGCTTTTATGAATACGGACCCATTGCAGGATCGTCACACAGGGCCCGGGTACTTGAAGGAGGGCGTCGTTGTCGAGCTAGACCATAGGAAACGCTGACATGATGATCTCAAGTGATCTGGAATTCATTAGGCTAGCTACATCTGAGTCTCTGGGACAAAGGCTAGCTAAACAGATCTGACGGTCTCTGCAGGTTTTCTGAAGTCCGTTTATGGAAAGTAAGTTTCGAATCTGAAGCTACGGACTTAGATAGACGTATCTGTGATCGAAGTGCGAACGAATGATGGGTTTAAAAAATCCCCTTTGATAGCAGTTGCAACTAGTACTTTCAAAGTTATCCCTTTGTGATGGATGGGCGAGCTGTCGCATAACAAAGCTAGCGTTTCATCAACGGCCGCTATCGAGTTTGATTTGAACTAAATGTAGTCGTATTTTGTGTTGTAGGTGTATGTTTATTCAAATATAAATGCAAATTAAAACAGAGGTAAACTGATCTAGTAACAAAATCATTAAACGTAGCGCGTAGAGTAATTTTCCGTCGTCGCCTTGTCCCTGAAGCCATAGCGTGATGATTTTACCGTATTACCGAATATTTTCCTCACACAAAATATAGGTCACTACCGGCCGCTAAGTTCCACAACAAAACAAAACCGAATTAAAAGAAGGGTATCTCTTGATTAGTTCAAAGTCCTCTGACGCCCGTTTATGCAAAAATACGTGAATTCTATTTCGAAGTAAATAAACATGTTATTGTGTAATAACATTACGTAGTACAGTGGGCGTCAGAGATCGCTCCAAGGTTATTTGAGAATGGCGGGAAACCAAGCGAAAGCTGCAGCCCTACAAAACATATCAATACCATCGATAAATACACATCCATTTAGTTCTAGAATGTTATTTTAGACCTAGACGTGCTGTCTAGGTCGTCCTAGGAACAGTGATTCAGGGACGCACGTACTACCACATAAATAATGCACTTTTAAACATGTCGATTTTTGTCTTGCAGTATACATCTCTGGCTAAGTTTGCTTTGTTCAAAAACAACTCAACAGAGGACCCGACATGGATACTAAAAAAATACTGTTGTGTATAGGTCATAACATCTACCCAATTATCGATAACAAGTCCGACGGATAGAGACAAAGCGATCAGTCTATAGTGAAGCAAAAAGAGACAGCATGTAAACTGTTGATAGGAGCGAGACGGGAATGCTGAATTTCCATGTGCTAGAAAGAGATCTCCGTAAAACAGAGACTACAACATTATTTCTTCTGTCATGGTTGGTACGCATGCGTCACTCGATTATGCCAGGACTGAATTTTAAATAATTATTTTAGTCTTGAGTTTGGCTTGGCATGGATTCGGTTGGCCATACATTTTGTTTCTCAAGTGACAAGTCAAGGACTTCCTAATTTTCTAATTTGAATATTGATAAAAGTGAACTTTTTAATTACAGCTCTAAACCACCGTAATTTGACAAAACTTCGGGTGAAAATTATGAAATACTGCCTTAATTAATTTTAATCATATTCACAAGGTGTGAATTTGATGACACAACAACTACAAACCCCAAAATACGTAATTTTAATTTTATATCGTTCAAGAAAAAAACAAACACATCCAGTTCGGACCTGGCAAAATACAATCAGCTGTTTGTAATGACAGTTCCTCTGACAAATACAAAATGGTTGAAAACTAAAGTTGGCAAACAAAGAAAAGGCAGCGTAATAGCGAATTTTAGCGTTAAAAAACGTTTTTTTAAGGTGAAAGTTAGTTAGTTTAGTTTGTGTTTAGTGTTTTGTGCACGATGTTGGATTTGGAAATCGTCCCTGAACGCTCCCTGGGCTGTGATGCCTGGGAATTTGTTCTAGGTAAGGACCGCGTATGTTTATTTCTTACGTCAAGAATTTGCGCTTTATTTCTACGGGACGTGTCTTACGCAATGGTGTTTTAACCGAATATTTATCATAATTAATGAATAAGATGGACTGTGGGATAGGCGTAGTGATTGTATTGCCTTTGTATAGCATTGATTTTTTTTCTGTGGAAGTGTCATGTAGAGCCTTTGTTTCGCAGATCTGTGCTATGTTTATTTTTTTTATTGATAATCTTGACCGTGAAATTAGTAGATTGCGTTGTTTTCGTGTTTACTACGAGAAAACGTATGACATCTATTTCGTTTTCGGAGTATTTAGCCGTTTATTTACATTTGACTGACTCGGAAAACACTTCTACATTTCTATTACCTGTTATTGAGAAAGAATGATGCAATTATTAAAAGTAAATACTTTTGTGAATTTCTTTATCTTATTAGGAAGCTCTTGTTGTATTTATCTTGGATTTAGGATAATGTCCTTTTGTAAAAAAAGATAAAAATTATCTACTTTAAGGATTAAATTATCCTTTTGATAAATAAAACAACTTTGTCAAGCTCTAGCTATTTTCTTTGCCTACTTACATTTTTCGTTTTAAAAATTAAAAGAGCAGAACAGACACCCTATTAAATTAGGTACCTACTCCAAATGTTACAAAAAAGGAGATAAGTTTTAACTTGGTTTATAAAATCATGTCACAAAATATGTGATATGTTTCCTTAATACCTTTATTCGTTATCCTATTTATTTGTCAAAATAATTTATTAGCTTTTTGAAAGGCTGTTTTTTTAAATGAAAACAGTGTTGCAACCATATTTTTTTTTATATGGCCTGGGCCCCGAGTCTGCTATTCAATAGTGTCAGAATGGTCTATCATTGATCTCATAATTGTTGATTTTGACAACACCAAACTTGTCAAAATCAACAATTATGAGATCAATGATAGACCATTCTGACACTATTGAATAGCAGACTCAGGGCCCTGTACTCCGAAGTAGGTGAAGGCAGGCCGTGGGTGATGATTAGAAGTCAAAATAATAGATGCTTAGTCAGTTCTCCTAAACCTGGAGTATTTGCAATAAATCTAAAAGTACTAATCTACCTTGAGTAAGAAAGGTGAAAAATATTTGCATCCCCCCGCACATGATATGAGGCCCTTGCCCTGTAGTGGTGCAGTAACATGCTGGTATAAAAATAAGTAGCTGTGCAATGAAGCTCTGCTTGTGTCACAATTGAAAAAAAAAATCCTAGATCAGACCTAAGTAAATCAATTGTCCGCCCCAACCTCTATATTGCAACTTTCATAGACTACGTGCTTTGCACTGGCCAGAGGTTGCCTCACACAGGACTAAGTACTTCGGTAATCGAGGAACACTCCGCAAGATTATCACTAACACCGAGGGGTTACTGGCCTTTCTCCGAAGTTAAGGTGGATTGAATAATATTCCCACCAGTTGCGGACACCAGCCCATTATACAATACAACTTTTATTGAAATCGTTAGACCCGTTTTTCGAGAATGTGATAATATATTATAATACAAATATTGCATATTTAATAGTATAGTTTATGATTTAACTGCATTGGGCTAGACTAGAAGCTGACCTTAACATAGTTAATTGTATCTCAAATGATTTGTCCGAATAAGCATTATTTTTTCTATCCTAAGGTAGTGTAAGTGTTGCAGATAATGTTTTTAATCTGAATGAATAAAGTACAGCATAATTCCAATGACAGGAGAGAATGGAAAAAGGAAATGGGTTGCGCCAAACCCAAGGAAAATGCGACAAGGGCAGGAAGATGATGATTAATAAAGTACAACATAAAACAAAGAGATAAACTTACAAACACAAAAGCTTTATTAATTTAGTTTAAAACTTAAGTATAATAATAACAAAGAACAAAGTCATTATCCCCGCACTGGTTTACAAACTTGCATTTGCAGTTACACTGATAACAATTTGTATTTAAATGCGTTGTTTTAAAAAATATGTAAAGTGTAATTAACTTTGTTTACGGTAGTGTGTAATCAGGCGATGACTATTTCAAGTGATTGCATCATTGTTATGTCTTTTTATTATTGTTTTTAATGTTGGTACAATTTGGAGTGTTAATTGATTTATTAATATTATTATGAGTTATAAAACTTTTTGATAGATTCTATAATATTTAATTTGGGTTACTTTAATTTTTTACCAGCATTTTGAACTATTATTTAACAGAGAAAAAGGAACAAAATTTTAATCAAGTGTAGGTTTATATAAATCTTTGGATACATGAAATTTTAAGTACAGGCTACAGGTATTGCTTTTGTACAAGAACACAAAAGCAAAACAAAATGGATGAAAGTTTAAACACTTAAGGTATTGTTTATCTAAAACCATGTACTAAATCCTTGGTCAAGTTTGTGTTGCTCACAATGACCCCTACACAGTGTAAAAAAATTTAGAGGCAAAATGATTTTATTGAAGCTTTCACATTTTCAAATGTAGAACATGTTCAATCAAACCAGTAGTGTGACAAATGTACAAATAAAAAAAACAATGCTCTCATTAAACCATTGACAAGATTTTTTTTAAATTGGAAACCTATTGTCTTTATTTATGTATGCAGGCATGGAAAAAAGAAATACTACATGTACAGCTGTCAAAATTGGACGTATCAGTGGATAATGATGACATACATTGTGTGCCAACTAGCTATCATGTAGTTTAACAGATACATTAATATGGCAAAAAACGCGACATTGAAAGTCATACTTTATTGATATTCAATTGGCAAGTCTATTAATCAAAGCTTAACTTAATGTTTGACATTGGCCTCACTTAAGTTGCGAACGGATATTAATGCACGTTTTCACTAAAATGCCTAAATAAAAGCGCGCTGCTTTCCACGTTTAGCTTAGCTCCGACTGTGGTAAAATTAAGTATCGCCTAGCTAGTGTAATTGAGACAGCTTTATTTTTTTCTTCTTGGACTTCTAGTTACAAAGTAAAATTGATTGTGAGGCAACAACAACTTCCCGTCGGGGCTGCGGGTTGTTCGCAAGAGATACCGCGGCCTCGATATGAAGGGCTAAGAAGGAACATGGGTGGTTTTTAGTCAGAAGACTGACGCTCGCTTTCGCTCTGCCCAAGAGCGGGAGTGGTTATTTGATGATGAAAATACAAAGAAAACATTGGAAAAAAAGACTTCCAAAAAAACACTAAAAATGTCCAAATAACTGTATTTTTGATGATAAAAAAGTAAATGAAACCAACAAACTCACTGAGTTTCGATATTAAAGTTATTTTGTTCGTCGGCTTTTTTGTTCAAACTGTTTTTACCCTGCTGCATGGCAGTCCAAAAGTAGAGGTAATCGCCTTAACAGTTTTGTACCCGATATCCTAATTAATTTAGAAGTTCCAGTTATAGTTAGTAATACACGTAGCACTTGGCAACAGTGCCAAGTGTCACTTCTGATTTCCACCACCGAGTATACTGGACAAAGCGAAGCATGATGGAATTTCCGGTCGCGGACATTTTAAACCAATTAAAATGCGCGCTTCTATTTTTTGTTTAATGCTTTGATATTTTGCGTTTACTGCAAATTGAGAGAAATATTAATGTTAATTTTTCATATTTTAAAGCACGATTGGACAATATTAGTAAAGTTATCCAAAGTATTCTGCAATCCGACTCATTATCATAGCCTTTTTTAACCGACTTCCAAAAAAGAGTAGGTTCTCTATTCGCTTAACTTGCTGACACTTGCACGAATAACATTAAGAATAGGATTTGATCCACAAAACTTAGGGTTTTTGGGTTTTTCTATAACCTTTATGGTCTACTTTTCTTATAAACGATTCTGTTGTTTTTCTGCCATTCAAGTAGCAACAGAAAATTGTTGTTATGTATGATAAAAGCAACGTGCAATACGTCTAAAGATAACACATTCTAAAACGAACCGCGTGCTCGCTCACGTGCTTAAACTTGCTGCTGTTTATCTGATTATACCGTATCTGGGGGCTTATCCAGTCTTACCGAGGGGTATCGTATTACCCTGTAACAACTGGGTTGTGAGGTCAGATAGACAGTCGCTCCTTTGCGAATTCCGTGCTGGCATACGAAGTTCAACCCTTACGGCCCGCTTCTTCTTAAAAAGCTGAAGCCAGCTGTGGAAACGTTGTAGTTTCATTATGCTGCGAAATATTTAGCTTCTATCCAAACATAAAACCGACAGACAGACATGACGAATCTATAGGGGTCCCGTAGCCTAAAAACCGTTCATGTGTAAGTCCACATGGCCAGTTTTTTGCCATTCGGCTACGGAACCATAAAAATGCCCAATCAACAAAATCCTTTGTCTTCACGCTTCTTAGTTTCCAAAGGGCGAATAGGACGCCAGACAGACGACCACGAACTAGTATCGATTCAGCACTTTTGCAAATGCCACGTGAACTGGCTAGTGGCCGTCTATCTATAATTACGTGAGTAAGGGGCCACGATACCATCCCTGCTGAATAATTAATATCACAGACGGCGCGGCGGGGGACAATTTAGAACGGGGGTTTTCTTCAAAGCCTTGCTACGTTGAGCGTTTTAAACGCGTCGTTTGTGAATCATCTTGGTGAAGATGTTTTTGAGAATTTTTTGGGGTAATTCAGTAACCTGTCTTGATGTGGAATGAGCAATCCATAGCCAACTTTGGCTGAGATAGGTCATAACATGAAAAAAGACAGTGCCAGTTTAAGTAAAATTCAGTAACGGCAGTAGCTAAAGGAGGATGCATCAATGCATCATCTTTTCGGGGGTGGGAAGTCATCAAATTACTCCTCCCGCTCTGGGCAGAATGGTAGGGAGTGTCAGACTTCTACTGACTAAAAACCACTCATGTTCTTTCTTAGCCCTTGTACCGAGGTTCTTGATCTCTTTCGAACAACCCGCAGCCTCGACGGGGTGCATCATCATCTGCGTTTCCTATTATTTTTGAGCCACGAGCTCCTCACGAGCAAAGAGAAAGAATCTACACAAAAAACAAAAACACCAATACAAGTCAACCTCAAGCCGTTAAACTAAGAAAAGAAATAAAATTCGCGAATTGCTACACGTGTTCCCATCACGCGACAAATTGCGTATGAATTCCTTCTCCAAACATTTTTTTTAAATAACATCATTGTTATTGTAGAGTGACCTTGATCGGTATCATAGTAAACAACATGTTTTTGACTTTCAAAATTTAGCCTAAATTTGACCTCCTTGATAAAGTTTAATACGTAATTAATAATCTTATCTTTTTCCTTCGTTGCATCATGTTTCGTTAGGTGCGTTGACTTTAAATAAACAACAACATTATTGTGGACGGTGTCAAGAAGGCTGCTAGGCTAAAATGGGATTGGGTGAGTCACGTCAGCCGCATTCACGATCACGGGTAGGCAAAAGTCTCCACAGAAAGGCGGCGAGGGCTGGGTCGAGGAGGCTCGAGAAAAGAGCACGTGGAAGGAATCATGGGAAACCTTTGCCTAGCAATGGGACAGTACGGGCTACTAAAAAAAAACATAAATTCATACCATAGCCTAGCCAGAGGCACAGGGGCGGCCGGGGCTGCAGGTTGTTCGAAGAGATACCTCGGCCCCGGACAAAAAGGGCTAAGAAGGAACATAGGTGGTTTTTAGTCAGTAGAAGTCTGACACTCCCTACCGCTCCGCCTAAAGGGGTAGTAGTCATTTGATGATTTCGCAACCTCCAAAAAAAGGCCCGTCGTTGGCATAAAAACTCTGACATCACGATAGGCACTAACCCCGCGATAAAAAAAGAAAGACCGTAGTCGGGATCAGTTTCAACCAGAATCTTATTAAAATCGGAGATAAATAAATAAATATAATAAATAAATAAATAAGTAATAATAATATAATAAATCAGAGTGGAAATTATGTTTTTCCTACTCCTCCGCTATTCTTTTCTGATTAATTTCGTTGCGGGATCCAAGACAGTTAAATCGTTTCCCTGGGACTTCGTCGAGCTTCATTGTTTCGGCGCCTTTCTTGTGGTCGCCACTGTTGATTCTGGCTAACAGGAGTTACAGTGGTTTGGGAGAAGACCAAAGAAAGTTGAACATGTCAAGGATGATGTAGATACAAAAATGGATGTGATGTGAGGACTGCTGAAAAGTATGGAAGAATACTTGCTGCGTCGATCCCAAAGAAATTGGGCTAAGGGCACGAGCATGATGCTAAAACACGGTAAATCACTACATGACATATTATAAAACGAAGACCTCCGTCGCGTCTGTCGGTCTGTTCGCGATAAACTCAAAAACTACTGCACCGATTTTCATGCTGTTTTCACAATGGTTAGAATGGTCCTCGAGGAAGGTTTTATTATTATATATTCATGCGGGCGAAGCCGCGGGCATCAGCTAGTTGACAATATAATTAACAATTCATTTCATTGGCAGTAAATCTCTGTTTTGGACTTACTGACAGCAATTTTATTAATAAGAGCGATGAGAATCCATTTAACAGCATATTAAAATTAATTAGGCTTTCAGAAACCAATAACTCGTGCCAAACAGATTTTAGCATACGCCCGCGAACACTTTGATAATATTACACAGTTTACAGTTAAAGGCTATTGACCCAACTTCGTATCAATATAATAATATCTTTTTCGGTCAACAGTTTTACGACCCGACTGACACTGAATAATAAACAGCTAATTCTACTACCTTTTCTCTATCAAAACCAATAACAAATCTTTGTTTTGTAAACATAATAATATTCTGTCGTTGAATTCAGAGGTCTGCAATCTGTGTCTATAATATTGTGAAAGTTGTTTACATTGAGAACTTTTGGAACGTAGTACCATCGTCTAAAAACCCATTATTATGTGGTCATTAAATTTTGAATTGAGGAAGACCAAAGAAACGATATGGATTGTGTTAAGAAATATATGGCAAGAAAGAAAGTGTCTCATGACATGACGAATAACAGAGAAGTATGGAAGAAGAATTGGGATAAAGAATGATGCAATGAAATGAACGATGAATGAGCAGAAGAATGACGATAATCAAATTTTGAATCTCGTCTTGAGAACGGAGATGATCTTTATCATATCAACCCGGATTCACCCACTGCTGGGTCACATTTCCCGTTTCTGCGCGTCACTCATCTTGGTAGACGATAGGACAAGACAATTCTGTTCAGGCGAATATTTTAGTCCTTCGAGCCGCATCATCTGCTAGACCTCTTCCCAAGTCTTTGTTTTAGTCAGCTTCCAGTCCAACCAGATGCAGTTTAGAATATTGGTATATTTAACATGGAACGACGGCTTATCTGATCTCCATATTACAGTTTCTGGGTAACACGACACGCCTTAGAAAGATTGAATTTCCGAGCAGCTTCTCAATCTGGGTACTCGAAACGACTAGAATCCTTTCAAATGTCTTCTACTGACTTGTGAATATTTTCGTCCTTCAACTCGCAACCCGCTTGTTGTGAACTTTAAAGAGAAATATCGTCACGTGTCGTTCCCAGTATTTTTCGCCAGTAATAAACTTTTCTTTTTCCTTATCGCAGTACAAAGAGTTTGGCAACGTGAGTCGAAAATAAGAAAGCTAACAGTATGACCAATGAGAAAGGTTTAACTGTTGAATTATTGTATTCGCAAATACAGGTTTGTTTCGAGCTTTTGGCTTCAGATATAAGGAAATTGACACTTATTTTGTTGCAAAAAACATCTTCTTGACCTTTTGCGAACTGCGTTAGGGGCAAAAAACTAACAAGAAAGAAGGTAGACCGATTTGTCTGCTCATAGCGCTATAACGTCGTTTTTAATCAGCCCAAAAAGATGAGTTTGCACTTTCAGTAGCGTCCATCAGCTCCTGTGAATTCTAAGTTTATCCATGCTTACAACAGCGCCGAAATATCGCGAACTCATTACAATTAAAGATTATGGTAAAAGGTCAACCTCCAGTCCAAACGGATGCACCTGGATACCAGTATTTGCCATGGAGCGGGTGCCTACCTGACCCTTACACCTCAGTTATTGATAGATAAGACTTGTCAGAATTAAGACCTGCCGAATACCCGTAACGATAGCTGTCAAAGATTTACAAATGACAGCCGGGACCAACAGTTTCACCTGATTTTCATGGCCGACTGCGACGGTGCTTAACCTTTCCTCCGTGCCTCGGAAAGCACAAGCCCTTGGTCCCGGCTATCATTGTAGATATTTGACAGTCATTACAGGTACTCAAGATGGATGAAATAAATAATAATAATACAAATGGCGACAGGTCACTGGAACAACTTGTGACCCACGGATGCCCCTCAAGTTAAAGGGGGAAATATACAAGTCCGTGATTAGACCTGTCGTACTGTATGGATCAGAGTGCTGGGCTTTGAAAAAGATGGATGAAAAACATTTGCATGTAGCGGAGACGAGAATATTGAGATGGATGTACGAAGTGACAAAAATGGATAAAGTAAGGAATGAGTATATTAGAGGAAGTTTGAAAGTGGCACCTGTTACAGAAAAATTGAAAGGAAGTCGTTTATCTTGGTATGGTCATGTAATGAGGAGGGATGAAACGCATGTGACTAAAAAAGTGATGGATATAAATATTGATGTATGGAGAGGGAGAGGAAGGCCAAAGAAAAGATGGATGGATTGTGTGAGGAATGATATGAATGAGAAAGGAATAAATGCCACCTTGACGTGTAACAGGGAAGAAAGGAAGAAGAAAACGTGTTGCGCCGACCCCAAATAGAATGGGATAAGGGCAGGAAGATGATGATGATGATTACAGGTACTCAGCAGTTCTAAATTCTGACAACTAGACTTGTGTACTAAGTAACTCAAATTAGTGACCCATGAAGTCTGTCAATCAGTTTTACCAGGGGTACTGTATTGCCCAGTACTAACCGGACTGTGGAGGTCAGATAGGCAGTCGCTCCATGTAAAATACTGGTATTCAACAGCGTCCGGTTAGACTGGGGCCAACCCCAAGTCCCAAACAAATTTCAGATAAGGCTAGGCAGATGATGAATACAATTTACCTACATTATTTTTCAATGGCCATTATCGTCTTGTTCAGCGAGTTTATCGATACAGGAATTATTTAAGCTTTCCACGGCAACTATCTCTAAGTATTTATCATTATTACGGCAATCGATACACGTGCGGCTCACGTGTTTTTTTATCTGCTTTATAACATAAACAGATGACGTCACGACAGAAAAGGCTGATGTTAGGCGGAATAGAAATGTAGTATTGTTCTTTTTTTGTAATTATGAGTGCCTCTTTGGTGTAGTGGTCAAAAGCGCGACTGCAGACCATGTGGTCTTTTTTTTTTTTTGGCGGGTGGAAAATCATCAAATAACCCCTCCCGCTCTTGGGCAGAGCGAAAGGGAGGGTCAGACTTCTACTGACTAAAATCCACCCATGTTCTTAGCCCTTCATGTCGAGGCCGCGGTATCTCTTGCGAACAACCCGACGGGCGTCGGCCCTTGCGGGCCCCTTCCATGTTGCTGACATCTCTTTGAGGCGCGCGTGGAACACGAACGCACCGTCGACACGGCCTGTCTTCGTCATAAGACGGACGGACGGCAAGCTAGCCCATTACTCACCGTCCACAGGCCCGCGTCTACGGTGGCCGTAAGCCGTCACGTGGCCCCCGACGCCCGGAGCCTCTCCCGCGGCGGCTGGGACGAGAGGTTTTCTCCCCCTCCCGTTCCGCCACCTCCTTCGCTAGCATCACTGCTTCGCAGAAGGAGGCGACGGCGTCCCATTCCTCCTCGCCCCGGACCATGGCTTGCACCAGGGCCGGACGCGAGAGGTCGCCGCCATTACAGGCACTTTTGAATGTCAGAAGAACAATTCACAAAACAAAGCTACAGTCACAGTCATAAAGCATAATAACTTGTGAAAGTACTGTAGTTGCCCATTCCCTAGCGTAGACGCTATGGAGAAGAAGGGCAAGAAACTCCATGGACACTCTTTTAAATCAGAATATTGTTACACGTTTTCTTCTTCCTCTCTCCTCTGTCAGACGTCGCGGCATCATTTACTCCTTTCTCCTTCATATCTACCTCACACAATCCATCCAACTTTGCCCTGAGCACTTAAGAACGACTGTACAAAAGTAGCATTTAATACGATGTCAATAATCGGACAAACAGGTACAATAAGTATATTATAATTATCGGAGTAAACACTCGAGGAAGGAATATTGCTAAAACAAGTGAAGAACCTGATACAAAACATGTTTTTCTTTCCATATCTGATCTGCATAGGAACTATGCATGAATTCTATAAGGTGTACCTACTTTATGGACTTTATGTCTATTTTCACTTATACTAAGTGATACCTCTACCAGGCAGCGCAATGACGAATTTTAGACTTTCAACTCAACGCCATGGCACAGATTACACCATGGGTTGAAAATACAAAAGTGCAATATTTTTTGGGAGTATCGCGTTGTTCATCAACTGCTGGGTATAGACCTCCACTTTTTCTGCCGCACGTGACACGTCTAGTATCTGTTCATCCCTTATCCCGGTGTTTCTCGCGACTTTGACGAAAGCGTCGACCCTATTTATATGGCCTTACCTTGGTCACCGCTCGTTCCAAGCCATATCTTGCCCAGGTCCACTTAAGGCGCCCCGCCCGGTCGGCCCGGCGAAATATTCATTTTAAATGATACTTACGAAATTAATTTTCATCATAAAGCTCAATAGTATTTCTGCGTCTCATAAATAGCGTCACGACATGTAATCGTAAGCATTTACGCAGAAATATTCCAGAAATTCAAAGGCATTCAGTCGATGACCTGGTGAAAGATGCGATGATCGATGGTCTCCCCGGACTCCCGGCCCAGACCCCCGGAATTAGGCAATGTGGGTACTGGCGACACTTGACCCCGGGAAGTCTATGTACAGCAGTTGATTTCTGTCGGCTGAAATGTTGATGATGGCTTTATTTACCTGTGAATAATGTGTGAACCAGCCAGCTACACGACAGGATGTGTTATAATATAAATTATGTTATAAATACCACATAACTTAACTGTATGTTTTCGTTCCAGGGATGCATTTCTCTCAGTCAGTGGCCATCATTCAGAGTCAAGTGGGCACAATAAGAGGAGTACAAGTACTTTATAGTGATCAGGTGAGATCTACACTTATAAAAAACTGTAAATAAATTACAAATGGGGTTTCCGTGTGTTATAAGAAGACGGCTAAAAGGGAAGTATCGAGAAACATCTTACGCCGACCCCAAATAAATTGGGATTGGGGCAGGAAAATGATGATACTAATAGTTTTTAATATGCTGGAGGGGTAGGTAAGAGGGGCTTGGACTAGTTTAGAAGTATTTTAACTGTGGCAATCAGCACCAGTGGTGTCGTGGATACGGCCGCGATTTATCAGTCGTGGTTGTGGATTCGATGTCAGGCAGGCAATATACTGGCACTAGTGGCACTAGAATTGATCGTGTAGTGGTCTGACCGTCGCGTCGGACTGCCAAGTCCCGAGTTCGAACCCAAGACACTGCTAATCTTTCGTATTATTATACAGGGTGTAAAAGTACCCCTTAACGCAAACGAAGGGCACTTTTTCTCCCCACCACTGCGATATTTTTTTTGTTCTAGACCATACCTGGGAACCCCCCTAGTTACGGAGATATTGGGGGTCAAAGTTCCAAATTTTTCACAGCTGTTTTTGCAAATACGAGTTTTTGCAGGTTATAACTTTACTTAAATTACCTCCATGATCCGTTTACTATTCAAAGCATCCACTAGCACAATGATTTAACAGTGCTACATTGAGTTTTACCGTAAAATGTGATTTTTGACCCAAAAAAAATAGTCGTTTCCCAGCTAAAATTTTTGCGTAGGGGTACTTAGTTTGATGTATAGAATGCTTGGTTGACGGCTGTGTGATGGGTTGATTTACACCCTGTATAATTATCACTTGCTTCGGTGAACGGAAACACAGGATAAAGAAAGAAGCGGCTCTTCATAAGACTGGCTAGTTTTTAATGATGAAGAAAGTTGTATAATATTATTTTGGGTAGTTAATCTTTGCTAGTCTTTCCATACCGATAAAGTTATCTATTTGATAAAAGGATTGATAGGTTGTTACTATGAATGATTGCCAAATGAGTTTTCGTAGCATAATTGCTGATTGCATATACCTATCGAATTTCTGATACTGCTAAGCATGAGGTCTTGGGTTCGGTTACCAGGCCAGGTAAATTTAATTTCTCCATAAGGAATTTCTCAGTGATAATGAACTCGCCTACTATTCCATACATGGGATTTGAACTTGGATAACTAGCGAAATCGGGTACTATACCAAGGTGCAGTTTTGCATCCTGGTCAGAATTCCTACCCATAAAAAACCTGTCCACCTCTGCCTAACCCTTCGACTGCGTCTGCGACTATTTAGGAAAATAGATCGCAATAGGAAAATCATATAAATCAAATAATAAAGTTCGTATTACAGACGTAGTTACTCGTAGTTACTACATATTATGAAAGGTCCATTTTAAGCTTTATAACGCAATTTATATTATTATGATCTGAAAGTGGCCATTTTAGACCGGGCCCGTTTGTTTTTCTGTAAAATAAATACTATTAATACATGTATTTTTCTGTTTCAGAACCCGTTATCCGTAGACCTAGTAATAAATATGCCTCAAGATGGGATCCGGTTAATATTCGACCCCGTAGCGCAACGACTTAAAGTAATAGAGATCTATAATATGAAATTAGTTAAACTTAGATATAGGTAAGTCTTACACATTTATTATTATAATATGAAGTTAGTTAAACTTAGATATAAGTAAGTCTTTCTTATTTATTATTATCTTTTATGACCATTTTGGCAATAGGCTCGGCTATTTTTTTTTTTTGGTGGGTGAAAAATCATTAAATGACTCCTCCCGCTCTGGGCGAAGCGGAAGGGAGTGTCAGACTTCTACTGACTAAAAACCACCCATGTTCCTTCTTAGCCCTTTGTGTCCGAGGCTGCGGTATCTCTTTCGAACAACCCGCAGCCCCGTCGCCTATATTACATGGGACTTTAACATAACTGGTGAAATTTGGGTGTAGGTACTATTAGGTACACCTCTGCCTAACCCTTCAGAGATTACTGGCGTAATATTATGTTAAGCCTATGCCCATTTTCACTAAAAGACATTTCAACAAATGCTAACTTTCGTCAAAACCTTTTGTAAGAAAAAACGGAATTAAATGCATGAATGAATTACATGAATTTATAAAAAGACTGCCTCGTTGGTCTAGCGGTGGCAAGCGCAACTGCTAAGCATGAGTTCATGGGTTCGATCCCCAGGTCGGGCAGTGTTATTGGGTATCAGGAATAGGGGATCGGACAAAAAAAACATATTTTTCTTTTTCACATAAACAAGAAATGAAGGCGACACAGTGCTTCGAATACTCGTGAACTCCTCGAAAACGGCACAAGTCAGTACATTTTTTACCCACAAACGACGTCACAACCCCCCACTCATGATCTTTGACGCGATTTATCTTCGTCAATTTTTATTAATTTGATAAAACAAAAAACACGTATCCAATATTTTTCGATAATCTAACCGACGGACTAACTAGAATCATATTTTTTTGACTCATTCCTATCCCCTATTTCTCAGTACCAGCCTAGGAGTCTGGATTTCTTTCTTTTCTTCTTTTGAAAAAAAACGTTGCCCCACACTAGGAATTTCTCCTGTATCGTGGGTGCGTTTACAAACATGTCAAGTCATGTCGCAGTCATATCTGTCATGTGTCATGTGTAACATGTTTGTGTCCGGTTAATGGCAATAGGCTCTTTCCCTATGACATGGGATCTAAATAATACTGGCGAAATGTGGGTATACATACTATTAGGTACACCGTTGCCTACCCTCTGGATATTATAAGCGTGATGTGAAAAATCCAAACAAACTTTACGGAACACAGATTTTATTTGTTACATTGGAAGCATACTTTCGGAAGTTTTTTGGCCCCGAGTTCTGAAAGTAAAGTTTTTTTAGACTTTTTTTGTGTTTTATTTTGGTGCTTTTTTTGTGTTTAAGTCGGGTTTTTAAAGCAACATCTTACATGTAAACATTAGCATTCTATTCGATAGGATCATTAAAATATATGTGTTAGCCTAACGTCTAGACTGCCAATGTAGTCGAAGCTCTCATTGTGCTAAAAACGAGATTGGCATATTAATTAATTCGTGGCTGTTGTTCACATTCACTATCTGTCTATATATGCTACTTATAAAATCGTTTGTCCTAACTGACTGGGAATTTGACGGCACGGTTGGCGCAGTGGCTGAGCGATTGGACTGCTGCGCTGCGTATCGCGGGTTCGATCCCCGCACGGAACAAATATTTGTATGGCCTACAGATAGTTGTTGTCGGGTCTGGGTATTTGTGTACGTGAGTTTAAATGTTTGTGAACGCACCCACGATACAGGAGAAATTCCTAGTGTGGGGGCAACGTTTATTTAAAAAAAAAAAAAATCCCAAAGGTATGTTTCCAAGGAATTTCCAGATGGTTTTCAAAAGCACGGTAATTTCTAGTTTTCACATTGCTGCGAAAGAAAGACATGTTAGTAACAAATAAATAAATCACGATAAAATTAATAACATCATAAACCACTCCTATCTCCACGACTGTGTATCGCTACGACCTAATGACATTATAATGCGAGTGACTGTTTCTATGTCCCCTCTCAAGGTCACTTTAATGTTACTGCGCTCTCTGGTAACGTCTTGAATGTTAATGTTTCTTTAGAGAGGTATTATTAAAGGGCTTTTTGTGTTTGGAGGGTAGAAAATCATCAAATGACTCCTCCCGCTCTGGGCAGATCGGAGTCAGACTTCTACTGACTAAAAACCATCCATGTTCCTTCTTAGCCCTTTGTTATTGGGGCCGCGGTATCTCTTTCGAACAACCCGCAATACCGTCAGGCGTCTGCCATTGCGGGCCCCTGCAATGTTGCTGACATCTTTATGAGGCGCGGATCTTTGTTATTATTTGAAACTCGTGGCTGAATTATAACACCCGTTTAGGGCGAGCTTCACGTTAATCCACGCATGAAAATCTACCGAAAAATAATGCGTTAAATTGTAAACAGTGTGTTACGGTTCACAATCTTTCGACAGTTTACAATCTCGCTAGATAGATTATAATCTAACGGTATTTACAACTTTACGGTGACATTATTTTATGCCGATGAGCGAGTTGGCAACCTGTCCGTGCTAGTCTATTTTCCTTCATCAGGCAGAAAATTCTGAAAATGAAAAATAATGTCCTGTGACTATATTCGATTGCTAGTAAGATTAAAAAAGGCGAGAAGAGTTATAAAAATACTATATTACTATGTAACCTTAGTTTTCTGACTTACCTACTAAAATGTGTATTGTGTAATCAATTAGTATTTTGATCACGTATTTTGCAGACGTTGACACGATAGTTAAAACTATGTACGTGTGAATTTTTTATTCTTGTCTTTGTGCCTAGAAACTTGAATACTTTATTTTAAGGCTTTTTGATTTCGACCTTCATAGACTGTATTTAATTTTAAACACAGAGCAAACATCTACCAAAGACTGCTATAAAAAAGAAGATAATAATTAAGTTTAGTTTATAAAATAATTTATTGTTTTTTTAGACAAGATTTTTTTTAAATCGTTTCACGAATTCGTGTGGAGTTTCAATAAAAAATAAAATAAATAAAAAATATAACACCGATTTCCAAAAAAAGACAATGAAACAAAAAGTCTTCCGAAAGTAAAGCTATTCTTGACTTTTATATCTCTAATACCTACGGCTACTGGTGGACACTTAACTCAATTAAACCGGCGCTTCCATGCGTCCTTCGGGGGAACTGTGGCTGCATACATTGGGACACGATTAGAAGTGGGATACAATTTAGATGTTACATGTACTTATACCTAATACTTAACTAGCTGTGCCCTGCACATTTTTCTACCTGCTCTACCCTCGGGTGGAGTAAGCAGGATGAAAAGTAAATTACTTTTCATACGATCTATTCTTACCTACTCAAACAAAATTTCATAAAAATCGGTCAAGCCGTTTACGTATACTCCTATGGCAACTAACACTGTGACACGAGAATTTTATATGTAACTAGATGATGCCCGCGGCTTCGCCCGCGTGGATGTCGGTTAATTATATACTAAAACCTTCCTCGAGAACCACTCTATCCAGCGTGAAAATCGGTGCAGTAGTTTTAGAGTTTATCGCGAACAGACAGACAGACGCGGCGGAGAACTTTGTTTTATAATATGTAGTGATACTAAATAATAATATTCCAGTGGCATGTGTTTCAACTCGCCGGAGATCTCGCCGTCGATCGAGCAGGTGGAGCACTGCTTCGGGGCTACGCACCCCGGCCTCTACGACTCGCAGCGGCATCTGTTCGCGCTCAACTTCAGGGGGCTCTCCTTTTATTTCCCTGTTGATAGTAAATTTGAGGTGAGGACACTCATGTTAATACGTACTAATTAATTAGAGTTTGAAATCTGACGGCACGGTTGGCGCAGTGGCTAAGCGATTGGACTGCTGCGCTGCGTGTCGCGGGTTCGATCCCCGCACGGAACAAATATTTGTATGGCCTGCAGATAGTTGTTTCGGGTCTGGGTATTTGTGTATGTGACTTAATATGTTTGTGAACGCACCCACGATACAGGAGAAATCCCTAGTGTGGGGCATCGCTTTAAAAAAAAAAAAAATATATATTAAAAAAAATTGTGAATGGTGGCGTCTTGCAGGTCAACTTAGAAGGTTGTCGTGAGAGCCTTCAGTGTAAGGCCTCCAGTCAAGCCATAAGACAAAATAAATGACGACGCGCTAAGGCCGCCCCCTGTGGGGTACAAGTCTCGACTTAGAGCGTCGCAGGGGTCAGCAAGAGGACAAGCTGGATCTGAGTGGTATACATAAGTAGAACAGGCTGCCAGGCTCAAATGGGTAGAGTAGGCCTTGCATCGCATGCATAACTCAGTCAGAGGCCCATCATCATCTGCCTAGCCTTTTCACAACTATGTTGGGGTCGGCTTCCAGTCTAACCGGATGCAGCTGAATACCAGTATTTTACATGGAGCGACTGCCTATCTGACCTCCACAACCCAGTTAATACTAGGTAATACTATACTCTTTGGTAAGACTGGATGTCAGAATGTCAGGTCACTGACTACCTGTAACGACTGCCAAAGAACTATATATGGCAGCCGGGACCAACAGCTTAACGTGCTTTCCGAGGCTCGGAGGAAACTCGGTATGTCGAGCGGTCACCCATCCACAGACCAACCTAGGCAAGCACAGCTTTACCTAAAGATCGACCCGAGTGGCAGTTCTTATTAAGCCACGAGCTCCTCCTCATTCAGTCAGAGGCCCATGGATGACAAAAAAACTCTGACACCAGGTTATAGGCACTAACCTCACTAAAGACCAAACCGCATCAAATAGTAAAATGGATGCAGTTTTCTGCTAAATATTCCACCAAGCATTGTTTGATAGGGCTTCTAAGTAAATAAGTAAGTTAGTTAAGACATAAACACCGAATTCTTTTCCGCTTCTCACACACTATAGTCTACATTTCTTTTTTCATTTCTCCTTTTGCAGGTCTGCTGGGAGAAATTTCTTGAGAAATAAGCAGTACCTTTGTACTCATATGTTATATTATGATATTTTTCCTGTGCTGTCTACTGTGTGTACATAAATAGTAAAATAAATAAATAAATCTACCATTTTGATTGATTTTATTTTGACTATGTTTTCAGCCTGGCTATGCTCACGGCCTGGGCTCGCTTCAGTTCCCTAACGGTGGGTCGCCCGTCGTCTCGCGAACCACCATCTACTATGGATCTCAACACCAGGTCAGTTCCATGTACACTTGCTACGATGATTAAGATGACTGATGTAAAATCGAGAAGATTTTACATTTTCATTCATCATTCATTCATCATCATCATTCATCATCATTTTTTTGATTTTTTGATTTTTTTATTTTTATTTTTTTTGTTTTTTTTTTTAACTTTTTATTTCCATCTTTATGTGCATATCTATGTTCCATGTCACACATGTTTATACAAATAAATGCATCTTTATCTTTATAACAATGGACTTTATGTTATGGGCATCACAGATATCAACAAACATTATTATTATATTTGGTCACTGGCTCATCATCATCGCCATCACATCTGCCAAAAGGCATTCGCTGCTGGATTTAGGCTTTCCTCGCGTATTCAAGGGATACACCTTTGGTATGGCTGGAACGATAATACGGTAAAAAAAACTGACCATCTTTCTACTATAATACTTCAGACTCTTACTGACCAAAACTTATCCGTGTTTCTCCTAGTGCCCTTTACGTCCCAGGGCCGCGGTAACTCTTTCGAACAGTCCCGCAGCCTATTTCACTACCTACGATTAAGTTTCCGTTAATTTACTAGGCAGATTATTTCTGTTTAATTTAGTAAGTAGTGGCTATTCAGATCAGGGACTGAAAGCGATTACGGTTAAAGGATAAAAAAAAAATATACCTCAAAAATATACCGGTACCGGTTTAAAAGAAAGGTTGAGCTATACCGGTACCTTTATAAATAAAGGTTGGGCTAAACCGTTATTTAACCCTTACACGATTTCGGCACCGAAATGCATGCGAGACGGGGCGCAGCGCGCGTGTGCGCGGTGGAAAACGTTAGAACTTGTGTATTTTGTATATTTTGTTGTTTGCTACTCTTTTACTTATCTTTTTGTTGTGTGTGTGTGAGTGGTGAGGCGGTGCGTCAAAGAAAACCCCTATTTATTAAGGTTTAGGTACCGCTACCGATACATTTGTAACGGTTACGGTACTTCTACCGAAATATACCGGTATGCATTTCCAACCTTAAAATTCCGCTACTGAAAAAAATAACGGTATCGAAATATTTCGGTAACCCTTATTTAACGGTATGACGTCATACCGAAATTTAAAGGTACCGTAATTTTTGGGTAATTCAGTCCCTGATTCAGATATTCTGAAATATGCCACTAAATGTTTCTTACTCCTTTCAGGCTAGCAGTACAAGTAGCGGCAGCGTCTGCGGGGCGCCCCTGCCGGAGCTGCCTCTCTCCTGCTACCGGCACCAGCTGCATCTGCGGCGCTGCGACGTACTGCGCACTGCCACTGCCACGCAGGGGCTGAGGCTGCATATGTTCACTGAAGGTTAGTAAACTCTGCCGGAGCTGCCTCTCTCCTGCTACCGGCACCAGCTGCATCTGCGGCGCTGCGACGTACTGCGCACTGCCACTGCCACGCAGGGGCTGAGGCTGCATATGTTCACTGAAGGTTAGTAAACTCTGCCGGAGCTGCCTCTCTCCTGCTACCGGCACCAGCTGCATCTGCGGCGCTGCGACGTACTGCGCACTGCCACTGCCACGCAGGGGCTGAGGCTGCATATGTTCACTGAAGGTTAGTAAACTCTGCCGGAGCTGCCTCTCTCCTGCTACCGGCACCAGCTGCATCTGCGGCGCTGCGACGTACTGCGCACTGCCACTGCCACGCAGGGGCTGAGGCTGCATATGTTCACTGAAGGTTAGTAAACTCTGCCGGAGCTGCCTCTCTCCTGCAGGATTATGTTCAAGTTTGATTGAAAAAATAAGATAGTTTCGGGGAGCTTGATGGTTTATTGTCATTTTTCTTTTGCCAAAAATCCCGGTGTCAATGACATTCTCATACAATATTCAGATTTAAAAGAGTGTCCAAGGAGTTTCTTGCCCGTTTTTATCCACAGAGATCTACGATAGGGAATGGGCAACCACAGTACAGTCACAGTTATTATGCCTTGTGACTGGGACTGTAGCTTATTTTATTTAGTATTATATTTATTCGACTATTCAAAAGTGCCTGTAACTTGTGAACGTTTTTTTTTTTGCTGATTCCCGGAATTGTATCCATATAATCGACACCATCGAATGGTAAACAATTATTAAACAATTCGATAGTCTCTCTCAATGCCATGAAGCCGTGAACCCAACATTAAAACCACTACCTTCCCTCAGGCCCTAGCCGATCACTTAGCGAGGGCGGCTCAGGTCGCGGCGTGTGTCGCGTGGTGCGGTTCGGCAGCTCAGCCCAGCGCGTGTGTGCCGCACTGGGTGCGCCCGCGCGTACTTACTACAAGGCGGACGACAAGATGCGCATACACCGCCCCACAGCGCGCAGGAGGCCGCCACCTGCGTCGGATTACTTCTTCAACTACTTTACTTTGGGACTGGTGAGTGAACAGATTTTTTTAACTTTGACCTTGATTTAATCTTTGACCTTGACCTTAATCTTGACCTTGACTGTAACCTTGACCTTGACTTTGTTCTTTACCAACTGGTGACATCGCCCTTGGATTCTACCTTGGCGCCCGATTTTCAAGGGACGCTCGTTCCATCCATCACTGTCAACCAGACGAGATCAAAGCAAAATTAATGAAAAATACAAAATAACTCTACTTGACCCGAGAGCCCCATGACCATACTTTTAATCATTTTCCCGTCTCCACTCTGACAAAACTACCTAAGCAACGACCCTGCCAACCCGATCTTAGCAGTTCTATTCTGGCACTGAATTTGAGGCTTATCGTGTGAGGCGGCGCCGATGCGTTTACGCTCTAACGTTCAAAAGGTTAAGGCTAACAATTTCACTGAGTGTAATATGCAAGGAGAGACTACGCACGTTCGTCATATTGTTATTCTAGCTACGCATCCGTACGTAGCCCTGCCAAAAGCTCTTTTACTTTTACTATTTCCACTCATTCCAGGACGTATTATTCGACGCCCGCACGCACCAGGTGAAGAAGTTTGTCCTTCACACCAACTACCCGGGCCACTACAACTTCAACATGTACCATCGCTGCGAGTTTGAGCTCACCGTGCAGCCCGACAAGTGAGTCTAACGCCTAGTTCTACAACATCTAGTTTTTTTTTGTGGGTGGGAGGGAAATCATCAAATGACTCCTCCCGCTCTGGGCGGAGCGGAAGGGAGCGTCAGACTTCTACTGACTAGAAACCACCTTCCTTTTTAGCCCTTTGTGTCGAGGCCGCGGTATCTCTTTCGAACAACCCGCAGGCCCGACGGGGGGAGGTATAGCCTTAAACGCTATTTTGAACTCTGTTTATATTGTGATACAGTTTTTTTCAGTCAGAACAGCCACGGAGTCTGGATTTGTGCCGGTTGATGGCAATAGGCTCGCCCCCTATTACATGGGACTTAAACATAACTGGCGAAATGTGGGTGTACTATTAGGTACACCTCTGCCTAACCCTTCGGGGATTACAGGCGTGATGTTATGTTATGTTAGTACTAGTATATGTGGTTGCAATTTTTTCTTACCGGCTTATTATATAGGGTTGTATAAAGGGCTGGTGTCCGCGACTTCACGTCTAAAACAAACATTTGGCCATAACTTTAGTAATAAGAGTACTTCTTTTCCCGATTTTCACCCTCTTGATATGTCCCTTTTACGACTACCACAACCATAATTATTATTTGGGACAAGCCCGCCACGCTATTTCTAAACCACTGGCACTACTCGTGAAAGCCAGAATCAACAGTGGCCGAGACAATGAAGCTCGACGAAGTCCCAGACAAACAATTTAACTATCTGGATGCCGCAACGAAATTAATCAGAAAAGAATAGCGGTGGAATAAAAAACAAAAACAAGCTCAAGTCTGATAAATACATACATACATGAAAAAGCGAAAGTACTGGCGCTATACCGGAGACGTTTCAAACCATTTTTTAATGAATTCTCGCAGGTAAACCTAGGAGGTTTTTGTTTGTTTAATCGGACTTCACTTTAAAACTACGCAAGTAGAATATACCAGGAGTTCATGAACTAGGTAGGTGCTAATATAACATATTTCCATCCCCCAGATGCGAAGCCAACTCGCTGGTAGAAAGTCGCGGCGCGGTGTGCATCACAGCGTACAGCAAGTGGGAGGTAGTGTCCCGTGCACTGCGCGTGGCTGAGCGACCCGTCGTGCTCAACCGTGCTTCGTCAACTAATACTACCAATCCTTTCGGATCTACCTTCTGTTATGGGTACCAGGACATCATATTTGAGGTAAGACTTACTAACAAGAAAAGAGAAGGTCACAGCAGCGCGGCAGCGCCCGAAGAGACAATGATATGGATTTTGACAGAAGTGTCAATGTCAATCAATCATCATTATCTTCCTGCCCCAACTTCGTAGAATAATATAAATTACCTTTCCGAGGTGAACGGCAAAATTTTTCGAGCTCGCTTCACTCGCTCTTGCATTTTAGCCTATTCTATTTGGGGTTACCGTTCTGTTTGATAGCAGAACGGTGACCCCAAATAGAATGGGTTATAAAATGAAATTAATGATATGATGTCCTGATGGAAATCATATTTGAGGTAGGACTTCCTAACAAGAGCTATATGGTCCGAAGGCACAATAGTAGGGATGAATTAGAATTAAAAAACAAAGTTTTCAATGACACACAATCAAAATGAAAATATTTTATTTTATATAGACCTACCTACATAATTATACACTTATAAAAGGTCGAGAAAAGGTGGTTGTTGGCGCACGGTTCGGGTTCTGCGGTGGTCGTTTTCTATGGAGAACCGGCAAGAAACTCTTTGGATACTTTTTTTAAATGTTGGGTTTCACAATATTTTAATGTTACAGCGTTAGTAGTACTTAGGTACGACAAGTCTCGACTTATACAAGATGTAATGCGTAGGTACGTTAAAGTATTAGAAAAAAATCGTTTTAGTACTCTCCATACTGCAACGTCTTGCTAGAAGGTGCCTAGGTGTAGTCCAAAATAATAAAAAAATATCTCAATGACGGGGAGAACAAGTGCCTTTCGGCTTCATAAAAGGTACTTTTACACCCTTTACAAAGCCTTAAAGTGAATGCGAACAAGGTAGCCTGCGAAATTCGATTTTCTTACGTTTTTTGCAATTTACCGGCCAGTGTCAGGTTGTATGTTAAATAAAATAGGATTCGCGACCGTAACAAATGTGACTTTACGGAGTAATAGTGTTTAAAATCACCAATACAACCGTCTCAGTTCATATATCAAGAGACTTACTGTTTGCGTCAAATATCTGTGCCCCTCTGAAGTTGGCTACGAGTGGCTCAAAATTACGAACAAAACTACAACTGCGCATGCGCGAGTCATGGGGGCGGGCATTATAAAACTATGTTTTCTTTTAAAAATATATTGTATTTATTTTGTTCAAATAATTTTCTACGTGACTGCACTTGCGCGATCTTTGCAAATGGCTAACTTCAGAGGGGCAAAGTTATTTGACGTGAACTATAAATGAACTGAGACGGTTGTATTGTTGCCACCTTGTCGCATTCACCTTTTTTTTTTGGGGGGTTGGGAAATCATCAAATAACCCCAAGGGAGTGTCAGAGTTCTACTGACTAAAAACCAATCATGTTCCTTCTTAGCCCTTGCGCCGAGGCCGCGGTATCTCTTTCGAACAACCGGCAGCCCCAACGGGTGTCGCATTCACTTTAAAGAAACAACACCTATATATGCAGGTTTACGTAACCTCCTAACAAGCACTAGCGCAATTTTATTCCTTACTGTCCTCGCTTTACGGATTATATTCTAATGTTATGTCAAACTCTTTCAGGTGATGTCCAACAACTACATAGCGTCGATCACGCTGTACCAGCCCGAGGGCACGCGGCCACGCTACGCTGTCAACTCTATCGCGTGACATTGCCAGGTAATTTACTATTTTATTTGTACTAAAATAGAGTTCATTTTTGTTTGATATTGTTAATTTTTGAGACATACATGTTGTGAGTTTTTTTTAAGGACGTTACAAAGTTTAACTTCGTCGCTCTAAAATAGGGTTCAATTTTGATTACATTTATTTGCTTTTCTTCCACGTTTAATTTGAAGAAGTGTTTAGGGTAAAGTTTAGTTTAGTATATTCATAAATTTTTTTCCCGCGCAGGGATCTCCAAGCAAAGGTAATAAATACACGTCCTGAACGATTTCGGTTGTCAGTCACCACACAAAACCTCCACCCGCGTGGTCATCCACACAATCTCGAAAATGTTCAACTTTCTACAAAAAAAAAACTACTTCAGCCGAAGTGTCTACATATCTTTACCACGAAGCACCTAAGAGGAAGCAGTATTTTTAAAAATGTGATAAAAAAAAAACTGTGAAAAAAACTCGAAAAAAGTGAGTGACAGATCTCAGACGGTGTGTTAAGTCTTATTTAATTCTTTAGACGGACTATATAGTTAATGTTTTTATTTTTAAGCTTAAATAAGTTGGTATATTTCAAAAATGAACATTGATTCTTAAATAATAGTCAAATGTGTTCTTGTAAGATTACTTTTTAATTTCACAGTACAAAAATATACTCTCTATGGCAATATATTTTTGCACTGTGACCTTGGGATTATATTAATAATTAGAAGAAAAAAAAACATGGAAAAAAAACTAGAAATAGACTGTGCTGTAAATATTTTTGAGAATTTGATGGAAAATTAAAATTAATATGAAATTGATGTATTTTTTCTAAAAAGAAATGACTTTTCGATTGAGACGTTAGGTTAGGCGTGTGTGAAAAAAAATGTGCAAAAGTAATTTGTCAGCACCACAGATTTTGAGTTTGTGTGTATAACTTGTGTTGTCCAACACCCTGCATAATTTATTATTATCAGACATTTTATTTCGTACATATCTTAATTTAATAAAAAAAAATGTTAAAAAATATTTATATAATAAAAATATTGACAGATATTTGTTATAAATTATTATTATTTTGCGAATAGAAAATCGCACGGTGTGCGCTTTTTCTGAATTTCTTAGAAATAATTGTATTGAGATAATGGCTTTTGAGAGATGCTTGGGGAAAAATAAAATATTTTCTGTAAGTCATGATTGCTGTGCGAGTGTTGGAGAAAGAAAGAAACACTTTTGTAAAATATTAGTCACAAACTTAGCCTACTATAAGAAATGGCTTTTAAAAATTAAGGTGGTCTCTTTAGCATGTTTCTTCTGACGGCTCTCATACTAATTTTATGAAGTACAAAATTTTATTTTTAAAAGTATTTTATGGATTTTTTTTAAATAGTAAATGATGTCTCATTTTAACTGACAAAACATTTAGGAAATGTATTGTTGATTTTTACGAAAATTGTAATTCAAGATTTTTATTTTTGAAATTGTAATTTTAAGGTTAGGTTTTGTTAATTAGGATTATGGCTCCCGTACGTAATGGTAAATGATGGGCATACTACAAGGTACTTTATCCTGGTTTTAGGCCTGGTTGATATAATTATTTTAACTGTTATTCGTAAATAATATTCCTTAGCGATACACAATACACATATTGAAAAAATATAAATGGATTGTATATAATATTTATTAACCCCTTTAAAAAAACAGTTTTGCACAAGATTTCGATTGCCTGAAAAAAATTTTGATGAGCAAAAAATACTTTTTGTCTTACTAAACCATTTTGTATACAAATGGATTGATGGTCGTTGGAGTATGTCCATTCCATGGGTCATGATGCAGTAGACATCAAACAGCCATCGACTATGAAACTTGGCTATCAGATGACGCACGGTATTCTACACTAGACTATAGAAAAGAAAAAAACTTTTGACCACAAACCTCTTTGGTGACAAAATGCTTTCAAAATCTAGTGCCAATGACGTTTCGTTCAAAATTCATTGTCATTTCGGTAATTATGAGCTTAATGTAGGCTACAAAATGGCGGGAGGCGGTTGTGATGTTATACTATACTGCTGTTACGGCAATACGACACATTTAGCTTCGGTAAGGTTTAAATGCTTAGATTTGCTTTTGAACCGATTTTGAGAACTAGAAAAAAAGTCGAAATCGCCATTTTTTCTAACTCCTAAAAATGGCGACCACACAAACTGTTGTGTTGCTATCAATAAAAACCATACAATAATTATTTTAGTTATTTTCATAGCAATAACACAGCTGAAAATCGGTTCGAAAATAAAATTAGTATGATTGTTCATGCACAATTTGTCACTTGTGTGATTGTCGAGTAATGGCTGTGGTGCCATATAACAAGAAAAAAAATTAAAAAATTGACATAATACAATAAAAAAAGTATTAAATTTAAGGTAGCTCCATGCTACATTCTAGTTACGTCTGTGCGAATATTTTGACAAGGTTATACTGTTATTCCATAAGTAATTTTAGTCAGTAGGTAGTAAATTTTCTTTTTTTTCTATTTAATAAGCCAATCCGTCATCCATTATGATCACAAAGTTTTTATTGAAGCATCGTCTGTCGACAAAGTGTTCAATTCATTTGTGAAAAGATACGAAGAACTGAGATTTCTTAACCATCTTTAGCATAAAAATATCTGTGTTAAATAAAATGTGACCGAAAATGGCGGGAAGTGAACTGTCAAAAAATTCGCACAAACGTCAACACAATTATTTTTATAACGATTAGCTTATTTCGTCACTGGATGACGTATATATCGTTAATTCGTCACTTAATGATTATATAACTATGTCAGCCTTGGTAGGTACACGGGATTACGCGAATTAAAAGCATTAATACTGATCATATTTTTTTTGAAGCCGCCATCTTTGATTTTGCAGACAGCGTTGTAGAATTTTTGACATTGACAAAACATTTGACCTACAAAATAAAATCTTGACGGTTTCCTAAAGTTATAAATCTTATCCCATAAAGGAGAAAAATACAGTTAATATGATTTATTCGCTCTTTTGTAGTGTTTTTTTAACCTAAAAACATTTTGAATGTAATACTGACAGTTTATTTAATTACAATGAATTACAAATACACAAATAATACTAAGACCCATTGGTGCCATAAAGACATGACAGTTTAGTCCATAACTAACTTTTTCTTCTTCTCGAATCGCTGCCTCAGATTTTGTACAACCAGTACGTAGCAACCTGTCTCTGTCGTTTGCTTCATTCAAGTCCTGGAGCGTTCAGTTAGTTGTGCACGAGGGGCAAGAGTGGAGGTGTGGCATAATTATCCTGTGTCTACCTGCCCTTGTCCCATTCTATTGAGGTTATTTGGGGTGGGCGCAACACGTTTTCTTCTTCAATTCTCCCCTGTCCGTCATCATGGCATCATTTACTCCTTTCTCCTATATCGAGTGTATCACTAACTTCTACAATAATATTGATGATACTCGTAATGCTTCTAATAATTGCAATTTTGGAAATAAATATCTGAAATCATGCAGCCAACAACATACAACCTTTTTAGTTTTTGGTTGGGTAATCATCAAATGATTCCCCTTCCGCATTGGGCGGACTTCTACTGACTAAAATCCACCCATGTTCCCTCTTAGCCCTTTGTGTTCTGGGGCCGCGGTGTCTCTTTCAAACAGTCCCGTTCTACCGGGGCTGCCCCCGGTAGAACAACATTGATCCTGTAACTGACCTGCAAATTGCAAAAAAAGTTAAGAAATATTAAATTTTGCGGGTGATTTTTGCGAACCATGGTGCATGTGAACCAAGAAGATAAGGTAACAACATCACTGTATAGTATGTATTATCACAGATCTAGGCCGTTCTTGAAACAAAAGAGGTGACGCTACTTATGTGTCACTTACCGAACAAAGTACTTAATTATAAACATGCTTAGGTGCATTGTCATAAACAAACATCGGTTGTGTTGTTTATGTTCTTTGTTATCTAGCAAAACAATATAATTGTAGCGTAAATACATTATTTGTAAACATTTTATGAATCTTTTACTAGACTATGACAATATATTTTCAATTCGAATTTTGTGCAAAATAATACTAATTGCCTCTTTGGTCCAGTGATTGCAAGCGCGACTGCTGAGCATAAGGTCCTGGTTTTGATTCCCAAGTCGGGCAAAGTGTTAACGGGCTTTTTCCATCATCATCGGGATTTTTTCAGTAGCAGCCACGGTGTCTTGATTTATGGCCGGTTGATGGCAATAGGCTCGCCCCCTATTACATGGGACTTAAACATAACTAGCGACATGTGGGTGTACTAATGGGGACAGCTCTGCCTAACCCTTCGGGGATTACAGGCTTTTTCAGTCATCAGTTTTCAAAGAATGTCAGTAATACATCTAAAAATGTTTAATCAATTCAATGAAAACGAATTAAAATAAAATTCACGTCTGCATAAATGCTTGTATAATTTAATATCGTTCCGATTTATTTATTTTGCAATAAATGCCTCTGTAAAAGCTTTTTGATGTTATTAGAAGTTATTCATTTATATGTCCTCTTTAAATTATATTTTCATGTGTCATGAAATACAATTCTCTATATCTTCCACGGGGCAGAATTATGTTTTATTCCACGCAAAATCATTCAGCAAATCACTACAGATTTATTATAAAACAAAGTCCTTCGCCGCGTCTGTCTGTCTGTTCGCGATAAACTCAAAAACTACTACACCGATTTTCATGCTGTTTTCACTAATGGATCTCAAGGAAGGTTTTAGTATATAATTTGACCGACATCCACGCGGGCGAAGTCGCGGACATCATGATTAATAAAGAATTTAAGTTATTCAAATTCAAATTCTTTAGTTCAGATATAAGTCCATGGTTTAGTATCAACTAAATAACTAGGGTTAGTAGGTATTTATTAATACCTATGTACTTGACAATATACAAAATGGCTTTTGAATGAGGATTTTCAGCATATCTCATTGAGGCAAAGAGCTAAGGATTTATACGCTACTTACCTTTGAAAATATACTTAAATCCCCTTCTTGAAACGGAAACAAACTTGTCAATTTATCTCTTTTTTTATCAATGAGAGCATCTTTTGTTATCAAACCACTCAATACTAGTTTGGAAGGATGAGTTCTTGGACGTCAGAAATAAGCCAATAAGGAAAACAACTGTCTTTTTCCGAAATCGCTTTTGGCATCAATACCACGATAGTGTTCGAGATGTGTCATTGATAAGATAATTCATTTGCATATTCTGTATACAGGATGAACTAAAAGTTACCGTAGTTCAGTTCATCATCTTCCTGCCCTTATACCATGTCATTTGGGGCCGGCGCAACACGTTTAAAAGTTACCGTAGTTCATCATCTTCTTGCCCTTATCTCATGTCATTTGGGGCCGGCGCAACACGTTTAAAAGTTACCGTAGTTCATCATCTTCTTGCCCTTATCCCATGTCATTTGGGGCCGGCGCAACACGTTTAAAAGTTACCGTAGTTCATCATCTTCTTGCCCTTATCCCATGTCATTTGGGGCCGGCGCAACACGTTTAAAAGTTACCGTAGTTCATCATCTTCTTGCCCTTATCCCATGTCATTTGGGGCCGGCGCAACACGTTTAAAAGTTATCGTAGTTAAGAGTAAAATACACATATTGGTATTGATGCCTCTTTTTGCTTCATGCAGAAATAAACGAAGAGAATAATTCCATTTTAAATTCCTTTTTGACAATGATGTGTGAATATATTAGAAATATAACATAAGTTAAACAATATAGCAATAGGGAATAGGCTCGCCCCCTATTACATGGGACTTAAACATAACTTTCGAAATGTAGGTGTACTAATATGTACACATGTGCCTAACCCCTCGGGAATTACAAACATGATGTTATGATTTGCTAAGTTCAACAAAAATTTGTAAATACGTACACACGTTTGCGAAAAAAGTTATCCGTTAATGTTTTCTGCTAATCTGTGTATTTTTTTATCCACTTTGTGTTCCCAGCCCAGACATAATCAATGAATTTTTTTATCTCAAACGTGACAGATAAAAATATTATAAAGATAAAATGCTGACTCATATATTTCGCTATCAATAATTCAGTCGGTCGATTATATCGATTCAATTTCGGTTGTAATTATAAATATAGTCACAGCCGATTGAAGAAACTATACTTTATCTAAAATATCAGGCTGGTATTATAATATATAATTTTTTATTACATTTAAATCTTTGAAGGAGAATTCAATGACAATTGCATCATAATTGACAAGAAAAATTTAAACAAAGGTTTTAGTTGAAGTTTTGTTTATTTTCAAAATTTTAATTAAATAAACATTTTTATTCTGTAAATAGATTTCGAAATCAAAGATTAATTTATAATAGTTAAAACATAACCCTTCTTTGCAGTCGATTAAAAATAAATAACTTATAAAAACATCAAAAAGCGAAATAAAAGAGGTACTAAAAAGGCTGACATAATAAACTCGTATAATATAACTTTAGCTTGTGTATTATACGTGTAGTAGCGTTATATTATGCATTTAGGAATAAATAACAGCCTTGACGATAAGTGGTTACAAGGCCCACTTGCGTTTAGATTATATAAAGGGACATAGACCACAAATAAAACTTATTTAACGAAAATTTTCGTCCGCATGCGGAAAAATTACCGGACTTGATCCGGACACTGTGCTTTGACAGATACTTCTGTACATTATCTGTCAAAATTAGGTGTACGAGTTTGACATTTGTAAGGGAAAAACAGTCTCAACGGAATTTCGCGCGCGTTCGCGCGTTTTTTTTTGCTCGGGTTAGTTGATCTTAACCTCGCCATTTGATGTGATACGTTGAAGAAATATAATTTTTACACACTTTGCATGCTCTATTTGTTTTAATTGTAATAAAAACTAAAGAAATGATCTCGTTTCGTATTTCGATCTCTTTTCCCCTAGTGTGTATTAATTATTATTTCTTCAGCGTCACTTGTGCCGACTACTTTTAAGGAAAAAAACCGCATGCGGAATACCCCTAATAATGACTAACGAAACAAAAATGTCGAATATAAATACTGTGAGGATTTTATTTTATTTTTTAACAGAATAAAATTAAAATCTTCGCAATGGATTTGATAGTTTTAAAATGCAGACCTCGAAAACATTTGGTACGCGACGACGGTATAACAATATTATCGCTTAATATTTTATTTATATTAAATCAGAATTTATTTTGAAGATACCAAATTTAACTGATCGCGATCAGCACTTGTAAACTGCGTTTAAGAGCTGTCAGTGTCAATGTTCCAGATAAATGATTTCAGATGTCACCTCTCTTTAACGCAGTTCAGAAATCTTGATCGTAATCAATTTCTTTGGTGTAATTGGTCCTTAAATTCTACTCTTTTTCTCGTAAGCCATTTTCATGTCATTTGATAATTAAAAAATATTAATATTATATTAAATTATAAGTTTAAAATTGTATCCTATTTATTGATTTTCCCGCCGTTTAGAGCTCTTTGTAACATTAAAATTTGACTTTTTAATGAATATTTTTGCTAGCTTAGATTAAACGATATTTTATTAGCTTAGCTGTTTAAAATCAAGGCGGAAATTCAGCAAAAAAAAATAACAACCTATGATTATGTAAGAGAAAAACACAGTAATTAATTTGTTTGGACTTTTTGTAAGTACTACCAGATCTGTTTACGGCTGTATTTTGGTCTATTAAACTTTATATAATTTAAGTGTTAATAATTTAAGTAGTAACAATTATAAAGAGGCATAATCAATCAATTTATGTAAAAAAGTAAAATTGGATATTAGCGCCAGCGTCTGCAAGAACAAAAATGGCCAATATTGACTTTAAATGCCTTTTTGACTATAAAAACTTTACACCGTGTATCTTCGAAGAGGCATATTTACGGATGTGGTAAAGACCATCAATTTGAAGAAATTTCTCTATAAAGCCATCACAATTGTGATAAAATATTCAGCTATCCCATACAAAATTTACAGCTGTCCCATACAAAATTTTCAGTTGTCCCATACAAAATATGAAGCTGTCCCATACAACATAGGACAGCGGATTTTTTAGTTAGTATTAATTTTTTTATGGGATAGCTGAATATTTGTTCGCGATTACTATGTGACTCCCATGGAGAAAGCTATTCAAATTAATGGTCTTTACCTTAAATATGTCTCCATCTTTGTGATACACGCTGTAGTTTTTTTTTGTTCTACCTAATGTTGGCACCAATATTTGATATTGCATTACCAATATAATGTGAATTGCAAGCACTTGTCTGGCAATTAGCCAATGTTTTGTTTCCCACGGTGTTGTAAATTTGTTGGTGGAATCGTTTTGTTAAATGTTATTGCTTTAGACACAATAAATTAGTTTTTTCTTATACTTTTTTTGACCACAATAGTTATTATGGTAGAAAAATTCCCAGGATAATCTAATTGATTTGACTTATTTTGTTCTTGTCAGCAATTTGTTATTTTGTTCTTGTCTAAATAAACCTTATTACAATGATTCAAAACTTTGTTTTAAACGTGATAAAACTGCTCTCCTCTCCGAGCCGGTCGATGTGAACGGACTCTTAGCGTCTGTATCTCTTCCACCCTGTATGTAAATTTTAAGAAAGCACGTTTTAAAGTGGCTTTTGAGTTTTCGAGGAAAGCAAAACGGATTCTGTACTATCAGGCGACTTAGATAATATGATATGATAAGAATCATTCATATTTCATATCATAAAGATATATTATTGACGTTATTCGAAACAAAACACTATCTCAATGAGTATGGCGTGACGTATGATAAAATATATTTAACCAAAAATAACAAAATGATTTAGCAAGTTATTATTTGCTTGAATGAGGTTTTAATTAGTTATATCGAGTTTTAAAATCTTAATCAGTAGATACAAGACGATACTGAGTCTAACCTTATAATCAGTCGACTTAGATAGGTGAGGTTAGCGTCTGTGATTGGCTGAAATAAATCTAGCAAATCATACAGCGTGACATACGGCGACCGATTTTAAATTGACTTTTCAGCAACTATTAGTTAAGTGTCTTACACAGACGTGGTCTAAGCACCGACTTCACTAACCTATATCTTCTATTCTATGCAATTAAATAAAATTGCAGTGTCTGTTTGTAATTTCAAAATAACAAGTTTTTAATGAATGCTTATGAAATTATATACGGTATTTATTTAATAAAAAACTTTTTTTAATTTTTTTTGTCTGTCTGATTCTGAAAATATTCCCTTTTATTGTATTTTTACAAACCCAGTTTTATTGACGAAATTTACACTAAATGTGGTAAAACTCATTTAAGTACTCACTATTTATTTAGTTTGCAAAGACCAGTCTACCATACTCTTTGCCTAGTAAAAAAAAAGTAAAAAGTTTTTATTTGGAACATAAACAGAAACAGAGACAAAAGTTTAAAACTGTGTCGCAGCTATCAATACCCATTAAAACAAGAGAACAATTATTAGTGACAATATTCACACGGATATAATCACTACGCCCACTCAAGTGCCAAGAGTTGAAAGGGGTTGCCACTACAATTAAGCCAAGGGCACTCCAAATTAGGTAGACCTGCGCTACCGATATACATAGACGAACATAGTTCATAGACAGTAGGCAACTACAGTAGGTACTTTCACAAGTTATTGTCTTTTGACAGTAGCTTCGTTTTATTTGTTTTTCTGACATTCAAAAGTGCCTGTAATGGTCTAATTGAAATAAATACCTTGCGTTTTGATATCAGTTATTGATTAATACAGGTTTTATACGTGGCCGCTATTCTTAAAATGAAACAAAAACGGGAGAAGTTAGGCTGGCGCTTCATTCCAAAACCTTGCAGCCTCTTTGTATTTTACAAGTCGCTATATTGACGATGTATTTTACTAGTCGCTATATTGACGATGTATTTTACAAGTCGCTATATTGACGATGTATTTTACTAGTCGCTATATTGACGATGTATTTTACTAGTCGCTATATTGACGATGTATTTTACAAGTCGCTATATTGACGATGTATTTTACAAGTCGCTATATTGACGATTTGTATTTGTTTCCAGTTATTAAATTTGTCCGCTTAGTATTTCAGTTTTTTTTACATAATATCTTGTGCCGGTTTATTTGCAATAGGCTCGCCCCCTATTACACGGGACTTCTTAACATAACTGGTGAATTGTGGGTGCTATTAGGTGCACCTCTGCCTAACTCTTCAGGGATAACATGTATCATGCTGTAAAATAGTTATTTGATATTATTTTTAAAATTTTCCTTCCTTCTTGTACTTGATGATAATAAAAGTAATATCTATTTTGTGGTCAAATTAAGTATATAAGGAAATACAATACTGGTAAGTTTACTTACCTACAATTTAAATGATGTTGCTTTGGTTGAAAATGATTAAATGATTACTACTAAAACTTTTGCAAATTACAAATGCGCTTTATTGGACTTTTATCCACTAGAATAAGGTTCAAATTGCAATAGCAGTGGCACGCTCGAGATATTGAACAAATAAGCATGTGTTTACACCGACTTCATAAAAAAGAGGAGGCTCGTTTTTTTACTATTAATATGGATTTTATTTTCAAGTAAACAGTTATCTATATAAGTGACGCCTGACATTTTTATTACTTTGTATTTTAAAAATTAATTACTTTTTAGATATTATTATATTCGATAAATAATAAATGTGTTTAACATTTTCTGTAATTAATTATTTCAGAATTGGAAGCTCACATTAAAGGCCATGTAACTCATTATCCGCCGCTTATTATTGTATTGTGTCTCATTATTAGCCGTGCAACATTAACATTTTCAACTAAAGCAACATTGTCTTTCAACATAAAAATGCATAGTTTAAAAGTTGGGCATTACCTACCTGAAGCTGTGACCTTAAAATAGGATCGTTGTGAATTACGCACAAAGTGCTTGTGCTTGATACCATGCTTAATAATGCAACTGTATGTAATCTATAATACATGGTGAAAGGGACACCGACGCTAAAACGGTTAGCACGTCATGGTGACAGATGTTAGAAGTTTTTGACATCTGTCATCACTACTCATTTATCACATAGACATTTTCGTCGGTTATTTAAAAAAAAAACAATTTTTTTCCACAAAACCGCAATACCTACACGGTCAAAATGTGTGGAAAGCTGTTTTTTTTTAAATTTCAGATGAAGAATTTCCATGTGGGTTTAGAATTATGTACTTACTGAATACGGGGTAACCGTTTTAGCGTGGGTTTCTCTTTCACCTTTGTAAATGTGGGCATTTATTTTCCATGTTTTGGGCTGCGTTTTAACCACACTTATAGTCTCGGTATATTTATTTGTTAGATTATTTCACTTTTATCCGCTACTAGTGAGGCAGAGTGAAATAATCCCATTTTGAACTAAATGCGCGGCGCAAAGGAGGGTAATGTGTTTGTTTTAATATTTGCACTTCTTTGACCCTTTGAGGATTGCATACATGATTTGAAATGTTATGCTTTATTATTCAAAAGTCTAATTTATTTATCCTTGTCATTAAATGCTAAATGATAAACGCATCATATGAAAAAAAAAACCATTTATAAATTTAATTTAGCGTCCCGGTAAATAAATGCCCAGATGTAAATAGAAATAAATTACATGAAAACATTAAAAAACTGTAAACCCATGCATTGTAGCAGTTCTTGTTTTTTTAGCCTAAATTGTTATAATTATAGTTTGACAATGTAAGCGATTTAAGAGAAAATCATTTATTGTGAATCGTCATCAAAATTGTAAAAAATCCCGTTTTTTATATTCCAGTCATGGGTACAAAGAGGAATGTGTCTCAAAAAATACCAAAAAATCTAAATAAAGGATTTCATACCGAGTTCGAGTTTTATTTTAGATATTTTTCTACCATTTTTAGGAACTTGTGACCAACGCGATGTTCCCAGTCAACCACCAGAAGATTATAAATAATTAATGTATGTACCATATTTGGCAAATAATTAGTGCTCAATTGGTACTAATTATTAATCGGACAACAAAATTCCTTCATTAGCCGTTTTCGAGAAAATCGACTTGTAAGGTAGATGTCATGCTCCCTTCAGCACGACCACCAAGAGCGCCGAAAAAGGGGGCATGTTAAAGCTATCTAAGTACACATTCATCATTTCCCTAGCCTGTTCCCAAGTATGTTATTGACCATAACATACTTGGGAACAGGCCAGTGTCTCCACGTTATTATCGAGGAGTATGTCTTCACCGGTAACTGGGTTGTTGAGGTAAGATAAGTAGTCGCTCCATGCTAAACACGCTCAGCTACAGCCTGTTGAATTGGGAACCGCCTCCAACATATTTATAGTCATGGAATTTATGAAAACCGTTTAACGTAACTGTCGGATTTCGACCAATAGGTGCTAAGTCAAAAGATTGCATCGCACTTTATAGGTTTATCTATCTAACTGAATGTGAGGAATTCTTTGTAAATTATCGATGGAACGTTAATTGTATTAAGTTGAGATAATTATCAACTACTACTACAATAACTTATGTAAAGTCTATTCTATTTTGTGTATCCACAAACATCAACTTTAAACAGGTGTAAATTGAGATGATTTTAGAATAACTAGATCTATTGGACGAGACAAGGATGGCACTGTTACCATCAACCACACACCAACAACAGGCACTTTCTGGCTTGGCTGAATTGGCAAATAACACTTTGCCCGACCCGGGAATCGAACCAGGACTTCATGCTAATCAGTCAGTTCCCATTTCTAATTCTTATATTTTTAATCGTCACTCACTGCAGGAAAGCCTGATCAAGGATCGAGGTAAACTGCAGCGAAGTCAGTGTGATGATCGATCTTGTTTGCGGGGCGATCATGTCCAGAGATTACAAAAGACTGTGAGGGAATAAATAAATGACAGTGTTTGATTTAGCGCTCGCTTGGTTTAGCTCTAAATCCTGTGTTGGTTGATACACAAAGAGGAGGCCTTGCCCAGCAGATTCACACTTGATTGAATAAAAAACTACTTGCTTGTGGACCTACTTTTTTAATGACTTCATTTTCATCTCATCATATTCATAAATCCAGCATACTTTCATAGTTAACTTTTGGGGTTGTAATGAGCCGTTTCATTTTTTATCGCCTCGTTGTCCCTCGAAGCGGGCCATAAAAGTTCCAGGGGCGTTTGTTTACTGAAACTTTTGAACCTCATTTGATGAGTTATGAAATCCCTTGACCTACATCGACACTGGCTGGTTATAAGGGCGTTAATTTTTCATTAGCGTGGCGCATCATGAGTTTACCGCGCTTTATTGGACTGGCTTCTTCTGCCCGTGACTTGGTGTATTTTTTTATTGTTTTAATTATAAAAACAAATAAAATTAAAGTGTTCAAGTAAACTTGTAACTGTTACTCATTGTTTAGTTCTAAGTTGGTAACATCCCGGGTTTACCGACTAAAAAAAAATATGATTCTAATTAGTCCGTCTGTTAGATTATCGAAAAATATTGGATACGTATTTTTTGTTTTAGCAAATCAATAAAAATTGACGAAGATAAAGCGCGTCAAAGATTTGAGTGGGGGGGTTGTGAAGTCACTCACCGGTAAAAAATGTCATACTAATGTCTTAGAATATGATGTGACACGAGTTTTCGAAGCACTGTATCGTCTTCATTATTTGTTTACGTGAAAAAAGAAAAAATACGTGTCCAATATTTTTTGGAAATCTATCTGACCGACTAATTAGATTTTTTTAGTTAACTACCCTATTGTATATGTTATAGACGATGGGTCACTGAGAAAAAAAAATATATAAAGAGAGACAAATAAAAAAATAAATCGAGGCACATTACGTTTACACGGACCACGCATTCATGCTAGAGCCTTAAGTCGACGATTAATATAATATACGTGAGTCTACAAATGTAAAGGATTTCCCGTCAAACGTAGCATGTCACGTCATTATGTATAGTACAATGAGTTTAATACATATATTTAATACTTAGGTACACAGTTTACATATAGGCATGTAGGTAAAGCGTTCTCTGACACAGGTGCTACTATATGTAAATTCTTTTAAGTATTTAATTCAAATGTTCTAATTATACCTGCTTGACGAGTCGATGAGAATAAGAATCATTTATTTGCATAAAATACAGGTGTTGTAAGTTAGTGATGTGTCCAGAATTATGTTCTGTTTCGTTCGGCCAACGTTAGCAAACACTACAGCTGACGGGTGGCTTAGGGATTTTACGCTGGGACACAGGCCACCTCTCTAGGAGCCCGCGTGGAGTATTGCCCATTCATTGGCTATAGTCCACCACGCGGGCCCAGTGCGGGTTGGTAGATGTCACACGTCTTCGAATTTTTGGTTCTAGGACATGCCAGTTTTCGATGTAATCCTTCACCGTTTTAAGAGTAGTGGTGATGAAATAATTTAAATCACACACAATAATGCGCTTGCCTGGGAACTTTGAACCTACGAATTACTGCTCTTAAATTAGGGCCGCTGCTCTCACTAGGTCACCACTGGTCTCCATGTAAAGGAAAAAAACTTAAGGCTTGTATCACGCCAATGACCTTGTGCATACAAACTACCCCTCTCGGTCGTAGATACGGACTTTAAACGGACCCATTTTTCATTTATTATAATTAAAATAATACATGTTTTTAAAAAGTAACAAAACCAAATTATTTTTCTTTGTATTTCAAAGCAGTAGATATTTTTTTAATATTATTTTGTTAAAAAATGAAGGAGTAAAATGGTTCCATTCAACGATTTGGAGGTGATTTTGTGGATTTTTTTTCTTATTATGTGATACCGATACAAAAATTATGGCTAAACCAAATTACGTGTCATATCATGTAGATTACTATCAATTTTTCTCAGATGTAATTTCTCTGTAAGTGCCGGTGAAAAACTGCTTCATCTGCACGCTGTTTTTAAGCTTTTTCGAGAGAGGAGCCTTAAGCAACGTCAAAATGATTCATACTCCAGCCAAAGTTCCCACCACGAGAGCAATAAACAGAAACATTAAGGTGTATTATCGCTAATTAGACAACAAGGCTACTAATTGTTTAATTGCGTGTGTCAAAGGGCTGGCTAGTGGCCACAGACGTGCAGAAACGCAGCTAATTGAGTAGTTGGCACCTGTAGATGAGTAGGGCGTAGTGCCACGTGGAGGACACTGATGCGACGCCATAATTTGTAGGTGTGAGTCACCACGACACATCGCGACAGCCTCACGGGTCAATCTTCAGGTTAAGCCGCGTTTATCTAAGTTGGTCCGTCGATGGTGTCCCGTGTCCGCCTATTATAAAGGTATCGTAGCCTCTGTACCTCGGAAAGCACGTTAGGCCATTGGTCCCGGCTGTATTTTGTAGATCTTTGGCAGTCGTTACAGGTAGTCAGTGGTCTGAAAGTCTGACAATCAGTCTTACCAAGTAGGTAGGTATTACCCCGTACTTACTGGGTTGTGGAGGTCAGATAGGCAGTCGCTTCATGGAAAATACTAGTACCTATTCAGGTGCACCGAATTAGACCGGAAGCCGACCCCAACGTAGTTGGGAATGTGTGTCTACGCCGTAAGTGCCAATCACAATCTGTGGTGTCATTGTATTGTAGTAAAGTATCTTGTCGCTTTCTTACATTCTCGTATGGTTAGTGCCTAAACTGGTGTCGACGGGAAATATCTTTTAGGCGTGCTGTCTTCCTAAAGATGTTTCCGTCACCGAAGCAAATGATAATTAGACAATTATAGGCAAGTCAAAATCAAAACATTTATTTCAAGTAGGCCAGTTACAGGCACTTTTGAATAGTCGAACAAATACTAAATAAACTAAGCTACAGTCCCAGTCACAAGGCATAATAACTGTGAGTGTACTGTAGTTGCCCATTCCAAAGCATTGGTCTCATGAGAAGAACGGCAAGAAACTCCATGGACACTCTTTTAAATCATAATATTGGTACAAAACTTTGGTTACATCATTCATGTTGAGATGGTATATTATGTGAGAACGATGTAGCAAGATGTGCACGATAAGTGTCCACAGTAAAGTCAAAAACATCGATTCAAAAATAAAATAAAAATTCAAACAGCTAAGAGTCTCCGAAAAATGTAAAGTATCTCCTGGGATTCCAACTACACACCTATGACTTGTCAGTCCGAGGATCAGACCACTGGGCTCTCACCGCTATCTTGTCACTGCAACATAAAAACGTTATACCATCGCATCCATCGTTCACCAACCCAACAAACCCGACCTGCATGCTTATCACCACTAAATAGCATCATTGACATTCGACATCATCATTATTTATGACGTGTGGTCCCCAAGCGGGCAGGTGAGCACTTCCCGAGAGTGTTGTTTGTCTGGTATGGAACGAGATTTACATATTGACATAATGTTTACGTGTCGATGGTATTACCGTAACAAACTGTTAAGTAGTTGACCTTGACTGGTTTGTGAACTTAACATAACACCACGCCTGTAATCCCCAAAGGATTTAACCCGCCACATTTTTCCGAAACCAATGTAACTCCTGTAAGCCAGAATCAACAGTGGCGACCACCAGAAAAGCGCCGAGACAATGAAGTTCGACGAAGACCCAGAGAAACAATTTAACTGTCTTGGATCTGAAAAGAAGGAGACGAAGGACGAAGGAGTAGGAAAAATATAATTCCCACTTTTCCGAACAGTTAGGTAGAGGTGTAAATAGCTTAGTACAACCACATTTTGCCAGTTATGTTTAAGTCCCATGTAATAGGGGGCGAGCCTATTGCCATCAACCGGGAACAATTTCGACTCCGTGGCTGACTGAGAAATTTCTGATGGAAAAACTAAATAACATTTTGCCCGACCTGGAAATCGAACCAAGGGCATTGGCCTACCTGTCGAGGCTGCGGGTTGTTCGCAAGAGATACCGCGGCCTCGACATGAAGGGCGAAGAAGGAACATGGGTAGTTTTTAGTCAGTAGAAGTCTGACACTCCCTCTCGCTCTGCCCAAGAGCGGGAGGGGTTATTTGATGATTTCCCACCCCCCAAAAAAAAAAAAAAAAAAGGGCATTGGCCTAGCGGTCTAAGGCGCTACACGAAGAATCGACGTGTCGCGAGTTCAAATCTAACTGAGTCATATCACTCTTCCCGTCGGGGCTGCGGGTTGTTCGCAAGAGATACCGCGGCCTCGACATGAAGGGCTAAGAAGGAACATGGGTGGTTTTTAGTCAGTAGAAGTCTGATACTCCCTTTCGCTCTGCCCAAGAGCGGGATTTTCCACCCACCATAAAAAAGGACATCTTCTTCTATTAAAAAAAAATCAAATCAGGCTGAAGTTGGACGCTTTTTGAACGTCAAAATTACTAAAGTAATTACAAATGTTTAGTTTGGAAGAAGCAGTGGCGTACATACTCCCCAGCAACACATCTGTGTGTCCTTATTTTTTTCACGATTTGCCAGTAACTCCAAAAACATCTCCTTATTCTTTGCGAGGCAAATAAAATCTTGACATAAAATTAGGATTTCCGGCATTTCAATAATCAAATTGAAGCCCTCAATTTCTAAGTGGCACTAGAATTTGGCATCCACAGATAAGCACACGCTACACACAGGTCACCTACTTTCGATCACGCTTCGTCCACGATGTATATTAGCACATAACCACAGGTAAGTATCTTGATACTTGGTGATACCTAATCTATTTTCCTGAGTATCAGATTATTTGACCAGCACATAATATGGCCTACATACATATTTGTCTGCCTGATACTCTATCATTATCTGTCGCTTGTTTGCAAAGCCATTTTCAGAACAAATGTATGACAAACATGTTTATTTTGTCAAGTCTTCAATACTATAGAACACTTTTAAAGTTTTTTGTTGATAGTTGGTTGACCAGGTTGGCAGCGGTAGATATAATCTGGCTAAATGCATTGTTTGGAGGATACCCCTCCTCCAAACAATGCATCTCAAACAAATTGCCCGTATGGAGCCCCTCTGCAGGATATGCGCCACCTCCTATCCTGCACAACCACTTGCACTTTTCAGGATGTACTAGAAGCATATGATACTTAGAGCTGTGCAGGTGGCTACATGCCAGTATGTCTAACACGATTTGAGATCATCGACACGTAAAGAAGAAGAAGAAGATAGTCTACTAAAATAAAACAACATTATGCCCCGCAATCCCTGAAAGTCTAAGCAGAAGATCTCGAGTGTCTAGAAATACACCTACGTTTAGCCAGTTATGTTTAAGTCCCATGTAATAGGAGGTGACCCTATTGCGATCAACCGGGAATAGTTTCAGACTTCGTAGCTGTTACTGATGAGAAATGCCTGAAAGAAAAGTCTAATGGCGTTGTACCTACGAGGCAGTCAAAAACCTGTTTTAGAAGTCTGCAAGTAAAAAAACACATTTTTTTCCGAGACCATAAATTTTAATCTGTTTCTATAACGTTTTACACCGACTACCGACCGGCTGTGTTGGACTCCGTAATATGGAGCTTACCAATCCCTTTTAAAAAAATATCCAAATTCAATATATTTTATGGAGTTATATAATATAATGGCCACCAAAAATAACCGTTATAATTTACATAAGCCAAATTTTAGTTCACATAAACCTACACGCCGTACTTATAAAATGTCGAGAAAATGTGCACGGTTCGGGTTGGTCCTTTCCTGTGGAGAAAAACCGGCAAACTCCATGGTTACTCTTTTTAAATGATTTGGTGTTTATCTCTATTATGATCTCTCTAAATCCCATAAAACTTATCTACATAATCGTACTTCTCAGCCTCGACATAATTGAACGACGTTCGTGATGTTTACTCGGAAAACCCGCGAGTGACGCATGTGTCAACAAAGGTGGACCGCAGACGCAGCCGATCGAGACGTATCATACAAGTATGAAATCACATGCGACGTCGACGCCATGACAGTTATGGATGACTTGGACATTTTTACGGAATAACACACGAGCGCTCGGTGAAGGTAACGTAGTTTTTTTTTCCTTTGCTTAAACTAGTGATGTTAAAAATGAATCTGAAAAATCAGAGGTGCGTGTCTACTGTGTCTAGTCTACCGAATTAATTTCCACTCTTTACTTTTTGTTTATGGAACAGGGTGTAAAGTTCCTCAACCCCATAGAAAAGGGAGGGTCGTCCGAAAAAAGGGTGTTGTGTCTGGTGGGCTAACTGCCCGACATATGTAAGTCGGGATTTTCTATATAGGCTAATGTCGCGGATGAAGTTGATAACGCGATGTAGGATTAGCCAATTAGTTCGCATTTGTTGCGATAGATGTCGTTGTCGCCACAACTTTGATCTGCCTTTCGCCTACCTACAGTCTTGCACAGGGGCGGATCTTGAATTTGTGGGGCCCTGGGCTAATACTGCTTAGGGGCCCTACCTAATTACTCAACTAATTGCCATTTTGACAAGAAACTGTTTTCTGTAGTGATATAGGTAGGTATATGTAATGTAATATATTATTATTAAATGTAATATATTATATTATTTTCATCACTTGTATTTTTTTCCTGGTTTTGCGATTTTTTTGCTTCCTTCGGTTAGATTCTCTTCGCATAAAATACCTTCCTTTACGTTTTTTAATGGATTTATAGCTATTTCATTCGCGTTTATATGTTCTGATTAAAAAAAGTTTCAATTTTTGCGCATTTATTTCTTTCATTTTCTCGACCAAACTGTAATTTTCTTTTTTCAGCTCCACTTATATATTTTCGAGCAGACATATTGTATATAATAAGATACTTTTCTGAAAATAAACAAAGAACTGGATAGAACTTTTAATTATAATACCTACTTTGTAATGAGTGTAGCAATTCACAAATTATCATTAAATATCGAACGAGTTCGATTCATTTAGTTTTCAAAACTGAAATAAAAATAAAAAAGTAATGTTTTATAATTCTTTTTACTTACCTACTGCCTATTAAAAGCAGGAAGTCTAGTTATGCTGAATACTTTCAATTTTAGTAAATTAGAAAAAAGGTCCGGTCCTTATAACTTTTAAGTTATCTATCACTTAGTAAACTAAACACACGCACTAAACACATTTCTAACAATAACAAAGTCAATTCGTTAATATAGTCGACGATAGCAGAAGTGCGGAAAAATAACAAAATTGCGTCGGGCGAAAAGCGGAGGGAAGTCTCCACTTCTCCAGTAATAGACAATATACACGGAATACACCGACCGAAAACAAGCGACAAGGAATTCCCCGTTCCGTTTGATAGATGCGCACACGGGTTGATTGTTGCCAACTTTATGATCGGATTTTTTATAATTCTAGATAATTTTTATTATTGATAATATCGTCTATTGGTTTCAGTTCGGTTGGGGGCCCTCTGTATTCGCGGGGCCCTGGGCTGCAGCCCAAAAAGCCTTTAAGTAGATCCGCCCCTGGTCTTGCAAGAAGTGGGTAGCGTATTACCCAGAGCCCATTGATATAAAAACTAAAGATACGGTCGTCCGAACATTTGCTCGACGCGTTCGTCATACAGAGAATCGGTGTAGTCTGCTCGTTAACGTAACCTATGTATAAGCGGCGTGGTATTTTCGAGGTATAAAGAACATAAATAAAGCTTTTAATAAAATTTACGACCGCACCCGAAGAGAACCGATCGTGCACTAGTTCACTTCGGCTTAGGAAAGACCGTTTTGGGACCACGTTCGAGGCGTCATTTTAACATGCCTTCCGCCCAGTCCTTACGCAGTAATATATAAGTCAATGCCAGAGCCCCAGTACTAACTAGGTTGTGTAGGTCAGACAGGCAGTCGCTCCATGTAAAATTTTGGTATTCAGCTGCATCCCGTTATACTGGAAGCCGACCCCAACATTCTTGAGAAAAGGCTAGGCGGATGATGAATTGGTGATGACTTCAGTTTACCTGGTTGGAGGGGAAGCAATACCTATTAAGATATGAGCAATGAGCATGTGTGGTGTAACTCTGAATTATAAATTGAGGAATGAGGATTATACGAGAACGTTGCGGTTTAAAAGAAGACGTAGGTAGTGAAAAAATTTAAAAGAGTATGCTAAGGTGGTTCGGTCATGTGGAGAGGAAGAATGAAAGTCGATTAACAAAAGGTATTTACAAGGCAGATGTGAGTGGTAACGTCGGGAGGGGACGCCCTAGAAAGACATACACTGATCTTATTGGTGCCGTTGCTCAGAAAGGACACGTGCGTAGTACTCGTAACCGGCGTGCGTATATGACCAGATGTATGAATGTGGACGAGGCAAAAGGAGTATATTTTACTCAGTCTTAAATGGTTTTTTCTTCCGCAAACAATGACGCCCAACAGCGTAACGGGGAAGTGCAGTACGACTTACTTACTTAGTGTAATTTTCCTTCCGGTTCAGTTCGTTCTGTTACGTCGGCTGTCGAGAACATTCTAGGAACCAACCGTTTCTATACGTTCGTGAGCGGCTGGCCAGGACATGGCTAGAGGTGGATCACTGTGTTGCCCAATTTCTCATTTGTAACTTTAACAGTAAATTATTTTCCTTCAAGCTTGTTGACTCGCCTTTTTGTCAATGTTCTACATCTGACTGCGAATTTGAACAATCTGCACATCACATTTTATGGGAGTGTAGTCTTTGGCAGAATGAACGTAATATTATGTTAAATAGTGTACGGGTTACATCCGGAGTTATTTACTATACGGACCTTGTAGAAACTAGAACAAATTTCCGTGCGTTCATGCATTTTTGTCATACCTATTATTGGAATCAAATATAACAGCTCACAACTTAGGACCCAGTAATATTAATGACAATAATATCCGTGGTGCTAGGCAACTGGGCCTATCCCAGTTGTATGTACGTCCCTGTGTGCCTATTGGCTTTGTTCTGTTCTGTCTCCTGCTAATATGGAGGGAAGTGGAAATTATGTTTTTCCTACTCCTCCGCTATTCTTTTCTGATTAATTTCATTGCGGGGTCCAAGACAGTTAAATCGTTTCCCTAGGACTTCGTCGAGCTTCATTGTCTCGGAGCTTTTCTTGTGGTCGCCACTGTTGATTCTGGCTAACAGGAGTTACAGTGGTTTGGGAATAGTGTGGCGGAACCAACCGTTTGTGTCTCGATTTCGAATATTTTCAATTCTTATATATTTGGAAGTAGGTTCCTCCGTTGCCGCTCGAGAAAGGTGGCGTACCTTTTTACATCTACTTATGATACAGAAGTCGAGTGATAATATAAAATTATCACTACTTATAATATATCGATGAATCCCGAACCGAGAATCGAATCGAAGACTCACCTCATGCTCAGCAGTCCTCCTCAGAAATCCTTCAGATTTTCATTGAAAGCGCAGTTCTGCTAGTGGGCTGATTAAGGCGAGGTGGGCCCGTATTTAAGATTTTTAAAACAATCTGAGACAAAGAATATAGTGTTTTAAATTAAAAAAAAATGTATTAGTTAAGGATCTTGTCTAGTCAAAATCGCTATGAGAATGCTTTAGGTGATATGTGGTGTTACGCGAATGTATGCACATAAGAGGAAGTCTGAAAATGTCGCCGGTGACTGAATTTTGTGTGGTAATAGGTTGTCGTGGTATGGGCATTTGATGCTGAGAAATGACGAAAATGTCGCGAGAAAGCTTTGATTATGAATGTGGGTGGGTATGAGTGTAGAAACGATGGATGAACTGTGTAAAGAATTATATCTATAGCTAGAAAGGAGGTGACTGATGAGATAGCGCGTAATACCTATGGAAAAAAAAGACATGCTGCGTCGATCTCAAATCAATTTGAATATGAGCAAGAGAATGATAAAATGGCTGATAATGTTAAATATCAACATGTCTATTTTGCCTATGACAGCTGACGAGTTCACCATAAAATAATGTACCTATCTATCTGTCCATCAGGAAAACCTGACGCAGGTGTAAACAAATCACGCCACATTCATGTCCTATCTACAGCAGCTGCAATTTAATGAATGCTAGTCACGTGGTACACTCCACGTGTGCCTGCCATGTTATCTATTTGTACGTATGTAGGTGGATAGGTACTACTATGTATTAAACACGAACGTCTAAATAAATACTCTGAATACTAGGAATAGTATTCAGAATATGTAGGTATTTATTTGGACGCACTACATGTGTACTTATAGATAATAGACACACCGTCAGTGCCAGGGCACACGATGCGTTGCGCCGCCGCCCGCACCGCAAAGATTTCGACGAATCGTCGGGCACTACGACCAGTGAAATTGAAGGCGATTCGTCGAAATCTTTGCGGTGCGGCGCCGCAACGCATCGTGTGCCCCGCCACTCACACGTGTCTAGTCACGTACGGTTAGGGTGCAAATCGCAATATCCTATTTCTCCACTTACGAATTAACGTGCTTTCCTAAGCACGGGATTATCATACCGCCAACTTCGAAATTTATAATGGAAAAACACAACAGAATTTTTTTCCCGACCCGGGAATCCAAGCCAAGACACCACGCATATGCTAGCGAAGGAGATGGCGGAACGTAAGAGAGATCCTCTTGTCCCTGCCGCCGCGCCGTTAAGACCGTAGGTAATGGGCTAGCTCGCCGTCTGTCCGTCTTATGACGACAGGCCGTGCCGACGCGGGCGCGTTCGTGTTCGACGCGCACGTCAAAGATATGTCAGCAACATTGCAGGGGTCCGCAAGTTCGCAAGAGATATCGCGGCCCCAAAACAGAAATGGTTAGTTAACAAGGAGCATGGGTTGGTTTTATTCTGTAAGAGTCTGACACTCCTTTTCGCTCCGCTCAGAGGCGGAGGTGTATTTTGATAGTTCCCACTCACAAAAAATGCCACACACTCAGTCGAACTTGCACCACGAGACTAACGGGACACTGATGACCATAATACTTATCTAGTGAAGTCAATACCTTAATCGCGTCGAATTAAACTTTCATTGGTTTAGAATATTTGTTTCCGATTTTTGTCAACAGACGGTGCTAGTTCAGTTTCAGTACAAATTCGCGAACGAATACGTACCGTACCTAACTATTATAACTAAAAAATCGAACTAGGCCGTCTGCTACAGATACTATAGAGGAGGTATCATAGCTGCGACGCGATAAAGCTGCTTATCTCACGTGCCCGTTATTGATAAAATACTTGTTTTTTCTATCCATCCAATTCAACTGAAATATTGCAACGTTGCTAGGTGGTAGTAGGTGCGGTGGTACCATTTGCGTTGAAAAGATACTTCTTATAGAAATCTGGTACAACTTTGTATGTGTAAATGTTGAAAAAACTGTCGTCTTCTTTCTTCAGTATGTTTACCAGCGAATGTTAAGTAATCAAGTAGGTACTTATGTGAGATACCGCAACTAAAAAGGGTACAAATATAAACAACAAAAATTTTTGCCAAAAAAACGTTACCTAAGTGATTCCAAAAAAAAAGTCAATGGCAACAAGCACAATAAAACAAACAAAAGTAACTGACTTCCGAAAGTAAAGTTATTTTTCACTTTTCAATCCCCGACGGAAAAAGAGGGATGTTATAAGTTAAACCGATATGTGTGTCTGTCTGTGGCACCGTAGCTTTTAAACGGGTGACCCGATTTGGATGCAGTTTGTCTAATGTTTTTTGGAAGTTGCAATTACATCCTCGAAGCGTGAGACAGGAGTGTACCTCATAGTACAACCAGATTTAGCCAGTTATGTTTAAGTCTCATTTATTAGAGGGCGAGCCTATTGCTATTTTTTAGAGCAGTGGTGAACTTGGCTCACCTGTATGGAAATCAGCAGCACCAGGAAATGATGCAAGGATTTTTGTTTTTTTAACGACAAAAACAAGTTTCTTTGTCGTTATGTGGATCTATAAATGTTATGTTTCAAGGTCACTGGTCAATGATAAATCATTATCACAGGTCTGGTAACCGTGGAGTGTCGAATGAGTAATCGTAGAATTTTGATAAGTTATGTTGTAAGATAGGATAGGAAGATACCACAAAGTGACATAATTTATCATTACACGATAAACTTTGTGATAAAAGACACGAATCAACGTTAGCAACAACATTTTCCTTAGTGAGGCTGAAAGTGGTGCCGGTGACTAAAACTCACTCACTTGCGATCTAAATGGACACTTTAGCAGATTATAAATTATGAATTGCGTTAAAAAGTGTAAAATCGACCTGTAATAATAGTTACTACGTCTGTGATCATTTTACGAATTTTAAGGCAATTCATATTATTTTTCTATTATTATGATCTATTTTCCTAAATGCTAAAGTGGCCATTTTGGACCTAAGGTTGTGTGGTAATCGGTTGTCGTTGTATGGACATGTGATGCGGAGAAAAGAGGAAAATGTAGTGAGGAAACTGTTGAGTTTGAATGTGTCATGATGAGTCATGAATCTTTGTTCCCATCCGGTACAAGAGTAGAGGAAGACTAACTGCCGCATTCAGATTAATGATTACTTAGGCCATCACTAACTGCCGCACTCAGAGAGCTTTGATGATTACTTAGGCCAGCACTAAGTAAAGGTTTTGACAGTTTTGTCATAAAAAAGTATGTCAAATCTTTACTAAGTGACGGCTTAAGTAATCATTAAATATCTCTGAGTACCGCAGTTAGTAAAGGCTAAAGGTTTTGACAGTTTTGTCATACAAAAAGAAAAGTAAGTATGTCAAATCTTTACTCAGTGACGGCTTAAGTAATCATTAAATATCTCTGAGTACCGCAGTTAATCAGCAATGGATGGTCTGTGTGACAGATGATATTATGGCTAGAAAGGAGGTGACTACTGACAGTGACATGACGAGTATAGAGAATTATGGAAGAAGAAGACCATACCGCACCGACCCCAAATGAATTGGGATAAGGGCAGGTGAATCATGATGACGATTTTTCTTTGTTAATCGAATGTCCAACTCTTCCCCACCTACAATAACAATAATCATAAAATATTAAATCTCCCAACTAACAAAAACAAGGAACATGGGTGATTTTTAGTCAGTAGAAGTCTGACACACTCTACCACTCTGCCAAGACCAGGAGGAGTCGTTTGATGATTAACCTCCAAAAAAAAGGGTCAGAATATTGTTACAAAACAATAGGTATTCTTAGACATGAGGAGTGAGGACTATGCAGATAAGTGTCTGAGATGGTCTTTTGAAGATTCTTTCTTCCTCGCAGATTTGTTGAATCTGTCGTCACAAGCGTTTGTCAGTTATCGACTCGTATGTAGACAAAATCTTTTTGGCGGATTTAAAAAATGGAATAGAAAAATTAAAATTAACCTATACTACTCGTACTAAGTGATAAACAAAAATTAAAAAGAATAAACCTGATATCTAAATAAATACCTACTAATTTAAAACAGCAATGATAAATATTAATATCATTATTTTAAGTACTTACGTAACCTTGTGTATGTACAAACGGCGGCGGCGGCACATACACATCAAGCTGTACACTGCCAGTATAACATGGCCTCGCTTTGTACAGATTTTTCATATAACTAGCTGATGCCCGCGGCTTCGCCCGCGTGATGTCGGTTATCGCAACTAACTTCGGTACTCAGAGATATTTAATGATTACTTAATCCGTCGATTAATAAAGATTTGACATACTTTTGTATGAGGAAACTGTCAAAACCTTTACTTAGTGATGGCCTAAGTAATCATTAAAGCTCTCTGAGTGCGGGAGTAAAAGTATTATATTTTAGTCAATGTTTACAAAAACTTGACAAATTATATACTAAAACGTTCTTCGAGAACCACTCTATCCATTGGTGAAAATAGTATCAAAATCGGTGAAGTAGTTTTTGAGTTTAACGCGAACAGACAGACAGACGGACGCGGTGGCGGAGGACTTTGTTTTATAATAATTATGTAGTGATAGTGATGAGGGATCCACGAAAAGTGGTTTTGTATAGCTTTACTAGTCGCCATGACGTGTAACTATCGAGCACACTGAGGTTTGACCGATTTTCAACCTTATTGTTAAGCGATAAGGGTGAATGTGGCAGACCCTTTTGGCGAATTTTTTTTTTTTTGGCAGGTTCAAAATCATCAAATAACCCCCCTCCCGCTTTTGGGCAGAGCGAAAGGGAGTGTCAGACTTCTACTGACTAAAAACCACCCATGTTCCTTCTTAGCACTTCATGTCGAGGCCGCGGTATCTCTTGCGAACAACCTGCAGCCCCGACGGGATGTGGCAGACCCTCATTTTAGCTCGGTGTGACAGCTATCTAAGGTATGTAATTTGCTTCACGAACACGCGTAGGTACTTGGTCCAAAATAGAATACATTTCCTCATTCATCATACGGTTGGTCTGACGAGGTTAATTTTGGTCACACAATACTTGCTGACGTATTTTCCGGTCTGGATTGGCAACCTTTGGCACGAATTCGCAGATTTTTTAGACTTAAAGTTAGGTTTTTTTTTTAATTTTAGTTTTGAACGAACAACAAGAAGAAAGGAGGTGTCCCATGCAGCCCGCGCAGCATGGCGATTCTATCTCTATTCTACCAAGAATAGACAAAGCTTTTTCAATACAAATCGGTATTCAATCTTTCTACAGTCTGTCATTTTGTCGATTCTTCCGTCGACAAAACCCGTTTCTACGGTAGTCATGGTACGCGTGCAGAAACAGAGAAGTATGGAAGAAGAAGACATGCTGCGCTGACCCCATATGAATTGGGATAAGGGAAAGAGAATGATCCATCCACAAAGTCAAAGAATTAATCATCAATATTGTATTATCCTGAGGAGCTCGTGGCTAAATAATAACAGTCGGTCGGATCGATCTTTAGGTTAAGTCGTGCTTGCCTAAGTAGGTCCCTGGATGGGTCTCCATCTCTGTGCCTAGGAAAGCACGTTAAGCCGCTGAGCCCGGTTGTCATTTGCATAATATTTGACAACCTCTAGAGGCTGGCCCGAAAGTCTCACAACTAGTCTTACCAAGGCTAACTGGGAACTGTGGAGGTCAGATAGGATAGGTTGGGCATTCAGCTACACCCAGTTGGACTGAAAGCCGATCACAAAATAGTGTAGAAAAGGCTAGGCAAATAATGAGCAAGAATTGCCAAACTTAAGTAGCAGTGGGCAGGCTCGCAGAACGGATGGCCGATGGGGCCGGAATGTTCTAGAGTGGCGACCGCAAGCCGGAAGACGTTGCGTTGAAAGGCCTCCCACTAGGTGGACCGATGACCTGGTGAAGGTCACGGCGACCTGAATGCGAGACGCAAGGGACCGGTCAATGTGGCGACACCTGGACAGGCCTATGTCCAGCAGTGGACGTCCTTTGGCTGAAATGATGATGATGAAATGAGTGTATTAATATTGACAAAATGTACCATGCAATTTTTACGTAGTCGAGCAGACTATTTCTCAAACTTCTAAAGAAATTAAGAATTCCCTTCAAAATCATAAAGATAGAAATTGAGTTAGCGTTGGAGTACTAATTGGATGTCAAACTTGTAGGCACACACAGGAAATTCACTCGTTGAAAACTATCAAAAGGTTGTTGACCCAGGTGAGACGCGAATTTATAACTTGTGGACGACGCACCGCAACGATTCAATGAATAAACATGTTTGATGCACAGTGAAACATGTTACGAATGTTTATTATGTCAAAATTTAGTGCTGCCAGGCTGTCGGCATTATCTGAGGCTTAACTGCTTAAGATAGTAAATTCTTTAGTAGTATCAGTAGTATTAGGGACATAGTGCAACGAAAAACGCATTATTATTTATTATTATTATGAGCCTATACTGTCCCACTTCAGGGCAAAGGCCTCTCCGCATGACTTCCAGTTATTTCGATCTAAGGCCAATGTGGACCACTGGTCGTTGGTCTTGTCCAGAAGGTCTCGCCATCTTCTACGAGGTCTACCGTGACGCCTTCTGACTGTGTCAGGGCTCCAGAAAGTGGCTATTTTGGCCCACAGCTCATTGGGCTTGCGGCAGACGTGCCCTGTCCAGTCCCTCTTAAGCTTAGCGGCTTTTTGAGCAACGTCAGCAATTTGTGTTTTGGAGTGCAGTGTTTGTGTTGCGTACACGGTCGGTTAGTTTGACGCCTAGAATGCTGCGCTCCATTGCACGTTGGCAGACCTTGAGTTTGGACTTTTGAATCTTTGTCAAAGATTATATTACTTACTTATTACTAATGGCAATAACACACGATACGAAAAATCGTTACGATTGGACGGTACAGCAGCAGCAGCAGCAGCAGTTTAAACTTTAAACTGTACCGTTTGAACTGTACCGTCCCATCGTAACGTGTGTAGCAGTTACATAGGCATAGTTCTGCGGCATTTGTTTGCGTTTTGGTTTTTCCAATTAGTGTATAAGATCAATTACGTATATTTATTTACGAATGGCTGCCGAGGAGGTGGTCCTCGGTTTGATTCCTGGCTCGGGTAGTGATATTAGGTTTTTACATCAGGAATTTCTCAGTAGCAGTCAAGGAGTCTGGATTTGTACCCAGTTGTTGGTAATAGGCTCGCCCCCTATTACATGGGAATTAAACATAACTGGCGAAATGTGGGTGTACTATTAGGTACACCTCTGCGGCCTCTGCGTAACCCATCGGGGATTACAGGCGTGATGTTATGTTATGAATGACTGAATCAATGTAATAAATAAATTACCTACTCACACATCAACTTGTATCAATTGAGTTTGTGAATGATTCATTAATGTATTCCTAATCAGATATGTAACTTCCAGTTGCTAATTCCCAGCAGGTAGATGATTACCCTTATCGAAAATAATGGCGAATACATACATGCCTACTTCTTGTTTTTAAACGTGACAATGATATATTTAATTACAGTGAATATTGTGATAATTGATCAATAAAGTGTGTCGTTTCCGATCATACGACGTTTTTTTATCAATTATCAGGTGTTCAGGTGATACTGTATTTCATGAATCAAATATCAAACATTTAATTTTTTGTTTTGTCTGCAGTTTGGTTTTGGATAGGGTGCTCACCCACCAATACAACCGTCTCAGTTCATAAAGGTCTCAAGAATGCCGTTTTCATCAAATAGTCACTCAAAAGACCTCTATGGACTGAGTCGGATGCACAGAACAGATTTTATCTGTTCTGTGGACGGATGTATTGGTGATTTTAATCATTATTACACAACGTCCATACAGCTGTATGGTCGTTGTTATTATATTTATTATTGCCGCGAATCCTATTTTATTACCCGACTGCGGAGAAGCCCAAAGGTAGGGTTATGTGTTTGACGTGTATGTATGTATGACCTCATCTCTGTCCTGAGGACAAGATTGAGGTCAAGAGTAGGACAATTTAATATTTAAAAAAAAACGAATCCAACCATGTTGAATTTCGGTACTTGGCATCATTCAATCGCCTACAAATTAGGGATGTTTCCTGACCAAAAAAAATATTATTCTAATTAGTCCGTCTGTTAGATTATCGAAAAATATTGGATACTTACGTATTTTTTTTTTTTTAACTATTAATTATTTGTATTGTAATTTTGTTATTGTGTGGTAAAACATGGAATGAAATTAAAGTGAAAATTCAGTCGAGTGAACCATTGATTTAAATTAAGAAAACAATATAAAAAAAGAAAATGGCTCTGTAAAGTTTAAAATAATGTAGTTTAAGGTCACAATTACCACATCCAGTGGAAGATCTCGCAGGGCTAATTAAGTAATATAAAGTTCATAAACTTTAAATTGCCGACAATATTGCTTTATTAGTGTTAGACAATGGAGTCACTAATGAATGGAGGAAAAACTATTGCGTTCAATCCAAACTAGGTAATGGCAATTTTAAACCAACGCTAATCTACACATCAACAGCTTTTACTGATTGCATTAAAATAATATAAAAGTAAGTACCTACGGTACTCATAACAAAAGGTCATTTTAATTTATGTCTGTTTGTCCGACTAATCTCCGAAATAGTTGGACCGATGTTGACGGGACTTTCACTGGCAGATAGCTGATGTTATCTTAGGGTCTAACATCTCCGTAGTTTTTCTTTTTACATTTTTTTTAGTCCAAGTAGAATTTTTAGTTTTTTGGCTTTATTGCCACAGAACAAATGAATTTTCATTCGCAGAGGACACTAGCTCCTGCAACACTATTTCAACTATCGTAGGAGTCAGAGAATCCCACATACAGTGTACATACCCCAGTAGTCTTTTTGTAATAGATTTTCAACTTTATCGCTGAAGTATTAGGTTCAAGGTTGGTTGGAAAAATTTTATTTGCTGGCGTTACTACCATGTTTTTATGTTAATAAATATATTAAAAATTTTGGTTTTGATTGTAAGTTCGCAAACAAATATTATAGAAAACTAGATGTGATCGGTGTTAAATGATTCGGTCTCCATTTTCACAATACTCTGTGACAGTCTGATAATATTATCGGACGCATCCGCCCTTCCATAATAGGTATCTAATCTTATATGTAATATCTGATAGAAATAAATAAAAATATAAGTACGCTCAGGAAACATCGGCTTTGGTATGAATCATTTTATCTTTTGATACTTGGTTTGTTTAGGCACCACGAAAACGAATCCATACTGATATTATAAATGCGAAAGTAAATCAAATCAAATATTTTTTTGCATATTAGGAGTAGATAGAGAGTTAGTACATAAATGTAACATTAATCTTTTAACTAAGTTATTTTACAATTATGGACAAACTTGGTCGGAAATAAAAGTATATTACTATTATTATTATTTTATTTAAAAACAATAGTTAGACCTGCTGTCTTGTATGGAACATGTGATCCATACTGGACTGCTGGCTGAGATGAGAATGCTAAGGGGGATGTGCGGTGTTAAGCGAATGGATAAAATAAGAAATGAGTTCATAGGAGGAAGTCTGAAAGTCCACGATACAGGAGAAATTCCTAGTGTGGGGCAACGTTTTTTTTAAAAAAAAAAAAGAAAATTTGTGTGGAAATCGATTGTCGTGATGCGGAGGAATGAAGAAAATGTCGTGAGGAACGTTTTGAATATGAATGTGGAAGGGCATACCAGTAGAGGAAGACCAAAGAAACGATGGTTGGACTGTGTTAAGAATGATATGGTAAGAAAGGAGGTGTCTCATGAGATGACGAAAAACAGAGAGGTATGGAAGAGGAAGACATGCTGCGCCGACCTCAAATAAATTGGGATAAGGGCAAGAGAATGATAATGATGATGTATTCCTGGCTGGGCTACGGTTTGTTCGCAAGAGATACCGCGGCCTCGACATAAAGGGCTAAGAAGGAACATGGGTGGTTTTTAGTCAGTAGAAATCTGACACTACCTTTCGCTCTGCCGAGAGCGGTAGGGGTTATTTGATGATTCCCCCCCCCCCTCCCAAAATAAAGTTATTCCTGGGTCGTGATGACATACAGCCCGGCTGACAAACAGACGGACAGACTGACAGCAGAGTTTCGTTGGAACCCAAAAAAATACTTAGGTTATTAAAAGAAAGTGTGTTCCTTGTCCACAAAGCATGACAGACAGATCGCCCAACAACCTTTGTTAGCAGGAATGTTGAATGCGTCAGATACATACCTATCATAATAATATATTATTATTATAATCATGAAGGATTTCTTATCAAAATGATAAGATATTATAATCATGATCGATTGATATAATTGATTGGCTTGCGAACGCACCAATATCACGTAGTGCTTCCTGTACTTAGGTACCAGCATTACTTGACCCCTCTAGCAAAGATTAAAGTGGTGTGAGAAGAGGGGTCAGGTAATGCTGGTCACAGAATGTACGTCAATACACCGAGATACCACTTCTTGCTGAAGTGTTTGTAGCCTTGTCATGTTGAGGTACTGCAAAAGCTGTTAGATATCAATGACATAGGTATAATATCACGCCCGAAATCCCCGAAGGGTTAGCAGAGGACTCATACATAGTACACACATTTTGCTATGTAATAGAGGATGAGCCTTCAACTTTTTTTTTGTTTTTTTACTTCCCGACCAGCAGCAGCAGAGAGCACTGGTGGCCCAGTGGTTGCGGCCCGACTCACAAACAGTGAGTCGTGGGTTCGAACCCAGACAGGCACGTTACTTTGTGTAATTTATTTCATCACCACTGCTCTCGAAACGGTGAAGGAAAACATCGTGAGGATAACCAAAAAATTCGAAGACATGTGACATCTACCAACCCGCAGTGGGCACGCGTGGTGGATAGCCCATCCCTCTCCTAGAGAGGAGGCCTGAGTCCCTGCAGTGGGAACATTATAGGCTGATGATGTTGACTTTGCCCGACCTGGGAATCGAACCGAGGATTCCATGCTCAGCAGTCGCACCTGTAACCACTACACCAACGAGGCTGTAAAATATATAGCGGGAAAATAGGGGTTTTAGTGCGTAACAGACTTGCAACCATAATCCGAAGGAATCTGAACGGAATTTTCTAATTGCCTCGACGCGACGATGGAAACAATCGTCTGCTCAACAAGTTACTGAGATGTTTTTATTTTTTAATTATTAATCGAGTCTTCTCTCGATCTTTATCTTGTCCTGAGGACAACGATGAGGTCAAATATGGAACGAAATAACCTAACTTAAGAAGCCTAAATTGACATTGTCTCAGCAATTATACTGCAAAACCACTGCGAAGCGGTCTGAACAAGGTAGCCTTATTTTACTTTTCAGCCAACACATTCAAAATTAGAAATGAGTACATAAGGCCTTTAAGTCTCAAAGTGGCATCGGTGACTGAAAAATTGCGTGCAAATCGGTTGTCGTGGTATGGGCATGTGATGCGGAGGAATGAGGAAAATGTCGTGTAGAAGGTTACATTTTGAGTAAGAATGTGGATGGCTATAAGAGTAGAGGAAGACCAAAGAAACGATGGATAGACTGTGTTAAGAATGGAGGTGCCTCATGCATGAGATGATGAGAAACAGAGAAGTATGGAAGAAGAAGACATCTCAAATGAATTGGGATAAGGGCAAGAGGATGATGATGACACTCAGTACCAATTTACAACGAATTTTGCGTGACTCTTAATTATTTTTTTATACCATTGCAGGAATTTCTCCTGTATCGTGGGCGCATTTACAAACATTTAAACTCACATACACAAACACACCCTTCGAGTTATAATGTTGCCCAATACCCTTTATCGACAATTTTTTTTAATGAGATTTTTATAATGTCGTTTGTAAGCAAACAATGAGAGTTCGATTTTGTAAACAGCCTAGCATAAATTATACGAGTCGTTAACGTAACGTAAATTCGGACGATTTCTGAATCGGTACGACGAATCATTCACTCTGTGCCGATTCCCGCTACATCGTACAAGATTTTGAAACAGGATCACAACAAATGAATCATCGTCACCATCTGCTTCCAGTTCCAAACCGGATGCAACTGAATTCCAGTATTTTACATAAAGCTACTGTCTATCAAACCTCAGCAATTATTTTGTAATTTAAAATTAAATATAAACATGATTGTTTTGTAAAAGTATTTTGCAGTAATTTGGATGCCAGTTGCGGTCAGATTACATATTTTTGTAATTTTATTATGTTAATGGAAAAGTGAACGTCCATACGATAATATTGAGAGTATTGTGGGAACTACGTCTGCCCACAAACTGCTCTGTAGTTTGGCAGAAGTAAAATGTACTGAATTTGACGTAATGTTCCAAATAAACACTTTTTCATTTTTTTTTTTCATCCAACGTCGACAACCCAGTTCGTATCTACTTGGTTTGGTAAGACTGGTTGTCAGACTTTCGGGTCACTGACTACCTGTAATGAATGTCAAGGATCCTCAACAAATGGCAGCCGGGACCAACAGGTTAACGTGTTTTCCGAAATGCGGTGAAACCCGGTATGTAATGGATGGGCTGTGGAGGTGAGATAGGCAGTCGCTTCATAAAAAATACTGATATCCACTGACTTACTAAGCTGGGAATAGGTTAGGCCTGGCTCGACCCAGTATAGGACATCAGAATTTTTTATTAGGCAAATGGGACAGCTGAAATTCGGTATGTTTGGTATGTATACATAAATAATAATAAATTCGTTTATTCAGGTAATTTACACCCGTTACCATTTGTCTCAATACAAGCAATATTATACATACATGAATTAAACATTAAAAATCTAGATAAAATTCATTGCAAAATTAATAGAATTACATTAAATCAATAATCATTTTTATGAAAACAATACACACAACCATTTAATTTAAAGTCAAATCAAAATACATTAAATTAAAATTCATCAACATAATACATTACAAATGAATAATATCTTTAAAAATAAATTAATAATATGTTCGAAAATTGAAACGAGTATTTTCAGTGTTGAAATCGTTCGAATTCACGTTACATTTACGTCATACGTTCATACTACGGCTTCAGCAAGAAGTATTTCAAGTATTTTGTTGTTTGCTTATAATTCGCTGAGTTTTGGTTTGTTTAGTAACACCCGTGTCATGTTTATAATTAGGTACCATTGTTTAAAACACGATTAATTTATAATGTTTGAAGAGATTTTACAGCGTGAAATAATATTTAGAATTTTGTACTAAAAGTTGAAATTTCTTTCGTGTAAAATGTGAGGTCGAAAGCATGGGGTCTTAGCAGGGGGGACTTTACCCAGCATAATGTATTCCAGTCCATAAATCCAATTTCTAAAACGATCAATCGGGTTTCCATTTGGGACTTTAGTCGGGCTGGTTTATGCCTAAATAATAAAAGCTGCTTGGGACGATGTATAGGTTAGCCTACAATTATTTATTTGAAGGCAACTTTGGTAACATACGGATGATAAAATACAATTTGTGTTATTAAAGAAAACCTTAAACTTGTATTAATAACAATTCACTTGTGCACCATTGAGCCGCGCTGTCTAGGTTGGTTCGAGGATGGGTGACCAGCAGGGCTATTGCGTATATTTTTAAATGTCAGTGGCTATCATAGTGTCCATCGATTAACTGTCAAATGATTCCATTTTGTACCAAACCATAACCATTTGACAGTTAATCGATGGACACTATGATAGCCACTAACAGTTAAAAAGCTACGCAATAGCCCTGCAGATCACCTATTACAAGCCGACTTACTAAGCTTCCTCCGTGCCTCGGAAGGCACGTTAACGTCCTGGCTGTCATATGAGCGTGCGTCGCAATAACGTCATTCGAAATTTTATGTCACTCCCTTGAAAGTAGATTCTAGATCTTTCTAGACAGTGGTTACAGGTTATATACAGGTTACTTATTACATGACAAATTATGCAATGACGCATAGACCAAGCATAAATAATACGAGTAATCTTCTCATATCAATATCACTTGATAACACGTGCGTGCAGGCTTGATAACCGCAGATAAGAGCGTTAATTTCGGAATTTCCAAATCGTTTGTGGACAAATTTATCTATTTCCGAAACTCATCGTAATTGCTTTTCGTGTTAGTATGACTGAGAACCAACTTATTGAAGGTATTTTGTGAGTCAACGATGACGAATCGAATGATATTTACTGGTGATGGCATCGTATTCCTAGTCCCATTCTGTGGTCGGACGGAACCATACGTTTTCTTCTTCCTTTCTGCATGCCCTCCCCCCTTGGTTTTTATGCTTTTGTTTCAGTGAAAGGCGACTAATACAAGGCAGATGTGAGTGGCAACACCGGGACGAGACGCCTTAGAAAGACATGACACTGACCTTATTAGTGAGGTTGTTCAGCAGGGCTATTGCGTATCTTTTTAAAATAATGTCAGTGGCTATCATAGTGTTCATCGCTTAACTGTCAAAATGGTTATGGTTTGGTACAAAATTGAATCATTTGACAGTTAATCGATGGACACTATGATAGCCACTGACATTTAAAAAGATACGTAATAGCCCTGCTGAAAGGACAAGTGCAAGTACTCGTAGCCGGCGTGCGTGTATGGCCAGGTGTATGAAAGTGGACAAGGCAAAAGGAGTATATCAGGATCTTAACAACGCTGACTCGCGAGAAGACTTGATTGCGCCATCATCTCCCACTGTTGTAGGCGACATGTGGCAGGCTGATGCGACAGTGTTCTAATGTATAAATTTTTAATTTGAATTGATTTATGTTTTGTGTGTTTTTGTTGTGACTAATTGTTATGATTTAATTTAATTGACCTCTCTAGTCCCGGGCGTACCGAAAACGGTGCGGTGGGTGCAGGCTGACTTAAGCCTTATCATTACAACATAAGGTTTAGGCTATCTTGTGCCCGCGCCGTGCCAAATAAAATTGTTATTGAATTGAATTGAATGTTGTGTATGTAATGTGACTGTGTGAATGTATTATTATTTCTATTATGAGTCAGTGATACTTGAATTAAATGATTTTATTTTTTATGTTATTAGCAGGTCGCGTTTTGTGGTGTCTACTTACCCCCATGGGAAAAGGGCGTGAGTTTATGTATGGATGTATGTTTCTCCCCTCTCCCAAGCCACGGCATTATTTACTCCTTTCTCTTTCTCCTTACACAATCCATCCATCTTTTCGGTGAATTTTGATGGATGGATAATCTCATCATCAAGATGAGATGATCCATCCATCAAAATTCACATTCATTACTCTTTTAGTCATATGTGTTTAATTATCTGCCCTCATCATATTATGTCCATACTAAGACATTTTTGCCGGTGATTAATAAACTTTGTAGTAACTGGTTGTCGAGGAACAGAGTAGACAGTTAAGTAAATAGTGTTAAGGCTTTCATTTATGGACACTGAGGTATATCTAATATGGGAAGCACGTGGGTACTGTACCTAATAGTACAAAGACATGCATGTAATACAGGGTGTAAATCAACCTATCACACACCCGTCAACCAAGCATTCTATACATCAATCTAAGTACCCCTACGCAGAATTTTTTGCTGGGAAATGACTTTTTTTTTGGGGTCAAAAATCACATTTTACGGTAAAACTCAAAGTAGCACTCTTAAAACATTGTGCTAGTGGATGCTTTGAATAATAAACGGGTCATGGAGGTAATTTAAGTAAAGTTAAAACCTGAAATACTAGTATTTACAAAAACAGCTGTGAAAAATTTGGAACTTTGACCCCCAATATCTCCGTAACTAGGAGGTTCCCAGGTATGCTCTAGAACAAAAAAATGATCGCAGTGGTGGGGAGAACAAGTGCCCTTCGTTTGCGTTAAGGGTACTTTTACACCCTATTTTGAAGTCCCATATAATAAGGGGCTCACATCACAAATTCAAACTCCGTGACGGCCACTGAGAAATTCTCAATGGAAAAACCCAATGTTGGTTAATTGGTGAAAACCTATGTACTTATATGATATGTTGTACACAGAGCTGTTAGTGAACCTATAATAATAACTAAAAATCACTTTGCCCGATTTCAGAACCTCTTGTTGTCACAAAAATCCGGGAAAAACTCTATGTGTTGCCGAGGATTTAGATTAGCAGCCCGGTAGACCATGCTACTACTTCGTTTACGTATAAGTGACAGACACATATAATTAATTGGAGGCCTAAACAAAATCCAACTAATGAATTAAAACTTTAACCCAATAGGACCATAGACTGTAGAAAGAAGGTAAGGAATCTTCATTTGAATAAAGTTCCTAACAGTAAGATCAATTTGTTTGCAGCTAGGATAAACGGTATCTACTAAAAAGGCAACCAAACCGATGACCGTACCTACAATGCACAATATGCACATCCTGTAAATGTACTTAATGTACGAGGAAAACCACATACCCATTAAAATAGGTAGGTAAGTAGATAACAAGCTTATAAACACGTGAAGACGACACTTGATGTATATGACTCATAGAGGCAATGAACTTCCTAGTACTACATCATAGCAGCTGTTTACCAGTAACATGGAGCGACTGCATCTAACCTTCACAACCCAGTGGCAGTTAGTATTGAAGTGGCATTGGCCGGTCAAATTCTCCGTAGAACCGATGACCATTGAGTAGAGACAGCAAATCGGCAAGCGTAAGGTGGTCAGGTGGGTGGGACCCCCTCAGACTCGCTGGAGCCACGGACTTTGCAGGGTGGCTGGTAGTAACTGGATGAGGGTAGCCGAGAATCGAGTTGAGTGGCGTGTGATTGAAGATGCCTATGTCCAGCAGTGGCTATAGGCTGTTGGACCTGAACAAGCTCCCTCCCGTCACATTCGACCACGTCGATGTTACAAGCCTATTGAAGGACATCGTTCTTCTTAAGGCAAGTTTAGTGGATGTGCAGAAGAAGTTAGATGCATCCCAAGATGCCGTCGCCGAGTTACGCAACGAACTCCATGAGTGGCGTCAAAAGGCAACGGTATCTGGGTCACCATCGGGTGCATCGAACGTAAACATGCGTCGCGGAGCTGGCGTCGATGTATCGTCGGCTAGTTTTGCGTCAGCAGTTTTGTCGCCGCCGTCACCGGAGAATGCCGAGTCTGCTGTGTGCGCATCATGTGCGCCCCGCTGCCCCGCTCCCGTCCCGCCGGCTCCTCGCCTCGCCGCCGCCGCTCGACCGCTCGACCCGCTGCCTGTTTCTGCAGCGTCTGCAAATTCTCGGCATTTGCCTGAAGATTTCGCAAGCGTAGTCACGGGCAAAACTGCTCCTTCTGGGAAGCCCGAGCCTGAAAAGGCACCGATCCAGGCTGATGATGGATTTGTGACGGTGTTGAGGAGGAAGCGCCGACAGCGTACCATCAAGAACCACTGCGGCACGGCTCCATCGGATCCCAACGTGCCTATTCGTGCCGCGAAGCCGAACACTCCGGTGTATATCTCCCGCTTACACTACACCACTACGGCGGAAGACATCGTGGAGTACGTGCGCCAGAAGACCAAGTACGTGGCGAGAGTACAGTTGCTCGAGTCGCGCCGCAACGTCAACTTTAAGGCGTTTGTGGTGCGAGTACCGACATGTTATCTGCACCTCGTCATGGAAGAGGACTTTTGGCCGCAGGGGGTGGTGTTCCGTCGCTTCCGCGGGCAAGTGCCACATGAACGCTCAGTGACATAGTGCACAAGTGAAGTGATACTAATATAGTTTTAAGTTTATATTTACTAACACAAACTGTATTATTAGTATGTATATTTAGGTTAAGGTATTTATCTATGGGTCTTTGTTACCTGAAAATAAATATATTCTATTCTATTCTATAAAGAAGATGAAGAAACAGGAGATAATAATTTTATTAACTTGCAGAAAAGTTAGTAGGTAGGATGCGTGAGAAGAGCAAAGCTAGGTCAAAAAAATATGGTAGCTCTGAAATTAGTTTCGTTTTGCTTTTTACTGCTCTGAACTAAGTTAGGTTTGCCTTCATTTTCCTTTCAATCAGCCCCAAGACTAGCTTTTTTAACAGAATAGATGTTTAGTTGAATCTCCTTTTGGGGTTCGCCGCTGTCGGGTTAAAAACCTCACAATTAATCATCATTCTCTTGCCAATTCCCATACATCCTTTCTTTGGTCTTCCTCTACTCGTATACCCTTCCACATTCATATTCAAAACCTTTCTCACGACATTTTCCTCATTCCTCCGCATCACATGTCCATACCACGACAACCGATTTCCACAAAACTTTGACGTCATTTTTCCCATTCAGGTAGGTACTTATCGACACATGTGGGCGCTATTTACCGTAGGTAGGTACACCAATATTCTGTATCGTTTTCCTTAAAATCTCCCAAAGCGCGTCATACTTAAACCACAATAAATATTAAATTAAATTATAGTTTATTGGTTAAATACCTCGATCCTCTATGAGCAGAAGGTCACGGCCGACTGGCAGACAGGTCTGACTTAGTGTAATGTAATTATGTATGTTAAATATTATGTGACGTCAGTAGACGCCGTCATGTGATATTGGTTGTCACAATTGTATTATGTACGGTTTGTTATGTAATACAGGATATATAACATTAGCTTTAGATTCTAGGATGCAGAGTTAACATGGATGCACAGTAGGTAAAATAGTGTTTATCCTTTTTAGTTTAGTTTTACCCTTTTATACAGACCCCAGGAAATTGACATATATTATATTGTACAGACCACAGTTTGTGGTATTTTCGACCTTCCAGTTTTAGGGCTTGGCAATCCTAAATATACCAGATGCCAGGTCATCAAGTTTGTACAATCTGTTATTAACAGATATATAATGTACTATTAATAGTACATTTTGATATAAGTGCGGAAAGTTTGTTATTGCATCCGAGGCGGATTGAACGCACGCGTGCGAAATATGTTGCATTTCGAACTTAATCGTAGTGCAATAAGAGCTAGTTTTCGAGGAAGTGTATTGAAAATTTGTTTAATAGAGTTTCGACATTATCGCTAAACAATTAAGTTCAAAGTTCATTGGGAAAATTGGACAGTTTCGGGTAGCCTTCACCGTTCTGATGTGCGTATTTTTTTAACATGTCTGTCTCCTCAGCATCGACGGGCTGCAAGAGTGCAAAGTCCTGCAGTTGGCTTGCGACCACCAGTGCACCAATTAGTCTGTCTTATTTAGGACTTCATCATCCTTCTGCCTGTAACGAGCCATTTTTCTTGTAATGCTTACACATTACAAATGGACTGCAATGCTGATGAGTAAATGGAGAAAAGGAAGTTGCCAAAATACTTAATTAAAAGAAAATACAAATAAATGGCTGGTAAAAACTGAAAAACATAACTGAACTGAAAATTGCTGCCAGGTAAGATGCCAAATAGCCACATACCACCTACGTTTATTAAAGTTTTTAACTTTGAAATCCGAAAATAAACATGACTTTCATGTCTTGAATCGTTATCTATCGTGAATTCGTGATCTTCAACATTTTTTGTAATGAAAAACGATACCTACATGGTTCATTTGTTTTGGTTTGTACGAAGGGATAGTAAAAAAAAAGGGCAATGACCGCTACTATAGTAACTTTGACTAGGTAGGTAAACTTAATCTCATGGAAAATATGGTAATACCACACTGCATTGTTTTAACTTGTTCATGGGGAAGCCCATATGGGTATGCGGCCATGTGGTTCTACGGGCATTAGATGGCATTGTTCAAAGGTTTTCTGATAACATTTACTAACCTTGTTTGAATGAAAAAGAGTTATAAAATCGAGTTTCTTCCGGAACACAGCACGTAAAACCGTTGTTCGTCCTGGCTGTTATTTAGATCTTAGAAAGTCGTTACAGATAGTCAGTGGCCCAAAGGTCTGAATACCAGTCTTAGCATGGGGTATCATATTACCCAATATTAACTGGGTTGTGGAGGTCAGATAGGCAGTCGATCCATGTAAAATACTGGTAGTCAGCTGCATCTGCTTAGACTTTTAGCCACTCCTAACACAGTAGCGAAAAGGTTAAGCAAATCATGATTGCAAAATTTTGTATCTACATAATTCGGAACCTCGACAAAGCTCTTGTAACTTCCCGTCGGGCCTGCGGGTTGTTCGCAAGAGATACCGCGGCCTCGACATGAAGGGCTAAGAAGGACCATGGGTGGTTTTTAGTCGGTAGAAGTCAGACACTCCCTTCCGCTCTGCTCAAGAGTGGGAGGGGTTATTTGATGATTATCCACAAGGCAAAAAAAAAAAGCTCTTGTAACTTGTAACACGTAAATTATACGAAGTCCGTTCGTGTTCGTTAACTAGACAAAAACTAGCTCGATTGAAAACATCTCGTTTATTACCAGTCTCATTACGAAAGCAGGATATCTCAGACGTCAGTGGGTATTGGTTGGTAGGTTTTAAAATCATTGCGCTGTTGAGGTTATTGACTTTTGATCGTAACAGAGAATATCATCTCAAGGTTGTCTGACCAAAAATAACAACACCTGGTTTCACATTGCAATGTAAAAGGTGTTGTTATTTTTTTAGGAATTGTCGATAATTTTATACTATAATGTATAAAATATTTTGTATTATATCTAGCTTTATCGATTGCGCAAATAAGTAATCCACTGCAAACAAAATCTGGCAATATGAGGTATTATTAGTCCCTGTAACACCGAGTGCGAGTGCAGCTCAAACAATGGCGTTTACTTGCACTCTTGACGACCTGACCGGCCTCTGCCTTTGCAAAACTCCCTCTACCTCTGACTGCCTCGTTGTTCGAGTGGTCGCAAGCGCACCTGCTGGGGATGAGGTCCTGGCTCCAATTCTGGGGTTGGGCAAAGTACTATTGGGGTTTCCCATCAGTTATTTCTCAGTAGCAAGTACGGAGACTGGTTGAGGCAATAAGCTCTTTTCTTTTACATAGTACTTTATAAATAATACTTTATAATCTTTTACATAGGACTGGGTAACCTAAAAACTTTCAGGTAGGACGAACCAATAGATTAAGAATATGAGCACGACTGGATCTCAAAAACTGGCCAATACACAGGACTATACAGGGTGTAAACGAACCCTTCACGCATCCGTCAACCAAGCATTCTGTACATCAAACTAAGTACCCCTACGCAAAAATTTTTACTGTAGCACTCTTAAAACATTGTGCTAGTGGATGCTTTGGATAGTAAACGGGTCATGGAGGTAATTTAAGTAAAGTTAAAACCTGAAATACTAGTACATATTTACAAAAACAGTTGTGAAAAATTTGGAACTTTGACCCCCAATATCTCCGTAACTAGGAGGTTCCCAGGTATGGTCTAGAACAAAAAAATGATCGCAGTGGTGGGGAGAACAAATGCCCTTCGTTTGCGTTAAGGGTACTTTTACACCCTATATAAATAGCTTAGCTTTTATATCATGTTCTCTAGATAAAAACTGATCGAACAGCTGCTGTTAGAAACAGAAGGGCAATCTGGTCATGATCCTATTGACCGTCTGTCATTGCCGGGAGCAATAACCCACCAACCAAATAAATACGTCATCAGGTTGCACTCATACTGTTTACTACAAGGGATTTCATGAATATGAGGAATTAATAATATTATACATGTTTCGGATACGGTTACGGATATAAAGTTATTTGGGATTAAGTATCCGATAGTTTCGGATAATTTTGGGTACGGATTAGATTAGAACCTTACAATCCAATCTGACAGCTGATTCAATAAGTGTCGGCTCGGCCGGGCAATACAAAGTAACACGGTGTTACCAAATCTAAAAATATTTATTCCTAAAATTTTAATCATAAATCCTGCCAATTACTTGAAAATAAATTCAAGTAATTGGCGGGATTTACCCGCCAATTACTTGAAAATACCCCTAAAATAAAGAAGAATAATTTAGACTCCGCCTTTATCCGAACCTAAGTACCTATACGAAACTTTTAAATCGGTTTCGGTTACGGATTTTGTTATTTCGGATATCCGATAGTTTCGGTTACGGTTATGGAGCTCCATAACATCCCTGTTTACTACTATACTACGAGAATTATTTCTGAACGTTACTCAATGGAATTTAATAACTCCGCCTACTTTCGAGAAACACGTGAGTAATCGTGTTATCTTATAAATGTTTCATTCAGATTCGCTGTAAGTAAATAAACAACACCGTTTTGTTCTTGAAAATTATGAAGAATTCGTGGTACGCCTCTCTAAATATAGATAGTTCTCTAAAGATAGGACGTTGCGGATCTTGTTTTAGTATCATCATCTGCCTAGCTAACCGGCTTGCGTGTATGACCAGATGTATGAATGTGGACGAGGCAAAAGGAGTATGTAAGGATCGTAGCAGGTGGTGTTCTGTGGTTTCTGCCTACCCCCATGGGAAAAGGGCGTGAGTTTATATACGTATGTATCTGATCTAGCTTTTTCGCAACGATGTTTTCGTTTTATAAGTGCACATGGAGGCCTTATGTGAAATAGATTTTTGATTTTGATGTTTGGATTTCAGTCTGACCAACTGCAGCTGAATTTTTAACCGACTTCAAAAAAGGAGGAGGTTCTATGTTCGTGTGTATGTATTTTTTTTTTTTTTTTTTTATGTATGTTACCTGATTTCTCCTCCATTTGTGAACCGATTCTCAAAATTCTTTTTTTTTGACCTACACACCACAGTGACTGGGCAGTAACCCTTTTTTTTTTTTTTTTGGGGTGTGGGAAATCACCAAATAACCCCTCCCGCTCTTGGGCAGAGCAAAAGGGAGTGTCAGACTTCTACTGACTAAAAACCACCCATGTTCCTTCTTAGCCCTTCATGTCGAGGCCGCGGTATCCCTTGCGAACAACCCGCAGCCTCGACAGGTGGGCAGTAACCCTTGGTTAGATTGGTTGTCGTACTTCCGGGAGTCGGACTACTTGTAACGTCTGTCAAAGATCTAAAAATTACAGCCGGGACTTGAAGTGCTTTCCGAGGCAGGGAGGAATTTCGGTGTAAAAAATGGTTGCCCATCTACGACCGACCTTGGCCACCTTGGATCGACCCGCGCGGCTGATTTTATTTCACCAAGAGTGCATGCTTCCGGCCTTGCTGAAGTGTTAACACTTTTACTCTGTAGGTAAATGGTAGACTGAACTCATTACGTTGTACGTTATTAATAAAAACAGTGTATTCATAATGTTTTGATTATACGAGTAAGAGTACACTAACTATGTAGGTACATTAAATAAAAACTATTAAATTCAAGAAACTATAAAAGGTCATCAAAAAAGTACTCCTCAACGCTGTCAGCCGGAAATGTGCCCAAAAGACTGGCAGCATTGCCACGTTGTACTAACCTCTGCCCAAAAACCAGCCCTTGGGTCACGAGAAGCGTCAACTAAGCGTTTTGAAATTTCCTTAAACAGGCTATGAGCACTCGAATCGGACCCCATGGCCCCAGAGTTTCAACCCCAAACGGCTCGAAAATATAGAATCCACAAAAATAAAAAGAGAAGAGATATTATAATTAAATAACTACCTACCTAAGTATTATGTAGCGAGTGGATAGTTGGTGTTGGCATAATAAGTAAAATTTTTATCCTATTTCCTTGAACGCACAATAGTTCATGTGCACCTAAAACTGAAATAATTCGGCTTTATGTAAACATCCTAATGTCCGCGGCTTCGCCCGCGTGGTGTCGAGGCTTCGTGTGACCACACGGCTGGCTCTTTCTTTGGACAAAGAAAATAACATTGCCATTCAACGTGGCAATGCTGGCAGCCTTCTCGACACGTTGCCGGATGACAGCTATGTGGAGGAGTACTATGACGCCTAAGTGGCCTATTATCGTCATTGAGGTACTTAGTTTTAGTCCCTTTTTTGTAAGTTTTTTTATAGTACCTAAGTATTTATCGGATTCTTTAACAAAACAATAGGGATGTTTCCTGACTAAAAAAAATATGATTCTAATTAGTCCGTCTGTTAGATTATCAAAAAATATTGGATACGTATTTTTTGTTTTATCAAATCAATAAAAATTGACGAAGAAATAACGCGTCTAAGATTTGAGTGGGGGCTTATGACGTCACTCACCGATAAAAAATGTCATACTAATGTCTTAGAATATCACGTCACACGAGTTTTCGAAGCACTCTATCGTCTTCATTGTTTGTTTGCGTGAAAAAAGAAAAAATATGTGTCCAATATTTTTTGGAAATTTATCTGACGGACTAATTAGATTTTTTTTGTTAACTACCCTTAAGCAACTGAAGCAGTCTGTTTAGCTCTAGTCTAGACAAATCATCAACAAGAACTATAGATCTGGTTGTAACAATAGGGCAATGTCTGGCATCTCATTATAATTGAGGAAAGAGTCACCGCTTCCAGTTGAACTGTTCACAGACCGCACGGCCACAGTATAATGTTCGGTGACTTCCACACTAATCTGATACTTCCGCATTTTACAGGCTGATTCATTGATCAGAGCAGTGGTGCCCCAGTGGCACAGTAACGGTCCTGATTAACGAGTTGTAGGTTCGAACCCAGACACGTGCATTACTTGCTTAGTGACGCATTTAATAAATCTGTTCTTATAAGTAAGCAACAGTTATTACATAAGATTTAAACTTAACGGCGAAATGGTTCGAAAAAAATGGAATGGAAAGGAAAGGAAGATGATGATGGTGTGATGATGATGGGAGGATGGTTGGAAAGGTTTCTCGTTTTTTTGTTTTACTGAATGTATTAAAATATCTATTAGTTCATTTAATTCTATCTGTATATATATGTACTGGTATGCACCTGTTTATGTATTATGTTTACAAAATGGTTTTATTCTTATTATTATTTATTTTTTTGTACTCTACCACAGTGCTGTCCTATTTGACCCAAAGGTTGACTGGTAGAGAATGCCTTGTGGCATTAAGTCCGCCTATGTACCACTTTTGTACATGAAGTTTAAATAAATAAATAAATGTGCGAGTATTATTTAAAATTAACCTCTGCCCAACTGAGCCTTATCCAGGAAAATACTGAGAACTAGGCGACAATTTTATAATTTGTATATAGTTGTGGATAATTTGAGGAAGAATAGTTGGATATTTTTATCAACTATCAATTTTCCTGATTATGTTACCGAGTGATAAAATGCAATACCGAACATTTATACTCTCTAGCTAGGTTGTCATCAAATATTCTATTCTAATTGTGTTTTTCTTCGCCAAGTTAAGAGAGCTGACGAGTCCTTGAGAAGCATTGGTACATAGAACAATGCAGCGTCTGTACGCTGCATTAGAATGCTTACAAAAATGGTAGATTTTGGTTCAGGTTAGATATGGTACATCAGGCTGAAAGTGGCAGCGGAGCGCGTCAGGGAGAAAGACTGTACCATGGCGACCTGATGCTGCTTTAGGAGGTCCCAGCGGGAGATAGATCGGGGAGTCTGTCCTCGTCACATTGCAGGGCCCTCATGAGTGGTGGCGATGTCTTAGGTGAGCCCGAACATTGCCTCAGGAGTTTCGTCCTCGGAGGCGGGCAATCTGGATGGATCGAGAACGTTATGTGTAGCAGTTCTCGCTGTTCATCTATCTGTCAAGATCTTTTCCTGGTTCCTCACGACCCTGGTATGATAATGACGAGTATTTTGAACTGTCAGGGCAAAGTTCAAGGCTTTTTCGTTCACGTTCATGAACGAGACGAAACAATGGTGAGTTCTTCTCAACTATGTATTGTTTTTTTTTCAATCTTAACCGTTTTTTGTCCGTCTAGCGATGGTTTGGAGTTAGGTACTTGAGAATTGTATTTTGGAAATTACAAAACAACATTATTAGAAGTATGAATATTAAAGTAAGTGTCTGTCTAGATTGTAGACCAAAGAAACGATGGATGGACTGTGTGAAGGATGATATGGCTAGAAAGGAGGTGACTGCTGAGATGACGAATAATAGAGAAGTATGGAAGAAGAAGACATGTTGCGCCGACCCCAAATAGATTGGGATAAGGGCAGGAGAATGATGATGATCTGTGTAGATTGTAGAATAGTTAATTTAGTTAATTAGGTATAGACTAGTGTTTCTATAGTCTAGCATTCATAATTCATCTTTGATTCGTTTTTGGTAAAATGACTGCTATCGAAAAAGATTAGTTGGGTGGGAATGGTTTTAATACGCGATAAACTCAAATAAATTATGATTTATCATCATACAAATTAACAATCAACAGCCTCTTTCCTTATTCGGTTAAGTGTTTCCTTCCGTTCGTTGCGATAAGTACACTTATTATGACAACATTTTGTCGACCATATATATTTGCTACCTAAAGTTAGACACTGTACTCGTAGATCCTGTTCCCCAGCTGAACTTTAGTCTCTACAATGATCTCCACATCTCCACACATGTGTCGTCAGTGATGACTCTGCGTGGTAATAGGCTATTTCACCAAAAAATCTAAAATCTGTTAGATTATCGAAAAATATTGGATACGTGTTTCTTGTTTTATCAAATTAATAAAAAAATACGAAAATAAAACGTGTCAACGATCATAAGTGGGGGCTTGTGACGTCACACGACTTGACTTTCGAAGCACTGTATCGTCTTCATCTTTTGTTTACGTGAAAAAAGAATAAACGTGTCAATGTAATGTAATAATAAAAATTAATGCTCTTTATTAACCGATTTCCAAAAAGGAGGAGGTACTCAATTCGTCTGTTTTTTTTTTGTATGTTCGTTATCGGATATCTCCGTCATTATTGAACCGATTTTCAAAATTCTTTTTGTATTCAAAAGAGTATAATCCCGTGGTGGTCCCATTGTCACCAAGTCAGGATATGATGATGAAAACCCTGAGAAATCGAGGGCAACCCTCGAATTTTATAAACACACATTACGTTTTCCATAGTTTTTGAAGTATACTGACATTACGCCAGTTGCGTCTGTACCCGGTTGGGAGCAATAGGTTCACCCCCTATTCTTTTTTTTTTTAAAAAAAACATTGCCCCACACTAGGAATTTCTCCTGTATCGTGGGTGCGTTCACAAACATTTAAACTCACATACACAACCAATCACCCAGACCCGAAACAATTATCTGTAGATCATACAAATATTCGGGGATCGAACCCGCGACACGCAGCGCAGCAGTCCAATTGCTCAGCCACTGCGCCAACCGTGTCGTCATTTTATCACATAGGATTTAATCATAACTGGGGTAATATGGAGAAAATAAATAAATAAATGGAATGCAATAGTAAATTAGTAATACAATTGTATGGCTATGTAGCACGTTCGATGCAGGCCGCTCGTTTGAACAAGTTAATTACCTTGAAAGTTTTCCTGGGTGACTGAATGCAGATGTGTTTACCTTGATTCATCATGTCGTATTCTTGTCGCTTACGTTTACTATTAATCAATTACTGCTGTTGTTTAAGACTGTTTCCATTCCTTATCTGTACAAATAAATACTCGTAAAATTAAAGTGTCAGTTTGTAATATCAAAATAACTTTTTACCTTTTTACTGAATGAAAACAGAACCTCTTTTTTTAATTTTTGTCTGTATGTTTGTTCCGGTTAATCTCAGAAACAGCTTGACCGATTTTGATGAAAAAATGTAAACCCTCGATATTGTTAAAAAAATATGATTCATTGAGTAAATAATGTTTTTTAGAATAATAAAGGAGATTTATGATATTTATTTAGATTTATTACACTATTTATAACCTTTTTTCACGTGTAAAAAGGTCGCCAGGCACAGTTAGTTCTGCCGCAAACCATGCCCAATGAGCTGTGGGCCAAAATAGCCATAGAACTTTCTAGATCTCTGACACCACCAGAAGGCGTTGCTGTAGACCTCGTAGAAGATGGCAGGCTGATCTGGACAAGAATATAACTACCAGTGGCTCTCATTGGCCCTGGATCAAAAGAACTGGTCATGAGGAGAGGCCTTTGCCCAGGGGTGGGATGATACAGGCCAACAGTATCGTCAGTATTAAGCTCGCCCCTATTTACCTTAATGGGAATGGGACGTAAACTTGTACTGTCGAAATGTGGGTGTATGTACAACAAGTAAAACACCTCAAGTGAGTTTAATGCATATTTTTTTCTGTTTTTTGATTGACCTTGTTCAGAAAACATCTGGGTTTAATTTGACATTTCCTCTTTTTTTTACACCTGACCGCACTTAAATGTACTTGCGTATGAGTATAATGACACATCTGTCAAATCGGACAAGTCTATTAATAGCGCTGGCATTTTATGTGACGTCAATCATGACGAGATTATTAGAATGCAGTAGAATGTGTGTGTAACCTTCATTGTATCGCAGGTGTTAGGTAAGTTAGTGTTTCGTGAATTTGTGGAAACAGTTTTAGTTTAGCCTAAGTAAAATAATAATGAAAAATGATTATTTTCCAGGTTTGATGAATCCCTGAGGCCATGGTCTTAGAGAGGACGCCGGAGTCCTTGCAGTGGGAACATTATAGGCTGATGATGATGATGATGATAGCCTTTGGACCTTGTTGTTATTTACACTAGACTAGGCCCTTGCGAGAGAAGTTGGTGGCAATAAAAACTGAATCAAATACACTGAAGTCATCGACTTATGAAGCATAAGTAATTTTTCAACACACTTGCTCATAAAGTGGCTCTAATTTCACCGCAATTAGGCATATAATGACACCTGTAATCAAACTGTGAATTTTTCATTACCATTATTCACAAGTGAGTTATAGGTTTTTTTTTTAATTTTTTGGTTGAGTTGCTCTGTTCTTAAAAAACTTTCGATACTAAAAAGATTGTGTTCAATACTACAAATAAATTAATGTACCTATTCCTTGCTCATTTCATGCAACTTTGAATTTAAATAGATAATTTCAACTTATACATACGTTTTTAATAAATAAAACTTTTGTTTTCTCTGTAATAAAAAAAACTTTGAATTCCCCATTTTGTACGTGACTGCAACACTATCCGCGGAAAGCCAAAAAAAAAAACTTAATCTTTTAGTCTATAGCCGATCGCCATTGTTAGATGCGCGCTCAGGATAATTTATTAATTTTAATACATAATTTCAACTTGTGTATACGTTTTCAATAAATAAAACTTTTGTTTTCTCTGTAATAAAAAAACTTTGAAATCCTCATTTTTTACGTGGCTAAAACACTATACGCAAAAAGCAAAAAAAAGAAACCTCATCCTTTTAGTCTATGGCAAATCGCCATTGCAAGATGCGTCATTTTAACTGTTGAAAATATGTTAAAAATGATTTTTTTGTGTTATTTTCTTCACAAGTGTGTTGAAAAACGTCGTATGATACACGTGTGTATTGATGATTACCGTCCTCGGCTCTCTTAAGACCCTCACCTAACGGCTCGGGTCTCAAAGGCGCCTCAGCGGTAATCACCAACGTTACACACTTATACCATAATGTACTATTTCACGTTATGGTGTTTCTAGAAGTTGGTTTAATTTTTTGTTAAACAGTTTTTTTTTGTGGATTGGGTTTTCGCTATCGCTTTCCGTTGCAATGTTTTATTGATGTTTATTTAAAGAATTCCTCGATGCACGGTAATAAAGGCCCGGGCCAGACTGAAAGTTGAACAATAAAAGATTCCTTTCATTCAAGTGGTGCATTCCGTGTGGTATTTTCAAGTGTGTACCGTCATTGATGCAAGTCGTTTTGAACGAGATTTTTGGCTCAAGGCAACCTTAAAGACCGATGTACTGTCGACAGAGGAACAAAGGGATTTTGCAAAGCTTTCTTCTACTACCGCACTCATTGTCGATAAACATAACAAAACGCCACGCTTGTCATCATATGCCTAGCCTTTTCGCAACTATGTTAGGGTCGGCTTCCAGTCTATCCGGGTGCAGCTGAATTCCAGTATTTTACATGGAGCGACATCTGACCTCCACAACCCAGTTTTTACTGGGCAATACCATACCCTTTGGACTGGTTGTCAGACTTTCAGGTCACTTAGTACCTGTAACGACTGCCAAAGATCTATTTTTACAATTATGGCATCCGGGACCGTCCAGTTTGACCTGCTTTCCGAGGCACGGGGGAAACTCAGTATATCTACAGACCAGTAGAGTAATTAGCCAGTGGCAGTAATTATTAAGTCACGAGCTCCTCGCTCTCGCGAACGTCACGCTTGTATTTTCCGAAAATGGAAAAGAATATGGGGATATACTACCGCGTTTACTTTTCAACCTTACAACTCAGTCAGCTGAATATAATGCGTTTCAAATAAGAATAGGAACGTCAGTGACCTGTGTTGGTATACTAACGGATGTACCTCTGCCTAACCCGTTGGGGATTACAGGCGTGATGTTATGTTATATTATATTTAATCTACACTCATAATATAAAGAAGACCAATCCAACGGGTTTCCTATAAGGAAACAAGGCGTATAATTCCGAGAAAGAGTGTTGAACTTTCTAAAATACCAGTTTATATGGGAATACGGAAGAAAAACCAGCCTTGAAGATGGATGCTGTGTTCGTTCTTGGTTCAGTTTTTATAACGTTTCGCCTGGGAAACTTTATTTATAACTAGCGGACGTCACGCGGTTTCACCCGCGTAGTTCCCGTTCCCGTGGGAATACAGGGATAAAAAGTAGCCTATGTCACCCGCGGATAGTGTAGCTTCCCAACGGTGAAAGAATTTTTGAAATCGGTCTAGTAGTTTCGGAGCCTATTCGCTACAAACAAACAAATCTTTCCTCTTTATAATATTAGTGTAGATATCTACTGACGGTACTTTCATACAAACCTACAAGCTTGGCTCGCCCATATAACTATTGTTGTTGGAAATTAAGATCGCAATAGCGGTCATTGCCCTTTTTTTTGGAGTATGTGAAGTTATCAAATGACTCTTCCCGCTCTGGGCAGAGCGGTACGGAGTGTACTTAAACACAAACATAAATAAATAATTAAAACATGTAGTACAGTCAAAGCCCAGCATTTTCTGACCCCTCTTCTTACACCACTTGCCCACTTCTTCTTTATACGAGGGGTCAGGTAATACTGGGTACTGAATGTACCTTAACGAGTTAGAAAGGGGGAAAATAATTAAAGTGGGTGAAAAACTTTTGTACACATCGTTGTTGTCAACGGGAAAAGTGCCGAGCACGTTTAACAAGGAAAATTAATAACAATTAATTTTCCTGTAACCTAAATAGCTGTTTTTTTAAGATAAAAGTTAATACTCATTTCCTAAACAGAAAGTAGTGTTACTCAATACTTTATTGCATTCCACATGTAAACTTAGGTGGTAAATTTCCGTCGGGGCTGCGGATTGTTCGAAAGAGATACCGCGGCCTCAGCACAAGAGCTAAGAAGGAACATGGGTGGTTTTTAGTCAGTAGAAGTCTGACACTCCCTTCCGCTCTGCCCAGAACGGGAGGGGTTATTTGATGTTGGGCTACTAGCTTTTCAAAAATTATCTTATGGGAGCATTTTAAATATAGCCGCGTGCGCCCCGCGTGGTGGATTATAGCCCATCCCTCTCTAGAGAGGAGGCCTGAGTCCCTGCAGTGGGAACATTTTGGACATCAGTCGACTAAATATAAACTTATGTTCTGACTACCACTGACTGTTTCACACTACAAATAGTTAAGTGAAGGCAACATTGACTTTCAAATAAATCAAGGAAAAACGAAACAACAGCGTGTTGTGTAAACGTTTCATTGACCGCGATATCAGGCCAGCTGCTAATGAAGTAAACGCGAATTCCGACAATTTTGATTATTTCTACAATCATTGACCTGACGGTGTTGATGACCTGATGACCTTAGACGTAGAGCTACGTTGTCCATCGTTGTATACATTTATCTGGATTGCAAAAATATAACATAACATCATTAAAACACACGTGTAATCCTCGTAGGAATACAACAACTACATTCATTTATTTTCAGGCAACTTTGTTCCAAAGAACCTTACAGAATTAACATCATCATCTGCCTAGCCTTTTCCCAACTATGTTAGGGTCGGCTTCCAGTCTAACCGGATGCAGCTGGAGTGACTGCCTATCTGACCTCCACAACCCACTTAATACTAGGTAATACGATACTCTTTGGTAAGACTGGATGTCAGAATTTCAGGTCACTGGCTACTTGTAACGACTGCCAAAGATCTATACAGGGTGTAAATCAACCCATCACACAGCCGTCAACCAAGCATTCTGTACATCAAACTAAGTACCGCTACGCAAAAATTTTTGCTGGAAAACGACTTTTTTTTTTCGGTAAAACTCAATGTAGCACTCTTAAAACATTGTGCTAGTGGACGCTTTGAATAGTAAACGGGTCATGGAGGTAATTTAAGTAAAGATAGAACCTGAAAAACTAGTATTTACAAAAACAGCTGTGAAAAATTTGGAACTTTGATCCCCAATATCTCCGTAACTAGGGGGTTCCCAGGTATGGTCTAGAACAATAAAATGATCGCAGTGGCGGGGAGAACAAGTGCCCTTCGTTTGCGTTAAGGGTACCCTAAATATGGCAGCCGGGACCAACAGCTAACGTGGTTTCCGAGGCACGGAGGAAACTCGGTATGTCGGGCGATCCCTTACAGAATTAACATAAATATGATAAAATACAATTAGCATCATGCATCATTTGCATTCATTTTTATGTAGAGGTGTACCCACAAGCATTTCGCCAGTTCATTATGTTTAAGTCCCATTTAACAGTGAGCCTGTTGTCAGTTTGTCATGAATCGGGCGCAAATTGAGACTTCGTGGCTGCTACTGAAAAATATGTGTAACATTATCATCTACCTGCCTTGTCCTTACGTCTGCCTTTTCCTCAACTATTTTGTAGTAAGCTTCTAGTCTAACCGGGTGCAGCTCAATACCAGAATTTAACGTGGAGCGACTGCCTATCCTATCTACAACCCAGTTAGTACTCGGTACTTTATGGGAACCCTTGCTAACAAGATCAGAGAAGGGTTAACGTGCTTTCGGCACGGAGGAAACTCGGAATGTAGTGGGTGGTCACCCATCCAGACACGTATCAACTGAAGCTTGACCTGAAAGATCGACCCGAGTGGCTGCTATTATTTAGCCACGAGCTCCTCCTACTATTTTAGATCTATTTTTAGTTTAAAATTGAATTCAAATAGTATTCTCGAATTTTAAAAGCCAAAGCTATCTTCGTCCGCAGTCACATAACAAATTGTTAGGTATACCAAAGAGGTTCAACCAAAACAGGTTGTTCAAGATTTTGTTTGCTATATTTTTAGATATCTAGCTGGCAGGTAGATTGTCTAAAAAACATCACATAATGACTATCATCAAACGAGCATGTGGAAAAAACTGGAGCCATTAGAAAAAACTCGTTTGGAGGTTTTTTTTGGATGTATTTTTACCAGATGAAACCTATATCTGCTTTTACAAATAATCTGATGTAGAGAAGATATTTTATTGAGTTTTCAATGCTGTCAAGAAAGTTAAATATACAAGCTATAGTTTTGCAATTGCGTCATATTCAAGAAGGTGCAATAAATGATGCTTGAGCCGATCTCGAACCAATTATAAAATGGGTAGATATATTTTTATTTCTTAGAAACGGATACCATTAAGTGCGAACCACCCCTGTTAAAACTCCCCGTCTAATTCTCGCCCATTTATTCCATAATATCTTATTCCCTCATTAATTCATCATCATTCTCCTGCCTTTATCCCAATCTATTTGTGGTCGGCGCAAATGTTACAAGTAATAGAGAAGTATGGATACTTCTCTATTACTCGTCATGTCAGCAGTCACCTCGTTTCTAGCCATATCATCCTTCACACAGTTCATCCATCGTTTGTTTGGTCTTCCTCTACTCTTATAGCCATCTACATTCATACTCAATATTTTCCTCACAACATGATATGTCCATACCACGATAACCGATTATCGAATTTCTTATTCCTCAAACCATGGTATGGAGGTTATTCTGAAACATTGTTAAATTTTTAACAACTAAGAAAACTGCGTATGTAAATTATTGACCTGGTACTTACCGTTATTTAAATTGATTACTTTTTATGTACTTGTGACAACCTCCTGAAAGACGCAGATGTAAAACTGCACCTTGTATACTTAACCTGTATTGTTAAATTATTCAACAAATTATATTTATAAATATTTTACCTACATGAAGTCAAACGCCACTAACAGGTACTCTCATCACCATCGTCATGTCTATTAATGTTCCCACTGCTGGGGCCCACCCAGGCCTCCTCTCTTCGGGAGGGAATGGGCCCAGTGCGGATGGGTAGATGTCACAAGTCATCGAATTTTTAGTTCTAAGACATGTCCTCACGATGTTTACCTTCATCGTTTACTAAATTAAATTACCTATAATAGGAAATGAGTCATCTTCAAAAAACATTCGATATGAGTATGACAAGCACACACAGGTATTTATTTAATACCTGGAAATGAATATTTAACTAATCAACCGCATTAATTTTAATGATTGTGTCATATTTGATAATACTAATGTTTACATTATTGACTAATAAAATATGTACAAAACCTACAATTATATGGGTTTCCCCGCTTTATTACTAGTTATGTGTACCTACCTATCTAAATTCTTTTTACTGCCACGTGACCTACTCCGTTGGTTATTTGTGATAACGAGCTCAACTGCTGAGCGTCTGTTGAGGTCCGAGGTTCAGTGCCCGTTTCGGGCAGAAACTGCCTTTTTTAATTGCTAAATCATCACTTAATTCTGGACTCATTTTTAACAGATTGGATTGGACGGAGAAGGCAATTGGATGGATGGATGGACGTTTGTTACTCTTTCACGCAAAAACTACTGAACGGATGTGGATGAAATTTAGAACACATATAGTTTATAACCTGGATTAACACATAGGATACTTCTTATCCCGGTAGTACGATCCCGTGGGACAATTATCGAACTCCACGCGGGCGAAGCCGCTGGCATAAGCTAGTAGTACCTACCTACTACCTATACAGGGTGTAAATTAACCCATCACACACCCGTCAACCAAGCATTCTGTACATCAAACTAAGTACCCCTACGCAAAAATTTAATTGCTGGGAAACGACTTTTTTTTTGGGTCAAAAATCACATATTACGGTAAAACTCAATGTAGCACTGTTAAAACATTGTGCTAGTGGATGCTTTGAATAGTAAACGGGTCATGGAGGTAATTTAAGTAAAGTTATAACCTGACAAACTAGTATTTACAAAAATAACTGTGAAAAATTTGGTACTTTGACCCACAATATCTCCGTAACTAGGAGGTTCCCAGAGCAAAAAAAATATCATAGTGGTGGGGAGAACAAGTGCCCTTCGTTGGCGTTGAACGGTACCAAAATTCGCACATTGAAATTAATTGCGTTGTGGTCAAAGTTTTTTGTTATTTACTGTGTTTTAAATACTTGTTGTTGTACCTATAACTACATACCTAGTTTATAACATTTTACTCTATGCGCTGCTATATTGTTACTTAAAATGAAATATTGTAAAATTGGGCCATCTGATATCATAATATTTTCAACCTTCATTTTCATTTAATTTTCTTCACCAAGTAATGAATGTTGACTCAGATTTTGTTCGACGAGCACACATGGCGACATTTTCCCTGCTAAATATTTCCGGTATCACATGGTGTGACTGTTCCTAAATTACCCCAGGCTGATAAAATTTTCGTTTTTCCTAAATTATAATGATATTAGTATTTACAATCGGTTTCCGTTTGTTTTTGTTTCGGAAAGGCTGCGCCCCTCCCCGCGCGACTCTGTGAGATCCGTCCCAGACTGGTCATCTCCCCACCGACTAAGAGGACTGAATTCCCAATTGTGGGCAGCCCAGCCCCAGCTATCAAAGCTAGAGACTGGGATATACAAGTGACGTTAATATTGGGAATTCACAGTTAAGACATATAATAATAATAATAATTCAATACAAAAAAAAAACACAATATATATTTTATTTTAATATATATATTTTTTTTTTTTTTTTTATTTTAATATATTTTTTTGTATTTTTTTTGTGTTTGTTTTTGTTGTTTTCATTTAATAATATTTCATATAGGGTGTAAAAGTACCCTTAACGCAAACGAAAGGCATTTGTTTTCCCCACCACTGCGATAATTTTTTTGTTCTAGACCATGCCTTGGAACCTCGTAGTTACGGAGATATTGGGGGTCAAAGTTCCAAATTTTTCACAGCTGTTTTTGTAAATACTATTTCAGGTTTTAACTTTACTTAAATTACCTCCATGACCCGTTTACTATTCAAAGCATCCACTAGCACAATGTTTTAAGAGTGCTACTTTGAGTTTTACCGTAAAATGTGATTTTTGACCCCAAAAAAAAAGTAATTTCCCAGCAAAAATTTTTGCGTAGGGGTACTTAGTTTGATGTACAGAATGCTTGGTTGACGGATGCGTGAAGGGTTCGTTTACACCCTATACGTGTGCAATATCAAAGCAAATAAGAGAAAACAATCGTAAAAGGTATGAAGTTAATAAGACAAGAGGGCGCAAAGATATGACATCACTGACTTTAAATACTCGGTGAGTTCAGTGTTTCCTGTCTTAACTGAAGCTGAATCTTACAGTCTCTTTTAAAGTACAGGCAGTCTTGGTCGGATAATGCCTTCACGCCTGTGATCCTCTAAGGGTAAGGCAGAGCCCGTCGGGGCTGCGGGTTGTTTGCAAGAGATACCGCGGCCTCGACATGAAGGGCTAAGAAGGAACATGGGTGGTTTTTAGTCAGTAGAAGTCTGACACTCCCTTTCGCTCTGCCCAAGAGCGGGAGGGGTTATTTGATGATTTTCCACCCAACATAAAAAAAGGGTAAGGCATAGGAGTACCTACCTAATTAGTACACCGACTTCTCGCCTGTTACGTTTAAGTACTGAGACTTACTGCTACTACTTATTATGTATCTTATTAAATATTAATCGCTCTCTTACGACACTCCACTGAAATATGCGACTTGGTACCAAGACTACCCTAACTTCACGAGCCTAATTTAGAACGTCCTAGGGCTTTATGTAACCCTGACTCAGTTCCACTAATCTCGGCACCCCGCCCTTCTGTGGTCTGAAATCTCTCCGTCATCTCCAAAACACCACGCTGCTCGCACGGCTTGCACCCTATACTTTCACAGGGTTGTTTTATTGCTGTTTTTGTCGAAACTTTTCAATTGTTTTAAGTGTCTCTTTAGGTAGAGTGACCGGGGTTTATTGCAAACAGATGTGGGTTTGCTCTGCGCTTAGAAATCAGATATGTTTATTCAGAATTTCTTTGAAACATTACATTTGGCTTGTCAGCCGCCACTTGTGTCTCGGCCCTTTCCCATTAAATAAAGGATTTATTATGCCTTTCTAGGGAGTCGAGTATTGCTTAACAAATTTTAAATAAGAAAGATCGTTTCGTTATTAATTAGGGTAACGTGTCAAGCTGTCACGTCATAAAAAAGGGAACTAATTTATTTGTAAGTGGCCCGATACCTCGTGGTGATTTCAAAATAAGAATAAAGAGTAACAGATTTCCTTAATAATTAGGAACAATGTCACAGACAGTCACAATGGGCTAGCTTTGTATACTTTGATTGGTCGTGCGTACTGCGACCTGGGTAATCTGTGCCTGTGGGTAAAATGGCCACTTAAGCAGATCATCATCATAATCACTACATAGTATAAAACAAAGATCACTGTCGCTGTCTGTCCGTCCCTATGTGTATGCTTACATCTTTAAGACTGCGCAACAGATTTTAGATAGAGTAATTCAAGAGGAGGTTTTAGTGTATAATTTGACCGACATCCTCGCGGATGAAGCCCCGCGGCTTCACCCGCGTCAGCGCATCAGCTAGTGATAAATAAACATAATAATAGGATCATAATATTTACTGCGTTAAAATTCTTAAAATGGACCATTCATAACAGTAACATCGTCTTTGACCATTTTACGAATTTTAACGCAATTCATAATATTTTCCTATTATGATTTGCTAAAGTGGCCATCTTAGAACCCCTGACCTTTCTAAAAAAACGTCAATAGAAAACTTACTGGAAAAATAGTAAGTGACTGTTATCGAAAGGTCCTACGATTATTAGTTAACCTCTTGAACGTCCGCTAACATTGCTTGAATGTCTTATGATCCACCGGGTGCTCATAAGGACGCTCGAGGACAAGGGAGCTCGGAGGAGGGGGGGGGGGGGGGTGGGAGGGGGCTCGGGGAGTTAAATAAAAAAGTAGTACATAATAGGTTGTTTGTGTAAACCTTCGGAAAATCTACTGGAAATCAATTACCTGACGTTTCGTGACCTACGCCTTTGTAGAGAATTATGTTTGTTTGCCGTAGAAGCTTTCTAGAACTTCAGTGGCAACAATTTAACAGTGAGACCTTTATGTCATCGTAATAAAGGTTATTTTTGTATTGCAAGCAATACTCAAAGTCATTTTATCAAACTAGGCTGATAATCAGCACTTTTCGAACGTCTTTACTTTACTTATTTACAAGTGACAGTCCCCCAAAACGCCCACGCTTCGACACTTCCTAGTGTTTTTGCAGGAAAGAAGAAGTGGCGGAACAAACTCCCCAGCAACACGTCTGTCTGTTTGTTAGAAGAACCAGACTCGATACAATAGAAAGGCTCTCTTGTCCTTATGAAAGACAGAGCTTTTCCTCCTTTTCTCTGGTCTTTAGGAAGGGTCACAAATATTTACCCTGGTAGCTACGGCACAGCAAGAGTCGCAGAGGTAAAGACAAAGAGGGGTACCATAAAAAGGGTTTCTAATAACATTTGTCCACTTCCAGAAAGATCTGGAAGTGGAGTGGTGGTTGGATTGAAGGGAAGACTTCAGCAGCATGTTGGGAATCGCTTCCACTCCTAACAGACACACGCAGACAGCACGCGCAGGCGACGTGATCCACGCAGCAACCGAGCTGAAGAGCGGGGCGCACTCGCTTCCTCGGAGCCTACCGCGGCGGACGACACTCTAAAACGCTTATTTAATTTATTATATGATATGCCCGGGCAGTTCTAATTGTAAATCTAGTCAGCATTTTACCAAGCCTTTATTATGCAGTCCACTATATCTTTTATTTCACACCACGAGCAAGTCGAACATGGACCGATGACCTGGTGAAGGTTGCGGGGACCCGCTGGATGCGAGACGCACGGGACCGGTCAATGTGGTGACATCACCTGGGGGAGGCCTATGTCCAGCAGCAGAAGTGATGATTATGATGAAGCTGCAATACTGATGACGTGCGGTGAATAAGTGTACAGACAGACAGACAGTGATAAGTGGATAACAAATAGACAAGCAATAGATTTAAATAAGTAATAGATTATCCATAACGCGCCAAATAAAACATCGTGTTTCTATTTCGTTGACTTACTCGCTTTCTGGAGGTCGTAAGCGCGACTGCTGAGCGTGAGGTCCTGGGTTTGATTCCCAAGTAAAGCAAAGTGTATCCGATCGATGGCAAAAGGCTAACCTCCAATAACCGGCGAAATGCAAGGTGTACATTAGGTCCCGTCGGGGCTGCGGGTTGTTCGAAAGAGATACCGCGGCCTCGGCAAAAGGGCTAAGAAGGAACATGGGTGGTTTTTAGTCAGTAGAAGTCTGACAATCCCTTCTGCCATGCCCAGAGCGGGAGGGGTTATTTGATGATTTCCTACGACCCAAAAAAAAAAGAAAGTTGTACTATTAGGTTCACCTCTGCCCAACCCTTCTGGGATTACAAGCGAGATTTTGTTATGGAAAAATTAACCATGGGAAGGACCTTTAATAAATTGACGAGTAAAAGTGAAACATCCACTTCATTTTAATTCACTCAAATTGGGTACATCAGTGGGTACACGAGCGTGGAATTGTTAAAACAAACACAAGTTCTTAATGTACTACTACATAAGGCTAGCAACACACGAGCACATTATTTTTACCTTGTATTTTTTTACACGTCGCCGTCGTTGGAAAAGTGCTATCAGGATTTCGGAAGCAAAGCTTGGGGACAGTATGAAAGGCTTGTAGCGCTTCAAGAAGACCCCATCCGGGGAAGTAGGTACCTTCCAGCAATTCCGAGCGCAGAATCGCGTCATCAGTTCCGGATTACTTTTAAAACTTAGGGAGCGTTTAAGTATTACGTATCGAATTTCGGGGGTGGCGGGGTCTAGTAAAACGTTACAATGCGTTACAGCGGTGGGAGGGGCGGGTATGAACTACGCGTTACGTAATATTTTTTTTTAGAGAGATTCTCCCCGTCCTTGGTCTATATTACACGACTTCATCGTCCGATCAATAACATAAAAGAACCTTTAAAACAAAAAAAATCGAAATCGGTCCAGCCATCTTCGAGTAATCGGGGAACATACATCAAAAAAAATTTGGGTACCAATACCAATACATGGGTACACGACTTCATTTTGAAATATATACTAACTAAACTAGGAGCTCGTGGCTTAAAAAGAACTGCCACTCGGGTCGATCTTTAGGTAAAGCTGTGCTTGCCTAGGTCGGTCTGTGGATGGGTGACCGCCCGACATACCGAGTTTCCTCCGTGCCTCGGAAAGCACGTTAAGCTGTTGGTCCCGGCTGCCATATAATAGATCTTTGGCAGTCGTTACAGGTAGTAGTGACCTGAAATTCTGACATCCAGTCTTACCGAAGAGTATCGTATTACCTAGTATTAACTGGGTTGTGGAGGTCAGATAGGCAGTCGCTCCATGGGAAATACTGGTATTCAGCTGCATCCGGTTAGACTGGAAGCCGACCCTAACATAGTTGGGAAAAGGCTAGGCAGATGATGACTAACTAAACTAGCTATTATTGATACCATATTTATTACTAAAGGGATGGGGGGGGGATGGTCGGACAGACAGACAGACAGACACACGGGTGATCCCATAAGGGTTCCGATTTTTTTTTGACGTACGGAACCAAAAGAACGCACTATCTATAAACAACTTGTCTTTGGTTCTCAAATTAGCTTAAAACCGTTAAAAAGCGCTCGTGTGAATCGAACCTTATACATTTTTTATTCATTACAAAACAATCACTTTGTACTCAATTTGTACATTCATGGTATATTAATAACTTAATGATCAATTAAACTGAGTCATAAATAGTCCACTGTACAATTTAGTACCTATTGATATTTATGAGTATTTGCAGCAATTATCATATTTATGGCTATCTCTCATTTATTTGGATTTCCTTGTTTGTATTGCAATAATACCTCTTTATTTAGAATCCCATGAGGTAAAATCAAAATCAATCAAAACGTTTACTTCAATTAGGTCAGTTACAGGCACTAATTAACCGACTTCAAAAAGGAAGACGTTCTCAATTTGACGGAACATTTTTTTATGTGTTTTAACACATAAAAAAATTCATAACGGTCCAGCCATTTTAATGGCTGGACCGTTATGAATTTTTTTGTTTGTTTGAAATGATACACTTCCCAGGTGGTCCCATGATCATCATGTCAGGATCCGATGATGGGATCTTAGAGAAATAGAGAGAACACATCAAATTTTATATGAAAGTAACATAACATCGCCTGTAATCCCCGAAGGGTTAGGCAGAGGTGTACCTAATAGTACACACGGCTACACATCAAGCTATACATTTCCAGTTTACGCTGAACTCGCACTGTACGGAAATCCTATATAATGCGAGACCAGCTTATACTGGAAATGTATAGCTTGATGTGTAGCCGTGTGTACATCCACATTTCGCCAGTTTTGTTTAAGTCCCATGTAATAGGTGGCGAGCCTATTGCCATCAACCGGGCACAAATCCAGACTCCGTGGCTGTTACTGATAAATTCCTGATGGAAAAAGCCAATATCAGTTTGCCCGACCCGGGAATCGAACCCAGGACCTCATGCTCAGCAGTCGCGCTTGCGACCACTAGACCAACGAGGCAGTCAATACTGAATATATGAAAGTACTGTAGTTAAAATTGTTAAAAAATAGTAGGTCAAAAGGCTCCGAACCCATCACGAAGCTGTCGGTCAACCAAGCATTCTGTACAACGTAAAAAAAAAACAATGCAAAAAAAAAAAGTTACGCAAAAATTTTGAATGAAACATTGAATGCATTGAATATTACGGGAGTACTTACGTACTTACATTATAAAGTTGCATTAAAAAAAAAACTTGTAAAACACATGGTACTTTGACCTCCAATATCTCCGTAACAAGAGGGTCTCCCAGCTATGATCTAGAATATTCTAGAATAAAAAAAATATCGCAATGAACAACTGCTTTTTGACTTCATTAAGGATATTTTTACACCCTTTATATAAAACTTAATCATCGTACAGTTTCCAAGTAATTTTCAACAATCACAAAGTGCATTTGCCTAGAAATTAAAATGTATTTAGTAACATTCAACGCTGAACAAAATAAATACAAATGGTCATGCTTGCTTGCCCGCTGACGCGACGTGGCTAATCATAATGTATTATAATAGGAATGTGTACTGACTAAAAAAAATATGATTCCAATAAGTCCGTCTGTTAGATTATCGAAAAGTATTGGATACGTATTTTTTGTTTTATCAAATCAATAAAAATTGACGAAGATAAAACGCCTCAAAGATTCGAGTGGGGGGTTGTGACGTCACTCACCGGTAAAAAATGTCATATTAGTGTCTTAGAATATGACGTCACACGAGTTTTCAAAGTACTGTATCGTCTTCATTGTTTGTTTACGTGAAAAAAGAAAAAATACGTGTCCAATATTTTTTGGAAATCTATCTGACGGACTAATTAGATTTTTTTTATTTAACTACCCTATTCTTTATTGTTGGTTTATCAACACGTGTCTGCCCAATTTTGATAAAAAAAAAATAACATTTAGAATCTTTTAAATTTTCTCAATTAGGTAGACTCTACCCATTTTTTGTGGATGGGAAGGGAGTGTCAGACTTATACTAACTAAAACCCACCTATGTTCATTCTTAGCCCTTTGTGTTCCGGGGCCGCGGTATATACTCGTATATCTTTTGAACAGTCGGACGTTGTCTTTTCCCCCCTATTTGCTGACATCTGTAAGAGGCACTTGTGGAACCCTAACACACCGTAGATACAGCCTGTCATCATAGACGGACGGGCTGCTAGCTAGACTCTGTCTCTATCTTTTTTTTTATTGGCGGGTGGAAAATCAGCAAATATCCCCTCCCGCTCTTGGGCAGAGCTGCGGAAGGGAGTATCAGACTTCTACTGACTAAAAACCACCCATGCTCCTACTTAACCCTTGTGCCGAGGCCGCGGTATCTCTTTCGAACAACCCGCAGCCCCGACGGGTCTGTCTCTACCCTGGAGTGTAAATGTGGTGCTGTTCCACAAACGATGCGGTGCCTACATAGTATCGTATCGTGTCCTGTGTTTCCTGTTGTTTGTTCACTACAGGAACTGATGGACGCTTCCCAAAACGCCAAACTAGTAGCTCATAGCCGAGTACTGGGCCGACATATTTTAGATTGCCGTTGACACGCCAGCGCCAGGAAGAAAATTAGGTACTTATCTAGATGTACTATGATTTTAGCCAATTGCAGGACAACGGCAATTTTGCGTTTGAATTCTTCACGGTTGATACCCTCCCTTTTTTTGTGTGGGAAAATCCTCATCCTCATCCGCTTGGGGCGAGCGGGGGTTATGTCGGACTCTAACCGACTAAAAACCCAGGGACCCGGGAGATACAAGTACATTCGCGCGCACCCCCGACTGGTATCACCCCACCTTTCCCAGCGGGCCTCATCACCAACTGCGGCCAGGGACCGCACGTTCTCTATAAAGGCGCACAAAGTCCACTGCGCGCCACTGCTTTAGGCCTGGCAGGTTGGGCGCCATCTCAGCCCTAAGTTTGCCACGGAAATCCTCTGGCTGGGGTCCTTAAAGGGTAAGGCAACATTTTCGACCGGCACTGTGATAATTTATCACAGCGGTAATTCCTGAAGGGTTAGGCAGAGGTGTACCTACACTAGGTACCTAGTCCACCCACATTTCGCCAGTTATGTTTAAGTCTTTTGTATTTAGGGGCGAGCGTATTGCCATCAGCCGATCACAAATCCAGACTCTGTAGTTGCTACTGAGTAATTCCTGATGGAAAACCCTAATAAGACTTTGCTCGACTCGGGAATCGAATCCAGAACCTCTTGCACAGCTCAGCAGTCGCGTTTACGGCCACTAGACAAACGAGACAGTAAAGTATTGAACTTACTATAATTATAAGCTGTGCTATAACTGAATCACTAAAACTGAATTAGACTTGTCATTATTTATAACACAAAGAGAGTAAATAAAGTAATTTATTGTATTAAAGGACCTCTTGGCTAAATAATAACAGCAGCACAGGTTGATCTGCAAGGTTAAGCAGCGCTAGCCAAGGTTGATCCGTTGATGGGTGACCATCCATTACATACCGAGTTTTCGTGCCTCGGAAAGCATGCTGTCAAAAACTACAGGGCCATCTATCATCATCATCATTCTCTTGCCCTTATCCCAATTCATTTGGGGTCGGCGTAGCATGTCTTATTCTTCCATACTTCTCTGTATCTTGTCATCTCATGAGATGAGACACACGGCCCATCTACAGACCAACAACATTAACAAGCAGTGCTTAACCTTGAAGTTTGCTCTAGACTTTCAAATGACATCACAAAGAAGGCGTTCAAACATTTGTGACGAACAGCGTGACGCATTTATAAAACCATTGTTCATATATTTAAATAGGTACCTACCTATTTAATGCATAAGTACCTATAGGCCTATGTAGGTAGGTACTACCAGTTATTATTTCAATGAATACTAGATTTAATTACTTAATTGAATTATGCGAGTTTGTTTAACATAGATAGGCTACATCATAACAAACAATGTTAAATATGAGTAAGTGTAGGTAATATAATAGTTATGTCACTTTACGACTATTATAAATGTGAAACTTTGTGAGGACAGGTGGATACATGAGCGTAGCCAAGGTGGGGCAGGTGGGGCAGATCAAAACAATTCTAACTTGTTCAGGTTCAGGGTAGGGAGATTTAATTTTTTGAGCTCGCTTCGCTCGCTCCTGGAGCCTTGAATCTTTTGATGGATCTGCGAGCATTAGTTATTTCTGGAGGGTGCAGTTAGGTGAATAAAGTGAAAAAACTGGTCAGACAAAATATGCGTTATCGATTAGAGAATAAGCTATAAACTTTAAATTAACTGTAGTTACGGTATTAAGGATAACGTTGCTATGTTTATATTGGCATTCAAAAAAACAAGTTACTTCTTGTTCAGGTTTGTCCGGAGAGAGAGGTTTTTACCTAATAAAATTCCCAACCACAAGATCGGGAAAACAAATGAATTGAGTAGGTAAACGAAGGTTTTAACGTTGTACTTGTAACAGGTTATGAAGACCTTTTATTAATAATACGCCTGTTCGAAGAGCTCGTGGCTAAAATGCTGTTTTTGAGGTTTACGTTGATCTTTAGGTTAGGATCGAAAAAATATAACGTATGTCTTCTTAATTACGAGGTTTGCTCTAGCTTAATGAATTCATACCTGCCCAAAAGTTCCTTTGGCTCGGCACAACACATTTTTTCTTCCATTCTCCTATCAATGTCACCTATCTTTGCTTTGTTCTACTATTACTATTTATTAGTTAATTCGATCACAATCATTAATATCTGCATAATTATCCTGATCCATGCAATTGGCGAAATAAATATTCACAGCCTAAATTATTATTAAAAAAGAAACAAACTGACATTTCAATTCGCGCCAAAAAGTGCCTGTCAAATTAGAAATACTTGAACTATCGTTCGAAATCTAAAAGCAATTTGATTATGATGTAATTTTTTATCGAGCGAGCCATTGACCTTCATGGCGGTAAATATTTTAGTGGTAGTACAATACACTACTGGCCGAAAACAATGTGTTGAACTCAGTCGTTGCCGGGTCTGTCATTGTTAGGTTCAAATTGCCAGTAGAAAAAAACTAACTAGAAATCTTAAGCATGATTTTTAACAAGGACTTAGTAATAACCATTTGAAAATGCACTCATTTGCGGTTTGCAAAGTCAGTTAGGTATATGTTTTTTTAAACCGTATTCTAGGAGGCTGTGATTCGCAAAGATTCTTGTGCAATATTGTGCATGTTTTAATTTTTTTTAGAAACGCAAAATATGATGTCGATGGGTTATTTTGGTAAGTCTAGGGTTACCATCCGTTTGGGTTTGTCTGCTCTTGTCATTAAATTCGGCCTCTGCGACCAACTGCGATTTATATGTGTTTTTTTTTAATGAATACTGATAGAAATAATACGGGTTTTTATGCAAATGTCCAGTTTTTTTTATCAAGGATTTTCGAATGGTATTTCTTGCTATTACATCTTGAAGACCACAATCCCATCCTGTCAGGATGGACAGCGTGGGATTAAATCCACTCGTCGACGTAGGCAGAGGTTGGACTCTCATCCAGCTGCGAAAACCGTCGCTCCACCCACCGAACCTGAGGGTGTCCCACCTTACGCTTACCGATTTGCTATCTCCACTCAAGAACATGTTTTCATAAGGGTCCGTTCACACAGACCGGCTTAGAGAGGAGAGCAGATTTTATCACGTTTATAACAAAGTTTTGACTAATCGTAATAAGATTTATTTTCATGTGTCACTAGTGCGTTAGGTTAGCTCTCAAGAATTCTCAAAAATAACAGAAGTGACATGTAAAAATAAACCTGATTAGAATGAATAAAAACTCTGTTTTTCAAAACGTGATAAAAAATCTGCTCTCCTCTCCGTGCCGGTCTGTGTGAACGGTCCCTTACACGTCACACGTTCACCTTTTGTAGTCTACACTAGAACGTTACCTACCGAAACTAACTACTAAGAATTAATATTGTTTGGTCTTCTGTTTAACTATTATCGAACAAACTCCGATTGTTCTTAACAAAAAGGCGTCAGTCAATCAGAATATAAAAAGTCACGCCTTACGTTTTCGCGTACAATAACGCATTGTGAGCACTTACCAATCCCTGTCGTATAAGTGTATAACCTCGAAAAAAATCATAATATATGCACAACTTACTTTTAATTTAAATCCTTAATTCACAACATATTTATTATAACAACAAATACATACACACGCATAGAGAACCGCCTCGTTTTTGGAAGTCGGTTAAAAACAAAGTCCTCCGACACGTGTGTGTCTGAAGCATCAGCTAGTTGTAGTTAGTTGATGTACATCACTAAATGAAAGTTAGTAATAATACGTATATTATGTACATCAAACTCAGTACCCCTACGCAAAAATTTTTTGCCGGGAATCGATTTTTTTTTTTGGGGTCAAAAAATCACATTTTACGGTAAAACTCAAAGTAGCACTCTTAAAACATTGTGCTAGTGGATGCTTTGAATAGTAAACGGGTCATAGAGGTAATTAAAGTAAAGTTATAACCTGAAAAACTAGTATTTACAAAAACAGCTGTGAAAAATTTGGAACTTTGACCCCCAATATCTCCGGAACTGGGAAGTTCCCAGGTATGGTCTAGAACAAAAAAATGATCGCAGTGGTAGGGAGAACAAGTGCCTTTCGTTTGCGTTAAGGGTACTTTTACACCCTACATAGAACACCAACCTTTTTCCCAACCATGATAACAGTAGTTATTACTCGGTAGTACGATACACCTTGGTAAGACTGGTTGTCAGACTTTCAGGCCACTGACCCTGTAACGACTGTCAAAAGTCTACGAATGACATGTGGGACCAACGAAACTCGATATATGTAATAACCTGTGGTCACTCATCCACAGACCAGGCCAAGCACGGCCAGGACAGGCAGGCAGAAGCCAGTATTTATTAAAATAAAGTACGGTTTAATTGAATAATTTATAATGGAAAATACGTTCGGTACGCACATCCATATAATAATATAATACAGCAATAATTATTAACAGCCATGAATTATTACGAAATAATTACTTAACTACTTCTTATCGTGTGGGCAGTAAGGTCTAACGACCCCCACACACCCTAGTGTCAGACTTTCTAAACCGCCTCAAGGGCCTCTGTCATCCCGTCGGGGCTGTGGGTCCCGTCGGGCCTGCGGGTCCCGTCGGGGCTGCGGGTTGTTCGCAAGAGATACCGCGGCCTCGACATAAAGGGCTAGGAAGGAATATGTGTGGTTTTTAGTCAGTAAAAGTCTGACAATCCCTTCCGCTCTGCCCAAGAACGGGAGGGGTTATTTGATGATTTCCCAACCCCCAAAAAAAGGGGCCTCTGTCATTCCGTCGCGTCAGAGCTGCGGTTTATTCGAATGAGATACCGCGGTCTCGACACAAAGGGCTAAGAAGGAACTTGGGCGGTTTTTAGTCAGTAAAAGTCTGACACTCCCTACAGCTCTGCCCAGAGCAGGAGGTCATTTAAAGATTTCCCACACCCCAAAATAAAAAAGGGTTGCTGTCATGGTTTGAGGACCGCCATTTGGCGGACGGGACCATCGGCTTATACGTGCCTTCCGAAGCACGGAATCATCTTTATATCAGACAATCATGTGATTCAAGCCTGCAATGTCCTATGCAGGCTTGAATCACATGATTCCGTGATATAATGCCAAGCTGGAAACAACTTTACAAACTAAGCTTCCCGTGGGAATCGAAACCACGACCACCGCGGGTCACAAGGCAAACGCCTAAATCAATCGACCACGGAGGCAGTTACTTAATAGGGATGTTACTGACTAAAAAAAATATGATTCTAATTAGTCCGTCTGTTAGATTATCGAAAAATATTGGATACATATTTTTGTTTGATCAAATTTTTTGTTTGATACAGAACATTTTAACAGATGTGTTGCTGGGGAGTTTGTTCCGCCACTTCTTCTTTCCAGCTAAAACACTAGGAAGTGTCGAAGGGTGAGCGTTTTGGGAGACTGTCTCTTGTAAAAAATATAAGTAAAGTAAATTTTGACGTTCGAAAAGTGCTGATTATCAGCCTAGTTTGAATAAATTACTTTTGATTTTGATTTTATAAAACAAAATTGCAATCAATATTTTCAGTGTACTAGAATTATAATCTGGCTGTATACTTGTTGAACTGTACATACCCTATACTTTACTCTTACGTGGATAAACCTCGATTTAAAACTACTGATACCTGTTTCGAAAGCCGGAACTAAAATTAAACCAATTGATAAAAAAAATATACGCTCAAGGCTAGCGGAATAGCAAATTGCGTAATGTAGCAATATCAATTACAATTATTTTAACAGTTCATAAATTAATTGCGTTGTTGAGTAGACCAATCTTTTAACGGATTATTATCTACTGACTTATCTACTAACATCACGCCTGAAAACCCCAAAGGCTTAGACAGTGGTGTACGTGTGTACCCATTAGTAAGCTATGTTATGTTTAAGTCACATGTCATAGGCGGCCTATTGCCGTCAACCGGGCACAAATTCAGACTCCGTGGCTGCTACTGAAAAATACCTGATAGGAAAACCCAATAAAACTTAACCCGACCCGGGAATCGAACCGGACCAGATGCACGGCAGTCGCGCTTGCGACCACTAAGCCAACAAGGCATTCTGACTGACTTATCAATTTTTTTTCAAAGTGTTCTACACAATAGGGTAGTTAACTAAAAAAATCTAATTAGTCCGTCAGATAGATTTCCAAAAAATATTGAAAACGTATTTTTTCTTTTTTCACGTAAACAAACAATGAAGACGCTACAGTGATTTGAAAACTCGTGTGACGTCATATTTTATGACATTTTTTACATTTTTCACAATTTTTATTGATTTAATAAAACAAAAAATACGTATCCAATATTTTTCGATATTCTAACAGACGGACTAATTATAGGTAATCATATTTTATTTAGTCAGTAAACATCCCTATTCTGAAGACCCCAAGTACAATAGTAACCTTTTTTGTCCCACTTTAGCCGAAACAAAGGAAGCCTAGCATAATAGTTTAATCAACCCTCACACAGGTACACGAATCAGGTCGTCCAAAGGTTACACTGGAGTGAAACTAACCGTAACAGATGACCGTGTTACACTGGATTGCCTATAAAAGTTTCACCAAATGTCTAGGCTATAATAGTTTGGCTCATACGACTTTGATTTGAAGAACGTGTGATTTAGGTTTACTTCCAACTTTTTCGTAAAACGTAAAACCACGTTTTCGTAATTCAGTATGCCAGAATTTAAAAAAAAACTGTTTATTTGGATATTACCTACCTTTTAGCTGATATCTATGTTTCTATGGGATGGATATTTTCGGTTTCATAATCGAAAATGTTGCATTTGAACCTATCTTTCAAATGAGCTATGTTGTAAATCTGGGGGCACAACTTGATTTTCTTTACTAATTTTTGGCCCATTTTGGTCATTCACGTTTTAGCTAATATCTATGTTTCTGTGGGATGGATATTTTCGGTTTCATAACCGAAAATGTTGCATTTGAACCCATCTTTCAAATGAGCTATGTTATAAATCTGGGGGCACAACTTGATTTTTTTTACCAATTTTTGGGCCAATTTGGTAATTCTCCTTACCTACCATCATCATCTGCCTAGCCTTTTCCCAACTATATTGGGGTCGGCTTCCAGTCTAACGGGATGCAGCTGAATATCAGAATTGTATATGAAGCGACTGGCCTATCTGACCTCCACAACCCAGTTAATACTAGGTAATTAATACGATATCCTTTGGTAAGACTGGTTGTCAGACCTTCAGGTCTCTGACGACCAGTAACGACTGCCAAATTACCTACCATCTAACTGATATACGAATTTGGGTATTGCACAGTACCTACACGTATAGATTTCTGTACATAAACAAAGATAAGGGCTAAAGAATCGTGATGATGATCCAAAAAAGATATGACAGACAAGGATATGATTGCATCTTGATAACAAACTTTTTTTTTTTTTTTTTTTTTCCTTGTTTCATACTCTATATTTCTCTACTACAATTTACAGAACTAAAATTATAATAAAATATATACAAGTATCAAAAAGAGAAGAATTACATGACGTCAAAAAACTCATCCACACCGCTGTCAACAGGAAAAGTGCCCAGAAGGCTGGCAGCATTCCCACGTTGGATGGCAATGCTGATTCTTTGGCCAAAGAACAGGCCAGCCCTCTGGTCACGTGAAGAGTCGACCAACCGCTTGGCAATTTCTTTAAATATTAGGTGAGCACTCGGACCCCAAGGCCCTAGTGTTTCAACCCCAAACGGCTCAAACACATAACTGCCAATTAAGTTGTTGTATTTGCGCCGTTTGAGGTTTTCAGCACCTGCAGCAGCCGCCCCGGCACAGGACACCGTGCTAGGAAGATGGGATGGCGCAAGGGTGTCGACGCAAGTTGCGTCCCACACCAAAGGCCTACCCAACTTCCATGGCATTATGGTCATACCATCTGGTCTCTTCCCATCGACGCGTGCCAACCCATTGGGTTCCAAAACAGCAGGCACACCGGCGGTGGCCAGAGCACGTCGAATGAGATCATTAATGCTGGCGTGCCGGGCAATTCGACCTGCGCTCTTACTGCAGGAAAGGCCGTGGTGTCCGAGGCTGTCGACTACTTCACCACATTGACAGCGATGTGTAGCCCCACACGGAGCACCCAAACGCAAACATGTAGCGAGCCGGAAGGTTGTGTCACCTAGCATAGTGCCTATATTAGGTGACGGTAGTGCCTGAAGCCAGAGGCCCGACTCCCATTCACCCACAGCCAGCAGGCGGGCACGCTCGGCAGTATTGGTAGACGTATTAATAAGGTTATTCCGTACCAACCTGCAGAGCGGCTCATCCCACTGTCTTTGGGAAAATGGGTTCTCGGGCCGATCCGTGTTCGGGCAAGCCATTTTCCAGGCGCTCTCTGCATCGGTCAAGTATGGCACTTCCGAGTCAACCAGGGAGAGGGTTAAAATTTTCCTGGTTAGCTTTTCAGTGCTGTGGACAGACGACAGGAACGCCGGTAAGCTTATACTAGAAATTTTGCGGACGCCGAGGCCACCAAAACGAATTGGAAGGGTGGCTTGCTGCCACGCTCGGTCGTCCAGGGCCACATTAAGAATGGATGTTAAAGTGTGGTGAATAATTTGGTCAATTTTGTCCAAAAGTTGTGGTTTCTTCCAAAGAGGAGAAGAACGAAGAAAATACATAAAATTTGGACCAAAACAACAGTATCTGATAAGAGTGAAAGCCGAATGTAGGTTAATATTGGAAAGTCTATCCGAAATATCATGAAAATGTTTAATTTTGTCATCGATGAAAAATGAAAAACTTTCTTCCAAAATAGGGGAACCTAGGAGGTATAGGGAACTTTTGTCTAAAACTTTTATTTGTGGGGCTATTGAATTAAATTTATCTATTGTCGAATGTCTGTCGGTAATGTCAGGGAGGTAAATTTCGCATTTAGACGGGTTAAGGTCCAGGCCAATAGATTTAAACTGCTGTTTCAGGAGTTGTAGGTCATTGAAAACCGTGTCAATATCACCTCCTAGTGTTCCATCATCTAAATACCATACGTTGAATTTTGAATTTAGTTGTTGAATTATGGGATGAATAGCCAAACTGAAAATGACCGGCCCGAGGGGGTCACCTTGTTGGCAACCAACTGCAGATTCCAAAAACTTGTCCTTATATAATAATTTTGTAGGATGCCTATAACATTGCCACATAAAACCATAAATTTCGGGAAGTACTTTTTTGACTTCAGCCAACAAAGTGTCCCTGTTCACGGAGTTGAAAGCATTTTTAACGTCAACCTTGAGAATGACCTCACCTTTCCTTGAATTTAAAAAAGAGGATAAGGCATGTACGGCAGCCTCACAGCCCCCTCTGGAGCCAAAACCAAGTTGAAGGGGCTGGAACTTAGAAGAGAGAAGATCTGAAGATATTTCACATCAATTTTCCTGTTGCAATTTTGTTATTGTTACCTATGTTTTTGCTATCAAAAATAACTTCGTTGAATGAAATGAACTTGTGACAAATAGCTGTTATTCGCAACTCTTTCCCTATGTGAATCGGATTTCATTAACTATTTCAAGAGCTTTTTTACTCGACTACAGCCAAGCCAAAAAAAAAGGGTAATGATTTTGTAGGAAAGACTAATGCATTTCCTAAAAAAAATAGCCTAGATTACTACTGATCATATCAGCCATCGGCTAGGCAAACTCCAGTCAAAATCGGTTTTGTCTTTTCAGAAATTAGCGGACACAAAAAGACAGACAAAAATTATACCTGGAATATTAATCGATATGAAGAATCATCATCATCTGCTTACACTTTTCCCAACTATGTTGAAGTCGGCTTCCAGTATAACTGGATGCAGCTGAATACCAGTATTTTACATGAAGCGACGGACGGCCCATCTGACCACCACAATGCAATTATTACTGGGTAATACGATACCAAATACTTTTTTTTTAGAGGCTTGGAAATAATCAAATGACTTCCTCCCGCTCTGGGCAGAGCGGTAGGGAGTGTTAGACTTTTACCGACTAAAAACCACCCATGTTCCTTCTTAGCCTTTTGTGCCGAGGCCGATGTATCTCTTTCTAACAACCGGCAGCCAATATACCCCTTTTAAAATGAATAAAAATTAAAAGAATTCGCTTCATTACTTCGCGTAATACAACTAAAGTGATAACAAACTAGTCAATTGATCCACTATCCACGCAATTGGTCATTAACTCATTACTGTCGCCAACTTGTTCCACCAGTCTGACAATTAATTAATAAAAAAGATAATTTAGAACTTAGAAATTGTTTACGAGGACATTCTACAAGCAAAGCTAGAACGTAAGATTTGTAGGAATTAGGAAACCGTCTGAAATTTAACCTCGTAAGGCCCAAGCTAAATTTTGCAAGATGAGCTGTACACCACAAAGTGCAGTACAATGAACAATAATGGTTCCGGCCCAAGGATATTGAACAATTTTTTTTTAGTAAAATATTATTATGTATTTTTCATACAATCACGACTTTTTTAATATTTTTCTGTGTACTCTACTAGGTCGGAAAGGAATATATTACCTATATTATTTAAGTTGATATCTCGTGTTCATTTAAATGCACATTGGGCGTTTAGTAGATCTTTAATTTTTAAGTAATAAAAAGAAATATTTTATTGAATATTTATTTATTTGAAGGACAAAAATCACACATTAGTTTTAATATTATTATTTAAATTTTAACATGAAACATCCTACAGGAATTATCAATTATTTAGCATTTTGATAGGTGCTTTTTCAAAATATAAATTATAAAATCCAAAAAATAATAATAAACAGTCGACTTAAAATAAAAAACAATCACAAATGAGTCTTATTTATACAGTATACTAATCATTAACGCCCAATGCGTAACAAAAAATAAAAATAAGTGGTATAATTGAACTAAGATAAAAACTAATTCCGATAAAACATGTACCTACCTATTTATTATTTAATTTATCTTATTTTCAGAACAAAATAAACTAAATTTAATTAATAAATTAAGATTTTACTCACGTGTTCGATGTTTCTTAAATCGGCGACAAAGTTGCAAAAATTGCGAATTTTGACAATTGCTCAAGAATTTCTCCCAAATGTCAGCTATGAAAATTCCTCCTACGGTAAAACAAATCATACCATTCACGCCAAAGTACCGTTAGCGCTATTTAAAAGATACATGCATTTAAACTAAACCCGGACCTGGAAATTAAACCCAGGATCGGGACTAGACCAATGAGGCAGTTAAAGCAAACAGTCATCATCATCAGCCTATGATGTTCCCACTGCAGGGACTCAGGCCTCCTCTCTAGGAGAGGGATGGGCTATAATCCACCACGCGGGCCCATACAGGTTGGTAGATGTCACATGTCTTCGATTTTTTTGGTTCTAAGACAGCCGGTTTCCTTACGATGTTTTCCTCCACCGAAGCAAATAGTGAAACAGCTCAAATAAATACTTAATATAGTAGGTACATAGAGTACTACAATATAAATACGTAGGTATATACGTACGCACACGAATTTGAGGCTTTGACTTGTAAATAACTAATAGGAAAACCTTGAAGAAACTGAAACCGGGCGAGTCATCAAGTGCCTACCTAAGTTTTTACGACGAAATAATTCAATTATACTAGGTCATTCTACTTCGGGGTTTTCGTTACTTTTTTTCGAATGTAGGTAAGTAAACTTTTTTTTTATTAGCGCGCTTTATGGTTTCATAGAAGCAGGTCCCTGGGGGAAGTAGACTAGACAGACATGGCTTATATAGCATTTGACATTGACATGGCTACTGTAGCTTTTATTTTTTGCAATTAGGTAAACGATTTCCATTAATTTGTTCTAGAACCCAATGGAATGGCACGCGACGATGGCAAGAGAACAGACGTCATGTTTTTGGTGCCACCTAAGATGGGGAGGCATTTGGTCTGAGATACAATAATGACATGACGTGTCGATACTCTTGGGCTATCCCTACTTCCTAGCTTATCCGCTATAATATGCCTCTTCGGCTGCGAAGAACCTCAAACGGCTGAAACGGCTTTCGGCCCAATGATTGCTGATTTCACACTGATGCCGACAACCTCGCGAGTATCTTTTTCGGCTTTCACGAGGTTATCATCTTGCGAGATGTTTATATGTTAATTACTTTAGGTTATTTCGATTTATAAATATGTAAATACAAAGCTATTAGCTCTTTCTTTCACATGATTTGAATTGTTTTCTAGTTGTTAGTTAGATATTGAAATGTATTTCTGTTATTCTTTACCATATGATACCTGTGATATAGAATACGTGAGGCGCAGGCAAATTAAAACCAGTGGTAGTAGGTACGGCCATCGGCTCTGGTTTTTATAACCATAAAAATTCGTAAATAGGTGACTGATTTACAATACAAATCACAGTATTATTGAGCAAATTACATGAAATTATATTATTTTTGGGGGACACAAATAACAATGTCATATTCATGGTCAAAAGTTAAGTGGACAAGCATGGCATTAAGCACAAATTCTGTCGAAAATACTTATTTAGCTGATGGTTTTATTGTAGTTTTCCAGGTTCTATTTCGTCATCATTATCGGCCTAGCCTTTTCCCAACTACGTTAGGGTCGGCTTCCAGACTAACCGGGTGCAGCTGAATACCAGTATTTTATATGGAGCGACTGCCTTTTTGACCTCCACAAACTAGTTAATACTGGGTAACACGATACCCTTTGGTAAGACTGTCAGACTTCGTCGGACAGTGTTATTCGATTTTTCTTGGCAATTTCAATTTCTTTAAACGCATCAGAATCAGAATCAGATTTTTTATTTGTTTGTCTGTTATTTTATTTTTTTATTTGCTTCCACGATTCAGGAAAAAATCCTAGCACACACAGGCAGTGCTGAAAAATTGTGAGGTCGGCGCAGCATGTGTTATTCTTCCAGACTTTTATATTAGGCAGTATGACTGATGCCTTTACAATGATAATAAAAAAAACTCATGCATACCATAATAAGCGGAAAATTATGTAAATTATTCAACAGCAAACGAATTATAAAGTTAAATTAAATTAAGTACATGCCAAATAAGTACCACAGTCATTAACATTATCAATAGAAGAGAGGTCATTTGTATGTTAGATAAATAAATTGTCCTGTAGGTTTTTTTTAAACCTTTAAAACTATTTTTTTTTTAGTTTTTTTTTTTTTTTAGAAAAACGTTGCCCCACACTAGGAGTTTCTCCTGTATCGTGGGTGCGTTCACAAACATATAAAGTCACATACACAAATACCCAGACCCGAAACAACTATCCGCAGGCCATACAAATATTTGTTCCGTGCGGGGATCGAACCCACGACACGCGGCGCAGCAGTCCAATCGCTTAGCCACTGCGCCAACCATGCTGTCATGCAGTTATTGTGTTTTATCATTTTTATAGACTGTTAAAATATTGCTGTCGCCCGCGATTTTCGTGCGCGTGAAATATTACTTCCCTATTTAGACATTTAAGGCTTTTATTTATTAACACCGGAACCTAATCGTTTTCTAAAATATTTGTTAAAGGCCCGTCAAAATCGGTCCTGTTGTGTCGGAGATTAACTGAAACAGACAGGCAAACATTTTATAAATGCGTTCAGTAAGAGCGACATAATAGTGTAGCGTGTATTGTAGTTAGTCCGAAATTTTAATGAAATCGCAGACAACTTATAGGTAAATGTCCACAAATATGGCAAACAATTGGCCCCGCTAGTATGAATGATTAATAAGTTCAACAAATATGGTGTGAACGGAAAATGCCCGAAAATCGATATATACAGTACCTTCACTAATATTTTACCTTATTATACACAAGTGTGTGAATACAAAGATGCATTATCTGTTCCTTCTACTCTCATAGACCGATGGGACGGCAGCGATCATTCGACTTCAGAGTGGGAGACCCCCGTTCTAGGTTTGATTCCCGCCAGTTATGTTTAAGTCCCATATAATTGGAGGCGAGCCAATTCCCATCAATCGGGCACTAATCCAGATTCCGTGGCTGCTAATGACATATTCCTGATGGAAAAATCCAGTAACACTCCCGACCTAGGAATCGAACCAGAAGTCCAGCTTCATGCAGAGCAGTTGCGTTTGCGACCCAGAAAAACATCAAAGAATCCAGAATGGCCGATTCACCCACCGTCTAGACGCCAATAGGCCACTACCCGTAACATAATAACAGTCGCGTGTTTGCGAATGCAGTTCAGCGAGTCATTCGAAGAACGAACCATTATTATTGTAAAAAGTTGAAGCAAATTAGGTATAACAACTAGGGAACTACGACTACCTAAACTGGGTCAGTACTATAGATTGCAAACATTTATATATTGCATTTGAAGAACATTAAGTATTTTATTTTGCTCGAACTACCCTATAGTTACCTAAAAAATCTAATTAGTCCGTCAGATAGATTTCCAAAAAATATTTGACACGTATTTTTTCTTTTGTCACGTAAACAAACAATGAAGACGATACAGTGCTTTGAAAACTTGTGTGACGTCATATTCTAAGACATTAGTATGACATTTTTTACCGGTGAGTGTCGTCACAAGTCCCACACTCAAATCTTTGACGCGTTTTGTCTTCGTAATTTTTTATTGATTTGATAAAAACAAAAAATATTGGATACGTAATCCAATATTTTTCGATAATCTAACAGACGGACTATTTAGAATCGTATTTTTTTTAGTCAGTAAACATCCCTATTATTGGATAACGTTGTTGAAGGCAGCAGTAACAAGCGATCTCCCAGGTAAAGTCGTGAAACGTGGTAAGGTCGGTGAAACGATGGGTGACTGGATATTGTGGATTTTCCCCGTATGCTTAAATATAACAGGCCGTAGCCGACTTACGAACAGTAAGTCGTGAGTTCGAAACCAGGTAGGCGCATTATTTTATGACTGACTTCTCTTCTTGTCTCCACTTGGTCTAAATAATTTCTACTTAGACTAATTTTTGGTTTATCACCTTCGATTTTGACAAAGTTTTTGGCGAAGTTTTATCTGTTTGGAGGTCGTGGCCACTCGTGGCGGAGCAATCCTCACCCATGCAAGCTAATAGGAGACGAGAAGTCAATTAAAATTACGAAATTCTATTAGCGACTTTTAATCATCATCAGCCTATAATGTTCCCACTGCAGGGACTCAGGCCTCCTCCCTAGGCCTCTCCTAGAGAGGAGGCCTGAGTCCCTGCAGTAGATGCTATAATTCACCACGCGGGCCCAGTGCGAGTTGGTAGATGTTACATGTCTTCGATTTTTTGGTTCTAGGATATGCCTGGTTTCCTCTCGATGTTTTCCTTCACCGTTCGCGACACATAATTCTTCAAATTCTTCTTCCACTCGTCTCGTTCCGCTTCGGTCGAGGCCGGCCCTAAATGTTCGGGCACATATTATGATACATATCTGCCTAACCCTTAAGGAAAGGAAGCGTCATGTTACGTTATTCTCGTTACTATAGTGCCCCAGACGCCGCGCCGGAAGATCAAATAACCGAAACGAATCGTAATCGGTTTTTCTTAGAAATCGAGTTTGCGAAGGTCAGAACTCGGAATGGGCGCAGATTTACCAGTATTTGACTGAAAATTCCTTACATTTTTTTAATCGGTGAAAACGTGGACTGCGTGCTGGTCTGGCGGTCGCAAGCACGTCTGCTCTACATAAAGTCCTGGGTTCGAATCCAATTGGCCAATTGTTATCGGGTTTTTCCATCAAGAATTTCTCAGTAGCAGCCTTTATTTGTTTTATTTTTTTTTGGAGGGAAAACATCAAATGGGTGACAGACTTCAACTGACTAAAAATCACCCATGTTTCTTCTTAGCCCTTTGTGTCCGAGGCTGCGATATCTCTTTCGAACAACCCTTAGCCCCTCAGTTGTTGCAGCCTTTTTTTTTTTTTGGCCGGTGGAAAATCATCAAATAACCCCTCCCGCTCTTGGGCAGAGCGAAAGGGAGTGTCAGACTTCTACTGAGTAAAAACCACCCATGTTCCTTCTTAGCCCTTCATCTCGAGGCCGCGGTATCTCTTGCGAACAACCCGCAGCCCCGACGGGCAACAACCCGCAGCCCCGACGGGCAGTTGTTGCAGCCTGGATTTGTGGCTGATTGATGGCAACAGGCTCGCCCCCTATTAACATGGGAATGGACTAAAACAACTGGCGAAATGTGGTTGCATTGCACCTCTGTCCTTTGTATGTCATAAATAATACATCTATGCTTAACCTTCCATACATGACATATAATTTATTATACTTCCAAGAACACAAGGGCACACAAAGGTGAAGTAGTTTAGTTCGTAAAACACTTGAAAGTATTCCTATAAGAAAGTTCTGGGTATAGATTATTGTAATCTATGATTTTACATTACACCGACACATTTATTGGCGGTGATGTAAGGTCGGCGCATTTGTTCATTGTACGGTAAGTGCTGTGCCCTGTGGGAAGCGAGTTCGACTCCCGCACGGACGGAACAAATAGCTTTTCAAGGTTGAAAATACCAGATGCAAAGAGAATGAAATTCGTGTGTCGTATTAGGTATTGCTGTTGAGTAATTCGTGTAGGGATGATTTTTTTTTAATATACCGGTAAAACGTTATGAATTATGAGTGTTATGAACTATGACCTAACACATGAGATTCATTAGCAAACTATGTATCTAGGCACGGCCGAAGTTTTTACTTGTGAGCTAATCGAACCATAAATATTTAAAACTAGCGGACGTCACGCGGTTTCACCCGCGTAGTTCCCGTTCGTGGGAATACAGGGATAAAAACTAGCCTATGTCATTTGAGGATAGTGTAGCTTCCCAACGGTGAAAGAATTTGAAATCGGTCCAGTAGTTTCGGAGCCTATTCGTTACAAACAAACAAATCTTTCCTCTTGATAATATTCACAGAACAGAAAAAACAGGATAATATTAGTGTAGATAACATTAATCAAACTTAAAATTAAATGTAATATTTATTTTTATCTCACCCCATTTCGTCATAGGTTTTTTTTTGTTCATAATGAACTCCTTTTAATATTAGCCTAGATATTTCACATTACCCGGGCGTCCCGTGATGGTCAATTAAAAAACATAACTGGCGGCATGTGGGTGTACTGTTAGGTACACCTCTGCCTAACCCTTAGCGGATTACAGGGGTGATGTTATGTTATGTGTTTGGCTATGAATTTCCTGGGGTCTTTTAATCAGTCGTTTAATCGGTTGCGGCCAGAAATTGACCTTTACACGGACAATAATAAAATTGGATATTACGGTACTTACATTTACGTCTTAGTAATAGGGTCCCATCCCAATATACAAGTCCGTGATTAGACCTGTCGTACTGTATGGATCAGAGTGCTGGGCTTTGAAAAAGATGGATGAAAAGCGATTGCATGTAGCGGAGATGAGAATGTTGAGATGGATGTGCGGAGTGACAAGAATGGATAAAGTAAGGAATGAGTATATTAGAGGAAGTTTGAAAGTGGCACCTGTTACAGAAAAATTGAAAGGAAGTCGTTTATCTTGGTATGGTCATGTAACGAGGAGGGATGAAACGCATGTGACTAAAAAGGTGATGGATATAAATATTGATGGATGGAGAGGGAGAGGAAGGCCAAAGAAAAGATGGATGGATTGTGTGAGGAATGATATGAATGAGAAAGGAATAACTGCCACCTTGACGTGTAACAGAGAAGAATGGAAGAAGAAAACGTGTTGCGCCGACCCCAAATAGAATGGGATAAGGGCAGGAAGATGATGATGATGGCACACTCAAAAGGTGAGTACGGAACCCTAATAGTAGTGATAGTTCTGATGAAGATGTCGTGCCATAATGTGTCCATTTTCAACTATGTACAGTCTTGAGTAAAGAAATTTAAACACTTCAATGGTTTCTGTGTGTGTAATGAATGGGTTGGCGTCTGTACAGTCAAAAGATCATAATAATAATATGGATACACGAAGAACCAATTCAAAATGTTTTTCTCCTACTGTAGGTACCTACTGATTAATGATTTCCGTTTTTTTGGACACAACTTTGTAAGCCATACTATTACGAAATAGGTCTTATCTCAAGCTATAATTTCACCCCGTCGGGGCTGCGGGTTGTTCGCAAGAGACACCGCGGCCTCGACTCGGCTAAGAAGGAACATGGGTGGTTTTTAGTCAGTAGAAGTCTGACACTCCCTTTCGCTCTACCCAAGAGCGGGAGGGGTTATTTGATGATTTTCCACCCATCATAAAAAAAAGCTATAATTTCACGACAAAATCGCTTTTGACTTTGTAAAGCGTTTCATTGTGTTGTGAAGACATATCTACTTAGTCGAAAATGGCTCATCTTTTAGCACCACACCTTTATCGAAACTATCATTACTACACTAAATACGCGACGACCTATTACAACTATCACGATTTAAAACGCTGACTAAACATCTCGAGTCAAGATAGGTTATCTGTTACCAAAACGTACGATATGAATTCCGTATTATTCTTCCGTCCACACATTAAAGTAATGTGATAATAATATATAATAATATCATAATATTCAGTACCCGCAATAAGCAGGGAACTATCAAATATCTACGGAGAAATGAGAAATAGGTTCAATATGGTTCAATGCCCTTTAAGTAATTTTTAAATAGGTATTCCTGGAATGTATTGGCAACTTATCAAAGCTATCTTGAATACCTAGATTTTTTGAAGTATTTTTTATCAAATATAGAAACGAATGTTTTGCAGATAAAGATGATAAAATTGCTTTAGGTGTTTATAAAATACAAAACATTTCAATAAAAATAAAATTCCAATTTAAGACTTAATATTCGACTATTTCAAATGTTTTCGCATTAAGGTTGAGGTCACATTGAGCAATTAAAAAAAAATGTTTACTCTATGTATTTATGGGCAGTAATTTTATGTAATAGGCATCATATTATCTACTTTACATAATAATCTGTAGCCTTGTTTACATTATGTAATACTGGGGAAAAGTAAATGTATGAACAGATTGTATGAGGATAGCCAGCTAACAGCAGTAGTTCCATAATAGGCACGCAGTTTTTATTATTGCTTGATAATATTGTTTTTAGTTATGTATGTTGCACTGGTTCATTCTATGTGTATTTTATTGAAATATTATTAACTTCACGCCTGTCTTTTTGTAGGGGAAGGCAGAGAAGTACCTACACTACACCCTGATTTAGAGTTATTTCAGTTTTAAGTACCAGAGGTGTGGGCCTAATCCATGGCAAAATGAAAACTTACATATTTAATTATTGTATGCTTGTAGGTATTGTAGGTGATCAGTACGTTATCACATAAAAAATATTTGTTTTAGTTTTTTACTGATATCACCAATCGGCCCATAAAGATAATAGTTAGCTATGTCGCCTTCGCCACACCTGCGGTTTATCACCAACCTTCGCCTAATTCCAGGTACACTTCAAATAAAACATAAAATAGTTGATCACAATGTATTCTTTAGAGTATAACCCTGTACTTCTTGTAATTAGAATTAGGTATTACAATACAACATTAACTGTTTCCGGAGAATTACACATAGGTATGATACAAATATGTACGTATTGAGTTTCAGAATCATGCGGTTTAGTTTAGTTGGGGAACTGTTAACTACACCTTAACTATCACATTTCATATTTTACACAAGGTACATAGAATGGCAATCTGTTATAATTACAATAACAAACACCTTTGATATTGAGATTAATTATTAATATTTCAATAAACTTCTAATCATATGTCATACAAGATTCGTGACAACATTATTATGAATCACAACAGAAGGGCCAGACATCTCTGATAAGCAATGACTCACTATACTATACTTGTACTCCGCGCAACTACTGTCTTGTCATGACACGACTCAATGTAGGAAAAGACAATCCCGTTGCAGTAAAAATAAATTACCAAAAATAAATAACTGTGACATCACGTTAAACTAACAAATGTACAAATCTTTCTAAAACAAAAGCAACAATCAACCACTGTTCATTCCAAAACTAACATTATAGCAATTAAAATAAAAACTTAATACTATATTAACTATAAACACACATCCGAAATTCAGTCGCTTTCAAACAGACTATGATACACTGGTAAAACGTAAACATTCACCAAATTAAAGCTTTCGAGTATGAGGGAGGGATGGGGCTCAGAACTTTAGTTTAGGATTGAGTTCGTGCGCGCGGCCGCCCCAATCCAGCCGGTAACTGCGAGTCCGCCACGAGATCTCGGGGCTGAGGAGCGCCGCGGCCAGCACGAACGGCGCACAGCACTCGCTCCACACCCAGCCGAGTAAGAACTGCACTTTGGTGAACGGCGGCGAGCCATTCTGCACTGATCGGAGCATCAGCCAGTCCGAGAGAAACCACACTAACACATGCACGAGGAAAAAGGGCAGCGGCTCGGCACCGAACAGCTGGCCGGCCGCCCAGGCGGCGCCGGCGCCTAGCGGGATGCACTCGCTCAGCGGCTCCAGCATGGCCGTGGTGGGGATCATGGCGATCCGCAGGCGAGCCCAGCGCCGCAACCGCGCCTGCATGGCGCCCACCGAGCGGGTGCCCGAGTTCTGCAGCGCCGGCAGCGAGCTCACGCGCATCTTCCAGCCGCGCGACGTGATGTCCTTAGCCATGAAGTAGTCCTCCGCCAGGTAGTCGGCGAAGGCGCGCAGTCCACCCGCCTCCTCCAGCGCACACCGCCGCACCATCGAGGACATGCCCACGTGACAGTTGATGCCCATGAAGTCGGCGCTCATGTACATGCGCGCCTGTGCCGTGCCGAAGAACACCTTCTCGTAGACGGCTGCGAAGCCTTCCGCGTCGCACACGAACGGCATCTGGTGCACGATGGCGACGTCGTCCCTCATGTGCTGCACCATGTCCAGGAGGGAGTCGTCGCGCATTCGGATGCCAGCATCACTGATCAGCACCAGCGGGTACTTTGCCGCCAAGTACGCCGGCTGCATGTTGTTGATCTTCGGGTTCACGCCAACTCGCAGCCCGCCCGTAAACAAACGAGCGTCTATGTGTGGATGCTTGTGGATTAAACTGTTCACTAACATCACTGCAGGATCGTTCTCGTTCTCCACACAAAATAGTAACTCGTACGTAGGATAGTCCAGTGTGAAAAACGTTTCTAGGTTGGAGAACAGGTTGGGGTCCACCCCGGTGAGCGGCTTCATGATCGACACACCGGGGTACGGCTGCTCAGGCGGAGACCGGTCCACTGTCCGATGGAGCTTCCACTTTGAGTAAGAGTAAGCCATTATGTGAATTATAAACAGACACACCCACGCGATAATGAAAAATATGGCAAAACCATACACCGTATACACCATGGGCATCATAATTGTATCCTTAAGTAGTTGTCGCGTTCGGGCCGCATAATATCGACTGGTTTCTTGTTGGAGACGTGCGGTATGACGCGATCATAACACTGAACTGAACATACGATAAAAAAGTTTTAACGTGAAGAATGAACACTCCGTAAAATGATTCAACATTTTATATTATCACGTTATCTCGACGGTTTTATCATTTCGAACTTCGAACAGGTTTCAGCAATCAATTCCTTTATCAAACGGCTGAGCCCGCAGAGTCAAATCGAGAACCCTACCTACACACGACAAACTTCAAGCATCACTGCTGCCAACATACTGGAGCAATAATTTTAGCGTTTAATTTTGCCTCGGAAGCTAGTTCACATTTAATTTTTGCAAAGTCTAAAACTTCATTACTTTTACTTTTGTTTTCTCTTTCAACATGTTTGTTGTAAGGGTTTAAAACATGATATTTGTAAATTATTATATCCTCAAAAGCTAAAACCACGTAAGGAAGTTGGAATTTTTTTAATTTAAAAATTCGGAAACGAAACGTTATCTACTATTGATCTCCTTTGTTTTTTGAAGGTGTTTTCGCTTTAAGAGCGGAAGTCTTACAGATCACGATTGACATTTTGGTCCTAAAATAATTAATATAAATGCAAAATAATATTTCTTTCTTTAACAGTTACAGAAAAAATGTGCCTCTTTTATAAGAAGAAGATTAATAAAGCTAAATGGTTTTTTATACCGTAACATGGAAGCAAATGTTTGTAAAATTTGGTACTTAGAATAAACAGACCTAAACTAAACAGGAAATTATTACCAGGAATAGACAGACATAAACTAAACAGGAAATGATTACCAACCTAAGAAGTGAATGCCGTCAAGTAGGAAAAATAGCGTCTTTTCAAATTGTTTCGCGGTAATTTGTGAATATTTATTTTTTGATTGAGATGGAATAGCTACTTTTTCGCTATGGATATCGGGAAACTATTGAAAAACGTTCATAGCTTGAACGAATACATATCAACTACTCAAGATGCTTCAGAAAAATGTAAAACTTCAAGAGTTCAATTGAATATGTCGACTGTTCTTGCGCTGAAGAAAATACGTTCTCTGGAAATCGAGGTCTGTTCATTTAATATAGAAGAAAACAAGTATACGTTTAATATTATATCCATCGTAGTTTTTCACATTAAATAAGAACCATAATGCTATTTTTCGTTTTATTTCAGTATTTCAACAAATGTGAGGAAAATGGGATCGCTTGCCTGATATTTGAGCGTATGTTATGTTTGCCACCCGCTAAAACATGGGGCGTGTTGAGCAAGGAGTTAGTGAACCTGCTGCAATACTGGCTGGATGCTGTGAGGAAACATTTAGTTCGGCACAACTTACAATGGTGGAGTTTTTTGAAATTGTTGCTCAGATTTGTAAAGGTAAGGAGGGTACATTATTAGCCTTATAGATTATTATTTATTCGTTCTAAACCAACTGACTACCAAAATAATATTGGAAGTTTAATTTCTCGTATGTTTATAGATATTTTGAGTGTACACTACATACATTACATAAACTCACTTTTTTTCTTATGAGGTTAGCCAGAAACTAGAGACTTACTAGCTAGAATCCATGTATACCTTTCGCTTTGTACACAAACAATAAAACTACACCAATCTTCACAGGAGATACGTCAGAAAGATGTCTCACTCCCCAACATCCTCGTGGAACATACTGCGGAGTGTCTCCTAGACCTGGCCACCAATAGCCGACCTGATGCTTATCAGAGGCATGAGATCCTCCACTGTTTCAACATGTACTGCTCTGAGTCCAGCCGGGAGATCCGATTTGCTTTGAGGAACAAGTTTGGTCATTATTTGTAAGTGATTTTTATATTGAAGAGATTTTATAATGGTGATGGAAAACATTGTGAGGAAACCGGCATGTCTTAGAACCAAAAAATCAAAGACATGACATCTAGCAACCCGAACTGGGCCCACATGATGGATTTTAACCCCATTCCCTCTCAAAGAGAGGAGACCAGTGTCCCAGCAGTGGGAACATTAATAGGCTAATGATGATCAATTTATATTTTATTGACAGAAATATTGTAAAATATTTATGTTATCAAATGTTTTTCATCTTCCAAATAATAAGTTGTATGTAAATTATTTTGTATAGTGTGATAATATTTTAGTTTAAATGTATGTGGAGGATCATCGCTGACGGTGGTGAAATAGGCCTGCTGGTCTATCTTGAATAGTTGGATGATCTAAAGCGTATTTTGGGGTTACTTATTTCCTTTTTTGGATTCAATTATCACATTTTTATCAGCCAGTTAAATAAATTAATTATATATAAACTATTTGGTTGTAATAAATTGTAGTGAGCAAAATTTTTCCACTGTAATTAGGATTTTTCTTTATGAATTTTACAAATTAACCATTTTCTCAGCATCAAACTGTCTACCTACATGGCTTCCTGTGGACACCTTCCAACTCAGTACAGCATTATGGAGACACTTCTCCGCTGGCTGTTACCTCGTCAGGACCGGACCCTGAGGATCACATCCGCGGCCAAGTGGTTCCCCACCTCAATGTACGCTGAGAAAGATGTGGATATCTTCTTGGAGAGGTCTTGGGTTAATTTCTTTCAGGTATGTATGATTTAATATCATTACAAAAGAAATTATGATTTTGTGACTGCTGTGATTTGCCCCATAAAGTAGTTTTTTGTTTGTTTTTTTTATCTAGATATTTTCTCAGTCTGCATTAGGGAAATTCAGCTGGTGTAAAATGAATATAATTTAATATTACACTTGTATTTCGGAAGGGGCAGGCAGATTGGCTGAGTGAGTAGTGCCTATGACAAATGTTAGGAAAAGAAACATGTGTGTGAACAGAACATAATATCATGCCAGTAATATCCAAGGGTTCGTCACAGGTGTACCTATAATATATATTATTAATTTATAATATTTAATAATATAATATTAAAAAAAAAAAAAAAAAAAAAAAAAAAAATATTATTTATAATAATACACCCACATTTCGCCAGTTATGTTTTTAAGTCCCATGGAATAAGGGGCGAGTCTATTGCCATCAACCGAGCACGACTGTCTCCGTGACTCTGTGCCTGAAATGTATAAAATTATCTGCGTGTCTACTCGACTATGATGATTGAATACCTACTGTGTTTTGTTCTAGGATGCAAGAGATTTCTTGAACGCACACAACCATAGGCATGATTTTATCACATCAGTTGAGTGTAGAAAACTGACTGTCGGTAAACTTGTTATTATTTCGGTAAGTGATACTAATAAACGTCATTAATTTAATTAATTTCAGTAACAATTTTTATTATTTTTTCGTATCGAAATTTTACACTAAATTATCACTAGGTATCTACTGTTCGCGATAAACTCAAAAACTACTGCACCGATTTTCATGCTGTTTTCGCCAATGGATAGAGTGGTTCTCGAGGGAGGTTTTAGATACTTAACCGAGATCCACGCGAGCGAACCCGCGGGCACCAGCTATAATAATTACAGTAGAAATCATTACGTATTAAGACAGTAAACAAATAAATTAATCTTTCGTCTATCATCATTCTCATAGCCCTTATCCCAATGAATTTTCGGTCGGCGGAGCATGTCTTCTTCCTTTACTTTTTTTTTGGGGGGTGGAAAATCATCAAATAACCCCTCCCGCTCTTGGGCAGAGCGAAAGGGAGTGTCAGACTTCTACTAACTAAATACCACCCATGTTCCTTCTTAGCCCTTCATGTCGAGGCCGCGGTATCTCTTGCGAACAACCCGCAGCCCCGACAGGTTCTTCCTTTATTTGACTTGTCATCTCATTAAACACCTCCTTTCTTTTTTCTAATCTTTCGTCTATGGAGGTATTTATATTTTATAGAATGGTCAGGTGCGTTGAGCCAGATGTATACATGCAGACAAGGCGCAAGAAGTATCTAAGGATCGTAGCACTGCTGCGGGTTGTTCGAAAGAGATACCGCGGCCCCGGACGCAAAGGGCTAAGAAGGAACATGGGTGATTTTTAGTCAGTAGAAGTCTGACACTCCCGCTCTGCCCAGAGCGGGAAGAGTCGTTGATGATTTCCCACCCTAAAAAAAAAGGATCGTAGCACTGTGGTTTCAGCCTACCCCCTTGAGAAGAAGGCGCATTATGTATGGCCAGTGGCCACCTAAGTGGGCCATTTTAAGTTAATAGGTACTTGCCCCTTTAAATTGCCTTCCAAGTAAGGATAATTGACCACACAATACCTAGCATTAACTTTGAATTCAATAATTTGTGTCAAAAATCAGGGTCAAAGTTCAGGGGTTAGCAACATTTTTGGCCCAAAGCCCGGCTATAGGTCTACTATTATTTTGTATGTCGAGGCTAAAGATCTTATACCTAACTTGGCAGCATACGTCAAGACGCTAGGGCAATGGCCTCCGAGACTCATAGGCCAATAGTCTAGGTTTCACCTAGAGTGTGGCGGCATCATAGCCAAGTAGCCGTCTACTATAACCTTACTGCCGCACTCAGAGAACTGTAATGATTACTTAGGCCATCTTAAGTAATCATTAAATATCTCTTGAGTACCGCAGTAAGTAGGTTATTTAAAAAAAAATCATATCGCATTATATTATCACCACTGCTCTCAAAACGGTGAAGGAAAACTTCGTGGGGAAAACGGCACGTCCTAGAACCACAAAGACATGTGACATCTACCAATTCGCACTGTACCCGCGTGGTGGATGGTTTCATATTCCCTCTCATAGAAGAGAAGTGGTCTGTGTCCCACCAGTGAGAATATTTTAGGCTGATTAAAAGCTTATTAGTCCCACTGCTGCTTTGCTGGTCTGAAGCAAAATGTTGTGAGGGAACCAGCATGTCCTGGAACCATAAGTGAGAGATGTGACATCCTCCGTCGGGGCTGCGGGTTGTTCGCAAGAGATACCGCGGCCTCGACATGAAGGGCTAAGAACATGGGTGGTTTTTAGTTAGTAGAAGTGTGACACTCCCTTTCGCTCTGCCCAAGAGCGGGAGGGGTTATTTGATGATTTCCCACACCCAAAAAAAAAAAAAAAAGAGATGTGACATTTAACATGTTTACACTGGGACAGCGTAGTGAATTACGGCCCACTCCCTCTAGGAGGAGCTATGTCCCAGCTGTGGGACCGTTAAAGAGTGAATCTATTATTATATATGAAGAATACATGTGATGTATGTACTTACGACACAAACACGTTTTTCAAATTTTTATCTTTTTTGTTTGTTCCGGCTAATCTTCGAAACGGCCGACCGATTTTGACGGGACTTTTTTGGACAGATAGATAGTTGATGTTATTACGGTCAGGTAATTAGGGGTAAATAAAATCCCTTGAAATTGGTAACAAAATCCGATTAAAAAAAAAGAAGTAATGTATTTTTACAAAGATTTCACGCAAACGTAGGTCGTGGCCTAGTGTTACATAAAACCTATAATTTTCTTCTATCCTCAGGGTACAGAGCGCCAAGAATCCTGGCTAGACATAAACCTGGTGACCGGCTGTGTGTCAGTGTTGCTAGACCCTCGCGTGCTAGAGAGCTTCGGCTCCAACAACCACAAGTCCTTCGAGACGCTGGTTGTGACCCATCAGAATACTCACAGCGCTAAGTTGCACAAGTAAGTCATGTCCACCCGACTTAGGAACAGTAAGTCGCAGTTTCGAACCAAGGCAGGCGCATTACTTTGTGTAATCTATTTCATCACTAGTGCTCTTAAAACGGTGTAGGGAAACATTGTGAGGAAACCGCCATGTCCTAGAACCAAAATATACGAAGTCATGTGACAACGACCAACCCGCACTGGGCCCGCGTGGTGGATTATAGCCCATTCCTCTCCTAGCGAGGAGTGACTCATCACTGCAGTGGGAACATTATCTGATGATGAAGATGGGTCTGACAATCAGTCATATCAAGGAGCATCGTGTGACTCGGTACTAGCTGGTGGTGAAGGACTGCGTGGTGGAGGTCAGGTCTCTATGTGAAATATTGGTGTGTACCTGCATACGGTTAGACTAGAAGCCGTCCCCAGGGATGAGGTCCGCAGGTCAAGCGGGTACCCGTCGGGGCTGCGGGTTTTTCGAAAGAGATACCGCGGCCTCGACACTAAGGGCTAAGAAGGAATATGGGTGGTTTTTAGTCAGTAGAAGTCTGACGAAAGGTCAAGCTGGTTGGCACCAAGTTTTTTTTTTTTTTTTATACAAAATTGCCCCACACTAGGAATTTCTCCTGTATCGTGGTTTGTTTACAAATATTTAAACTCACAAACACATTGTTCCGTGCGGGGATCGAACCCGCGTCACACAGCGTAGCACTCCAATCGCTCAGCCACTGCGCCAACCGTGCCGTCGACTAAGTTAGTCCGGGGAAGCGGTTTAGGGGAATAACTTCATCATCATCAACCAGAATAACAAGTGTAGGATGTTCCCAATGAAGAATTGTAAATTCTACGCAGTTATGATGACCAATATTTCGAAATATTTCTTTTCCTTGACGTAAGGGCGTCCGTGAGAAATGTCGCGTACCTACCTACTTTTGTGCACAGTCACGGAGTCACGACCAATAATGTTTGCACGTAACAAAATTTAAACCCGAAATTTTCTCGCGAAACAACAGTATCTACTTTAAGATAAGACTTATTTAGTAATAGTATGAGTTTGAAAATGTCCCTAACGACATAAGCAAAGGAAATATATTTTCCACCATATTTTTCAGCAAAATAATTAAATAATTTGTTCTTGGGCCTGGTAGACGTACTCTATTGTTGTACAGATATTATATTATAGGGTGTAAAAGTACCCTTAACGCAAACGAAGGGGAATTGTTCTCCCCACCACTGCGATCATGTTTTTGTTCTAGACCATACCTGGGAACCTCCTAGTTCCGGAGATATTGGGGGTCAAAGTTCCAAATTTTTCACAGCTGTTTTTGTAAATGCTAGTTTTTCAGGTTATAACTTTACTTAAATTATCTCCATGACCCATTTACTATTCAAAGCATCCATTAGCACAATGTTTTAACAGTGCTACATTGAGTTTTACTTTCATTGAGTTTTTAGGGTCATAAATCACATTTTACGAATGTGATTTATGACCCTAAAAAAAAAAGAAATTTCCTAGCAAAAATTTTTGCGTAGGGGTACGTAGTTTGATGTACAGAATACTTGGTTGACGGCTGTGTGATGGGTTGATTTACACCCTGTATATCATCATATGCCTAGCCTTTTCCCAACTATGTTAAGGTCGGCTTCCAGTCTAACTGGATGCAGCTGAGTACCAGTATTTTACATGGAGCGACTGCCTATCTGACCTCCACAACCCAGTTAATACTAGGTAATACGATACTCTTTGGTGAGACTGGATGTCAGAATTTCAGGTCACCGACTACCTGTAACGACTGTTAAAGCTCTAGATATGGCAGCCGGGACCAACAGCTTAACGTGCTTTCCGAGGCACGGAGGAAACTCGGTATGTCGGGCGGTCACCCATCCATAGACCGACCTAGGCAAGCACAGCTTTACCTAAAGATCGACCCGAGTGGCGGTTCTTATTAAGCCACGAGCTCCTCACTTATTTAGTAATAGTATGAGTTCGAAAATGCTATGTCCGTAACGACATAACGTCGTTGATATTGCAATACGTTCTGTTAGATTATGCTTATTTTTCAGGAGAGACAAAACATTTTAGCGAAAAAAGCGCATAAAGCGTTTATATTTTAAACTACCTACATGTTCATTAAAGATGTTTTTCATCATATTTGACAATAAAATAGTAATATTAATACTCCAGTTCAGAGATCGAACATAAAATCATAAAATTTTGACATAGGACGTATTGCAATATCAACGACGATAAGCAAGGGGAATATTATTTTCCACCATATTTTTAGCTAAATAATTAATTAATTTGTTCCTGGGCCTGGTACTTTATTGGTGTACAGATATTATTTAAAAACTTATCAATCACTCATTAAATTATCAAAAAACACAAAAAAGTAATTTAACAAAATGAAAAATTATTTTTCACTAACTATACCTGTCTTTTGGGCATTATTTTAGAATTGCCGGATGGGTTATGCCTGTTAAAGGGCTAAGATAACAATCAATACATAACATAACATCACGCCTGTAATCCCCGAAGGGTTAGGCAAAGGTGTACCTATTAGTACACCCACATTTCGCCAGTTATGTTTAAGTCCCATGTAATAGGGGGCGAGCCTATTGCCACAAACCGGGCATAAATCCAGATTACGTGGCTGCTACTGAGAAATTCCTGATAGATAGTCGAACTCAGGACCTCACGTTCAGCAGTCGCGCTTGCGACCACTAGACCAACGAGGCAGTCAATATAGTAAAAGAAAATCCCTTTTAAAAGTTTGCTGCGAGTCGTCATCTGCCTAGCCTTTTCCCAACTTTTTTGATTTCGGCTCCCAGTCTAACCGGATGCAGCTGAATACCAGTATTTTACATGGAGCGACTGCCTATCTGACCTCCACAACCCAGTTAATACTAGATAATACTATACCATTGGTAAGACTGGTTGTCAGACTTTCAGGTCACTGACTACCTGTAATGACTGCCAAAGATCTATATATAGCAGCCGGGACCAACAGCTTAACGTGCTATCCGAGGCACGGAGGAAACTCGGTATGTAATGGACGGTCACCCACCCACAGACCAACCTAGGCAAGCGCGGCTTAACCTACAGATCCACCCGAGTGGCATGTTATTATTAAGGCTGCTCTCTCGAAAAAAAATAGCGTGCAGATGAAGCAGCTTTTCACCGGCACTTACAGAGAAATTACATCTGAGAAAAATTGTTAGTATTTTACATGATATGTATGACACGTAATTTGGTTTAGCCATAATTTTTCTATCGGTATCACATAATAAGAAAAAAAAAATCCACAAAATCACCTCCAAATCGTTGATTTGAACCATTTTACTCCTTCATTTTTTAACAAAACAATATAAAAAAAATATCAACTGGTTTGCAATACAAAGGAAAACAATTTGGTTTTGTTACTTTTTAAAAACATGCATTATTTTAATAATAATAAATTAAAATGCGTCCGTTTGAAGTCCGTGTCTACGATCGAGAGGGGTAGTTAGCTATGCACAAGGTCATTGGCGTGAATACAAGCCTTAAGCCACGAGCTCCTCTAAATGTTTGCTGCGAGTACTATTGTGAATATTGTGGCTGTACGTAGACAGGTGCATGATGAACATACTGTTTCATCATCATTCTCTTGCCCTTATCTGAATTCATTTGGGGTCGGCGCAGCATGTCTTCTGTTCTGTCTCCTGCTGATATGGAGGGAAGTGGAAATTAAGTTTTTCCTACTCCTCCACTATTCTTTTTTGATTAATTTCGTTGCGGGATCCAAGACAGTTAATCGTTTCTCTGGGACTTCGTCGAGCTTCATTGTCTCGCCGCTTTTCTGGTGGTCGCCACTGTTGATTCTGGCTTACAGGAGTTGCAGTGGTTTGGGAACAGTGTGGCGAGCATGTCCTAATAAAAAGAAATACTTCTCTGTTTCTCGTCTTGAGACAACTCCTTTCTTACCATATCATTCTTAACACAGTCCATCCATCGTTTCCTTGGTCTTCCTCTACTCTTAAACCAATCCACATTCATAATCAAAACTGATTCACCGAACGCGCGGAAATGACTAAGTTTAAGGACTAACTTATTGTGTTTTTGTTATTCTCTGCATTCCAAGTTTTCCTCCCAATATTGATAAAATTATGATTCATAGTGCATATAAACATATTTTTCCTATAACGGCTTATCTACCAATTTGGAATTATCATTTTATCTGTTTTTTTTTTGTTTATCTTATGCTATATCGGTCTAAATATAAAATTTGCCGCAGTATTTTGTTGGTGATTCATCGTGTTAATGAAAGGGATCATGCATGTGTTTTCGTATTTAGCATATACCTAACTCTCGTCTTTATAATACGTAAACAACTACATACGGTACATGATACATCATCATTCTTCTACCCTTATCCCAATTTACATATTACATACAATTAAATAAAATTGAAGTGTCTGTTTGTAATTTCAAATGACTTCTTACTGAAATAATGCACGGCACTATAGTGGAGTGCCGTAAGGCATAAATATTGTAAAATCTCGGAATCCAGGGCCGGTCAATGAATCTTCATAAAAACTTTTGGACTGCATTGGTAAAAGCCCAAATAAAGAAGTTAAAAAAAAATATTTGCGCACTCTTCATTTTTTTTTTCAATTCGACAATGTACTGAAAATTGAGAGGGACAAGGGAAGAAAAAATGTTTAGAGCTAATAAATAATATTTTCACAGTAACTTTAATGTTAATTTAGTTATATTTCGTAAAAAGTAACGAGTTACAACAAAAAAAAAATTAAAACGTATCTATCTTTCTACCTTAATACGAGCAATTCTTGTAATATAGTATACTTAATCTGAATCTCGGATACGGCTCCAACGATTTTCACGCAATTTTGTATGCAGGGGGTTTTGGGGGCGATAAATCGATCAAGCTAGGTTTCATTTAAAAAAAAACACGATTTACCAAAACAACCAAACAAATTTCGGTCATCCAGGTACTATATTTTTTGCGAAATATTAATAAATTAACATTAAAGTTACGGTAAAAATATTATTTATTAGGCTCTAAACATTTTTTCTTCCCTTGTCCCTGTCATGTTTCAGTACATTGTTGAATTGAAAAAAAAAAAAAATGAAGAGCGCGCAATTTTTTTTTTTAACTTCTTTATTTAGGCTTTTACCAATGCAGTCCAAAAGTTTTTATGAAGATTCATTGCCGGCCCTGGATTCCGAGGTATAAATCTTACGGCACTCCACTACTAATAACAAAAAAAAAAAAACAAAGTTAGTTTTGTCTTTCCATCGTGCATCGGTCGGCGGTCTGTCTAGTGTCTATCTGTTTGAGCCGGCTAATTTCTGAAATGGTTGGACTGATTTTCGATGGGACTTTTACTGGCAGATAGTTAGCTATCTGCCAGTGTTATGTATACGGAGTAACTAAGGCTATACAGGTATTTTATTTAGAAAAACAATTTGGGTTCCTTCATGAGGACGAAGGTCGCGAGAAACAGTTAGTTGTATGAATATTCTCTGTCATACATTTGTGAAAAAATATGAATGAACCACTTCACCTATCAAACAAGAATCCATAAAGATAAACTAATCAGCTTATGTAACATTAGATAAACAATATTGCATTAGGTACAAACATTGTTAGAGTTACCTACATCATTTTTTTTTTGTTCATAACGGGAATTTCTAGTGTGTTTAATAAAATAACATAAAACGCCAAAAAAAATTGACAAAACCTTTAATTTCGGAAGTTGGTGGCAAAACAAGTCAATGAAACAAAGAAAGTCATCGACTTCTGAAAGTAAAGATTTTGTTATCATTATCACTGACGTGCGTATTTGAAACCTGAACCAAAGAAAACTGAATGAGACATCGATCTATAGTAATATAAGTATATAGGGTGTAAAAGTACCCTTAACGCAAACGAAGGGCACTTGTTCTCCCCACCACTGCGATCATTTCTTTGTTCTAGACCGTACCTGGGAACCCCCTAGTTACGGAGATTGGGGGTCAAAGTTCCAAATTTTTCACAGCTGTTTTTGTAAATACTAGTTTTCCAGGTTTTAACTTTAATTAAATTACCTCCATGACCCGTTTACTATCCACTAGCACAATGTTTTAACAGTGCTACATTGAGTTTTACCGTAAAATGTGATTTTTGACCCCAAAAAAAAGTCATTTCCCAGCAAAAAATTTTGCGTAGGGGTACTTAGTTTGATGTACAGAATGCTTGGTTGACGGGTGTGTGATGGGTTGATTTACACCCTGTATACTATTGTACGAAACCCGTGATCATTTCGTTGTAAAACAACTTTAAACTATGCATCATCAGATTCATCATACTAGTTAGAACCTAATGACTCATATCTACGTAATAGAATGTCACCTGCAGGGCCATTGCGTATCTTTTTAAATGTCAGTGGCTATCACAGTGTCCATCGATTAACTGTCAAATGGTTATTAGGTACAAAATGGAACCATTTGACAGTTAATCGATGGACATATAAAAAGATACGCAATAGCCCTGCTGAGCTGCTATTATTATGTTTATCTATTTTATTAGATTGAATGTCTTTATTAACCTAATCCTACCTTATATTGTAAATACGAACCAATTCTGTTTCTTTGTTTGTTACCTTTCACTTAAATCAGTGATCCCATCATCCAGACATTTTGCATATATACGATGTCAATAATTGTCAAAATGTAGCGACACCTGGGGGAGGCCTATGTCTAGCAGTGGACGTCTTTTGGCTGAAATGATGATGATGATGATGTCAGATGTTCAGAAACGGACATAAGGTACCTCTACTTACCATCTCGAAAAAATTACGCACGTTTGTGTACGTTTTTTCGCAATTTGCAATTTATGTTGTTTTACAATAATTGCTTTCAAAATGAATGGGGAAATACGGTTAAAACCTTATTGTACGTGCGAATACGGTTAAAAACTCACCCTCATCATCTGCCTAGCCTTTTCCCAATATCCACATGTTGGGGTCGGCTTCTTATCTAAACGGATGCAGTTGAATACCAGTAGTTTACATGAAGCGACTGCCTATCTGACGTCCACAACCCAGTTAGCATTGGGTGAAAAAACCATACCCCTCGTAAGACTGGATGTCAGACATTTTGGTCCATTGACTACCTGTAACGACAACCAAAGATCTATATATGGCAACCGGGACCAACAGCTTAACGTGCTTTCCGAGGCACGGAGGAAACCCTCTTTTGTTTGTACCTAATCTTTCCTATACCACCCAGGGACTCACTACAGCTGCTCCTATCAATCCGTACGGTTTCCCCCCCGCAAGTATTGCCCTCCTGTCTCAGCCTCGGCGATGACGTCGGCTGTGACGTCAATGCCGTCGTTACGACGCGGTGTGACGTCAAACGGCTCGATCATGCGCTGAGGACGATCTTTGGGGTTAAGTACGAGGTAAGCTCTGTTAAATAGTAGGTACCTTATACTTACCGTTTGATGTTACAACATTACTTGAAAAAAAAAACTATTAAAAAAACTCTAAAAAGTGCAATATGACCCTGTTTTGGACATTGCTGGAAATGAGTGAAACAAAGTATAACTTGACCGGTTTTGTCGTATTTTTCGACTTCCAAAAAGTAGGAGGTTCTCAATTCGTTTTTTTTATGGTGTTACCTCGTAACTTTAATGATCTGATTTGAAAAAAAAAATATTTGAAAGGATATTCTCTCCGATTGGTTCCATATGTTTTTTAATTAATAAATTTCATCAATATCGTTTGAGTAGGTAGTTCGTTCATGATAAGAATTAGTGTAGTACTTATGGCAAAAACTCAAAGAAATAAACAAAGTTACCACTTCCGAAAGTGAAGTTATTTTAGCCTTTTTTTTTGCGAATATGTTTCGTAGTTTTAGTTTTCGCAATCATTGAGCTGAAGCTTAAGACCTGATCGAGATGTCAGCAACATGGGAGATGTCAGCAACATGGGAGATGTCAGCAACATGGAAGGGGCCCGCAAGGGCCGACGCCTGTCGAGGCTGCGGGTTGTCCGCAAGGGATACCGCGGCCTCGACATGAAGGGCGAAGAAGGAACATGGGTGGTTTTTAGTCAGTAGAAGTCTGACACTCCCTTTCGCTCTGCCCAAGAGCGGGAGGGGTTATTTGATGATTTCCCACCCCCCAAAAAAAAAAAAGCTTAAGACCTGATATGTATAGTTGTTGCTATATGAACCTTATTTTTAATGCAATAACGGCCACGAGACATGTTTGGTTTTAGTTATTACTGGATCTGGACAAAGAATTGGAGCAGTCACCGCTTGTAAGGACTGAAAATTCGAACCATAATAAAGATTCGGTAAGTTAGAATTTCTTTAAGTAAACTATCATTCTCCGACACTTATCACAATTTATATGGGGTGACCTATCCCAAATAAATTGGGATACTTCCCTATTACTCGGCACCTCCATTTATCATTATCGCAGTCCGTCCACCGGTAACGTTTGGAGAAATCAATTTCTATGAAAATGTGATGTTGGATTTTATTTTTGGTGGCAGTCAGTTGATAAATGTACTACCAGGATATGTTGATGATTAACTGACAATGACAAGGATACGCTGTTGGTTAACATTTGTGAAAATAAATTATTATTGTTTCGCCTACTGGTTCGTCGATAGCGATTGCGCAAGTCACAACTGTCATAAAATTAGCTGTCAATATTATGTTATTATTTTTTGCAAATGTAGGGTAGTCGAATATTTATTTTTAAAGTCTAAAATGTTTGTGTAGGACGAAGATCCGAGGTTTTCTCACCCAGTTGAAGTGAAACGACGTAAACATTCAGGTTCGTTCAGTATTCTTTATTTATTGAATATTAATAATAGAAGAATATAATAATAGAAACATTTTTGCTGAATTACCTATTGCAAATTATGAGTGATTGTGTTTTACTATCTTGACTTTTAATTAAACTTGCTCTAATACCTTGTACCTAGTATATACCTACGGTTCTTGCTTGGAACGGCTTTTGAAGGGACTTTCACTGACAGATAGAAAAAAAAAAACCTTGAAGTATTAACAAAATCCGATTCTAATATGGATTTTATAATGATTTCGCGCTTCGATGAGCGCGGGAAACAGCACGTTATAAATAAAAACATAACATCACGCTTGTAAGTTGTAATCCCTAAGGGTTGGGCAGAGGATAATAACTAGCAGGCACTGATTGATGGTTATTACCTGGCTTCAAAATTTATTTCTGCAGTAGTAGTATTTCCGATTTGAATAGATTTATTTGATTGAATTGAATTAAAGTATTAATTAACCTGTTCAACAATTAAATACTGTGATAATAGCTAATTTAGGTATTACCTTATTAGTTTAGTGATCTCTAGCCACTTCTGAGTATGAGGACCTAGATTCGTTTTCCACGTCGGGTAGTAAAAAACAGTTGATGGATATTATTATTTTGTACTCGTATCACCATAAGGTTTTATTGGGGTTTTCCACGTTTGCCTCAAACAGGCTCCAATAGATTTTATAAGCCTGTGTTGTCCCACTGCAGGGCAAAGGCCTCCCTTCCCTCCTTCCACTTTTTGCGATCCTTTGAGAAGGAGTCCAGCTCATCCTGCCATCTCCTTCTGGGCCTGCCGTGTTGTCGTTTCCTGCTTTTTGGTATTCACTGGGTGGAAATTTTTGCCCATTGCTCCTCCGACATGTGGCAGATGTGACCAGCCCAGTTTCATTTCAACCAATAGATATAACTGTACAAATCCAAACTCCGTGGCTGCCACGGAGTTTGGATTTGGGCCTTGTTGATGGCAATAGACTCGCATCATATAAGCAAAATGTGAATGTTATATTGGTACACCTTTACCTATTCCCTTCGTGGATTACAGGCGTGATGTTATGTTATGTTATGTGAATGCAGGATACATAGTGAAGCCACGTCAGCCCCTCTCGTGCATGTCGCCGTCTACAGCGTCGACCAGCTCATTGGCGCAGGTAAGTTTATTTATTTATTTTATGAAAGGCTTCACAGGCTTTCACAGCTGACAGTACATTTCACAACTTAGACCAATTTATATCAAACAATACGCCATTAAGGTAGTTGACTACTGTTAAATTATACGCAAATGTTACGTTATTTCAAAGAACTAACATAAATAATACGATGTGTAAAAAAAGTAATAAAATCGATCAAAAAATGGAGTAGATATACACGGTTTAGAAGTTTTTGGTGGGCCACTTTTATCTTTGTCTCGCGAAAAGGCCATTTGTACTTTGTACCTACTACGTAACTGGCGGTATGAAAGTATGACGTCACTTCTTCATAGCGCTGTCTTTTTCTAGCAAGTCATTTTAAATCGGGATATAAATTATTTAATATGATTTCAAGATTCTGGTTATATTGAAATGTAATATTTCGTTCAATTACTGTAATAATTTGGTTATTTTTTAGGTGTAATATGAATATCAGACGCTTCAAATCAGTAGGCCTAAGAAACTTGCCTCCTTTCAATACTAAATCATAACTTGACGTAAATTACCTTTCAGCTTCACGAAAAACTAGCAGCATTACCTCGATACCGTTACGATAAAGAACCTATAGGCGTTTGTGCTCTCCCCGAACTATCCATAGTTACCGAACTCAGTGAGGCAGACGACAGACAAAGCCTCAACACCACCCTTAAATTTAAACCTTACGGCGTTTGCTATAAGAATCTGAATAGGCTAGAGCTTGAGAGCAGAAAATCTCAAAGCGATCCGGAATCTTCTAGAAAGACTAGAGGTAGAAGACTTTCGCCTATCGTTAATGAAGATACAACCAGTTGTTTGCTAGTTGCTACGATTGGATCAGCTGATGATTCAGTCATAAATGATACTGTGGAAAGGCTATCTAAAAATAAAGATTATACCACTGATAATATAGTTGATTTGTTAGTCCAAGAGGCTTTACAAGCAAAAGACGATAAGGAAAAATCTGACAGCGGAATAAACACAGGAGAAAAGAAATCTCAAGATAATAGTGAGACAATAGATAATACACCGGAAATAGATAAAATTAAATTAAATAAAGTTCCAAAAAAACCTAAAGTAGTTTCATCAACTGATGATGAGTCGAATACAGAGGCTGTTAATGAAACAGCGTCTTTCGTGAGTACACGAAGGAAGACTAGGAAAGAACTAAAAGATCCAGTTCCAAAGAATGCTTTTGATGAACAAACTGTTGAAGAATTTTTCTCCCAGCATATCACTGAAAGCAAAGCTAGAGAAAATGTCATAAGTCCAACATTAGCTAAGAAAATCAACGAAACCAGTTCAGAAACTAGCGATAATTTTGGTGAAAACCTAAATTTGAATGGAAAAGATTTAGAAGACGAAATTGTACCTTACGATTTCAACAATTTCGAGGTTTTGGAATGTCTAAACAGCATAGTAGATAAAGTATGCGATGACTTTGACAAATATTTGAATAAAGACTACGAGATAACCGCAGATCCTAACGACAGTATCGAAGATAACATCCCTTTAAAGGATATCATAAATACTATCCACGATATTGAGTTCAAAAAAGCTGAAACTGCAAAGAAATCGAAAGGGAAAAAGAAAATTAAATTGAAATATAAGATTAAAACTCCTAAAAAGGCTAAAGCTCGTGCGGCTAAAAGGAATAACAAAGTAGTTTTAGAGTCTGTATCAAAAATGTCAACTATACTGGAAGATAAGGGTCTAGAAAGCGCTGCTGAGAGCGTTGAAGATAACTTTCAACCAGCAACTAAGGTACCAGAAGAGAAAATAAAAAAGGCTAAAATAGAATCACCTCCCATTGATGCGGGAGATTCAAAAACACCTCTAACGCGGCGTAAACGTAAACTTTACTCACCAAAAGACGAAGAAATGGCTGCAGAATCTCCCAAGCTACCAAAACATGATGAATCTCATCGCATCGAATCACCTCAGCCAGAAGATGATACCATACTCTCGGATATAATACCAATAAAAAAGACTCCAACATCCAAAGCCACTTGCTACAAAGATATAGAAAAAGACCGACTAAAGATTCGGATGCCACGTGCAAGGATATCTAAGATTCCTGCACCCCCCTCGCCTAGAACTAAAAAATTAAACGATATATTCGATAAAGTTAAAGATTCTGCAAACAGCGAAAAAGTAAAAATAGCTGAAAATAACTTTGAAGCTGACGTTTATAACTTTACGAGTGACAGTGAAGATGATTTCAAGGTTAAAAAGATAGAATTATCCAAAAAAAATAGTACGACAACTTTGGCAAGTATTGATTCCGCAGTTTCTAAGCGCGGTCGAACCCTTAAGAAAATTAATTACACCGATAATAAGTCTTCAGATGAAAGCAATACGATGAAACGTAAACCTACTAGAAAACCTAGAACTAAGAAAAAAGTGAACGTTGAACAAGCTGAACTGGTTGATGAACGAATGAGACAGCCAAAAGATGTGTTCAATACTTCCATGGTCGTTGAAAGTACTAAGAACACAGTAACCGAACCTGATTTAGTTCTAGTAAAAGCTCCTGAAATGGAAATCATTGATAGTAACGATAAACAAGATACCAATCAGAAAAAGAAAGGAAAGGAGATTAAAGTAGAAACATCTGAGTCCAAACGACCGAAGAGAGTACTTAGCAAGGTTGTTGTTGAAAAAGTGATCAATTTTGATGAAGATAGAACTGAAAGTCCTTTACCAGGACTCCTAGTTGAACCAGTTACGATCATCAAAGATGATATTAACGATATATCAGCGACCATGGTTGATAAATTCAGAAAAATATATCAGGAAGGCCATGATAATTATATTAACGAGTCTAATACTACACAGAATTTACTCTCAGATGTTGAAAAGATAAACAATTCTAGTCTACCAAATGTTGATATTACTGAAGATTTTATACAGATTGAAGACCTACAAAGCAAATACGAACCGAAACCTGTAGAAAAAAGTGTTAAAAACAAAAAATCTAATAGCTTAATACTAAAAAATACTAAGAAAAGGATAACGCCAAAAAAGATTATTAAAGAAAACGTAGAAGCTATAAGCATACTTGAGTCAACTGATGTTAAATCTGAAAAATCTATGGCAACGATTGGAATAACTGGTCACGGTGAAATACAGGAAGCACCACCTAGTCAGAAGTTAATATATGAAAAACTGGAACCGCGCAGCTTAGAGTTTGAAGATCTAAGCCATTCTATGAAAGATTATTTCGATAAGCTTACGAATCAAATGGATAAATCTAATCGAGAATCCAGTGGTTCTAATGGAGACAATGCATGTAAAGTCAGCCCTAAAGCCAATAGTATACAGTCTAATTCTCCTGTAGTGTCTGTAAAAAGGTTGTCTTATGAAGATATAAGTAGATGGTTACCTTCAAGACGTAATTCCGATTCAGATGAATCTTACGTTAGCGCGAAGTCGCGGGAAAAACGAAACAACAAAAAAAATGTCACTGAAGTAGTAGTTAGTCCTAAAATATCGGAAACAAAACCCGATGATAAAGACTCTGACGTTTATGAAATTAATAGTAAAATACGAAAATCATTGAGACTCATTTTCCAAAATTCACAACCTGCTAAAATTAATAACAGCGGCGAAACCAAACAGGATTCTGAATCAGAAAGCGACAATGAATCTTTAAAAGAACTTATAGACAAACAAAAAGTTACACACAAAGTTGTAGAACCAAAGAACAGGGCTAAATTTGGAGAAAATACAAAAGTTGTAGAACCAAAGAAAAGGATAAAATCTCCAAAAAAGACAACAAAAGAGGCAGGGACTCAACGAAAATCTCTCATTTCACCGATAAAACTGTTTGACGAACTAATATCTAACGCCGAAAAACAGTCGGTAACTTCTCTCTCAGATGACGAAGAATATATGAAGGACATAATACATACACTTTCTAAGAAAAAATCCAAATATCTTCCAAAAACTAAAACTACTCAAGAAAAGCCACCACAGAAAATAATTGAGAACAAAAGAGTGACAAGGACAATGAGTTCAGCTTCAAGTCATTCTAAGATCAGTACGTCAACGAAAATAGAAGATTCCGGAAGGATTTTGAAAAGAACGTCGGGAGATAAAAGGTTGGATTGTAAAAAGAAGAAAGTTGAGGTGAATAATAATGAGGAATTGTTGTCGAGTGGAGTGACTGTGTCCAGTGTTGATGACTGGTTCAAGAGGATGGAGCCGGGGAGTAGCAGAAGTGAGTTTTTTATTTTTTTTAATTACCGTGCTTACTGAGTTGTGGAGGTCGGATACACCGTCGCTCCGTATTAAACATATTGGTATTCACCTGCATGCGGTTGGTCTAGAAGCCGATTGGCCCACTGCAGACCAAAAGCATCGTATTTTCCTTTCAATTTCAGAGATGATTGTCGAGATCTCGGGCAAGGGTGGACCAATCCTGCCTATAGGCAATGATGCCCTGGCGGGACCAGTATGTACTGGTCCCACCCACCCACCACTCGGTCTAGGTCGCAACAAGGCTTAGGAAAGTCCCTTGTCCATTAGGCAATGATTTTTGACTGAGATAATGATGATATTAATGCCCGCGGCTACGCCCGCGTGGTTTTCGATGATTGCCATAGTGCCTTAGTTAATCCGGGTTATAAATATGTCTGTGTGAGACTGCACCAAATTTCATCCAAATCCGTTCAGAAGACAGTAACAACCATCCATCCAGCCTTACCATCTCTTGCATTTGTTATAGTAGTCAGATTCCAGAGTCCAACCATTTATTGACCCACGAAATCATACTAGACTTCACCGTCCTAAGATGAATATCAATATTCTTTTGATTCTTTCTTTTAGCTGAAGTAATTAATGCGTCGACCAGACACATTATGCAAGAAGTAATGGAGAAATTGGATACCACGCTTGTTGAAATAAAGAGGAATACTAGTAAAAAGTGAGTATATTATCTTCTTGCCCTTGTCCTACGTTACTTGGGGACGGCGCAACACATTTTTTATCCATTCTCCGCTGTCAACCGTCTCAGTATCATTTTATTAAATATCATTACTCACACAATCCATCCATCTTTTCTTTGTTCTTTCTCTGCCTCTCCTACTAGCGTAGTAGAGATTGCTTGGTTGACGGTTTCGTGAAAGGTTCTTTTACACCTTCATCATCATTCTCTTGCCCTTATCCTAAATCATTTGGGGTCGGAGCAGCATATCTTCTTCCTCCATACTTCTCTATTACTCGTCATCTCATCAGGCACTTCCTTTCTTGTCGTATCATTCTTTACACAGTCCACCCATCTTTTTTTTTATTCGTTTACAACTTGTTACATATTTTACAATATTCCAGATTCGTGCACCTATTCGTAGACGCTCAGAAGCATTTGAGTGAGTTGAAGGAGAAACGCCACGACATGTACAGTGAGGTGGCGGCCGATATATTGAGCGAAGTCGTGAAGGTCATGGACAGTAAGTTCGATGGTCTAACCAAGAGGTGAGTTACATTTTGTAATTATTACTAGTACTTAGAGTTTCTAGATTTTTGGCAGTCGTTACAGGTAGACAGTGACCTGAAAGTCTGACAACCAGTCTTACCATAGGGTATCGTATTACCCAGTATTAACTGGGTTGTGGAGGTCAGATAGGCAGTCGCTCCATGTTAAATACTGGTACTCAACTGAATTCGGCAAGACTAAAAGTCGAAGCCAACACAGTTAGAAAAGGCTAGGCTGATGATGACTTAGAGTAACGGTGATCTAACGGTAAAACGGGTGTTTCGAGATGTTGGTGGTTCGGAACCCAAGTATGGGATCAAAGCAGTCTTGGTAGTCAGTCCATTCAACGTATTTTAACAGAGAGATTAAGATTATGCCTGTGGCTATGCTAGCCGAGGTCCGCGGATGATTGAGCATCATACATAACGTATCGAGGCCCACCCGTATCTTATAAAGAACGTGAAGCCATTGGTGCTACAGCCTACCGCCCTTGTCATTTTAGATCTTTGACAGCCGTTACAGGAAGTCGGAAGCCCGATAGTTCGACAATCAGTTTTACTAAGGGGTATCGTATTACCCGGTAACTGGGCTGTGGAGATCAGATTGTCAGTCGCTCAGTGTACAAATACTGGTACTCAGCTGAATTCAGTAAGACTGCAAGCCAAATTTAACATAGTTGGAATACGCCAGGCAGATGATGCTGCGGGTTGTTCGAAAGAGGTACTGCGGCCCCGGACACAAAGGGCTAAGAAGGAATATGGGTGGTTTTTAGTCAGTAGAAGTCTGACACTGCCTTTCGCTTCGCCCAGAGCGGGAGGAGTCATTTGATGACACCCCACCCTCTAAAAAAAGGCTAGGCAGATGGTGAGATCGAGAACAACTGTTCTGACTCAACTTAATTTCGTTATTGTTTAATGGCGTGAGTTGGCGTGAACATTAGTCTTCAAAACACAGTGTAGCCACCCCATTAGGTACACGAAATAACACTTACACGAGTACCTACAGCCAAATTTTATTCGACGAAAGACAACAACAAACGTAAAATTAGCATTGACGATGTTGTTATCACAATCTTTTACGTTTCAGTGACTGCCTCGTTGTCGCAAGCGCTGTTGCTTTGCACGAGGTTCTGGGTTCTAAAAACGAATTGAATCTTAGTTCCGAGTTTTGAGCTTTAGGTACCGCCTTATAAAATTTCTGGCGCAACAGGGCGCCGAAAAATAAAAATTCTCCATTTTTTTTCTGCGTGATAAATCGCTGGCCTAACCCATCAGGCTTCTGCTTACCGGACAATGTAGGTGTCTTGAGTGTAGGGCCTCCAGCATAAGAGCCTCAAAGGGATGTCAGCAACATTGCAGGGGCAAGAGCCGTCGCCTGCCGGGGCTGCGGGTTGTTCGAAAGAGATACCGCGGACCCGGACACAAAGGGATAAAAAGGAAAAAGTATAAAACTTATAAACTGACAGTGCTCTAAGGGCACTCCCTGTGGAGTACGATCCTAGACTTGGGCGTCATATGGGGAGGGCAGTAAAGGGACAGGCTGGATCTGAGGAAGATCATTATTTAAAGGCTGGTTCAATACTACTGGTGCAGCATCACGGGCTGGCAGGAAGAGGGGCGTTCACCAATTTCGTCATTGGCTTTTGCGACCCGCGTTAGATACCACATCTAGATTTCACGTCTTTGTAGTCCATAAGAAAATATTGGGTACTAGCGGACATCACGCAGTTTCAGCCGCGTAGTTCTCGTTCTCGTGGGAATACAGGGATAAAAAGTAGTCTATATCACCCGGGGATAGTGTAGCTTCCCAACGGCCAATGATGAAAGAATTTATCAAATCGGTCCAGTAGTTTTTAAGTTTATTCGTTACATACAAAAAAACAAATCTTTCCTCTTTTTCTAAATAAAAACATTATTATTATTATTATTTTTCATATTAGTATAGATCTCATGCATGCTCCTTCTGTCCCCAGATTACAAGAATTAGACGATGACTTCATGTATGAGCTGAAGAAGCGTTCCGTAGACCTGATCAGAGAGGACTGCCAGCATACGAAGGCTATGGTGCGGATCTTGAAGGAAGATGTGCAGACCGTGCTTGACCATTTGGAGCGGCAGGGTACTATGTGAGGTTTCTGTAGGTTGATATGCGCGGGAGTTTATTAGTACCTATCGTAAAAATGGTGCTTCTGGTTGATGAAATCACTAAGGCACATTAGGGCGTTACCGGGGCAGAAGCATATTCCTTCACTTTATTTATAAGAACAGATGTAACAACGCTAAACCTTGCTTAAGTCGCCTAAATGTGAAAGCGGTCTATGAACTTTTCGAAAGATGAGAATTTTACTTTAAACCCACTTTCTTAACGACGGTTTTAATTTTTTTTTGGTTTGTGGGAAGAAATACAGGGTGGTGCCGACAATATGACAATAAATGAAACCACACACCAATGGTAGTTCTAGTCCATAGGAACATTATTAAACTATCAAAAAAGTTTTAACACCAACATAAAAAAAATGAAAAAAAAAACAATAAAACTAGGTAGCTTAAAACTGTTAACGAAATACATTACAATTTACAAACAAATATTGGTTTACTAACCTTAGGAATAATTTGCACCGATTAACGTGCGGAAATAAAATGTAACAAAAGAATTTGGCAAAGACATTTAGGTAGGTTGTTGTCGTATCGTCGGCACCACGAAGGTGTTAGGATTTATTTGATAGTTTAAAAATGTTCCTATGAACTAGAACTACCAGTGGTTTCATGTATTGTCGTATTGTCGAAACCACCCTGTATATTGTGTTGTAAGTAATAATAATTTCCAGCTTTTTACTGACGTCTTACAGCAGGATTGTTTTAATCTTATTCGAGTGTGGAAAAGCGACAGAGCTATACGAAAGGTCTAGCGCCATCTCTTTTTCACACTCATTCCATTGTCATGGTTCCAATATTAAAAATACGAATTACCTAACTCGTGCGCAAACAACTACCTAAAATTTGAACCTGTTGTGAATTAAGTATCAGTGTATAAAGTAATTTTGATATCGTAACTGATACTGTATTTAGTGTAAAAATGTCTATATATGTTTTTTTGTTGTTGTATCAATTGAATGTTCTTTATACCTACTTATTTTATGATTATCGTTAATATGTGGTTGATTTATTCTAGTGTACAGTCAACAGCACTAATATCTGTACAGTCACGAACAATAATATGTTTACAGTTGGCTAAGTTCAAACGTCAATTTCTTGTGAAATGCAGGTGCAACTTTGAGATATGACCTACTTTATGATGGTTCTAAAGTATTAGGTTCGTAACGTAGTTTTAAAATGAAATCAATAGGTACCTACAATTGGCGAAAATTACTTCTCAACGTTGCTAAATATACAAGGTGGTGCCGACAATAAATGAAACCACTGGTAGTTCTAGTTCATATTAACATTTTTTAAATATCAAATAAATCCTAACACCGTCGTGGTGCCGACGATACGACAATAACCTACTTAGATGTCTTTACCAAATTCGTTTGTTACATTTTATTTCCACATGTTAATCAGTGCAAATTATTCTTAAGTAAACTAATATTTGTTTGTAAATTGTAATGTATTTCGTTTACAGTTTTATGCTACTTCGTTTTATTGTTTTTTTTAATTTTTTTTAATTTTGATGTTAAGATTTATTTGATAGTTTAACAATGTTCCTATGAACTAGAACTACCAGTGGTTTCATTTATTGTCGTATTGTCGGCACCACCCTGTATACATATTGGCACTGCTGACTGTACACGTACCAACTTTTTAAACTGATCTTCAAGCGTGTACAAGCGATATTAGTCTTTTAGCCCGGACTCCACCAAACCGGAAACAAGTGGAGTGGAGAGATGTGTGACAATCAACCAATCACATTCGTTTAAATAGACATCACGTTGTGATTGGTTGTATCACATCTCCGGTTTGGTGGAGTGCAGGCCTTATGTCAAAGTATTATTATATTCAAATTAGTTAATTTTATCAAATGTTTAATTCTGTTATGTAATGTTATGTTGTTTAATGTCAATGATGATTGTTAAATGCTTTTTTACTTATTTTTAAGCAATTCATATCAAATAAGGTATGCAGTTTTCAGTTAAAGTTTTATAGTAAATAATAAAAAGAAATATCTGTTTTTATTTCACATGTTTTATTTAATAACTTATGTAGATATAAACCTAAATAACAACCAACTTAGTATCACTTCAAACATTCATGACATTTCTCATTTTGCGATTGATTTTTCCTATAATTTGCAGTATTTGGTACCCAGCATTACTTGACCCCTATTACAAAGAATAATAGAAAAATCAAAGGGGTCAGGTAATGCTTGACAAAGATACTAGCTGACCAATACTATTACATCATTGGGCGAAATACCACTCACCCAACCACTAAAGAGCCTCAAAGTCCACTTTTCAAATTGTCCAAACTTTTGCGAAAGTAAAAACGTCCACTAATTATTCACTAAGGGCCTGTTTCACCCCCTACGATTTTCCTTTAACTTATCAAATAATGTCATACAAATTCTATTACATTTTTGAATTTATTTGGTAAGTAGTGGCTTTACATCGTGAAATAGGCCGTAAGTCAAACAGATTAAAATGTATTCAAAAAAATACACTAATTCTTGACTCTCGCTTAATTTTTAAGAAACACAAAATTAGTGATGGTTGATGATGATCGATTTAATTTTCTTTAATGATGATATCTAATAATGCTGAAAATTGACATTCTGGTGATGATAATTGTAATAAGGCATTCGTCACCAAAGTTATTCATACTTGCTTCCCAACCATACAAAGCTAACATATAAGTGGTACTACAAACAAGTTCAGATCGGTTCGGCATAGCCGGGCGGCAAAATTTGACCGGCTTGTGCCCAATATGACCGATACCAAGATGTTTATATAGTTGCTGCCAGTTAAGATGTCAATAGCGGTCATTGACCCACCTTTATTTATTAAAGTTAATAAATATAAAAATAATGAGGTCCTGGATTCGATGGGGGTCGGGCAAAGTGTTATTGGCTTTGCCATCAGGAGTTTATCAGTAACAGCTACGGAGTCTGGATTTGTACCCGGTTGATGGCAATAGGCTCGCTCCTGTTACATAGGACTTAAACATAACTGGCGAAATGTGGGTGTACTGTTAATCTTAACCTCTGCCTAATCCTTCGGGGATTACAGGCGTGATGTTATGTTATGTTAAATATAAAAATAAGCCTGTTCATGTATTGAATCGTCATCTATCGTATGCTTCAACATTTTTTCTAATGAAAAACGATACATGGTTCATTTGTTTTGGTTCGTACGAAGTGATATTAGTTAAAGGGAAATGACCGCTATTGACATCTTAACTGGCAGCATCTATAGTATACTCCTCAACATTTGTATAAAAATAAACTATAATTATTGCAACTCACAAAACATGTTACATTTAGGAACATGTCAAATAAAGTAATGCTAAAATAATACACAAACATAAAAAAATATATTCAAGCTAGAGTGAAAAATGAACTATTTACATTGGATATTAGGTTCAGAAGTGTTGTTGCCTATCTAAGTCCGTTGATTTGCATACTATTGTCATTGACTTGCACACCAAAAATATGATGTTGTTTTTTTACACTTTTTTTTCCCGTGTTATTGGCTTTTTCCATCAGGAATTTATCAGTAATAGCTACAGAGTCTGGATTTGTGCCCGGTTGATGGCAATAGGCTCGCCCCCTATTACATGGGACTTAAACATGACTGGCGAAATGTGGGTGTGCTATTAGGTACACCTCTGCCTAACCCTTCGGGGATTACAGGCGTGATGTTATGTTATGTTTTTTTTCCCTGTCATCTTCCTGACAGTGTTTTTTTTTCTGACATTCCTTTATTTTTTATATCATTCCTTATTCTTCCTTACCCATCCATTTTATGTTTAGCCTTCTTCTTCTCCTCCATTCATAACATTCACTGCTTTTTAGTCGTTGCATTCCTCCTCATAACAAATCCATACCGACCCAGACGACTTCCTTGCAATTTTTCAGGCGCCACCTTCAAACTTCCTTTTATCTGTTTCTTTTTATTTTTCAAATAACTATTATTGTAAGACTGTTACAAACTTATTTAACCTGCGCGTAATGCTTTTTATTAGACATTTTATCGGTTCAAAGGTTAAATGGTTGGTAAAAAAACCTATTTACATTATTGCTAATGTATTGTGGATTACATCAGAAACAATTATCTATGTATTTATTTTCAGAATCTAGGTATATTTATATGTCATTTGTGTGCGCCTGCATCTACTTGTAGCCGCTATGATGAAGGCTAAACCTAGTTCTAACCGAAGATAAGTAGGACACATCTAAGTTTAACCGCATGTGGCCGGCTGCACCTAGATGTCGCTGGTTAAAACTAGTTTTAGCCGCACTTCGGCTATGGCTGATACGATACTTGACACAAAAAAAAACTAATTAGTCCGTCAGATAGGATTTCCAAAAAATATTGGACACATTTTTTATTTTTTACCGTAAACAAAACAGTCTTTCGAAAACTCCTGTGACGTCACATTTCAGTACATTTTTGACGCGTTTTATCTTCGTCAATTTTTATTAATTTCATGAAAGAAAAAACACGTATCCAATATTTTTCTATAATAATCTAACTAACGGACTAAACAGACTTTTATTTTTTTGGTCAGGAAACATCCCTATTAGCAGTAACAAATACACCATATTATGTTATCTTGTCCGCACTATTCACATATCACTTCACATCACATTCTCATCGGAGTCGGAGCTGAATGAGAGGCACTGGACGCTGTATTGTTGGTACTAGGAGTCTTCCTGTGACGTGGCTACTTGCGCCAGGAACACCTGCTGCTGGGGTTGGTGCTGGCCTTGGGATTGGACCTGGGGAATAAGGGGTTTCAATTAGTTTTTGAGTGACAAACTAGTGGGTTTACTTGATGGAAATAGTTGCAGTCTATGGACATTTGCAATTATCCTATTCTTTTCCTGCTATCATCACTATCACTACATATTATAAAACAAAGTCCTCCGCCGCATCTGTCTGTCTCTTCTCGAAAAACTCATAAACTACTACATCGATTTTCATGTTGTTTTCACCATGGATAATGGTTATCGAGGAAGGGTTAAGTACATATTTTTTTTCAACGTTCAACCCCTAAGCGAGTTAAATGGGGGATGAAAGTTTGTTGGGATATTTTTCAACATCCACGCGGGCAATAGCTAGTAGTAGTAGTAAACGCGTGTTTGTTACACTTTTACGCAAAAACTACTGTACGGATTTGGATGAAGAATTTGGCACATAGATATTTTATAACTTGGATTAACAGATAGGATACTTTCATCCCGGTAGTAAGATCCCGTGGGGCAATTACTGAACTAAGTGAAGCCTCGGGCTTAAGCTAGTTATGGGCATGGTGGCTAGCCATCGTCGCGGGAGATATTAAGGCAGATTTAGACAGATCCAGTGACTGGCGCCGAAATCGAGACAAGCCAGAGCTGACCCGAAAAAAACCCCGTGTAAATTGATTTCAAGTCAATCCAGTGGCGGGAAAGCCAGCGCTGGCTTGTAAATTCGCACACGAATATTTAGAAGCCAGTCGGCGCCCCCCGCAACTGACTTGTCCACTGTCTAAAATTGCCTTTATAGTGCGCAAACACAGGTACCCCCTATATTCCTTCACTTTAATATTACAAAGGGATGTTTCTATTCGACAAGACTGGACATCACTTCGCCAACTTCCAAACAGACGATACATAACATAATGCCTGTAATCTCCGAAGGGTAAGGCAGAGGTGTACCTAATAGCGTGTGCGTTACCCCAGCAGGAAAGTTGCTCCTAGAGTGACATGAGTGGAACGAATAATTAGTGCCTAATCTGCTGTAAATGTGCGCAACATAAAAAAATTGTGCGCTTTGTCGTTTTGTGAAAAAACGATTCCTGCCAGGGTAACGTTGTTCCAGCAGGAAAATTCTAAACGAATGATCGGAGAGAGAAACGTTGTACGTGGGCATGTAGCTTATGCTCGTCTATAAATGTGCGCCGAATATATAATTAGTGCGTCTTCAGGTCTTCGAGATATTGCATTTCCTGCTGGGGTAACGTTTCGAAGAATCGTGTATCTCAGAAACCATTGGATGTGCGCCTGTAGAACAAACACACACGAGTAGCTCTTAATTTGTGCCAATTTGTGACAGAATTAGATTTAGGGTAATATTTATAGTTTTCAAGTAATCGGGCGTTTATGAAAACCCGAAAAAATATCGTAGCGCCTAAATGAGATTACGTATAAGCTCGCTGAAAACTGTATTCGGTCCTTCTTGACGCTTATAATAACCATAAAAAGTTTCAAAAGTGCACATGCAAGGGTTATTGAATAATATTGCTAAAAGTCGAAACTACAGTGTAATAACTTTGACGCCGAAATAAAAGAAACCGGCTTAACCCAAGATGTGTAGGTGTACACCAACAATTAGTGCCTTTAGTCAAAAATATTTAGTGAAAATTTTCAGCTTGGAATGTTTCGCATTCAGTAAATATTAATAAAAAACAAAACATGTAAACAACGACTGGCTATCCGAACAAATTCGAATGAATACAAAAAAGCGGCGGATTGGTACAATGGATGACCTTCTTAACTTTACTCACCAACCGGTTGAAACGTGTTGGGCCTGAGTACACTGAAGTAGAAAAGAAGTAATATAATAAACTTGTGTGATTAGATTATATTCTACAAGCTGTTTCCGTGACTTTCTACATAAATAAGTACATTGTAAAATTAGCTTTTGCAACATATAATCTAAGTATCTTTTAAATTCCAAATTTCATTGAAAACATTCGGTATTTTGTGTGGACGGAGGACATAGGTCTGTACATCTAGACGTTGGCATTTATAATATTTGTAGAATAAGGTATAAAGACCAAACATTTGATTGATTATTTTTATTAATAAAATATTTATGTACAGTACCCGGCGATAAATATTGCACATCGACCTTTGGAAAGAGACAATCGGCTAATTTCGGCTTCGTAGAGCGTTATCTCTGTCGCACTAGTGTGCGACGTTTGTGCCTATGTGATGTTTTGTCACTTGTCAGTCGTTCAAGTGCGATAGAGTGCGGTCGCGTCCAGTTTAAAATATATATTAAGAGTTGTTAACACCCCCAAATTTAAATAATTTAAAGTTGTACTATGGCATCTTTAGGAAAAGGAGGGAAACCTTTACGAGGTCAGTCACGCGAAATTATCTACAATGTTTATAAATATTTTGTAACCAAAGCTGACAGATTAAAAAAAAATGAAGATGAAAATATAAGTTGTTATTTTAGGAAGGTTCAAGAGCGAGTTGCAAATGCCACTGGAATTTCAAAAAGAACTTTGAACAATGTATAAAACGAAGTCAGTACTGAAACACATACTACTGAAAATAAGTTCAGCACTCCAAAAAAAGGGAGACCAAAAAAGCAATTTCGTTTGGATGTGGACGATTTAGATTATGATGTTGTTCGAAGAATTAGGTATGATTTTCACTTACGATTTAATGAACTGCCAACAATAAAATCATTAAAAGCTAAATTATCTGAAGCTATTCATTACAATGGGTCTGAAAAGACGTTTAGAAAAATACTTCACGAGATGGGATTTCGGTTCTCTAAAATGGAAGATAATCCAAATAAATAGAAAAAAAATAAATAGATAATAAATAAATAAATAGTATTCTCCTAATTGATTTATATTTGTACTCTACCACAGTGCTGTCCTATTTGACCCTAAGGTTGACTGGTAGAGAATGCCTTGTGGCATTAAATCCGCCTATGTACCACGTTTGTGCATGAAGTTTAAATAAATAAATAAATAATCGAAAAGTTCTAATGGAAAAGCATGATGTAAGTCTCAAACGAATGGAATACCTCGAAAAAATATCGTCTACATGGATGAGTCTTACATACATACATTCCACATCAAAGGGAAATCTTGGAGTGATGATAAGAAAAAAGGAGTAAAAAAGCCAAATTCAAAAGGTCAACGTTTGAAAACAGTTCATGCGGGAAATGAAAAAGGCTTTGTACCCGGTGCCTTTTTAACGTATAAATCCACGGACACTACAGGTGACTATCACAATGAAATGAATAACGATAACTACGAAAAATGGCTGGTTAATCAATTAATCCCAAATATACCCAGTGATTCTGTTCTAGTTATCGACAACGCACCCTATCACAATAAATATGTTGGAAGACCCCCTAACTCAAACACCATTAAACAGGAAATGATCAACTGGTTAAACAGACACGAAATTCCAGTTGATCCAAAATTAACAAAAACCCAGATTTACGCTATTATATGTCAGCAAAAGGAGAGGTATACAGAGTTTTCCGTGGACAAAGTACTTGCCGAGCATGGGCACACTGTGTTGCGATTGCCACCATATCATCCGAATTTTAATCCAATTGAAAATATATGGTCTCAACTGAAAGGCTATGTAGCCTCTAGAAATGTGGGTATGAATTTAACTACAGTAAAAACATTATTGATTGAAAAAGTAAACATGATCGGGGCTGAAGAGTGGAAAAAGGTTTGCGATCATGCAATCAAATGTGAGAATGAATATAGAAGCATTCAACACGGTTTAGACAATTACACTGATAGACTCATTGATATAAAAACTAAAGATACGGTCGTCCGAACATTTGCGTTCGCCATACAGAGAAACACTAACGCCATCTATTAGAACTACAGGCTGCTCGTAAACGTTACCTTGTATGAGCGGCGTGGTAATTTCAAGGTATAAAGAAATTAAATAAAGCTTTTAATTAAAAAAAAATGTTTATTGCAGTTTGTTTGTATAGGTACATACATACATTATAACATTTTCATTGGCCTTAGAATAAAACATTTTTTTTAAACTTTTTGTTAAATTTGACATATTTTGTATTTTTATATTTTAATTCGTATTTTCACTGTACTTATAGATTTTCTACCAGTAAATAAAAACACATTTTAATTTGCTTCTAATAAACAATAATATGTAGTTTTGTTTATAATTAAATATTATTGGAATATAATTAAATCTTTTCATTTCATCGGCTACAACGCACGCCGGTGCAAAGTTATGTCGTACAGCCGTACAGTACGCGGGGGCGGGGCCTCGCGTCGTCTTAATTGCCAAACGTCACACATTTATATGGCGTCAGGCGCGGACATGGCGCAGCCGCGCGGGCCAAAGAAAACTGTTTTAAATAATGTTATAAATTGACTTACCGGTGATATGAAATGTTAGATTTTTTTATTGTGCTTTGTGTCGTTGTTCACGCAACCTTTCTTTTAAAATTTACGACCGCACCCGAAGAGAGCTGATCGTGGACTAGTTCACTTCGGTTTAGGAAAGACCGTTTTAGGACCAAGTTTGAAGCGTCGCGTCATTGTAACATGTCAATGTCAGCAGACAGTGACAGTGATATTGACCTCTTTGAGTCCACAGATAGTGAAATGGATGTAATTGAGAATTAGAATTATTATTATTTTTATTACAATGTCTCATTCTAACAATAGGTATAATGGTGTTTATTATGTACACTACAGCTATAATTTTCCAAAATAATTAAATACGTAAACATAATATGAACATGTTTTTTTTATTTTATTTTCCCGCAACCTAAAGCCATCATTTATAGAAAAATTGGTGTATTATATACAAAGAATAAAAACAATTATCAAAAGAAGCAAATCATAATTGTTTTAATTATTTTAACAACATTTTAATTGTTTTATCAGCTCCTAATAGATACCGGACTATTTGTGTTTCGTGCGACAGAGATAACGCTTTACGAAGCCGAAATTAGCCGATTGTCTCTTTCCAAAGGTCGATGTGCAATATTTATCGCCGGGTACTGTAGTTTAAGAAATGTATGACAAATAGTTTATAAATAAAAAGCTATAATGTTTATTACAATGACATAATAAAAGTAATGCATAGCTTCATGCATAAGCCTTCAAGTTTTTCATCATTAATTGAAGATTTTTACGATCGGTTTAAACTGTGCCCCAGCGCTCCGCTGGCCCCGCTCCGAACGCTGACCGCGTCGCCTCGCAAGGAATCGTTTTGTCTAGCCTCCAGGAAAGAGACAGCTATCACGCATACGGTATTAGTTGAACAGAGACAGATACATAAACGTTTCTCTATCTTCAATCATGCGAAATGTTTTTTTACTAGGATGTTCGTTTGGGTTTTCACTAAATTTGTTGCAGTTATGATGCCAAGGTCACTGTCGTTTTGAGCCACGCAGTTGTACTGTTATTGTTTGTTCACCTACTTACTGTTTGTTTTATGTGTTTTTAAGTTGGTTGAAAGTATGAAAGTGGCGTAATAATTGAGCATATTCAGTATTTTTTTAAGGGGTTCTAATGATAGTACAAAACAATGCCATTGATTTATTTAAAAGTTACCGTAAAACCCTTTAACTTTGCCCATATTTCTTGCGATTTAAACATAATATTAGTTGGACTGTGTTTTTGTGCTACACGATTGTTAGGTAAATGTATTGTTCTTAAATTAGATTTGAATATACATTGTCAAGAAAATGTATTTTTTGTGCTTAAGGTGAATCCTTCATTGTAGCCCGCAAAATTCGATTTTTTTTAACGTTTTTTGCAATTTGCCGATCAGTGTCAGATTGTACGTAAAATAAAATAAGGTTCGCGACCGTAACAAATGTGGATTTACTGATTAAAATCAATGCCTTTTTCATCAAATAGTCACTCAAGTTAGTATTATATATTATGAACTGAGAGGATTGTATTGGTGATTTAAATCATTATTACAAATCAATATCATTCAATATTTACAGAATAATAATTAATAATTTCCACATCAACAAGATCTTTCAATTATTTAAAGCTCCCAAAAATAAGCCCATTTAAAACATTTGAACGCGACTGTACGAACAACGCTTAGATGTAATACGTCCAACAGAGAAGGTCATCCATTTGTATGTATCCGCCGCTTTTTTTATTCATTCGAATTTGGTCGGATAGCCAGTCGTTGTTTACATGTTTTGTTTTTTATCAATATTTACTGAATGCGAAACATTCCAAGCTGAAAATTTTCACTAAATATTTTTGACTAAAGGCACTAATTGTTGGTGTACACCTACACATATTGGGTTAAGCCGGTTTCTTTTATTTTGGCGTCAAAGTTATTACACTGTAGTTTCGACTTTTAGCAATATTATTCAATAACCCTTGCATGTGCACTTTTGAAACTTTTTATGGTTATTATAAGCGTCAAGAAGGACCGAATACAGTTTTCAGCGAGCTTATACGTAATCTCATTTAGGCGCTACGATATTTTTTCGGGTTTTCATAAACGCCCGATTACTTGAAAACTATAAATATTACCCTAAATCTAATTCTGTCACAAATTGGCACAAATTAAGAGCTACTCGTGTGTGTTTGTTCTACAGGCGCACATTCAATGGTTTCCGAGATACACGATTCTTCGAAACGTTACCCCAGCAGGAAATGCAATATCTCGAAGACCTGAAGACGCACTAATTATATATTCGGCGCACATTTATAGACGAGCATAAGCTACATGCCCACGTACAACGTTTCTCTCTCCGATCATTCGTTTAGAATTTTCCTGCTGGAACAACGTTACCCTGGCAGGAATCGTTTTTTCCGTTTTTTCACAAAACGACATAGCGCACAAATTTTTTATGTTGCGCACATTTACAGCAGATTAGGCACTAATTATTCGTTCCACTCATGTCACTCTAGGAGCAACTTTCCTGCTGGGGTAACGCACACCCTAATAGCCTACACCTACATTTCGCCAATTACGTTTAAGTCCCAAATAATAGGGGGCTAGCCTATTGCCATAAACCGGGTGCAAATGCTGCTACTGAGACATTCTTTGTTGATAAACCCAATAACACTTTGTTAGCATCGAAGACGTTGTTATATTACCTGTATAATCTGTGGCGATTGTTGGGACTGCGCCTGTATGATGATGGGCTGGTTCGGGTTGTTCTGCACTTGCAGCCGGATCATGTTCAACTGCGCTTGGGTTAGCTGGATCTGAAAACAGAAACGTCACATCGTCTTTATTTAGCTCGAAGTATTAGGTATAGCTACTGATTGATCCTCGTGAAGTTTCGCCTTTTTGAAAAGATAAGCCCTCCACTTAGGGGAAATGTTTCTGTAAAATACATCATAAAGTGTTAGAAAATCGCACTTATTATACAAGATTGCGGCATCCAAAAATTCAATCAAATAGTTTAGGTCACACAGGACATTATTTTTAATTTTCTACATCATGCATAAAGGGGGGTCGGTAACCCCCCGTCGGGGCTGCGGGTTGTTCCCGTCGGGGCTGCCGGTTGTTCGAAAGAAATACCGCGGCCTCAGCGCAAGGGCTTAGAAGGAACATGGGTGGTTTTAGTCAGTAGAAGTCTGACACTCCCTTCCGCTCTGCCCAAGAGCAGGAGGGGTTATTTGATGATTTCCCAGTCGCAAAAAAAAGAAAAAAAGGGGGTCGTCAACCCGGGGCTGCGGGTTGTTCGGGCTAAGAATGAACATGGGGTGGGTTGTTGAGGAGTCATTTGAAAATTTCCATCCCTCAAGTAACACTCTTTTTATTGGGGCAGTCGTGTAAAAAAAGGGGGGGGGAAGGAAGGGGCATGCTGGGTCGAAATATTATTTAGGGAGTTTGACGTTACTGGCTCAGCGGTGCGGGTTGCTCGTCGAGCAAGAGTCGGGTGGGCAATAAGGTTGTCAAGGTCAAGTGGACATTATGTTTTTACTACTCCTCCGCTACTATTTTCCGATTAATTTCGTTGCGGGATCCAAGACAGTTAAATCGTTTCTCTGGGACTTCGTTGAGCTTCATTGTCTCGGCGCTTTTCTGGTGGTCGCCACTGTTGATTCTGGCTTACAGGAGTTACAGTGGTTTGGGAATAGTGTGGTGGGCTTTTCCCAATTATAAAAAAAAAACTTGAGGTGTCAAGGAACACCCGGATGGAACGAAGTTATTGTTATTATTTTTTATTATGTAAAAAAAAATAAAAAAAACATAGAAATGAAAATATCTGGCTTGCTTTCTATAAGAGAGAGAGAGACAGACAGAGAAACATGCGACGCCGCACAGCTTACAATAGCTTACTACAGCAAAAAGTGTCGTGACAACTTTTCGTAAGAATTTTTTCCGTCTAGTCCCCTTTCACAACGCGCGATAAGGAACTTCGTTCCAAAAAAAAAAAGGTTGTCATGGTTATAACTCACTGGTAGTTGCTGCAGTTCTCCGGAAGGCGTCACCACTTGCTGCACCAAAGTCACGGGTTGCTGCGACACCACGTTGTTGGATGACGATGATGTTGACGCTGCTGATGCCTGCTGGAATGTACAAGTTCTCTTTTAAGTTTAAAATATTTATTACTAGCTGATGCCCGCGGCTTCGCCCGCGTGGATGTCGGTCAAATTATATACTAAAACCTTCCCCTTGAATCACTCTATCTTTAAAAAAAAACCGCTTCAAAATCCGTTGCGGAGTTTTAAAGATTTAAGCTACATAGGGCGGACAGACAGCGACAGCGACTTTGTTTTATACTATGTAGTGATAAGAGTTTAAAATATTAAATATATTAAATAATTATTATATAAAATATTTTAAGTTAGCTTAGTTTTCTAATTTATTGTTTTGTGCATGCGATTTTTACCTTTAAGAAATTGTTGCGCCCGGGTGGTGGATTATAGCCCACCCCTCTCCTAGAGAGGAGGCCTGAGTCCCTTCTACTCTTATTCAAAATCCTCACGACATTTCCCTCATCCTCAGCTACAGTGCAAATAAGGAACACAAAATGATGTACTAACCTGTACTTGTACATTAGCGCACGGTTGTATCACGATCTGCGGCTGTGACTGTGCTTGTGCAGCGTTTTGCATTGCGGCGTGATGGTGTGCCACCTGAAAACAGTTAAGTAAATTAATCATCACATGATGCCTTACTAGAATTTGGCATTTGTGCCCAGTTAATGGTAATAGGGTCGCCACTACTATTTGGGACTTAATCATAATTGGCGAAACGTGGGTGTACTTATGTACTATTAGACCTGTACCTTTTTTTGTGGTTTGGAAATCATTAAATGACTCCTCCCGCTCTGAGCGCAGCAAAAGGGAGTGTCAGACTTCTACCGACTAAAAACCACCCATGTTCCTTCTTAGCCTTTTCTGTCTGGGGCTGCGGTATCTCTTTCTAACAGTCATGCAGTCAAGGCAGGCTTCGCCCTTTCCATTGTTGCTGACATCTCTTTAAGGCGCCCGTGGAACGCAAACGCGCCGTCGACACGGCCTGTCGTCATAAGACGGACGGACGGTGAGCTAGCCTATTACTCATCATCCACAGGCCCGCGCCTACGGAGGCCGGGAGCAACAACGTGGCCCCTGATGCAGTAATGTCCTAAGTGCCTGTTTACTTGCAAGTTTGATGACCTAAAGAACGATGCCCTCTCCCTCTGGTCGCCACGTCAAGAACATATATTTTAGTTATAAACGAAAGGTTACCTGATCAGCATGGCTGCTTCTAGGCGCGTGGTCGTACCGCGGCTTGTTCGGCTTCACCTCGTGACGTGGCACTATGTCAATGAGGAAGTCGAACTGATCGCATTTCGATATCGCCATCGCTATGTCGTTGCGCTGAAACGATACATTTCAAGTTTAGCTGAAGATTGGGGACTGTTTGTTTTATCGAGAGGCCGTTTGAAAAATACACAATATACATAGACAAATAATCAATAACATAAAGACTAAAAAGAATGCAACATCTGCCTAGCCTTTTTTTTTTTGACGGAGGGAAAATCATAAAATAGGTCTCCCGCTCTTGGGCAGAGCGAAAGGGAGTGTCAGACTTCTACTGACTAAAAACCACCCATGTTCCTTCTTAGCCCTTCATGTCGAGGCCGCGGTATCTCTTGCGAACAACCCGCAGCCCCGACGGGGACATCTGCCTAGCCTTTGCCCAATTGTTCCACTCTAATAAACAGATGAAGGTGAATAGGTACCCGTGGTGTATATGGAGGGACTGCCTATCTGACCTCTAGAACCCAGTTGGTACTGGGTAACACGAAACCCCATAGTATAAGCCTGGTTGTTAGACTTTCGGGCCACTGCATAGCTACTGTAAGTAACCGCCACTTAAGCCATCACTTGTATAAAATAAGAAAATTGTACAAAACTTTTAATTTATTCTAAATTGGAGGTAGTTTCTGTTGTGGAGTGAACTGTCAGAGCGAAACAGTCTCTCACCACACGTATCGACGTGGATTCGGTTTGATACCGTCAAGGTCTTAAAGTGCAAGCAATAAGAGCAATTAGCCCAACGCGGTGTGGAGTGACGTCAAAATGCATATTGCGTCGCGTACGACTCACACTGCAATTATGTATTGAAATCGAGTGCAACGAAAAAAATGTGACTCACATAGTACAAAATTACACGCGTTTGGCTTCAGACCAAGGGCTAACAATTCATCGGATGGGCGACAAAGTGAGTTACTCGACGAATTTTGGTTACTTTTAGATCCAGAAATTCAAATACAAAGATAAAGTTCATGGAATGAGTAATTTTTTTCTGCATCGTATCTCGCAGGTCAACCTATAAGGCTGGCTTTTGCTTAAACCGAACTTTCCTGTAAGGCCTCCAGCCATGGCGTAAACACTTCTAGACTAAGTGACAGCTCACTAAAGGCTGCACCCCCTGTGGAGTATGGACCTCGGTCGGTTTAGGGCGTTACTGGTAAGGGCAACAAAGATACAGGCTAGATCTGAGAGATTATTTAGAGACTGGCTCAGCCTCAGCATTGCGGTCTGGTACGAGCATGGGTAGGGGGGATCGCGGGATGGGGAACTCATCCACTCACTGGTCACGCAAATGTACTTGAACACCGATCGCTAAGTACGTCGTTTCGTTATTTTATTTTGTAAGCCGGTTTTTATACCTACTTAGTTATGGCAAAAAATAAGAACATCTATAAATTTAAGACAAATACCAATAGTATATTGTAAGCCAAGTTCCTGAAGGACAATATTTACCTGCAAAGTCCTCCTCTTATTATCCTCAGTGTGTGCCCAGGCCCTCAACGTAAGCTCATGTATGAAGATCTCAGCGGCTTTCGCAAACAACACGGGGGCTTCAGCCGATATCATCTTCACTTCCTCGTCTAACTTCATTATCTTCTTGATCCGGGCTAGAGGCAACGCTTGGGATTTGAAGTCGTCCTGAAAAGGTAGATGAAAATTTGTGTTATCTATAAGTAGGTACAGTAGAGCGTCGATTATCCGAACTAATTGCGACATGGGTGTGCGGAAAACCGGTATTTTCGGATAATCGAACTACCTATTATGTATGTATATTTTCACGTTTACGTTTAGGAATTTTAAATCGAGAGTTTACGTTCTCGCGGCAAAATTTAGTTTTGTACGCGCTCCACTGTACTCTTATTAGGTTTTGCGGGAATCCGCTGCATGCGAGTCGCTCGGGACCGGTCAATGTGGCGACACTACAAGGAGGCCAATAGCCAGCTAAGGACGTCTTACGGCTGAAATGATGATGATGATACTATAATATTATAAAGAAGTACAAAGAGGCCAGAGGCCTTTGCCCTGCAGTGGGATGATACAGGCTAACAGTATCAGTACAACTTTGTAAGTTGTTGCAGGTGACCTGCAAAAATGCATGGATAATTCAGAAATAAAATCGTGTGAAGCGAGAAACGACGCGACCTAACGTAAACGAGTTATCGACCGTGAACGTTCACAGGAAAATAGACACTAAGGTATCTACATTGAGGTCTAATGTACCAATACCTCAATGGGTATCTATGCAATTTTGCAGGACTGTACATGTAGGGGTAAACTTCGGAACTACTGTTTCGATCCCAAAAAATTGTACCACTTACGGGAAGCTACATTATCCCCGAGTGTACGCTACGGCTGTACCTAGTTTATATATGCATTTTCTTTTCTCTCAGTTTCATAAGCCAATGGGAAAGCAATTTTATATACATGACCGAAGAGATATTAGCCATAGGACGAAGGTCCTGCTTCTGAGAAATTCAGTACTTCATAGAGAAACTAGCACATCATTATTGTGACATGTTCTAACCCTCACTGAGCACGCGTGGTGCATTCACCACGCGTGCTCAGTGAGGCTCAGTGCTGACTGTCTCTCCAGGAGGCAAGAGCCCAGTCAGTAGGTCGTCTTAAGAGCGGTCTTAGCAGTTAATGATTATGTCAGACTTCTCTGGACCAGCAGCTTTGCTTATGCCTAAACCAACGATTGGATCAGAGTAACACAAGATTCACTTACCGAATTCACCTTTTTGATGTCATCAGTGACTTTACACCAGAACTGCTGTAGACTCTGCTGTGGCGACTCCGCAGCAGCGTTATCCTCTCCCATGAGGTCACCGTCGACTTCATCAGAGACGTTTGAGGATCCCGCCTGGTCCCTGTGTAACAATGACATCGTAGGTATCATTGCGTGTAATGCGTCAAGTGATATAAGCTAGATTGCTTTTATAAAACAGCCGTGTCCAATCTTCGGTTAGGACAGTTCCGTTTCCGAGCGAGAATGCTACCGCACACTGCAGCATCGGCGATCGCCAGCACGCTCTGTTAGGCCCTATTTCCACCAAAGCAGAGAGGAGTGGAGACGAGAGGAGATGTGAGGAAATCGGCCAATCACATTAGTTAAAATTTACATCTGGTCTTTCGCCCTTTCTGCGATTGGTCAAATTTTGCACATCTCCTCTCCGCGCTGGTGGATACCAGGCCTTACTCGCTCTAGCAAGTCGCAGTCACCGCTACTGTGCAGGAACTGCCCCCCAGTTTATTGCCACAGTAACCCACACGCGCGATGTCTTACCAAGGTGCTTGTTGCATGTCGTGGCCTGGATCTAATGTAGCTCTAAGCCTGCACAACTGGTAGCCATACAGAGTGGAAGGAACAACAGCGCACAAACGGTTATCACGGGTTCAGTACATCATTCCGAACCTCCCGTAAGACTACGGAGTTTATAGAGTCCGACGTGTCCAAATTCGAGCACAAGAGTTTACGTGGCCTGTCCAGAACAGTTACTTAGAAATAACTGTGGTCGCAGTATGTCTTACAGACTGCTTCTATTCGATGTGTTGAACTTATAGGTGCATTAAGCCAATACTGTACAGTTTCTTACACTTCAATAGTAAATAACTAATTAGACGCGGTATACTTGCAGGTATTGGAAGTACATTTCCTAAAAACACAAGTTGAACGCAAGACGTATAGAACCTCTTAATTATTTTTTTTTTATGTCAGTTTAAAAACGAATCCTAACTGAACAACAGAATGCACTAGTCGAATAGTTCCCAACTGTCGGCAGTTCGGTCTTACCGGACTTCTCGACTAGTTAAAACTGCCTGAGTTACCGTGGAACGCCTGAATTCTTAGAAACATGGTGGGTTGAAGTGGCCCCCGTCGGGGCTGCGGGTTGTTCGCAAGAGATACTGCGGCCTCGGCTTGAAGGGCTAAGAAGGAACATGGGTGGTTTTTAGTCAGTAGAAGTCTGACACTCCCTTTCGCTCTGCCCAAGAGCAGGAGGGGTCATTTGATGATTTTCCACCCACCATAAAAAAAAAAGTGGCCCACTTCTTCGATGATCAATAACCAAGTCGCCCTCCCAAATTTAGGTAAAAGATGGCAAGTATTTTTATTAATGTCGTGTCTGGATAGATAGAAACGTGACCTGAACATGCTCCTAAAAATAAAAATCAGAGTAAGAGTCTGGACAAATTCTCAACTTGTTTATTATATCTAATGTTCTCAACAGCTTGGAAGGAGACAATTATTAAACAAACTTGGAAAGCCATGGGGAGGCCATTTGCCCAGCAGTGGGACAGCGTAGGCCGACGAATGTCAGGCAGTGTGTGCTGCCAGGCTTAGGGCTTGAAATGATGATATAATATGCGACTAGATTATTCTCCCACAAACAAAACATACATAATTAATTTTTTTTTTTAATGCGTGACTGTATTCCTCGGGGGGTTGGGCAGAGGTGTGTTAAGTACACCCAGATCTCGCATGTATGTAATAGGTACCGGGTGATTTATTATCTGCCTAGCCTTTTCCCAACTATGTTGGGGTCGGTTTCCAGTGTAACTGAATACCAGTATTTAAATGTAGCGACTGCTTATCTGACCGCCACAACCCAGTTAGTACTGGATAATACGATACTCATGGTAAGACTGGTACTCAGACTTTTGGGCCTGTAACGACTGTTCAAGGACTACAAATGACAGGCACGGAGGAAACTCGGTACCTATGTAATGGGATGTCACCCATTCACGGACCAATCTACGCAAGCGCGGTTTACCCTAAGGTCGACCCGAGCGAACGAGCGAGCGAGCGAGCTTTGAGAATAGAGGTCGAGAAATTATTACCTTTGCGAAATTATTGTTGAGTAGCCGAAAAATCTTTGACCTTGATCCTTGAGTTCTCAGATCAAATAATCTTGAGTTGTATCAGCTTGGAATTTGAATTTGTGCCGGTCGACTGTAATCGGCTCGCCTTTGCATGGCAATGGGATTTAAGTTTTAACATAATTACAGGCACCTGTCGGGTGCTACAGCTACACTTTCGTTCGGGTCGGCACATTTGATTCGACATTATTTTATTAACAAAACTGTCCCGATATTTCGGCACTGATAAGCTTACAACAGTGCGGTTACATACGGTAAATATAAATATCCCATTATTAGTGTCCATGTCAGTTAAAAATTATAATGTTTTGGGTAAAAAGATATTCAAATACCTATTACTTTTAAACCTCTTTGATAAGGTACTTAGTAGTTAGTTGGTTCGATCACGTTCAAGGGTAGTGATTGGCTTACCATGTAGTAGGTATTTATGTATTATACATGTAACTACCTACATAATTATAGGTATGTATTTATAACGATCAAAATTTTCCTTGACGTTAAAATACGTAAAACTTTATTAATTATGCATTTACATAAGTAGGTACCTACCATGCAACAACACAACATAACACCACGGTTGTATTTCTTTGGAGGGATAAGCAGAGTTGTTCCTATAGGTACCTACTTGGTACACTCTAATATCGCTAGATATTATATGAATGTACCTAATAGGGGTGAGCTTATTGCCATCAACCCGGCTACAAACAAAAACTCGGGGCTACTTTAAATACTGCATTCAGTAAATCGTATTCTTCTAGTTCCATATTAACTACTTACTTCAAGGAGTCCGCGCAAGGTTTGAACCCGCGACCCTAAGCTTAGAAAGTTAGCTAATACTAGTTAGGTACGCCAAATCATTTAGGGGTGGAAACAATTTTAAGTAAAGAAGGGCATGATGTTTTAGCTTTTCTTTAAAAGTCATACGATTACGGTGAATAGGTATTGTGTATTACTAGATTAGGTACCAAGTTACTGAATACTGCTTTGGAGGTTGTGTCTTTTCTATAACCTACTATTTTTACCAGCAACCTAGTACTTTATGATTAATTACAATTAAAATGAATATTATACTTGGGTCAAGTGGAAAGAGCAAGAACCTAATTTATTTTTGCGTTGCGTTTTTTTAAATACTTATTAAACTGATAAGAACTAAAAGCAAACCCGGGGCGCAAAGTTGTATACATTTAATAAGCTTGTATGACATCATTTGTATTTAAATATTTTAAAGTTTTCTCAAAAATAATTGTTTGGAGTAAAAACACCGACTATTTCATAATAATCATAATAAAAACAATAATATTTATCGAAAGAGGAACTTACGCAGGCACAAAGAAACACACGGACATCTTGTCTCCAAACCACGACACGCCGACCTCGACTTTTTCACAAATCACAAAGTCTTTCCAAATAAATAAATTATTAGAAAATCGCGATTAGAAAATTAGTAACCGCTTCCAAAGTTAATAAAAACACAGTAACCAATAATCAGGGTAAAATTTGGAGATCTCCAATCAACAATTACTGAAAATGCGCCCGACACACGATTCGTCCAACGATGACCAGTCACAAGCTTGACATTTCGTTTGTGTTACCATTCTTTGCCATAGTGTAGAATCTACCAACACACAACTTCATCTGAAGCTGAAATTCAAATTGTTTGAACACGTAAACAGGATGCTTACAAATTAACTTAATTATTAATCTAAATAAAGTCAATCAATCCGTGGAAATACTCGCGAAAGAAATGAAAAAGGGCCAATTACGTTGCCGAAGGTAGATTGTCTGAAAATTTATTGGTAACATTGGCGGAAACAGGCTACGTCAGTCGACGTCACCGAAGTAGCGTCTGCTAACTGCTAATAAAATGGCGGCGGCGGAGATTCAGATAGTGAATCCTTCTAATTTAACGAAAATTGAAAGGTAAATCGAGTATAATGGGCAATAAGTGTGTTATTTTCAGTGATATGCACAATGATATATAAAAAATTGGGCGTATCGGTGTGTTTAGTGTAATAAGCAAGTGTTCAATTTTCATGTTTGTTTTTGCTTTGAATGTTTCAGTTTTCTCAATGATCCAAGTTACAAAGAGATTATTGAGAACTCTTCGACCTTCAATTCACGACTATGTGCGGAAAGGAGGATGCGTATGCCTTTCATCGACACACAGACAGGTAAGAAATCGATTTTTTTGTCACTTGGACGACGCGTCTACGCCCATTGCCAATCATTAGTATTTTTATAAACATTGGCTTTTTAGTAAACAAGGAGCGGCTTTATCATTGTTAATGTATAGCCGGCCTATTTTGCAGTAGTACCGCTATATTTATCATTGATAAAGTGTTCAACAATGTTCTGGGTTCTTATCAAAAGCTATCTGTCCCCTTTCCACATGCAACCCTACACATAAGACCATCCCTTTTTAAAAATCAATCAAAGTCTAATCTTTGTTATCTCAATCTCTCGAGTACAATTTTTAAGTGCATCTTGAACATAAACAAAATTATGAATCAAGTAATGGAACTTAAAAATCAGTCCCATTATAACTGAAGTGAATTCAGACATAAATATATGGAAATCTTGAATTGCGATAACATAGAATGATATATATATATATTAGGGTATAGCATCACTGCATCAATAAGAATAACCACAGTTTCATAATATTGAAATGGTTTTTATGCTGAATGGGTTGTGCTTACAATAATGTCACTTGATTTGCTGAGCCAGATGTAAGGATTCAAATTACAGGACTGGGCAAAATTTTATTTGGTTTTCTCATAAGGCATTTTAAGTTTTCTGGATTTTTACCCATTTTTGACTCGCCCCTAAGTTTGGGACTTGTAACTACCAAAATGTGAGTGTACAGTCAGTGCTCAGCATTACCGAATCCCTCTTATAAAGAAGAAGAGGGCAAGTGGTGTGAGAAAGGGGTCAGGTAATGAGACAAAAACTACAAACGAATTCATTCACTGAGTCACCTTATTCATCTCACACTTTTATACTGTGTTGTTACAGGTGTCGCACAGAGCCACTGCAATTTATTTATGACACGGAGACAACGCATGCCCGGCCAGAAAGAAGGTCAAGTTTACACATACCCCGCACAGAGGTAAGCAGCATAAAAATAGTGATAACACTATTTACACTAGAAAAAATCTATCAATACATGGAGAAATTACTGGAAAAATGGTGGAAAGTTTCCTAAGTGAAGCCAAATGATGAATAAATATAAAATGAGAAGCGGACTGACTGACACATCAACACAGGGCCTAAACTTTAAGGGTTAGAAACTTGAAATTTTGCACAGGGGTTCCTGTTATAACGTAGGGAAGCACTAAGAAAGGATTTTTGGAAATACACCCACTTTTTTTTAGTTTTGTTATTTGGGGGAAATCGTCAAATAACCCCTCTCGCTCTGGGCAGAGCGGTAGGGAGTGTCTGACTTCTACTGACTGAAAACCACCCATGTTCCTTCTTAGCTCTTTGTGTTGAGGCCGCGGTATCTCTTTCGAACAACCCGCAGCCCCGACGGGTGAGACCTTGCCCTGCTGTCATAGTCTGATAAGACTGGTTTAGTATTGTAATCACTCATAACAGGAAAATGTATGAACACTACCTGCTTACTTTACTTTCAGTGTGTGTAAGGTTCAAACAAATATGTGTGAATTATCACATCAGATTATGCTAAGTGATTTTGTTTCCTCCCAGATGGCGCAAAGCCCGCCGCCAGTACTTAACAATGTCATCAACACGGTGGGGTTGGGCCGGAGCATCAGACAGTTTAGACAACACCGGTGAGGGAGAGAACAGCTCAGGTGTACCGGGTGACGCATTAGCTGGAGATGACAGCAGAGATGGGTCACAGACTGCTGCTAAGGATGATCCTAAGGTAAGATGGTTAACACACAACACTGGTCGTCCGCGCAGTTGGGTGGTGAAACGAATCTCTCGTCGCATTGTATGCAATCTGTTGATGTCTAACAAACGTACACCGCTGATGCTGATGAGCGGCGGTCACCGCTTCTACGCGTGGTGTACTGCCCATACAGCAGCTTCACTGCCTCCGGCCGGAATTTAAACTAATCCCATCTCAAACGGTACAAGTAAGATCTAAGTAACTGGGTAACATGTTGTAACTTAGGGCAAGTATTAGAAATAAAGTTTTTTTTTAATTGTTCATTGTCTACAGGCAGAAATAATCATGCTATGACGTGCAGAAAATGTATTCAACTAACCCTATCAGCTTCCACAGGAATGGTTCTACGACGAACTAGCGATGGAAGAGATGGAAACCGGCGAGGAACCTGACCCGGAATCAGACGAGGACTACTTCGACGACACGTACGCGAACCGGCGCAAGAGGCGCGGCGGCTCCACACCCTCTGGGCCGGGCTCCAGGGGAGGCAGGACGCGCAAGTCGCAGCCTGACGACACGCCTGCTAAGAGAGGGAGAGCTGTGAGTATGATATCCGTTCTGGGACCTACAATATTATTTTTGGTAATTGCCGGCTATTGTATTGTACATTGGACTGGTGTCCGCGTACTCCACGTCCATAGCGTGTACTTCGTGTACGGAGCAGTGTTTAGAAGCCATAGATCCGATGACTATTAGGGAGGACATGACCGGGACAGTGAATCGGCCATACTCTACGTGACCAGACTCAATAGAGCAAAATTATCAAAGATGCACTGGTACCAGAAGTATGAGCGTTGCCTAAAATGCAATGACGAAAGTGTTGAATCGTTAGCGATTGAATAGGCCTATGCCCAGCTTTGGGCTACTGTAAGCTGATATAATAACCTCATGATGAAAATCTCAGCAGCAAGTGAATTTGTGGCCTAGTAAAGATGTACAAAATGTTATACACACATGAGACTTATTATATACTGGTGTGACATGCAAGTTTACGATATAACTCGGCGTTACGTGCCTAGCCTTATCCCAACTATGTAGGTGTTTTCTTCCAGGGAAAACGGATGCCAGTATGTAGCTAACAAGCACTATGTAATGTCACTATAATATCTTCAGCCCACTCCATCATTACAGGGGCGAGGTCGAGGCAAACGCGCGCAAGGTACACTCCCCTACGAAGTCCCCGGCGACAGTGAGAAACCCTTCGGCTGTGAACGTAAGTCTTCTCGAAGGAGGCACTAGTGTCATCCCGCCTTTACTCAGGTCCTTTAAGCTGGCAATACAACCTCCAACTGTCAGTTACTCTTTGCTGGCAACACAGTCTCCTGACAGTTCTGAAGACATATCATTTTGTAGTTGGGGTGTTGATGTGGGGAATGGATCGTGGAGGGTTATTGTTGTAAAAAGGTGTTTTTATTAATGGTTACTATTTCATTTAAAAATAGGCAGTTCGTGATGATGCAAGTTTTGTATAAGAAAAACATCTTTCGGGTCTTATTTTTAATGCAAATCACATGAGTCTAACTACTATATTTGCTGTTATTGAATGCATGTATCTATTTGATGTTTGGTATATACAAATATTTAAAACGCATAGACTACCTGTATTTCACAACTAAAAACATCTTCACATCAATTATTTTTAAACTGTAACAACAGTATAAGTCCCCCAAACTCATTCCATTCCCTACAACCAACATTTCCAACAGAAATTCAATAATTTGCAGCAACACCAATCAAGATTTATACCAACATTATGAAATAGTTTTATAGACATCTAGATATACATTTAGCGTAGACTATAATATACACAATATACACATCTAAAACTACAATAGTGAATACAGTTAGACATTCCTGTGCAATACCACGTGGTAGGCGGCCAAGCAGTAAATTATTGCAACACAGACGAAAAGGAATGTTGCCAGACTTTAAAAAAATATTTTCTACCATTTGAATGGTAGTATATTGAACTTACTGTCATACCATTTTGATCATCAACTTTTGGCTACTGAATCGAAATTTTAGGCTACAAAATTTGGCTTCAATATAATATTGATAGAGTTTTGATACAATTCAAAACTAAAGTTCCAGCTAGTAGATAGTACATCAATTAGGATCATTGGAGTGGCGATCACAACAACCAATCAAGCTATACAAAACCAGTATAAGTAGATTTAAATTGTAGGAGAAATCTATTCAATGTGAGACCATGCTATACTGGAAATTTATAGTTTGATGATCTTTTATTTTGCAAATTTCGATTTTTAATGATTCTGAATGAATACTGGAAACTGGTCAAACTATATTTCTCTTTTTAATGTGCATAGGTAAAACAATTCTAAATATTATCCCTAGATTCCCACATCAATTAAAAAATATATTTACTGCTTGGACCTGTCTACTTAATCATTAAAACCCGTAAATTACTAAAAAACAAAGTGAATTTTTGCTCAACAGTTATGGTATAACATAGGACCTGAGCGTTTGTAGAACTATTCAATGATAAAACATAAAATTGTGGTTTGTGGTCAATGTAGATGTTCTTTTTATAAAATAAAACAAGTTTTTAAGAATATTTAAAGGCTTTTTAAGGCTAGTTTGACTCTCATTTTAACTGGATTTCGATTTTTAAAGGCATATGAAATATGATAGACCAGATAAGGGACTTTTTGTTTTTCTTAAGTTGGAACCCAAGGTAGCCCGCGAAATTCGAGTTTTCTTACGTTTTTTGTGATTTGCCAGTCAGTGTCAGGTTGTATGTTAAATAAAATATGAATTCGCGATCGTAACAAATGTGACTTTACTGGGTAATAATGATTAAAATCTCCAATACAATCCTCTCAGTTCATATACTTTAATGATTATATCTATATAAATACATACGCATTACGAGCGTGAATTATGTATTAATCCACATGAAACCTGACACTAAACATGCAAATTGCAAAAAAACGTGAGTAAATTGTATTTCGCAGGTTACCTTGGAGGTTCCACCTTAAAGAGTGCCGAATGAGTGTCTGCTGATTTGTTTTTTATTGCAGATGATTTTAAGAGCGTTTATCGCGATGCGCGACAAAAACGACGTGTTTTCGTGTTTTTTCAAGAGCAATGTCGTAATGATGTTGGCAGATTATTCAAAGATTATCACAGTAACAGAAATATTAAGTCTTGATTTAGTGCATAGCAGTGTAAAATTATATTTTTTATCGATAGTTTTTCAAAGCGAAACCAATCCCGTCATAAGGTTTCACGAAAATAGACGTCAGAGTTATCTTTTAGGACAAATACAACCATGATGATGTGCCCAATAATTTTATTTTATCCGTTTGTCCAACAGAATACATAGTAGCCATGTGCAACATAGAGCCCAATTTCAAAAATATGGCTTTTTAATATTGGAAATAATGCAAAATCGGTTCACTTTAAAAAAAAAATATCCCGGTTTTTGAATAGAAACTTAACTAACATATTTTTTTACTAAATATAAATTTATTGATTTAGATAAAGTAAGTTTCATGAATTCATTTAATTTACAAAATTATTTATAAAACACTATAAATCATCGCGCGCGTAAGATTCGTTTGCCTTACATAAATTACTCTAACTCAAATGGATCAAAGTTGTTTAGTTTGACTATAGAACTTACCAACTCTACGCACACAGATGCACCCGCATGCGTGTGAGTGAAATCGGATCCGAATAATCTAAAATTGACGTCGCGCTCGTCGATAAATGCTCTACTAAGTAAGATAACATCAAGCATGTATTACAGGTTAGGCAGGAATGTGCCATTTTCGGTGCCATCTGGCCCTATATCTGTCGTCATTGCTTGACCAAATAAAAGTTAATCAATTACAAACAGCTTTTAGAAGTCAGTAAGACTTTGGTCTTAATACACTATTTAAAAGGAAAATAATTTTATCTGGAATATTAGTTTTTTTTTTTTAAAAATGCAGTTTTGGAAACGTGTACCTGAGCGCGACTATCATCATTTGTTGGATACTTATAGTGTTAAAATAAATAACAAAATATTTAAATTATTATATTATATACATATTAGCTGCATAATATATTAATAATTGGCAATACAAATTATAAATATATTTAAATATAATAATATATTTAGTATAGTATCTAGTTTTTGGATAGGTCGCACATACATTTTTATTCGCATTTTATCGTCATGGAAATTAAAATTAAACAAATTGACATACTATGTCAGTTTAGTAGTACAGGGGGTCTGAAATGGCCGCTTTAGCAGAATATATAAATTATCACGTTAAAATTCAAATGGTCATAAATACAGTTAATATTATAAATTGTCACTTTATGAACATTTTACAAATTGAAACTTAATTTAAATTATTATCCTATAATGGCAATTTTAGACCTCCAGACCATCAAACTGAATTGTTAGTCAATTTGCTTAGCAGTTAATTTATCTGACGTGACATTTACATTGACCACAAGCCCCAAGCCGTATATAGATATATAATAAACAAGATATCATTGAAGTAAGCATTGCATAGTTGTAATAGTGCAGGGCCAATGAGTACTGTAATATCTAGCGTTATAGATACTAGGCGGGTTCGTAGCAAGCAACTGTTATAAAAGGCTTATTATACTGTGTCTTTTCTAGAAATAAATAGAAACTAGACATAGAATAGACCAATATTTTTAAATATAAGAAATATTAATCGACGCTTCCCGGTGTCCACCATCGAATTGTGTGTCACTGTCCACCACTGGTGGACACTGGGAATCACCGATAAAACTCCTGATAATGTTGCGATTAACCAAAATGTTCAGTTATGAAATCTGAAGTAAAAATGAAGGCAGCTAATTTTTTCGTTAAAAAAAAAAAACTTATTTTGTCAGTTCGACTTCCAATGACAGAATGAAATACAGTCTTCCAATTTGAAATAGTCTTTAATAATACTTGCCAACGTTTATCAATACTTACGAGGCACTTATGAATGTCAGAAGAACAAGAAGGCGATGCTACAGTCACAAGGCATAATAACTTGTGAAATTACTGTAGTTGCCCATTCAGATCCAGATCTCTATGGAGAAGAATGGGCAAGAAACTCCATGGACACTCTTTTAAATGAAAATATTGTTATAAAATCTTGGTTACATCATTCTTGACGAGAACTCGGGAGTGTCTCGGCGAGAGGATAAAGCCAGTATAATATATGCTTTTCTGGCAAGATTAAAACAACAGTTCTTCCATATAAAACCCAAAAGCCACACGATAATAAGCCTTAAGTCCTTGCAACGGGCCGCAAAAATGCCTTTTCATTGTTGTGTACGTATGATGTGAATATTAGGTAGCGTAAGAATCTCTAAACACTATCGGAATTAATGAAATTGCTAAATTTTAGATAATATTGAAGTAGGCGATGCGTTTGTACAGTGTTTTGTAGAATGATCTTGTTGGGGTGGCCGAAATTCTGAAACGGACCTTAATTTTAAGGCATTAAGGTACTGTCTTTGTCACTTTATAGTAAAAATTGGAATTGTTCGGGTCGCACTGAGGCATCAAAACGTGTTCATTGGTTTCAAGAACTGTAAATCGTCTCATGCAGAATGTGCCTATTCTCATTGTAACGTTTTACATAGATTTTTGCTGTATGTTGTACGGACAGTCTTTGATCCGCATCTATCAGCACTAAATCGCATTTGCTAAAGCGAGGAACAGCAGGCAGCAACGAAGATGCGTTCGGAAGCACGTTCTGTTTCTCGTTCTAGCGTTGGAGCATGGTAAAATGCGATTTCGTACTGATAAATGTGGTTCTACCCTAAGAACGTTATAGAGTTGAGTACCGTTTGAGAATTTGCGGGTAGACTGTGCAGGTAGTGAAATTGATCTGATTTGATTTTGAAGGTACTCGAATACTTGACTATTTGTATTGTCGTACTACAGTGCACATGCAATGGTATGTGTTACGAATCTAGTTGAATCTCTGATGAGTTGTTACGTATAGGTTTCATTGGTCAAAAATCCAGACTATTTGATCCAATAAACACATTTTTCGATATTTGGACCAACTTTTCTATCCAGCTGCTAAAATGCGGCCTGATTTAGGATAAAATGTACCAGCTTCTAAAAGAAATGTCTTTGGTGTTTATTTTTTTTCTGGCAATACTAGTATAATTGGTAGTTTTTAATAAATTAAATTATAGTAAATCGATCGTTCTACAAAACACTGCAAACTGCTAGGTATTGGAAAGTTATTAGTGGTCATTTTATTTAACTATTTATATTATATAATTGCGGAAATATAATGCATTTAGATGAGTTACTGTATTGTTAAGGCTAAATTTTTAGAGGGTATCACTGAGAAGCTTACAGGTTTCAACTGTTGAATGAATTTCAAGCTTCTATGGGCGTAGTTTGGGTTTAATTTTCCACTGAGAGAAAATATCGACCTATCGGAATGTTATCATGTTTGTAAAGACACCTATTTGATGGAATTGAAGTTTCTGGACTTAGACAATCATATAACATATAACAACATAAAACTGCCAACATTTATAACACTGATAAAGAAAATCCTTTTGGTGATTTCGGAGAGCCATATACAAATTTATTATTAGAGTTTTTTACGTCTTGAAATCAATTGTTTTCTTAATAGGGTAGTTGACAAAAAAAATCTAATTAGGCCGTCAGATAGATTTCCTAAAAGTATTGGACACATTTTTTTTTGTTTTTCCACGTAAAACAAACATTGAAGACTATTTATAGTCCTTTGAAAACTCGTGTGACGTCATAATGTATGACATTTTTTACCGGCGAGTGACGTCACAAGCCCCCACTCAAATCTTTGACTCGTTTTATCTCCGGTCAGTTTCTATTGATTTGATAAAACAAAAAATACGTATCCAATATTTTCGATAATGTAACTGACGGACTAAACAGAATCATATTTCTTTAGTCAGGAAACATCCCTATTGAAATCTATATATGTAAGTATGTAGACATGTATAACATGTATGATTAAGATCTGTCACTGTTAGCTTTTGGCAACCCACTGCTGGGCAAAGTATCAACATAGTGACAAAAAAATAAAAATAGATTCTAGCTACGCCCATGGTTTCGCTAAAATTTAAAATGGCATTTGTACATTTTCTCTCTCTCTTCTGACTTAGAGACGCGTCGGTATGCTTGAGGCCTTATAATAAAAAATGTGCTGGTTTAAAATCGCGAGAAATAACAGAATCGGTTCCCTTTGGTTCGTAGTCTTTTTTGACGGTCCCAGAATGCATTAGGTTAGGTATAAAATAATACCACCGACCGTGTACCATTATAATCAAAAGTAAGCTAGTTTCACCACTGGCTGCAGTTTTAATAAATAAGTGCGTCAGATTAATTAAAAACGGTTTCTTCGCTTCTGATATAGTTAAAAAACGTCAGAAAATACGGTTTCAGCAAACCCTTTCACTTCATGGGCGGGCATAGAAAATAACCGGTCCGCCATCTTTGCGAGTCCGCCATATTGTATTTCGAATGACGCCACTTACCTAGGCATGCATTGTCATCAAAACTAAACATGTATGAAATATTTCAGCTAAATCTGAAACCGGTAAGTGGGTCAAATTCTAAGATTTTTTTTTACATAGAGTTGAAGCTTATAAAAACGTAAAATAAAATAGACTAGTATCGTTCAAATTATGACAATGATAATGATCCTTAATACTACTGAATCTATACATTTCTGGGACCATTTATTTGATTAAAATCATATTGAACTATCTCTTTGTTAAAATGTAGCTCCTCAGTAGAAAACAGTTGTAAACCAAAGCTCCTCAGTGAGAAAAGAGTGAACGAGAACTATTGACTTTTAACTATTAACTGTATAATTTGTTAACTAACTCACGCGTGTTTACTAGGCGAATTTACGCGCGGTTTATAAGACCTTTTTAGGCATAAGTTTGCCTTATCTAACTTCCTTAGGTTGGCAGTAACCGTATACTTCCATTAGTCTTCTCTATTTACTCATTTGTTAGGTTGTCGGTCTGTGTTTTGCTGTCAATGTAACTCTTTGGTCAGTAGGTGCCATTTCTTAGGACTGTATTATATTTTTTTATAACGTTCTGTAGGACCTTACAGTTTTATTTACTGATGCTAGTTGCTAGGAATAATTATTGCAAGTATAATGGAATTTTAATGTAATGTTATCTTGTGCGCTTGAATTTATTTTATCGGTAGGTATAGATGAAATGCAGTTTTTATAAGAGTTGTTAACATGTTATGCAACGGAACTGAAGAGAGTAGACCGAGTACTTAGCAGTATAATATTTTCTAAAAAAGTCCTAAAGCCCATTGAGAATGCTGTTGAATTTCTATCTTTTACCACTGAGCCAAACGTTGCAAATTGAACAACATATCCTCCGTTAATTATGTTGATAGCAAAACACAGACCGTCGATACATAGAAGAATATATTTAACGTGCGCACACTTGGATGTAACCGAAGTCACTAATAGGATGTTCTTTTTTATCGATTGCCGTCAAACGTGTGCGCACTAAGCTTAAAGTTTATTTTTCTCTACTTTTCCTATTTGGTAAACAAATATGGCGTTTTAGAGATTTTGAGTTATGTTATGCGTTTAAGGTAACTTTAAATTTTCTTACGTTTTGTCAATTTGCAAGTCTGTGGTTGTATATTGATTAAAATATCATTCGCGACCGTAACACGACTTTAGTTGCAGAATTATATTCATTAAAATCATTCAACCCTCTAAGCTTATTTTATCCCGTTTAATCACTATTTCATGAAAGTCTTTAAATGGGCTTAAATAAACTTATAGGGTTATATTGTTGATTTTAATGATAACAATTCGGTAACTACATATATTATGTGTTATGGTCGCGAATCATATTTTGTTTAACATACACCTGAAACTGACCTACAAATTCCAAAAAAACGTAAGAAAAATTGAATTTCGCGACCTAACCAGGCGTTTTCTCAGTAAATAGTTATATTTGAAGCAGTTTTTTTATGATTTCGCGTTTCCTAAAATGTTCATAAATCTAACTTGGATCAAAACGTTGTGTTCGTAGTCTTGTTCTTCCTTTTTCATGCTGCTGATACGACGATGTTTCTGTTGACATTAAACCTACCTCCACGGGATCGTCGAGTGCAGCGCAGAAGTCATTTTGACTACATTTTGAATTTCATAGTGTTTGTATACCAAATAGGAAATGCGAAGAAGAATAAACTGTAGTACAGTCAATTACATGCTGAAAGTTCAAAAAATTTAATAATTGAAAACACCAATGAAATGAATAAAAAAATTTAAACACTGCCACGTAATTATCCTTATTATTGAATTGGAATATTGTAGAGTAGTTGTGTTATTTATAATGTAGGCTAGATTAGTTTATTATTATCTTTATCGTAATTGTTTAAAGTGCGATTCTCTTTACTTACTCCTGGTTTCTGAGAGCGTAAGTGTTAAAGCCATCTTTGTTTTGTTGAGAATAAGAGATGGTGTTATCTGATCTCTGACATGTATATCATCATGTTATCTCCCTCGAATACTGACAGAATCAGGCTTCGTTCAAACGACGATAATGAGTACTATATTATACGGTGAAAGATATGGATTTGGGGTTTGTAATAATCAAGTTAATTTTCATGGTAATTACCAACGCTGATTCATAACTCGATCACTCTTTTTTGATAATTTCATTTCTAAAATATGATGTAAAGAAAGACTTTTATAATTACTGTTTTATTCTTTAGTTTTTCACACAAATGTGGCTACGTGTCATAATGATTATGACTTCGTACCCTGGTAAAACACATACAGTTTGAAACTGCCATATAATCTCACAATTAAATAGTACATCGTAACATCGTCGTTTGAACGCAGGCTTATGATTCTAGAACTCTACAATAGGTGCGGTTCAGTCCTGGCCTGTATCATTAGCTCATGTAGCAGTAGTATGCAGCTATACGGGATGTCTGGCTCCATCTCTTGTCCACACTGAAGTGTGATCAAATACTGCTATAAGGGTCCGTTTCCACCAAACGATTCATTGCAATATTGCTACTGTGGCAGTATTGCAATGAATCGTTATTCAGTGACGTCAAATAAATTCGCAAGAGTTTTTTCGCTTGATGGAAACGGACCCTACGTGGTGGTGAAAAGGATCCTATTGTGAAATACCCTTTTCTTCCTTTCCGGAGCTGGCTGTTGTTAGATTTGTCTGCCTCAGAAACTAGGTGTTATGCTTAGTAATATAAGGTTCAGGATCGAATGACGTCTTCAATTTGAATCGTTATGTAAAGAGAATCGAAGTTGAATGTTTTTTCTTTAACTATGGAGCTATGATTGATCGTGCGTTTAACTTATAACTTCTTAAAGGCGTTTTTTGTGCCTTAACTAACAACTAAATGTATGTGTTCAAGTAAATTTAAGGAGCTTTATGGAAAGGCTACACAATATTTTCCAAACTAACGAACCAAAATACTCGCATTTTGATAAGAATGTTCCTATTCAAAGTATTCACTGGAAAGCACTATAATTTAACGCATAGTTAATAGCAACTTATTACACTGCCGTTGCGTAATATTGGCCACGTCATCATACGTACGTCAAACTTATCTACCATGGTTATTATTTGTTTCGAGTACCCGATTTGCACTGTTGCAATCGCCATCACAAATAAGTTCGGAAGTAACGGAAGCAAATAATAAATACATACTCACGCCCTTTTTCCATGGAAATAGTCAGAAACCTCAGAACGCAACCTGCTACGATCCTTACATACTCCTTTTGCCTCGTCCATAAATAACAAACATGGTAAATATCCCGTTGTAAGTGCCAATGACCATGGCAGGTCATTGATGGTGGTAGTGACCATGTCAGTTTAAAATCTAATAGTTTACCAGATCAATGATAGCTTCATAAAGACTTTTTAAACCGGATCTTATGAAACAATCACAATTTTAATAAAATCACAATGTTTTGAATTTTGCACTGATTGGTTGAGCGTGTACGACTCATGTGTCTGTGATAGTTTATTTATTTTTTCAATTTTCTCTTGTAATAATAGCTCTTAGGAAATTATCTGTTTGTTCTCTTCTGCAATGACTAAAGTTTTGCGGTAGTTTCGGCCTGTGTTTCATCTTGCCCTTCATTATTTGTGAAAGTTTTAGATTCTAGATTCTAATGTCATGCAAATAAATGCTAGATTCATTTTAGAGGTATACTTTAGGTATTTGAAATTCAAGATCTGAAAATTTGCTATGAATTTTATGGCTAGGTGACAGGTTTTTAGCAATATCTGGCATAATATTAATTATTAAACATGAATTATATCTAAATTTCAGTATTATAGTAAAATTTTAGTCATTGTTAATCTCTTATTGTATTTGGTTAACATTTATTCATTTAATTATTTAATGTGAGGGAATATGACATAAATTACCCGAAGAAAAAATAAACTAGAATTTGATGTTACAGAAATGTTTTTGCTATTGAATTTTTATTATACAAATTTTTACAGTGAAAATAAAGTAAATGATATTTTATAACAGGATTTCAGACGTTTTTTTACGGATAGAAAACTCCAAACAAAAAAATAGACATCACCCGGGCAATGTGAATGTTATATGTTAAGATTTAAGTTACTCTTGGTTTATATTGTAAGCATGTTAGCATTGCCCGGCTGATGTACAGAATTATACATACTTTGCCGGTAATATTGTTCATATTTTCTATTATTTCTTGTATGTATGGAGCAGTGAAGTATTACGATTGATGTTATTCTTAGATCCAAACTACACTGCCGTGCAAAAAATTGCACCATAACTTTATAAAATGCATTTTCGTTGCTAATTTAGGCAAATTGAATACGTAGGTCAGTTTTCTGCACGCCAGTGTACTATTATCACCCAAAGATTGTTATGAATTTATACAAGAAATATTTATGTTGAATAACAAATAAAATTATCCAATGTATAACTTTTTATTCTTGTGTTAAAGTTTAGAATTGATTGACTACAAGTTTGGATCGTGCGATGTGCTGTTTATTTTGCTCTTTATTTCAATTATGCGGATTTTGATCAGTGTATTTGTTTGTTGGCGGCATTTTAAAGCAGCAAGTGTTCTAAGTATAACAGGATATATGACTTACTACAAATAAATCACAAAGTACCATTTTGATAAGCCAGTTTTACGAATGCTAATGATTTGTTTTTAGATATTCCTTCAACTGGTATTATCCTTCAAAAATGTACTACAAAGAAATACAGGTTGTTGTTAGAGACATCTGGATCTGTCAAGGGGGTGATTCTATCGGTCATACTAAACAATTTTCGCTATGAAACTCATATAAGATTCGTAAAAAAGAGCTTCTCATACAAGAACCGAAATATTCTGTCCAGTGTTGTATTAGTTATATTTTGCACAGATCGGGTTTCATTAATCACCCCTATGATGAATGCAGATGACCAAATAACCAGCCTGTATATTTATCTATTCCTAGACCTTTATTTCAGAGCAGAATCAACAGCATCGTCTTACTACTCAACCAAGAAACTTAAACAAGTTTTGAAGGGACTTGGTTGAGTTAGTACTAAAGTAATGAAGTCTGTGCTATCGCTGGGCGGATCCATAGATTTGAAGTCATCAATCAAACAGCCCTTTAGCGTGCGTCCTCTAGAACTGAACATAGAACGATAATCACGACGGGCCGGCTTTCTAATACGTTGTTTGTATGAGAACTTTTTTGAAAAAAAAATTTAGCTTATATTTTTTTTACTTTGTTAAAAAAAGTTTAAAATTTGTTTAAAAAAAGAACCTTGCGCGTGAGATACATTTAATGGGGTTAAAGATTAGAATAGAATACCTTTATTTTTAGGTAACAAATACTCATAGATAAATAACTTATTTATAAAAATAAAATGTGTCGATTTTTCTGGGCGTCAGTGTAATGTAGTATTTTGGTTTAGAAATAGAGTTATCTGATTACAGACGGGGTATTCATTATTAATACTTTATAAAATCTTGGGACATTTTTTTGGGTTTCTTCATACACAATGATATGTTTAAGATTTACATTTCCTCTACAAATCAATCTCCAATTCTCTTTCTTTTACTAACACTGAAATTCAATTTCATTTTTTCTCCTGTTGCAAATATTTCCTCACTAACTGCACTCAAACCAAAATGTTCTCATACAAACTACGTCTAAACCTATGTATTGATTGATGACGGATAAACTATAAATAAAAATAAGGCTTCGTTCACACTGTAACGCCGATGCCGTCGTGTTGCCTCCTCTATGCTCTGTTCTGATGACGCTATGACCTGTTGTTCTGTCGGTACCCTAATTTTATCGCGGTATAGTGTGTTAAGCAGACGGAGGCATCACGGCGGTAAGTATTGGTTTTAATGTTTTTTTGTTGTTGTTGTTTTTCTGGTGGTGGATTGAATTTTTGTGTATATTTAGTGGGTATGTGAGAAAAAAAATTAATTTTACATTGTGGCTTTTGGTTCTTTGGTTAGCCTTTTTTGAATTACAGGCGTGATGGTTCATTAGTGTTTATACTGAAAGGACTTCACTCTGTTTTAGTAGCTGGAAAATACTCATTTCATAGAAAAACATTCAGTATTCAGTTAGACAGAAAGCCGGCCATGTCTTATTCGGAAAAAGGATAGGCAAATGACTGTCCTTGGGACTTAAAAAGTTTTAAAAGTATAAATTACATTATATTCTGGTAACTGGGTTTTATAAACACTTATATGAGTACAAAAAAAGTAAATTATGCCAAGTGTTTCTGACTATTTTCTCAGAAGCAACAAACTGAGAAACCCACAGCCTCTTTTAGACCTGCCTTGGTTTTGGACCATGCAGATGTCTCAAATGGTCTTTTGAGTAAAAAATTACACAGCTTTTAAAAAGACCTGTGCAGTCAATGCTATTGCTACCACCTAAAGGAGTACCAAAGTTAAACTGCTACCATAGTACGCCAAGCTATGCCTGTAGGGCAAGCCGACTCAACATCATCTGCCTAGCCTTTTCCCAACTATGTTGGGGTCTGTTTCAAGTCTTCAACCTTCAAATTATGAAGAGCAAGCCAATCTTTTGAGCATGTTAGAAAGTACCGGCACAGATACTACCAAAAATACACAAAATTCAATCCACCTTACCCACGGTACCCTGTCTTAACCTACTGCCCCCTTCCCCCAGTCTGTGGCGCCAAGTACAAGACACGTCCTGGGCTGACCTACCACTTCACACACACACACAAGGAGCCCAGCGGGTCCGGCGGCGCGGGCGCCAGTGACGGCGACTCGCGAGACTCCAGGCCTGGCGCGCACACCCCTCCCGCACTGCAGCCGCCCCCCGCGCAACCCGCCACGGAGTACCAAGACAGTTACGTTACGTTCCTCAATAATCCTGCCGTTGGGACTGGTGAGTTTCGGCATCAGTTTCAATTTGTGTTTAGGGAGCCTGTGTAGTTCAGGGGGTCTAAAATGGCTGGTGCAGCAGAATCATATTAGGATAATAATACAGGGTGTAAACCCCTTCACGATGCCGTCAACCAAGCATTATGTACATCGAACTAAGTAACCATATGCAAAAAATATTGCTGGGAAACTTTGTACGGTATAACTCGATGTAGCACTCTCAAAACATTGAGCTGATGGATGCTCCGAATACTAAACAGGTCATGGAGACACCTTAGAAACAAGAAGGTACCTATATTAAAAAAAACTCTTGGAACGTTGACCTCGAGAAATATGGTCCACAACAAAAAAAAATTGGGAGAACTGATAATGATAACAGATGACTGGGAGAAGTAGTGCCTTTCGGCTCCGTTCAGGGTATTTTTACACCCATGAATCACGTAAAATGGTCACAGACGCTGCTAAAGCAGAAATTTTAGGCCCCCTGATAACTTTAAAATCGAAACAAAGTAGAATTCGGTCAGTTAGTGCACTTCGTCCAAAATAACAGTGACTTCTTGTTGGCCCTAAACTTGAAATGAAAATGAAAAGTAAAACATACATTTTGCTAATCCGCGTTGGCCAAACATTTTTGCGGGCAGTAGGTTCACTTTGGTTGTTATTTAATAAAATCCAAGAAATCATTTATAATCAATATTCTAAAACTAAAAAATATTTTTGTAGCGATGAGTGATGCATGCACATTACTAGTATTCGTGTGAGTTTACAAATGTTTATAATTTCATGCAACACAAGAGTCCTGAGGGCGGCGTAAGTGGTGTTCATACATCATTATTTGACTACTATTTCTACTTTATTTTTTGTATATTTTGGGTTTTTATAGAAACAGAATACTTTTTACATTCAAAAAGTGCAGATATTTTTATATATTTTTTTACAAGTCTTCAAAAAGTTTGTAGTTTACATTTGTATAAAAAGTCGAAATATTTTTGGAAATTGTGTCGTAATATTGTTTATGTAGCCGTTAATCATACGATACTGTAAATCTATATTATCTATCGAATTTGAAAATAGTTTTACTTTGGTTAGTTCAATTTTTGAGGGTGATTTCGCGCCTCTTAATAGCCTAGCAGAATGAGAAGCGGTGTGTGAAACAGCGGGCTACAGCTAGAAACCAAAATTGCTGTCCAGAAAACTCAAATGTGCATACATATTGGCATAATATAGCTCAATGAAACGTCATTTACTTTCATATAACATGTTCACTTGGCAAAATTGAATGCTATGGTGAGCTTTTACATGGTCATGTATTTATTGTGCTTAAAATTTGCGCAACGTATTTCATGTCTTTTTGTCGGGCATTTTAATGAATAAAGTTTCAAATCGGGGATATGTATCTGTCTCCTACAACATTTAATATACGGAACCTGACCAGCATAACCATTTTAAAATGAGTGTTGACGTAACTTAAAATAACGCCTATAATCCGCGAAGGCAGGAGTGCTAAGTTCATATCTCTACGTTTATGAGCTTAGTGCCATCGTCCTAGATAACCCGGTAACTAGATAGCCCTAGGTAGCCCGTTACTAGGTCAAGGCCACAGATATTTCCGCCATGCTATAACCCTGATTCTGTTTAGCAGCCAGCCTCCAGGAAACTCCGGCACGGCGAGCTACGCCGCCTCCTGAGGGTTAGAAAAAAAACCTTCATTTACGTTTTAGTCTATTCTCAAGTAACTTCCAGTTACGGCTTTTAGCATTGGCAGTTGTAGTTAGACGTGTCACTGTGTTTTTTGTTTAATTTAAATCTTGACATCAGATGCATAAGGTCGTATGTACAAATACAGAGAATTTTGTACATCCGACCTGCTTTTGATGTCGAGAAATAAGGATCTTATTCGCTATGACAAGTTTTAAGTAATCTTGTGTTGTGAAGGTGACAAAATAAGGTATATTTTTAAATGGTTTGTCATAAAATATTCTGTGCCAGAAACCCTTTTATTTGCCACCACACTTTCAAAAGTGTCATGGCGAATCATTGTTCTTTATTTATTTTGCGTTTTTCATTAGTTGAAAGCTTTTGTTGCCAACGCTCTTACTTAATTATATACTTGTGAAAAGATTATTATGATATTTGAAGATATTTAGTCCGCTTGTACTCCAACCGATGCATCACCTATCCCCACAATAATACTCGAAATCAAAAGCATAAGGTCGTATGTACATAACTCTCTGTTTTTGAACAACCGACCTTATGCTTCTGATGTCGAGAGTCTCATCTTCTTTCTCCGTTTAGTAGCTGGAGTACCAGCCGTGCCGCCTGTCCGTCGGGCGTCGCCACCGCCGAGGCCAGCGTCAGCTGATACTTCAAGTTCAGACTCGGCGCATATACCGCTGTCGGCGGCTGTACATGCGGCTGCCCCGTCTACCGCTCCGCCTGTACCCTCGGCCTCCGCCACACCTGAGGTTAAAGAACTCCACGTTGATGGCATTAAGCCTAAAGTTGGGGTAAGTTAACGGAGAGATAGAATAATATACTAGAAGTTTTAAATAAATGGGGTTCCTCGCTGAAAACTGATAATTTCGTCAAAATTGCGATCCACTTGAATGGTAACCGACACATAGGTAGCAATTCATAACTCTCGGCGCTATCTATCGGCGTAGTTGTCAGCAAGCATCCTTTTTACTTTCACGTCATCTTTTGGGAAGTCATTGACGATGAGCATCACCATTAAATAATATCCAATGCAAGAAAAAAAAACATTACAAATCTTTATAAATTTATTCCTTTGTAACTGTCGAGGATTTTCAATACTGTCTGAAACCACAAATTGGGTGTTTATAAATTGGACATAAACATACAATTACGCTTGTATTTTTCAGTAGGGTTAGGCTGAGGTGTACCAAAGAGACAGTGAAGTAGTATGGTAGGAATAGGGCAGTTATAGTAGAGGTCCCTTACAGAGATAGAAAAACTTGAGAGGTGTCAAGGAACACCCGGATGGAACGAAGTTATTGTTATTATTTTTTATTATGTAAAAAAAAAAGAAATGTAGAAATGAAAATATCTGGCTTGCTTTCTATAAGAGAGAGAGAGACAGACAGAGAAACATGCGACGCCGCACAGCTTACTATAGCAAAAAGTGTCGTGACAACTTTTCGTAAGATTTTTTTCCGTCTAGCCCCCTTTCACAACGCGCGATAAGGAACTTCGTTCCAAAACGGTCTCTTGCAGATGTTAGAGATCGTTTTTTCTGTCACAGTAAATGTAATGATATAATATATTTATATTATTTGGAGGCTAGGATGAGCGGTTTGTAATGCTGAGGTAGTTGACCAAACTGAGGCTTAATACAAGACCAGATTGTTATTTTCAACAATTTTGTTTCAGGCGTCACCATCACCATACTGCGACTTTTGTCTCGGCGACGACCGCGAAAACAAGAAGACGGGCACTCCCGAAGAATTAGTCAGCTGCTCCGACTGCGGCAGATCAGGTAAGAGGCGCGGCAGACCTCCGCGCAACGGCCTCCCCAAACCAACCTGCTACCATCTTGAGAACCGCGTCTGCGAGCGCCATAGACATCTCCGAGACAACATCAAACTCAACGGAGTCGTAGAGATCCTCAGCTCTATGTCCTATTCAGCTGATGACTTTGATAACTTTGCCTCCCAAACGAAATTACTCAATGATGAATATGGACAGTACCCCGTCTCCCCACCCTCACGTCAGTCCCCTACCTACGATTGTGATGTCTACGTCACCCGTTCCAATAATATCTAAATTCTTTTCGGAGTATTACATGTGTGTTTGTCTGTCACAAAAAATTCGAGGGATTTTTTGTCGGTCGTACCAAAGAGAATGTTTGATTGATGGCTAGTTTTAAATGTTACATTCCAGGTTTCATACTCTAATTTTCGAATGAAAAGACCTTTGATGAATATTTAGTAGTTTTTAATGTTGTAATCATATTATTAGAATAGTGGCATCACAATAAATATGTCAAAATCTTTGTCTAAAGTACTACGTCATATCGGAACATAGAAAATCAAATATATCCCTAAAATAATTCTATATCACATATCATTGTGATTTTTTTTATCTGTGTGTCAATGTTGCACTATTGTGATCTTGGTGTTGCCATGTGAAAAACAACACTTGTGACGATGGATGCCAAATGATGAGATATTTTGAATTGTTGTCTGTTGTAATATTTATATCTTAACGTTTTTATTATTTTTAGTGAGTACAAGTGCCTTATCAAAATTACACGATATCGTGTGAAATACACTAGATCTTAGTGTTGCCAGTCGTCTCGTCAGAAAACCGAGAATGTTTTTAGTTTTATTTTTCAAAGTTAAGGTTGAAATTCTTAATATTTTAATGTTATAGAAGTGAATTTACGTTATGTATTGCTTATTTTACGATTTAATTAGCGCTATTTAAATAAACTATTAGATTGCATATTTTACAAAATAAAACATATTTAATACATTGACAAGTTATTCATATAAAAAAGCAATTTTACTTAATATAGTTGTACTGCGCTGATCTGGCAACACTAAAGACAATTTAATTTAGTCATAGCTTCGCTTGATGCCAAATAACGGCGCCACTAGACTAAAGTTCTACTTTGGCGCCAAATCGTTCAGATGTCCTAGCTTTCTAGTCACGCTGCAACAAAGTCACTGCACGCGTTGCTCTGTGCCCACTATATCTTGAACCAAGATGGCGACGATAACCGCGATGTCAAACGTCTTTAACTAATGTCAATATGGGTTATTCTATCAGGAATTTCTCAGTAGCAACCATGGACTCGGGATACGTGTCCGGTGGATAGCCATAGGCTCGACGCGTATTATATGGTACTTAAATCTGAATAGACTAGGGCCGCTTTCACACTAGGACGTTAGCAGCGCGTCAGTCGCACGGCAGAAGCACATTCCTTCACATTTTATAAGAACAGCCGTAACAACCCGTTAGTATTATTTTGTTTACAGTCGCGCGACTGTCGCACTGCAAACGTCTAGTAATACATACTCTTTTATTAGTACATACTGATAAATTCAAGGTATAGTTGGCAAAGAGATACAGTTACCCGACTACGCGAGTTTAGATAGCAATAATTGTGTTTTTATATACAAGTGTTTTAATGTTTTTCCCTTCCTTTCACGTTTGGAAGGTACTACCGGTATTTCATCTCCATGCTAGGGGTAGAAAACTTATGTTAATTTTTCGCCCCTGTTTCTAGGATGATTTTAAATAATTGTTTCTTCATTGTTGTTTACCTACATAGATTTTTCTCGGGACCTTAGATAATGAAATTTTACATTGAATCGTCACTAGTTTTTTAAACATTGGAGTGAGAATTGCAATAAAAAAAACCTGTACACACTTTTTACTAATTCTTGTGTTCAAGAACTATTTTAGTCTGGGTATAATAGTGTTAGTAATAATATAATTAATAAGCGTAGGCGGGTCAATAATAGTAGCTTATTAAATAATTGTTATAACATTACATATAAATAGGAGCTTTTACGTGCCTTTTTATCACCAATTTTTTATATAGTAACCCAAAGATTTTGAAAACTTACGTTTATTGAAGAATAACTTCGTGTTACTTTTCAATACGCTGTTTTTTGTACCGTTACAACGTATGTACATATTTAAAAAAAAAAAAAAAGGGCCAGTTTTAGGTACGCCTTCCATGTTATAATCGTTACAATTATATTTTCTCATGACCATAGATTTAATATGTTTTTAAAGTGTCTCTGCTTTTATTTATTTTTTGATACATTACGTATCACGCGCATTGATCATAAAATATCATTCCTATAGTTTATAGTATGTTTTTGTTTTATTTTTTAAGAAAATTTTAATCGAAATTAGGTTTTTAATTTTTAGATTTATATATAAAATTATATAGTACGATATATTGACAATTTATTTTCTTGATAGTATATTTCTATATAAGTTATGAAATACATACATTATAGTTTAGTTAGTTTATGTGGCGATGGAATCTGACATTGTTCACTATTGATCTTTTAGCGGAAAATCTTAAGGGATGTAGTCGATGACATATTTTGGCCACGTTTTCTCTGTGAGCCCCATTCTATTAAAATATCCTCCAAGCTTACCGATTCCATCTTTAAATAGTCTTTCACGCGCTGTGACTACGTTTGGAAGAATGTATCATTTGTTTAGACGGTATGAGAGGATATCCCGGCTAAATAAAAACAGCCGCACGGGTCGACCTTCAAGATTTAGGTTGCTGAGGTTGATCCGTAGATGGGTGACCATCGTTCTGGTATTCAGTGGTATGTTTTTTATACCGTATATTTGTTAGACAAATTTTGAAAGGAGCAAAGATATGAAATCCTGGCCAGGAATACGTCATTGTACTATATTATTGACTGGCTTAATGAGGGTACAATTCCGATGACAACCATAACCGGTAACCATATCGACAAAGTCGCCCAATAGCTATAATAGACCGCAACGACACCACTGGTTTTTATTATTACCATTCTTAACCATATAAAAATGTACAACAGTAGTTTAAAAAAAAACGGGCATGGTCTCATGGCCTTCAAAGGTGCAAGACTTGCACTGCAGCTGTATTTGTTTATGAACCGATGAAATAATTCTATGTGGTGGTGCTCAGAAAAATGTGCGCACGACAATCAATATGTATAAAACCAGTTTATGCGGATCTCTCATTGTACGGGAAAAATACAAGGCGAGGCCATGATTGATGTAGTAACCGTTTGTCCGCTTTCACCTTTCACCTTCTATTTATCAATCAAGCATAGGTGGGTGTTTCCCGGTGCGGTCTACGATTTGCGGTCGTTTTCAGAATTGTACCTGAATGGTACCTATGTACTTAACCCTGGTGCCGCTTCATATAAAGCCTTACAGGGAAGCGGGAAGTAGGAAACTAGTATAAGTTACCGTTTTATAAATTAATAAATATTATATTAATATTGTGTCTCGTCTCTTAGGTGCCTTAGTATGTGCAATTGTAGCCCTCTATAGAGTTTGTATTTATTACATATTGTATCTTGATAATGTTATGTCATTGTTTATACGGGATGGTTTTTTGAATGGACTCTCAAATTGGGGAAGTAATTTAAATATGGTCTGTGGTTGCTAGTCGAGTAATATTCTTAACGTAATCTTATTTCTGACTTGCACATTATTTTTCTTTGCGTGTCAATGGCAATCTAAATTGAATCGGCCCAAAATTTGGCCATAACTGAAATATTTATATAATTGGATAAGTTTTAAAAAGGTTCTTGTACCATTATTAGCGTACTACTTCAAGATACACTTTAAATGAATATTTCATATTAGAAACAAGGTAAAAACAGTAGCGAATTCTATCATCATAAAAAAAAAGTTGGAAGTTTGAACACGTTCAAATCACCATCCTGTGTAATGGTAATAAACCTGTGGTTTACTATGTCGACCATATTTATATAAAATATTAACATTACCAACAAATAATCACTATAGATAGATGAAATACATGTCTAAAATATTGAATAGTAAAATTTTAACCATTTTCAAGAACATTGTTAATTTATTAGTGTCAATTTTATGTGGGATTTTAATGTGAATCGTCTGGTATTTTCTTAAATATCTCCGTTTTTAGAGTTGTTGTGTTATTGTGGTACTTAAAGTACCAGGGGCATTACCACCTCCTCTTCACTTGAGTGTGGGAAAGAGATGACGCTATACGTCATGTAGAGCTCCATCTCATTCAGACATTGAAGTAAAATTAAGGTTACACTGTTATAAGAGGTAGTGGTATGGTCCTAGTTTATCACTGTTTCTAATTTAAATGTTTATTAACGGCACCAAATTGTTAATTTCTCATATTATTATCTATCTCGGCAATGTCTATACCTATATTATATATCTTTAAAAGTTTAATGCCTGCAGGGAAGTGCATAAATGCGGATACCCAAATATATAAAAAAAAACAAATGTTTCCGTTTTGTTGTTCCATATATTTTATTTTTCTAGCGTAAGTCCGAGAATTTTATAAAAAAAATAATTGAAAATTATTCATGTTTTTTTTTATTATTTTATTTTTTTGTAAAACATTGCTACTTTATCAGAATTAAATTGTATGAACTCGATTCTTAGACGATTTTTATTTAGTCTAGCTGTGCTGAAGAATAGTGAATGTGCACTTCCCTTTAGACATTTTATTTTTTTTGCTCTTCTAAATAAATTGTAAGTCATTAATTGTTCTAAGTGTTGTTTATTTACTTTTTATTTTTCACTATTGTTCGGCACATTATGTTTTCCCCTATTCTATAATTATTTGCAATATATAAAATTAATATAAAATTGCGAAGGCGATTGAAGATAAGCTAAGGTAAGAAAATACTATGTGCCTTACAATATGTGAATTTGTTTTATTTTTATGATGTTTTTGGAACTCTTCATTTCTTAATTTCTCGGTGAATAAGTCTTCTACCAAATCCCGGCTATCAATTACCAGCCATCATAATTTCTAAGCATCTTTTTTAGATGTAACCATATCGCTTGTTTGCGACATGGATGATTAAATTAAAATCATAATCATCATCATTCTCCCAATTTATTTGAGGTCGTCGCAACTTCTATTATTTTTACGATATTTTTTTACACATTATCTGCCTGTGTTGTTACACCTTGTAAGTATTGTGCATAAGAAACAAAATTTTATGCCAAGATAATTTCAAAGGGGTTCGATTAAAAGGAAAAAGATAATATAAAGATTGGGAGGGGATCTTTTCCACACGTGAACTAGATTAAACCAATCCTACTTTTATTCGTCATGGTAAGCCACTCGATGTATAGTAAATAAAGAGTTCCAACTACACCAGAAAAATTTAAACTTATATTAATACATTACTCAATCTTTACTCCATAGTATTCGTGTGAGTAAAACGTTCCCCTATGTGCAGGTCACCCCACATGTCTGCAGTTCACCGTGAACATGATAGTGTCGGTGCGCAAGTACCGCTGGCAGTGCATCGAGTGCAAGTGCTGTTCCGTGTGTGGCACCAGTGATAACGATGTAAGTAAATTTTTCTGTAAGCTCTTTATCGACGTGAAATCTGCTTCAGTCGGTCAGAAAATCAGACTAACCATAAATGTCAGAAAAACAAATAAAGCGAAGCTACAGTCACAAGGCATAATAACTTGTGAAATTACTGTAGTGGCCCAATCCCAAAGCGTAGATCTCTATGGAGAAGAATGGGCAAGAAACTCCATGGACACTCTTTCTGAAAGAATTTTACGTCCACACAGAACTGAAAAAGACGTAAGTTTTGCCTCATTACGGGTCGGATGACCTGATTCAATACAATACCATATCAAACTGTACGCTTGTAAATGCCCCTTTTTAATAATATATTTTATTTTATTTGACAACATTCGTCCAATGGTTAGTACAACAAACAAACTTATCAACTAAGTGTTAGTATTTATAAACTCAGTAGGTACACATAATTATTTATCACTGCCGCACGAGCAACCGGACACAGTGCCTCAAAATCGGTGCATCGTACTGTTCAGCTAGGGTTATCAAAATACTGTTGCGGCTAGCCCTCATTCTGCCTATTAAGGATGCGGTCTTTTTCCTTATAACAGCATAAAAGTCATCAGTTCGTGCCACCGCAAACATGCTTGACGCACTGCAGAACCTGGGCAACAGCAACAGTAAGCCGTTATTATATTGTACACGCAGAGCATCTAGAGCCTTCCGCGTGTAGCTGACCCACAAACTGCTCGTATAGAACCCTTGAACTCTTTTTGACAATTAATAATTTTTCACTGACAAAAATGCCAATTATTGACGCAGAAAGCTTTTAGCCTGAATAAAAAATACAGCCTGGAAGCCAGTATCGAGAATCGGTAAAAGGTTATCGGTCTTCTACCAATACCGCATCTATCAGTTACCAGCCATCATAATTTCTGAGCATCTTGTGAATATGTATCCATATTAAGACTTTTCTGTTGATACAGACCTGCCTTGCCTGTGTTACGGAATAACCTGTATTACATACAGGGAAATAACATTTTAATACCTACATTTTTAGTTTTTTATTGCATTTTATTTTCTAAAGGAGTAAATAGGAAACGTTGCGCCGACCCCAGATAGAATGGGATAAGGGCAGGAAGATGATGATAATGATGTCAATTGCATTTTATTTACTGGGAATCTAAATAAAGATTTATTATTATTTTTACAGGACCAGCTGTTGTTCTGCGACGACTGCGACCGCGGCTACCACATGTATTGCCTGGCGCCTCCGCTCGACACGCCGCCCGAGGGCTCCTGGTCGTGCGCGCTCTGCATCAAAGAGTTCCACACCAAGTAGTGTGCTGAGGTAAGCAATATTCACTTTTATCGCCAAATAACATTACCGCCCCGACCCTTGGTTGACGAGCCAGACCCCGCCGTTGAGCGTTAAGTTCCCCTTAAAATAATAAGTCGACCCAGCCTGCCCCTTGCTGCATACTTGCTCAGTGGCAGCAGATTTTCTGCTTTTATCCCATGTTATTTGGGGTCGGCACAACACGTATTTTCTTCTATTCTGCCCTGTCAGTCATCACGTTGTCATTTCCTCCTTTTCCCTTCATATCATTCCTCACACACTTCATCCATCTTTTCTTTGGTCTTCCTCTCCATCCATCTACATTTTTAATCATCACTTTTTTAGACACTTGCGATGTCATTTCAGCACGCGTAGTATGGCGATTCTATCTCTATTCTACCAAGAATAGACAAAGCTTTTTCCATACAATTTGACATGAAATTTTGCTACAATCTGTCATTTTGTCGATTCTTCCGTCGACAAAACCCGTTTCTACGGTGGTCATGCTACGCGTGCTGGAGTAAAAAGCAATGATTTTATTGTCTTAAGCAATAAATTATTATTTTTATTTTTAATGTAACCTATTATTTTTCTTTCATTCCAGATTGTAAAACAGGAGTGAGGCCGTGAGAGAGATAGATAGGTAGGCGAGATAACGAATTATAGCGGCAGTCAGGTTATAGGGTACAAGCAAGTGATCAGATAGTGTTGCTATAGTAAGACGGACTGTAAACAGTGTTGCCATAGTTTAGTGAGATTCTGCGCGGGAGGCGGCGGCGGCGGTGTGACCAATGTTTTTTGTGGAGTATTTTTTTTTTGTAAAGATTTTTTATTTTTTATAAATGCCCTAACTTAAGTTTTTTCTTATTAGATTTAATGGTTAGTTCGGGCTCGATTTTATTATTAATATTTTTTTACATTATGTAAACAGGAACAATTTTATTATTATTATATTGCCCAATGTCTTATCGCGCAAATTGCTTATTTACATGCCTATATATTTTGCTTAGAGATTATTATATTTTCAATATATACTTTTATTTACATTTGAACTCCATTATATTGGTCGCCGTCGCTTCCCGCGGCAATTCTTCATCGTATCGTATTGAGTCACTGCATTAGCTCTTTCTACCTCTAACGGTGCTTGCTTTAGTATTTTTTTAATTTATTTACCTTCCTACACCCTGGTAGGGTTGATGAATTACGTACAAAACTCGAGCGTAAAGCTATAGACACAAAGAACAAAATAGAAAAAGACTCACTCATTATGTGTGGCAGAGACCACGCTCTATAACGAACTGAGAATTGTCAGAAATGCGTCTTTTGAATAAAATACTGACTAACTGCGAGTCGGACTCGCGCATTAACGGTTGTACGTGGCTCTCGTTTTAATTTACTTGTGAAAAGAGTCTTATAAATTTCAGGCTATAGAGCATAAAAACCACTTATGAATATATTTTTTTATTAGCCTGCTCTGTCTCACTCCTGGGCAAAGGCCTACCTCGACACCTTCCACTTCTCGCGAACCCACGCGTCCTCCTTCCAGTTTGAAGTACGAACAACAAATAGAACAGCTGTTTCTATGAACAAAAACTTCCAGTAACCATAAAATTCCTCAGTTTTTTGTAGTCGGTTAAAAGCGACAACTTTGCGATATTTTTAAGTTGACCCTCAACTTAAGGGTGCAATTCTTATGACTTAAATATTGACCGCCTTTTGGCATATTTGTAGATATTTTTTTAATTTTATTTCTAAGGTAGGAAACCTTTTAAAAATTTGGTTGTGCTATTTTATTAAAAGAAAGTCGGATTGTGAGCCGTCTTCCATTTTCCTTCCCAATTTTTGATAATATTAACTTTTTATATATATATATTTTTACGTTGTGTGAAAGACAAGTTTTTTATGCGCCTGATGTGTCCTACTGTAGGGCACAGGCCTCCTTACCCTCTTTCAATTGAACTCTGTCTATAGCTGTTTGGGCCCAATCCTTTTGAAAGGAGTCCAGCTCTACAATAGACAAGTTAGTGATATTTAAAAAAAAAACGCTAAAACACTCTTTTGGCGCCTTTTTTGCAAAGACAAGATGGTGAAGATAGTTTCGCGCCAAAAGATTATCTTGTAACCATTAGTTGTCATTTTCGAAGAAATAAAATAAATGACACATCTAAACAAATCTTCCAGATTTTTTACTAATATTTTTTTAAACTTTTTATTAAGAATAAACTTAATTTAGTGAAATAATACGTAATTTTTCAACCCTCCACATTTCTCTAGCCCGTATTAAAATCGATCAATCTTTCCAGTCTCGTATCATCTTATAACTAAGCTACTATGGTTCATATTGTAATAAGATTAAAGACTAAAATCGTATGTAAATGTTTACTGTAAAAAATCGCGGGCGAATCCAGTCATTATACGTAATAATCTAAATAATTGTTCGTGTATAGGTTTTCACCTTTGAGAGTGTCCATTTCTAGTAGTTTTTTCGTGTTACTGGCTTTCTATGTCCGGAATTCCGGGACGGATCTTAAGATCCGTGTAACTTATGCTTGAGGGAAATCGCGTTTTCAAAATGTAATCCGTAATTCCGGATGTCTAGCTGGCCTAAGGAAGAGAGTTGTGAAAAATTTACTAAATACTTAATTTAAACTGCAATGGTTTTTCTTGTAAAATATTATGAAAACTACGATTTAATTTTACTGCCTAACATCAAGACAAATCATGTGGAGAATTGGCTTATCAATGTCATATAAATTAGCTAGCGAAACGCCACGGGTTTGCATAAAAAAAGCTGTTAAATTCTTCACAACTCTTTAAACACTAGTTTCACTGTGCTTCGATCGCTGTTTGCATTTAGTGTTACCACGGTACCAAAACGTACCAGGTAGTAAATCTGTTAAAATGTAAGTACATTAGTGTGTATCATGTATGTTTAAGTAAAGCAATGTGTGACATTGTTTGACAAACGATTAGCTGAAGTTCTATGGGTACGATGTTTTGGGAAAACGTAAATACGGTTTTTCGTATATTAGTGTTGTTCTATCGATAATTTGTTACACTTACTGCGCTACTCAGAGACATTTAATGATTACTTAAGCCGTCACTTAGTAATGATTTGACATACTTTTCTATGACAATACTGTCAAAATCTTTACTAAGTGATGGCCTAAGTAATCATTAAAGCTCTCTGAGTGCGGCAGTTAACTATTCATGTATATAGGTAAGTTACTGTTTCCACTGTGTTGTAACGATTGTTTAGCCATGCGCCGTTGTTGAGATAAATATATAAGTACTTTTGAAAAATTACAGTATCATCATCTGTCTAGCCTTTTCTCAAATATACTGGTTTCGTCTTCCAGTCTAACCGGATACAGCTGAATACCAGAATTTTACATGGCGCGACTGCCTGTCATTGCAGTTTTTGTATAGAAACTCTTTTTACACCGACGCAATTTTAAATCTAGTTGCTCACTCTGGCCAAACCATACATCGCCATCCATAACCATGGTCCATAAACTCCGCATTTACTGCTTTTGTATAACTTGAATTGTCATCTCTCTTCCACCGGATAAACCCCACAAAACTTTGAATAAAACCTGTCTATCGTTACAGTACAGTGAGAATCCTCGCTTAGTAGTGTTTAAGAAAACACTACTAAGCGAGGTAACAAGGTGAGAGCGAGGATTCATTGATAACAATATATACTTAATTACATTTAAATATATTACAGTCTAGGTATATTCCGACAACGTATTCTTAGAACTTCAGCTTTTTAGTTACGGTAACTTATTGGGTGATAATGTCTTGATATGATTTAAATTGAGTTTAAAGGTCCCTCTTAGAGTCTTGTATGGAATAAAATATATTTTTTTAACCGTTCAACCAAATGCCTACAATATACCTTGCTGGCGTTAGAGCTCCACGTTTTTAACAATTACATTTATTGTAGACTAGCTGATGCCCGCGGCTTCATCCGCGTGGATGTCGGTCAAATTATATACTAAAACCTACCTCTTGAATCACTCTATCTATTAAAAAAACCGCTTTAAAATCCGTTGCGTAGTTTTAAAGATTTAAGCATACATAGGGACGGACAGATAGCGATAGCGACTTTGTTTTATACTATGTAGTGATGATAAAACCTACCTAAAGTAACATAGGACAACTGCGGTTTCAAGTTTTTTTTTTCTTATGTACGAGTACTATCTCCGGTTCATACACATTTGTCAGGTTATTCTCTGTTGTGTGCCGAGTAATTGTTGTAATTTAAAAAAGAAATTTCACATTTGAAAATGTGTGATTGCAACAAAACTTTTTATTAAATAGACTATTCGCACATACCACGTACGGGTAGGCATTTGAACTGAAAGCAAAAAAAATTAAGCTCATCTGCGTGTGTCTTATGTTTGTCCACTGTATTATTAGCGTTATTCTACCGATATAATACTAGCGATATTCTTATATCGACAATGTAAAAAACCAAAATATTAAATAACACTCTTTTTTTTGGGCAGTCGTGTAAAAAGGGCCGTTTTTATGAAGACATTAACACTCAATCTGAAATCGTAACGAAACACTTTTATTTTTGTACTAATTCCGAACTTTACGTAACACTTTAAAAATAATTGGCGATATCCACAAGCATTCCAGTTTTTGATAGTCGTGGAGTTCATTTGTCATTTATCTATAATGTTCTAGGGACGGTCAGTTTGTGTGGATTAAGGCCAAGGTCTCAACTCTTTTCTTCCAAAAAGGTTTGGAAGAAAAGACGTGAGACCTTGGCACATTACTTAGGCCCGACTCCGACGCGACCTTCAGTAACGCATTAAAAGGGGTTTAAACTTTTTTATAGGGAAGCTGGCATATCGATCGACCCACTGCCTTTTTGTTTTTTGTTTAGAAAATGTGGCCCACGATGAAAGTGGTATGTATGGATAGAGGACATAATATGGATGAACAAACAATGTTTTGTAACATGGTTCCAATAAGTGTCACATTATCGAGATACATGAGGGTAAACATCGACCACATGATGACCACATAAAAAATAGACCTTTTACGTCGTGGGCCGCGATTTTGAAAAAAAAAACAAAATGGCGGGCAGGTTGATATGCCACATCAGTTCTATCCCCTTTGAGCTTTATACCGATCTAGATTTTCAAAGACGTCATAAGTGTGTCGTACTCTTATAGCGTCGTTGAAAACCCTACCGTGAAGAGATAGAAATAAAGTCTTTCTTGTTGAAATTGTCGATATAGAAGTCGAATTTCAATGTTGTTAGAATCGCGTCAGTCTAGTTTTCATTGAATAATTGGGAATAGTTCTGCCAAAATAAGCCTTTTCTTTTTTTGGGGGTGGGAAATCATCAAATAACCCCTCCCGCTCTTGGGCAGAGCGAAAGGGAGTGTCAGACTTCTACTGACTAAAAACCACCCATGTTCCTTCTTCGCCCTTCATGTCGAGGCCGCGGTATCCCTTGCGAACAACCCGCAGTCTCGACAGGCGTCGGCCCTTGCGGGCCCCTTCCATGTTGCTGACATCTCTTTGAGGCGCGCGTGGAACACGAACGCGCCGTCGGCACGGCCTGTCGTCGTCATTAGACGGACGGACGGCGAGCTTACCCATCACTCACCGTCCACAGGCCCGCGTCTACGGTGGCCGGAAGCCATCACGTGGCCCCCGACGCCCGGATCGCCTCCCGCGGCGGCTGGGACGAGAGGTTCTCTCCCTGTCACGTTCCGCCACCTCCTTCGCTAGCATCACTGCTTCGCAGAAGGAGGCGACGGCGTCCCATGCCAAAATAAGCCTTACATACAATCTCTACATATCTCAAACTAACCCAATATATATAAATAATAATAAATTACCTGGATTTGTGCCCGGTTGATGGCAATAGGCTCGCCCCCGTATCTTAAACTTAACTGGCAAAATGTGGGTGTACTAATGGGCACACCTCTACCTAACTCTTCGGGGATTACAGGCGTTATGTTATGTTGGTATATTTTGGCAGAACTACATTCGATTGATAAATGAACTGAAATAAAATAATAGCACTTTTACCAAGTCTCACGCAAACTGAAGCTGAAATTAAAGAGCGAACTTACGAGTTTACTAAAGCTAAGTTTCATACGAAATTGAACTTTATAAGTGTAAAGGTAAGGTTTATGCGCCTAGCAGACATTGTGATCAAACGTTTCATACGAATATGAACATTTAACCTGTACCAATAAGGTTCATTTTTGTAAGGAACACTTATTAACTAATTATGGGAAATAAACAAAGTTCTCTCTGTATATTTCAGCCTGATTGTCCTCTTATGTACTAACTAATGGATTTATGTTTAAATGTGTGAAGATTTTTACCAGATGTACGTGATTTCATCATCGCGCAATATCGCACAAGGTAATTTAAGAAAAAAATCTTTTATACGTATTTTTTTTCATCAAAAATTGTTAAGATGTAAATTATTCAGTTTTTTTACTTAATTGTTAACGTAAAGGATTAGACAGACGTTCGATTATTTGTGAATAGCTATGCAGCTGTGAAGACGGACATCTTAAAAATTCTTAATGAAGTACCTACTTGTTAATATCTAATATATTGTACCTTGTACAAATTATCCGTTCCAGTTATTGATTTAAAAGGTACTTGAGAATGTTAAACTTTACAAAGAAAAACGGGGTGAATTGAGACAAAACTTTGTGAGCCACTCTAACGTTGAATTAATTTGATATGTTACTAATAAGTACTCTTATTTGTTATTAACTTAATTATACTTTATTATTTAGATACCTTGTAGGTATTATCACATTCATTGAAAGTTACCTTTCAAAGTTTTGTCTCTTATTGACCCCGTTTTACAAACAAATTAGTCTGTCGGATAGATGTCTAAAAAATATTGGAAACACATATTTTTTCTTTTATCACGTAAACAAAAAAAGAAGACGATACAGTGCTTGGAAAACTCGTGTGATGTCACATTTCAAGTAATTTTTTTATTGAAAAGTGACGTCTCAAGCCCCCACTCCTTTGATCTTTGACGAGTTTATCTCGGTTAATTTGATAAAACAAAAAACACGTGTTCAATATTTTTCGATAATCTAACAGACGGACTAAATAGAATCAATTTTTTTCAGTCAGGAAACTAACCAATTGTATTTTCGTCCTAAATGTTTGTTCTCTCTCAAAACCACGTATGTCTGGTAAAATTCAAAAGTTAGTGTAAAGTAAACTTGTCGTAAGTAAAGCTGTGATCAGATTAGGAGGTTGTGATGGGTAAGTGTGGGTTTACAAGGATTTTTTAATTAAAAAAATGTGCTTTTTAATTTTTTAAGGTTGTAACTTAGCGCAAGAACCGGATGTTTGCTTTAATGTAACGATCAACATTTTTTTATTCCTGCCATCTTGAATGAATCTTCGACCGTGCAGTCGTTCGCACGGATTATTAGGGAGGGACTGTACTAATCGACGTGGAATAGGGTTGAGCCAATCACGTAGCGCCATATTTATCGCATTTAGTTCGGTGCGTTCGACTCAAACGAGGCGAATTGTGTGTTTTTAACTTTTGTTGCATATACATAAAGCTCCACTGGTTCATTCCGATTCTTCGTCGATAAGTGTGGTTACTCCCTTCAGCTAAGCGTCCACAGACTTAAAACTCCATATTGCAACATCGCCTCGGGTTGGAATCGGCAAAACCGCCGAGCCTGTGACTCCAGGCGATGCTAATCTCGAACTGTGGACACTTATCAAGTGTACATTTTGATGTGGGTAGCCGAAAGAAAAATTTGCTCACTTTGTGATAGGCGGACACACTCGATCGAGACAGATGCCTCATTGCCTGTTCTTTCCAATAACATTGTAGGGTCGCTCCAGTGAGCCTAGTGGCAGTTTTTATACCTATCTACTTGAGTCTACTTCAAAAAAGAGGTTTTACAACCCTCAGGGTAGCCAACTCCCCGTCGGGGCTGCGTGTTGTTCGAAAGAGATATCACAGCCTCGACACAAAGGGCTAAGAACGAACATGGGTGGTTTTTAGTCAGTAGAAGTGTGACACTCCCTACCGCTTCCCAGAGCGGGAGGAGTCATTTGATGATTTCCCACCCGCCAAAAAAGAAGGGTAGCCAACTTAATAAATAAACTGAAAGAGCTATTCGACCGCGTTAACGTTGTGTTTCCTATGATAGTCACTAGATGGCGCTATTTGAAGTTAACGCTATCACGATCGAATAGGTATAAAAACTCACACAAGGCAATCAGGATGTCGAAATTGGATTAGAATTTTGATTGTTTTTAAGATATTGACTACGATTTTTTTGTTATTTTTTTTACACTGAAACACTGCGATCATGACTCACCTGGAAGGCTCGAAATGTTTGATTACATACTTAATCTTTATTTTAATAGTTGTAACTAATTTAATTCTAGTGACTGAGTATTTACATACGGTACTATAATGGTGGATGCGCTAAGGTAGCCCGTGAAACTCAGATTAAGGTTTTTTGCAATTTGCAGGACAGTATTAGGTTGTTGATTTTGTGGTTTTTAGAATTGTTATTTTAGAGATAATAATTCTTCCTGAGTTTATATATTCTAAATAATGACATTTTAGGCCATCTTGAATAATCAAGAATGGGTTATGCGAATACATATTTTCGACGGTCGTAAATCTAAAAATTATTAACATATAACTTGATATTATACTGATCTGCAAATTACAAAAAAAAAAAAACAAGAAAACGTGACATTCGCGGGCTACCCTTACGGTTTTCCTTTTCGATTACTTTAGCTGTTTTTTTTTTATACAATTACGGTGACTTCTACATCCAATTTCGATACGAGATAGCGTTCCGATTAACAATATTGAATTTGTTAGATTATATTTTAAATTAAGGTTTCCATCCTGTAATATTGTGTCATACTATTTGTGGTGACGTAACTGAATATAAATTGAAACGAAATGTATTTTATTTGTTTTATTTTATCGCCCCTCGGCCCTGATACACTTGATTTAATACAGCTCTATTACATAGCTACATACATTTATTCACGCATTTTGGCTCAAGGAGAAACCACAGAACGCCACTTACTATGATCCTTTCGCCTTTTCGCTCCTTTCGCCTTGCTGACGTTCATATAGAGATTATAGAGCAAGATGAATATTTGGAACTTTGACCCCCTAATATCTCCGTAACTAGGTATGGTCTAGAACACAAAAATGATCGCAGTGGTGGGGAGAACAAGTGCCCTTCGTTTGCGTTAAGAGTACTTTAACACCCTATATAAGAAAATGAATAATCGCTATTTCATTGGTCATCGCATCACGCGTGAACGGCTGGGCCGATATAACTTATTCTTTTTTTGTTGTGTTTGTAATTGCCAGGAGAAGGTTCTAATGAAAGAAAAAAAAGAAAGTTGGCAGCAGTAGGTAGTTTCAACTTTCAGTCATGACGAGCCATAGAACGACTATTTACAATGTCGTTCAACCCTTTGAAAACAATGTCAACGGCCAGGCGATTGTGTGTGAACGCTCTGCAAATTGTTAGTCGCAGGCTAGATTCTCGATTCGCGTTCTACTTTTTGTGATTTGTTTTAATATTTTTTCAAATTCAAATTCAAATTCAAATTCTTTATTGCAATCCATAATGTACATTTTCAGGTAATAGGTAAAATAATTCTAGACACAATTATGGACCCTGTCGGGCACAGCAAATGTTTATAAGTAGAGTTTTTTGATGCCCTCAGCATTTTTATTTCCCATTTTTTTTCTATATATTTAATCAGATTCACAATAAAGATACAAAATAAAAGAAAATAATGTAAAGAAAAAAAAAACTTTAAATATGCTGATATTTAAAGTTTTTTTTAAGAACTTATCATCATACATAACAGAAGATACATGCAGCGACATCTATTGAACAAAAATGTTACCCTCTAGTAGAAAATATAATCTCACTTTATTGCCCTCCTTCCGCTAGGACTAGTCAGGTGGATTGGTCTAGATTACTATCTACTTTTAACAGGAAAACAATAATAATGGGTGACTTTAATGCACATCACACCAATTGGTCAAATAAGACAGATAATAGAGGGATACAAATTTTAGATTCTGTGATAGATTGTAATTATGTGATATTAAATAATGGTAACAGTACAAGAATCAAATTAGTTAACGGTATTTTACAGGAGTCATCGCCTGATTTGTCCTTGGTGACGTCTGATATAGGGCTAAACTTTGACTGGTCTGTGTTAAATGAAACGCTGGGTAGTGACCACCTCATAATTCAAATATTTAATTAATGTCAGTTAAATAAGAACTTTGTGATTAAAAGAAATTTAAGAAATGCTGACTGGAAATCTTATAAGATATGCATTGAAGAAATGTTTTCAAGTCTTGAGGCGCTCCCTGATGATCTCCAAAGAGCCTATGACATTTTCGTAGACTATATTAACATGGCGGCAGATATTCACATTCCTGTTATAAAAATTTCACAAAACCCTCATTCAAAGTTTAAACCGAAACCCTTTTGGAAACCTGAATTGTCAAAGGCTGTGGCAGTTAAAAGGTAGTATTCTGCGGGATAAAATAAGATTGGCACAAAAACAAATATGGACAGCTGTACACGATGACTGGACACAGTATTGTTCATCCGTAGACCACTCAACTGCCGCTTCCGAAGTTTGGCGTAAAATGAAATGGATGAAGGGTCACCGGTCACCAAGAACTGTGTGCGTTACCCCAGCAGGAAAGTTGCTCCTAGAGTGACATGAGTGGAACGAATAATTAGTGCCTAATCTGCTGTAAATGTGCGCAACATAAAAAATTTGTGCGCTTTGTCGTTTTGTGAAAAAACGGAAAAAACGATTCCTGCCAGGGTAACGTGGTTCCAGCAGGAAAATTCTAAACGAATGATCGGAGAGAGAAACGTTGTACGTGGGCATGTAGCTTATGCTCGTCTATAAATGTGCACCGAATATATAATTAGTGCGTCTTCAGGTCTTCGAGATATTGCATTTCCTGCTGGGGTAACGTTTCGAAGAATCGTGTATCTCGGAAACCATTGGATGTGCGCCTGTAGAACAAACACACACGAGTAGCTCTTAATTTGTGCCAATTTGTGACAGAATTAGATTTAGGGTAATATTTATAGTTTTCAAGTAATCGGGCGTTTATGAAAACCCGAAAAAATAGCGTAGCGCCTAAATGAGATTACGTATAAGCTCGCTGAAAACTGTATTCGGTCCTTCTTGACGCTTATAATAACCATAAAAAGTTTCAAAAGTGCACATGCAAGCGTTATTGAATAATATTGCTAAAAGTCGAAACTACAGTGTAATAACTTTGACGCCAAAATGAAAGAAACCGGCTTAACCCAAGATGTGTAGGTGTACACCAACAATTAGTGCCTTTAGTCAAAAATATTTAGTGAAAATTTTCAGCTTGGAATGTTTCGCATTCAGTAAATATTAATAAAAAACAAAACATGTAAACAACGACTGGCTATCCGACCAAATTCGAATGAATACAAAAAAGCGGCGGATTGGTACAATGGATGATCTTCTTAACTTTACTCACCAACCGGTTGAAACGTGTTGGGCCTGAGTACACTGAAGTAGAAAAGAAGTAATATAATAAACTTGTGTGATTAGATTATATTCTACAAGCTGTTTCCGTGACTTTCTACATAAATAAGTACATTGTAAAATTAGCTTTTGCAACAATAATCTAAGTATCTTTTAAATTCCAAATTTCATTGAAAATATTCGGTATTTTGTGTGGACGGAGGACATAGGTCTGTACATCTAGACGTTGGCATTTATAATATTTGTAGAATAAGGTATAAAGACCAAACATTTGATTGATTATTTTTATTAATAAAATATATGTACAGTACCCGGCGATAAATATTGCACATCGACCTTTGGAAAGAGACAATCGGCTAATTTCGGCTTCGTAGAGCGTTATCTCTGTCGCACTAGTGTGCGACGTTTGTGCCTATGCATTGACTTATATATTACTGCGTAAGGACTGGGCGGACGGCATGTTAAAATGACGCCACAAACGTGGTCCCAATAAGGTCTTTCCTAACCCGAAGTGAACTAGTCCACGATCGGCTCTCTTCGGGTGCGGTCGTAAATTTTATTAAAAGCTTTATTTATGTTCTATAAACCTCGAAAATGCCACGCCGCTTATACAAGGTTACGAGCAGACTACACCAATTCTCTGTATGGCGAACGCGTCGAGCAAATGTTCGGACGACCGTATCTTTAGTTTTTATATCAATGTGCCTATGTGATGTTTTGTCACTTGTCAGCCGTTCAAGTGCGATAGAGTGCGGTCGCGTCCAGTTTAAAATATATATTAAGAGTTGTTAACACCCCCAAATTTAAATAATTTAAAGTTTTACTATGGCATCTTTAGGAAAAGGAGGGAAACCTTTACGAGGTCAGTCACGCGAAATTATCTACAATGTTTATAAATATTTTGTAACCAAAGCTGACAGATTAAAAAAAAATTAAGATGAAAATATAAGTTGTTATTTTAAGAAGGTTCAAGCGCGAGTTGCAAATGCCACTGGAATTTCAAAAAGAACTTTGAACAATGTATAAAACGAAGTCAGTACTGAAACACATACTACTGAAAATAAGTTCAGCACTCCAAAAAAAGGGAGACCAAAAAAGCAATTTCGTTTGGATGTGGACGATTTAGATTATGATGTTGTTCGAAGAATTAGGTATGATTTTCACTTACGATTTAATGAACTGCCAACAATAAAATCATTAAAAGCTAAATTATCTGAAGCTATTCATTACAATGGGTCTGAAAAGACGTTTAGAAAAATACTTCACGAGATGGGATTTCGGTTCTCTAAAATGGAAGATAATCCAAATAAATAGAAAAAAAAAATAGATAATAAATAAATAAATAGTATTCTCCTAATTTATTTATATTTGTACTCTACCACAGTGCTGTCCTATTTGACCCTAAGGTTGACTGGTAGAGAATGCCTTGTGGCATTAAGTCCGCCTATGTACCACGTTTGTGCATGAAGTTTAAATAAATAAATAAATAATCGAAAAGTTCTAATGGAAAAGCACGATGTAAGTCTCAAACGAATGGAATACCTCGAAAAAATATCGTCTACATGGATGAGTCTTACATACATACATTCCACATCAAAGGGAAATCTTGGAGTAAAAAATAGATGATAAGAAAAAAGGAGTAAAAAAGCCAATTTCAAAAGGTCAACGTTTGAAAACAGTTCATGCGGGAAATGAAAAAGGCTTTGTACCCGGTGCCTTTTTAACGTATAAATCCACGGACACTACAGGTGACTATCACAATGAAATGAATAACGATCATCATCATCATCATTTCAGCCGAAAGACGTCCACTGCTGGACATAGGCCTCCCCTAAGTGTCGCCACATTGACCGGTCCCGTGCATCTCGCATCCAGCGGATCCCCGCAACCTTCACCAGGTCATCGGTCCACCTAGTGGGAGGCCTTCCAACGCAACGTCTTCCGGTTCGCGGTCGCCACTCCAGAACTTTCCGGCCCCATCGGCCAACCGTTCTGCGAGCAATGTGCCCTGCCCACTGCCACTTAAGTTTGGCAATTCTTCGGGCTATGTCGGTAACCTTGGTTCTCTTGCGGATGCCCTCATTTCTAAGTCGATCACGCAAAGAAACTCCGAGCATAGCTCTCTCCATTGCTCTTTGGGTGACTTTCAGCTTTCTGATGAGGCCCATTGTGAGCGACCACGTTTCGGTCCCGTATGTAATCACTGGCAACACACACTGGTCATAGACTTTCGTCTTGAGACACTGTGGTAAGTTGGACGAGAAGATACTACTCAGCTTCCCAAACGCTGCCCAGCCGAGTCGGATTCGACGATTGACCTCTTTCTCAAAGTTGGACCTACCTAACTGGACCGTTTGTCCCAGGTAGACATAGTCGTCTACAACTTCGAGTGTAGAGTCTCCGATCTTGATAGGAGTGGGTGTTACATGGGCATTCAACATGACCTTGGTTTTGTCCATGTTCATCCTAAGACCCACTCTTTCGGAAGCTCTATTGAGGTCACCGAGCATTGTACTGAGGTCCTCCATGGTCTCAGCCATGACCACTATTAGTTTAGTTTAGTTTAACTGGGCTTTTGTCCGCACTTAGCCTCTTGATTGGGCCATTGTGCGTGTCGTTCAAAGAATACCTACTCCAACCAACATAGGTCGTCCCAGAATTTTAGCAGCCTTCCCAGACTGCTGCAGGCTTCTGGGAGAGTTAATGGGGATCGTAGAGTTTGTGCCCGGTGATCTGCCACGCTCCTGCACTCTAGGAGTACGTGCCGTGGCGTTTCTTCCGCCTCCATGCATCCTCTGCACAATGGGCTATCTGTTACACCTATGTTGTGTAGATGTTTGTTTAAGGAACAGTGACCCGTTAAAATTCCTATGATTTTACGGATTTTGTCCCTTTTAAGTTTGATGAGATTGCGAGTAAACTTCATTGATGCCGCCGGAACTGCATCTTTTGTTTGCCTGCATCCTTCACTGTTTCTCCATTCGGTGAGGTGTTTTTCTGTGGTTCTTAAACGCAGCCATGATTTTATTTGGGCCTGAGGTATGGGCAGTAGTGGTTCCGGTCCAAATACTGTATCCCCTGAGCCTCTCTTGGCCAGCTCATCCGCTGCGTCGTTACCCAGCGAGTTGCTGTGTCCTTTAATCCATTGCAGGGTTACACTGTTCGTGGTTGCAATGGATTGGAGTGCATTGTGGCATTCCAGTATTAGGACAGAAGTAATTGTGTTGTTTTTTAGGGCTTGAAGCACCGATGCACTGTCGGAGATGATCTTTATTTTAAAATCTCTGACGTCTCTGGCTGCAACTGCTTGTGCCGCTCTGGTGATACCGATACATTCGGCTTGGAAGATTGTGTTTAATTTATCTAGGGTATTTGATATAGAGATGTTGAGATCATTCGAGAAGACGCCGGCTCCTGTACCATATGAGGTCTTGGACCCGTCCGTATATATCCTAACTTCATTGATGCCAGAGCTATCTTCTGCTTCCGCAGTGAGTTGGATGTCGTAACTTCTATCGAACACATGTTGACATAAAGCTTTATCCATGGGCGCCTCAAGGAGTGGTATTTCCTTCAGAATCCCCTGCAAAACTTTTGAGTGTGTTGTTTCTGTATTTACTTTCCATAGTCCGTTTGATCTTAGTCTTAAGGCGGTTGCCTGAGCGTCCTCCTTTATGACCAGATCCAGAGGTCTTAAATTCAAAAGATACTCTAACGCTGCTGATGGAGTTGTTCTCATGCATCCAGTAGCTGCTACACTAGCTAAGCGTTGCAGACTCTGGAGTTTCGTTTTCACAGTGATCAGCTGAGTTCTGGGCCACCATACAACTGATCCGTAGGTAATAGAAGGTCTAATGACTGACGTGTATAGCCAGAGTGTAATCTTTGGGTTAAGACCCCATCTCTTACCAACTAGTCTTCTACACTGATTAAAAGCTATACAGGCCTTCTTTGTTTTAGCCTCTAAGTGACTCGCCCAGTTCAATTTGCTATCAAGAATTATGCCCAGATATTTCACTTGCGTTGATAGGGAGAGTCTGGTGTTGAAAAGCTTTGGTAGTTCTAATTCTGGTAACTTCCTTTTGTTGGTAAAAAGGATAAGTTCTGTTTTCTTGGGATTTACTGAAAGTTCGTGTTCTTCACACCAATCTTCTACTATCTGCAGTGCAGAGCGCATCACTTTGCACAGCATATCTTCAGCATTCCCGTTTATCAGTATAGCAAGGTCGTCTGCATAACCAATAGTAGTGTATCCTCTGTCATTCAGTTTCTTTATGAGGCTGTCCACTACTATGTTCCAGAGAAGTGGAGATAGAACGCCTCCTTGGGGACATCCTCTTACTACCTTGGCTCTTGTGGTAGTATTCCCCACTATCCGAACCGCCCTTTTGCTAACTAATTTAGTGATCCAGTTTTTTATAACCGGTTTTACACAAAATTTTTGCAGGGCGTGGTTAATGCTGTTGTGTATGGTTTTATCAAAAGCCCCTTCAATGTCTATGAAGGCCGCAAGTGTTGAGTTTTTATTGGTTATAGCCGTTTCTATTTTGTGCACTACCATGTGTAGTGCCGACTCTGTTGATCTGCCTTTCCTGTACGCATGTTGTTGGGGATGCAGTGGTTTGCTTTTTAGAGCTCCATCCCTTAAGTGTCGATCTACCAATCTTTCTAGTGTTTTCAGAAGAAAAGATGTTAGACTGATAGGCCTGAAAGATTTGGCGTGTGTGTAGTCCTCTTTTCCTGGTTTAGGTAGGAAGACTACTTTTGCCTCTCTCCAAAGTACGGGGATATAGTTGAAAGCTATACAGGCCCGGTAGATTGGTATTAGGTGCTTGGTTACCTGTTTTAGTTGCCATTGTAATAGGGCCGGGAATATCCCGTCCAGCCCTGCGGATTTGAAAGGCTTGAAGCTCGTTACAGCCCATTCTATTCTCTCCGCAGTTACTAGCTTGTTGGCCACATCCCATTCGCTGGTTGTTGGTGTGTTGTGGTGTTCAGTAGGCCACTCTGAGTCGGATGTGATTTGGCATCCGGGAAAATGGGTCTCCAGCAGTACTATTCTGGTTTCCTCGTCCGAGGTTGTGTAGGTACCGTCGTCCTTTTTAAGAGACCCCAAAAGGTTGAGGTCGCCTTTAGTAAGGACTTTCTTAATTCTTCCGGCTTGGTTTGTTGAGTTTATACTACTACAGAAGTTACGCCAGGACTCTGTCCTTCGGTACCTGATCCGTTTTTTGTAGTGTTTCTGCGCTGTTTTATACTTGTCCCAGTCCTCGGTGGTCCTGGAATTTTTCGCTTGGTTGAAGAGTTTCCTAAGGCTCTTGCGCAATCTCTCTAGTTCTGGCCCCCACCATGAGGTCTTGTCAGGGCTTTTAGGAATTACAATCGGACATGCCAGTTCGTAACCGCTCAAAAGAGTGTCGGTTAGGAACTGTACGCCGCGTTCTATGTTGTCTGTACTAAGTAATACATCAGATGTTCGTGCATCACTGAGTGCATCGGTAGTTAATTTGGTATACCTTGTTATATCTGTTTTTCGGGGGTTACGATATGGAACAGGGTTTGTTATGTTATGGCGCAGGTTGAAACACACACGGCGGTGATCTGCGAAAGATGGTTCGCTCGACACGTGCCATTTCTCGATAAGATTTGCCGCCGCATGTGTAGCTAGGGTAATATCTATAATAGTTTGGTACCTAGAGCTTACAAAAGTGGGTTCCGCACCTATATTCATAATGTTTAGGTTTGTTTGGAATAAAAATTCGGTTAGTAACTCACCCCTACTGTTTGCAACCTTACTTCCCCATAGCGGATGATGTGCATTGCAGTCAGCCGAGATGATGAGTTCCCAGTTCGCTGCCTCACAGTGTCGCACCAGTTCGACGAGTTCACTTGGTGGAACGTCACCGTCGCTCGGCATATACACTGAGGCTAGGACCAGGATGGTTTGTGTTTCTGTCACCAGTTTCACAGCAGTGAGATCTCTGGAACAGAATTGGTTAAGCAGTGTGGCTGCTATGGTTTTAGGAATATAAATACAGGTTCTCGGTTTGTCAACTACTGTGTTCAGCAGTAACTTACCACCGATGTTGTTTAGAACGCAGATTCTATTTTTTCTTATCCAGGGTTCCTGGATAAGGGCGACGGTCTTGTTGTTTGCCTCCAGCACTCTGCGTAAAGTCGCCGCCGCTATTTGTTTATGCTGGAGGTTCGTCTGTATTACATTTAAGGTAGAGCTAAGGGCTGCACAGGACATCTTCGTCGCTGGTGAGCCCGTCGCTCTGCGACGACGAGTTCAGGTCTCCCTCGCTCGTACCCTGTCGGGGAGCCGAGGTAGACGGCGTTGAGGCTGTTGCCCCACTCGTCGCTGCTGGTTCTGCTTCAGCCTTAGTCGCCTCGTCCGACGTGAAGAAGCGGATGTACCCACTTCCCGACATGTGTGCTACACGTCGGTCACGGTCGAGGATGACCTGCTTTTGGTCTTCGGGGATGCCCAGGATCAGGTGGACCACCTTCTCCTTGGATCCTGGTTCCTGGACTTTGTCATCCACCGACATGTCGTACAGCTGCCAGGAGTCAACTTTGTACCATGGGTTCTGGGCGCAAAGGACCTTGTGCAGTGTGGCAGCCTCCGTGATACGGGTGTGGATGAGGAGCCCTGCCTTGAGCTTCTTTTTCATCTCCGACTGTCTAATGACGGCCAGACTGGTATTGGGAATAGGTGATGGGATGGTTTTTACTGACCTTTCCAGCCAGCTGAGAGCGTTTGCGTCCTCACACCACATCGCTAGGACCCCGTCCATAAGGAAAGGGTGACCGCGGAAAGATGGGGCCGACATGCTCGGAGACTGCGGAGACAGAACGGCTTGCAGAATGCTATCATCAATAGCCTCCCGCAGCTGCTCCGCCTGGTTGGTCGAGAGGTCCCTTGGTGGAACGGTAATAACTGCTACCATCAGATGCGATTGTGTCGCATCCGCGTAACTTACCGTTCGCTTCGCTCCGGTTTTCGCGCGTTTGGCATCCCCTCTTGGAGTCTGGGTTTCATCAAGGCGAGGACGCTTCGAAGAAGCGCGCCCGTCCAGACTTACCCCTTCCCCAGACTGTTCCTTTTCAGGAGCAGTGGGAGCCGCCGCAGCTGTCCGCCGTCCGCGATGACCACGATGACCTCTCGGTCTGCGCCTCTTTGTCTGCTGACCAGATGGTGGTGGTGGTAGTGGGTTCTGGGACTCCGTCCCCTTGGGTGCCGTTGCCGGTTCCTTCGGGTTGGACTGTGTAGGCTCGCGCTGCGTTTCCGTAGCTGCAGTCACCGTCACAGGAGGAGCGGGTTTAGGGTGGGGTAAGGGTTGGGGTTTTGGAGCTTTCCCTCCCGCGCGCCAGTTGTGGCGACTACGTTCAGGTAGGCCCCTCTGCCCTTTGGTAGTTTCTTGTTGCACGCGCGAGCTCCTTTTGCAGGGTCGCTTATGTGCGGCAACATTGGTCCACTGCGACTTGATGTCGGTGTCACATGGTATGGCCTCTGCGAGGCCCGACAAATCTAAATTTAAATTTAGGCAAGTTTTGTCCCCCCCAGAATACTTGGGACAGACTGAGCTAGGCTCAGTGAGGGATTCTCCGCTACCTAAGGTAGTGGTACCCCCCTGGGGTAGTTTTGTTTTAAACTTTGCTTCCATTTTGTTTTGGTTTGGGCATAGGTATGTTAAACAAAACTCACACTTACCTGCCCTTGGTAGGTGTGGTACATCTTTCTGAGGGTATTTAGTGCCCCAAGGCCATGTGAGACCGAAGTGTGGTTTTACGCCGCCACGGCTCGGCTCAGCCAGATAGTTCGGTTTTAAGGCGCCGAAGGTTCGCCTGTCGCTCTTCGTATTTTGCTACTGCCATGACCACTATATCAATAACGATAACTACGAAAAATGGCTGGTTAATCAATTAATCCCAAATATACCCAGTGATTCTGTTCTAGTTATCGACAACGCACCCTATCACAATAAATATGTTGGAAGACCCCCCAACTCAAACACCATTAAACAGGAAATGATCAACTGGTTAAACAGACACGAAATTCCAGTTGATCCAAAATTAACAAAAACCCAGATTTACGCTATTATATGTCAGCAAAAGGAGAGGTATACAGAGTTTTCCGTGGACAAAGTACTTGGCGAGCATGGGCACACTGTGTTGCGATTGCCACCATATCATCCGAATTTTAATCCAATTGAAAATATATGGTCTCAACTGAAAGGCTATGTAGCCTCTAGAAATGTGGGTATGAATTTAACTACAGTAAAAACATTATTGATTGAAAAAGTAAAGACGATCGGGGCTGAAGAGTGGAAAACGGTTTGCGATCATGCAATCAAATGTGAGAATGAATATAGAAGCATTCATCACGGTTTAGACAATTACACTGATAGACTCATTGATATAAAAACTAAAGATACGGTCGTCCGAACATTTGCGTTCGCCATACAGAGAAACACTAACGCCATCTATTAGAACTACAGGCTGCTCGTAAACGTTACCTTGTATGAGCGGGGCGTGGGATTTTCAAGGTATAAAGAAATTAAATAAAGCTTTTAATTAAAAAAAAATGTTTATTGCAGTTTGTTTGTATAGGTACATAGTTACATACATTATAACATTTTCATTGGCCTTCGAATAAAACATTTTTTTTTAACTTTTTGTTAAATTTGACATATTTTGTATTTTTATATTTTAATTCGTATTTTCACTGTACTTATAGATTTTTACCAGTAAATAAAAACACATTTTAATTTGCTTCTAATAAACAATAATATGTAGTTTTGTTTATAATTAAATATTATTGGAATATAATTAAATCTTTTCATTTCATCGGCTACAACGCACGCCGGTGCAAAGTTATGTCGTACAGCCGTACAGTACGCGGGGGCGGGGCCTCGCGTCGTCTAAATTGCCAAACGTCACACATTTATATGGCGTCAGGCGCGGACATGGCGCAGCCGCGTGGGCCAAAGAAAACTGATTAAAATAATGTTATAAATTGATTTACCGACATATTTTTGACTTACCGGTGATATGAAATGTTAGATTTTTTTATTGTGCTTTGTGTCGTTGTTCACGCAACCTTTCTTTTAAAATTTACGACCGCACCCGAAGAGAGCTGATCGTGGACTAGTTCACTTCGGTTTAGGAAAGACCGTTTTAGGACCAAGTTTGAAGCGTCGCGTCATTGTAACATGTCAATGTCAGCAGACAGTGACAGTGATATTGACCTCTTTGAGTCCACACCCACAGATAGTGAAATGGATGTAATTGAGAATTAGAATTATTATTATTTTTATTACAATGTCTCATTCTAACAATAGGTATAATGGTGTTTATTATGTACACTACAGCTATAATTTTCCAAAATAATTAAATACGTAAACATAATAATATGAACATGTTTTTTTTATTTTATTTTCCCGCAACCTAAAGCCATCATTTATAGAAAAATGGGTGTATTAAATACAAAGAATAAAAACAATTATCAAAAGAAGCAAATCATAATTGTTTTAACAGCTCCTAATAGATACCGGACTATTTGTGTTTCGTGCGACAGAGATAACGCTTTACGAAGCCGAAATTAGCCGATTGTCTCTTTCCAAAGGTCGATGTGCAATATTTATCGCCGGGTACTGTAGTTTAAGAAATGTATGACAAATACAGTTTATAAATAAAAAGCTATAATGTTTATTACAATGACATAATAAAAGTAATGCATAGCTTCATGCATTGCATTGCATGCATTAATTGAAGATTTTTACGGTCGGTTTAAACTGTGCCCCAGCGCTCCGCTGGCCCCGCTCCGAACGCTGACCGCGTCGCCTCGCAAGGAATCGTTTTGTCTAGCCTCCAGGAAAGAGACAGCTATCACGCATACGGTATTAGTTGAACAGAGACAGATACATAAACGTTTCTCTATCTTCAATCATGCGAAGTGTTTTTTTACTAGGATGTTCGTTTGGGTTTTCACTTCATTTGTTGCAGTTATGATGCCAAGGTCACTGTCGTTTTGAGCCACGCAGTTGTACTGTTATTGTTTGTTCACCTACTTACTGTTTGTTTTATGTGTTTTTAAGTTGGTTGAAAGTATGAAAGTGGCGTAATAATTGAGCATATTCAGTATTTTTTTAAGGGGTTCTAATGATAGTACAAAACAATGCCATTGATTTATTTAAAAGTTACCGTAAAACCCTTTAACTTTGCCCATATTGCTTGCGTTTTAAACATAATATTAGTTGGACTGTGTTTTTGTGCTACACGATTGTTAGGTAAATGTATTGTTCTTAAATTAGATTTGAATATACATTGTCAAGAAAATGTATTTTTTGTGCTTAAGGTGAATCCTTCATTGTAGCCCGCAAAATTCGATTTTTTTTTACGTTTTTTGCAATTTGCCGATCACTGTCAGATTGTACGTAAAATAAAATAAGATTCGCGACCGTAACAAATGTGAATTTACTGATTAAAATCAATGCCTTTTTCATCAAATAGTCACTATAGTTAGTATTATATATTATGAACTGAGAGGATTGTATTGGTGATTTAAATCATTATTACAAATCAATATCATTCAATATTTACAGAATAATAATTAATAATTTCCACATCAACAAGATCTTTCAATTATTTAAAGCTCCCAAAAATAAGCCCATTTAAAACATTTGAACGCGACTGTACGAACAACGCTTAGATGTAATACGTCCAACAGAGAAGGTCATCCATTTGTATGTATCCGCCGCTTTTTTTATTCATTCGAATTTGGTCGGATAGCCAGTCGTTGTTTACATGTTTTGTTTTTTATTAATATTTACTGAATGCTAAACATTCCAAGCTGAAAATTTTCACTAAATATTTTTGACTAAAGGCACTAATTGTTGGTGTACACCTTCACATATTGGGTTAAGCCGGTTTCTTTTATTTTGGCGTCAAAGTTATTATACTGTAGTTTCGACTTTTAGCAATATTATTCAATAACCCTTGCATGTGCACTTTTGAAACTTTTTATGGTTATTATAAGCGTCAAGAAGGACCGAATACAGTTTTCAGCGAGCTTATACGTAATCTCATTTAGGCGCTACGATATTTTTTCGGGTTTTCATAAACGCCCGATTACTTGAAAACTATAAATATTACCCTAAATCTAATTCTGTCACAAATTGGCACAAATTAAGAGCTACTCGTGTGTGTTTGTTCTACAGGCGCACATCCAATGGTTTCCGAGATACACGATTCTTCGAAACGTTACCCCAGCAGGAAATGCAATATCTCGAAGACCTGAAGACGCACTAATTATATATTCGGCGCACTTTTATAGACGAGCATAAGCTACATGCCCACGTACAACGTTTCTCTCTCTGATCATTCGTTTAGAATTTTCCTGCTGGAACAACGTTACCCTGGCAGGAATCGTTTTTTCCGTTTTTTCACAAAACGACAAAGCGCACAAATTTTTTATGTTGCGCACATTTACAGCAGATTAGGCACTAATTATTCGTTCCACTCATGTCACTCTAGGAGCAACTTTCCTGCTGGGGTAACGCACACCCAAGAACTGTGGTAGACAAGGTAAAAGCCAATAACTTGCTTATTAATCTTACACCTGATTATGTCACTCCAGAGCAGCCGGTACTCTCAACCCCAAATAAAAAATTAGAAGAGGAAATCTCCATGCAGGAGTTGATTAAATGTATTAAATCAAAGGATACATCTCCTGGATGCGATGGTATCTCATATTCTATGGTCAAAAACTTACCCCATAATGTTATGAGTATTCTACAGAATTTATTCAATCAATTTTTACATAATAGTTTTGTCCCAAGGCAATGGCGTGATATAAATATAATAGCTATACCTAAACCTGGACGGGATCCTAATCAAACTTCATCTCTAAGGCCAATCTCCTTGATGTCTTGTCTTTGCAAAATCTTTCATTCTATTTTGAACAAGAGAATTGAGTGGCTTCTAGAGAGACAAGAGTTGCTGTCGGATAATATGGTGGGTTTTAGAAAATCCAGAGGGTGTTTGGATAGCTTAAGTTGTTTAGTTTCTCGCATTCAAAAGGGTTTTTCTAAAAGGTTAACTACTATTGGTTGTTTTATCGACATAGACAATGCTTACAATAACATTAATATCAATACTCTATTAATTATTTTAGATCGTTTAAAGGTTGGGTCTAAAATATGTCAATACCTCTGGAACTTTCTAAATTTGAGGAACCTTAAAATACAAACTAATGACGGATATATATCTAGAACTACTAGCAGGGGCTTAGCACAGGGCGATCCACTATCCCCTTTGTTATTTAATGTAGCTACTCTTGATGTGTGTAGAACTATCGAGAAGGACGTCTACATTTCACAATATGCTGATGATTTGGTTTTATATTACACCAGTCAGTCTATAGATGTAGGTACTGAGATTTTACAAAATTCGTTAAACAAACTAAACGAAATATTAGTGAATATAGGATTAGAAATATCCCCAACTAAAAGTAAAGTATGTGTTTTTAAAACTAATTATAAGAGGAAAAATATAAATTTAGCAATTAATGAAATATTATTAGATAATACAGAATGTGTTAAATATTTAGGTATATGGATTGATAGCCATTTAAGATGGGGTAAAAACATTAATGAAGTTAGAGAAAAAGCTATGAATTTTTAAACATATTTAAAATATTGACGGGATCTGGTTGGGGGGTTCACCCTGTTCATTTAAGTAGGTTATATATATCTATTGTTAGAAGTAGGCTAGATTATGCAAGTTTTTTATATGATACTAGTTCCATGAGTAATTCTTCAAAATTAGATAAAGTACAAAATCAATACATGCGCATCATAGGTAGTTTTATTAAAAGCACTCCCATACATGTTATGGAGTCAGAGTTACAACTTCAACCTTTATTTGTTCGACGTATATATTTGGCAGGTAAGTTTTGGTTAAAGTCGAAATCACATAATTACAAACTAATAAATGTTCTACATGATCTTGCCATTCTATGTCAAAACACATACTGGAGTAGGAAGAAAAAACCACTTTTAATATCAATTCACAATAAATTTCAATCACTTCCAATTAAGTCTAGTACTCAACTTGAAATGTTTAGTTTAGATACTTGGATCAGTAACCTCAACATACCGAGTTTTATCAACATTAGCATCCCAGCTTTAGACAGGCCTAAAAAATCATATTCTAACCCTAATTTGCTTTTAATAAGTGTTAAGTTTTTACAACAAAAATATTCGGGTTTTTACAAAATTTATACAGATGCCTCCAAGGATAGTCAGGGGATCGGTGTTGCTTTTATTGATGTACAAACAAAAGATAATATTAAACTACAAGTCAATAATTTAAAGATATCGATAATGTATACAGAGCTTATAGCCATTGCAGAAGCGCTATCCTATGTAAGATCGATTAAGAACGAATGTAAGTTTGTTATTCTTACCGATTCCAAAAGTGCATTGCAACATTTGAACAGATGTTCGGCTATGGTTAGGGGCATTCCATTGGCTTATGATATTTTAAAAAGTCTGTACGAGCTTAACTTGATAAACAGAAAAGTTATTTTGCAATGGATACCTTCTCATATCGGCATCGTAGGAAATGAAATGGCAGATAAACTTGCTAAGAAAGCTTCAATTGACGGGATTAACTTTGCTTGCGAGTCTTATTACACCAATCATATTAGTGATATTAAGGAATACAGTTCAGAGTTATGGTCAGAGTATTTTGACAGAAGGTCTTTAACGAAAGGAATTTGGTACAGGACCTTACAACCAACATTACCTGGGAAATTATGGTTTGAAAAATCCGATATGGGAAGGTATGAATTAGTAACGAGTTTCAGACTCCGCTCAGGACACATTCCATTAAATAAGTTCGCTTTTATGATGGGTAAAGTTACCTCATCGAACTGCACTGAATGCGATGTAGTAGAAGATGTTTACCACTTATTAATGGAGTGGGTCAGGAACGAAGCCCTTAGACATATTATAAACACTAAAATTAATACAATTTCCTCAGATGTGGGCTGGTGTAACAGCATTTTGTCCTTCCCTTTGTCAAGGGAGGCCAGATGGCTGTACAGGCTCGCCCAAATGGGCATTAAGAATAGAATAACTTAGTAAAGCTACTGTATGATTGTATTATGATATATGTATGTTGGATTTTG